>OU538848.1:2400000-4800000 GCA_912999785.1 Hydriomena furcata
GAGATCTGAAAGGATGTCTACCGTACATGGGGATTACAGTCGTGATCCTATTTATTTATTTATTTAATTTTATTTTATTAACCATAAATGTTGTAACCACTTTCAGATACGATAGTTGTGGATAGCAACAGTTCTATACTACAAATGATTTCTGGTCAGAAGTTAGTTTATGAGAACGGACAACTTACTTTGATGATGGACGAGAATGATGATGCTGATGATATCGATGAACAAGGTGAGCTGATCAAACTTTCAACAAACTTCAAACAATCTAAACTAATACTAGCTGACCCGTGACAGACGTTGTCCTGTCAAATTTCAATAATCGAATAAAAAAAACTGAATACTTTTAGTCTGTGATGACAGATTTGTTGCACACCAGCGCCATCTATACCCAAATTATCCCTTTTGCGTTTTTTTATCGTTTTGGGGATGTTTTTCATATTTTAAAGTAGTCTATTATTCATTCGGGCATTATATCTACATCTACAGCAAATTTCAACTTAATCCGTTTCGTCGTTTAGGCCTGATTGAGGAACAAACATACATACAAACTCACAAACTTTCGCATTTATAATATTATTAGGATTACGTGACAGACGGTATAGGTGCATAAACAGTGAATAGTTACTATGAAAAGTGTACAGATATCTAACATTAGGTATTGCATAAAACATCATAACATGATAATCATGTTTTTACAAAACGGCCCTGCTTTTCCAAAACGTCACCAATTTAGTTCAAGAAAATGTATATTTATTTTGTTTATTTGTAGATTCGAACGATGAGGAGTCTCAGATTGAACTTCAGGTATCAGGGGACGAGGAAACAGCGAATGCCATAATAGCAGCTGCTCAGGAACAAGGTAAATACCAAGTCGAGGCTTAATTAAAAAACCGGCCAAGTGCGAGTCGGACTCGCGCACGAGGGTTTCCGTACCATTGTCTATAAAAACGGCAAAAAAATCACGTTTGTTGTATGGGAGTCCCCCTTAAATATTTATTTTATTCTGTTTTTTGTATTTGTTGTTATAGCAGTAACAGAAATACATAATCTGTGAAAATTTAAACTGTTTAGCTATCACGGTTCATGAAATACAGCCCATAGACGGACAGACAGACAGACAGACGGACAGCGAAGTCTTAGTAATAGGGTCCCGTTTTTACCTTTTGGGTACGGAACCCTAATAAAAATACTTGAACATACATAAATAAAACTGGCCAAGTCCGAGTCGCACGAAAGGTTCCGTACATATCTATAAAAACGGAAAAAAACATGTTTGTTAAACGGGAGCTCCACTTAAATGTTTATTTTATTCTGTTTTTAGGGTTCCGTACCCAAAGGGTAAAAACGGGACCCTATTACTAAGACTCCGCTGTCCGTCTGTCTGATAGAATACTTATTATACATATTAACACCCAAAAAAAAAACAAAAATCTATGTTCATCATACAAATGTTTGCCCTGGGTGGGGATCGAACCCATAACCTACAGCGCAGGAGGCCAGTCAAAGCTTGTACTATGAGAAATAAATCTTATATTTTTAGGGTTCCGTACCTAAAGGGTAAAAACGGGACCCTATTACTAAGACTTCGCTGTCCGTCTGTCTGTCACAGGGCTGTATCTCATGAACCGTGATAGCTAGACAGTTGAAATTTTCACAGATTATGTATTTCTGTTGCTGCTATAACAACAAATACTAAAAACAGAATAAAATAAATATTTATGTAGGGCTCCAATACAACAAACGTGTTTTTTGCCGCGCGAGTCCGACTCGCACTTGGCCGATTCTTTATCACTACATAGTATATAGCAAAGTCGCTTCCCGCTTCCCGCGTATGTATGTATGTATGTATGTTTGCTTATTATCTTTAAAACTACACAACGGATTTTGATGCGGTTTTTTTTAATAGATAGAGTGATTCAGGAGGAAGGTTTATATGTATAATAACATGCTACCCGTGCGAAGCCGGGGCGGGTCGCTAGTTGTAAATAATAGTAAAAATGTTGCTTCCAGGTGGTGCCTTCATAAAGGTGGAAAGCGGTGAAATGTACCGTGTGAAGTCTGTGCAAAGTAAACCATCTGAGTCTGTGTTGCCAGATACTGCCACTCAGTTGGTTACCAAGGAGGGGGACAAGTATAGGTGTCTGGTTTGCGACAACCAACATGGTAACTATATTAGATATACAAGCTGACCCCGCGAACTTCGTATCGCTTTAGAATTAACAAATGTTGTCTTCCGTTCCCGTTCCCATTCCCGTTCCCGTTACAATTCCCGTTCAATAGTTTTTGTAGCGCACACGAAGAAAGCAAAATGTTTAGCAATTTTTTACACCTTGCTTCAAACTATCGTCATTCTTATAAAGAATTTATTACATTTTCAAAATAAAAAATAGCCTATGTTTCTCAGGGATAATGTAGCTTGGTAATGGTGAAAGAATTTTTGAAATCGGTTCAGTAGTTTTTGAGTTATCCTTTATAATAATAATATAAATAATAATAAAAGCCTTTTATTCAGACACATTATGTTTCATAATTTTAAATTAGGTTATTCTAAAGACTCAGGTGAGTCTGTGACACCGGCAACGTGGTCTGTTTGCCCAACTTTGGCAAAGGCCTCCTCCATTTCTTTCCATTTTGTTCTATTAAGCGCTTTTCTTGTCCATGGTTTTATCCATTACAAACATACAAAAAAACAAAAAATCAAAAAAATTATCTTTATAATATTAGTATATATAGACTAGCCCAGTGTTCCGCAAACATTTTGTGTCCAAGGTACATTTTGGAAAATGAAATGCCATCAAAAACATAACGTAATAAAAGCCAAGTCTCGCAACGCAACTCAGTTCTTCTACCGTAAAAAGTTGTGAGATCCATGTAATACCAAGTCGGTTAATTTATTCAGTCCCTACTTTAAATACTACTTTCAAATGAAATTTGAAATATACCGCGTTTATATAGTGACTGCTTGGTTACTGAAAATTCAGGCTTCTAGTTTTATCCACAACGAAGTTATAGGGGGTTGAAAATGGCCTGAACTGCTTCGAGAAAAGGATGGTACAGCCGTGCCGCTTTATTGCTTGACTTGGCGGGGGCACTGCCGTGCCCCCAGATTTTTTGAGGTACACCACAAATTAAAAATCGTATTGTCTTGGAAGCGTAGGTATAGGTGCCTAAACAGCATAAAAAGCGTAGATATTATTGCATTCAGTACCAATAAATATTAATAAAATAAATAAATATTCGCGGACTTTACACACAGCGCCATCTAGCCCCAAACTAAGCAAAGCTTGTACGGTGGGAACCAGATAACTGATAGAATACTTATATACTTTTTTTTTGTAAAATACATAGTAACACCCAGACACAGAACAAACATCTATGTTCATCACACAAATATTTGCCCTGGGTGGGGATCGAACCCACAACCTACAGCGCAGAAGGCAGAGTTATTACCAACTGAGCTGTGAGGCCTGTTGGTATGAATATCATAATATGATAATCATGTTTTTACAAAACAGCCCCACTGATACAAATCGCTTTAGAATTAACAAATGTTGTGTTAATTTCCCGTTCCCATTATAAAAATTATCCTATGTTCGTCTCCTGGTTCTAAGCTATCTCCCCACCAATTTTCAGCCAAATCGGTGTATTGTGTGAATGTACGTTATAGTAGTTTACATGATCCTAATAGGTTGGTGAGGTATTAAATATAAACACGTCCGCACAGTTTGGGTCTCGCCGTTTATTCTACGATTCATACACCTTTACATATATGCTGACTTAGAACTATGACGCTATTACTAAGTAGGTACTTAAAACTACACACACACTACATCAACCCCCTAAAAATTTAAAGAAAAAAAAATAGTTACTAAACATTTTTTTTTTTTTTTTTTATTTCAATCTTATAACTATTCCTTATATAATTTTGTTCTATTTTTATGCAATATTACAATTTTTCCATTCATATTAATTTTTACATTTGAAACCAAGTCTTCAATTACAACATATGGACCTAAGTACAATGTATCCAATTTACTACCGGTTTCATTTTTCAATAACAAGAAATCACCTGACTTGTAAACAATTGGATTGATGTACTTATCGTAATTCTCTTTCCTTATCTGTTTGCTCTTAATCAAATTACTTTTTGCATCACTTTGAGCTTTTTGCAATCTATATTTGAATTCTGATACATAATTATCGAAATTATAAATTGGTTCTACATTTTGACATAAATTACTTGGTAGTCTACACAATTGACCAAATACTAGCTCGTATGGAGTATATTTTGTTTCAGAATGAACAGTAGTATTAAAAGAAAAACACCAATATGGTAACCATGAACTCCAAGATGATGAATGATTATTCGTTTGTATCCTTAAATAAGCTCCTAATACCTTATGAGTATTTTCTAACGCTCCAATACTTTGATGATGATAAGCTAATGCTATTGTTTGTTTTATGTTCAAAATGTTACACATCTCTGACATTACTTTAGAGACAAACTCTGTACCTCTATCACTCGCTATTTCTTTTGGAATTCCATAACGTAAAACAAAATTTTCTGCAAATACTTTAGCAACCTCTGTGGTCGATTTAGTTTTTAAAGGAAAAGCTTCAACATATTTACTCAACTCACATTGCAGTGTTAAGATATAACAGTAGCCATTATCATCTCTGTCTATTGGACCAACTATATCCAGAAATACTTTATCAAATGATGAAGATGCTGTTGTTGTCACCGTTAATGGTTCTTTATGTATTTTAGTATATTTCTGTTTTTGGCATTCAACGCACTTACCTACGTAACACCTTACGTCTTTTTCTAGCGATGGCCAGTAATAATACTTTTTAATATTATTAACCATCCTTCTCACTCCTACATGACCACTACTTGGTAATAAATGAAAATCGTTCATTATAACTTTTTTCTCTTCTTCTGTATATATTCTTTGAACGTCTTTAACAATACATATTCTTGGTAAATTACTATATTCATTTTTAGCAATAATTTTAGCTAACCATTCAATAAATGCTTTATTTTCTCGCTTTTTTATAACTGTTATTTCTTCTATATCTAAATCTTTGCACATAATTGCCAGTTCTTTCAATAAATCGTCTCGCGAGTTTACTGATAAAGAAGATTGGCTTGCAAGTACACTATTTTTACTTTTACAATAACATAAGTTACGATTCTTGGATATTAAAATATCTTCTACTTTATTATTTAACATTCTGCGCAGTTTCTGGTCTGGTAATATAATTAATTCTACGTCTGATTCGCTTTTCTTGAGTACCTCTGCGATTTTAGGGTGATCAGTCCTATTATCACTTGAAGTCTCACTAGTCTCACTCGCATTCTTTCTCACTTGTGCTCTTGTCATCACACACATCACCTTATTATTCATTTCTTTCAATTCATCTGATGTAATGATTATCCTAGATAAGGCATCTGCTACCACATTGTTCCTACCTCTGACATACTCTACCTTAAAGTCATACTCTTCTAATAAAAGTCTAAATTTTGTCAATCGACTGGATGGATTAGTCATATTAAATAAGTACAGCAATGGTTTATGGTCGGTCCGTATAATAAACCTTTTTCCATACAAATATGGTCTAAAATATTTTATTGACCATACAATAGCTAACAGCTCTTTTTCTATCGTTGCATAATTTAACTCTGCTTTATTTAAACTTCGACTAGCGTATGCAACTGGTTTTTCATTACAATTACACAAAACGCTTCCTACTGCAAATCCAGAACTATCTGTTTGTAAAATAAATTCGTTTTTCGGTGAAAAATCTGGATAATCTAATATAGGTGGATTCGAAAGTAGCTTTTTAAGGGTTTCAAAAGCATTCTTGCATTCTAATGTCCATTCGAATTGTACATTCTTTCGACATAATTTATTTAATGGTAAAACAATCTCTCCAAAGTTATGAATGAATTTACGATAATAATTACTAAATGCAACAAAGCGCTTGACGTCATCCGCACATGTCGGTGTTGGGTAACATTCTACAACACGAATTTTTTCGGGGTCAGGTAAAATACCTTCCGCTGATATTACATGACCTAAATAAAGAATTTGTCGTTTTAAAAATTCGCATTTTGACGGATTTAGTTTTAGATTAACTTTTCGCAATCTTGAAAACACTGACATTAAATTTTTATTATGATCTGTTAAATTTCTACCAAAAATGATTAAATCGTCTAAATAAATTATACATTTTTCATAGTTAAGGCCTGACATAGCTATAGTCATTAATCTACTAAAAGCTGAAGGACTGATTTTTAAACCCATAGGTAATCTACACATGTGGTACTGCCCTTTGTCTGTTGTAAATGCAGTATACTTTCTAGCCTCATCTTTTAACTTACATTGGTAATAACTTTGACTTAAGTCGCAGTGGCTGAAATAAAATGCTCCTGATAAGGATTCTAGTATATCAGTTATATTTGGAAGAGGAAACTTGTCATCCTGAATCCTTTCGTTTAACTGTCTGTAGTCAACTACTACTCTCCATTGACGTTTACCATTCTTATCCTCTTTTTTAGGAACTAACAATAATGGACAACCATTCACTGCTTGTTTTTTCTATAATCTCATTATCTAACATTTCACTTATCTGTTTATTGAGTTCCTCTTTTTGTGCAAAAGGTATTCTATACTGTTTCCTGTAAACAGGCGTTGCATTTTCTTTTAAATGAATAGATTGTTCATAAGTATTTGTAAATGACAATTTATCGCCTGGTAAATGAAAAATATCAGAATATTTTGCACATATCTGTTCAATTGATAGCTCCTCGTCTTTATTTAAGTATGAACGTAAATTAAGAATTGAAAATAACTTTCGTACTCTTTCCACACTCACTTTTGGTCTTTCAAACTTACAAAAGTCATAATTTTCTAATGAATCTACTTCGAGCTCATTCAAACTGACTGATACTTCTCTATCCGTTGTATTCATAAGTCGTATTGGTATTTTACCATTTATTGGCCTAGTTATTACACCGGCAAGAAAAATTCCCTCTTGTATCTCTTTCGGGTAAATAACGCAATCATAACTAGCGCGTGTGGGCAAATATTTGATTACCTCACATCGCGGTGCGATATTCAAAATATGCTGATAATAATTCATTGGTAATGTTACTTTATTCTGACCCGTTCTTAGAGATAGAGTATCTGAGTCATAATCTATGACGCCCTTATGTTTCTTAATAAAATCTTGACCTAATATACCTATCGCTTTACATGGTAAGTTTTTAAAAACATAAAATTTATGATTAAAATCAAATCCCTCATATTGCAATGGTAAATAAACAAATCCCTCAGATTTCAAAGTTCCACCGATACCATTTATACTTAAATCGCTTTTATGTAAAACTAAACTATCCATATCTAATAATAATTCATACTTAATTGCTGATAAAGAGGCCCCTGTATCTACTAAAAGCTCTAACTCTAAATTATTCAAACTAAAATAAACCCAATTAATGCTATCGCAAGCTAAAACCTGATTAGGTACGAAAAAATTCGTCTAACTCCTGATTTTCTTCCTCTTTGCTATCATTTCCAACATGTTCGTTTGTCGTGAAATGATTTAAAGTTCTAGAATTAGAACGATTGGCAAAATTACCACGATTGACGTAGTTACTACGATTACCGCGCACATACCTGGTACCTCGAGTTGATGCATCAGCACCTCGCGCGTGACCAGCTGCACCGTAACTTGACGCTCCACGCGTGCCGCTTCCTTGCCACGTGCCTTGCTGTCGGTATTGCGACATCGGTCGATACCAATTATTACCGCGATGTCCACGACTGCTGTAATTAAAACTGTTATGCCTACCTCGACTCCTACGATTGTATGAGAAAACCTGTTGGTTTGAAAATGAGTTGGTCTCATCCTCTGCTACTCTCATGGCATCTTTTAATGCATTTAAATTACGCGCCGCAATTATGGTACCTATTCTTTGGCTTCTCAACCCATCCGAAAAACACTTTATGGCATTTTTTTCATTTATAGGTTGCAGAACCTTGTACGCAGCCTGATCTCCGTTAGCCTGAGAAATGGTTAAGTCTACAAATAACTTTTCTATTTCTTCACCAAACTCTTTTACTGACCTATCACCTTGTTTAATTTTTTGCAATTGCGATTGCAAGGCCGTATCCGATTTTCGAGTGAGTAAATGAGTATGCATATCCTTTAAAAGTAAATCAACGGAGCTATAAGAAGTAGCTAAACGCATCTTTGCTCCACTAGTTAATCTGCTTTTCAAAACAAAATTTACTAACAGTTTTTTACCATCATCAGAAAGCATCGAATCATACAGCTCTATAGCATCTATAAGTTCTTTCGTAACTTGCTCCTCACCAGTCATTTTAGGCAACAGGCTTACAGCCGTTTTTAGACAAAACTTTTCTCCTGACATGTTATCAGATTCTAATTTACTACTATTTGTACCACACAACACAAAATTTACCTCTTCTGTAAATAATAATATTTTACAATAACATTCATCAATAGCGGAACATAGTAAAATTAATTTCTTAGATGCGCCCTCTGGCAAACAAGTTAATATTTCTTTAAATCTCTTATAAACAATCTTTGCATCGGAAATCTTTTTCTCAAAATTACTACCAATTCGTCTCTTAGGACCTAATTTACTTAAGTTATCTTTAAGATATTTTAACTCCTGATATATGTATATTTTCTAATTTAAGTTCTAATGACATAATCCGTAAATATTACCAAATATAATTAAAAAAAGAAATCATTATCTTACGTATAAAACACACCGATCTAGTTAATTACGCAACGCAACGCACTTTTATTTCCACTCACGTTACACTTTGGGCTCGATGTCATCGCCGGTACGCACCTCCCTGGGACGACGTCGGTAGCTCACGCGTGACAGGACACGCTCCAAGGCAGCACTCCTCAGCTGCTTTTGCATCCAGCTCTGATGGCACCGTTTGTATAGGTAGAACGCTCCAATAAGCACAGCCAACAGCATACAGCCACAAATAATCGAAAGAAGAACGTTGTTCGCTTTCAGATGCTCGACAGTCGCCTCGGCATGGTTATCTCCACCAGAAGATGTTTGCGCGATGATCACTTGCTCTTTGGTATCTTCTTTACTTTGGCCTTTCCCCATGTCAGCTCAGTAGGTAGTAGATCCAAAAATAGTAATTACAAGTTGGGCTCCAGAGTTTCGATTTTCGCCAGTTATTTTGGCAAGGTCGCCATGTATTGTGTGAATGTACGTTATAGTAGTTTACATGATCCTAATAGGTTGGTGAGGTATTAAATATAAACACGTCCGCACAGTTTGGGTCTCGCCGTTTATTCTACGATTCATACACCTTTACATATATGCTGACTTAGAACTATGACGCTATTACTAAGTAGGTACTTAAAACTACACACACACTACATCGGTTCAGCCGTTCTTGAGTTATAAATAGTGTAACTAACACAACTTTCTCTTATATTATATAGATTAGCTGCCCTTGACAGACGTTGTCCTGACCAAATTTCGACAGGTTGCAAGCCCATCGCCGCTTATAAGAATACTAACTGGTTTCCTCACGATGTTTTCCTTCACCGTTTTGAGCACGTTTTTTTGATGAGCATATACATTTTTCGAACAGAAAAATACACTGATGCACGCCGGGATTTGAACCCACGGCCTTCGAAATGAAAGTCGAGGTACCTCCCACTCGGCCAACACGGCTTTTTAATATGTTCTTTATATTTTTCAGGACCAATCAAAATGACGTACATCGGTGACGCATACAACATGGTGAAACACATGAAGAACCAACATTCGGCTAAAGTTTACATCTGTGTACTCTGTGGCATCATTATGAGGAACAGATCCGAGTATGCGACGCATGTGGGTGAGTGCCGGTTCGATACTGTGGCGGGACAGGTGCATGACATCAAATAAACATATGTTAGTGGACATTTCACACACGTGTGGTTTTGGATTGCTAACTACTGCAAAATGTAGGCATGTGCTAAATGTTTGGACGTGGCTCTGACTCCTCGCCCCTCTAGACATCTTCAAAGGATATAATCGCCTAGAGATCTGAGAGGAAGTTTTATGAAGCTATTAGTCCTACATTAATAATTTATCTAAAATATATAATAATTAATATATAAATTATTAATGTAGGACTAATAGACCGTTCTGGTGACAATGCAATAATATGGTGACAGCGAGCTGATCTGATGATGGAGTCAGGAGCTGTTCAACAGACACTCACAACGGAACTCCTTAGTAAATACTTCGATTGAGTAAAAACTTTGCATTCTTGTCAAGTTCCGATGATAATGTTATATTTTTGTGACAGTAAGCGCTGGTGCTCGATGGTTTAAATGATTTTACAAAAGCTTGTCATTGAAAAATATCTTTCAATTGAATATTTATCCTAATAATATCATAAATGCGAAAGTTTGTGAGTTTGTATGTATGTTTGTGCCTCAATCAGGCCTAAACGACAAAACAAATTAAGTTGAAATTTGCTGTAGATGTAGATATAATGCCTGAATAAATAATAGACTAGTTTTAAATATGAAAAACATCCTAAAAACGATAAAAAAACGCAAAATGGGTGATTTCTGTATAGATGACGCTGGTGTGCAACAAATCTGACATCACGGGTCGGCTAGTTATTTATAATTCAATGTTTCAGGGGAGCATACAAAAAAACTTCCGCAATCTTCGAAATCCCGCTCGTACAGCTGTGAGATTTGCAAGAAGTGCTACAACTCGCGCACTCTACTGCAAGAGCACATGAACTTGCATACGGGTAATCGGCCGTACGCTTGCCACATCTGCGAGAAGACATTCGCCTCCAAGTACACTAGGCAGGCGCATTTGAAAACACACCAGGTTAGTGTTTGAAACCCGTTAGGTTGGTGTTTGAAAACCATTCGGTTATAATTTTTAAACCCAATAGGTTTGTGTTTGGACCACATCCGGTTTGTATTTGAAAACCCAATTGGTTTGTGTTTGAAATCCACCAGGTTTGTGTTTGAAACCCACCAGGTTTATGTTTGAAATCCACCCGGTTTGTGTTTGAAACCCAATTGGTTTGTGTTTGAAACCCACCAGGTTTGTGTTTGAAATGAGAAAAAACGATTCTGCTTCATCAAAAAAATGTATTACTCGTCTTAAGTAGTACGTTTTATATTATTGTACTAGGTATATAAATTATGTATTTTACAAAAATAATAAGAATAATAATAATAAATAAATAAATAATGGCGGACTTTACACACAGTGCCGTCTAGCCCCAAACTAAGTAAAGCTTGTACTATGGGAACCAGATGACTGATAGAATACTTATTTTTTTTGTAAATACATACTTATTATACATATTAACACCTGCCTTCTACGCTGTAGGTTGTGGGTTCGATCCCCACGCGGGATAAACATTTGTGTGATGAACATAGATGTTTGTTCTGTGTCTGGGATTTACAACAAAAAAAACGTAAATAAGTATTCTGTCAGTTATCTGGTTCCCATTGTACAGGCTTTGCTTAGTTTGGGGCTAGATGGCGCTGTGTGAAATGTCCACCAATATATATAAAAAAAAATCATTTATTTATATTAATTGCAGGTGAGACCTCGTCCCTTCAAATGCAACACATGCGGCAAGTCCTTCCTGTCACAACAAAATCTGACACAGCATGAGAAAACGCATCTTGGGATCAAGAGCTTTGTCTGTAGTGTTTGCAGTAAGTATTCCTTCAATATTATTTTTCAAACTATCGTGATTAGTAGACATAACTACACATTTTGACACGGGTCTTTATCACGTAATTACCTTTATCTACACTAATGTTGTAACATTCTACTTATGTTTCCAATACTTGACTTATAATTACTACTGTTATAGCGCAGACAACAAAACACTCAATTTAAGCAATTTCACATGATGGTATAATATCCACATCGATATCGTAAAATCTCATTATAACATCAATAAAACGCGACCAATTAACCTGGCGAGCCTTATGTCAAAATCCTCATACAAGTTGTATAAAATTTTGATATTAGGCTGGCTTTTGAAAACAGTTGGGTTATACGTGAAACTACTAAACTTACATACACAAAACTCTTTGGTAAGATCTTGTGCCAATTAAATAAAAAAAAAAACAGCGCGCGCTCGCTCCTGATTGGCCCTGCGCGCGCAGCTGCTTATTGGTTAGATTTTAATGGCGGCAAGTTCACTGTGACAATACAATACACGTACGCGTGAATTTAATGTTTCGCAATGTGTTTTGTTTTTAAAATACAAATTAAAAGTTAAAAATGGATAGCGACGTTAGTGAAGATAAAGTAGTGTATGTAACTGCATATAACACGGGTATTAAAACACTCGTTACTATTATGAAACTCGCTTCGCTCGTTTCATAAACTCACACTCGTGTTTTAATACCCTTCCTTATATGACAGTTACATAAACTACTATTAATTTACTTTCCCGACGTTTCGGCTATGTTACAATAGCCATGGTCGCGGGCAGACTCTACTAGTAATTACGTGATAAAGACCCGTGTCAAAATCTATAGTTAGTATTCCTTCAAGCCCTTAGAGCAACACGGGCTTCTTTCCTTTCGTGACAGACAGACAGACGAAGTCTTAGTAATAGGATCCCGTTTTTCTCTTTGGTCATTAACCCTAAAAAGTAGGAATAATTACAAAAAGAAATGAGATGCCATCAAAAACATAGCATAAAGTTATTACGTAATAACTTAAGTCAGAAGAAGAACCCTTAATTAGCGACTGAATAAATTAACCGATTTGGTATTACATGAGTCTCACAACTTTTTACGGTAGAAGAACTGAGTTGCGAGACTTGGCTCTTTTACAAGTTTTGTTTTTGATGGCATATATTTTTACACGGGTCTAGCGTCTAGCGTTTAGCGCCATCTAGCCCCAAACTAAGCAAAGCTTGTACTATGTGAATTAAATAACTGAGACATATATATTTTGACACAGACACAGAACAAACATCTATATTTATCACACAAATGTTTGGCCTTGGTGGGTATCGAACCCACAACCTACACTACCTACCTACTACTACCTAAGATTTACTACCTACTGAGCTGAGAAAAATAATAATAAAATATTTGTCTGTAGACAAGGCGTTCGGCACACAACACAGTCTGGAAGTCCATGGTGTGGTGCATAGTGGACAGAAGGCGCATGTTTGCGATGTTTGCGATAAAGCATTCGCTAGGAGAGCGGAATTGGCAGATCATTCCAGAATACATACAGGTTCGTACATTATTTCAATACACAGCAGGGCTATTTTGTAAAAACATGATGATTATAGTTTTTACAAAATAGACTTTTCGTTATAAAATTATGTACAACGAAAAGTGGCATTGATTTATCACTACATAGTATAAAGCAAAGTCGCTCTCCGCTTCCCGCGTCTGTATGTCTGTATGTATGTTTGCTTATATCTTTAAAACTACACAACGGATTTTGATGCGGTTTTTTTTAATAGATAAAGTGATTCAGGACGAGGTTTATATGTATAATAACATGCTACCCGTGCGAAGCCGGGGCGGGTCGCTAGTATAGATATAGAATTAGGATTTTTTTACTCTGTGTTTGTTAAAATATTTATTTTATTATTTTATTTTAGGCGAGCGTCCCTTCGAGTGCGAAGTGTGTGGAGCGAAATTTTCCCAACGCTCAAATCTACATTCTCACAGAAGAGCGACACATTTTGATGATAAAAGACACGCTTGTCCGGACTGCCCCAAACGGTTTAAGCGAAGGAGGTGAGTTAGATTTTTGTACATTTATTACGTACATTTATGTACATTTTAGCTTCTGTGCTTGTCTTAACGAAACTAGTGTTTTTGAAGAGTTAACTTTGAAAAATAAATCTATTGAGAAAAGTTTCACCAATCGTGTTTCTGTCTATAAATTATTAACCGACTTCAAAAAAGGAGGAGGTTCTCAATTCGCCTGTATGTTTTTAGGGTTCCGTACCCAAAGGGTACCCTATTTCTAAGACTTCGCTGTCCGTCTGTCTGTCTGTCTGTCTGTCCGTCTGTCACAAGGCTGTATCTCATGAACCGTGATAGCTAGATAATTGAAATTTTCACAGATTATGTATTTCTGTTGTCGATATAACAACAAATACTAAAAATAGAATAAAATAAATATATAAGGGTGGCTCCTATACAACAAACGTTAGCCTCACAGCTTAGTTGGTAGTAACTCTGCCTTCTACGCTGTAGGTTGTGGGTTCGATCCCCACCCAGGGCAAACATTTGTGTGATGAACATAGATGTTTGTTCTGTGTCTGGGTGTTACTATGTATATTATGTATGTATTTACAAAAAAAAAAAGTAATTAAGTATTCTATCAGTTATCTGGTTCCCATAGTACAAGCTTTGCTTAGTTTGGGGCTAGATGGTGTTGTGTGTAAAGTCCGCCAATATTTATTTTATTTATTAATTATTTTTGGCCGTTTTTTATACGGAACCCTTCGTGCGCGAGTCCGACTCACACTTACCGGTTTTTATGTTATGTTATGTGTTGTGTGCTAAAGTAGTAAATAAATAAAATTATCTATGTCTATGTCTATAAATATCGTTATTGTTATCCAGATTACTTCAATACCACATTAAGGCGGCGCACACTGGCGAGCGTCCTCTGCAATGTTCCGTCTGTCGCGCGACATTCGTGTACCCTGAGCATTACAAAAAACACATTCGGATTCACAACGGAGAACGACCTTACTATTGCGAGGTACCACTTTAAATAAATCAATAAATATATATTATATCTTATAGATAATGACGAGTAAAAAATAAGAATACGTTACGAATAACACCCCCAAAATGATTAAAAACGCAAAAGGGATGATTTGAGTATAGATGGCGTTGGTGTGCAAAAAACTGACATCAATGTTGACATCAGTCGTCATAGCAACGCGCGTTACTCTATGCGATTATCGAAATTTGGTCAGGACACCGTCTGTCGCGGGTGGTGGTCCTAATAATATTATAAATGCGAAAGTTTGTGAGTTTGTATGTATGTTTGTTCCTGTAAACCTTTTTTTTTATATTTTCTTTCCCCAGATCTGCGGCAAAGCCTTCAATTCCCGCGACAATAGGAACACACATCGTTTCGTACATAGCGACAAAAAACCTTACGAATGTCTCGCGTGCGGCGCCTCTTATATGAGAAAACGGATGTTGGTCGCACATATGAACGCTAATGTACGTACATTATTTTATTTTATTTTATTTTATTTTATTTTATTTTATTTTATTTTATTTTATTTTATTTTATTTTATTTTATTTTATTTTATTTTATTTTATTTTATTTTATTTTATTTTATTCATTTTGTTTTATTTTGTTTTTAGACCAACAGCTTATAATATAAAAACAGAGTAACTTAATCAAATACTATTATCTAGCCAATAACAGGTCTCTCTAAATAGGTATGGTATATAGGTAAATACAATAAGGACATTCAATAATTGTATCATAATTGTTTATGCACTACCTATCAATAGTTTTTGCAGCGCACACAAAGAAAGCAAAATTTTTGGCAATTTTTTACATCTTGCTTCATACTATCGTCATAAGGAATTAATTACTTTTTCAAAATAAAAAATAGCCTATGTAACTCAGGGATAATGTAGCTTGGTAACGGTGAAAGAATTTATGAAATCGGTTCAGTAGTTTTTGAGTTACAAAAAAAACAAAAAATCAAAACTTTTGTCTTTATTAGTATAGATAGATAGATATAGTTTAGTATAGACTAGCAGTCCATCCCAGCGTAGCACGGGTGTGATAATGATTTTATGGCATTTTTAAATCCTTTGGTTACATTATCGAAGTTTTCATAAGGATCCCTAATAGTTAGACTAATAGTATTATAGACTTTTTTGAAGATATTGATGTTTTCGATAAAACTGTAGATTATTACTTTGCTCTATTGTTAATAATTTCCGCAGCAAACGCGATATAAGATTTTTTATATGATGAATACATGATAATAATTAATATGTTTTTTTTTATTGTTCTAGGGCCATTTGGCTGAATCAATTGTGGTGAACCAACCCAGGGTCACGAAAGTCAATGTTAACGAACATGTGAGTATAATTTGAAAGTCTATCCTCTTGATTACGTCATTTTTTTTGCAAACAGTTGTACGGCAAAAAATTCACGAGCCCCATACATAAACGTGATTTTTTTTACCGTTTTTATAGATAATGGTACGGAACCCTTTTTGCGCGAGTCCGACTCGCACTTGGCCGGTTTTATTTCGTTTGCTATGCTTTTGACTGCCAAAATTTTAAATGGCCAAAGCCAAAGGGGGTAGGCACCACAACCAAGTCCGTGACCCTCCACCTTATTTTTTCAGATTATACCAGACAAACAGCAGCAAGTGTTTGAAGTCGAGGAAAATGAAGAAGGTTAGTCACAAGACGTCCGTACTTGTTATTATTACCAAGAAAACTTCACGATTCTCACCCAGAACAAAGATTTGTGTGATGAACATAGATGTTTGTTAGGTGCCTAGGTATTATAAATATAAATAAATAAATATTGGTGGAATTTACACACATCGCCATCTAGTCCCATACTAAGCAAAGCTTGTACTATGGGAACCAGGTAACTAGGTAGGGAGGTTTCTATTGTACAAGCTATGCTTAGTTTGGGGCTAAATGGCGCTGTGTGAAATGTCCACCAATATTTGTTTATTTGAATTCTTCACATTGTCACACTTTTCAGGTATTTTTTGACAGTACTTTTTAGAACAATAGTTTTTAGGGTTCCGTACCCAAAGGGTTAAAACGGGACCCTATTACTAAGATTTCGCTGTCCGTCTGTCTGTCACAGGGCTGTATCTCACGAACCGTGATAGCTAGACAGTTGAAATTTTCACAGATTATGTATATCTATTGTCGCTATAACAACAAATACTAAAAACAGGATAAAATAAATATTTAAGGGGTGCTCCCATGCAACAAACAGTGATTTTTTTTTGCCGTTTTTTTTATGGTACGGAACCCTTCGTGCGCGATCCCGACTCGCACTTGGCCGGTTTATTATTTAATTGATGTTAATTCCTTTTTTTTTTTTCAGATAAACAAGAAGAAGATGAAGAGGAAAGTGAAAAAATGTACACATTGTCTGAAGGTCATTATTATTATCATTATTAAATTCAAAAACAAATCTTAAAGGGCTCCCAGTCGCTGATTGCTCTTTTTCGAAACGAAAAAAGAAATACTTCTGAACAAGCCACATCTCCTATTTTTATAAGTATATTACTTCAGGTTCCTACCTAGATTTCTATTAAGCTGAAACCATAATAGCAGAAACTTTTCACGATAAAGATATTATTTCAAAATGATACGTTTTAGAATTTATGATCGAAATATTTTATATACCTACTATTAAAATCAACTTGTGATTTATTGTTAAAGATAGGTAATATGTAGATCTAGATTTCTATTAGAATAGATTTTTGATAAGTAATTATACATAATTTATATCATTAATTTATTCGAAAAGCTAAGGCGGACCACGCGCCGACGTGTGTTTGTCGTCATTGCAGCGGTCGGTAGGATTATTTATCGAAGTGATTAAAGATGGGTACATCTTTATTCACATATACTATACATTATGAAATAGGAGATTTGGCTTGTTCACAAGTATTTATTTTTTCGTTTCGAACAAAAACAATCGTCGACTGGGAGCGCCTTAATATCTATACTTATATACTAATATTATAAAGAGTAAAGATTTGATTGTTTGTTTGTTTGCATCGAATAGGCTCCGAAACTACTGGACCCAATTAAAAAAATCTTTTACCATTAGAATCCTACATTATCCCTGATGATCATAGGCTATAGAATATTTTCAAAAACGTTAGTGATCCGTATTAAAACTTCAATAATGTAACGTGTGAAATATTGCGTTTATATTGCGTTTGCTGCAAAAAGTATTGACAATAGAGCAAAGTGATGTACTACAGTTTTATAGAGGACATCAATATCTACAAAAAAAATCTATAACACCATATGTCTAACTATTAGGGATCTGTATAAAAACTTCGATAATGTAACCCAAGGTGTAAAAAAATTAGCCATAAAATCATTATTACATACTCGTACGTGCGACGCCGGGGCGGACTGCTAGTATTATATAAATTACGCGTCACGTTGTTTGTCCGCGATGGACTCCTAAACTACTTAACTGATTTTAATCAAACTTTGTTCACCGTGTGCAGTTTGATCCAAATTGAAAGATAAGATAGTTTACATCTCAATTTATTTGACACTAGCAGTTCGCCCCGGCGTTGCACTGGTGTAATAATGATTTTATGACTAATTTTTTTACACCTTGGGTTACATTATCGAAGTTTTAATAGGGATCCCTAATAGTTAGACCTATAGTAATATGGACTTTTTTGTAGTTAATTATGTTTTCTATAAAACTGTAGTACATCACTTTGCTCTATTGTCAATAATTTCTGCAGAAAACGCATAATAAGGATTTTTTTAATTTTGGGTTACATTATCGAAGTTTTCATACGGATCCCTAACGTTTTTGAAAATAATCTATAGCCTATGTTCATCAGGGATAATGTAGGATTCTAATGGTGAAATAATTTTTCAAATCGGTCCAGTAGTTTCGGAGCCTATTCGATACAAACATACAATCAAATCTTTCCTCTTTATAATATTAGTATAGACAAATGTTGTGTTAAGGCGCTCCCAGTCGACGATTGTTTTTGTTCGAAACGAAAAAAGAAATACTTCTGAACAAGCCACATCGCCTATTTTATAATGTATACTGTGAATAAAGATGTACCCATCTTTAATCACTTCGATAAATAATCCTACCGACCGCTGCAATGACGACAAACACACGTCGGCGCGTGGTCCGCCTTAGCTTTTCGAGTAAATTAATGATATAAATTATGTATAATTACTTATCAAAAATCTATTCTAATAGAAATCTAGATCTACATATTACCTATCTTTAACAATAAATCACAAGTTGATTTTAATAGTAGGTATATAAAATATTTCGATCATAAATTCTAAAACGTATCATTTTGAAATAATATCGTTATCGTGAAAAGTTTCTGCTATTATGTTTTCAGCTTAATAGAAATCTAGGTAGGAACCTGAAGTAATATACTTATAAAAATAGGAGATGTGGCTTGTTTCTTTTTTCGTTTCGAAAAAGAGCAATCGTCGACTGGGAGCCCCTTAAGTTCCCGTTATAAAAAGTATCATATGTCCGTCTCCTGGTTCTAAGCCACCTCCAATTTTCAGCCAAATTGGTTCAGCCGTTCTTGAGTTATAAATAGTAAAATTAACACGATTTTCTTTTATATATATTACAAGCTGACCCGGTGAACTTCGTATCGCTTTAGAATTAACAAATGCTGTGTTAAGTTCCCGTTCCCTATCCCTTTCCTATGTGCCAAATGATTTTCCCTGTTTTCCTGCTTTTCTCTTGAAATTTTTCCTGAATTTTCTTTGCTATAAACCTCACGGAGCCCGAGACCTTTCCAACGAATGCAAAACCGTGGAAATCGGTTCGTGCGTTCTGGAGTTATAGCGTCAGGAAGGAAAACCCGACTTATTTTTATATTATAGACTAGCTGACCCGTGCCCGCTTCGCTGTGCGTAAGACATTTCTAATACCATCGTGGACTTTTTTGTAGACGTTTTTAAGGTGTACAATACTGTAGTACATTATTTTGATATATCTCGTGGGGTTCAGCCAGCATTTGCAATGTAAGCGCAAAAAAATGTGTTTATTTACATCACATTAGAAACCTCTAAAATTATCAGTGTTTCTCTACTATATTATGCATGTATTATACATATAAACCTTCCTCCTGAATCACTCTATCTATTAAAAAAAACCGCATCAAAATCCGTTGTGTAGTTTTAAAGATATAAGCAAACATACATACATACAGACGCGGGAAGCGAAAAGCGACTTAGCTTTATACTATGTAGTGATGATATATAGGAATTTTGTTTTTTTAATTACAGATGGAACTATAACTGCCAATCCTGAAGATTTTATTACTTTGAACAACGAAAACTTGGAGCAACATCCGGTAAATCTATCACATACATACATTACTGGCATCACAGCTCAGTTGGTAGTAACTCTGCCTTCTGCGCTGTAGGTTGTGGGTTCGATCCCCACCCAGGGCAAACATTTGAATGATGAAGATAGATGTTTGTTCTGTGTCTGGGTGTTAATATGTATAATAAGTATATGTATTTACAAAAAAAAGTATCTAAGTATCTATTCTACTAGTTATCAGTACAAGCTTTGCTTAGTTTGGGGCTAGATGGCGTTGTGTGTAAAGTCCGCCAATATTTATTTATTTTATTTATTAATCATTGGTGTCGATTCTGTTTGGCACCGCACCGTGCTGAAATTAAGAATTAAAAAAAAACTGGCCAAGTGCGATTTGGGCTCGCGCACGAAGGGTTTCCTACCATTATCTATAAAAACTGGCCAAGTGCGTGTCGGGACACGCGCAATGTAGGGTTTCGTAGTTGACAAAGCTAACAACGTTATAATAAGTACATATTATACATATTAATACCCGCAGACACAGAACAAACATCTATGTTCTTCACACAAATATTTGCCTTGGGCGAGGATCGAACTCACAACCTACAGTGCAGAGTTACTACCAACTGAGCTGTGAGGCCAGTCACGTATGAAATGCTAACTACTGCAAAATCTAAGCATGTGCCAAATATAAGGTTTGGACGTACCTCTGACTACCCCCACCAGACATCTTCAAAGAATCTAAGCGCCTGCAGATCTGAGAGGATGTCTACCGTACTTGGGGATTACATACGTGATCCTATCTATTTATTTTATTTTAACTTATGTTTATTATTTATTAATTTATTATGTATTTACAAAAAAAAAGTATATAAGTATTCTATCAGTTATCTAGTTCCCATAGTACAAGCTTTGCTTAGTTTGGGGCTAGATGGCGATGTGTAAAATGTCCACCAATATTTATTATTATTATTATTATTTTTAAATCTAAGTTTACTCGGCTCATAATAGCCGGAATTTAACTGAAACACAAGGGCCTAAGCCAATTGTGAACCAGTGGTTGCTAATCTGTTATCACTCGTACTAAATGGTAACAATTCGGTCGAGGAGTCAGTTTGTAAAAACTTTCTTACTATTC
This sequence comes from Hydriomena furcata, assembly GCA_912999785.1. NCBI lineage: Eukaryota > Metazoa > Arthropoda > Insecta > Lepidoptera > Geometridae > Hydriomena > Hydriomena furcata. Next base: position 2,421,268 of record OU538848.1, read on the forward strand.
TACACGTATTTAAAATAACTGCTTATTGTAGAAGAGCATACGTATGTTTTGGTAAATCTAACAAATTGAGAGACTGGAAAAGCTGTTTGGGAATGACTCCTGTAGTTGATATGACAATAGGGATTATAGAAACCTTATTATTATAATTGAATCGTGTTTTTATTTCACAGAACATAACAGATGAGAATGGCACTATACTTCGATTCATACCTGTCAAAATGCCCAATGGTAAAGATGGCTGGGTGGCGCTCAACGATTGAAAATCTACTCATAATAAAATCGGCCAAGAGCGAGTAGGACTCGCGCACGAAGGGTTCCGTACCATTATCAATAAAAACGGCAAAAAAATCATGTTTGTTGTATGGGTGCCCCCCTTAAATATTTATTTTATTCTGGTTTTAGTATTTGTTGTTAGAGCAGCAATAGAAATACATAATCTGTGAAAATTTCAACTGTCTAGCTATCACGGTTCATGAGATACAGCCCTGTGACAGACAGACGGACAGCAAAGTCTTAGTAATAGGTCCCGTTTTTACCCTTTGGATACGGAGCCCTAAACGATATATCTGAACAGTGACAATCTGACAGTGACATCATTACATTCTACTATGAAAGAAAGGCGGCTTGCACAACAATTCTTAAATGTGTTTTGCACGTTAAATGTTCAAATTCAAATTCAAAAATCATTTATTTCAATAAAATCACAAGGATCACTTTGAAACGTCTTAGGAACTAGATGAAGCTACGCCGATTCCACGCGACCATTGTCTAGAAGAATCAGCCAACAAACACGGCTTGGGGTCTACCTTTTTAGGGTTCCGTACCCAAAGGGTGAAAAAGGGACCTTATTACTAAGACTTTGCTGTCCGTCTGTCTGTCACAAGGCTGTATCTCATGAACCGTGATAGCTAGACAGTTGAAATTTTCATAGATGATGTATTTCTGATGCCACTATAACCACAAATACTAAAAACAGAATAATATAAATGTTGAAGTAGGGCTCCCATACAACAAACGTGATTTTTGTGCCGGTATTTATTCACTGTTCCTTCCCGTAATGCTATGTAGAGCTCCAGTGTGGTGCCAATCGAACAAGGTGAAGGCTCAAACAAGAATAATAATTAAAAGTACCTACTACTCAAGTACGTACAGCAATAAAAAAAATAACTGAAGAGCTTCAGCACAAATTCAAAAAGCAACACATGCTACACTTGATTTAGAATTAAAACTTACAGATAAAATAACTATTTGCTTAAAAATAATTAAAGTAGACAAATGTTACACAAAATGAAATTAAGTACCTAAATTAATATTTAGCTGTCGAGTGGCAGAGCGACATCAGGCCACGAGGATTTATCATTTATATAATCATCTACAGTATAATACGCTTTGTGAACGGGTGTAATAATGATTTTATGGCATTTTTTTTTTACTCCTTGGGTAACATTATCAAAGTTTTCATACGGATCCCTAATGATTTTGAAAATATTTTATAGCCTATGTTCAACAGAGATAATGTAGGATTCTAATGGTATTTCTTTTTTTTATTTGGTCCAGTAGGTTCGGAGCCTATTCGATGCAAACAATCAAATCTTTCCTTTATATAATCTTATATATAAAATTCTCGTGTCACAATGTTAGTTCCCGTACTCCTCCGAAACGGCTTGACCGATTCTCATGAAATTTTGTGAGCATATTGAGTAGGTCTGAGAATCGGCCAACATCTATTTTTCATACCCCTTAGTGATAAGGGTTGTCCACCCTTAACATTTTTTTTTAATTTTTAGACATTTTTTTATTTTTTTATTATGTCGCATTAAAAAATACATACAACCCTAAATTTTTACCCTTTTATCACCAACCCCAATTTTTTAATAGCCATTTTAGTAATTTAATCATTTTTCATCCCCGGTCGATAACTGATCAATCGTCATTTAATTAGTTATCCCCGCCAGTTGTCTACAGGTGTCATTTTATCCACAACAAGGTTATAGGGGGTCGAAAATGGCCTGAACTGCTTCGAGAAAAGGATGGTACGGTCGTGCCCCATTTTCGCTTGACTTGGCGGGGGCAGTGCTGTGCCCCCAGATATACATCAAATTGAAAACCTCTTTCTTTTTTTCGCAAGTTGAAAAACACGATCAAAATATCAATAAAGTTAAACCCTTTTTTTATAGCCCGACTAGATTCAGAAAATCAAATGTTGACGGATTTTTCCTAAAAAAATACAAAAAAATCCTAAAAAACATTAGAAAATTATGTGAAAATAGTAGTCTATATCCGTCCCAAGACTTTAAACTATCTCTATATGAAATTTCATCACAATCGGTACAGCGGTTTGGCCGTGATAACGTCACAGACAAAGTTACCTTCTCATTTATAATCTTTAAATAACAATCAATTGCTGTTCGTTAGTCTCGCTAAAACTCGAGAACGGCTGAACGGATTTATCTTATCTTGGTCTTGAAATGTTTGAGAAGGTCTAGGAAAGGTTTTAAGGGTGAGAAAAATTGGAATAATTGCCGGGAAAACCCTAAAAACAGCCCTTTTCATTTTTCCCATACAAAAGTTTTCTAGCTAAAATGTAGAGTCGTAGAACGGGAACAGGACAGGAACTTATTCTAAGGCGCGGGACACACAGAAAAGACGTAAGACGAAGACGGGCCGCGGACATATGTCTCTTCCGCGTCCCTTTCATACAAAATGTATAGAAACGTCACGACGCAAAACATACAGAAGAGACGGAGCGCGGGCGCAACGCTTTTACGTCTGCGCCTTTTGTTCAAAACACACAGGAGAGACGGGGCGCGGGAGAAGAAGACATGTCGTCGTGTCAAAATCAGACTGTTGAATGCCGAAAATAGTCCTGACCGTGCGAAAAATAATAATTTAGGTTATAATAAAGCTTGCAGGTAGGTACATTTATACCTACATAGATTATTAATTAAATGCTCGTGATGGCACTGAAAACATTGCGCTACTATTTTCCAGAACATATTATACTATGGTAAATATCAGTTATTCATTATAGTGCGAACAATGTGCGGAGGTCGCCATCATGTACCGTAGCGCCACCTTGTAAGTGTCTTTCGACGTTAGTCGGGTTTGTCGGTTATGGTTTGTTTTTGAGTTTTCATTATATTTCTGAAATCACTCGCTGTAATTCGCTGAAAAATTCAAAATAATTAGCTGTTGTGATACTCTTTTTTGTGTAAAACATATCAGTTCTCTCACATAAGTAAAACTCTCGTAAAATAACTTTGAAGTTTCGCCATACATAACAAAATCCTGAATATCTTTGGAGTCCTTGGACACACAGAGTTAAATTTTTGGCTCATAAGCGCACACAAATATAAGCTACCCAACCTACTAATTACTTTTTGGCTACATCCATTATTTCGATAACATTTTGCTGCGGTAACGTTACCGCAGCAGAATGTGTATTTAATTTTAATATGTTTTTTGCCTGTGGACACTCGAATTCTAAATTTCCGTCACAAGCACACGAAACCATGGTCTATATTTACCATAGTATAATATGTTCTGGAAAATAGTAGCGCAATGTTTTCAGTGCCATCACGAGCATTTAATTAATAATCTATGTAGGTATAAATGTACCTACCTGCAAGCTTTATTATAACCTAAATTATTATTTTTCGCACGGTCAGGACTATTTTCGGCATTCAACAGTCTGATTTTGACACGACGACATGTCTTCTTCTCCCGCGCCCCGTCTCTCCTGTGTGTTTTGAACAAAAGGCGCAGACGTAAAAGCGTTGCGCCCGCGCTCCGTCTCTTCTGTATGTTTTGCGTCGTGACGTTTCTATACATTTTGTATGAAAGGGACGCGGAAGAGACATATGTCCGCGGCCCGTCTTCGTCTTACGTCTTTTCTGTGTGTCCCGCGCCTAAAGCGATACGAAGTTCGCCGGGTCAGCTAATATTAGTATAGAAAAGAACCTCTGCATATTCAGTAAATAAATGTCTGAATGACACAAGAACTTACAAGTCATGTTGAACTACAAGGAGTCCTATTTTTATCCACAAAGAACAGAAGATCATTTGTTTATTTGTAAGCAGGTATTTAGAAATACTTTTCACGTTAGTTGTAACATGGGTTCCTAGTTCCTACTTATGTGCCTATCACTATTCTGTTTGTCTGTCTGTATTTGTTAAAATATCCATAAAATTGTTATTTTTTTCTAGAATTTTTTGTTTAAAAACTACAGCGAATCGAATTGACCATGGTGCTTTTGGGGGCAGTTATTGCATGATATACCCTATTTAAGAAAATACATTATAATTCTACTAAACCAAAACATTTATTAGCATTTTAATTATGTACAATTTTTTACAACAGAAATAAGTGATATTTAAATAGTAGTTTTCTTCAAGAATGCTAAGGATTTGAAGATATATCACTATTTCATTTAAAAAAACCCCAATCATTTTGCATCATACTTTGACATAAATTTACAATAGGGATTTCTAGATAACCACTCTATTATGCCAAAATTAGTTTTAACTTTTACACTGGAATTCAACTTTTATAACAAATAACAACAACCTTTTAGGTCTGATTGAACCAACAAATATGTTATACCGTATTGTACCCACCCTGTGTAATGTATCCAGAGATAACACAGTACATAGTGTAAGAAAGACTTGTATTAGCTAATATTTTAAATAAATTATACATTTTAATCCAAATTACTTTATTTATACATAGTAGAAACTTAACTACCTACAACCCTGCAGGTCTGTACAGACTCACAATTTTGAAACAACACCAAGGCTACCGCAAATATTCCATTAGGTAGCATCTTTTATTTCTTTTCTAGAAGCTTAATGGAAAAGATGACACAGAAATCTTCTAAAGAGCCCCCCAAACTATAGCTGCACAGCACGGCTAGCAGTACCTGAGAAAAATTATTTTACAGTAGTATAGATAAAAACAAATTATTTTGTGTTAAAAGCAGCGATTTTTCTACTTTTTGAGCATGGCAATCACAAGAATAGCCAAAAAAAGTTATTTGTTAACTCTATCAACAATCTACGGTACTATATTTGTCATCCAAATTGAATTCCTGTTTATTCTTTCATATACAAATCAATTTCTCAGATCAACAAGCTAGGCCTGCAGTTAACCAATCCATTCACTTTGAAAACATTATGTAATTGTAATTAACGTATCAGCCGATAAGTCTGCTTTCGACATGATCTGTGTAACATTTGACACTAGCTAAATAGGTTTTCCGTAGCCCTCTCAATATGCCAATCGAATGTAGACAAAGCCACTCTAGCCCTATGCTCATCAACCCCCATATCGACAATACGTTGAACTTTGACATTAAAGTCTGACAAAACATGAGGCCCACCAGCATAAGCGCTGGTCCAATGTCTTGCTGTCATTTGGAATAGTTGGAAGTTTTCTTTGAATTGCTTAGCTACAACAGCGTCTTGTGGGTCATCAGGCTCACCGGCTGACAGTAGAGCTTGTATTGACAACAATACAGTCCGTAGGGTAAGTGCGGCTGCCCACTGATCTTTAAGTATATCTAAGCAAATAGCTCCTGTGACAGATGAGACGTTAGGATGCCAGATTTTGGTCACAAAACGGATCTTCGGCGGGTTGAAAGGATATGTGTCGGGGACTTTTATTTCGAGTACAAATCGGCCCCCTTCGTAAGGAGTATCGCCCGGTCCCGCTATTTCTCCCTTCAGCTCGGTCCAACTTTCATTGACTAATTCCAACTTTATAGCTCCTCCTGCGACCTCCTCGCTTTTAATAACCTCCTTGAACTCCCTCTTGATACGTTTCACAGCTATATTGGCCATTTTTTATGATGTACTCTTGAAGGTAGTAGTTTCGAAAATAAAAATATTCTAACCTGAAAAAATATTTAAACTTGAATTTACTGCGACGAAAGAATTTTTTAATTAAATGTTTTTTGTGTAGATCAAGATTTTCTTTGTTTAGATGGAGAACTGCATGACGTGCACTTTCTTTAGCCCTCAAAGAATTGAAAATAAGCCAAAAAAGACATTGCTAATCCAATCCCGTTCACTTACTGCGTCTTTGTTCCTTTCAAGAAATACAGCGCTTTGCGATTTTCATCTGATACAATCAGATTATAATGTTCTAAATACACGAATAAACACTATCTGAAACTCCTCTTACGAATTTTGTTGTGAACAGAAATATCATAAAATGAAAAGCGAAACAGTTACCATCTAGCTAGGTACAATGATTGGATTATTTGAATTGAATTGAATTGATTGAATGAAGTGGGCTGACATGACATTTACCTAACTTGGCAGCCGAATGTCGACATGACAAACAAGTACAATGAAAAAAGAATTTTGACAGACATGACTTTGACAAAACGTGTTGAACATAAATTCTAATTCTAACATTCCATTCCATAGACAAAAATAAACACCTACCTACTCTATCTATCTATTATCTCCGTTCAGTCCGTTCCGTTCTGTGCTATGCTATCGTGCTCAAGCTCAAATCGTGCTAGCAGTAGCAGCCAAAGAGCATATAAGTCTACGCTACTAGTAAATACATACTCGATTCGATACAGATAAAGTAAAATTTATTTTCATTTACCTTTTACCTTTGTTGTTACATGTTTTTCGAATTGTTACTTGATTGTTTGTATTTTAAAATACCTAAATAGACCCACGAACTTGATTGCTCGGCCTATACGTTACACCACATCACGTATCCACCACCACATCATATAGTTGTGCAATGGCTTCGGTGTGCAGAATATGTCTAGTCGGCAATATCAGGATGCTGAACGATGATAATATCCACCTCCTGGAGATGTACGAAACACTTACTAACACCAAGGTAGGTAACTATTGGACTTTGCGACATTAGTAGGTATATTTTGCAATTTCCGGTTCTGGAGGTAGAATTTTGTATAAGTAGGTTGTATTGTGGGGTTTTATCCTGGTTTAATAGAAAAACACTAATTTCTCCCTTCATCATTACATGATATGTTTCAGCTCAACACAGAAACAGAAAATGGGATGCCTAGCACAGTGTGCTATGTTTGTCACCGAGAGCTGCAGAAGTGCCACAAACTATCCCAAATGGCACGAATATCCAACGGAATCCTTCAAGATCTGTTTGAATGTGGCATTGAGGTAGGTACTGCATAGTCACTAACTAGTGGCAGTTGGGAGTTGTGTGTATTCTTTGTAACAAAATGTGAGTTTTAAAGCAGGAGAATTTGGTTACTGTTAATTTGGATGTGGCATATGCACTTATAGTTCATGTGCAGAATGAGACACAAATGACAGCCAGTTTAAACATTTTAATTTTAATGGTTGAATACTTTGGCCTGATCTGCCTGTTTGTATTACCATTTAGGCACATGCCATACATGAAAACTTTACAAGTTAGCTTGAGTTCGTTAGGTTTTGGATATGAACTACAGTCAACAGGCTAGCTAGTGTTGTCAGTTAGATCGATTTCACGAAGATGACGATTTTTAAACAAAATCGACTAAAATTTGATTTGATATGTTGGCGAAGCTGCTGTTTGATTCATGACGTTTTCTTGGATGCTTGCTACATATCTACAGCTTGTTTGTTTGCTTCAATATCTTTGCCTTACCTACTTTTTTGCTTTAAACCTGAGGACACAAAAATTACAGTAAAGTATGGTATGGCGGACTCGCGCACAAAGGGTTCCGTACCATTATCTATTACATATGACAAAAAAAACACGTTTGTTGTATGTTAGCCCCACTTAAATATTTATTTTATTCTGTTTTTAGTATTTGTTGTTATAACGGCAACAGAAATACATAATCTGTGAAAATTTCAACTGTCTAGCTATCACGGTTCATGAGATAAGTCTTAGTAATAGGGTCCCGTTTTTACCCTTTGGGTACGGAATCCTTAAAACCTTGCCTCATTTGGATATCATACTGATCAGATTGAAGAAAATAATAGAATAGAATAGAATATTTTATTTCAAACCACTTAAAAAAACATTTGTATAGCTTATATGATTAAGGTAAGTAATATTAGGTACATAGGTAAGAAGAACAACATAAAAAACTGACCGGTGAATAAAAAGAAATAAAAAACAGAAATTGAAGGGTAATCATTCTGTATTACATTTACACACCTTATAATTACATTACCTTACATTTTAAGGTCAGTTTCATCTCAATTAAGTAGGTACATGAAAACATGTTAAATTTGATTAAATTTGAGCACCAGTTTTGAACTTAAACCTCAAATTATAGTTACCTATGCAACTGAATTATAGAAGTATTAATTACAACTAGAAACTGTCCTTTTCCAGTTGCTACTGCCCTAATTAAAACCAACCATTGTTAGTAATGCAAGCCAATGGTTTTAATAAATTCCACCATCTTGGAGTTGCAGTGTAGTAAATCATTCAACTTTATAAAAATGTATTGTTTCAGGCTACACATGATACGGTCACAATGATGCCTCTGGAAATAAAAGAAAAGTTATCAGTGACTCCTACACAGTACATGTGCATAAGTGATTATCCACACTCTGGAAGTACACCTCTACTAACTATTAAGGAGGAGGAACTAGACAGAATCGTTGTGACAAAAGAAGAAACATACGAAACTCAAGACATTGAGGAATTGCAATCACTTGTTGAAGACACTGAAATTGTTAATGATCTAAATAATTCAGAACTGCCTTCAGATAACGAGATTTATGCAGAGAAAGAAATCATTGACAAGCAGTCGTGTTTCTGTTGTGATGTGTGCAAAAGACAATTTTCAAATAGGTATAATTTGGCAAGTCATCTAAATATTCACAATAAAAATAAGAAATATTTTTGCAATAGATGTGACAAGGCATTTAATCATAAAGGAACTTTGAAAAACCACATAATAATTCACACTGGAGAAAAGCCATATTCTTGTAACAGATGTGACAAGGTATTTAATCGAAAAGAACATTTAAAAAGACACATACTAGTTCACACTGGAGAAATGCCATACTCTTGCAACAGATGTGACAAGGCATTTAATCAAAAAGAACATTTAAAACAACACATGCTAACTCACACTGGAGAAAAGCCATATTCTTGCAACAGATGTGACAAGGCATTTAATCAAAAAGGATCTTTGAAAAACCACATAATAATTCACACTGGAGAAAAGCCATATTCTTGCAACAGATGTGACAAGGCATTTTATCGAAAAGAACATTTAAAAAGACACATAATAGTTCACACTGGAGAAATGCCATACTCTTGCAACAGATGTGACAAGGCATTTAATCAAAAAGAACATTTAAAACAACACATGCTAACTCACACTGGAGAAAAGCCATATTCTTGCAACAGATGTGACAAGGCATTTAATCAAAAAGGATCTTTGAAAAAACACATGATAATTCACACTGGAGAAAAGCCATATTCTTGCAACAGATGTGACAAGGCATTTAATCAAAAAGGATCTTTGAAAAAACACATGCTAATTCACACTGGAGAAAAGCCATATTCTTGCAACAAATGTGACAAAGCATTTAATCGAAAAGAAAATTTAAAACAACACATGCTAATTCACAATGGAGAACAGTCATATTCTTGCAACAGATGTGACAAGGCATTTAATCGAATAGGAAATTTGAAAAAACACATGCTTATTCACACTGGAGAAAATAAATATATTTGCGACATATGTGACAAGGCATTTAAACATAAAGAATCTTTGAAAAAACACATGCCTATTCACGTTGGAGAAAGCCATACTGTTGCAACACATGTGACAAGGCGTTTAATCAAAAAAGATATTTGAAACAACACATGCGAGTTCACACTGGAGAACAGCCATATTCTTGCAACAGTTGCGACAAGGCATTTAATGTAAAAAGGACACTTGAAACGACACATGCTAATTTACACTGGAAAAAAGCTATATTCTTGTAACAAATGCGACAAGGCATTTAATCGAAAAGAGACTTTGAAAGGACATTATGCTAATTCACACTGGAGAAATATAGCCATTTTCTTGCAACAGATTAGATAAAGTATTTAATCACTAGCACCGGCTTTGCACGGGTGTACCTTTATTTTTAATCATTTTGAGATATACAGTCGTGGTCAACTAATTAGGGACATGCAAGATAGTGAAGAACAATAACCGGTTATGTACATACAAATATAAAACCCTATTGATTTCTCAGTAACTATTATTTGCATAATTTGGTCCGATTATTATGCTTTAAATGGCTGTAAATAAAAGAATAAATAAATAGAAAAAAGTATTTAATATCAAAGGTTGAACATGTATTCAATTTTAAGGTATAATTCTGTAGCTGGACATTTAATTAAGGACAGTAAACTTTAATGAAAAATAGAGTTAAACAAAACTAATAATCTGCAGTATTATAATATCTTTAACAGCTCCATTTTATTACGTGTAAAATCAGTACCCAGTAGCAAAACCTTTGTTAGTAATTACCGCTTGACACCGATGTGGCATAGACATTATCAGTTTCTGGCATGTTTCGACAGGAATGTTTGCCCATGCCTCACAAAAAGCTTCATTAAGTTCATCTAAAGTTGTGGTACGATAAGTGGCTACTTTTTTCTTGATTTCGTGCCAAAGGTGCTCGATTGGGTTAAGGTCCGGGCTATTTGCTGGCCAATCTAGCACTGATACTGACTGACTGGTAAGAAACGACTTGACTGAACGGGCGGTATGTTTCGGGTCGTTATCATGCTGAAACGTCCATATAATAGGGAGATGCTCCTCAGCATAGGGAAGCATCGTTTCCTCCAATATTGCCGTGTATTGATGTTGGTCTAAGTTACCCTGAACTTTCCTCACAGGTCCCACTCCACGTCCAGAAAATGAACCCCACATTTTAATGTTTCCACCGCCATGTTTCACCTGCTTTTTTGTGAATCTTGGATTCATTTCCGCTTTTACTGGACGCCGTACGTATTGCCTTCCATCTGAAGAAATCAAATTAACCTTGGTCTCGTCAGAGAATAATACATGTTGCCATTGGGCGTAGGTCCAATGTCCATATTTACGTGCAAACGCCAAACGAGCATTTCTATGTTCTTTCTTCAACAACGGTACTTTGCGAGCCACTCTTCCGAACAACCCTGCTTCTACCAGACGTCGTCGAACGGTCCTCGCTGAGACACCAGCTCTTTCGTCTGTCCCAAACACTTCGTGTTTAATTAAAATAGAGCCTAGAAACGGATCTTTCTTAGCTAACCTGGTTATCATTCTATCTTCTTGCGGAGTTGTTTTTCTCGATCTTTTTGTTCTGGGCACATTTAAATCTGTGTTATTGCGTCTGACATGTTGCACTGCATTGTATACCATAGTTTTTGAACAATTTAAATGTTCTGCTATCCTTCGGTATGGCCAACCATGCTCGACAACAAACTTCATGATAAGTTTTCGTAGTGTTGGATCGCAACTTTTATTTTTACCCATTTTTCTTCAAAATATTTTTCAAAACTTAAAATAAATATCGGGATTGCCGCCAAAACTACCACGAAACAATAAGAGAAGAAGTAAAAAAGTATTGAGATTCAAATTTTGAAAATAGAACGCAATATCTCAGTGTCCCTAATTAAATGGCCAGCCAGCATTATTTGAACAAATAGCACTACGATAATCTATCAGCTATACTGTAAAGAGGTTTAATGTTTAAGAAGTTGTTATTGTTTGTATAATCGGGCACATAAATGACTAATTATACTTACATGTAAGAGATATGGAATATGGTTTAGACTCGTTGGAAAATAAAAAATAAATTCACAATTCGGTTTAACCAAAGAGTGTCCCTAATTAGTTGACCACGACTGTATATATAATTTTATCCTTATAAAGGACATAGGTATGTAGTTTTAGGGTTCCGTGCCCAAAGAGTAAAAAAACCGGCCAAGTGCGTGTCGGACCACGTGCAATGTAGGGTTTCGTAATTTTCCCAGCCCAATTTTCCCACTCCAATAGTCTCCACTTCCTTACTTCACTTAGTCCTAATCCTAAAAATCCCAATATGTCTATCCCCAATATTGTCATTTCTCCTTTAACTTTTCCCCGTGGTGAGCATGGTACGAACAAAATCAAAATCGTTACATTGTGAAAGCCCATTGTCAAGAACGTTACCATATTTTCTTGCTTGCATCATTACTTTATGTGGGAATTGTTGTGCAGTAGGTTGGTAGGTTCCCGTTTCCTTCTGCACCGCAGTTCAGAATCCGGCGTGCTGTCCTCTAATATCCAGTCAGGAGCCCTATTAGAAAACTATTCTTTGGCCTTCTGCCAGTACTGATAAGGCTGCTGCTGAATGCTTATTTACTGACGGCATTTGATCGCCATGTCACAAGGTCGTCATAGGAACTATACAATATTTTATAAGTGAGCCTGCTTTCTGTTGACCCTGCCGCTGTTGGTCGGGGACTGCTTGTTCAGTATTCGCAGCAAACCACCATATTCGGCCGCCACTATCCGCCACCTGTGGAACCTGTTGGTAGCTGGCAGCTCAGCCCCAACAATATTCATTAATTCACTTTCAAAACTTTCGTGAGTTGTACGTGTGTTAGTAGTTAATTTTGTCAACGTTGCGTGTTGTGACCGTCTGTAATTGGCTTTTGTATCGGAGTTGTTCACATCCTACATAACCTTATGACTGTTATCAGCCCATTTTAATAAATAATTAAATTTTAAACAAGTTTGTTTGCTATGCTAAGTTATTGACTGCCATAATGAACAACCGGCCAAGTGCGAGTTGGACTCGCGCACGAAGGGTTCCGTACTATTATCAAAACGGAGAAAAAAACACGTTTGCTGTACGGGAACTCCACTTAAATATTTATTTTATGCTGTTTTTAGAGAAATACATCATCTGTGAAAATTTCAAATGTCTAGCTATCACGATTCAGGATATACAGCCTGGTGACAGACGGACGGACAGCGGAGTCTTAGAAATAGGGTACCATTTTTACCCTTTAGGTACTGTAGTGTATTGCGGAACATTAAAGTGATGACGTTAACGAGGCTAGCCGAGTTGATACGACAATCGAACGATCAGATCATCGTACCTACCTATCACTCAAGCCGAGGCCGGCACGCGAAGCGGTCACGTCTGATGGTTATATCATTCTAGATGTTTTATTTGATACCCAAGCAACCTGTACAAGTGGCGACCGTGCCAGTGGTTACAACTATTTACGTAAGTAAACTAAAAATAAAACACACAAAAAAAAAAAAAGGTAGATCAACGAGTCGAAACTGTTTTGTCTTACAAATAAAAGATGGGAAACTTACTAGATTGTTATTACAAATAACATACGAACTAAAATCAAAGTTAATGTACCTAAGACGAAAATCTAAGATAATGTACCTAATTATTAGCGCATTTATCGCCTCCATACTACCTTCTGGTCGACTTGTTATCATACATTTTGCATTAGAATCCGGATTTAATATCGTTTATTCACACCTACCTTCTTTGATAGGCAGTAAACTTAGTAAGTATGCTTTCCTAGTCTGATATTGTAAGAAGGCAATTACTGTTTTCGCGTTGGTTGGTACCTACGAGTGGGTTTATTATGCCTGCATTGAAAAAACGAGATGTGTACAATATACATAGATACAGTGTTACCTCAGGTTTGAGTCTCCGACAAAATATATTAAACGATTTGTAACCATAACTTTTAAGTTATATCAGACATTTTCAAAAAAACTGTACATTTCAAACAAATAAATGTCCGACTAATATCAATATTTTTTACGGAATCAGTGTTGAATATTTTTCAATTCGGGCAATCTTTTCTATAAATATGAACTTCCCTCTTCAAGATTTTATAGAAATTAGAGCATAATTACATGTGAATAGTATTTTATAAACATTTTTTTGTTTTGCCACCTTTCACGTTCCATTACAACAGAAATGTCTTTTATACACTCTAATAGTTTTGAATCATCATAAAGTTCTAATGTGTTCTCTGTTAAACTTTTTATCTATCTAACTAATATAATAAATATATTTCTTATTATTTATTCATAATAATATTATTCTACGCGGTGCTTTAGCAATAAAAAACTATATTTTAAATTTGTCCGAGATTCTTAACATGTGAGTCACTCAGAGTATGTCACGGTCAATTTCGTAGCTATTTGTACCATATATACTACTCGAAGATCATGTTTGATATCTGGCAACACTTTGCTCAATGCTGTTCCCGCCAAATCTCCGCAATTTTGATTTAGTGTCAGTTTATTTGATGTCACGAAACGCCATTGCAATTTGTATAAAATAAAAACATGTGAATCACAGTGCATTTCCAAAGAAAATAAAATGATACTTCATTTTCAATTATTTTCATAGCGTTATCCTATTAATACAAGTTCTAAGTATGTATCGTATTTATCTCTACTACAAGTTATTCTGATATTTTTGCTTATCGAGGTTATGTTTTTCACAAAAATGCTAAACATGTGAGTCACATTTCATGACTTAAATGATCTATGTGAATATTAAGATACGTTTACACTGTCTGAAAATTTAATAACAAATATATTTTAGTCCGGTGTTATGTTCATAAATGACATTTCACTAATAAATAAGTCAGACATTTACGGTAAATAGATAATTCTGATATTTATTTAAAAACAGTTTGATACCTTATTGCCTTTACATATAAACGTGTATTAGTTGAAAGTTTCGTATAAAAATGACACCGACCCTTTATTATAACGTCAATCACATTGCCGGTAAGAATTCCTAAATAGAGCAAGATAACTAAGTACCTGTGTTTTAACTATTTCAGTTAAATTAGTAAGGGTTCTTAGTTCTTACAGACGTGCGACACTTCAGCGTCGCCACGCCGCGTTGTCATAGAATAACGAAATAATAATAAATAATAATATTGTCGATGTCATATTTCTTAGTATTTTCTTTTTGATTCTCCCAACTGTTGTTTTGTTTTACTTATTAAATGAAACCACCATAAATCATGATCCGAGCGTGTTGTTCCGGTAGAGTATTAAGTACTAATTATTATTGTCTTATTTTTAGAAAAACAAAAAACCGGCCAAGTATGAGTTAGACTCGCGTACGAAGGGTTCCTTACTATCCTAATAATATTATAAATGCGAAAGTTTATGATAAGGCTGCTATGTTTGTTCCCTAATCAAAAATAAACGATAAAACGGATTAAGATGAAGTTTGTTGTTGTAGATGTAGATAAAAAAACAATAAATAAAGGGAGGTCTTATATCCAAAAGGCAACCTCTAAATGATAAAAAAACGCAAAAAGGATGATTTTGGTATAGATGGCGCTGGTGTGCAACAAATCTGACATCACAGATTAAAAACATTTAGTCGTCAGAGCAACGCAGTTTTGACTAATATGAATGATACACATCTTCCAAAATTCGTAATTTATTTTATCATTACAAGGTTTGTTGGGAAAAAATTGGAAGTTGTCTGAATTTTTTTTTTTCTATGCAGGTATTGAAATTTAGGCAGAACAAAGTCTGTCACGGGTCGGCTAGTTATCTATAATACGGCAAAACACGTTTGTTGTATGGAAGCCCTACTTAAATATTTATTTTATTGTGTTTTAATATAGCGGCAACAAAAATACATCATCTGTGAAAATTTGAACTGTCACGGTTCATGAGATACAGCCCTGTGACAGACGGACGGACGGACGGACAGACAGACAGACAGACGGACAGCGAAGTCTCAGTAATAGGGTCCCATTTTTACCCTTAGGGTACGGAACCCTAAAAAATAAAGTTTAAGAAAATAATTGGCGATGGGCTTGCAATCTGTCACGTATGGAATGCTAATTACTGCAAAATGTGGGCATGTGCCAAATATAATGTTTGGACGTGCCTCTGACTCCCCCACTAGAAAGATATCTTCAAAGGATCTAAGCGCCTGGAAATCTGAAAGTATGTCTTTCGTACTTGGGGATTACAGTCGTGATCCTTTTTATTTATTACTTAGAAGAAACCTTACGGAAATCTTAGCACATGTTTACATAACAAAAACTGATAATAAAACTAAACAATTTTTAACGTCAATTTAAATATTAAAGACACATAGCTATATAAGTGATGTGAAAATAGACAATTATGAAAATAATGATGAAAAAAATAATTAAAAAAACAAAGAAAGTTATGAGTAAATAAATAAATAAATAGGGAAAAGTAATAGGAAAAACGTAAACAAGAATACAAGTATGAATGATGTAATCCAAAAAGAGAATAGGAACCCTAATAAAGTCATTAACTTTGAAATTCAAAGAATTTGTGATGGAGAATCCAATCCGAAGAAATGAGTGAACTAGCGATAGTGATATCCCATATTTTTGATGCCTGGGAAGACTCTCGCGATGCTTCAGGTATTTTTTGTGATTTATCCAAGACATTTGATTGTGTACATCATGATACATTAATCAGGAAACTACACCACTATGGCATAAAGGGTGTCGCTCTAGACCTTCTTACTTCTTACTTAAGTGGCAGAATACAAAGAGTTGACGTAAATGGAAAGCGTTCACCGGGGTCAGTAGCAACAATGGGTGTGCCACAAGGATCAATACTAGGACCATTCATGTTCTTCATTTATATAAATGATCTACCCTCTCTTATCAGGGATGATCACGAGATTGTACTGTTTGCTGATGACACTTTACTTTTATTTAAACTGAAGCGACGACAGAATTACTTTGACGATGTAAATAATGCAATCTCTAAAGTTGTAAATTGGTTTAATGTCAATAACCTATTATTAAATGAAAAAAAAAAACTAAGTGCATTCGGTTTATACTACCGAATTTAACATTCGGTAGTATAAACCGAATGCACTTAGTTTTGTTGACAAGTAAATGTTGATATAAAAATCAAAAACGAACATGTAGATCTCATGGACACCACTATGTTTTTGGGAATTCTCATGGACACCACTATGTTTTTGGGAATTACTTTAGATAAAAAACTTGAATGGGGCCCACACATACATAAATTGTCGAAGAGACTTAGCTCTGCGGCATACGCAGTCAAAAAGATACGTCTTTTTACAGACGTAGATACAGCTAGACTAGTCTACTTCAGCTACTTTCATAGCATTATGTCTTATGGCATATTGTTGTGGGGGAGTGCTGCAGACGTAAACACCATATTTGTGTTGCAGAAGAGAGCTGTTCGAGCAATTTACAACATGGGCCCCAGAGAATCACTGCAAAATAAGTTTAAAGAAATAAATATAATGGCTAGGTACTAGCCAGTACATTTATGAAAATCTAATGAATGTTCGTAAAAATATTAGTTTGTTTAAGAAAAATAGCGATAATCATGATGCAAATACTAGAAATAAAGATAAACTCGCTGTTCCCACGACTAGGCTCACTAAAACTAAGAAATCATTTCAAGGGCAATGTTGCTGCTCCAACTCGCTCTATCAATAATAATTAAGATTCATTTTGTATTAAAAATAAGTACAACGACTTAAAAAAACACAAACAATGAACAAAATTAAACTAATTAAATTAAACTTAACTAAATTTGACGATTCTAAATGATCCAAGTGATTTCAATGAATAAACGCTATTTTGATTTAGATTTTTTGATTTTGCAAAGATAATACATATAAATTATCCAGGGTTGCAAGAAGAGAGGAAGATTTTTTTTAATATTAAGAAAAGAGCAAATGTACTCGATATACAAAACGAAGTGGAAGAAGAAGTGAAGAAAGCTAATGAGATTATACTTAAATGACAAGTACCGAAATAATCTACGCTTCGGAAAGGATATTAAGATGGAAGAAGATAATAAAGAGTTTAAATGGAGATAAATGTGAAGAAGTACTTTGAGGAGGAGCAGCAGAAGAATGGTTTTCATGCTAGAAAAGATTACAAATTTCAAAAAGAGTAAAAATAAATATAGTTTTGGACACAAACAAACAAAATATATCTCGAATAAATGTTTAATTTGTTTATTCCAACATGTGTCATTAAACCTACATTTTTGCTCCCTGCCGGACATAGTTTCATGTAAACTCTCCTTTACAATAAATGTGACTCACATGTGTATAAAAATACAGGTATGTCACAAAACAGTTTGCTCACGATTTTGAACATGTACATTTTTTTTGAAAATGACTCATATAACAAAACTATTTATAGTTTTGTCGCGATTAATTTTATTTCATTTGGAAATACTCAACCCAATATTAAGAAAATATTGAAACGTTTATATAATATAATCACTATTATCATTGTCTTTAAATAGACCATCCATCCATCCAAAGTGAAATAATACATTATGCATTTTTTTTGGTTACAATCATTTAACGAACACCTGTTTTTGTAGGTTTCCAAAAAACTAATAGGGGTATCACTGGATAAAAGAGGTAGTTTGGATTACCAAACGGTACCTGTAAAATCGAAAATAAGAAATGATAGTTTGACATAATTGACAAACGGTATTTAAATACATTTATGGTATGGTTTAAATAAATCTGAATGGAAATGATAGTTTGCCAATTAAATTGACAAACGGTATCTAATGGTATGGTTTAGAGAAATCTAAACAGAAGGTAATATTAAAGTTTGACAAATAACGGTATGGTTTAGGGAAATCTAAGCGAAAGGTAAAATTATAATTTGACAAAATTGTCAAACGGTATCTAATTATGGTATAGTTTAGAGAAATCTGAACGAAAGGTAACATTATAGTTTGATAAAATTGTCAAACGGTACCTATCTAAATATGGTATAGTTTAGAGAAATCTGAACAAGGGGATTTACTATCATTATAGTTTGCCCCATCAAAATGTCGACTTTGATGTACTTAAATGTAGCTCAAACAGTTATTGACTTAATAACGTTTAAAAATCCGTATTTTTACAACTGACTGACTCGCACACTCACTGACTTTTATAGATCAAATACCTAACTTACTTCTAGATGACCTAGAAACCTGATATTTGGCATCAAGGTAGGTTATTGGGAGTATACAAAAGAAAAAGTTCAAAAAGTTAACTTAATAAGTTAAGGACCAACGTTATTTGACCCGCGTCGAGTACGAGCGGTGTAATAAATACTGGTGGACTGGTGGACATTTTACACATCGCCATCCAGCCCCAAACTAAGCAAAGCTTGTACTATGGGAACTAGATAACTGATAGAATACTTATATACGTTTTTTTTGTAAATACATACTTATGATACATACTACACACCCAGACACAGAACAAAGATCTATGTTCATCACACAAATATTTGCTCTGGGTGGGGTTCGAACCCACAACCTACAGCGCTGAAGGCAGAGTTACTACCATACAGTAATAAACAGTGGTTCTGATAGTTATTGATGAGACCTGCAATTATTCATTAGCTGGCATCATTTAAAGATTTGAAACGTTGCCAAAGTGTAGGTACGCGTCTATGTTAGACTGTCGAGATCAAAATAAACTAATAAGGCTTACTATCCAACGGGTCCGATTAACGACAAAGTCGTTTCATTACACATATATTATGTATCTGTGAAGGTACCTAACTTGTATTTAAATAAAATATTTTATTTGGTGTTTTTAACCATTTACGTCGTGTTATGTAAGTTTATGTACATATTGCGACCATAAAGGTATTTGATAAAGATAAAAAGCTGTAAGTATGTACCTGAAAAACAAAAATAAAATAAAAAATAAAATATACAGATATTCCATCAAAAACATAAATGTGAAATGATAGCCAAGTTAATTATAACTTATGTATGTTCTTCTTATGTCAACGAAATCGACAAAAGAAATGAGATCTATGAGTACCAAGTTCTGTGTAGAAAATCCTAAAAAAAAATAGTTACAAGAACATGTAACATGTTCAAAAAAATCTTGAGCTTGAAGCTCAAGATTTGATTTGTTGGTGGAAAAAATTAGCCAAGGAAAAAATGCATTTCATCGGCTTAGTGAGGGTAGACATTATAATCACCTTTATTTGTAGTAAAGGCTTGACAGTGTTCGGTGTTTATTAGTTGACTCGAGAATACTATTAAAAAAATAATAATAATAATATTGGAATTAATTTTGTTGCCATGCGAAAACATGGTAAATTTTATTGACGACATCGTTATTTATGTAAGCGACGACGCCCAACATGATGAGAGAATCAAAAAAGTATTAGTAGTTATTACCCGTTCTTTCGAATAAGAGCAAATGCTTATATAGTAGGGTCAAACAAATAAACTTATTTGGTCATCGTGAGAGCTTCACGTAAAGGTATACATATAGAAAAAATAGAAATAGAAAAAAAAGGTACTTAGGTATTTAAAAAATCTATTGCTGTTGCGCTGTGCCCGATATGACATGTATAAACGTATGAATGGTGATAGAGACAACGGCACCTCGGACCCAATTAAATTCTTAATGATGAAATCGCTATTTAGTATTCTCCTGTTTTCTCCTTCAAAACTAAATCGATTTTAATATTCTTTTCAAGAATAATAAAGAGAGATTTTGCTTTGCCTGTATGTTTTTCTTTTATTATTTTACATTCGTCAAATTGGTTTTATGGACGTCTGAAGAGGGCGATAAAACTGGTAAAATTTTGTGATTTTAGAAGGCTTCTAAATCATAAACAAATTAGTTTTTGGAGAAAAACATAACACAGAGGCATACAATGGTATGGTACATACAAAAACATCATTAATCAGGGAGGAGACAGGGAAAAACGAGGAACGTCGAGGAAAATGCCTGCCCAGCAATGCTCTTAAGACATTGGGATACTATGATTCTAATGATAAGACACAAGTTTACGCTGACGCTAGTCCTGTCGGGTTAGGGGCTGGTCTTGTCAAGCATGGGTAGCCCCGTAGGCCAAGAATTATTGTATAATGGTAATAAAAGTCTACTGATCGCGAAAATCGGTATTGCCAAACAGAAAAAGAAATTGGTTTTGACTGCAAAGTCAAAGTCAAAGTCAAAATCAAAGTTACTGTTAATTCATTGCTTGAAACACAGCTACAGAAGATGTTAATTAATTACTACCTTATCTACCTGGATGACTATGACGATATTTTATTGCCCTGAAACACGGACGTTGTCTAAAAAAATTTGTTTAAATAATTTGCAATAACATGCAATGATGCGATGAAGGAAGTGATGTTGTTTTAGAAAATGAAGCTAATGGAAAAACACTATGTAGAAATATAGTTAAGTAAAAAAGGGTTGAAGGCAAGTGGAAAGTCTGATAAGATAAAGATAGTTTATTTGCTTGAACACAATGTAGGTTACACAGATATTAATAAATACTATTTTAGAAATGTTTATGTAACTACTAAATAAATAATATGTTAAAATTTATTTAATTAAAATTAAATAATTAATTAGGTATATACATTAGTCTTACTTATCGATTGAAATATTGTACTTAATGATCTGATGTAACTAGAATTAATTATTATTGTTACCAGGTTGTTACTAGAATAATTATTTCATTTTCTTTTTGTAAAAGGTAGATGTAGTGTATTACGGTACATTAAAGTGATGACGTTAACGAGGCTAGCCGAGGTGATACGACAATCGAACGATCATCGTATCACTCAAGCCGAGGCCGGCACGCGAAGCGGTCACGTCTGATGGTTATATCATTCTAGATGTTTTATTTGATACCCAAGCAACCTGTACAGGTACGAAACTCTAAAAATGACCAAAACTGGAGTAGGTACCACAACCGGGTCTTTGACCCTTTTTGTATTTAAAATGTACAACATACAAGCATACAACGGTAAATGTAGTTCTAAACCCTAGTTACAAGTAGGTAGGTACCGACATCAAGTATTAGATTACGCGTGGAATAAAATAATTCCATGGTAGGTATGTATCCAACTACATACGATCATTGTATGGGTAGGTATGGTATGGCTTTAAACTTCAAAATCATCAACATTGAAAAGCTTTAAATTTTAAAAAACACTAGAAAACCATCGAATTTGTATCAGTACCGGCTTGCTTTCAAAGTTCTTGTTTCCAACCATTGAGCTTAATGTACATTAAGCTCAATGTTTCCAACATATATTCAATTTATTTTAATATGGGCGCTCCACATTCACACGAGACATTCACGCGAGAATCTCCGGAGATTCTCATGCCCGCTCTACACTTAGTCCGCGAATCACGGCGCGACTTCGCGGTGCGAACTTGCCGCGAATTTAACAATGACTCTACACTCGCAATGGTTCGCGGACTTTTCACAGTTACGTTCGCAACGTTGAATGAGATGGACGTTGAAGTAGCTGTTGTTGCGTCGCTAACAATGTGCGCGTTAGCGTACTATAATTTTGTACACATTAAAAATGAAACACAAATTAAGAATCGTTTATTTTATTTTTTTATTATCGTCGTGATTTTTTAATTTGTTTTTATGATCCTTTTGCTTAGGATCCCACAAAATAGGTTCCGCTTGGTACAACTCTAAAAATTGTAACTCCATCTCGTTCGTCCACGTTACGTTCATTTTTTTGATAAATACAGTAGTAGTGCAGGTCTAACTCAGACAACGGCTCGAACAATACTGACCGTCGCGGACTGCGAGTGTGGAGCCATGCACGTTCGCGTCGCGTTCGCGCTTCGCGCTCCCTTTGACGCGGAACAAAAAACCGACAAAAAATGGGGAACAAAGCGCGAAACCGCGAAGAATATGTGAAACGGCTCCACACTTAGCGTTCGCGCCCTTTCGCGGCCTTCGCGCGCGATTCGCGGGCTAAGTGTAGAGCGGGCATCAGCGAGAACTGTAGCGAGAACTTCTTTGGGTACACACTCTCACAAAGTTCTCAAATAGTTCTCACTACAGTTCTCGCGCTCGATGACGATGGACGCAGAAGTAACCGCTGCTATTAAAAGAGATAATCGCACTGGTTATCTATCTATAGGTACCTAGTACCTAGTAATTTCATATTTACATTTTTTTTATATTATATTGATGACTTTTAAAATTTGATTTCGACAAAATTAATGGACCCACAGAGTAGGTATATCAGGTAGGTATTTATTTATAAACATGTTTTAAGTTTTAAAACTTTTACTCATGCTAGGGAAGCAGCGCGGCAAAACAAAGCGCATATTTTATTCTTATTCTATTTTAATTTGTATTCCATAGCACGGGTTCCGCTTGGAAATATTCTAAAAATTTCAACTCAAGTTCGTTTGTCCAATTTACGCTCATATTGACGCCACGCGGTACACAATATACAACCGTTCAAGTCGGCGGTTCGCGCGCTTCTGAGAAACATGTGAGTGTGGAGTCAATACACGTTCTCGCCTGTTCTCACGTTCTCGCGCTCCTTTGTCTCGCGCCAAAAAACCGACAAAAAGTGGAGAACAACGCGAGAACTTGAGAAGAATACGCGAATCGCTTCCACATTCACGTTTCTCGCATGTTTCTCGCGTTCTCGCGAGATTCTCGTGAGAATGTGGAGCGCCCTATACAAATAAGACAGGACCTTATGTAGTCCGCCCCGGCATCGGTCGCACGGGTGTAATAATGATATTATAGGTAATTTTTTTACACCTTGGGTTACATTATCGAATTTTTCATAAGGATCCATAATAATTAGACATAATATATGGTATTGCATACTTTTTTGTAGATATTGATGTCTTTAAAACTCTGTAGTACATCACTTTGCTCTATTGTCAATAATTTCCGCAGCAAACGCAATAAATTATTTATTCAAATAAAACAGACTCGGAATATAAAACACACTCAGATGATAGCGAACCTGAGAGTAAAAAACCGACGAGAAGAGCAGGAAATTCAGAACAATCCTCATCATGGTCAATTCTTTTTAAAAAATTAAAAGAAAAGATCTTTGAGAATAATTTATCACTAACAGAGAAGATAAGCGAGTGCCTAAACATTTTAGTAAAAGAAATTATATCCATAGCTGTGCAATATTGTTCTGACTTCCCCGGTTTCAGCTTTTTAACCAAGTATGGATAATAAAAAATCTCACACTACAGTAAACCTACTTCAGTGGAATGCTCAAAGTAATCGACCTAAGCTATCAGAACTTGAATGCCTTTTAAACCAAGAAAAGATCCATATTGCAATAATAAGTGAGACTTGGCTCGACCCGGACAGTAGCTTTCATTTAAGTGGATATAACATCTTCCGGAAAGACCGTGATGATGGTCATGGCGGAGTTGCGATTCTGACCCATTGGTCCATAAAAGCACAAAGATGTCATTTTGAAATTTTCAATGATTATATTGAAATAGTCTACATCAAAATTCAAAATTGCAACAACCTGGAAAATATTATTTCTGTTTACTGCCCTCCAAATGGTAACACTTCAATAAGGGACTGGGATTATTTATTTTCTCAGTTCAGTCAGAAATCAGTCATTGCCGGAGACTTCAATGGACATGACACCAACTGGTCTTCTAAATTAGATATGAGTGTAGACAATTATATGACTCGGCAGTAGCTTTGTCACTTTAAATGATGGAAGTGCAACTCGGATCAAATTAGTTAATGGATCTATTCAAAAGACAGCACCTGACGTGACTTTCGTTTCTTCTGATATTGCACTTCATTTTAACTGGAGAACCATGAACGAATCTCTCGGTAGCGATCATGTAATGATAAAATTGAATATTGATGTAATCCCATTTAATAATGGTGAATCCCGAAGACAGTACAAGAAAGCTGATTGGTCTAAATACAAACAGAAAATAGAGGAAGATCTAAGGGGCTTTAATTTTTCATCAGACAACCAAACTG
Organism: Hydriomena furcata; assembly: GCA_912999785.1. Lineage (NCBI taxonomy): Eukaryota > Metazoa > Arthropoda > Insecta > Lepidoptera > Geometridae > Hydriomena > Hydriomena furcata. Next base: position 2,446,049 of record OU538848.1, read on the forward strand.
CGTATGACAACTTCATAGATATTATGAATCAGGCCGCTGACGAAAATATACCAGTTAGTAAGATAAATTCAAATCCTACAAAGCCATCTAAATTTAATCCGAAGCCTTATTGGTCTCAAGAGTTGTCTAAACATGTTGCTGAGAGAAGATTGGCTTTAGTAAAATTCAGAAGAAACCCTACCCTGGACAATCTTAGTATTTTACAAGAGAAAATAAGTTATGCGCAGTCAGCGATACGACGAGCGAAGAAAAAATCTTGGCAAAATTTTTGTGACAGCATTGACAACACGACTTCTTCAAGTGAGATGTGGTCTCGCATGCGTTGGCTTAAAGGTTATAGATCATACAATTCATATACTTTAGATAGAGGGAAGGCAGAAGATTTACTATGCAGTTTGGCGCCAGACTATGTTCCTCCGGCCAGACCTTCTTTTGTTTCAAATAATTCTCACTTATGCTCCTTAGTTTCGGTAAAATAACTTGATAACTGCATTAAGCGTTCAGATACTGCGCCTGGAGCTGATAATATTTCATATTCAATGATTCGTAATCTTCCGGTTGTAGGTAAACTAGCACTAGTGGACTTATACAATTGTATAATAGATTTTTGTCTGCGAGTTTTGTTCCTAAACAATGGAAACAGTCAAATATTATTCCTGTACCAAAGCCAGGGCAAGGAAATCAGTTATCAGGAGGTATTAGACCAATAGCTTTATTACTTGCGTGTCCCTGTAAGGTATTTCATACCATAATAACTCGTAGACTCGATTGGTTTTTAGAAAAGAATGATCTTTTTTCTATGGAAACAATTGGGTTCAGAAGAGCTCGATCTTGTTTAGATAACCTATCTAGAATAGTGTCCCGGGTTCAGATCGGATTCACGAATGGTCTTCCTACGGTCGGCTGCTTTGTGGACATTGAGGGCGCTTATAATAATGTTAATATTTCTAGCCTTTTGCATATTTTAGACAGCCTTGGGGTGGGAGCTTCTTTATGCAATTATTTGTGGGAGTTTCTACATGAAAGAATTCCTACTATTAAGTTCTTCTGCCACAATCTTGGGGATTCACTTAGTCGATCTACAGGGATGGGCATAGCATAGCTCAGGGGGACCCATTGTCCCCTCTGTTATTTAATGTAGCAACTATTAAGATCTGCCATAACATCCATCTTCCAGTATTTATTTCTCAATATGCCGATGACTTTGTTCTTTAAAGCTCAAACAGAGACATTGCAGTTGCTATAACCGATACTCAAAATGCTTTGAATAAGTGCTGCAAACTCATTGAAGTACTTGGATTAAGCATCTCTTACAGGAAAACAAAAATGTGTGTGTTCAACAGAGGCAGGCGAAGTAATAACATTAGTTTGACTATAAATGAAACCAATATAATAGAAGAGGCTTGTGGCTGGACAGAAGTTTGAAGTGGGGTAGGCATATTAACGAAATTTGTAGTAAAGTTAGTAGATTTATAAATGTAATTAAAGTTCTGGCGGGGGGAAATTGGGGGATTCATCCAACACACCTCAGACGGTTATACATTTCAATAATTCGAAGTAGATTAGACTATTGTAGCTTTCTCTATGATAATAGTGCAAAAAGTCATATAAGGAAACTAGACATCCTACAGAACCAGGCTATGCGTGTTATAGGAGGGTTTATTAAAAGTACTCCCATACACGTCATGGAAAGTGAGTTATGCTTACCGCCATTAAACATCCGTAGATACTACCTTGCAGGCAAATATTGGTTGCGGGCTAGATCTTTTGAAAACAACATAGCTATCAAGGTAATAGAACAATTAACTAACCTTTGTGATCATTATTATTGGAGTCGTAAGAAATTACCTATGCTGTCAATTGTTCATAAAGAGCTTAATAATAATTCTATTTATTCAACGAGTAAGCTACTTTTACATTCGTTGGATACATGGATCACTCATTTTGATTTGTCGGAAAGTATCAAAACCAACATCGAAGGTGTAAATATTGCCAAAAAGTTACTTAATGCGGTAGCTTTAAAAAATCATTGCATTTCGTTTCTAAATCAAATGTATAATACGTTTTATAAAATTTATACGGATGGTTCTAAGGATGAGTCTGGATCAGGGGCTGCGTTTTATGACCCTCAGGCAGAATTAAGTTCTAAATTCCAAATAAAAAGCGATTGTATATCCGTGATGCATACGGAACTGGTAGCCATTTCGGAATCTTTATCATATGTTCTGTCAGTGAATCACAATAGATTTGTTATTTTATCAGACTCAAAAAGTGCACTCTTACATGTGTCTCGGTTACCTCAAGTTCAAGTCAAGTCAAGTCTCAAGTCGGGGTCTTCCGATAGCCTACACTATTTTAGATACCATATTATACAAAATTCTCGCGTCTAATAAATCTATTGTGATTCAGTGGATACCGTCTTACATTGGAATCACAGGCAACGAGGAGGCAGATCGAGCAGCGCGACATAAGCCATATGCGACGGCATACCTTACAGTTACATACCATCTCATTCTGAAGTATTTAAAGTCAAAAAGATATGCCGTCAAATATGGGACGAATATTTTAATGAACGCTCACGTATTAATGGAATCTGGTACAAGACGATCCAATGCGAACCTCCTCGTCTCCCGTGGTTCGAGAGGCTAAGCGCTGAAAGGAAATTAATTGTTGGATTACTTCGACTGCGTGCCGGACACATTCCGTCAAATAAATTCAAATTTTTAATGAAAGTATCAAACACTCCAAATTGTATAGATTGCGGTATTTTGGAAGTCCACGTCCACGTCCACGTCCTGACGGAATGTGTACGGAATGCGGCTCTACGACAAAATTCTCAGTTGGTTGACATAATATAGGCACATGTAATAGTATTTTGGCCTCGCCGCTATCTGTCGAGGCCAAAATACTATATAGATTATATATCTCATCGCTGGAACGGGATAGATAGGTTTGGATTATATAAATATTTTTGTTATGTTATTAGGTAGGTTTTTTAAGTAATGTACAATTACCTACGTAGTTACTAATAGAGTTGTGGTGTTTAGTTTTTTTTACTGGGGTGACATAGTCGTTGTCGACCAAAGCCCCATTAAATAAATAAAGATTAAAAAAAAAAAAAAAAAAAAAAAAACGCAATATAAGGATTTTTTTTTTTTTCGTTTCATTATCGAAGTTTTCATACGGATCCCTAATATTTTTGAAAATATTCTATAGCCTATGTTCATCAGGAATAATTTAGGATTCTAATGGTGAAAGAATTTTTCAAATCGGTGCAGTAGTTTCGAAGCCTATTCGATACAAACAAACAAACAATCAAATCTCAATCCTTGTAATATTATTAGTATTAGTATAGACAGAGTACTTTGTACATAGCTGAAAAACATAAAACGTCTACGAGGCGGTATGGTCCAGGCAAGTCCAAGCCTAAAAAAAAACTTAGTGACATACTTCCGTCGCGCGAGGTCGAGGTTAGTGATGTGTCGTTGCGGCTTTTTGAAATAACGTAACGTAACCGTTATTCGATAGAAAATAACGTTGACAAAACTATCTATTTTTCATAACTATCTATTTTTATAACATATATGTATTATACGCAATACCTACCATGCCGGTTCTTTAAATGAGTTTTTAGATTGCCAGTAGTTGTTTTATAACTTATTAGCGAAGCACAAATGTAACACTTAGCTCTTTTGTTCTCTGTGTCAACTTTTTCAAAATGTTCCCACAAAGCGCTACTATTTATACGAGACATAATTATTTGATAACTAAAAGTATCTACACTACTAAACACAACTATTACTTAATTTACAACAAATATTATTAACTATTTACACTAACTATTATTTATTTATTTATACTATTATATATTATTTACACTCCATACAAAAAACACACATTACTAAAATAATTAGTATAACAAAAACAATACAGCTCGTGACGCGTATGAAATGAACTAATCTAAAAAGAAATGGGTCACATTTACCATGAGGTTGAAGTTCAAGGCCAACCCTTTGGCCAACCTAATCTCGTCCTAATATCTATTATGTCTATAAGGTGTATTTTTGTTCATTCTAATCTCGTAGTTACGATCAGTAACATACTGCCCTCTCCTGCTCTACGCATACTAACGCTAAATGTAGCTGTTTCGCTCTAACCTGCTTAGTCGATAACTTCATAACGCTATCGCTCGATTCGTTTGATGCGTTTTCGTAAGTGTCGTTGTGGTGAATAGCGAGCAATGGACGTGAAATGTAGCGATATGAAAATAGATAGCTCACCACTAGTCGAGGTGTCAATGTCATATCAACTCTGCACTGCAGCTACTAGTAAACTAAATCGATACATCTAAAGTAAAATTTATTTTCATTTACCTTTGTTGTTACATGTATTTTAACATACGAATTGTTACTTGATTGTTTGTATTTTAATAATACCTAAATAGACCCACGAACTTGATTGCTCGGCCTACGCTACACCACACCACGCTAATATAGGTGTGCAATGGCTTCGGTGTGCAGAATATGTCTAGTCGGCAATATCAGGATGCTGAACGTTCATAATATCCACCTCCTGGAGATGTACGAAACACTTACTAACACCAAGGTAGGTAACTATTGGACTTTGCGATATTAGTAGGTAGATTTTGCAATTTCCGGTTCCGGAGGTAGAATTTTGTGTATAAGTAGGTTGTATTGTGGGGTTTTATCCTGGTTAATAAAAAAACACTAATTTCCCCCTTCATCATTACATGATATGTTTCAGCTCAACACAGAAACAGAAAATGGGATGCCTAGCACAGTGTGCTATGTTTGTCACCGAGAGCTGCAGAAGTGCAACAAACTATCCCAAATGGCACGAATATCCAACGGAATCCTTCAAGATCTGTTTGAATGTGGCATTGAGGTAGGTACTGCATAGTCACTAACTAGTGGCAGTTGGGAGTTGTGTGTATTCTTTGTAACAAAATGTGAGTTTTAAAGCAGGAGAATTTGGTTACTGTTAATTTGGATGTGGCATATGCACAATGCACATATAGTTCATGTGCAGAATGAGACACAAATGACAGCCAGTTTAAACATTTTAATTTTAATGGTTGAATACTTTGGCCTGATCTGCCTGTTTGTATTACCATTTAGGCACATGCCATATGTGAAAACTTTACAAGTTAGCTTGAGTTAGTTAGGTTTTGGATATGAACTACAGTCAACAGGCTAGCTAGTGTTGTCAGTAAGATCGATTTCACGAAGATGACGATTTTAAACAAAATCAACTAAAATTTTATTTGATATGTTGGTGAAACTGCTGTTTGATTCATGACGTTTTCTTGGATGCTTGCTTCATATCTACAGCTTGTTTGTTTGCTTCAATACCTTTGCCTTACCTACTTTTTTGCTTTAAACCTGAGGACACAAAAATTACAGTTAAGTATGGTACGGCTATATGGTACGGCGGACTCACGCACAAAGGGTTCCATACTATTATCTAAAAAATATGACAAAAAAAACATGTTTGTTGTATGTTAGCCCCACTTAAATATTTATTTTATTCTGTTTTTGGTATTCGTTATTATAGCGGCAACAGAAATACATAATCTGTGAAAATTTCAACTGTCTAGCTATCACAGTTCATGAGATAAGTCTTAGTAATAGGGTTGTTTTTACCCATTGGGTACAGAATCCTAAAAACCGCTTGTCTCATTTGGATATTATACTGATCAGATTGAAGAAAATAATCATTCTGTATTACATTTAAACACCTTATAATTACATTACCTTACATTTTAAGGTCAGTTTCATCTCAATTAAGTAGGTACATGCCAACATGTTAAATTTTATTAAATTTGAGCACCAGTTTTGAACTTAAACCTCAAATTATAGTTACCTATGCAACTGAATTATAGACGTATTAATTACAACTAGAAACTGTCCTTTTCCAGTTGCTACTGCCCTATTTAAAACCAACCATTGTTAGTAATTTGAATGCAAGCCAATGGTTTTAATAAATTCCACCATCTTGGAGTTGCAGTTAGTGTAGTTAATCATTCAACTTTATAAAAATGTATTGTTTCAGGCTACACATGATACTGTCACAATGATGCCTCTGGAAATAAAAGAAAAGTTATCAGTGACTCCTACACAGTACATGTGCATAAGTGATTATCCACACTCTGGAAGTACACCTCTACTAACTATTAAGGAGGAAGTAGACAGAATCGTTGTGACAAAAGAAGAAACATATGAAACTCAAGACATTGAGGAATTGCAATCACTTGTTGAAGACACTGAAATTGTTAATGATCTAAATAATTCAGAACTGCCTTCAGATAACGAGATTTATGCAGAGAATGAAATCATTGACGAGCAGTCGTGTTTCTGTTGTGATGTGTGCAAAAGACAATTTTCAAATAAGTATAAATTGGCAAGTCATCTGAATATTCACAATAAAAATAAGAAATATATTTGCAACAGTTGTGACAAGGCATTTAATCAAATAGGAACTTTGAAAAAACACATGATAATTCACACTGGAGAAAAGCCATATTCTTGCAACTGTTGCGACAAGGCGTTTAAAGTAAAAGGACATTTAAAAGATCACATGCGAATTCACACTAGAGAAAGGCCATATTCTTGCAACAGATGTGACAAAGCATTTAATCACAAAGGAAATTTAAAAAGACACATGCGAACTCACACTGTAGAAAAGCCATATTCTTGCAACAGATGTGACAAGGCATTTAATCATAAAGAACATTTAAACAGACACATGCGAATTCACACTGGAGAAATGCTATATTCTTGCAACAGATGTGACAAAGCATTTCATCGAAAAGAACATTTAAAACAACACATGCTAACTCACACTGGAGAAAAGCCATATTGTTGCAACAGATGTGACAAAGCATTTAATCGAAAAGAACATTTAAAAAGACACATACTAGTTCACACTGGAGAAAAGTCATACTCTTGCAACAGATGTGACAAGGCATTTAATCATAAAATAACTTTGAAAACCCACATGCTAATTCACACTGGAGCAATGCCATACTCTTGCAATACATGTGACAAGGCATTTATTCAAAAATCAAAGTTGAAACAACACATGCTAATTCACACTGGAGAAAAGCCATATTCTTGCAACAGATGTGACAAGGCATTTAATCATAAAAGAACTTTAAAAAACCACATGCTAATTCACACTGGAGAAAAGCCATATTCTTGCAACAGATGTGACAAAGCATTTAATCGAAAAGAACATTTAAAAAAACACATGCTAACTCACACTGGAGAAAAGCCATATTCTTGCAACAGATGTGACAAAGCATTTAATCAAAAAGGACATTTAAAACAACACATGCTAACTCACACTGGAGAAAAGCCATATTCTTGCAACAGATGTGACAAAGCATTTAATCAAAAAGAACATTTAAAAAGGCACATACTAGTTCACACTGGAGAAATACCATATTCTTGCAACAGATGTGACAAAGCATTTAATCAAAAAGGACATTTAAAACAACACATGCAAATTCATACTGGAGAAAAGCCATATTCTTGCAACAGATGTGACAAAGCATTTAATCAAAAAGGACATTTAAAACAACACATGCTAACTCACACTGGAGAAAAGCCATATTCTTGCAACAGATGTGACAAAGCATTTAATCGAAAAGAACATTTATTAAGACACATACTAGTTCACACTGGAGAAAAGTCATACTCTTGCAACAGATGTGACAAGGCATTTAAACATAAAGAATCTTTGGAAAAACACATGCCTATTCACGTTGGAGAAAGCCATACTGACTGTTGCAACACATGTGACAAGGCGTTTAATCAAAAAAGATATTTGAAACAACACATGCAAGTTCACACTGGAGAACAGCCATATTCTTGCAACAATTGCGACAAGGCATTTAATGTAAAAAGGACACTTGAAACGACACATGCCAATTCACACTTGAGAAATGCCATATTCTTGCAACAGATGTGATAAGGCATTTAATCCGGAAGAAACTTTGAAAGGACATTATGCTAATTCACACTGGAGAAATATAGCCATCTATTACATACAGTTCATACAGTAAACAGTTATTTCATACAGTAAAATTTATTTTCATTTACCTTTGTTGTTATGTGTATTTTAACATACGAATTTTTACTTGATTGTTAGTAACTTAATAGACCCACGAACTTGATTGCTCGGCCTACACTACACCACACCACGCTAATATAGGTGTGCAATGGCTTCGGTGTGCAGAATATGTCTAGTCGGCAATATCAGGATGCTGAACGTTCATAATATCCACCTCCTGGAGATGTACGAAACACTTACTAACACCAAGGTAGGTAACTATTGGACTTTGCGATATTAGTAGTATATTTTGCAATTTCCGGTTCTGGTGGTAGAATTTTGTATAAGTAGGTTGTATTGTGGGGTTTTATCCTGGTTAACTAGCAGTCCGCCCCGGCTCCGCACGGGAGTAACGTATTATAACGATTTTATGGGTATTTTTTTACCCAGGTTTCATTATCGAAGTTTTAATAGGGATCCCTATTTTTTTTCAAACAATAAATATGGCCTATGTTACTCAGAGATAATGTAGCATTCTAATAGTAAACGATTTTTTGAAATCTATCCAGTAGTTTTTGGATTTATTCCATACAAATATACAAAACATCTTTCCTCATAATAATATTAGTACCTGTCTATAGATTATTACACTCATAATAACTTTAGAATGGTATGGAATTTGAGAATGGTACTCGCATAATTAAAAAAATAATTTACAGGTACTGATATGGCCTTGCAAATAAAGTGAATTTTTTGGATAAGGATTAATACCCAGGTACTAATAATGTGGCCTAGTTTGTACAGGCGGCGTTACCATTGCATATTTTAATATGAAAAAGTAGTTATTGTGACATAACTGTAATAGTTGGACATAATTATGGTATTGCTGACTTATTTGTTAATATTGATGTAATCTTTAAAACTGCAGTTCATCACTTTGCTCTATTGTCAACAATTTCCGCAGCATACGCGATATAAAGATTTTTTTGGATTTTTTTATCACACGTTGGGTTACATTATCGAAGTTTTCATACGGATCCCTAATAGTTAGACATATGGTATTGTTGACTTATTTGTAGATATTGATGTCTTCTTTAAAACTGCAGTACATTACTTTGCTCTATTGTCAATATTTTCCGCAGCATACGCGATATAAAGATTTTTTTGGATTTTTTATCACACGTTGGGCAAATGGTATTGTTGACTTATTTGTAGATATTGATGTCCTCTTTAAAACTGTAGTACATTACTTTGCTCTATTGTCAATAATTTTTGCAGCATACGCGATCTATGGATTTCTTTGCTTTTGATTCACACGTTAGGTTACATTATCGAAGTTTTCATACGGATCCCTAATAGTTAGACATATGGTATTGTTGACTTATTTTTAGATACTGATGTCTTCTTTAAAACTGTAGTACATCACTTTGCTCTATTGTCAATAATTTTTGCAGCAAACGCGATATAAAGATTTTTATAGGATATTTTTCACACTTTGGGTTACATTTTCGAAGTTTTCATACGGATCCCTAACGTTTTTGAAAATACTATATAGCCTATGTCCATCAGGGATAATGTAGGATTCAAATGGTAAAAGAATTTTTTGAATCGGTTCAGTAGTTTCGGAGCCTATTCGATACAAACAAACAAACAAACAATCAAATCTTTCCTCTTTATAATATTATTATTAGTATATTAGTATTAGTATTAGTATAGAAGTATAGATATAGATAGAAAAACACTAATTTCTCCCTTCATCATTACATGATATGTTTTAGCTCAACACAGAAACAGAAAATGGGATGCCTAGCACAGTGTGCTATGTTTGTCACCGAGAGCTGCAGAAGTGCCACAAACTATCCCAAATGGCACGAATATCCAACGGAATCCTTCAAGATCTGTTTGAATGTGGCATTGAGGTAGGTACTGCATAGTCACTAACTAGTGGCAGTTGGGAGTTGTGTGTATTCTTTGTAACAAAATGTGAGTTTTAAAGCAGGAGAATTTGGTTACTGTTAATTTGGATGTGGCATATGCACTTATTATAGTTCATGTGCAGAATGAGACACAAATGACAGCCAGTTTAAACATTTTAATTTTAAGGCCCGGCTCACACTCACACACGTATTTCAATGATTTTCAGGTACCGATTTAAAAACCAGGAATCACAATTGTGAGGATATAATGATACAAAATTACTGATAATATATTCATCTTTAATAGTAGATAATAAAAACTGGCCAGTTCTATACAACATTTTCAAAAAAATACGTTTTTACCGTCGCAAGAACCGCTGAAAATGTCGAAAAATGGGGTCTGGTTAGGTACCAATATCTTTAGACCCACAGCATATTTTTAATTGAAAATAATACGAAATTGTAGATTTTATATTTTTCTATACCGCGTGGCATTATCTTGTTTTCAAATAATTTACTTTTTCATTTATGAACAATATAAAATGCAATAAAACTTCTCCATACATTTTTTCCATACAAAACTCACATTCACCTCAAGTTGGCACGTCAGTTAGCGCTCAGACGCGCTCGGGGAAGCACGTCCACGTCACATATTTCTTCGAATTTAGAGGAGGTCTTACATAATGGTATACCGGGGTAAAATACTGGACATGCAAAACTAATGATAACATTTGTATAATATATGAAATGAAATGAAAATGAAAATGAAAATGAAATGAAAAATATATTTATTACAACGAAATAAAAGATTTAACTAGATATATAGAACTTAACTAAATTTACAAAATTTCGTAGAAAACACATTGAGCAGACGGGATTTCTTTCAGTCCCTCACTAGGCTATTGCCTTGAAGAATTTAGTGCAAGCCACACAGATGAAGGTTAGGTACAATGCATGATTTGTTGAAAGAGTTGGATGATTTTTTTTTGTAGAAGATGCGTTTCATCGAGTTTGGTTTCGGAACAATATGATAATAGTATACGGTTTTACCTTTTTGCATACGTCGCGTCGGAGCAAAATCGAAATAAGCCGATGTTTCGTATTTGATTGTTATTTTAATAAAAATATTAAATTTCAGGAAAATGTGAACCTGGTTGTGTCCCTAATTAGTCCTATTAAATAAATATAAATGTTGATTTGATACATTTCTGTTTTGAAATGAAAGTTCTAAGGTACCATGATCCTTACCTGTATCGTTTAGACCCGATCTACCCTATATTACCAAGCGTGTTTTTTTATACATGGATGGAAAAAAATGATACTTTATCTATAATTGGATTTAGAAAAATTACATAAATTTCAGATTATGAATATAATTTATAATTATTATTTATCTACCCTTAATATTATAAATCTAAAAGTTTGTGCGGATGTTAAGTATGTTTGGATGTTTGCACCTCAATCAGACCTAAACGACTAAACGGATGAAATTTAAATTTGCTGTCGATGTAAATATACCTCTAGCTTATAAATAGGCTATTTTTAATTAAAAAACATCCTCAAAACTATAAAAAGACTCCGAGTGCTGGTGTGCAACAAATCTAGCATTAATCAATTTTGACGACTGATGAATGACTGACGAATGATACGATACGCATTGAACCAAAAATGTTGAACCTTCTAAAAAGGTCGGTATTTGTTATTATCAAAGCAAGGTTTATCTGGGGGCACGGTAGTGCCCCCGCCAAGTCAAGCAAAAAAGCGGCACAGTCGTACCATTCTTTTCTCGAAGCAGTTCAGGCCATTTTTTGGACAGACAGACAGACATTGAAATCTCACAACTTTTTACGATAGAAGAACTGATGGGTTTTAGGTTAAATTATACACGATCTGGGTGATATATATGGATTCTTTATTGTAGAGATATAGAACACGACCAGCCGTAACAAGCGAACAGGGAAGAGAGACTGACATCGACAGATTATCTCTGATCATCTTAGGCTACTTATACAATATCTCACAAGTTAAGTTTACTACACACGAGCATAGTTCCAACAAAAAAAAGACAAAAAAAGAAACTGAGTTGCGTTGCGAGAATTGGCTTTTTATTTTTATTTTTACAAGTTGTTTTTGATGGCATATACTTAAGTTTAAGTACATGATGCAAATAATTAAATATTTAAAAAAATAATAAAGTGTCCTGAAAAATTGTTTAATTCGAAATACTGAAAGTGCTCTTTAGTGTTTCGTAGTTTACAATAAACCCTTATAGTTTTGCCATTTTCGTCCATTCGTCCGCAGCTTAGCTCAGATACTCTTAGTACTAGAAAGCTGTAATTTGGCATGAATATACATTAGTCACGCCGACAATGTGGTAGAAATAAATACATATTTTCAGATGTTTTTTTTTCTCGCATACTCTCCATGTCTTTGGATAGGTCTTAAAAAGTATTGCAGGTTTGTGATGTCATTTAGTACAAATACAATGGAAAATATGAATTTTTAAAAAGAGCTGGTCATTTCTTTTTACAAATTCATATTTAATTTTTCTGGAAAGAACATATTATGGAGGGTTATTTAGTAAAGTTTTACAATAACTGTTTAATTCCAGAACTTGTTGACCCTCGCTACGCGCGGTCTATGGATCTTCGAGATCATAGCTCGCACACAATTCAAAAGCAAAATACATATTTTATCAGTATTTCACTTTCAAAACTTTCTGTGAGTGGTACTCGAAACGTTGACGGTGCCGTCATCGATTTTAGATGACAATAAGTTTTTTTTATTAAAATTATATTTTTTAAATCAAGCTTTTGTAATGTCTAGTGCTCTAGTTCTAGTTAAGATAAAAATAACGAGCCCAAACGCGACGTGGTTATGTTGTGTAGTTGAGGAGTTCCGATGGCTACATCCGACCTCCATCATCAGACCAGCTCGCTAGTACCATAATTTTACATTGTCATTGAGATTGATAGGTATGCAAAGTTTTGCCTCAATTCGACTATTTAGTGAAGAGTTCCGTTGAACAGCTCCTGACTCCATCATCAGATCAGCTCGCTGTCACCATATTATGTAAAATTTCAGCTCAATCGATTGGGGATAACTGCTTAAAATTAAGTTGCAAGATTCCACCTTATCAAACATACATACATAAATATGTACATAAACTGCAAGTTAAATAAGAGCTTGTAAAAAAACGATACTTACCGTTTTGTCATAATGTATTTTATTAGTAGGTAGGTCTAGGTACCTAACAAATATTTTTTGCACAGTCAAATATTAGTAACTGTGTAGTAGCACTTTACGATATGTAACCTGTCTTATAATATATATTATTTTTTCTATATTTATTTTCTTTTTGTCAAGTGCAACCTATAAAATTATTAAGTACACTACATACCTACCTATACAAATATGACATACCTATTGCACCAAATATTTTCAAGTATCAAGACTAGTTATTTAGTCTTGGTAAATGAAGTGTGAAGTAGCTTCAATGTGTGCGTTTGCACTATTCGTAGTGTGCGGCCACAGAATACGACCGAGTACAAAAAATGCGAGCTGTCATAAATTTAACAGCCACCTTATTGGTTGAATACTTTGGCCTGATCTGCCTGTTTGTATTACCATTTAGGCACATGCCATACGTGAAAACTTTACAAGTTAGCTTGAGTTCGTTAGGTTTTGGATATGAACTACAGTCAACAGGCTAGCTAGTGTTGTCAGTTAGATTGATTTCACGAAGATGACGATTTTTAAACAAAATCGACTAAAATTTGATTTGATATGTTGGCGAAGCTGCTGTTTGATTCATGACGTTTTCTTGGATGCTTGCTACATATCTACAGCTTGTTTGTTTGCTTCAATATCTTTGCCTTACCTACTTTTTTGCTTTAAACCTGAGGACACAAAAATTACAGTTAAGTATGGTACGGCGGACTCACGCACAAAGGGTTCCGTACCATTATCTAAAAAATATGACAAAAAAACACGTTTGTTGTATGTTAGCCCCACTTAAATATTTAATTTATTCTGGTTTTGGTATTTATTATTATAGCGGCAACAGAAATACATAATCACAGAAATACATAATCTGTGAAAATTTCAACTGTCTAGCTATTACAGTTCATGAGATAAGTCTTAGTAATAGGGTCCCGTTTTTACCCTTTGGGTACGGAATCCTAAAAACCGCTTGCCTCATTTGGATATCACACTGATCAAATTGAAGAAAGAAATCATTCTGTATTACATTCACACACCTTATAATTACATTATCTTACATTTTAAGTTCAGTTTCCTACATGCCAACATGTTAAATTTTATTAAATTTGAGCACCAGTTTTGAACTTAAACCTCAAATTATAGATACCTATGCAACTGAATCATAGAAGTATTAATTACAACTAGAAACTGTTCTTTTCCAGTTGCTACTGCCCTAATTAAAACCAACCATTGTTAGTAATTTCTACTACTAGACATATTTCCAAGACTTCTTAGTAAAATGCATTTAGATAAAAACCGCTACAATGATGTCTAACGTTGGCATTTATTATCAAAACTGCAGAGGAACGCGAACCAAGCTAGCTATACTGTATACAAATATATTATCCAATTGCTATGACGTCATTGTATTAACAGAAACTTGGCTGGTTCCAGAGATCGCTGATGGCGAGTTTATAGACCAGCGCTATGTAGTTTTCCGCTGTGACCGCGATCGTGTGGCCACTGGTAAGAAGGACGGAGGTGGAGTTCTCATTGCCGTGCTTCGGAACCTTCGGCCGTCTGGTCTATTCTTCCCCTCAGGATACTCATCGAATAAAATCGAGCATGTCATGGTGGAACTCTGTAGCGGAGAACAAGACAAGAGAAATATTATTAGTGCAGCCTATATTCCTCCCGGAACGTCGAGCGACATTTATCTTAATCATTTCACTTCATTGCAAAACACCATAGACGATTCCAATACCGATAATTAATATGTATTTGGTGACTATAATATAACAGATGCTGATTGGGCTCCGGACGGCATAGGCCATGCTATGAACTTTACTAGTACCTCCGTCATCTGCTCCTACTTGAATTGTTTTATGTCTGTAACTAACGCAAAACAGTGCAATCATTTCTATGATAGTCACAACAAAATTTTAGACCTCATCTTAACAAATTCTAATTGCACAGTTCAATGCCCTAGCATTGATCTTGTAAAGCGTGATCCTATCCATCCTCCATTTTTGACTTACACAACTTTTTCTACTGAATGTTTACTAAGACGCCGACAGGTCGCAAAATATAATTATTATAAAGCAAATTACCTTTTCATTAATGAAGAGCTAGAAAATGCTAACTGGGCGTCGCTACTGGATGGCACTACTGCCGAACAATCTCTTGATACGTTTTATGAGACGGTCTTCGACATAATCAAGAGGCACGCTCCTCTGTCCTCAGCTAAGGTATCCTCGTTCCCATCTTGGTTTCCAGGTTCACTCATACATATATTTAAAAAACTTGAGAGGTGTCAAGGGACACCCGGATGGAACGAAGTTCTCACAAAATAACGTGGGACAAGGGAAGGGGAATCAACTTTGACTTCGACTTCGACTTCGACTTCGACTTCGACTTCGACTTCGACCTCGACCTCGACTTCGACTTCGACTTCGACCTCGACCTCGACCTCGACCTCGACTTCGACTTCGACCTCGACCTCCACCTCCATCTCGACCTCCACTTCCACCTCGACCTACCTCGACCTCGACCTCGACCTCCACCTCGACCTCCACCTCCACCTCCACCTCGACCTCGAGAGATATATATATTAATAGATATACTATAGCAAAAAAGTGTCGTGACAACTTTTCGTGACAACTTTTCGTAAGAATTTTTTCCGTCTAGCCCCCTTTCACAACGCGCGATAAGGAACTTCGTTCCAAAAATAAAAATAAGGCTTGGTGCAAATGGAAAAAATTTAAAAACAAATCGGATTATGAATCATTTTCCCTATACAGATCGCGATTTAAGGCAGAATGCAAAAAAGCCTTTACTAATTACAAAAACAGTGTTGAAGAATCTATACCTACAAACGTAAAATTCTTTTGGGTTTTTGTCAATAATCGTAAACAATCTTCTAAAATTCCTTCTAGCATACAATATAAAAACACTACATCAAATGATCCTGAACAAATATGTAACCTCTTCGCCACGTTCTTTCGCTCTGTATACGAACCTAGTACATGCACAGAATAAGCAACTGAATCATAGAAGTATTAATTACAACTAGAAACTGTCCTTTTCCAGTTGCTACTGCCCTAATTAAAACCAACCATTGTTAGTTATTTCAATGCAAGCCAATGGTTTTAATAAAATCCACCATCAAACACAGAAACAGAAAATGGGATGCCTAGCACAGTGTGCTATGTTTGTCACCGAGAGCTGCAGAAGTGCCACAAACTATCCCAAATGGCACGAATATCCAACGGAATCCTTCAAGATCTGTTTGAATGTGGCATTGAGGTAGGTACTGCATAGTCACTAACTAGTGGCAGTTGGGAGTTGTGTGTATTCTTTGTAACAAAATGTGAGTTTTAAAGCAGGAGAATTTGGTTACTGTTAATTTGGATGTGGCATATGCACTTATAGTTCATGTGCAGAATGAGACACAAACGACAGCCAGTTTAAACATTTTAATTTAAATGGTTGAATACTTTGGCCTGATCTGCCTGTTTGTATTACCATTAGGCTCATGCCATATGTGAAAACTTTACAAGTTAGCTTGAGTTCGTTAGGTTTTGGATATGAACTACAGTCAACAGGCTAGCTAGTGTTGTCAGTTAGATTGATTTCACGAAGATGACGATTTTAAACAAAATCAACTAAAATTTGATTTGATATGTTGGCGAAACTGCTGTTTGATTCATGACGTTTTCTTGGATGCTTGCTTCATATCTACAGCTTGTTTGTTTGCTTCAATACCTTTGCCTTACCTACTTTTTTACTTAAACCTGAGGACACAAAAATTACAGTTATGTATGGTACAGCGGACTCGCGCAAAAAGACAAAAAAAAAATATGACATAAAAAAACACGTTTGTTGTATGTTAGCCCCACTTAAATATTTATTTTATTCTGTTTTTGGTATTCGTTATTATAGCGGCAACAGAAATACATAATCTGTGAAAATTTCAACTGTCTAGCTATCACAGTTCATGAGATAAGTCTTAGTAATAGGGTCACCCGTACAAGAAACCGTGTACCATTGGGCTTTGGGGGTTCTACTGCGCAATATTTAAAACTAAATATTGGGCAGTGGAATTCTCAAAGCCTAATGCCAAAAAAACAGGAGTTTGAGCTATTATTAAGTCAAGAGAAAATTGGAATATGTCTAGTTAGTGAAACTTGGTTAAAAGAAGAATGTAATTTAAGATTTAGTGGGTATAATATTTATAGAAAAGATAGAGATGACGAGTATGGCGGAGTAGCTATTGTAGTTCATAGATCTCAATTATACCCCATTAATATAAATAATTCAGGAATTGAGATACTGGGTGTAAAAATTCTAAACTGTAAACACTTATATTGCATTGCCTCAGTATACTGTCCACCATCTATAAGAACTACGCAACATGATTGGAATGATGTTTTTTCCAAATTTGGACATAAATCAATTGTAGCAGGCGATTTTAACGGTCATCACTCTAACTGGTCCAACAAAATAGACACTAGGGGTTTACAGCTTTTGGAATCTAGCACAGACTACAACTTTGTGTCCTTAAACAATGGCGAGGTCACAAGAATTAAACTAGTAAATGGTAGTTTACAAGAAAGCGCCCCTGATATAACATTCGTATCCACAGACATAGCTGTCCATTTTAACTGGGGTGTAACTAAAGAATGTTTAGGCAGTGACCATATGTTTATTATGGCGAAGTTACAATGCCCCGATTCTCCATCATTTATTAAACGCCGCGCCGTAACTTTAAGTTAGCGAATTGGCATATATACGATGAATCTTGTAAACGTGGTTTTACCAATGATAGAGCTTATATGAGTAACGATGTTCAGTCAATGTATGATTTTTTTATTGACACGATTAACCACTCGGCTGATCAAAGTATTCCATATTTAAAGGTATGTACAAATCCATCCCGCTCGTTCAAGCCGAAGCACTTTTGGTCACCATCAGTGTCCCAAGCCGTTGCTGAACGTCGGTTAGCGCTTAAGAATTTTAGAAAAAATCCAACCCCGCTCAATTTTGATGCAATGAAAGAAAGAATCACGATGGCACAAAAAACAATCAGGCAAGCCTCGTCTAGCAGTTGGAAAAGATTCTGCGGGGAAATAGATGAATCAACCAGTTCCTCCGATATGTGGAAAAAAATGCGATGGATGAAGGGGGTAAGACAAGATCGAACCCACGCCTCTACTGACAGTAAGGAGCAATTGTTGCGATCTCTGGCCCCGGATTTTGTAGAGCCGCCTACTCCCATTTTTATTTCTAAGAACCAGCATCTAGAAAGTGAGTTTACCCCCCAAGAGTTGTACAATTGCCTTAAAAAGAAAGATTCAGCCCCAGGTGAAGATAACATAACATATTCTATGATATATTATCTACCTACCGACGGTAAATTATTTTTACTTCATATGTATAATTTGATATTTGTTAATGCTGTAATACCAGATCAGTGGCGTACTGTTAAAATTATTCCTATTCCGAAACCTAACACTAGTAATAATTCTATTCCAAAATTTAGACCTATTTCATTAATTTCATGCGTTTGTAAAATTTTTCATTCTATGTTGAATCGTCGCCTAGAATGGTTCGTTGAAAGAAACAAAGTGTTGTCACAGTCTACCTCTGGTTTTCGAAGAGGCCAGTCAAGTCTGGACTGCATTGTAAGACTAGTATCCAAAATACAAGTGGGATTTGCCAACAACGTGCCTACTCTAGCATGTTTCCTAGACATAGATGGGGCATACAATAATGTGCTGATTGAACAACTGTCTATTACGTTGGACGAGTTAGAAGTTGGTGCCAAAATATGCAATTATCTATTTCAATTCTTAAGGAAAAGATATTTAAAAATTAAGGAAGATGATGAGGAGCGCTCTCTTATGAGATGGACAGGTAGAGGTTTAGCACAAGGGGATCCGATATCTCCTCTACTTTGTAATATAATTACACATAAAATCTGCCAATCAATGGATAATAATAGCTTACAATACGCAGATGACTTTGTGTTCTTGTTCCAAAATAGAGACTTATCAAATAGCGTACGGAATATGCAGAGCTGTATCATTGCTGTATCTTCAATACTGGCCCAAATTGGTCTAGAGATCTCTCTATCAAAGACCAAATTGTGTTTATTTAGCAGAAAACGTGGGAGAGATCGGGTGGAGGTTATCGTCAATGGTCATACTGTTCCGGTGGTTGACTGCATTAGATACCTGGGTGTGTGGCTAGATAGGTCTCTACGTTGGAACAGGCATATCAGAGAAGTACAAATAAAAAGTTCGAAATTGATAAATATTCTTAAAATTCTGGCAGGAGCATCATGGGGTGTGCACCCAAAACATCTACGTAGACTATATATTTCTTTAAAAGAAGTCGTTTAGATTACGCTAGCTTTATTTATGATAGTGCTGCAAAAACTCACCTTATTAAGCTAGACAGAATATTCAACACCGACTTGAAGCTTCCTTGAAGCTGTTCTTCATCAGTTACATCGCATTTGTAAAACTTCACTTTGTTCCCATATTTGGAATTGAGCTCGTCTTGGAGTGATACGCCCGCTTTTTCATTGACATCCAATACCGCTACATCCCAAGTAACACAAATTGCTGGTTAGTTATTCACATTTGGTAACATTGTGAACTTAAAGCATTATTATGCACTTATTAAGGTTCACTCGTGATCTTACAGCTGAATAAACAGCTATAGTCTGTATAGTGGCATCTTAATAGTGTAAAGATATCGTTTTCGAACACTACTATGCAGCTATTGTTTTTCTGGCACCATTTAAGCATTTAAGTAGAGTAAAATAACGTTTATTGCTGTATTGAGGAATTCGTTTACACCACTATAAGGGTACATTTTAAGAGGGTCGCTGTGAACATCTATAATGGCTAAAGCTGTACAGTAGTGTATGTTTAGAGTGTTGTAATGCGTATAGCTGTATATAGGTACACGCTAATCTGCCTATATAACTTTCCTACTCATTGCTGTCTAACGGATCACGTGTGGCACTCTGTACTGCTAATAGAGTTAAATTAGAATGAAAGTGGTTCACATTAAGTAATAAAACTTCCACCATTTTGTATTTTTTTCACATTTTTATATACTATCTAATTTGCTTATTTAGAATCATTTTCACACCAAACGAAACCTAGACAAGTTGATTTAAAGTCCTTATAGAAGTTAAAACTGTAATTAAACTATATTATATATTTTATCAAATAAACTACTTTTATTTTTTTTCTCACTGCAAAAATTTCTATTTGTTTCAAACCTAAAAATGCATTTATTTCGGGGCGCATGAAAATTTTGTACTTCAAATAGATATAGTATTATCGGCAAAATTGCATTGCCATCAATATTTTACATATTGTGTATATCAAAAACAACAAAAATAAGTATTTATACAATAGTGTGTCATGGCGAATTACACAATAACCACAAGTATACCACAACAACATTCCATTAGCACGCGAATCTGCAAAGATAAAAACAAACTAACAAAATGGCGTGTGTAAATCTTAACAGCTGTTGGCAAAATGGCATCAGTGTGTACTATATTAGCACTATTTGTGAACTAATATAGTTATAACAGTGTAAATGGGTCTCCTTTTACAGCTTTTGTCTGTTTAACAGGTAACAACTACCTTCTTAAACCGCTTGCATGGTCTCTTGTAACGCTTGATTACCCTTATAACTCTATTTTAACGTTATACTTATACCATTCAACAGGTTATGTGAACTAAAGGTTCACAAATTTGTGCCCATTTAAGCAGCTTAACAGCTGAATAGCCAGCTATAACTCTATTAAAGAGCAGGCTTGTACAGACTATAGTATCGATGTGAACTGCAAGTCAGCTGTTAAACAGCAATTTTGTGTTACTTGGGAATCCAAAATTGTGCCTTGCGAATTGTTGGTGGTTTTGTTAAAACCACTCCTATACATGTGATGGAGTGTGAACTATGTTTACCGCCTCTGTATTTGCGTAGGGAATATCTTGCCACCAAGTATTGTCTCAAGGCCCAATCTTGGACGAATAATGTGACTATTAACTTATTGAATTCCTTGTTAGACCTAAGAAATTCAACTTTTTCCCGTAGTAACAAAAACTCCTTACTCATACATATTTATAGCGATACTAAAGAAGAAGTTATAATTACCTATAACCCACTGAAAATGTTTACCTTAGATACCTGGATCTCTAATATAAATATGGAAATTATTGAAATAACAGTTGATAATATAATAGAACCAAAAGATAAATATGATAGTAGAATTTTAAAATATAATACTTTACACATGTTAAACAGTAAGTTTAAAGGATGGCATAGGATATATACTGATGGATCCTTGACTGAAGATGGGAGAGGATTTGCATTTTACGACCCCCAATTAAATGTAAAACAAAGCTATAAAATTGTCAATAATTCATCGATTTGTATTATGACAGTTGAACTTTGCGCTATCTCGGAGGCGCTTTCTTACATAATTAGTACAGGACTCGAGAAGGCAATTATTCTGACAGACAGCAGAAGTGCCTTACAGCATGTGGCTCGTTGCGCCTCTGGTCACAGAGGTACAACGATTGCCTATAAGATATTAGAAAAAGTCCTTGTGCTAATGTGTAGGGGTGCATCCCTGATGCAATGGATCCCATCACATGTTGGCATTGGCGGGAATGAGGTTGCAGACATGTTAGCCAGAGAAGCAATATCAAAGGGCTCTGAAGTTTTTATTATTCCGGAATACTCCGAAATACTTCACAAATACAGAAACCGCATAAGAAAGAAGTGGAAAGAGTACTTTGATATTACTTCTCTGGAGAAGGGCATTTGGTATCGAACAATGCAGTGTGAGCCTCCTCATATCCCATGGTGTACCAACACCATGTTAAGCAGGAAGTATATTGTGATCGCCCATAGATTGCGCTCCGGACATATGCCAAATAATAGCTTTGAATTCATAATGAGGAGAGTGGACAGTCCGAATTGTGACACTTGTGGGCTAAAAGATGATGTGTACCACCTTCTGATGGAGTGTGTCCGGAGTGCATCTATGAGGGAACAAATGTTTAGGTATTTAGATGGTAACCAGCTCGATATGGGCCTGTTCCAGGGTATTTTAGCCTCGCAAACATCCGACGTGGCTAAAATGCTCTATCGGGCTATATACGAACTGGTACATTAGGGCTCTAGTATTAACTTTAAATGTTGTGTATGTACTTATGAAGATACGATGGAACAGACATCGTCGGAAACCGACGCAATGTTCCTTAAAAAAAGTAATAGGGTCCCGTTTTTACCCATTGGGTACGGAATCCTAAAAACCGCTTGCCTCATTTGGATATCATACTGATCAAATTGAAGAAAGAAATCATTCTGTATTACATTTACACACCTTATAATTACATTACCTTACATTCTAAGGTCAGTTTCATCTCAATTAAGTAGGTACATGCCAACATGTTAAATTTTATTAAATTTGAGCTCCAGTTTTGAACTTAAACCTCAAATTATAGATACCTAAGCGACTGAATCATAGAAGTATTAATTATAACTAGAAACTGTCATTTTCCAGTTGCTACTGCCCTAATTAAAACCAGCTATAGTTAGTAATTTGAATGCAAGCCAATGGTTTTAATAAATTCCACCATCTTGGAGTTGCAGTTAGTGTAGTTAATCATTCAACTTTATAAAAATGTATTGTTTCAGGCTACACATGATACTGTCACAATGATGCCTCTGGAAATAAAAGAAAAGTTATCAATGACTCCTACACAGTACATGTGTATAAGTGATTATCCACACTCTGGAAGTACACCTCTACTAACTATTAAGGAGGAAGTAAACAGAATCATTGTGGCAAAAGAAGAAACATATGAAACTCAAGACATTGAGGAATTGCAATCACTTGTTGAAGACACTGAAATTGTTAATGATCTAAATAATTCAGAACTGCCTTCAGATAACGAGATTTATGCAGAGAAAGAAATCATTGACAAGCAGTCGTGTTTCTGTTGTGATGTGTGCAAAAGACAATTTTCAAATAAGTATAATTTGGCAAGTCATCTGAATATTCACAATAAAAATAAGAAATATATTTGCAACAGATGTGACAAGGCATTTAATCATAAAGGACATTTAAACAGACACATGCGAATTCACACTGGAGAAATGCCATATTCTTGCAACAGATGTGACAAAGCATTTAATCGAAAAGAACATTTAAAAGAACACATGCTAACTCACACTGGAGAAAAGCCATATTCTTGCAACAGATGTGACAAAGCATTTAATCAAAAAAGATCTTTGAAACAACACATGATAATTCACACTGTAGAAAAGCCATATTCTTGCAACAGATGTGACAAGGCATTTATTAAAAAATCATATTTGACAGTACACATGCGAATTCACACTGGAGAAAAGCCATATTCTTGCAACTGTTGCGCCAAGGCGTTTAGTGTAAAAGCAAATTTAAAACAACACATGCTTATTCACACTGGAGAAAAGTCATACTCTTGCAACAGATGTGACAAGGCATTTAATCAAAATGGATATTTGAAAAAACACATGCTAATTCACACTGGAGAAAATAAATATATTTGCGACATATGTGACAAGGCATTTAAACATAAAAAATCTTTGAAAAAACACATGCCTATTCACGTTGGAGAAAGCCATACTGTTGCAACACATGTGACAAGGCGTTTAAACAAAAAAGATATTTGAAACAACACATGTGAGTTCACACTGGAGAACAGCCATATTCTTGCAACAGTTGCGACAAGGCATTTAATGTAATGCTATCAAAAACATAACTTGTAAAAAAAGCCAAGTCTCGCAACGCAACTCAGTTCTTCTACCGTAAAAAGTTGTGAGATCCATGTAATTTGTAAGTTATTACGTAAAGGTTAGCTAATTACGTAATAACACAAGTCAGAAGGACCCTTAAAGTAGGGACTGAATAAATTAACCGACTTGGTATTACATGGATCTCACAACTTTTTACGGTAGAAGAACTGAGTTGCGTTGTGAGACTTGTCTTTTTTTACAAGTTATGTTTTTGATAGCATCTCATTTATTTTTGTAGATAGTCCTAGTTTTTTGAGTTCCGTACCCAAAGGTTAAAAACGGGACCCTGTTACTAAGACTCCGCTGTCCGTCTGTCTGTCCGTCTATCTGTCTCAGGGCTGAATGAACCATGATAGTTAGACAGTATTTTTTTTTACAGATGATGTATTTCTGTTGCTGCTATAACAACAAATACTAAAAACAGAATAAAATAAATATTTAAGTGGGGCTCTCATACAACAAACGTGATTTATTTGCCGTTTTTTATAAATAATAGTACGGAACCCTTCGTGCGCGAGTCCGACTCGCACTTGGCCGTTTTTTTTTCCTTTCCGGTACCTTCTACTATCATTCCGTTGACCATTTTACAAGTTACCTTTGAACATAATCATAACTAGGTGCCTAACTGCAAATGTAACTTTGTAATCCTATATATTTATATGGGGTTACAAAGTTATTTATGCAGTTGGTATATCTAGAAAACTGGATCGAAATTGCAAAATATTTAGGGTTTTCCTTGATTTATACACAAACCACTAACTAATTGTATTCAAAATTTGAAGCTTCTATGTCTGCTAGAAGTGCCTTAAACTTTTGATGATCGGTCAGTTATAATTCTTAAACTACTGGTTCAAATTGAATGAAATTTCAAATATACCGAGTTTATACTATGCCTGCTTGGTTACTGAAAATTCAGGCTTCTAGTTTTATGCACAACGAAGTTATAGGGGGTCGAAAATGGCCTGAACTGCTTCGAGAAAAGGATGGTACGGCCGTGCCGCTTTTTGCTAGACTTGGCGGGGGCACTACCGTGCCCCCAGAAAAGGACACTTGAAACGACACATGCTAATTTACACTGGAAAAAAGCTATATTCTTGTAACAAATGTGACAAGGCATTTAATCGAAAAGAGACTTTGAATTAACACAATGCCAATTCACACTTGAGAAATGCCATATTCTTGCAACAGATGTGATAAGGCATTTAATCGAGAAGAAACTTTGAAAGGACATTATGCTAATTCACACTGGAGAAATATAGTAGTTATATTCTTGCAACAGATTAGATAAAGTATTTAATCACTAGCACCCCGGCTTTGCACGGGTGTACCTTTCTTTTTAATCATTTTGAGATATATATATAATTTTATCCTTATAAAGAACATAGGTATGTAGTTTTAGGGTTCCGTGTCCAAAGAGTAAAAAAACCGGCCAAGTGCGTGTCGGACCACGTGCAATGTAGGGTTTCGTAATTTTCCCAGCCCAATTTTCCCACTCCAATAGTCTCCACTTCCTTACTTCACTTAGTCCTAAAAATCCTAATATGTCTATCCCCAATCTTGTCATTTCTCCTTTAACTTTAACTAATTTTCCTGTGGTGAGCATGGTACGAACAAAATCAAAATCAAAAATGTTACATTGTGAAAGCCCATTGTCAAGAACGTTACCATATTTTCTTGCTTGCATCATTACTTTATGTGGGAATTGTTGTGCAGTAGGTTGGTAGGTTCCCGTTTCTTTCTCCACCGCAGTTCAGAATCCGGCGTGCTGTCCTCTATTATCCAGTCAGGAGCCCTATTAGAAAACTATTCTTTGGCCTTCTGCCAGTACTGATAAGGCTGCTGCTGAATGCTTATTTACTGACGGCATTTGATCGCCATGTCACAAGGTCGTCATAGGAACTATACAATATTTTATAAGTGAGCCTGCTTTCTGTTGACCCTGCCGCTGTTGGTCGGGGACTGCTTGTTCAGTATTCGCAGCAAACCACCATATTCGGCCGCCACTATCCGCCACCTGTGGAACCTGTTGGTAGCTGGCAGCTCAGCCCCAATAATATTCATTAATTTTATAATAAGTAATGTTATAGGTATTTCATAGTATATTTCAATTACATTTTTTAATAAGTCTATAATTAATAGTTTATACTTATAAAAAGTTATTATTTTATTAATATACTTACCTACCTAAGTAACACTTAATTAAGATATTTTTGATCTCATTAGTAGTTAATTTTGTCAACGTTGTGACCGTCTGTAATTGTGTGCATTACCCCAGCAAAATGTTGGCTCTAATCAGGATTTGATGTATGCAGTAATGTAGACCATGGTTTCGTGTATTTGTGACCGAATTTTAGAATTTGGGTGTCCACAGGCAAAAAACATATTAATTAAATACACATTCTGCTGGGGTAACGTTACCGCAGCAAAATGTTATCGAAATAATGGATGTATCCAAAAAGTAATTAGTACGTTGGGTAGCTAAAATTTGTGTGCGCTTATGAGCCAAAAATTTAACTCTGTGTGTCCAAGGACTCCAAAGATATTCAGGATTTTGTTAAGTATGGCGAAACTTTAAAGTCATTTTACGAGAGTTTTACATAAGTGAGAGAACTGATATGTTTTACACAAAAAAGAGTATTACAACAGCTAATTATTTTGAATTTTTCAGCGAATTACAGCGAGTGATTTCAGAAATATAATGAAAACTCAAAAACAAACCATAACCGACAAACCCGACTAACAACGAAAGACACTTACAAGGTGGCGCTACGGTACATGATGGCGACCTTCGCACATTGTTCGCACTATAATGAAGTAACTGATATTTACCATAGTACAATATGTTCTGGAAAATAGTAGCGCATTGTTTTCAGTGCCATCACGAGCATTTTATTAATAATCTATGCAGGTATAGATGTACCCACCTGCAGGCTTTATACCGTAAAAATCGATCTTCGTTTTTCGATTTTTATTAAGTATCTACCTACCTACCAGAGCTGTAAACATTGATCGATAAATGTAACTACCTATTTCATAGTAACTAATAAAGAACCATAGAGTTGAATACGTAAAGTATATTATTTCATAATAGTTACCTACTATGAAATAAATTTGACGGGTTTTGCCTGAAAACCCACAATGCATTTTAATGCGTCATATAAAGGTAACCTAAAAATAATTACCTATGTTGGTTGCTGTGCAGGCAAGGAGATGATGATGATGGTAAGTTAAATATATGTATATGAAAAAGTAACCTAAATATTGTATACATACCTGTGTTTACAATATTAATATTATTATTTATATTATCATGTTTAGTTATACCTATAACTAAACATGAATTTATAGGCCACTAGTAGAAACCTCGACTTTATTCAAACAGCAACATAGGTAATTATTTTTAGGTTACCTTTATATGACGCATTAAAATGCATTGTGGGTTTTCAGGCAAAACCCGTCAAATTTATTTCATAGTAGGTAACTATTATGAAATAATATACTTTACGTATTCAACTCTATGGTTCTTTATTAGTTACTATGAAATAGGTAGTTACATTGATCGATCAATGTTTAGAGCTCTGGTAGGTAGGTAGGTACTTAATAAAAATCGAAAAACGAAGATCGATTTTTACGGTATAAAGCCTGCAGGTGGGTACATCTATACCTGCATAGATTATTAATAAAATGCTCGTGATGGCACTGAAAACAATGCGCTACTATTTTCCAGAACATATTGTACTATGGTAAATATCAGTTACTTCATTATAGTGCGAACAATGTGCGAAGGTCGCCATCATGTACCGTAGCGCCACCTTGTAAGTGTCTTTCGTTGTTAGTCGGGTTTGTCGGTTATGGTTTGTTTTTGAGTTTTCATTATATTTCTGAAATCACTCGCTGTAATTCGCTGAAAAATTCAAAATAATTAGCTGTTGTAATACTCTTTTTTGTGTAAAACATATCAGTTCTCTCACTTATGTAAAACTCTCGTAAAATGACTTTAAAGTTTCGCCATACTTAACAAAATCCTGAATATCTTTGGAGTCCTTGGACACACAGAGTTAAATTTTTGGCTCATAAGCGCACACAAATTTTAGCTACCCAACGTACTAATTACTTTTTGGATACATCCATTATTTCGATAACATTTTGCTGCGGTAACGTTACCCCAGCAGAATGTGTATTTAATTAATATGTTTTTTGCCTGTGGACACCCAAATTCTAAAATTCGGTCACAAATACACGAAACCATGGTCTACATTACTGCATACATCAAATCCTGATTAGAGCCAACATTTTGCTGGGGTAATGCACACCTGTAATTGGCTTTTGTATCGGAGTTGTTCACATCCTACATAACCTTATGGCTGTTATCAGCCCATTTTAATAAATAAATAAATTTTAAACAAGTTTGTTTGCTATGCTAAGTTATTGACTGCCATAATTGGACAACCGGCGAAGTGCGAGTTGGACTCGCGCACGAAGGGTTCCGTACTATTATCAAAACGGAGAAAAAAAAACACGTTTGCTGTACGGGAGCTCCATTTAAATATTTATTTTATGCTGTTTTTAGAGAAATACATCATCTGTAAAATATCAAATGTCTAGCTATCACGATTCAGAATATACAGCCTGGTGACAGACAGACGGACAGCGGAGTCTTAGTAATAGGGTACCATTTTACCCTTTAGGTACGAAACTAAAAATTACCATAACCGGAGTAGGTACCACAACCGGGTCTTTGACCCTACTTGTATTTAAAATGTACAACATACAAGCATACAACGGTAAATGTAGTTTTAAACCCTAGTTACAAGTAGGTAGGTACCGACATCGAGTATTAGATTACGCGTGGAATAAAATAATTCCATGGTAGGTATGTATCCAACTACATACGATCATTGTATGGGTAGGTATGGTATGGCTTTAAACTTCAAAATCATCAACATTGAAAAGCTTTAAATTTTAAAAAACACTAGAAACCAACGAATTTGTACCGGCTTGCTTTCAAAGTTCTTGTTTCCAACGTACGAGGCGGTATGGTCCAGGCAAGTCCAAGCCTAAAAAAAAACTTAATGGCATACTTCCGTCTCGCGAGATCGAGGTGTCAATGTCATATCAACTCGGCAGCTACTAGTAAAGTAAATCGATACATCTAAAGTAAAATTTATTTTCATTTACCTTTGTTGTTACATGTATTTTAACATACGAATTGTTACTTGATTGTTTGTATTATAATAATACCTAAATAGACCCACGAACTTGATTGCTCGGCCTACGTTACACCACACCCCGCTAATAAAGGTGTGCAATGGCTTCGGTGTGCAGAATATGTCTAGTCGGCAATATCAGGATGCTGAACGATGATAATATCCACCTCCTGGAGATGTACGAAACACTTACTAACACCAAGGTAGGTAACTATTGGACTTTGCGATATTAGTAGGTATATTTTGCAATTTCCGGTTCTGGAGGTAGAATTTTGTATAAGTAGGTTGTATTGTGGGGTTTTATCCTGGTTAATAGAAAAACACTAATTTCCCCCTTCATCATTACATGATATGTTTCAGCTCAACACAGAAACAGAAAATGGGATGCCTAGCACAGTGTGCTATGTTTGTCACCGAGAGCTGCAGAAGTGCCACAAACTATCCCAAATGGCACGAATATCCAACGGAATCCTTCAAGATCTGTTTGAATGTGGCATTGAGGTAGGTACTGCATAGTCACTAACTAGTGGCAGTTGGGAGTTGTGTGTATTCTTTGTAACAAAATGTGAGTTTTAAAGCAGGAGAATTTGGTTACTGTTAATTTGGATGTGGCATATGCACTTATTATAGTTCATGTGCAGAATGAGACACAAATGACAGCCAGTTTAAACATTTTAATTTTAATGGTTGAATACTTTGGCCTGATCTGCCTGTTTGTATTACCATTTAGGCACATGCCATACGTGAAAACTTTACAAGTTAGCTTGAGTTCGTTAGGTTTTGGATATGAACTACAGTCAACAGGCTAGCTAGTGTTGTCAATTAGATCGATTTCACGAAGATGACGATTTTTAAACAAAATCAACTAAAATTTGATTTGATATGTTGGCGAAACTGCTGTTTGATTCATGACGTTTTCTTGGATGCTTGCTTCATATCTACAGCTTGTTTGTTTGCTTCAATACCTTTGCCTTACCTACTTTTTTGCTTTAAACCTGAGGACACAAAAATTACAGTTAAGTATGGTACGGCTATATGGTATGGCGGACTCGCGCACAAAGGGTTCTGTACCATTATCTATTAAATATGACAAAAAAAAACACGTTTGTTGTATGTTAGCCCCACTTAAATATTTATTTTATTCTGTTTTTAGTATTTGTTGTTATAGCGGCAACAGAAATACATAATCTGTGAAAATTTCAACTGTCTAGCTATCACGGTTCATGAGATAAGTCTTAGTAATAGGGTCCCGTTTTTACCCTTTGAGTACGGAATCCTTAAAACCTTTGCCACATTTGGATATCATACTGATCAGATTGAAGAAAATAATCATTCTGTATTACATTTACACACCTTATAATTACATTACCTTACATTCTAAGGTCAGTTTCATCTCAATTAAGTAGGTACATGCCAACATGTTAAATTTTATTAAATTTGAGCACCAGTTTTGAACTTAAACCTCAAATTATAGTTACCTATGCAACTGAATTATAGAAGTATTAATTACAACTAGAACTAATTACAACTACTTTTAAAAATGTGCGCTTTACAAAGAGCATATAAAATATAAACAAAATATTTATTAAATGTTAGCATAATGCAAATAACTTTTACGTTAGATTTATAAAGTAAATACTGTCATAAATATATATTTTATTAAAAGACTCATAAAGGCGATTAAAAGCCTGCAGAGTTACTAAATCCGAATACTATGTTGTAATGTACTAGACTGTGTTTAGATATATTAATTTGTATTATTTTATGTTCAATAAAGACCTTTTCAAACAAACAAACAATTACAACTAGAAACTGTCCTTTTCCAGTTGCTACTGCCCTAATTAAAACCAACCATTGTTAGTAATTTCAATGCAAGCCAATGGTTTTAATAAATTGCACCATCTTGGAGTTGCAGTTAGTGTTGTTAATCATTCAACTTTATAAAAATGTATTGTTTCAGGCTACACATGATACTGTCACAATGATGCCTCTGGAAATAAAAGAAAAGTTATCAGTGACTCCTACACAGTACATGTGCATAAGTGATTATCCACACTCTGGAAGTACACCTCTACTAACTATTAAGGAGGAGGAACTAAACAGAATCGTTGTGACAAAAGAAGAAACATACGAAACTCAAGACATTGAGGAATTGCAATCACTTGTTGAAGACACTGAAATTGTTAATGATCTAAATAATTCAGAACTGCCTTCAGATAACGAGATTTATGCAGAGAATGAAATCATTGACGAGCAGTCGTGTTTCTGTTGTGAAGTGTGCAAAAGACAATTTTCAAATAAGTATAAATTGGCAAGTCATCTGAATATTCACAATAAAAATAAGAAATATATTTGCAACAGTTGTGATAAGGCATTTAATCAAAAATCACATTTGAAAGAACACATGCGTATTCACACTGGAGAAAAGCCATACTCTTGCAACAGATGTGACAAAGCATTTAATCAAAAAGGACATTTAAATCGACACATGCTAATTCACACTGCAGAAAAGCCATATTCTTGCAACAGATGTGACAAGGCATTTAATCAAATAGGAACTTTGAAAAAACACATGATGATTCACACTGGAGAAAAGCCATATTCTTGCAACAGATGTGACAAGTCATTTAATGTAAAAGGACATTTAAATCGACACATGCTAATTCACACTAGAGAAATACCATATTCTTGCAACAGATGTGACAAGGCATTTAATCAAAAATCACATTTGAAAAAACACATGTGTATTCACACTGGAGAAAAGCCATACTCTTGCAACAGATGTGACAAGGCATTTAATCAAATAGGAACTTTGAAACAACACATGCTAATTCACACTGAAGAAAAGCCATATTCTTGCAACTGTTGCGACAAGGCATTTAATCATAAAGGAAATTTGAAAATCCACATGCGAATTCACACTGGAGAAAAGCCATATTCTTGCAACAGATGTGACATGGCATTTAATCAAAAAGGATCTTTGAAACATCACATGCTAGCTCACACTGGAGAAAAGCCACATTCTTGCAACAGATGTGACAAGGCATTTAATCAAAAAGGATCTTTGAAACAACACATGCTAACTCACACTGGAGAAAAGCCATACTCTTGCAACAGATGTGACAAGGCATTTAATAAAAAAGGATCTTTGAAACAACACATGCTAACTCACACTGGAGAAAAGCCATACTCTTGCAACAGATGTGACAAGGCATTTAATAAAAAAGAACATTTAAAAAGACACATACTAGTTCACACTGGAGAAAAGCCATATTCTTGCAACAGATGTGACATGGCATTTAATCAAAAACAGAATTTGAATAAACACATGCTAAATCACGTTGAGAAAGCTATACTGTCAACGCCGTCTTAAACTATGCTGGGGCCTTTGGGCGCACAAGAATTTGGGGCCCTTTTGGAAAGTAAAGAAAGCTAATTATGCTAAAAAACTTCTATATTATATTATAATCTTCTATTTGTTACCTAATCAAATCTATCTATATCTATCTATACTTATAATAAATCTGTAGAGAGGTCAATTCTGTACATGAAATATATTTCCAAAATAACTATCAGGGGGTGATTAGGGTTCGATACTGATGCCAAAAATGCAATCAGTAAATTTTTTGTCTGTCTGTCTGTCTGTCTGTCTGTATAACCGTTATAGAAACAAAAACTACTCGACGGATTTTAACGAAACTTGGTACAATTATTTTACATACTCCTGAGCCCGAACTGCGCGCTTGACGCCTAGCTGCTAGGCCGGTCGCGAACGTTCGAGAAAAACAGAAATCATCTAATGTAAGCTGTGAAAAAAAAACGTTTTATATAAAGACATTCTGTAGTATATTTAGTACCTATCTGCATTGCACCCGTGCGAAGCCCGGGCGGATCGCTAGTAATGAATATAAGTTTAGATGGTGGCGAAATGCGAAACTGTTATTTCCTACTTACATAAAATCGCTATCAGACAAGGCTTTACGCTTTCATTTTTTACCGTAAAATATACGAAGTAAAATGGAAGTATTTAGATATTTCATTTTGAGCTGTAACTTTTTTTGTGAAAAAAGTGTTATGTGCGTGACAAAAATGTTTTAAGAATAAATCTTTTAAGCAATTGGGGCCTTCCTTCGGGGCCCCCGTGAGGATAGGGAAATTATTATTGCGTACTGTTTTAACAATTTAAATAAGAAATTTACACAAAAAATTCACGATCTCCAGATGCTCAAATACTAATTGATAATTGATAAAAGGGGTAGTATGAAGCATGTCCAAACATTAAATTTGGCACATGCGCACATTTTGCAGTAGTTTGGATTCCATACGTGACAGTTTGCAAGCCCATCACCGCTTATAAGCTTTAAAGGGTTTTGTAGTCTACAAGACAAGAAACCGTTATAGTTTCGCCATGTCCGTCCGTCCGGCATGTATATAATCCATATTAGTAATGTCAACAAAGTCGTAGAATAAAATCTTTATAACAATTTTTTTAGGGTACTGCCCTACACCTAAAGTGGGGATGTTATTTTTTTCTCGCGTACCCCATGTTGCGGGGTATCGTGGATAGGTCTTTAAAAAGTATGGAGCGTTTGTAAAAACCATCAATCAAATTTGCAATGGTTGTAGCCCAAATAATTTTTATCGTGCTTGATGAATGAAATTGAAATTTATATCGAAGAATCTCAGGCATATAAGTGTCAATAATTATATTGTCTTAATTTTTTTTTTTATAAAAAGTTCGTTAAGAAAAAATGCCAAACATCTCTGAAAATCAAGAATTGCCCAAAAATATCCTAAACCATAAGGCAATTCAATATGATATTTATCATAAATATTGCTAAATAAATTATAAATTGAATAGTCTAGCAGTTTTTTTTTAAACCCATTTCTTTTACATAATTATTTTTTTTTCTAAATGTCGCTTACGCTATTTAATTCCGAGCATCAGTAACTTCATGCCGCACTCTTTTTTCTTGCTATTCGCGTATGTAGCTTCGCAGTCATACTCAACTCATTCCGCGGCGATCCGCGTTGCTAGACGGACCTGTGCTACTTTTCTCCAGAGCGGTTTCGTAATTTTAAACTTAACCATGGGTAAAAAATCAAACAAAAAAAAATTACAAAAGCCGTGGGAAACGCATTGAACCTAATCTACGCCTTATATTTTTTACTAGCAACGAGAACGTGATGTGACTTAGGTTTAGGTAGGTACGACTGGGTACGACAATAAAAACATCTCGCACAATTGTATGAAAATTGAATTATTGGTATCAGATAGGGGATCGATGGATAGTAGTTACTAGTTTGTAATTATTAGTATGCAAAATCTGTAATAATTGGATTTACCTCAAGTTATTTATTGGGTAATATAGATGGCGCTTTGTAGATATTGTATTATTTTATAGAAAGGGGTAGTTAGCGACCGGACAAACAGCTTATGTACATCCAAACGAGTGTGAAGTTACTATGAGTGAGTGAGACAGAAAAATATAAATAAATTACGAATATAAAAATATAAATAATAACGCGCGAAAAACTAGTTATTAAATTTATTCATGTCATTTGTTTGTCTTCCTTTGCATCATTGGGTCTCAGTCCAACACTGGTGCCTCTACGCTAGGTATGTATCAACTACATACGATCATTGTATGGGTAGGTATAGCTACTACTTTAAACTTCAAAATCAGCAACATTAAAAAGCTTTTGATTTTTAAAAACACTAGAAAACCATCGAATTTGTACCGGCTTGCTTTCAAAGTTCTTGATTCCAACATAATATTCAATTTATTTTAATACTAGCTGACCCGTGCCCGCTTCGCTGTGCGTAAGACATTTCTAATAACATCGCGGACTTTATTGTAGAAAAAAAAATGTGTTTATTTACGACATCACATTAGAAACCTCTAAAATTATCAGTGTTTCTCTACTATATTATGCATGTATTATACATATAAACCTTTCTCTTGAATCACTCTATCTATTAAAAAAAACCGCATCAAAATCTGTTGTGTAGTTTTAAAGATATAAGCAAACATACATACATACATACAGACGCGGGAAGCGGAAAGCGACTTTGCTTTATACTATGTAGTGACAAATAAGACAGGACCTTATGTAGAGTAGGTACTTTGAATATATTTATATAGAGTACTTTGTACATAGCTGAAAAAAATAAAACGTATACGAGGTGGTATGGTCCAGGCAAGTCCAAGCCTAAAAAAAACTTAGTGACACTTCCATCGCGCGAGGTCGAGGTGTCAATGTCATATCAACTCGGCAGCTACTAGTACTTATATGCTCTTTGGCTACTAGTAAAGTAAATCGATACATCTAAAGTAAAATTTATTTTCATTTACCTTTGTTGTTACATGTATTTTAACATACGAATTGTTACTTGATTGTTTGTATTTTAATAATACCTAAATAGACCCACGAACTTGATTGCTCGGCCTACGCTACACCACACCACGCTAATATAGGCGGCAATGGCTTCGGTGTGCAGAATATGTCTAGTCGGCAATATCAGGATGCTGAACGTTCATAATATCCACCTCCTGGAGATGTACGAAACACTTACTAACACCAAGGTAGGTAACTATTGGACTTTGCGATATTAGAAGGTATATTTTGCAATTTCTGGTTCCGGAGGTTGAATTTTGTATAAGTAGGTTGTATTGTGGGGGTTTATCCTGGTTAATAGAAAAACACTAATTTCCCCCTTCATCATTACATGATATGTTTCAGCTCAACACAGAAACAGAAAATGGGAGGCCTAGCACAGTGTGCTATGTTTGTCACCGAGAGCTGCAGAAGTGCCACAAACTATCCCAAATGGCACAAATATCCAACGGAATCCTTCAAGATCTGTTTGAATGTGGCATTGAGGTAGGTAATGCATAGTCATAGTCACTAACTAGTGGCAGTTGGGAGTTGTGTGTATTCTTTGTAACAAAATGTGAGTTTTAAAGCAGGAGAATTAGGTTACTGTTAATTTGGATGTGGCATATGCACTTATAGTTCATGTGCAGAATGAGACACAAATGACAGCCAGTTTAAACATTTTAATTTTAATGGTTGAATACTTTGGCCTGATCTGCCTGTTTGTATTACCATTTAGGCACATGCCATACGTGAAAACTTTACAAGTTAGCTTGAGTTCGTTAGGTTTTGGATATGAACTACAGTCAACAGGCTAGCTAGTGTTGTCAATTAGATCGATTTCACGAAGATGACGATTTTTAAACAAAATCGACTAAAATTTGATTCGATATGTTGGCGAAACTGCTGTTTGATTCATGACGTTTTCTAGGATGCTTGCTTCATATCTACAGCTTGTTTGTTTGCTTCAATACCTTTGCCTTACCTACTTTTTTGCTTTAAACCTGAGGACACAAAAATTACAGTTAAGTATGGTACGGCTATATGGTATGGCGACTCGCGTACAAAGGGTTCTGTACCATTATCTATTAAATACGACAAAAAAAAACACGTTTGTTGTATGTTAGCCTCACTTAAATATTTATTTTATTCTGTTTTTAGTATTTGTTGTTATAGCGGCAACAGAAATACATAATCTGTGAAAATTTCAACTGTCTAGCTATCACGGTTCATGACATAAGTCTTAGTAATAGGGTCCCGTTTTTACCCTTTGAGTACGGAATCCTTAAAACCTTTGCCACATTTGGATATCATACTGATCAGATTGAAGAAAATAATCATTCTGTATTACATTTACACACCTTATAATTACATTACCTTACATTTTAAGGTCAGTTTCATCTCAATTAAGTAGGTACATGCCAACATGTTAAATTTTATTAAATTTGAGCACCAGTTTTGAACTTAAACCTCAAATTATAGTTACCTATGCAACTGAATTATAGAAGTATTAATTACAACTAGAAACTGTCCTTTTCCAGTTGCTACCCTAATTAAAACCAACCATTGTTAGTAATTTCAATGCAAGCCAATGGTTTTAATAAATTCCACCATCTTGGAGTTGCAGTTAGTGTAGTTAATCATTCAACTTTATAAAAATGTATTGTTTCAGGCTACACATGATACTGTCACAATGATGCCTCTGGAAATAAAAGAAAAGTTATCAGTGACTCCTACACAGTACATGTGTATAAGTGATTATCCACTCACTGAAAGTACACCTCTACTAACTATTAAGGAGGAGGAACTAGACAGAATCGTTGTGACAAAAGAAGAAACATATGAAACTCAAGACATTGAGGAATTGCAATCACTTGTTGAAGACACTGAAATTGTTAATGATCTAAATAATTCAGAACTGCCTTCAGATAACGAGATTTATGCAGAGAATGAAATAATTGATAAGCAGTCGTGTTTCTGTTGTGATGTGTGCAAAAGACAATTTTCAAATAAGTATAAATTGGCAAGTCATCTGAATATTCACAATAAAAATAAGAAATATATTTGCAACAGTTGTAACAAGGCATTTAATCAAAAAGGATCTTTGAAAGAACACATGATAATTCACACTGTAGAAAAGCCATATTCTTGCAACTGTTGCGACAAGGCGTTTAAAGTAAAAAGAAATTTAAAAGATCACATGCGAATTCTCACTGGAGAAAAGCCATTTTCATGCAACAGATGTGACAAGGCATTTAATCAAAAAGGATATTTAAAAAAACACATGCTAATTCATACTGGAGAACAGTCATATTCTTGCAACAGATGTGACAAAGCATTTAATCGAAAAGAAGATTTAAAAAGACACATGCTAACTCACACTGGAGAAAAGCCATATTCTTGCAACAGATGTGACAAAGCATTTAATCGAAAAGAACATTTAAAAAGACACATACTAGTTCACACTAGAGAAAAGCCATACTCTTGCAATAGATGTGACAAGGCATTTAATCAAAAAGAACATTTGAAAAGACACATACTAGTTCACAATGGAGAACAGTCATATTCTTGCAACAGATGTGACAAAGCATTTAATCGAAAAGAACATTTAAAAAGACACATACTAGTTCACACTAGAGAAAAGCCATACTCTTGCAACAGATGTGACAAGGCATTTAATAAAAAAGAACATTTAAAAAGACACATACTAGTTCACACTTGAGAAAAGCCATATTCTTGCAACAGATGTGACATGGCATTTAATCGAAAACAGAATTTGAATAAACACATGCTAAATCACGTTGTGAAAGCTATACTGTCAACGCCGTCTTAAACTATGCTGGGGCCTTTGGGCGCACAACAATTTGGGGCCCTTTTGGAAAGTAAAGAAAGCTAATTATGCTAAAAAAATTATATGTTATAATTTTCTATTTGTTACCTAATCAAATATATGATACAAGCTGACCCCGCGAACTTCGTGTCGCTTTAGAATTAACAAATGTAAAACCTAATAAAGCTCAAATTGACTCTACGTTTTAGTTAGAAAACTTTTGTATGGGAAAAGAAAAGGGCTGTTTTTAGGGTTTTTCCGGCAATTATTCGAATTTTTGTCACCTTTTAAACCTTCCTTAGACCTCCACGAACATAGACAGGATAAATCCGTTCAGCCGTTCTCGAGTTTTAGCGAGACTAACGAACACCAATTGATTTTTATATTATATAGATAATATGTCATTATTAATAATAATTAATCAATATAAGTTTAGATGGTGGCGAAATGCGAAACTGTTATTTCCTACTTACATAAAATCGCTATCAGACAAGGCTTCGCTTTCAAAAATGTTTTAAGAATAAATCTTTTAAGCAATTGGGGCCTTCCTTCGGGGCCCCCGTGAGGATAGGGAAATTATTATTGCATACTGTTATAACAATTTAAGGTGGCTGTTAAATTTATGACAGCTCGCATTTTTGTACTCGGTCGTATTCTGTGGCCGCACACTACGAATAGTGCAAACGCACACATTGAAGCTACTTCACACTTCATTTACCAAGACTAAATAACTAGTCTTGATACTTGAAAATATTTGGTGCAATAGGTATGTCATATTTGTATAGGTAGGTATGTACTTAATAATTTTATAGGTTGCACTAAATACGTAGGCCGCTATAAAAATACGCCTAGGGTAGCTTTTAAAAAAATACTTTTATTTAAAATCTAAATTTAATCGAAAGTAAAAGTTAATTACAAATTAATTATCTTAGATGAAACAAGTTCGAAGTTTGAACAAAGAATGAGAATATAAAACTAGGTAATTTCCGTGAAACGCGCGATTGACGTCAAGCGACCACGTTCCCGCTGACGATGCGCCTCGTGAGTCCGATGCACCTTGTACCGCGCTTGGGACAGGTCGAGCCTAGCTCAGCTATATCCATACGTTAGCTTTGCGTAACACCTCCCCCCGAAGAACAGCGAGTATTGAAGCTTGTCGTAAATTGAGCTGGGGGTTGGTTGGGATCAACCCTTTTGTTGATTGGAAGAGAATAGACTCCTTGTAGTTCAGCTTGGCTTGCTTCAGAAATTTGGTGCGAATCCTTGTTCCGATTAGGTCCATATCTTCTGTATAGTAGGTAGCTAATGAGTGCACATGCACTGGTTATAACCCCGTACATAGGAATTGTTGTGTGGTATAAACTGTAGTCGATGTCCTTTTGAAGATGAAGTGGCGATTGTAGCGAGATTTTCTTATTGGTAGCATGAAGGTGGTCCAAGTTGATAGAGTTCAATTTGAATGCTGGAGCTGAAGATGATGTCACGAGGTCACTCTCGGGTAGGTCCATTATCTTGATCGCTTGTCCTTTCAAACGATCGTTGGCGTTGGATATCGTGAAATCTTGAGTTTCCAAATAGCATTTCTGAGGAATTATAGCGAGATAGCTGCCTTGAAAAGTCTTGTAGAGATCTTGCCCACAGGATAGATGTACTTTCGTAGAATTCAAATTCAAATTCAATTCAAATTCAAAAATCATTTATTTCAATAAAATCACAAGGATCACTTTGAAACGTCTTAGGAACTAGGTGAAGCTACGCCGATTCCACGCGACCAAGCCTAGAAGAATCAGGCAACAAACACGGCTTGGGGTCTACCTTTTTTTTTATGATCCTTTCCTTAATGCTATGTAGAGCTCCAGTGTGGTGCCAATCGAACAAGGTGAAGGCTCAAACAAGAATAATAATTAAAAGTTAAAAGTACCTACTACTCAAGTACGTAGGTACAGCAATAAAAAAAAATAACTAAAGAGCTTCAGCACAAATTCAAAAAGCAACACACGCTACACTTGATTTAGAATTAAAACTTACAGATAAAATAACTATTTGCTTAAAAATAATTAAAGTAGACAAATGTTACACAAAATGAAATTAAGTACCTAAATCAATATTTAGCTGTCGAGTGGCAGAGCGACATCAGGCCACGAGGATTTATCATTTATATAATCATCTACAGTATAATACGCTTTGTTTATAAGATTATTCTTTATGTAGGATTTAAATCTTCTAACGGGAAGTTTTGTTGCGTTTTCTGGCAGTTTATTATTATAGAAACAGGGAAGCTGATGCTGTAATGTTTCTCGTCTAGTTCTTCATACGCTGGTTTAGTTAAGGTGATGGTGGTAGGGCTGCATGTCTCGTCCCGCTGCTGCATAGATATAAGTTTTTGGATGCAGTCATCTGGTGATCGATTCTGCGAGTTCCTTTTCTCGTCGCAAATGTACCATTTACTGGTCTTCGGGCATTCAGCCTCAATGTACTTGAAATCTTTCTCATGGATAACTAGGTATGGGAAAGGAGGGATAAGGATCTCGTGCTTCTTATTGGGAATAATAGATAATTTATACATATCATATGTGGATGAGAGGATGATCGGAAATTTATATACTATAACTATCTCATTTCCTACGTAATAAAAGCCTAACCTAATTATATCAAAATATTCTCTAATGTCTAAATCTAAAACTTTTTCACTTCCATATAGTAATTTTAATTTGCGAATAATATCGCGAATCATATCTAATTTTAATACCGAATGATGAGCTGTGGAAGCCCTAATAAAAGCAAGAACATCCTGTAATTTAAGTATTTCTTGAGAGATAGAATCTACGTTATCTGTTAAAATCCTAAGGATTTGAACTAAATGCGCATACTTTACTAGGTCATAGTCCTTAGAAATTTCTACTTGTTTTATTTTATTCACTAATATTTCAATCTGATTCTGATTTTCTACAACACTATCTAAAATTTTTGAATATTGAGAAGTCCAATTTTTAGATAAACTAACATGATTGTTTAATTCGGTTACTAATCTATTCTCGTTCTCTTCTAAAGATTGAATAGCATTATTATAATGCAATGCATCTGTATAATCAAGATTACCCGTGATACTCTTAACTACCGATCCGAGACCATCTACGAGTCCTCTTTTTACACGCTTTATCTCAAATGTTTCTAATTGATTAAGTACACCTGCAAGCTTTTTCTTCAAATAATCTATGTAAGGTTCAAATAATGAATTTGTTTGATTATTTAGATGAGAGCTAAAGTTATCTATCTGATTATCTACTGAATTTACTTTATCTTGCAAGTCTAGGAGATTTACATTTTGTAGAAAGGAATGGTAGTGGGAAACGAGTTTAGCTGAGCCTAACTTAAAAGGTAAAATGCCAGGCCCGTCATCGAGACTTTCAAGTTTTATCTCCTGCATCAGAGCTGGTGCCAGGAGCAGGTGAATTATAAGAAGGATCCTGTAACAATTGGGCGCTTTTAGGGAGACGCTTCAACCTAGATTTGGCAATGGGACCTCGCTTTTTCTTAGTGTAAATATGAATAGGGAGGTCTGCCATTACGACGTCATGAGTAAAACGAGGGGCTAACTTTTGTCTAGAAGCAAACGGATTTTTAACGAAAATCTGTTGCTCGGGAGAGTATTCAGCCTCTGGTTCTCGTTCCTTGTTTCGGTTATCTGTAAGGTCTTTACGAGTCGTGCTACACATGTCATGAATCGCGTTATAAGCTTTAGTCATCTTGTCTTTGTGGTTGGTCATGTACTGTTGTAGTAAGTGAGCTGAGAGATCTACGTCGAAAGGATCACGAGGATCATAATGTCCTGTAACTACATCTATTGGCTTGCACCTTGTAAAACTATGAATACTACTATTATATGCCAAAAGGGCGTAGGGCATTAAATTAATTACAGATTCGTTTTTCTGACCTAATTTTAAAATACGGAGATGTTCCAGTATCGTTGAGTGGAATCTCTCAACTATACCGTTCTCATTTGGTGTATGAGGAGCAACTCTATGATGCTGGATCTTATGCATCTTCATAAATTCTGCCACAAGCTGATTTGTAAATTCGGTTCCGTTATCGGTTACTATAGTGATAGGTATTCCGTGATGAGTACAAAAATGTAATAAAGCTTGTACTACACTTACGGCAGTGCCGTCTCTTAAGTGATATGCTTGTGCATATTTGGAGAATGCGTCTACGATTGTAATGAATTTCTCGCTTTGAATAGTCAATAGATCTAAATGGACCAGTTCAAATGGCTTAGTAGCGGGTGGTACCACTTTAAATTGTTGTTTTATCGGGCTGCGATCATATTTCGCTTGACCACAGATAGTACATTCATTTATGAATTTACTAATTTGCTCTCTCATTTTTGGCCAATAATATCTATGGGATAACGCTAAATAACATTCATTGATACCGCGATGGTTTGTCTTGCCATCGTGATACTTGTTTATAATTTCCTGCTGTCTCAAATATTCCCTAACGTTTTCTAATTCAGTCTTAGTCAGTGTAAGATTCATAGCCGAATTTTTAAAGGTTTTCTGTATAATAGGTATAATAGTGTACATAGCCAAATAGGGGTTAATTAGTAGTCCGGTCTTTATCTTAGGGTGGACGTACTCTTTGATTGCATTTATAACATCTTCCTCTACATTAGATTCAGATATTTGGACTGTAGTACGCGTATGCGTCTCGAAAGGCTTGGTGACCATTGGTCGTCCTTTAATGTCACCTACAACATTAAATATAAGCTGTTTCGTGAATTTATTTAAAGGGTCATCAGTAATTGGTACTTCCAAGATGGGGCTTTCATTATTCGTGTGAACAGTGGCGGTTCTAGAACCAGCTTCAGTTTCAGTAGCTGTTATAGTTCTAAACTCGTCCAACGCGGGATTAGTCTCAGATGGATTTACTGCAATTGACATGAGCTCTTCGTTATTAATCTCAATACGCGATAGTGCATCAGCATTTGTGTTGCACTTACCTTGTAGGTATTCGACTCTATAATCATATTCGCTAAGTTTCAAACGCCATCTTGTAAGTCGTGAGCTAGGATCTTTTAAATTCACTACCCATTGTAAAGGCCTATGGTCAGTTAGGATTAGAAACTTTCGTCCATAAAGA
The DNA here is from genome assembly GCA_912999785.1 of Hydriomena furcata. NCBI lineage: Eukaryota > Metazoa > Arthropoda > Insecta > Lepidoptera > Geometridae > Hydriomena > Hydriomena furcata. The sequence continues at coordinate 2,489,671 of OU538848.1, forward strand.
TAAGGTCTAAAGTATTTAGTTGCCCAAACAATAGCCAAAAGCTCCTTTTCGATTGTGCTGTAATTTAATTCGCTTGAATTGAGAGTTCGCGATGCGTATGCGATCGGTTTATTTGAACTCTTTGTGCCTTGAGATAAAATGGCACCTATAGCTACGTTAGATGCATCTGTAGTTAAGATGAACTCTCGCGTAAAATCTGGATATTGTAAGATCGGGTCATTTGTTAAGAGCGTCTTACAATGTTCGAAACAGTTAGTGTAGTTTTGGTCTAGCTTGATTTTAGAACCTTTCTTTAAACATTGAGTTAGTGGCTTGGTAATACGAGCGAAATCTGGAATAAATTTCCTATAATAACCGAGTAACCCGAGAAAACGTTTGATTTCAGTTGTAGTCTTTGGAATGGGGTAATTTTCAATTGCTTTAATTTTATTAGGGTTAGGTTTTACACCTTCTTTACAAATTACATGACCTAAAAATTCAGTTTCTAACTTCAAAAATTCAGATTTATCCATTTGAATTTTGAAGTTCGATTCTCTCAATCTGCTGAAAACCTTGTCCAAGTTAATAATGTGTTCCTGAAGGGAAGTACTGAAAATAATTATGTCATCGAGATAGACTAGGCAGATTTCATTCTGGAGTCCTCTCAGGACATTATCCATCACACGCTGGAAGGTTGATGGTGAGTTTTTGAGGCCCATTGGCATCCTTAAAAACTCGTAATGCCCATTCTCTACATTGAACCCTGTTTTATGAACATCGGAAGGGTCCATTTCTACTTGGTAGAATCCACTGGCCAAATCAAGTGTCGTGAAATATTGGCATTTGCCTAGTTTGTCTAGTACGTCTGTTATGTTCGGAATTGGATATTTATCATCAATCGTTTTCTCGTTAACTTTCCTGAAATCCACGACAAGACGCCATTTAACTTTGCCTGAAGCATCTGCCTTTTTGGGTACAATCCAAATCGGAGAGCTCCATGCAGATTCTGAAGGTCTTATAATATTTTGGTCAAGCATCTTATTGATTTGATCTCTGACCTCTTGTCTGTGAACGTAAGGATAGCGATAACTCTTAGTATGTACTGGAATTTCATCATTAGTCCTAATTTTATGTTTGATCTTGTTGGTGAATGTAAGTGGTTCACCCTCAAGATAAAACATCCTTTTCGCGGTCTGATAAAATTTCAGTACTGTCACATTCAATATTAAATATTTCAGCTTTTACAGGACGATCCATAGAAAATATAACATCATTAGAAGTCGGGTTAGTAATCTCTACCCAGCCTCGGTTATTCTGGACCGTCGTTATACAATCTAAAATAAGGCAATTACAAATCGTCTGGTTCTCTATCAGAACTTCACCGTCTTGTGTGTTTATCGGTAACCTAACTATCTTCGTAGAGTTAGCTGGAATAATTTCTTTATATAAATTAACGTTTCTAGAGTCGTACATCTGAATAGGTATCTGCGTATTACGAGTCATCAGTAACTTATTTTTTAGATTAATGTTAGAGTCCCATACGTCAAGTAAATCAAAGCCTAAAAGTCCGTCAAAATAGTTATGAAATTTATATATATATAAAGTCATGTCATTCGGGTCGTTAAATTCATTAAAACAAGGCAACGTAATTGAATAATCGTTTTTACTAGTTGCGTGCACATTTGTCACTTCAAAGGGATCGTAATTTAAAGGAATGTGACGGAAATATCTTTCTACAGCATCAGGGCTGATAAAAGATTGATTAGCGCCTGTATCGATTAAAAACTTAAGAGGAGGATTCGCTATTTGAATATAGCCTAGTTGCCTTTGGATATGAAAGTTTACTTCTATTTTGGCTTTTCTAACTTCGAATCCTGTTGAAAATTTTCATCGGCTGGCACTTCCTCTACCACCGGTGGTTCTGGATAGGAATACTGATCACATGGGTAATAATCAGGATATTGTTCACAAGAATAGTAGTCCTGGTAGTACTCAGGATAGCCGTCATAGTCGTCACAGTAATAGTAGTTACTATCGTATCCGTCAGATTCGTTGAAGTTAACTTCGCGTGTCTTAAAATAGTTAGTCGGGGGTGGATTCCCGTGCTTTCGCCAGTCATGTCCTGTCAACGCAAATGTCGGTAAACGTCTTTCAACATAATTACTAACACCACTCATTGGAGTAGGACGCGGGGCATTGCCATAATTTTGTGGTTGCTGTGGCTGAGGTCTATAGGGCATTCTAAATGCATTACTCTGTGGGTTATAATTCTGTGGAGGGGCACGGAACATCTGCTGAGTGCGAGTTGGCCCACGTGGTGGTTGCGATTGGGACATGGGGTTAGGTCTCCAACCTTGGTTAGGATGAGCTTGCATGGGGTTCGGTCTTGATGGACCGGGCATGTTAAACATTTGTTGATTCATTGGTCTAAATCCATGTCCGTTAGTCAGTCTAGGAGTGAAGTTATTAAGAGGGAGATTGAACTTCGATGCGTTAGAGGTCGGCTGCTGCCAATCCTTTCTACTAATAGATGAACCACCACTACGCTCTGGCATGTATAAAGTGTTGAGCTCTTCCTGGATAAATTCCAGGGCTTTCTCCATAGACTCGGGTCGCATACAACGTATCCTAGATCCAAGTGGGTCCTTGAGACCTCGTAAATAAGCCTGAAGGGTTAACTTTTGGTACAGGACACGTTTTGCCTGTATGGTAGTCGCTACCGTCTCATGAAGTGAGACATACGTCATTATGGTGCTAAACAAATTTTGGCACCGTTCGTAAAACTCTTGCGGGGTACTTGATCCTTGACTCTCTAAGGATAAATCACTATACAGAGCGGTCTCGTCACGATGGATTGCGAAATTGTTAATTAACGCGCTTCTAATACCCTGCCAGGTTTCTGGTATCCCATTTGAATTAATCAGCCTAGCCGCGGACCCCGACACTTTATTCAGAATCCCATTTATAAGTGCTAAATTAACTAATTCTTTACCTGGCTCTGTTGAAAAATGAGCCACTACAAGTTGGTCACAAAGATTAATAAACCTTGTAAGAATGTGCGGATTTCCATCGAATTCCGGCACAAGTCTTAGATTCTTATAAATCGTATCAATCGGATTAGCCATATTATCTTCTAAATCTCTATACTCGTCAATTACACTGAGTTTACTTCTAGATAATCTACTGCTACCTAATCTAATATACCGTGATTCTCTCGGATGGAAAATCTTGGATTTTTAGTCTAACACACAATAAATGAAATACACACACATATAAAATATAAAAATGCACTAAAGAAAGGATTATAGTAAAGATAAAGAAAGGACTTGAAAGATTCAAGGACTTACAGCATTTCTCGTCGTCTCGTAGCAGAATCGATTTCTAGATTCACCCTCGAACAGCGACACTAGTAGGTTCTTTTTTACTTGCGAGATGAGATCTCGTGAGATTAAGATTAATCAAGTATCCGTAAGGCTGCGCCAAATAAGTAGGCCGCTGCCTAGGGTAGCTTTTAAAAAAATACTTTTATTTAAAATCTAAATTTAATCGAAAGTAAAAGGATTACAAATTAATTATCTTAGATGAAACAAGTTCGAAGTTTGAACAAAGAATGAGAATATAAAACTAGGTAATTTCCGTGAAACGCGCGATTGACGTCAAGCGACCACGTTCCCGCTGACGATGCGCCTCGTGAGTCCGATGCACCTTGTACCGCGCTTGGGACAGGTCGAGCCTAGCTCAGCTATATCCATACGTTAGCTTTGCGTAACACACTTGACAAAAAGAAAATAAACATAGAAAAAAATAATATATATTATAAGACAGGTTACAAATCGTAAAGTGCTACTACACAGTTACTAATATTTGACTGTGCAAAAAATATTTGTTAGGTACCTACTAATAAAATACATTATGACAAAACGGTAAGTATCGTTTTTTTACAAGCTCTTATTTAACTTGCAGTTTATGTACATATTTATGTATGTATGTTCGATAAGGTGGAATCTTGCAACTTAATTATAAGCAGTTATCCCCAATCGATTGAGCTCAAAATTTTGCATACATAATATGGTGACAGCGAGCTGATCTGATGATGGAGTCAGGAGCTGTTCAACGGAACTCTTCACTAAATAGTCGAATTGAGGCAAAACTTTGCATACCTATCAATCTCAATGACAATGTAAAATTATGGTACTAGCGAGCTGGTCTGATGATGGAGGTCGGATGTAGCCATCGGAACTCCTCAACTACACAACATAACCACGTCGCGTTTGGGCTCGTTATTTTTATCTTGACGAGAACTAGAGCACTAGAATTTACAAAAGCTTGATTATAAAAATATATATATAAACTTATCTTTGTATTTAGGAAATTGAGAAGTGTCGCTGATATCGACTGTCTGAAAACAGTTTACTTCGCACTTGCGCAATCCATCTTGTCTTATTGCATTACATCATGGGGTGGAGCCTCTAAAACTCTGATGTTAAGACTAGAGCGAGCCCAAAGAGCGGTCCTTAAGGTTACATTTTCCAAACCAAGGCGTTTTTCCACTGGCTTGTTGTATTCAATCAGTGAAGTCCTAACAGTAAGACAACTATTTGTCTTGGCGTCTGTTCTACGTAAGCATTCTCAACTGAAATTTGATCCAAACGTCGTAACTGTAAAACGTCGCTCTGACTTGGTTTGTAAAATTGAATCCCGAAGGACCGCTGTGGCCGGTCGTCACTTCTTCTACTTAAGTTCTTCGCTTTACAATAGAGTCAATAAAATTCTTTCCATCTACTCGCTCCCACATTATAAATGTAAGTTAAAATGTCTAAAATGGCTTTTATCCCTCTCCTATGACGAAACAGAGAACTTACTTAGAACACCCGAATAAAAAAACAGATTTTCTCCAATTGCACTCAGATTAAACATTCACATTCATACACACACTCACTCACACACACACTCACACACACACACACACACACACACAAACACACAAACATTTGTCCTTAGATTTTACTTTTATCTTTGTATTTTTCTTTGTATTTATCTTATCGTTAAGAACATTTCTGTGTATAGGAGGCGGGCGTTGAGACTGCTACACAGTTTTTTTAACTTTTGCGGTTCTCATCGTTCTATTGTAAACTATTTCCTTTGTACTCTGTTCTAAATTCTAAATAAATAAATAAATAAATAAATAAAAATATTTTTAATAAAAAAACTTATTGTCATCTAAAATCGATGACGGCACCGTCAACGTTTCGAGTACCACTCACAGAAAGTTTTGAAAGTGAAATACTGATAAAATATGTATTTTGCTTTTGAATTGTGTGCGAGCTATGATCTCGAAGATCTATAGACCGCGCGTAGCGAGGGTCAACAAGTTCTGGAATTAAACAGTTATTGTAAAACTTTACTAAATAACCCTCCATAATATTTTCTTTCCAGAAAAAATAAATATGAATTTGTAAAAAGAGATGACCAGCTCTTTTTAAAAATTCATATTTTCCATTGTATTTGTACTAAATGACATCACAAACCTGCAATACTTTTTAAGACCTATCCAAAGACATGGAGAGTATGCGAGAAAAAAAAACATCTGAAAATATGTATTTATTTCTACCACATTGTCGGCGTGACTAATGTATATTCATGCCAAATTACAGCTTTCTAGTACTAAGAGTATCTGAGCTAAGCTGCGGACAAATGGACGAAAATGGCAAAACTATAAGGGTTTTTTGTAAACTACGAAACACTAAAGAGCACTTTCAGTATTTCGAATTAAACAATTTTTCAGGACACTATTATTTTTTTTAATATTTAATTATTTGCATCATGTACTTAAACTTAAGTATATGCCATCAAAAACAACTCGACTCACACAACTCGACAAAACGCAACTCAAGTTTATTTTTTTGTTGGAACTATGCTCGTGTGTAGTAAACTTAACTTGTGAGATATTGTTTATGTAGCCTAAGATGACCAGAGATAATCTGTCGATGTCAGTCTCTCTTCCCTGTTCGCTTGTTACGGCTGGTCGTGTTCTATATCTCTACAATAAAGAATCCATATATATCACCCAGATCGTGTATAATTTAAGGCCCGGCTCACACTCACACACGTATTTCAATGATTTTCAGGTACCGATTTAAAAACCAGGAATCACAATTGTGAGGATATAATGATACAAAATTACTGATAATATATTCATCTTTAATAGTAGATAATAAAAACTGGCCAGTTCTATACAAAATTTTCAAAAAAATACGTTTTTACCGTCGCAAGAACCGCTGAAAATGTCGAAAAATGGGGTCTGGTTAGGTACCAATATCTTTAGACCCACAGCATATTTTTATTTGAAAATAATACGAAATTGTAGATTTTATATTTCTCTATACCGCGTGGCATTATCTTGTTTTCAAATAATTTACTTTTTCATTTATGAACAATATAAAATGCAATAAAACTTCTCCATACATTTTTTCCATACAAAACTCACATTCACCTCAAGTCGGCACGTCAGTTAGCGCTCAGACGCGCTCGGGGAAGCACGTCCGCGTCACATTTTTCTTCGAATTTAGAGGAGGTCTTACATAATGGTATACCGGGGTAAAATACTGGACATGCAAAACTAATGATAACATTTGTATAATATATTGCCTTGAAGAATTTAGTGCAAGCCACACAGATGAAGGTTAGGTACAATGCATGATTTGTTGAAAGAGTTGGATGGTTTTTTTTTGTAGAAGATGCGTTTCATCGAGTTTGGTTTCGAAACAATATGATAATAGTATACGGTTTTACCTTTTTGCATACGTCGCGTCGGAGCAAAATCGAAATAAGCCGATGTTTCGTATTTGATTGTTATTTTAATAAAAATATTAAATTTCAGGAAAATGTGTCCCTAATTAATAATAAATAATAAAAGCTTTTATTTCCTTGCACAATATAAAATTAACTTAAATATGTATCTATGCATAGGTATATAAAATTATGTGTAAGGACCGCTTTCAGCGGTAAAAGCCTCCGCCAGCTCTATCCATTTTTCCCGATCTCTAGCGGCTCTGCTCCATGTTTTGCCTGCTACTTTCACGATGTCATCATCCCATCGCATAGCAGGCCTTCCTCTTCTTCGTTTTTTATGTATTGGTTCCCAATTCATAATTGTTTTAGATCACCTCTCATTTTGTAATCTTTGTATGTGCCCGGCCTATTTCCATTTTAGTGATAATACTTTCTGGACAACGTCTTTTGCTGTGGTTTTTGAAGTGTCCCTAATTAGTCCTATTAAATAAATATAAATGTTGATTTGATACATTTCTGTTTTGAAATGAAAGTTCTAAGGTACCATGATCCTTACCAGTATCGTTTAGACCCGATCTACCCTATATTACCAAGCGTGTTTTTTTATACATGGATGGAAAAAAATTATACTTTATCTATAATTGGATTTAGAAAAATTACATAAATTTCAGATTATGAATATAATTTATAATTATTATTTATCTACCTTTAATATTATTAATCTAAAAGTTTGTGCGGATGTTAAGTATGTTTGGATGTTTGTACCTCAATCAGACCTAAACGACTAAACGGATGAAATTGAAATTTGCTGTCGATGTAAATATACCTCTAGCTTATAAATAGGCTATTTTTAATTAAAAAACATCCTCAAAACTATAAAAAGACTCCGAGTGCTGGTGTGCAACAAATCTAGCATTAATCAATTTTGACGACTGATGAATGATACGATACGCATTGAACCAAAAATGTTGAACCTTCTAAAAAGGTCGGTATTTGTTATTATCAAAGCAAGGTTTATCTGGGGGCACGGTAGTGCCCCCGCCAAGTCAAGCAAAAAAGCGGCACAGTCGTACCATTCTTTTCTCGAAGCAGTTCAGGCCATTTTTTGGACAGACAGACAGACATTGAAATCTCACAACTTTTTACGATAGAAGAACTGATGGGTTTTTGGTTAAATTATACACGATCTGGGTGATATATATGGATTCTTTATTGTAGAGATATAGAACACGACCAGCCGTAACAAGCGAACAGGGAAGAGAGACATCGACAGATTATCTCTGGTCATCTTAGGCTACTTATACAATATCTCACAAGTTAAGTTTACTACACACGAGCATAGTTCCAACAAAAAAAAGACAAAAAAAGAAACTGAGTTGCGTTGCGAGAATTGGCTTTTTATTTTTATTTTTACAAGTTGTTTTTGATTACATATACTTAAGTTTAAGTACATGATGCAAATAATTAAATAATTAAAAAAAAATAAAGTGTCCTGAAAAATTGTTTAATTCTAAATACTGAAAGTGCTCTTTAGTGTTTCGTAGTTTACAAAAAACCCTTATAGTTTTGCCATTTTCGTCCATTCGTCCGCAGCTTAGCTCAGATACTCTTAGTACTAGAAAGCTGTAATTTGGCATGAATATACATTAGTCACGCCGACAATGTTGTAGAAATAAATACATATTTTCAGATGTTTTTTTTTCTCGTATACTCTCCATGTCTTTGGATAGGTCTTAAAAAGTATTGCAGGTTTGTGATGTCATTTAGTACAAATACAATGGAAAATATGAATTTTTAAAAAGAGCTGGTCATCTCTTTTTACAAATTCATATTTGATTTTTCTGGAAAGAAAATATTATGGAGGGTTATTTAGTAAAGTTTTACAATAACTGTTTAATTCCAGAACTTGTTGACCCTCGCTACGCGCGGTCTATGGATCTTCCGAGATCATAGCTCGCACACAATATTCAAAAGCATACCTACATATTTTATCAGTATTTCACTTTCAAAACTTTCTGTGAGTGGTACTCAAAACGTTGACGGTGCCGTCATCGATTTTAGATGACAATAAGTTTTTTTATTAAAAATATATTTTTTAAATCAAGCTTTTTAATGTCTTCTGCTCTAGTTCTCGTCAAGATAAAAATAACGAGCCCAAACGCGACGTGGTTATGTTGTGTAGTTGAGGAGTTCCGATGGCTACATCCGACCTCCATCATCAGACCAGCTCGCTAGTACCATAATTTTACATTGTCATTGAGATTGATAGGTATGCAAAGTTTTGCCTCAATTCGACTATTTAGTGAAGGGTTCCGTTGAACAGCTCCTGACTCCATCATCAGATCAACTCGCTGTCACCATATTATGTATGCAAAATTTCAGCTCAATCGATTGGGGATAACTGCTTAAAATTAAGTTGCAAGATTCCACCTTATCAAACATACATACATAAATATGTACATAAACTGCAAGTTAAATAAGAGCTTGTAAAAAAACGATACTTACCGTTTTGTCATAATGTATTTTATTAGTAGGTACCTAACAAATATTTTTTGCACAGTCAAATATTAGTAACTGTGTAGTAGCACTTTACGATTTGTAACCTGTCTTATAATATATATTATTTTTTTCTATATTTATTTTCTTTTTGTCAAGTGCAACCTATAAAATTATTAAGTACATACCTACCTATACAAATATGACATACCTATTGCACTAAATATTTTCAAGTATCAAGACTAGTTATTTAGTCTTGGTAAATGAAGTGTGAAGTAGCTTCAATGTGTGCGTTTGCACTATTCTTAGTGTGCGGCCACAGAATACGACCGAGTACAAAAAATGCGAGCTGTCATAAATTAAACAGGCGCCTTAACCAAAAACCCATCAGTTCTTCTATCGTAAAAAGTTGTGAGATTTCAATGTCTGTCTGTCTGTCCAAAAAATGGCCTGAACTGCTTCGAGAAAAGAATGGTACGACTGTGCCGCTTTTTTGCTTGACTTGGCGGGGGCACTACCGTGCCCCCAGATAAACCTTGCTTTGATAATAACAAATACCGACCTTTTTAGAAGGTTCAACATTTTTGGTTCAATGCGTATCGTATCAGTCGTCAAAATTGATTAATGCTAGATTTGTTGCACACCAGCACTCGGAGTCTTTTTATAGTTTTGAGGATGTTTTTTAATTAAAAATAGCCTATTTATAAGCTAGAGGTATATTTACATCGACAGCAAATTTCAATTTCATCCGTTTAGTCGTTTAGGTCTGATTGAGGTACACACATCCAAACATACTTAAGGGGCTGTATGTCGACGATTGCTCTTTTTCGAAACGAAAAAAGAAATACTTCTGAACAAGCCACATCTCCTATTTTTATAAGTATATTACTTCAGGTTCCTGCCTAGATTTCTATTAAGCTGAAAACATAATAGCAGAAGCTTTTCACGATAAAGATATTATTTCAAAATGATACGTTTTAGAATTTATGATCGAAATATTTTATATACCTACTATTAAAATCAACTTGTGATTTATTGTTAAAGATAGGTAATATGTAGATCTAGATTTCTATTAGAATAGATTTTTCATAAGTAATTATACATAATTTATATCATTAATTTATTCGAAAAGCTAAGGCGGACCACGCGCCGACGTGTGTTTGTCGTCATTGCAGCGGTCGGTAGGATTATTTATCGAAGTGATTAAAGATGGGTACATCTTTATTCACATATACTATACATTATAAAATAGGAGATGTGGCTTGTTCACAAGTATTTCTTTTATCGTTTCGAACAAAAACAATCGTCGACTGGGAGCGCCTTAACATCCGCACAAACTTTTAGATTTATAATATTAAAGGTAGATAAATAATAATTATAAATTATATTCATAATCTGAAATTTAGGTAATTTTTCTAAATCCACTTATAGATAAAGTATCATTTTTTTCCATCCATGTATAAAAAAACACGCTTGGTAATATAGGGTAGATCGGGTCTAAACGATACAGTTAAGGATCATGGTACCTTAGAACTTTCATTTCAAAACAGAAATGTATCAAATCAACATTTATATTTATTTAATAGGACTAATTAGGGACACAACCAGGTTCACATTTTCCTGAAATTTAATATTTTTATTAAAATAACAATCAAATACGAAACATCGGCTTATTTCGATTTTGCTCCGACGCGACGTATGCAAAAAGGTAAAACCGTATACTATTATCATATTGTTTCGAAACCAAACTCGATGAAACGCATCTTCTAAAAAAAAAATCATCCAACTCTTTCAACAAATCATGCATTGTACCTAACCTTCATCTGTGTGGCTTGCACTAAATTCTTCAAGGCAATATATTATACAAATGTTATCATTAGTTTTGCATGTCCAGTATTTTACCCCGGTATACCATTATGTAAGACCTCCTCTAAATTCGAAGAAAAATGTGACGTGGACGTGCTTCCCCGAGCGCGTCTGAGCGCTAACTGACGTGCCGACTTGAGGTGAATGTGAGTTTTGTATGGAAAAAATGTATGGAGAAGTTTTATTGCATTTTATATTGTTCATAAATGAAAAAGTAAATTATTTGAAAACAAGATAATGCCACGCGGTATAGAGAAATATAAAATTTACAATTTCGTATTATTTTCAAATAAAAATATGCTGTGGGTCTAAAGATATTGGTACCTAACCAGACCCCATTTTTCGACATTTTCAGCGGTTCTTGCGACGGTAAAAACGTCTTTTTTTGAAAATATTGTATAGAACTGGCCAGTTTTTATTATCTACTATTAAAGATGAATATATTATCAGTAATTTTGTATCATTATATCCTCACAATTGTGATTCCTGGTTTTTAAATCGGTACCTGAAAATCATTGAAATGCGTGTGTGAGTGTGAGCCGGGCCTTAAATAAGAAATTTACACAAAAAATTCACGATCTCCAGATGCTCAAATACTTGATATTTGATAAAAAGGGTAGTATGAAGCATGTCGAAACATTAAATTTGGCACATGCGCACTTTTTGCAGTAGTTTAGATTCCATACGTGACAGTTTGCAAGCCCATCACCGCTTATAAGCTTTTTAGGGTTTCGTATGCCATGTCCGTCCGTCCGTCTGTCCGCAGCTTAGCTCAGAGACTATCAGTGCTAAAAAGCTGTAATTTGGCATGTATATAATCCATATTAGTAATGTCAACAAAGTCGTAGAATAAAATCTTTATAACAATTTTTTTAGGGTATACTGCCCTACACCTAAAGTGGGGATGTTATTTTTTTTCTCGCGTACCCCATGTTGCGGGGTATCGTGGATAGGTCTTTAAAAAGTATGGAGCGTTGTAAAAACAACTTTTAGATTAAGAGAGCCGTTTGTAAAATATTAAGCCTTAAAGTGCCAATTTTTGTTGCCCCCCCTCTAAATTTAAACTATCAGGTTTGGAGGCGTGAAAAAATAGAGTATAAATCTGATTCCGATTCTCATTCTCATTGAGCTCCATTATGCAGTTCACCCGGATTCGTCTTACACACGTTATCAGCTTTGCATTTTTTTGTATCTTTGAATCATACGTCAGTTAATATGTATTTCAATAGGATAGTTTTCAAATTTTGTGACAGCAGTTGCCACTTTTACTTAATTAGGTAATGCCGGCTTTTACGGCGTTTTCCATTTGTTCTGGGGTATAGCTCTTTGCTAGTGCCATTTCTGCAAACGTCGTAGTTAGACAAACGTGAGAAATTACAAGATCCAGTAATAAAAATCTACTCTAACACATAAAATTTCGAACTTAGAATTGAATCTAACACACTAAACATACCGTAAACTCACCTACAATACCATGTAATAGCGTATTTTTCATATGAGCATATCAGTTACGAGCAAATTTAAACATTCACTTTCTTAACGATGAATGCAATAAAAACAGATTTTTAAAGATGGCCCCCGCCCGAGTTTCTTGTTTTCTGCACCATTTGCAAACAAAAAGGCCGAATGAAACGAAAATTCGTATTAAACTGACTGAACTTATTCGAAGCATAGACAATTGAGATAGACGTATCCTCTTCCCATAGCCTTTTCCCTGTGTTTCTCAGCCCTATAGCTCTGTCTCGCTCACTCATGACGTCACCAGGGGTGGGAAGTGCACCTTTGTGGTCGCGCGAACCGCTCTTGCTCATTGGATTTAGCACCAGGCAGGAATTTTTTTCGCCGTGTGGCAACACCAGCGGTCTGACGTCAAATTCAGCTGCTTGGAAATAATTTAGTATTTAAATAAGTTTTACTGTAATTTCTCTATAAATTAATATGTGTATCGGTCAGAAATAGTATAAATATACCGTTCCAGTGTTTGTGATTCTTAAAAACTAGTAAAATCACATAAAAAGTGTTTCAAAGTTTTGGATTTTTGCCGGCAACGAACTCAACAAATAGTGAATTTACAACGAAATTACATTGTTCGAAGTGGATTTATGCCTGTAAACTGATAAACAACTGCTGATTGGAGCTCTTCGATAAACCTGGGGAGTATTTGTGTTCTTTTTTATTAGTTTAACATAACCAATACCACGACACAATCACATCATACTTGCTCAACGGATTCGTTCGATGAGTCACGTCACATTTCAAAACAAAAAGGCTATGTTTTTTTTCTCTCTCAACTTGACAATTTAGTGGAAGCTGAGTTGATGTTCGAACGTCTGCCTCACACAAGAAAAACACTTACAAAACTCTATCACAGTTACCTACTAACAATAAATATCTCATGTATGAGTCACAATATGTAACTTAAATTTTGTTATTACTTTATAGGTTTTTAATTGATATAATTATAGATTAACTAAGTTCTTACCAGCATTTTTTTTAATGATATTTATACTACTGTGTTTAATAAGTACATTGGTAGCCCAGTAATTGCCCTTGACTTGTTTGGGAACCTGTGGGCTTTGTAAATACAAATAAGCTAGTAGTGCCTAATTAGCTTTTAATATTATTATTTTTTTTTCCCCTTTTTAGTGTATCTATAAAAATAGGAATATCCTAATGTAGTGAGATAAAAGGATACATAAATAATCTATGTAATTCTTAATTATAAAGTGATAAATAAAAAAATCTTTTCATTTTTTAAATTAATACTATTGTTCTGGTCACTTTCTTCTATCCCCTTTCTTTTCATATGTATATCTTTCCCTAGCTATTATTAACCAATTCAATCTCTTTTCACAATTTTTCATACATTCACACTTGCTCACTACTGTGTTTCAGATTACATCACAATGACGATGACTCGGAAGGCATGCGACTTGGAAGCAAAACTCAAAGTGGTTACATTGGAGCTCAAAGAATCAAATGAGATTCGAAAGCAGCTGCTACAAGAACGAGAGGAGAGTGAAGCTGAGATGCTGGGGATTCTAGGCAAAAATCAATCCCTCAAGAAAGAACTTTCAGCGCTCCATGCTCAGTATGAAGACGTTCTTGAACAATTGCAACGGTTGCAGTCAATGTTGCAATCTGTAGATCAGTGCCATGAAACCTACGGTTTAGCTCTGCAGCACAATAAGGACCTACAGCAAGAGTTATCCGAGTGTAAAATTAAAATGGACCAATTAGAATTACAACAAGTGCCCATACCTAATAATTTTTGTAGTCTGGATTTACAGACTGAACTTTTAAACAGTGAGCCTAACTTCTCATTAATAGATCTCACTACACCAAACTGTAAAAATTCGTTCTCACTGATTAAAGGGAGTAACAAAATCAAAAAATATGTAAAATTAAGTAATTTTATTAAAAAATCAGAGAAAAAACTAAAAAAGCACAAGAATGTATTTGATCATGCGAAGCTTAGTAAAGAAAAATGTATCTTAAACGAAGAATTACAAACTTGTTATAATTTAATAGGTCGCAATTCATTGGAATTGGACTACATGTCAGAAAAAATTGTAGAATTAGAGAGATCACTTCATGATCAGACATGTCAATATCAAAAAGCTGTACAGGATGTCTCTGATAGAGAACAAAAATTCAATAACATGGTAGAATTAGTAAGCAATGATAGCATATATGTACAAGTATGTAATAGTAGCTCGCAGACCGATCCTCATATGTCTGAACAATGCACATCTTGCACAGCACAGTGTACTTCAATGCGAGTTTCACCACTTGTATCTCAGGTGCAACCTACGGTTAGTTTATCAATTGAAGTACCACCAGTGCAGGATACTCAGTCTCCGGTTAAACAGCCAAGACCCTGTCAACAGACCCGGAAGACTGTAATATATTCGGACAAGATAGGTGTAGGGATAGGTTTGTTGCTCAGTGATCAACTAAGGCAGACAGTCACAAATAACTGTTTCCCGAATGCCCCCATTAACTCTTTCACTGAAAGTATTAAAATGGATATTTTTGACAAGGACACCACTTTGATAGTGCAATTAGGAGAGAGCTGTGGTGTCAAGAGGTTAGACTTAATTTGTCTGGTTGAAACTCTTTTAGAAAAAGTTGACCAAGGATTGGGAAAATTAATAGTATGTGCATTCCCATACTCAAAATGTTTGAGTACAAAAGATAATCAGGTTATTTTTAACCTGAATTTAATATTATATAATTTGACATGTCGTCATAGTGACGTTTTGTATTTTGAGACTAATAATTTTATTAGTAGTCTTGCATTGACAAGAGGTACATTGTACTGTAGTAGACATAGCAAATCAGTTATTGCTAAATTGTTAGCATTTAATATTTTTGATCCTGTTATAGCAATTATAACACAGATTCCTGACGAGCCTGCAGTTAGTAGTATTACTAATCAGGGCATACGAGTAGTAGGTCCAGTTGACCATAATTTAAACTGACTTCTCCGACAATGGGAAAGCAAGGCACTTTACATGTAGTTCACCAAAATATACAAGGCCTCCCCAGCAAAATATTAGAATCAGAGCTGTTTTTAAATCTATTTAATGTAGACATAATGTGTATCACCGAACATTGGATATTAGAATTTGAATCATTTCCTTTTTATGAAAATTATAATATTGTTAGCTCATTTAAACGTAAGAATGCCATCAGAGGCGGCTCTTTAATTATTGCGAGAAATAACATTAAGTGCAAGGAACGTAAAGATATTGTAAATCTTACGATTGAGAGGTCAATTGAGCTGTCGTGTGTTGAACTGGAGCGGCATATCGTCGTGAGTGTGTACCGTCCCCCCGATTCAGACTTTGCTATATATGAATCCACTATGGAAGAAGTTTTGTTAAAAATGTTTGCATCTAATAAAACGTTAATAGTTTGCGGAGATTTTAATGTAGATATTCCGATCCATCCTTTATCTGAAAGATTGATTAATTTATTTAAGAGTTTTAATTTGTACCATCTGTTTATGGAACCGACAAGAGTGACACTTACCACAGCCACCTGTCTAGACAATGTTTATTGTAGTTGTGAACCAATTAATAAATCAGTGATCAAACATTTTAGTTCTGATCATTTCGGGCATAGTGTCTTATTTTCTTGTAATTTATTAAATAAACCTGAGGAGTTCACTTACCGTCCCATCACTGATTGTCGTATTAGAAAGTTTCAGGGTAATATTGAACTCAAAATGCCTCTTATACCATGCATAGATGACCCAAATGACCAGTTTACCAATTTGTCTAATTTAATAACTAGAGAGCACAGTGAAATTTTTAAGTTACAAACGAGCAAAACTAGATGTAAGGTCGGGTTTACTGACTGGGCTACACCTGGTATTTATAGAAGTAGAAATAAATTATACGAACTTTATGCAACTAGGGAGTCACGGCTGCACGACCCTACCTTTATACTTCATGTTAAGAATTATTCCAAAATTTTCAAAGAAGTGTGTCGTGCGGCTAAATCATTGTATTTAAGATATAAAATTGAAAAGTCCTCTAATAAAATTAAAGCAACTTGGAAGCTAATTAATAATGAAACGGGAAAATCTAAACCCCGTAATAAACAGATAAATTTAAATATTAATGATAAGCTATTAACTAAAAGAAAAGAAGTGGCGGATGCATTTGATAGTTTTTTCTCTAGTATACCTAGAATTGTTACCCAGTCACTAAACTCCTCAGCTTCTGCGGCGTCCGTTCTCTTAGAATCTAGTGTTGCCAAATGTGAAAATGAGTTCAGCTTTAGATACATTAATGCTGATAATATTGTGAAAACTTTTAGATCTCTGAATATCAAAAATACTGAAGATCTATGGGGTATATCTACAAAGGTATTAGGTACTATTATCATTGATATTGCTCCATGTTTAGCCCACGTTTTTAATAGGTGTGTTGACGAGGGAATTTTTCCTGATCTCATGAAGCATAGTAAACTCATTCCCTTGTACAAGTCGGAAAACGAGAAAGATCCCTCTAATTATAGACCAATATCAGTATTGCCTGCTCTAAGTAAAATTTTTGAAAAAGTTATTCTTACTCAGTTATTATCTCACTTCAATCTTAATGGGCTACTTCATTGTCATCAATTTGGATTTACAAAGGGTCGATCAACAACCGATGCCGGTACTTTGCTCTTAAAGCACATATATGAGGCCTTTGAGAAATCGCAAGATGCGATCGGTGTGTTTTGCGATTTGTCGAAAGCGTTTGACTGCGTGAGTCACGCAACTCTAATCGCAAAGTTACAACACTATGGCATCCATAACCAGGCAATTCACCTCTTACAATCTTACTTGTCCAATAGAGTCCAGAAAGTTGATATCGGTGGCGAACGATCTTCTGGGTCATTTATTGAAATGGGAGTTCCACAGGGCTCGATTTTAGGTCCATTTTTATTCTTAGTTTACATTAATGACCTCCCATTCTATGTAAAAGACATTTGTGACATAGTCCTATTTGCTGATGATACGTCGCTTATTTTTAAAGTCGATAGATCTAAAGTTAACTTCGATGACATAAATGCGTCACTGTCGCTAGTCTTTAATTGGTTCACTGTAAACAATCTATTGCTTAATTCTAAGAAAACAAAATGCATTAAATTCTCTTTGCCTAGTGTACGGCATACTCCGACTAACATTGAAATAAATGAAGAGGCTCTTACGCTTGTTAATTCGACTACTTTTTTAGGTCTCAATATTGATGCAAACTTACAATGGGGACCTCATATTGTAACACTTGCTGGTAAACTTAGTTCCGCTGCCTATGCAGTCCGCACGATTAGGCGGCTGGCCGATGAAGCCACAGCTAGGCTAGTTTATTTTAGTTACTTCCATAGTGTAATGTCGTATGGAATTCTTCTCTGGGGTAAGGCAGCAGACATTCAAGTTATTTTTGTTTTACAAAAACGGGCAGTACGTGCCATTTATAAAATGAAGTCCCGGGACTCTTTGAGACAAAAATTTAAAGAAATTAACATTCTCACAGTAATCTCACAATATATATATGAAAACTTACTGTATACTCATAAGAATATGGCTTTCTTTAAGAAAAAAAGTGATGTACATAGTATTAACACAAGAAATAAGAACAAATTGTACATACCCAAATTTAGATTAGAAAAAGTGAAGGGGTCGTTTATGGGGAATTGTATACTATTTTATAATAAACTGCCAGAAAACGCAACAAAACTTCCCGTTAGAAGATTTAAAGCCTATATAAAGAATAATCTTATAAACAAAGCGTATTATACTGTAGATGATTATATAAATGATAAATCCTCGTGGCCTGATGTCGCTCTGCCACTCGACAGCTAAATATTGATTTAGGTACTTAATTTCATTTTGTGTAACATTTGTCTACTTTAATTATTTTTAAGCAAATAGTTATTTTATCTGTAAGTTTTAATTCTAAATCAAGTGTAGCGTGTGTTGCTTTTTGAATTTGTGCTGAAGCTCTTTAGTTATTTTTTTTTATTGCTGTACCTACGTACTTGAGTAGTAGGTACTTTTAACTTTTAATTATTATTCTTGTTTGAGCCTTCACCTTGTTCGATTGGCACCACACTGGAGCTCTACATAGCATTAAGGAAAGGATCATAAAAAAAAAGGTAGACCCCAAGCCGTGTTTGTTGCCTGATTCTTCTAGGCTTGGTCGCGTGGAATCGGCGTAGCTTCACCTAGTTCCTAAGACGTTTCAAAGTGATCCTTGTGATTTTATTGAAATAAATGATTTTTGAATTTGAATTTGAATTTGATTAAACTATGCTTCGAATAAGTAAGTAGTTTAATTAGCGTTTTATTTCAGGTAAAACGCCGTTATTAAACTGACTGAACTTATTCGAAGCATAGACAATTGAGATGTGTCTGTTATCGCCTGGTGATGCTCATGATGAACGCCAATGTGATGAAGAGGAATATTCATTTAGAAAAATAACATTAATAAGCGAATATTTTATAAAGTTTTATTGAAAAATAAAAATCCTTCTAACAATTTTACTTAATAATTATGACTACATAATTAAGTAATTAAATTACTACTATGTAGGTATGTAATTAAATAATAATCTGCTTTTATAGGTAAGTACCTACATAATAAATAATTATAGATACATTTTTGTGGGAAAACAATAGTATTATAATACATTAGTATATAATAATAAATTATCTTAAGTTCTAGGTAGGCACCTACCTATATTCTTATGAGACCGGGTTGAATAGAGTAGTAATGCTGCTACTCTTAGAGGACTCTAACACTTGTCTCTTGTAAAATCTTATAAAGGTGATTGCAGACCTCCAATTTCCTCGAGCCATTATATCTTCCATGGAAAAATTATCCAGCCAATTCTTAGAAGCAACAGCAGAACGGATACTGCCAGGAGTAGCAACAATACCCGCTCGACGCATCAGGGTTTTAATCCAACCTGCAATAATAGCCCTAGAGGCTGCACGAGCTGCACCACGTGTGGTGATAAATAAGTTATGACAATTAACTTCCTGACGCCTTACGGAAAGCAGTGATATAGTTCGTTCAACCCAGTAAACGGGATCTAAATTTCTATTTTGATCATTTCTAATTAGTTTCCAACCTGACTGCCTATAATTAGATGAATCCGTTTTTGACCCATAAGCAAGCATTTTCTCTAGCTATTATGGTGAAGGGTCGGCTGGTACAATGATTGCCTAGTTTATCTGGTCAGCAAAGAACTAATGATTTATTAATGTTGGTTAGATAGCATGTATTTTTTAATAAAATGATTCTCTACTCAAAACAATTCTTTAATTCATTTGAAACAAGCTTGCTAACATAAGTAATTAACTATACTTGCACGGATAAGAGATTTCATATGATAATAGTTATTAGCTGTAAATAAACCCATCATATATTTCGTACCTACCTCAAACAATAAAAGTTTAAACACGTACTTAGTTAACAACGCTTTCATATATTTATATTATATAAGTACAAGCCATTCTTGGTTAATTTGTATATGATAGGTAGGTGCATTACTAGATAGGTAATTTAATTTAGAGATCTTCATTGTACAACTATAGCTATAAAACCATTTATTTATTATTTACATGGCTGTAGTTTGTAATTTGTTATTTACCTAGGTATATTTTTCATGTAGGTAAATTACTAGGTAACTAAATTGTTCATACCAACTGGTTACCCAAATACCTAATTAAATAAAAAAAGGGCCTACCTTTAGCTATACTAGAGTAAGGTACTCTCATACCTAACTGCTGAGAATGCATAATTATGTAGATAAGGCGTAGGTTTGTACCTACCCATATAGCAATGTCCAGTTTAACATTATTTGTCTGTATAAGTCGTGATATCAACGCAGACACAGTTAAGTAGGTAAACTACCTACTTATGGAACTTATGCATCCAATCATGCCCTATCAAGGCACAAAACTTGTATTGCATTTTCACAACACCAACATAAAATGGGATATTTCACAAGATTTTGAAAACCATTCTAGATTATTCAGAAGTGACTGTGGAACCCATAACAATATTATTCTCAATTCTGTTAAGTATTGGCCCTAAAAATGTATATTAAATATTGACAATTTAAATAACGGCGGATGACATATTGACAAGCTTGCTACGTCATAATCGATTCGACCAATACTGACCGTTTTGTGTCGCGTGACTGTCGTTTAAAATAGTTTTGTTTTTTGTTTTTTTTTTGTTCAAGTTTTTTATTTTATAACGCTTTTTAAAGGCATAATTTAAATAGATCACTATCAACAACACTTTATTTTTCATACTGTCAAATAGCCTATTGGGTTGGAACTTGGGTGTTCCGACTTCACAAATAGAAAACTAGAGTTAAGTGAAATACCCAGACTGTGTTGGTGTTGTTTGCTATATTTATTTGGTTATCTATTTCATTAATAAAGTTTTTCAAAACAATGAAAACAAGTAGAAATGATATAATGCATCAGATTGATTTTCAAAAGTTATTTTAATTCCCTGATCGCTTCACAAAATGTGGTGATGGGAATTTGTCAAGAATTTATCTGACTATCAATCAGTAAAACAGTGATCAATCAAAATACAATCATAAAACGAAAAATATTCGAAGTCTGTGACTCGCTTTGTTCTTTAGAAACAAAAATAATAGTGATGGTGGAAGTGAAGAACCAGTGCAATGCTACTCTGATGGAACAAACCGTCCTCGAAGAAAACCTCGCACTTGTAACGATGTTGTGTAGAAGCTTTAAAAAGATCGGAAGTCAGTGTTGAAAATGGTTGAAAAATCAGGTACAAATGTGTCAACTTTATAAGTTGCATGTTATATTAAAAGGACTGATTTCAATTGTACTACATTATTCTTTGTAGATTAATATTCTAAAACTGTTTTATTTTTATTTTATTTTTTTTTCCGCTTAAGGCCTTCACGTGTGCATTACCCCAGCAAAATGTTGGCTCTAATCAGGATTTGATGTATGCAGTAATATAGACCATGGTTTCGTGTAATTGTGACCGAATTTTAGAATTTGGGTGTCCACAGGCAAAAAACATATTAATTAAATACACATTCTGCTGCGGTAACGTTACCGCAGCAAAATGTTATCGAAATAATGGATGTATCCAAAAAGTAATTAGTACGTTGGGTAGCTAAAATTTGTGTGCGCTTATGAGCCAAAAATTTAACTCTGTGTGTCCAAGGACTCCAAAGATATTCAGGATTTTGTTAAGTATGGCGAAACTTTAAAGTCATTTTACGAGAGTTTTACATAAGTGAGAGAACTGATATGTTTTACACAAAAAAGAGTATTACAACAGCTAATTATTTCGAATTTTTCAGCGAATTACAGCGAGTGATTTCAGAAATATAATGAAAACTCAAAAACAAACCATAACCGACAAACCCGACTAACAACGAAAGACACTTACAAGGTGGCGCTACGGTACATGATGGCGACCTTCGCACATTGTTCGCACTATAATGAAGTAACTGATATTTACCATAGTACAACATGTTCTGGAAAATAGTAGCGCAATGTTTTCAGTGCCATCACGAGCATTTTATTAATAATCTATGTAGGTATAGACCTGCAGGCTTTATACCGTAAAAATCGATCTTCGTTTTTCGATTTTTATTAAGTCGATCGATCAATGTAACTACCTATTTCATAGTAACTAATAAAGAACCATAGAGTTGAATACGTAAAGTATATTATTTCATAATAGTTACCTACTATGAAATAAATTTGACGGGTTTTGCCTGAAAACCCACAATGCATTTTAATGCGTCATATAAAGGTAACCTAAAAATAATTACCTATGTTGCTGTTTGAATAAAGTCGAGGTTTCTACTAGTGGCCTATAAATTCATGTTTAGTTATAGGTATAACTAAACATGAATTTATAGGCCACTAGTAGAAACCTCGACTTTATTCAAAGGTAGTTACATTGATCGATCAATGTTTAGAGCTCTGGTAGGTTGGTAGATACTTAATAAAAATCGAAAAACGAAGATCGATTTTTACGGTATAAAGCCTGCAGGTCTATACCTACATAGATTATTAATAAAATGCTCGTGATGGCACTGAAAACATTGCGCTACTATTTTCCAGAACATGTTGTACTATGGTAAATATCAGTTACTTCATTATAGTGCGAACAATGTGCGAAGGTCGCCATCATGTACCGTAGCGCCACCTTGTAAGTGTCTTTCGTTGTTAGTCGGGTTTGTCGGTTATGGTTTGTTTTTGAGTTTTCATTTATATTTCTGAAATCACTCGCTGTAATTCGCTGAAAAATTCAAAATAATTAGCTGTTGTAATACTCTTTTTTGTGTAAAACATATCAGTTCTCTCACTTATGTAAAACTCTCGTAAAATGACTTTAAAGTTTCGCCATACTTAACAAAATCCTGAATATCTTTGGAGTCCTTGGACACACAGAGTTAAATTTTTGGCTCATAAGCGCACACAAATTTTAGCTACCCAACGTACTAATTACTTTTTGGATACATCCATTATTTCGATAACATTTTGCTGCGGTAACGTTACCGCAGCAGAATGTGTATTTAATTAATATGTTTTTTGCCTGTGGACACCCAAATTCTAAAATTCGGTCACAATTACACGAAACCATGGTCTTTATTACTGCATACATCAAATCCTGATTAGAGCCAACATTTTGCTGGGGTAATGCACACGCCTTCACGATACTGGCCCAGCCTTGTGTGAAATCTGTTGTTTAACCCTTTTTGTTCTGTTCTCTCAACATCACACTTTAAGAAACCTTAATCTTAAGTACTTTGTTAACCTGTTGAATGCTTAATAATATTAATCATATTATTTGTTCTTTGTATGTTTGTTACTTTCTTTCGTTGTTTTGGTATTGCAAAACGCCCACAGGCACATTCGATATTATTTTTTTTTTTTTTTTTTTTTTTTTCCTTCTCGAGCTATAATGCTCGGTATTCTCTGAGCACCCGCCCCGAGACCCTCAGGGAAAAGGTTGCTCAGACTCTCTCTCACTACTATTATTTGCTCCCCTATTGATAAAAACTGTATCCCCAAGAACTTTAGTAATTATTGTAACTGTGTGTATAGCTGCTTGTTTCTGAATGATGTGAATATTTATGTGCGAATCTAACTTATTGCAATATCTGTGTAAACTTTTAGCTATGATACCTGTGGCACCGACTACAATAGGTATGACTTCAGTAGGTGTTTTCCAAAGTCTGGTTATTTCTGTTTTTAACGCGTGATATTTACTTAGTTTTTCAATTTCTTTAGCTCCTATATTGTAATCGGACGGTACAGTGACATCTATTAAGTATGTTTTTTTTTCTAGTTTGTTTATATATATTATGTCTGGTCTATTGTGTGCTATCGTAACGTCTGTTTGGACCGGTATTTCCCACATAAGTTTTGCTGTGTCATTTTCTTTAACTTGCGGTTGTGTTAAGGTTTCTTTCCACCATATACTGGACACCTCAAAACTATGTTTCTTCGCCAGCGTCCAATAAACATATTGTACAATATTATTATGTCTTTTAATGTAGTAAGTGCCAGCTAATTTTTCGCAACCCGAGACAATGTGTTGCGTAGTCTCGTCCTTTGTCAAGCATAAGCGACACTTACCATCTACTGCTCTTTTGAATATATCTCTTTCATGCTGTCTTGTAACTACTGCCTGATCTTGTATCGCAAATATTGATGATTCTAGTCCTGGTGTTACTGGTTGTTTTTTAATCCACTTAAATGAAAACGTTTTATCTATATTTTCTTTATCTAAAACTTTTTTGTGAAATTGACCGTGAAGCGGTTTAGTTTTCCATTTATTAATTTTAGTATTAATAACGGCATTACTTAATTCTCTATCTGTATAGTTTTCTTCACATCTCAATCCTATTTCTGCTAAATTTACTTTCGATTCTTTATGTATGGAATATTTGACTCTATTTTTATCATGTTTAACTATTGCTTTAATTATAAATATGATCTTGTTCGTTTTCTAAGTATTTTTTGTATTTAATGATTTGTGTTTTGTATAGCATCTCTAAATTAGTTAATCCTCTTCCACCTTCCTCTATAGGTAAGTAAAGTCTTTCAACTTCTGCTTTTTGCTGATGTGCTTTATTCATTGTTAATATTTTTCTAGTTTTGACATCAATTTTCTTTAAATCGCTAGTTTTGTAGTTTATAATACCAAATGTGTAAAGAAGTACCGGTACAGCGTATATATTTATGGACCTTAATAAATTTCGTGAATTTAAATGAGATTTGTTAAGACATTTAACCCTGCGGAAATATTCTTTTTGTATTTTTTGCCTAGTTTGATGATGATCTATTTTACCTGACTCTTGTATGCCTAAATATTTATATTGCTCATCTGATTTTAAATGTTCAAACTCCTCACCGCTCAGCAGTACATGACCTCTACCATCATGTTCTTGCCGCCTACCTTTTGCCAGATGTAGTACGTTACATTTACTCAAACCAAATTTCATCCCGATGTCTTCTGTAAATATTTCTGTGCTATCTATTAAAATTTTAAGGTTGTTTGGGGTGTTGGCATATAATTTTAGGTCATCCATGTATAACAGATGATTTATAGTGCAATTGTCTTTTAACTTGTATCCTTTGAGATTATATGTATTCAATACCAGAGAAAGTGGATTTAAACCTAGGCAGAAAAGGAGGGGTGATAAAGAGTCTCCTTGAAAAATTCCTCGGCGTATGTATATAGAGTCGGTGGTAACAGAAGCGTTAGCGCCATAGGCTTTCATGACAACATTCCAAGTGGGCATAACTATCTCTAGGAAGCCTTTGATAACAGGTGGACATTTATATACGATATTATTATATTATTTAGCTTTAGTTTTCTCTGTGAATTTGTAATTTTATGAGAAAATAAACATCTTAAACCGTATTTTTTTTTTTTTTTTTTTTTTTTTTTTTATGAAATTTATTCGGTTTATAATAGCCGAAATTTAGCACAAGGGCCTTAGCCAATTGTGCACCAGTGTGTGTTAATCTATGATAACTCGTTTTAGGTGGTAACAATTCGGTCGAGGAGTCGTCGGTTTGTAAAAACTTTCTTACTAACACGTATTCCAAATAACTGCTTTTTGTAGAAGAGCGTATACGTATGTTTTGGTAAATCTAACAAATTGAGAGACTGGAAAAACTGTTTGGGAATTACTCCTGTAGTTGAAATGACGATAGGGATTATAGAAACATTTTTATTATTATACTTTTTTAACTTACCATTTTGTTCTTCCTGTATTATTATTATTCGTTTAAGCAGTAAACTTTACTAAGTTTACTGCTGAACACATTTAAGAGAACTGGTTATTTTATAAATCCCTATTTTATTTACCTTGTTGATTATCCAGATAAAGAAACTGTTTATTTTATGTAAGTATCTACCTTATTTTTTTTTATGTTAAATGTTAAACAATGATTTTGTAATAAGGTTGATTATTTTTCATACTAAATTGAGTATCTTTTATCGTTAACAAATGCTCTTAAAACATTTAAGGTAAGGTAATAAGGTAAAATGTAGGTAATTTACCTACTTTTCATACAAGTACTTAGTCGATTTTATTATTTTATCAATCATCAGATAAAACACTGTTTACTTTGACTGTATTGTAGGCCGTGCCTATACTAGCTGACATAAAATTGCAAAAAGTTGCATTATACTTATGCAGTATACTTAAGAGTGTATGAAGTGACAATAACCCATTTTAACTAACCGAATATAATTCATTATCTTTTTAACCAATTCGTCAACTTATCGTTAATTTATTTTCTAATGGAATCGGTACTCTATTACCTATAATGTAATATATGGTCGGCTAATTGGTGTTACTGAATTGTCAACTGCTATATTTAGTTGTACGTTCTTAAATATTGAAAACATAGGGTAAGTAATTTACACTAAATTACTTACCCTAATTTAAGGACAGGTACCGTTTTATATGATGTATTATAATTTGGCATCTTTTTGTTGCGGTCCTACCGCGATTGAAACTTCAAATAAACCAATAACATATAGTTTCTTTTTTTTTTTTCATATGCTATGAAAATTGTTGCTGATCTGACGCAATTGTTCTGTGTCTGGGTGTAAATAATATATTTACAAAGATATATAAGTACTCTGTCAGTTACCTGGTTCCCATAGTAACAGCTTTTCTTAGTTTGGCGCTAGATGGCGCTGTGTGTCAAGTCCGCCATTTCAAAATAAGTAGGTGTAGGTAGATGATACTACTATTATTACAATATGGCAAGTATATATGTATTTGTAGTTCTAACATACATACATACCTATACACTAGTCCATTTATTAAGTAAGCAAATCATGTACGGTCTTCTCGTACATACTTACCCACTTATAGAATTGGGACTTTTAATTTTACGTATTACTGATATGAATCAATTTGAACTTGATGATTTATTTTATTCATTCTCTTTACGTTGATTTCTGTTTATTTGCCAGATTGTTCTCGTTTAACATTCTGACTTGGCTAATATATATAGGCACATCTTGTTGTTCTATAGATAGTCAGGAGTTACGTCAACTTAGTGCATTACAACAATGGAACATATATATTAGAATAGATATATATTAGCAGGCACGGCAATTAATAATGCTCCAACATTGTATTTTTAATACTTTGCCAGATTGTTCTCGTTTAACATTCTGACTTGGCTAATATTATACAGGCACATCTTGTTGTTGTATAGTCAGTTGGTACACAACTTAGTTTAACTATACAACAATGGAACATAGGTAGGTATATATTAGCAGGCACGGCAATTAACAATGCTTCAACATTGTATTATTTTTTACTTTGCCAGATTGTTCTCGTTTAACATTCTGACTTGGCTAATATTATACAGGCACATCTTGTTGTTGTATAGTCAGTTGGTAAACAACTTAGTTTAACTATACAACAATGGAACAACTAGGTATATATTAGCAGGCACGAATAAATTGTACGACTTCATCAAGCGTTATCAGTAAAAAAACATAGTACTTAGTATAAAACACAAGTTGTTATTGGCATAGGCGGTTACGGCAATTAACGCTGCTACTACCTAAATTTTCTCTAAAATTACGACAATGTTGAGACAACAAGATGATTTATACAAAACGTATTAAAAAAGCTAATAGCATCTAGATGAACACTACAGTTACATCACATTCCCTTTTTTTTCTAATTACCCACATTTTATGTTTTTCAACTAATAACCTGCTTTTTTTTTCAAGTCGTCGTTTTTTTATCCTCGTCGCCATTTGTGGTGTCTTGTACCTTTCTAGGGTAAGGCAATAAAATATCAGACTTCCATTATAACAGTCGCAAGCGATCCGCCCGCTTGCCTCGGCGTTCGGGCGTCAAGTAACGAACTACCCGCGAAGCGGACGGCTCGTTTAGCCGAATCATTTATTCATACTTGTACATCACAGGTATAGCTCTTTGCTAGTGCCATTTCTGCAAACGTCGTAGTTAGACAATAAAAAAAAAGTAAGTTTTTATATTTTGTCCATTACTGGAACATGAGAAATTACAAGATCCAGTAATAAAAATCTACTCTAACACATAAAATTTCGAACTTAGAATTTAATCTAACACACTAAACATACCGTAAACTCACCTACAATACCATGTAATAACGTATATTTCATATGAGCATATCAATTACGTGCAAATTTAAACAGATTTTGAAAGATGGCCCCCGCCCGAGTTTCTTGTTTTCTGCACCATTTGCAAACAAAAAGGCCGAATGAAACGAAAATTCGTATTATGAAAGTCAGATAATTGTAGTTTAGGATCAATTGTTAATAACGCGCGAAAAACTAGTTATTAAATTTATTCATGTCATGTCACTTGTTTGTCTTCCTTTGCATCATTGGGTCTCAGTCCAACACTGGTGCCTCTACGCTAGGTATGTATCAACTACATAATACAATCATTGTATGGGTAGGTATAGCTACTACTTTAAACTTCAAAATCATCAACATTAGAAAGCTTTTGATTTTTAAAAACACCTAGAAAACCATCGAATTTGTACCGGCTTGCTTTCAAAGTTCTTGTTTCCAACATATATTCAATTTATTTTAATACAAATAAGACAGGACCTTATGTAGAGTAGGTACTTTGAATATATTTATACAGAGTACTTTGTACATAGCTGAAAAAAATAAAACGTCTACGAGATGGTATGGTCCAGGCAAGTTCAATTCAATTCAATTCTTTTTCTCTGGCTGCTGTGACAGATTGTCACAATTCTGCCAATGTCCGTGTCATTCTAGATAGTAAACCTTATTGGAGATAGTGATTGAAAATATGGCTTTTTATAAATAATATGGCCAGTAATTTAAAGAAAATCGACCATATGTAGGAATTTCCAAGGTGATGTAATCTAAAACAAAAGACAGCACAACATTTATACAAGTGTTAGTTATAAAAAAAAATTTAAGTAAAACGGGGGTTAAATCATGCTACGTTAATATATGTATATATATATATATTGTTTTACAGTTTAATTTTATTTAGAGTAATAAATTTACATAATATTAAAATAATTGGAGGGGAGAAGGTTAAGGAAAGAAGGATTTTCAAGGAAATGGGTCGGGGAATATCAGGGGGTAGGTATTCATATAAGGAGCGGTTTAGTTTTGGGCAATTGAAAAATATGTGGTTCACGTTTCCTTCGTCCAGGCCACACTCGCACATTGAGTGATCCCGGATCCTAAGTTTGGCCAAGAAGACAGGGGTACATGCATGGCCTAATCTAAGACGGCAAATTGTAGATGTAGTTGTTCTATTTGCTTTACGGAACTTGAAAAACCAAGGTGTTTGTGGAATGTCTGGCTGAATATGGGAATAATATTTACCTTTAGTAATTTTTGAGGTATTCCAGACATTTGTCCATGTCTTTAGAAGGTCAACTTTGGGAAGGAGACAAAGGTCATGGGAGTAAGATTGAAAGTGCTCTAGAGAGCCAATCTGAGAGGCAGACTTAGCCCAGGAATCCACGGCCTCATTGCCAGGAATCCCAGAGTGGCCTGGGATCCAAGCAAGAACTACATTTATTCCAAGATTGTGGCATTCATACAAAAGCTCTTTAATTTTAAGAATTGACGGGAAACGGGATGAGGAGCGGAAAGGGTTAGATAGAATAGATTGTAAGCAACTTTTAGAATCGGAAAAAATTATAGAATTATTTAAGTGGTGGGATTTTACAAAAGTAATAGCTTCCAGGAGAGCAATTGCTTCGCCTGTGAAGACTGAAGAAGAGGAGGGACATTTAAACATCAAATTAATGCTAGTAAAAGGAAACCATACGGCTGCACCAACATCACTGTCTGCTGATAGTTTAGATGCATCAGTAAATATGGTGAACCAACCACTATACTTTGTATTAATTTGTTCAAAGAATTTTCCACGGGCGTCAGTGGAATCCTTATCTATACCGAAGTATAGGAGGATATTTGGTTGGAAAACTAAAGCTTCATAGGAGGTTATGTAAAGAGGTTGATTAGGAAACTGAACGACGGGGTTTGGGATTTGGGAAAATTTTATCAGGCTATGAAGTAGGCAAGGGAATTTATCAGAGATGATTGGGTCAAACAGGTCGCGAAGACGGTAAAGTTTTGGAAGGAGAGGGTGATTAGAGTTTTGGATAAGTTTAAAAAGGAATCTATCAGAAAGAAACTGTCTACGTAGACTTAGAGGAGGATCGTTACACTCGACTTGCATAGCATTTATAGGTGAGGATTTCATCGCTCCAATAATTACGCGTAAACACCTGGCTTGAATTTTATCTAATTTGTTTAACCCACTTTTATTGCAGGAGTTGAGGAGGAAGGTCCCATAGTCGAAGTGACTTCTGACTATGGCGTTATAGAGAAGCTTTTGGGAGTAGGGATGAGATCCCCACCAAATGCCTGAAAGGGATCGGATAATATTAATGTTTTTTTCGCACTTTTGTAGCGTTTTATCAAAATGAGGGATGCCTGTCATTCTGGAGTCTAAAGTGATACCCAGAAATTTTACATTGTTTACCTGGGGAATAACTTCTTGATCAATACACAATCGGATAGATGGGGTAAATCTCTTTTTAGAAAAAACTACTATAGAACTTTTAGAAGCAGAAAGGGATAAACCGTGTACATGAAGCCAGTCTTCTAGGTAAGACATAGCAGAGCTTAGACGTTGTTTTGCCACTACTTCAGAATTGAACGAAAGGTATAGGGCTAGATCGTCAGCGTACTGTAAAACCTCGCAGAAAGAATTGACAGATTGTTCAAGATCATAAGTGTATAAATTGTACAGCAAGGGACTTAAAACAGAACCTTGCGGGAGGCCTTTCCAGACTGTCTTAGGTGGCAGGAGACCTTGATATGACTTAATAACGACAGATCGCTCCATCAAAAGGTTGCAAATAAAACGTACCAGCTTCTCAGGAATTCTCAGCTGAAGGAGCTTACTCCTGAGAACCGGAAGCAGGACGTTATCGTAGGCTGACGCTACATCTAGGAATACACCTATTAGAGATTTTTTTTCTTTAAAAGCTATCTGTATGTCTGTTATTATTAAACTAAGGTTGTCCATTGTGCTCATG
The DNA here is from genome assembly GCA_912999785.1 of Hydriomena furcata. Classification (NCBI taxonomy): domain Eukaryota; kingdom Metazoa; phylum Arthropoda; class Insecta; order Lepidoptera; family Geometridae; genus Hydriomena; species Hydriomena furcata. The sequence goes on from OU538848.1 coordinate 2,520,959, forward strand.
CCTTTCCTGAATCCGAACTGAGATTTGGCAAGAACTGATTCATTTTCAACCAACCATTCTAATCGGTGTTTAATCAAATGTTCCATTATTTTAGCCATTACAGAGGATAGAGCAATTGGTCTTCGGCTATTAGGGTCTGAAGGATCTTTACCGGGCTTTAAAATTGGGATGATTATTTGTGTTTTCCATTGATTCGGAACTATGCCGCTCTCAAAAAATGAATTGATGAGGGTTAGAAATTTTTCTTTAACTTTATTAGAGGACTTGGTGATAAAAGAGTAAGGTATCCCATCAACGCCAGGGGATGAGTCAGTCAGTCCGTCAAGTGACATAGATAATTCGTCAAAAGAGAATGGTCTATCAAAGCAGTTTTGTGAGATAATAATAAAAGGAGAGAGTGATGGGAAAGAGTTCACCGAGGGGACTGTAGGGGGAGCAAGTTTATCGGAAAAGGCTTCTAGCCATGATTTAGGGTCATTAGATGAAATATTTTCTATGCTGAATGATCCTCTAAATCGTCTTATCTGTTTCCAGATAAGGGATGAAGGGGTAGATGGAGATAGGTTCTCGCAAAAATTTGTCCAGCTAACCTTTTTCTTTTTTTTTATTAGTCTTTTAAAAACGGCTGAACATTTTTGAAAGTTAATGAAATTTTCTTCAGTCATGGATGAACAGTATCTTTTTTCAGCTTCTTTCCTGTCCGAGACAGCAGATGTACACTCGGAGTCCCACCAGGGAGTAGAGACTTTGAAGTCTCTAGTGGGTTTTTTAACAGGAATGTGTAGATCTGCACATGAGATAATATTTTCTAAGAAGGTATCATATGAGGATAGCGGGTTATTGTCTACAGAGAGGGGGGATGATTCTATTTTACTATCAAGGGAAGATGAGTAAGACAACCAGTCTGCAGCAGAAAGTTTATATTTTAGAGAGGGACAGGGGTTACAAAATGGAGTTACATTGTTTGAAAGGGAGAGTGACATTATGATAGGGAAGTGATCACTGCCATAAGAGAGAGGGAGAATTTTCCAAGAAATAAGAGAGGAAAGTGAAGGAGAGCAGAGTGAGAGATCAACAGCACTTTTAGGATTTTGAGTAGGACGAACTCTTCGGGTGGGGGAGCCATCATTGAGTATACATAAGTTTTTTTCGTCAAAAATATCTAAAAGGGAATGACCAAACATATCGGAGTGGCTATGACCCCACACCGTGTTGTGGCCATTAAAATCTCCCATAATAATCATGGGAGAAGGAATGGAGGATAGGAGAAGAAGTAAATCAGCTATCAATGTGGAATTAGGATGGGGAATATAGATGGACACAAATGATGTGTCCATGGACCTAATACCAACTACGTTGATATCAGGAGGGAGGGGAGGGAGGGGAATTTGAGAGAAGGAAAGTGAGCGCCTTACGAATAAGGCGCTACCAGCATACCCGTCAGCCCTGTCGTCCCGGAGACAGGAGTAACCTGAAATCCGAAAACGGGTTCCAGGCTTCATCCATGTCTCCGAGACGGCAATGACTGACGGGTGGAATTGATTAATTAAGTGGATTAACTCATGTTTTTTTGCGCGCATCTCTGGCTGTTCCACTGAAGGAGGACCACTGGATCCATTGAAACCAGACAAGGCGACTAACTGTGTGAGTTTTGAGGCAACGTTGGACGGTAGGGAAAGTTGAGGGTTCGATAATATAATGTTAATAATTAGGGTTAGAAGAGTTTCTAACATATTTTCGCCAGGGGATGCTTCTAGGGGTTGGTCTAGAGCACATCCGTTTGGCACAGTAGATGCAGGATTAGAAACAATGTCTCGGTGGGTAGCCATATCGTATGACTTACCCAGTGGGGCTCTTGGACGGGGGGTGGCGTATACATTTTTGACATATGAACGGCTGGGTTGGGACTGGGATACTCTTGAAGTGGGTCGGTTCTGGGTAGCTTGGAGGGGGCTAGAATGGGAAAATGATTCACTGGCAACTTCGGCATACAAACGGTACACTTGAGGGAACTGCGAGGCAGCTTCCTCATATGATATGCTACTTTGGGACATCACTGCTTTAATAGACCTTTGTCTATTTAATTCTGGGCAAGATTTACTGGTGGCATAATGATGGCCTGAGCAGTGTAAGCAAGTGGCTTGGTCCTGAGTGACCTCACAGTCATCACCCGAGTGTTCCTTGCAACAACGGAAGCATCTGGGCTTAGACCTACATTGAGCTTTTGTATGGCCATATCTGCAGCAGGTATGACACTGAATTGTCGGGTATTGGTAGACTTCGACAGATAAGGAAGTGTAATAAAGGAAGACTTTGGAGGGGAGCGATTGTCCTTGGAAGGTGACAACAATAGTCTGGGTAGACACCCATGTTACCTTACCTTCTTCTACATTTTTCCTGTTTAAACGACGAGCTTTTAATACAATACCACAACCTTCAGGAAGCTTGAGGGATTCTGCGAATTCATCCATTGACAAGTCCGTGGGAACTTGCCTAATTAGTCCCATTCTTGTGACATTGTATGTAGGTAGGAATTGAGGCTATATATTTACACATTGACAATATTGGGGAAGCAATGAATTTGTTTGCATCTAATGATGTAACAAACTCAACCGATATTTTGTTGCGTCCTACACGTTTTACACCATCAGATTTTATATTTTCAAACTTATGGTTTGACAAGAACTGTCCAAACTTGATGGGTCTGATAGAGGTACCTGCTGACTGTTCGGGCTCAGAACGAGAAACGTGAACAACATATGGTCCCTTGTCCAGAGTTGTGTATGCTTGAATAGCACCAACAACAACTGATGGGTGATTGTAAACAGTTTGGATAGAAGGGACTTCCAAGTCAGGAGACGTATTTATCTTCTTACTTGGAGCCGTTGGAGATGACCCCGAATCTCTTCTGCGTTTTGAACCCGCTATAGAAACGGGATCAGGAGGATCAGGAGGTACCGGAGGATCCGGCGGGGCCGGAAGAGTCAGCGGCAGGTCATAGTCCATGTTTGAGGTTATCTAGCCTCAAACACCGGGTGATAGAAATAACACTATATCTAATTTAATCTTACCAACACCACACTTAAGACAACACAACGCTTAAATTAATCACAATGGAAATAAAAATTTGGAAAAAGAGCCACAATTATTAAGTTTTCACAATTCACTCCGTTTCCAGTTTACGCACTCGAACCCTGGCGAATATCGACCAGTTTTGGACTTGGACCCCAGGCAAGTTCAAGCCTAAAAAAAAAAAAAAAAAAAAACTTAATGACATACTTCCGTCGCGCGAGGTCGAGGTGTCAATGTCATATCAATATCAATATCAACTCGGCAGCTACAGTAAATACATACTCGATAAAGAAAGTAAAATTTATTTTCATTTACCTTTGTTGTTACATGTTTTTTAACATACGAATTGTTACTTGATTGTTTGTATTTTAATAATACCTAAATAGACCCACGAACTTGATTGCTCGGCCTATACGTTACACCACATCACGCTAATATAGTTGTGCAATGGCTTCGGTGTGCAGAATATGTCTAGTCGGCAATATCAGGATGCTGAACGATGATAATATCCACCTCCTGGAGATGTACGAAACACTTACTAACACCAAGGTAGGTAACTATTGGACTTTACATACATTAATTTACATAATTTAATATACATTAGTAGGTATATTTTGCAATTTCCGGTTCTGGAGGTAGAATTTTGTATAAGTAGGTGGTATTGTGGGGTTTTATCCTGGTTAATAGAAAAACGCTAATTTCTCCCTTCATCATTTCATGATATGTTTCAGCTCAACACAGAAACAGAAAATGGGATGCCTAGCACAGTGTGCTATGTTTGTCACCGAGAGCTGCAGAAGTGCCACAAACTATCCCAAATAGCACGAATATCCAACGGAATCCTTCAAGATCTGTTTGAATGTGGCATTGAGGTAGGTACTGCATAGACACTAACTAGTGGTTGTGTGTATTCTTTGTAACAAAATGTGAGTTTTAAAGCAGGAGAATTTGGTTACTGTTAATTTGGATGTGGCATATGCACTTATTATAGTTCATGTGCAGAATGAGACACAAATGACAGCCAGTTTAAACATTTTAATTTTAATGGTTGAATACTTTGGCCTGATCTGCCTGTTTGTATTACCATTTAGGCTCATGCCATATGTGAAAACTTTACAAGTTAGCTTGAGTTCGTTAGGTTTTGGATATGAACTACAGTCAACAGGCTAGCTAGTGTTGTCAGTTAGATCGATTTCACGAAGATGACGATTTTTAAACAAAATCGACTAAAATTTGATTTGATATGTTGGCGAAACTGCTGTTTGATTCATGACGTTTTCTTGGATGCTTGCTACATATCTACAGCTTGTTTGTTTGCTTCAATATCTTTGCCTTACCTACTTTTTTGCTTTAAACCTGAGGACACAAAAATTACAGTAAGTATGGTATGGCGGACTCGCGCACAAAGGGTTCCGTACCATTATCTATTAAATATGACAAAAAAAACATGTTTGTTGTATGTTAGCCCCACTTAAATATTTATTTTATTCTGTTTTTAGTATTTGTTGTTATAACGGCAACAGAAATACATAATCTGTGAAAATTTCAACTGTCTAGCTATCACGGTTCATGAGATAAGTCTTAGTAATAGGGTCCCGTTTTTACCCTTTGAGTACGGAATCCTTAAAACCTTTGCCACATTTGGATATCATACTGATCAGATTGAAGAAAATAATCATTCTGTATTACATTTACACACCTTATAATTACATTACCTTACATTTTAAGGTCAGTTTCATCTCAATTAAGTAGGTACATGAAAACATGTTAAATTTTATTAAATTTGAGCACCAGTTTTGAACTTAAACCTCAAATTATAGTTACCTATGCAACTGAATTATAGAAGTATTAATTACAACTAGAAACTGTCCTTTTCCAGTTGCTACTGCCCTAATTAAAACCAACCATTGTTAGTAATTTGAATGCAAGCCAATGGTTTTAATAAATTCCACCATCTTGGAGTTGTAGTTAATCATTCAACTTTATAAAAATGTATTGTTCCAGGCTACACATGATACTGTTACAATGATGCCTCTGGAAATAAAAGAAAAGTTATCAGTGACTCCTACACAGTACATGTGCATAATTGATTATCCACACTCTGGAAGTACACCTCTACTAACTATTAAGGAGGAGGAACTAGACAGAATCGTTGTGACAAAAGAAGAAACATACGAAACTCAAGACATTGAGGAATTGCAATCACTTGTTGAAGACACTGAAATTGTTAATGATCTAAATAATTCAGAACTGCCTTCAGATAACGAGATTTATGCAGAGAAAGAAATCATTGACAAGCAGTCGTGTTTCTGTTGTGATGTGTGCAAAAGACAATTTTCAAATAAGTATAAATTGGCAAGTCATCTGAATATTCACAATAAAAATAAGAAATATATTTGCAACAGTTGTGACAAGGCATTTAAGCAAAAAGGAACTTTGAAAATACACATGATAATTCACACTGGAGAAAAGCCATATTCTTGCAACATATGTGACAAGGCATTTAATCAAAAAGGATCTTTGAAACAACACATGATAATTCACACTGGAGAAAAGCCATATTCTTGCAACTGTTGCGAAAAGGCATTTAATAAAAAAGAACATTTAAAACAACACATGCTAACTCACACTGGAGAAAAGCCATATTCTTGCAACAGATGTGACAAGGCATTTAATCAAAAATCAAAGTTGAAACAACACATGCTAATTCACACTGGAGGAAAGCCATATTCTTGCAGCAGATGTGACAAGGCATTTATTCATAAAGGAACTTTGAAAAACCACATGCTAATTCACACTGGAGAAAAGCCATATTCTTGCAACTGTTGCGACAAGGCGTTTTATTTAAAAGGAAATTTAAAACAACACATGATAATTCACACTGGAGAAAAGCCATATTCTTGCAACAGATGTGACAAGGCATTTAATCAAAAAGTATCTTTGAAAAAACACATGATAATTCACACTGGAGGAAAGCCATATTCTTGCAGCAGATGTGACAAGGCATTTATTCATAAAGGAACTTTGAAAAACCACATGCTAATTCACACTGGAGAAAAGCCATATTCTTGCAACTGTTGCGACAAGGCGTTTTATGTAAAAGGAAATTTAAAACAACACATGCTAACTCACACTGGAGAAAAGCCATATTCTTGCAACTGTTGCGACAAGGCGTTTTATTTAAAAGGAAATTTAAAACAACACATGATAATTCACACTGGAGAAAAGCCATATTCTTGCAACAGATGTGACAAGGCATTTAATCAAAAAAGATTTTTGAAAAAACACATGATAATTCACACTGGAGAAATGCCATATTCTTGCAACAGATGTGACAATGCATTTAATCGAAAAGAACTTTTGAAAAAACACATGATAATTCACACTGGATAAATGCCATATTCTTGCAACAGATGTGACAAGGCATTTAATCAAAAAGGTAGTTTAAAACAACACATGCAAATTCATACTGGAGAAAAGCCATATACTTGTAACAGATGTGACAAGGCATTTAATCGAAAAGAACTTTTGAAAGGACACATGCTAATTCACACTGGAGAAATGCCATATTCTTGCAACAGATGTGACAAAGCATTTAATCAAAAAGGATCTTTGAAAAAACATGATAATTCACACTGGAGAAAAGCCATACTCTTGCAACACATGTGACAAGGCATTTAATCAAAAATCACATTTGAAAGAACACATGCAAATTCACACTGGAGAAAAGTCATATTCTTGCAACTGTTGCGACAAGGCGTTTAAAGTAAAAGAAGATTTAAAAAGACACATGCGAATTCACACTGGAGAAAAGCCATATTCTTGCAACAGATGTGACAAAGCATTTAATCAAAAAGGATCTTTGAAAAAACACATGATAATTCACACTGGAGAAAAGCCATATTCTTGCAACACATGTGACAAGGCATTTAATCAAAAATCACATTTGAAAGAACACATGCAAATTCACACTGGAGAAAAGCCATATTCTTGCAACTGTTGCGACAAGGCGTTTAAAGTAAAAGAAGATTTAAAAAGACACATGCTTACTAACACTGGAGAAAAGCCATATTCTTGCAACAGATGTGACATGGCATTTAATCGAAAACAGAATTTGAATAAACACATGCTAAATCACGTTGAGAAAGCTATACTGTCAACGCCGTCTTAAACTATGCTGGGGCCTTTGGGCGCACAAGAATTTGGGGCCCTTTTGGAAAGTAAAGAAAGCTAATTATGCTAAAAAACTTCTATATTATGTTATAATCTTCTATTTGTTACCTAATCAAATATATGATAAAATTAACAAATGTTGTTTTAAGTTCCCGTTCCCGTATTATCAAACCTAATAAAGCTCAAATTGACTCTACGTTTTAGTTAGAAAACTTTTGTATGGGAAAAAGAAAAGGGCTGTTTTTAGGGTTTTACCGGCAATTATTCGAATTTTTCTCACCTTTTAAACCTTCCCTAGACCTCCACGAACATAGACAGGATAAATCCGTTCAGCCGTTATCGAGTTTTAGCGAGACTAACGAACAGCAATTGATTTTATATATATAGATAATAATGTCACTATTAATAATAATAATCAATATAAGTTTAGATGGTGGCGAAATGCGAAACTGTTATTTCCTACTTACATAAAATCGCTATCTGACAAGGCTTTACGCTTTCATTTTTTACCGTAAAATATACGAAGTAAAATAGGAAGTATTTAGATATTTCATTTTGAGCTGTACGTTTTTGTGTGAAAAAAGTGTTATATGTGCCTGACAAAAATGTTTTAAGAATAAATCTTTTAAGCAATTGGGGCCTTCCTTCGGGGCCCCCGTGAGGATAGGGAAATTATTATTGCATACTGTTATAACAATTTAAATAAGAAATTTACACAAAAAATTCGCGACCACCGTCAGTATGCGACCATTTCAGGGCCCTGCTGCAGACATACTAAGAAATTAAGAATTCCATCTCTCTTTTCCAAACGAAATTCTGGTCTATACAGAGCAGGATAGATCTATTGTTCTTACCTATTTGAATTGGCACCATAGTATTACCCGAAATTAAACAAACCCACGCTCATTTCGGCGCCCGCACTCCTCGAGTGAACGGGTTCACGAAATTACAAAAAAAATAGTGAGCACGTGCTGCTTTCGGAGTTAGTATTTAATGATTTATTTGTATAGTGACTGATTGATAGTGTTTTTATTGCCTACGAAAATTATTTTTCTACGCATTTGCGCAATTTTTATAAAGAAAATATACAAAAACATGTAAAATATTGAGTGGTCGCATACCAAAATATAATTTTTCATGTTATCGCAAATTGACTGTGTGATTGTAAACTTTATTTATCTCCCTTGTTACTTTAATAATAAAGGTTACGGATTTTGTGACTTTTTTAACATATTCTTAATAGCGGTTTTGTTACCATCGGTTTGCGACCGCATAAACATTCGTAAATACTGTACAAATATATAATATGATCGTCTAACATACCCCAACTTTAGTTTGCGACCGCGGCCGACGTCAGTTTACGTCTTAAAATGTATGGGAATTTAACGGTCGCATATTGGATGTAATAATTTGATATATTATTTTACGACCACTATTATGTTAGTATTTATATTACAGTTTTGGTACAGATGTTACAAAACAGATGATTAGAAATAAAGAAATTATTAATAATAACATGATAATGTAGCATTATTTTTAATCAATTATGTGTAATTTCCCTTTCAGACAGTGGTCGTAAACTAAAGTAGGGGGTGGTCGTATACTAAGAAAATCGGTCGCAAACTAGCATATCACCCTATTTCTCAATAAAAAAATATTTAAAATTAGGTCTAATAATATATACAGTCGTGGTCAACTAATTAGGGACACTCTTTGGTTAAACCGAATTGTGAATTTATTTTTTATTTTCCAACGAGTCTAAACCATATTCCATATCTCTTACATGTAAGTATAATCCCACCAAAAACATTCTGTAAAAAACTAGCCAAGTCTCGATGGAGCTGCTTGTTTATCTCTAAAAAGTAATGAAATCTAGACAAAGTCATGTCAAGTCTGAGGTTCTTTACTGCGATTTCTTTATTATTATAGAATGTTGTGTGACTTGGCCGTTGAACATTCTTTATCCGTTAGTGGGTACAAGTCAATTTTGTTTACACGTAATGTTATATCTGTTGTAACTACCTATGTTTGTTAAGCAAGATAATAGCCAATACAGGTATTGGTAATTGTACGCTAGTGTCTTATTTTAGGCTGTTGTTGATCGTGCAACACATGCATTCAGCATTGACAATGCTGATTTCTGCTGTCTTCTTTTTGGAGCGTCAAATCGACCATCGATCTAAAATAAAATAGACGTATTTTTTATACTGTTTGTTTCAGGCTCGCCTTTACATAAGTATTATTGAAATACGCAGCTTTATCAAGCCTACAATTGACTGGTTATTGAATCAACGTTTTCTAAGTGGCAATTATCCATCGTTAATGGGAGCGGTTCTGGCGACAGATTGGTGCAATGGTGTCATGGAGCACCTGGTTTTGTACCCTTGTGTACTCTTCAACGGCCAAGTCACATAACATTCTATAATAATAAAGAAATCGCAGTAAAGAACCTCAGACTTGACACGACTTTGTCTAGATTTCATTACTTTTTAGAGATAAACAAGCAGCTCCATCGAGACTTGGCTAGTTTTTTACAGAATGTTTTTGGTGGGATTTCACTTCTTTTTGTAGAAACGTGGGCTTATTGATTTATTTTATTAGATTTTCTTATTTGACACAGTTTTTTTCTTTTTATGAGTAGTTTACAGTCAGCGCCATCTAGCGACGTATGCGGGTATCACCGCCACTCTTAGTCCAATGCATTATATTTTGATCAAATTTTGAGCGAAATTATTAATATTTTAGTTTATTTAATTTGTTAATTTGTTTATTCAATTTGTGTAATGTTCGAGTAGAATAAAGTTAATCGTTCGACTATTTCTTCTTGTAAACTTGTAAGTATAAGTTATGTAGGTATAAAAGCCAGTCTAGTCTTATCCAGAGTTTTCCTTTAATTTTATTGCGTACTAGCAGTCCGCCCCGGCGTCGCACGGATGTAATAATGATATTATAGGTAATTTTTTTACACCTTGGGTTACATTATCGAATTTTTCATAAGGATCCCTAATAAAACATTTAGTATCGCAGACTTTTTTTGTAGATATTGATGTCCTCTTTAAAACTTTAGTACATCACTTTGCTCTATTATCAACAATTTCAGCAGCGTACGCGATATAAGGATTTTTTTTTTACACGTTGGGTTACATTATCGAAGTTTTCATACGGATCCCTAATAGTTAGACATATAGTATTGCATACTTTTTTGTAGATATTGATGTCTTCTTTAAAACTGTAGTACATTACTTTGCTCTATTGTCAATAATTTCCGCAGCAAACGCAATGTAAGGATTTTTTTTTAATTTTTTCACACTTTGGATTACTTTATCAATGTTTTCATACGGATCCCTAATATTTTTGAAAATATACTATAGCTTATGTTCATCAGGGATAATGTCGGATTCTAATGGTGAAAGAATTTTTCAAATCCGTCCAGTAGTAAAATATTTTTTGTAAAGGCGGTATGTCGATTTCTAATAGTTTGGTTAGGCTCTTGTGTTTTCTTATCATGGTCACCAGGTACTCCAGATCTTCGATTATTCTAGTTTTTAAGGTTTTCCCTTTATGTGGCCATTAAACCCTAACTCTGTACCAAATTTCAGCTCTCTGAGTTTATGGGAAGTACTAATTCTATTCTGATGATCATGAGTGAGTGAGTGAGTGAGTGAGTGAGTGAGTGAGTGAGTGTCTGTCTAAAATGCGAAACTTTGCTTTCGCTTAACTTCGTAACTAAATGACCTACAGACTTGAAATTTTGGATTTTAAGTATGTGATTATGGCTTACTGGATGACGAAAATTTCAGCGTTCTGGTCTTATCCAGAGGTTCTCAAATAGGGGCCTGAAAATGCGGCGAAATGGTTCCAGTAAAGGATGGTACGGCAGTGTTTGCTTCGCGCTCGACTTGGCGGGGGCACTGCCGTGCCCCCAAATTAGTCATTTATGTGCCCGATTATACAAACAATAACAACTTCTTAAACATTAAACCTCTTTACAGTATAGCTGATAGATTATCGTAGTGCTATTTGTTCAAATAATGCTGGCTGGCCATTTAATTAGGGACACTGAGATATTGCGTTCTATTTTCAAAATTTGAATCTCAATACTTTTTTACTTCTTCTCTTATTGTTTCGTGGTAGTTTTGGCGGCAATCCCGATATTTATTATAAGTTTTAAAAAATATTTTGAAGAAAAATGGGTAAAAATAAAAGTTGCGATCCAACACTACGAAAAATTACCATGAAGTTTGTTGTCGAACATGGTTGGCCATACCGAAGGATAGCAGAACATTTAAATTGTTCAAAAACTATGGTATACAATGCAGTGCAACATGTCAGACGCAATAACACAGATTTAAATGTGCCCAGAACAAAAAGATCGAGAAAAACAACTCCGCAAGAAGATAGAATGATAACCAGGTTAGCTAAGAAAGATCCGTTTCTAGGCTCTATTTTAATTAAACACGAAGTGTTTGGGACAGACGAAAGAGCTGGTGTCTCAGCGAGGACCGTTCGACGACGTCTGGTAGAAGCAGGGTTGTTCGGAAGAGTGGCTCGCAAAGTACCGTTGTTGAAGAAAGAACATAGAAATGCTCGTTTGGCGTTTGCACGTAAATATGGACATTGGACCTACGCCCAATGGCAACATGTATTATTCTCTGACGAGACCAAGGTTAATTTGATTTCTTCAGATGGAAGGCAATACGTACGGCGTCCAGTAAAAGCGGAAATGAATCCAAGATTCACAAAAAAGCAGGTGAAACATGGCGGTGGAAACATTAAAATGTGGGGTTCATTTTATGGACGTGGAGTGGGACCTGTGAGGAAAGTTCAGGGTAACTTAGACCAACATCAATACAAGGCAATATTGGAGGAAACGATGCTTCCCTATGCTGAGGAGCATCTCCCTATTATATGGAATGCTAAAAAGCTGTAATTTGGCATGTATATAAACTATATTAGTAATGTCAACAAAGTCGTAGAATAAAATCTTTATAACAATTTTTTTAGGGTACTGCCCTACACCTAAAGTGGGGATGTTATTTTTTTCTCGCGTACCCCATGTTGCGGGGTATCGTGGATAGGTCTTTAAAAAGTATGGAGCGTTTGTAAAAACAACTTTTCGATTAAGAGAGCCGTTTGTAAAATATTAAGCCTTAAAGTGCCAATTTTTGTTGCCCCCCCTCTAAATTTAAACTATCAGGTTTGGAGGCGTGAAAAAATAGAGTATAAATCTGATTCTGATTCTCATTCTCATTGAGCTCCATTATGCAGTTCACCCGGATTCGTCTTACACACGTTATCAGCTTTGCATTTTTTGTATCTCTGAATCATACGTCATTTAATATGTATTTCAATAGGATAGTTTTATGTTATTCGGGGAAATTCAAATTTTGTGACAGCAGTTGCCACTTTTACTTAATTAATGCCGGCTTTTACGGCGTTTTCCATTTGTTCTGGGGTATAGCCACTGACCTCTATTATACTTGTACTAGCTGACCCGTGCCCGCTTCGCTGTGCGTAAGACATTTCTAAAACCATCGTTGACTTTTTTGTAGACGTTTTTAAGGTGTACAATACTGTAGTACCTACATTATTTTGATATATCTCGTGGGGTTCAGCCAGCATTTGCAATGTAAGCGCAAAAAAATGTGTTTATTTACGACATCACATTAGAAACCTCTAAAATTATCAGTGTTTCTCTACTATATTATGCATGTATTATACATATAAACCTTCCTCTTGAATCACTCTATTTATTAAAAAAAACCGCATCAAAATCCGTTGTGTAGTTTTAAAGATATAAGCAAACATACATACAGACATACAGACGCGGGAAGCGGAAAGCGACTTTGCTTTATACTATGTAGTGATAATAGAGGTCAGTGGGTATAGCTCTTTGCTAGTGCCATTTCTGCAAACGTCGTAGTTAGACAATAAAAAAAAAGTAAGTTTTTATATTTTGTCCATTACTGGAACATGAGAAATTACAAGATCCAGTAATAAAAATCTACTCTAACACATAAAATTTCGAACTTAGAATTTAATCTAACACACTAAACATACCGTAACCGTAAACTCACCTACAATACCATGTAATAACGTATTTTTCATATGAGCATATCACTTACGAGCAAATTTAAACATTCGGTGCCTACTTTCTTAACGATGAATGCAATAAAAACAGATTTTTAAAGATGGCCCCTGCCCGAGTTTCTTGTTTTCTGCACCATTTGCAAACAAAAAGGCCGAATGAAACGAAAATTCGTATTATGAAAGTCAGATAATTGTAGTTTAGGATCAATTGTTAATAACGCTCGAAAAACTAGTTATTAAATTTATTCATGTCATTTGTTTGTCTTCCTTTGCATCATTGGGTCTCAGTCCAACACTGGTGCCTCTACGCTAGGTATGTATCAACTACATACGATCATTGTATGGGTAGGTATAGCTACTAGTTTAAACTTCAAAATCAGCAACATTAAAAAGCTTTTGATTTTTAAAAACACTAGAAAACCATCGAATTTGTACCGGCTTGCTTTCAAAGTTCTTGTTTCCAACATAATATATTCAATTTATTTTAATACAAATAAGACAGGACCTTATGTAGAGTAGGTACTTTGAATATATATAAACAGAGTACTTTGTACATAGCTGAAAAAAATAAAACGTATACGAGGTGGTATGGTCCAGGCAAGTCCAAGCCTAAAAAAAACTTAGTGACACTTCCGTCGCGCGAGGTCGAGGTGTCAATGTCATGTCTGTCATATCAACTCGGCAGCTACTAGTAAAGTAAATCGATACATCTAAAGTAAAATTTATTTTCATTTACCTTTGTTGTTACATGTATTTTAACATACGAATTGTTACTTGATTGTTTGTATTTTAATAATACCTAAATAGACCCACGAACTTGATTGCTCGGCCTACGCTACACCACACCACGCTATTATAGGCGTGCAATGGCTTCGGTGTGCAGAATATGTCTAGTCGGCAATATCAGGATGCTGAACGTTCATAATATCCACCTCCTGGAGATGTACGAAACACTTACTAACACCAAGGTAGGTAACTATTGGACTTTGCGATATTAAATAGTAGATATATTTTGCAATTTCCGGTTCTGGAGGTAGAATTTTGTATTATAAGTAGTAGAAGTTATAAGTAGGTTGTATTGTGGGGTTTTATCCTGGTTTAATAGAAAAACACTAATTTCCCCCTTCATCATTACATGATATGTTTCAGCTCAACACAGAAACAGAAAATGGGATGCCTAGCACAGTGTGCTATGTTTGTCACCGAGAGCTGCAGAAGTGCCACAAACTATCCCAAATGGCACGAATATCCAACGGAATCCTTCAAGATCTGTTTGAATGTGGCATTGAGGTAGGTACTGCATAGTCACTAACTAGTGGCAGTTGGGAGTTGTGTGTATTCTTTGTAACAAAATGTGAGTTTTAAAGCAGGAGAATTTGGTTACTGTTAATTTGGATGTGGCATATGCACTTATAGTTCATGTGCAGAATGAGACACAAATGACAGCCAGTTTAAACATTTTAATTTAAATGGTTGAATACTTTGGCCTGATCTGCCTGTTTGTATTACTATTTAGGCTCATGCCATTATGTGAAAACTTTACAAGTTAGCTTGAGTTCGTTAGGTTTTGGATATGAACTACAGTCAACAGGCTAACTAGTGTTGTCAGTTAGATTGATTTCACGAAGATGACGATTTTTAAACAAAATCGACTAAAATTTGATTTGATATGTTGGCGAAGCTGCTGTTTGATTCATGACGTTTTCTTGGATGCTTGCTTCATATCTACAGCTTGTTTGTTTGCTTCAATATCTTTGCCTTACCTACTTTTTTGCTTTAAACCTGAGGACACAAAAATTACAGTAAAGTATGGTATGGCGGACTCGCGCACAAAGGGTTCCGTACCATTATCTATTAAATATGACAAAAAAAACATGTTTGTTGTATGTTAGCCCCACTTAAATATTTATTTTATTCTGTTTTTAGTATTTGTTGTTATAACGGCAACAGAAATACATAATCTGTGAAAATTTCAACTGTCTAGCTATCACGGTTCATGAGATAAGTCTTAGTAATAGGGTCCCGTTTTTACCCTTTGGGTACGGAATCCTTAAAACCTTGCCTCATTTGGATATCATACTGATCAGATTGAAGAAAATAATAGAATAGAATAGAATATTTTATTTCAAACCACTTAAAAAAACATTTGTATAGCTTATATGATTAAGGTAAGTAATATTAGGTACATAGGTAAGAAGAACAACATAAAAAACTGACCGGTGAATAAAAAGAAATAAAAAACAGAAATTGAAGGGTAATCATTCTGTATTACATTTACACACCTTATAATTACATTACCTTACATTTTAAGGTCAGTTTCATCTCAATTAAGTAGGTACATGAAAACATGTTAAATTTGATTAAATTTGAGCACCAGTTTTGAACTTAAACCTCAAATTATAGTTACCTATGCAACTGAATTATAGAAGTATTAATTACAACTAGAAACTGTCCTTTTCCAGTTGCTACTGCCCTAATTAAAACCAACCATTGTTAGTAATGCAAGCCAATGGTTTTAATAAATTCCACCATCTTGGAGTTGCAGTGTAGTAAATCATTCAACTTTATAAAAATGTATTGTTTCAGGCTACACATGATACGGTCACAATGATGCCTCTGGAAATAAAAGAAAAGTTATCAGTGACTCCTACACAGTACATGTGCATAAGTGATTATCCACACCCTGGAAGTACACCTCTACTAACTATTAAGGAGGAGGAACTAGACAGAATCATTGTGACAAAAGAAGAAACATACGAAACTCAAGACATTGAGGAATTGCAATCACTTGTTGAAGACACTGAAATTGTTAATGATCTAAATAATTCAGAACTGCCTTCAGATAACGAGATTTATGCAGAGAATGAAATCATTGACAAACAGTCGTGTTTCTGTTGTGATGTGTGCAAAAGACAATTTTCAAATAGGTATAATTTGGCAAGTCATCTAAATATTCACAATAAAAATAAGAAATATTTTTGCAATAGATGTGACAAGGCATTTAATCATAAAGGAACTTTGAAAAACCACATAATAATTCACACTGGAGAAAAGCCATATTCTTGTAACAGATGTGACAAGGTATTTAATCGAAAAGAACATTTAAAAAGACACATACTAGTTCACACTGGAGAAATGCCATACTCTTGCAACAGATGTGACAAGGCATTTAATCAAAAAGAACATTTAAAACAACACATGCTAACTCACACTGGAGAAAAGCCATATTCTTGCAACAGATGTGACAAGGCATTTAATCGAAAAGAACATTTAAAAAGACACATAATAGTTCACACTGGAGAAATGCCATACTCTTGCAACAGATGTGACAAGGCATTTAATCAAAAAGAACATTTAAAACAACACATGCTAACTCACACTGGAGAAAAGCCATATTCTTGCAACAGATGTGACAAGGCATTTAATCAAAAAGGATCTTTGAAAAAACACATGATAATTCACACTGGAGAAAAGCCATATTCTTGCAACAGATGTGACAAGGCATTTAATCAAAAAGGATCTTTGAAAAAACACATGCTAATTCACACTGGAGAAAAGCCATATTCTTGCAACAAATGTGACAAAGCATTTAATCGAAAAGAAAATTTAAAACAACACATGCTAATTCACAATAGAGAACAGTCATATTCTTGCAACAGATGTGACAAGGCATTTAATCGAATAGGAAATTTGAAAAAACACATGCTTATTCACACTGGAGAAAATAAATATATTTGCGACATATGTGACAAGGCATTTAAACATAAAGAATCTTTGAAAAAACACATGCCTATTCACGTTGGAGAAAGCCATACTGTTGCAACACATGTGACAAGGCGTTTAATCAAAAAAGATATTTGAAACAACACATGCGAGTTCACACTGGAGAACAGCCATATTCTTGCAACAGTTGCGACAAGGCATTTAATGTAAAAAGGACACTTGAAACGACACATGCTAATTTACACTGGAAAAAAGCTATATTCTTGTAACAAATGCGACAAGGCATTTAATCGAAAAGAGACTTTGAAAGGACATTATGCTAATTCACACTGGAGAAATATAGCCATTTTCTTGCAACAGATTAGATAAAGTATTTAATCACTAGCACCGGCTTTGCACGCGTGTACCTTTATTTTTAATCATTTTGAGATATATATATAATTTTATCCTTATAAAGGACATAGGTATGTAGTTTTAGGGTTCCGTGCCCAAAGAGTAAAAAAACCGGCCAAGTGCGTGTCGGACCACGTGCAATGTAGGGTTTCGTAATTTTCCCAGCCCAATTTTCCCACTCCAATAGTCTCCACTTCCTTACTTCACTTAGTCCTAAAAATCCTAATATGTCTATCCCCAATATTGTCATTTCTCCTTTAACTTTAACTAATTTCCCCGTGGTGAGCATGGTACGAACAAAATCAAAATCGTTACATTGTGAAAGCCCATTGTCAAGAACGTTACCATATTTTCTTGCTTGCATCATTACTTTATGTGGGAATTGTTGTGCAGTAGGTTGGTAGGTTCCCGTTTCCTTCTGCACCGCAGTTCAGAATCCGGCGTGCTGTCCTCTATTATCCAGTCAGGAGCCCTATTAGAAAACTATTCTTCGGCCTTCTGCCAGTACTGATAAGGCTGCTGCTGAATGCTTATTTACTGACGGCATTTGATCGCCATGTCACAAGGTCGTCATAGGAACTATACAATATTTTATAAGTGAGCCTGCTTTCTGTTGACCCTGCCGCTGTTGGTCGGGGACTGCTTGTTCAGTATTCGCAGCAAACCACCATATTCGGCCGCCACTATCCGCCACCTGTGGAACCTGTTGGTAGCTGGCAGCTCAGCCCCAACAATATTCATTAATTTTATAATAAGTAATGTTATAGGTATTTCATAGTATATTTCAATTACATTTTTTAATAAGTCTATAATTAATAGTTTATACTTATAAAAAGTTATTATTTTATTAATATACTTAAGTACCTAAGTAAAACTTAATTAAGATATTTTTGATCTCATTAGTAGTTAATTTTGTCAACGTTATGTTGTGACCGTCTGTAATTGGCTTTTGTATCGGAGTTGTTCACATCCTACATAACCTTATGGCTGTTATCAGCCCATTTTAATAAATAAATAAATTTTAAACAAGTTTGTTTGCTATGCTAAGTTATTGACTGCCATAATTGGACAACCGGCGAAGTGCGAGTTGGACTCGCGCACGAAGGGTTCCGTACTATTATCAAAACGGAGAAAAAAAGGGACACCCGGATGGAACGAAGTTCTCACAAAATAACGTGGGACAAGGGAAGGGGAATCAACTTTGACTTCGACCTCGACCTCGACCTCCACCTCCACCTCCACCTCGACCTCGACCTCCACTTCCACCTCGACCTCGACCTCGACACAATTAATAGATATATATATTAATAGATATACTATAGCAAAAAAGTGTCGTGACAACTTTTCGTAAGAATTTTTTCCGTCTAGCCCCCTTTCACAACGCGCGATAAGGAACTTCGTTCCAAAAAACACGTTTGCTGTACGGGAGCTCCATTTCAATATTTATTTTATGCTGTTTTTAGAGAAATACATCATCTGTAAAATATCAAATGTCTAGCTATCACGATTCAGAATATACAGCCTGGTGACAGACAGACGGACAGCGGAGTCTTAGTAATATGGTACCATTTTACCCTTTAGGTACGAAACTAAAAATTACCAAAACCGGAGTAGGTACCACAACCGGGTCTTTGACCCTACTTGTATTTAAAATGTACAACATACAAGCATACAACGGTAAATGTAGTTTTAAACCCTAGTTACAAGTAGGTAGGTACCGACATCGAGTATTAGATTACGCGTGGAATAAAATAATTCCATGGTAGGTATGTATCCAACTACATACGATCATTCACAATTGAAAAGCTTTAAATTTTAAAAAACACTAGAAAACCATCGAATTTGTACCGGCTTGCTTTCAAAGTTCTTGTTTCCAACGTACGAGGCGGTATGGTCCAGGCAAGTCCAAGCCTAAAAAAAACTTAATGACATACTTCCGTCGCGCGAGATCGAGGTGTCAATGTCATATCAACTCGGCAGCTACTAGTAAAGTAAATCGATACATCTAAAGTAAAATTTATTTTCATTTACCTTTGTTGTTACATGTATTTTAACATACGAATTGTTACTTGATTGTTTGTATTTTAATAATACCTAAATAGACCCATGAACTTGATTGCTCGGCCTACGCTACACCACACCCCGCTAATAAAGGTGTGCAATGGCTTCGGTGTGCAGAATATGTCTAGTCGGCAATATCAGGATGCTGAACGATGATAATATCCACCTCCTGGAGATGTACGAAACACTTACTAACACCAAGGTAGGTAACTATTGGACTTTGCGATATTAGTAGGTATATTTTGCAATTTCCGGTTCTGGAGGTAGAATTTTGTATAAGTAGGTTGTATTGTGGAGTTTTATCCTGGTTAATAGAAAAACACTAATTTCCCCCTTCATCATTACATGATATGTTTCAGCTCAACACAGAAACAGAAAATGGGATGCCTAGCACAGTGTGCTATGTTTGTCACCGAGAGCTGCAGAAGTGCCACAAACTATCCCAAATGGCACGAATATCCAACGGAATCCTTCAAGATCTGTTTGAATGTGGCATTGAGGTAGGTACTGCATAGTCACTAACTAGTGGCAGTTGGGAGTTGTGTGTATTCTTTGTAACAAAATGTGAGTTTTAAAGCAGGAGAATTTGGTTACTGTTAATTTGGATGTGGCATATGCACTTATTATAGTTCATGTGCAGAATGAGACACAAATGACAGCCAGTTTAAACATTTTAATTTTAATGGTTGAATACTTTGGCCTGATCTGCCTGTTTGTATTACCATTTAGGCTCATGCCATATGTGAAAACTTTACAAGTTAGCTTGAGTTCGTTAGGTTTTGGATATGAACTACAGTCAACAGGCTAGCTAGTGTTGTCAGTTAGATTGATTTCACGAAGATGACGATTTTAAACAAAATCAACTAAAATTTGATTTGATATGTTGGCGAAACTGCTGTTTGATTCATGACGTTTTCTTGGATGCTTGCTTCATATCTACAGCTTGTTTGTTTGCTTCAATACCTTTGCCTTACCTACTTTTTTACTTAAACCTGAGGACACAAAAATTACAGTTATGTATGGTACAGCGGACTCGCGCAAAAAGACAAAAAAAAAATATGACATAAAAAAACACGTTTGTTGTATGTTAGCCCCACTTAAATATTTATTTTATTCTGTTTTTGGTATTCGTTATTATAGCGGCAACAGAAATACATAATCTGTGAAAATTTCAACTGTCTAGCTATCACAGTTCATGAGATAAGTCTTAGTAATAGGGTCACCCGTACAAGAAACCGTGTACCATTGGGCTTTGGGGGTTCTACTGCGCAATATTTAAAACTAAATATTGGGCAGTGGAATTCTCAAAGCCTAATGCCAAAAAAACAGGAGTTTGAGCTATTATTAAGTCAAGAGAAAATTGGAATATGTCTAGTTAGTGAAACTTGGTTAAAAGAAGAATGTAATTTAAGATTTAGTGGGTATAATATTTATAGAAAAGATAGAGATGACGAGTATGGCGGAGTAGCTATTGTAGTTCATAGATCTATCAAATCTCAATTATACTCCATTAATATAAATAATTCAGGAATTGAGATACTGGGTGTAAAAATTCTAAACTGTAAACACTTATATTGCATTGCCTCAGTATACTGTCCACCATCTATAAGAACTACGCAACATGATTGGAATGATGTTTTTTCCAAATTTGGACATAAATCAATTATAGCAGGCGATTTTAACGGTCATCACTCTAACTGGTCCAACAAAATAGACACTAGGGGTTTACAGCTTTTGGAATCTAGCACAGACTACAACTTTGTGTCCTTAAACAATGGCGAGGTCACAAGAATTAAACTAGTAAATGGTAGTTTACAAGAAAGCGCCCCTGATATAACATTCGTATCCACAGACATAGCTGTCCATTTTAACTGGGGTGTAACTAAAGAATGTTTAGGCAGTGACCATATGTTTATTATGGCGAAGTTACAATGCCCCGATTCTCCATCATTTATTAAACGCCGTAACTTTAAGTTAGCGAATTGGCATATATACGATGAATCTTGTAAACATGGTTTTACCAATGATAGAGCTTATATGAGTAACGATGTTCAGTCAATGTATGATTTTTTTATTGACACGATTAACCACTCGGCTGATCAAAGTATTCCATATTTAAAGGTATGTACAAATCCATCCCGCTCGTTCAAGCCGAAGCACTTTTGGTCACCATCAGTGTCCCAAGCCGTTGCTGAACGTCGGTTAGCGCTTATGAATTTTAGAAAAAATCCAACCCCGCTCAATTTTGATGCAATGAAAGAAAGAATCGCGATGGCACAAAAAACAATCAGGCAAGCCTCGTCTAGCAGTTGGAAAAGATTCTGCGGGGAAATAGATGAATCAACCAGTTCCTCCGATATGTGGAAAAAAAATGCGATGGATGAAGGGGGTAAGACAAGATCGAACCCACGCCTCTACTGACAGTAAGGAGCAATTGTTGCGATCTCTGGCCCCGGATTTTGTAGAGCCGCCTACTCCCATTTTTATTTCTAAGAACCAGCATCTAGAAAGTGAGTTTACCCCCCAAGAGTTGTACAATTGCCTTAAAAAGAAAGATTCAGCCCCAGGTGAAGATAACATAACATATTCTATGATATATTATCTACCTACCGACGGTAAATTATTTTTACTTCATATGTATAATTTGATATTTGTTAATGCTGTAATACCAGATCAGTGGCGTACTGTTAAAATTATTCCTATTCCGAAACCTAACACTAGTAATAATTCTATTCCAAAATTTAGACCTATTTCATTAATTTCATGCGTTTGTAAAATTTTTCATTCTATGTTGAATCGTCGCCTAGAATGGTTCGTTGAAAGAAACAAAGTGTTGTCACAGTCTACCTCTGGTTTTCGAAGAGGCCAGTCAAGTCTGGACTGCATTGTAAGACTAGTATCCAAAATACAAGTGGGATTTGCCAACAACGTGCCTACTCTAGCATGTTTCCTAGACATAGATGGGGCATACAATAATGTGCTGATTGAACAACTGTCTATTACGTTGGACGAGTTAGAAGTTGGTGCCAAAATATGCAATTATCTATTTCAATTCTTAAGGAAAAGATATTTAAAAATTAAGGAAGATGATGAGGAGCGCTCTCTTATGAGATGGACAGGTAGAGGTTTAGCACAAGGGGATCCGATATCTCCTCTACTTTTTAATATAATTACACATAAAATCTGCCAATCAATGGATAATAATAGCTTACAATACGCAGATGACTTTGTGTTCTTGTTCCAAAATAGAGACTTATCAAATAGCGTACGGAATATGCAGAGCTGTATCATTGCTGTATCTTCAATACTGGCCCAAATTGGTCTAGAGATCTCTCTATCAAAGACCAAATTGTGTTTATTTAGCAGAAAACGTGGGAGAGATCGGGTGGAGGTTGTCGTCAATGGTCATACTGTTCCGGTGGTTGACTGCATTAGATACCTGGGTGTGTGGCTAGATAGGTCTCTACGTTGGAACAGGCATATCAGAGAAGTACAAATAAAAAGTTCGAAATTGATAAATATTCTTAAAATTCTGGCAGGAGCATCATGGGGTGTGCACCCAAAACATCTACGTAGACTATATATTTCTTTAAAAGAAGTCGTTTAGATTACGCTAGCTTTATTTATGATAGTGCTGCAAAAACTCACCTTATTAAGCTAGACAGAATCCAAAATTGTGCCTTGCGAATTGTTGATGGTTTTGTTAAAACCACTCCTATACATGTGATGGAGTGTGAACTATGTTTACCGCCTCTGTATTTGCGTAGGGAATATCTTGCCACCAAGTATTGTCTCAAGGCCCAATCTTGGACGAATAATGTGACTATTAACTTATTGAATTCCTTGTTAGACCTAAGAAATTTAACTTTTTTCCGTAGAAACAAAAACTCCTTACTCATACATATTTATAGCGATACTAAAGAAGAAGTTATAATTACCTATAACCCACTGAAAATGTTTACCTTAGATACCTGGATCTCTAATATAAATATGGAAATTATTGAAATAACAGTTGATAATATAATAGAACCAAAAGATAAATATGATAGTAGAATTTTAAAATATAATACTTTACACATGTTAAACAGTAAGTTTAAAGGATGGCATAGGATATATACTGATGGATCCTTGACTGAAGATGGGAGAGGATTTGCATTTTACGACCCCCAATTAAATGTAAAACAAAGCTATAAAATTGTCAATAATTCATCGATTTGTATTATGACAGTTGAACTTTGCGCTATCTCGGAGGCGCTTTCTTACATAATTAGTACAGGATCGAGAAGGCAATTATTCTGACAGACAGCAGAAGTGCCTTACAGCATGTGGCTCGTTGCGCCTCTGGTCACAGAGGTACAACGATTGCCTATAAGATATTAGAAAAAGTCCTTGTACTAATGTGTAGGGGTGCATCCCTGAGGATGCAATGGATCCCATCACATGTTGGCATTGGCGGGAATGAGGTTGCAGACATGTTAGCCAGAGAAGCAATATCAAAGGGCTCTGAAGTTTTTATTATTCCGGAATACTCCGAAATACTTCACAAATACAGAAACCGCATAAGAAAGAAGTGGAAAGAGTACTTTGATATTACTTCTCTGGAGAAGGGCATTTGGTATCGAACAATGCAGTGTCAGCCTCCTCATATCCCATGGTGTACCAACACCATGTTAAGCAGGAAGTATATTGTGATCGCCCATAGATTGCGCTCCGGACATATGCCAAATAATAGCTTTGAATTCATAATGAGGAGAGTGGACAGTCCGAATTGTGACACTTGTGGGCTAAAAGATGATGTGTACCACCTTCTGATGGAGTGTGTCCGGAGTGCATCTATGAGGGAACAAATGTTTAGGTATTTAGATGGTAACCAGCTCGATATGGGCCTGTTCCAGGGTATTTTAGCCTCGCAAACATCCGACGTGGCTAAAATGCTCTATCGGGCTATATATATACGAACTGGTACATTAGGGCTCTAGTATTAACTTTAAATGTTGTGTATGTACTTATGAAGATACGATGGAACAGACATCGTCGGAAACCGACGCAATGTTCCTTAAAAAATAGAATAAAAAAAAATAAAAAAAAAAAAAAAAAAAAAGTAATAGGTTCCCGTTTTTACCCATTGGGTACGGAATCCTAAAAACCGCTTGCCTCATTTGGATATCATACTGATCAAATTGAAGAAAGAAATCATTCTGTATTACATTTACACACCTTATAATTACATTACCTTACATTCTAAGGTCAGTTTCATCTCAATTAAGTAGGTACATGCCAACATGTTAAATTTTATTAAATTTGAGCTCCAGTTTTGAACTTAAACCTCAAATTATAGATACCTAAGCAACTGAATCATAGAAGTATTAATTACAACTAGAAACTGTCCTTTTCCAGTTGCTACTGCCCTAATTAAAACCAACCATTGTTAGTAATTTCAATGCAAGCCAATGGTTTTAATAAATTCCACCATCTTGGAGTTGCAGTTAGTGTAGTTAATCATTCAACTTTATAAAAATGTATTGTTTCAGGCTACACATGATACGGTCACAATGATGCCTCTGGAAATAAAAGAAAAGTTATCAGTGACTCCTACACAGTACATGTGCATAAGTGATTATCCACACTCTGGAAGTACACCTCTACTAACTATTAAGAAAGAGGAACTAGACAGAATCGTTGTGACAAAAGAAGAAACATACGAAACTCAAGACATTGAGGAATTGCAATCACTTGTTGAAGACACTGAAATTGTTAATGATCTAAATAATTCAGAACTGCCTTCAGATAACGAGATTTATGCAGAGAATGAAATCATTGACGAGCAGTCGTGTTTCTGTTGTGAAGTGTGCAAAAGACAATTTTCAAATAAGTATAAATTGGCAAGTCATCTGAATATTCACAATAAAAATAAGAAATATATTTGCAATAGTTGTGATAAGGCATTTAATCAAAAATCACATTTGAAAGAACACATGCGTATTCACACTGGAGAAAAGCCATACTCTTGCAACAGATGTGACAAAGCATTTAATCAAAAAGGACATTTAAATCGACACATGCTAATTCACACTTCAGAAAAGCCATATTCTTGCAACAGATGTGACAAGGCATTTAATCGAATAGGAACTTTGAAAAAACACATGATGATTCACACTGGAGAAAAGCCATATTCTTGCAACAGATGTGACAAGTCATTTAATCGAAAAGAACATTTAAAAAGACACATAATAGTTCACACTGGAGAAATGCCATACTCTTGCAACAGATGTGACAAGGCATTTAATCAAAAAGAACATTTAAAACAACACATGCTAACTCACACTGGAGAAAAGCCATATTCTTGCAACAGATGTGACAAGGCATTTAATCAAAAAGGATCTTTGAAAAAACACATGATAATTCACACTGGAGAAAAGCCATATTCTTGCAACAGATGTGACAAGGCATTTAATCGAAAAGGATCTTTGAAAAAACACATGCTAATTCACACTGGAGAAAAGCCATATTCTTGCAACAAATGTGACAAAGCATTTAATCGAAAAGAAAATTTAAAACAACACATGCTAATTCACAATAGAGAACAGTCATATTCTTGCAACAGATTTTTTGGCAATTCAGTAATAAGGAGTAAATGGTGTATCGTTAATAAATAATAAATAACGAATAATGTTTGTTTAGATAATTTATTATAAATAATTCATAATTGGCTGACTACAATTGTTAAGTATTGGTTAATGATTGGTAGCTAGTTTAATGGTTTATATAAAGTGAAATGAAAGATGATTATATTATTACTATTTACAATGTTTAAGATATGGCTATGAACTATGGTGCCCCTGGAAGGATAGCAGAGCCTACAACACAAGTCTTAATGACTTAGTGTAGGCTTTGTTAAAAACTTGTTATGATATACAAGCCATCACTATAAGACATCTCAATAATTATATCTGTTTAATTATGTATGCATGTGCTTGAATTTTTGAATAAATGATTTTTGAATAAATGATTATTATTATTAAAAAAAAAAAAAAAAAAAAAGATGTGACAAGGCATTTAATCGAATAGGAAATTTGAAAAAACACATGCTTATTCACACTGGAGAAAATAAATATATTTGCGACATATGTGACAAGGCATTTAAACATAAAGAATCTTTGAAAAAACACATGCCTATTCACGTTGGAGAAAGCCATACTGTTGCAACACATGTGACAAGGCGTTTAATCAAAAAAGATATTTGAAACAACACATGCGAGTTCACACTGGAGAACAGCCATATTCTTGCAACAGTTGCGACAAGGCATTTAATGTAAAAAGGACACTTGAAACGACACATGCTAATTTACACTGGAAAAAAGCTATATTCTTGTAACAAATGCGACAAGGCATTTAATCGAAAAGAGACTTTGAAAGGACATTATGCTAATTCACACTGGAGAAATATAGCCATTTTCTTGCAACAGATTAGATAAAGTATTTAATCACTAGCACCGGCTTTGCACGCGTGTACCTTTATTTTTAATCATTTTGAGATATATATATAATTTTATCCTTATAAAGGACATAGGTATGTAGTTTTAGGGTTCCGTGCCCAAAGAGTAAAAAAACCGGCCAAGTGCGTGTCGGACCACGTGCAATGTAGGGTTTCGTAATTTTCCCAGCCCAATTTTCCCACTCCAATAGTCTCCACTTCCTTACTTCACTTAGTCCTAAAAATCCTAATATGTCTATCCCCAATATTGTCATTTCTCCTTTAACTTTAACTAATTTCCCCGTGGTGAGCATGGTACGAACAAAATCAAAATCGTTACATTGTGAAAGCCCATTGTCAAGAACGTTACCATATTTTCTTGCTTGCATCATTACTTTATGTGGGAATTGTTGTGCAGTAGGTTGGTAGGTTCCCGTTTCCTTCTGCACCGCAGTTCAGAATCCGGCGTGCTGTCCTCTATTATCCAGTCAGGAGCCCTATTAGAAAACTATTCTTCGGCCTTCTGCCAGTACTGATAAGGCTGCTGCTGAATGCTTATTTACTGACGGCATTTGATCGCCATGTCACAAGGTCGTCATAGGAACTATACAATATTTTATAAGTGAGCCTGCTTTCTGTTGACCCTGCCGCTGTTGGTCGGGGACTGCTTGTTCAGTATTCGCAGCAAACCACCATATTCGGCCGCCACTATCCGCCACCTGTGGAACCTGTTGGTAGCTGGCAGCTCAGCCCCAACAATATTCATTAATTTTATAATAAGTAATGTTATAGGTATTTCATAGTATATTTCAATTACATTTTTTAATAAGTCTATAATTAATAGTTTATACTTATAAAAAGTTATTATTTTATTAATATACTTAAGTACCTAAGTAAAACTTAATTAAGATATTTTTGATCTCATTAGTAGTTAATTTTGTCAACGTTATGTTGTGACCGTCTGTAATTGGCTTTTGTATCGGAGTTGTTCACATCCTACATAACCTTATGGCTGTTATCAGCCCATTTTAATAAATAAATAAATTTTAAACAAGTTTGTTTGCTATGCTAAGTTATTGACTGCCATAATTGGACAACCGGCGAAGTGCGAGTTGGACTCGCGCACGAAGGGTTCCGTACTATTATCAAAACGGAGAAAAAAAGGGACACCCGGATGGAACGAAGTTCTCACAAAATAACGTGGGACAAGGGAAGGGGAATCAACTTTGACTTCGACCTCGACCTCGACCTCCACCTCCACCTCCACCTCCACCTCGACCTCCACCTCGACCTCGACCTCCACCTCGACCTCCACTTCCACCTCGACCTCCACCTCGACACAATTAATAGATATATATATTAATAGATATACTATAGCAAAAAAGTGTCGTGACAACTTTTCGTAAGAATTTTTTCCGTCTAGCCCCCTTTCACAACGCGCGATAAGGAACTTCGTTCCAAAAAACACGTTTGCTGTACGGGAGCTCCATTTCAATATTTATTTTATGCTGTTTTTAGAGAAATACATCATCTGTAAAATATCAAATGTCTAGCTATCACGATTCAGAATATACAGCCTGGTGACAGACAGACGGACAGTGGAGTCTTAGTAATATGGTACCATTTTACCCTTTAGGTACGAAACTAAAAATTACCAAAACCGGAGTAGGTACCACAACCGGGTCTTTGACCCTACTTGTATTTAAAATGTACAACATACAAGCATACAACGGTAAATGTAGTTTTAAACCCTAGTTACAAGTAGGTAGGTACCGACATCGAGTATTAGATTACGCGTGGAATAAAATAATTCCATGGTAGGTATGTATCCAACTACATACGATCATTCACAATTGAAAAGCTTTAAATTTTAAAAAACACTAGAAAACCATCGAATTTGTACCGGCTTGCTTTCAAAGTTCTTGTTTCCAACGTACGAGGCGGTATGGTCCAGGCAAGTCCAAGCCTAAAAAAAACTTAATGACATACTTCCGTCGCGCGAGATCGAGGTGTCAATGTCATATCAACTCGGCAGCTACTAGTAAAGTAAATCGATACATCTAAAGTAAAATTTATTTTCATTTACCTTTGTTGTTACATGTATTTTAACATACGAATTGTTACTTGATTGTTTGTATTTTAATAATACCTAAATAGACCCATGAACTTGATTGCTCGGCCTACGCTACACCACACCCCGCTAATAAAGGTGTGCAATGGCTTCGGTGTGCAGAATATGTCTAGTCGGCAATATCAGGATGCTGAACGATGATAATATCCACCTCCTGGAGATGTACGAAACACTTACTAACACCAAGGTAGGTAACTATTGGACTTTGCGATATTAGTAGGTATATTTTGCAATTTCCGGTTCTGGAGGTAGAATTTTGTATAAGTAGGTTGTATTGTGGGGTTTTATCCTGGTTAATAGAAAAACACTAATTTCCCCCTTCATCATTACATGATATGTTTCAGCTCAACACAGAAACAGAAAATGGGATGCCTAGCACAGTGTGCTATGTTTGTCACCGAGAGCTGCAGAAGTGCCACAAACTATCCCAAATGGCACGAATATCCAACGGAATCCTTCAAGATCTGTTTGAATGTGGCATTGAGGTAGGTACTGCATAGTCACTAACTAGTGGCAGTTGGGAGTTGTGTGTATTCTTTGTAACAAAATGTGAGTTTTAAAGCAGGAGAATTTGGTTACTGTTAATTTGGATGTGGCATATGCACTTATTATAGTTCATGTGCAGAATGAGACACAAATGACAGCCAGTTTAAACATTTTAATTTTAATGGTTGAATACTTTGGCCTGATCTGCCTGTTTGTATTACCATTTAGGCTCATGCCATATGTGAAAACTTTACAAGTTAGCTTGAGTTCGTTAGGTTTTGGATATGAACTACAGTCAACAGGCTAGCTAGTGTTGTCAGTTAGATTGATTTCACGAAGATGACGATTTTAAACAAAATCAACTAAAATTTGATTTGATATGTTGGCGAAACTGCTGTTTGATTCATGACGTTTTCTTGGATGCTTGCTTCATATCTACAGCTTGTTTGTTTGCTTCAATACCTTTGCCTTACCTACTTTTTTACTTAAACCTGAGGACACAAAAATTACAGTTATGTATGGTACAGCGGACTCGCGCAAAAAGACAAAAAAAAAATATGACATAAAAAAACACGTTTGTTGTATGTTAGCCCCACTTAAATATTTATTTTATTCTGTTTTTGGTATTCGTTATTATAGCGGCAACAGAAATACATAATCTGTGAAAATTTCAACTGTCTAGCTATCACAGTTCATGAGATAAGTCTTAGTAATAGGGTCACCCGTACAAGAAACCGTGTACCATTGGGCTTTGGGGGTTCTACTGCGCAATATTTAAAACTAAATATTGGGCAGTGGAATTCTCAAAGCCTAATGCCAAAAAAACAGGAGTTTGAGCTATTATTAAGTCAAGAGAAAATTGGAATATGTCTAGTTAGTGAAACTTGGTTAAAAGAAGAATGTAATTTAAGATTTAGTGGGTATAATATTTATAGAAAAGATAGAGATGACGAGTATGGCGGAGTAGCTATTGTAGTTCATAGATCTATCAAATCTCAATTATACTCCATTAATATAAATAATTCAGGAATTGAGATACTGGGTGTAAAAATTCTAAACTGTAAACACTTATATTGCATTGCCTCAGTATACTGTCCACCATCTATAAGAACTACGCAACATGATTGGAATGATGTTTTTTCCAAATTTGGACATAAATCAATTATAGCAGGCGATTTTAACGGTCATCACTCTAACTGGTCCAACAAAATAGACACTAGGGGTTTACAGCTTTTGGAATCTAGCACAGACTACAACTTTGTGTCCTTAAACAATGGCGAGGTCACAAGAATTAAACTAGTAAATGGTAGTTTACAAGAAAGCGCCCCTGATATAACATTCGTATCCACAGACATAGCTGTCCATTTTAACTGGGGTGTAACTAAAGAATGTTTAGGCAGTGACCATATGTTTATTATGGCGAAGTTACAATGCCCCGATTCTCCATCATTTATTAAACGCCGTAACTTTAAGTTAGCGAATTGGCATATATACGATGAATCTTGTAAACATGGTTTTACCAATGATAGAGCTTATATGAGTAACGATGTTCAGTCAATGTATGATTTTTTTATTGACACGATTAACCACTCGGCTGATCAAAGTATTCCATATTTAAAGGTATGTACAAATCCATCCCGCTCGTTCAAGCCGAAGCACTTTTGGTCACCATCAGTGTCCCAAGCCGTTGCTGAACGTCGGTTAGCGCTTATGAATTTTAGAAAAAATCCAACCCCGCTCAATTTTGATGCAATGAAAGAAAGAATCGCGATGGCACAAAAAACAATCAGGCAAGCCTCGTCTAGCAGTTGGAAAAGATTCTGCGGGGAAATAGATGAATCAACCAGTTCCTCCGATATGTGGAAAAAAAATGCGATGGATGAAGGGGGTAAGACAAGATCGAACCCACGCCTCTACTGACAGTAAGGAGCAATTGTTGCGATCTCTGGCCCCGGATTTTGTAGAGCCGCCTACTCCCATTTTTATTTCTAAGAACCAGCATCTAGAAAGTGAGTTTACCCCCCAAGAGTTGTACAATTGCCTTAAAAAGAAAGATTCAGCCCCAGGTGAAGATAACATAACATATTCTATGATATATTATCTACCTACCGACGGTAAATTATTTTTACTTCATATGTATAATTTGATATTTGTTAATGCTGTAATACCAGATCAGTGGCGTACTGTTAAAATTATTCCTATTCCGAAACCTAACACTAGTAATAATTCTATTCCAAAATTTAGACCTATTTCATTAATTTCATGCGTTTGTAAAATTTTTCATTCTATGTTGAATCGTCGCCTAGAATGGTTCGTTGAAAGAAACAAAGTGTTGTCACAGTCTACCTCTGGTTTTCGAAGAGGCCAGTCAAGTCTGGACTGCATTGTAAGACTAGTATCCAAAATACAAGTGGGATTTGCCAACAACGTGCCTACTCTAGCATGTTTCCTAGACATAGATGGGGCATACAATAATGTGCTGATTGAACAACTGTCTATTACGTTGGACGAGTTAGAAGTTGGTGCCAAAATATGCAATTATCTATTTCAATTCTTAAGGAAAAGATATTTAAAAATTAAGGAAGATGATGAGGAGCGCTCTCTTATGAGATGGACAGGTAGAGGTTTAGCACAAGGGGATCCGATATCTCCTCTACTTTTTAATATAATTACACATAAAATCTGCCAATCAATGGATAATAATAGCTTACAATACGCAGATGACTTTGTGTTCTTGTTCCAAAATAGAGACTTATCAAATAGCGTACGGAATATGCAGAGCTGTATCATTGCTGTATCTTCAATACTGGCCCAAATTGGTCTAGAGATCTCTCTATCAAAGACCAAATTGTGTTTATTTAGCAGAAAACGTGGGAGAGATCGGGTGGAGGTTGTCGTCAATGGTCATACTGTTCCGGTGGTTGACTGCATTAGATACCTGGGTGTGTGGCTAGATAGGTCTCTACGTTGGAACAGGCATATCAGAGAAGTACAAATAAAAAGTTCGAAATTGATAAATATTCTTAAAATTCTGGCAGGAGCATCATGGGGTGTGCACCCAAAACATCTACGTAGACTATATATTTCTTTAAAAGAAGTCGTTTAGATTACGCTAGCTTTATTTATGATAGTGCTGCAAAAACTCACCTTATTAAGCTAGACAGAATCCAAAATTGTGCCTTGCGAATTGTTGATGGTTTTGTTAAAACCACTCCTATACATGTGATGGAGTGTGAACTATGTTTACCGCCTCTGTATTTGCGTAGGGAATATCTTGCCACCAAGTATTGTCTCAAGGCCCAATCTTGGACGAATAATGTGACTATTAACTTATTGAATTCCTTGTTAGACCTAAGAAATTTAACTTTTTTCCGTAGAAACAAAAACTCCTTACTCATACATATTTATAGCGATACTAAAGAAGAAGTTATAATTACCTATAACCCACTGAAAATGTTTACCTTAGATACCTGGATCTCTAATATAAATATGGAAATTATTGAAATAACAGTTGATAATATAATAGAACCAAAAGATAAATATGATAGTAGAATTTTAAAATATAATACTTTACACATGTTAAACAGTAAGTTTAAAGGATGGCATAGGATATATACTGATGGATCCTTGACTGAAGATGGGAGAGGATTTGCATTTTACGACCCCCAATTAAATGTAAAACAAAGCTATAAAATTGTCAATAATTCATCGATTTGTATTATGACAGTTGAACTTTGCGCTATCTCGGAGGCGCTTTCTTACATAATTAGTACAGGACTCGAGAAGGCAATTATTCTGACAGACAGCAGAAGTGCCTTACAGCATGTGGCTCGTTGCCCCTCTGGTCACAGAGGTACAACGATTGCCTATAAGATATTAGAAAAAGTCCTTGTACTAATGTGTAGGGGTGCATCCCTGAGGATGCAATGGATCCCATCACATGTTGGCATTGGCGGGAATGAGGTTGCAGACATGTTAGCCAGAGAAGCAATATCAAAGGGCTCTGAAGTTTTTATTATTCCGGAATACTCCGAAATACTTCACAAATACAGAAACCGCAGAAAGAAGTGGAAAGAGTACTTTGATATTACTTCTCTGGAGAAGGGCATTTGGTATCGAACAATGCAGTGTGAGCCTCCTCATATCCCATGGTGTACCAACACCATGTTAAGCAGGAAGTATATTGTGATCGCCCATAGATTGCGCTCCGGACATATGCCAAATAATAGCTTTGAATTCATAATGAGGAGAGTGGACAGTCCGAATTGTGACACTTGTGGGCTAAAAGATGATGTGTACCACCTTCTGATGGAGTGTGTCCGGAGTGCATCTATGAGGGAACAAATGTTTAGGTATTTAGATGGTAACCAGCTCGATATGGGCCTGTTCCAGGGTATTTTAGCCTCGCAAACATCCGACGTGGCTAAAATGCTCTATCGGGCTATATATATACGAACTG
The DNA here is from genome assembly GCA_912999785.1 of Hydriomena furcata. Classification (NCBI taxonomy): domain Eukaryota; kingdom Metazoa; phylum Arthropoda; class Insecta; order Lepidoptera; family Geometridae; genus Hydriomena; species Hydriomena furcata. The sequence goes on from OU538848.1 coordinate 2,555,021, forward strand.
GTACATTAGGGCTCTAGTATTAACTTTAAATGTTGTGTATGTACTTATGAAGATACGATGGAACAGACATCGTCGGAAACCGACGCAATGTTCCTTAAAAAAAGTAATAGGGTCCCGTTTTTACCCATTGGGTACGGAATCCTAAAAACCGCTTGCCTCATTTGGATATCATACTGATCAAATTGAAGAAAGAAATCATTCTGTATTACATTTACACACCTTATAATTACATTACCTTACATTCTAAGGTCAGTTTCATCTCAATTAAGTAGGTACATGCCAACATGTTAAATTTTATTAAATTTGAGCTCCAGTTTTGAACTTAAACCTCAAATTATAGATACCTAAGCAACTGAATCATAGAAGTATTAATTACAACTAGAAACTGTCCTGTTCCAGTTGCTACTGCCCTAATTAAAACCAACCATTGTTAGTAATTTCAATGCAAGCCAATGGTTTTAATAAATTCCACCATCTTGGAGTTGCAGTTAGTGTAGTTAATCATTAAACTTTATAAAAATGTATTGTTTCAGGCTACACATGATACGGTCACAATGATGCCTCTGGAAATAAAAGAAAAGTTATCAGTGACTCCTACACAATACATGTGCATAAGTGATTATCCACACTCTGGAAGTACACCTCTACTAACTATTAAGGAGGAGGAACTAGACAGAATCGTTGTGACAAAAGAAGAAACATACGAAACTCAAGACATTGAGGAATTGCAATCACTTGTTGAAGACACTGAAATTGTTAATGATCTAAATAATTCAGAACTGCCTTCAGATAACGAGATTTATGCAGAGAATGAAATCATTGACGAGCAGTCGTGTTTCTGTTGTGATGTGTGCAAAAGACAATTTTCAAATAAGTATAAATTGGCAAGTCATCTGAATATTCACAATAAAAATAAGAAATATATTTGCAACAGTTGTGATAAGGCATTTAATCAAAAATCACATTTGAAAAAACACATGTGTATTCACACTGGAGAAAAGCCATACTCTTGCAACAGATGTGACAAGGCATTTAATCAAATAGGAACTTTGAAACAACACATGCTAATTCACACTGAAGAAAAGCCATATTCTTGCAACTGTTGCGACAAGGCATTTAATTATAAAGGAAATTTGAAAATCCACATGCGAATTCACACTGGAGAAAAGCCATATTCTTGCAACAGATGTGACATGGCATTTAATCAAAAAGGATCTTTGAAACAACACATGATGATTCACACTGGAGAAAAGCCATATTCTTGCAACAGATGTGTCAAGGCATTTAATCAAAAATCACATTTGAAAGAACACATGCGTATTCACACTGGGGAAAAGCCATACTCTTGCAACAGATGTGACAAAGCATTTAATCAAAAAGGATCTTTGAAACAACACATGATGATTCACACTGGAGAAAAGCCATACTCTTGCAACAGATGTGACAAGGCATTTAATAAAAAAGAACATTTAAAAAGACACATACTAGTTCACACTGGAGAAAAGCCATATTCTTGCAACAGATGTGACATGGCATTTAAACGAAAACAGAATTTGAATAAACACATGCTAAATCACGTTGAGAAAGCTATACTGTCAACGCCGTCTTAAACTATGCTGGGGCCTTTGGGCGCACAAGAATTTGGGGCCCTTTTGGAAAGTAAAGAAAGCTAATTATGCTAAAAAACTTCTATATTATGTTATAATCTTCTATTTGTTACCTAATCAAATATATGATAAAATTAACAAATGTTGTTTTAAGTTCCCGTTCCCGTATTATCAAATCTAATAAAGCTCAAATTGACTCTACGTTTTAGTTAGAAAACTTTTGTATGGGAAAAAGAAAAGGGCTGTTTTTAGGGTTTTACCGGCAATTATTCGAATTTTTCTCACCTTTTAAACCTTCCCTAGACCTCCACGAACATAGACAGGATAAATCCGTTCAGCCGTTATCGAGTTTTAGCGAGACAATTTTTCTCACCTTTTAAACCTTCCCTAGACCTCCACGAACATAGACAGGATAAATCCGTTCAGCCGTTATCGAGTTTTAGCGAGACTAACGAACAGCAATTGATTTTATATATATATGTCGTAATCGAATTAAGAATACGGTCACACAGTTGATTTACGGAACGCCAGCGTAATCGTTTTGTTATTGAAACCGACACCTACCCTCAGCCCAAAAAAAATTAGTTAGGTACTATGTCAAACGGAGACGAAGTAAATAGGCCCCCGCCGATATCAGAAGTGGGATCAGTGTCGGTTCAAAATGAAGAAAATGATCATCATCATTGGCGTAAAATGTTTGAAATCCAAAATTCAAACATGCGAGCATGAATTCGACTCATAAATTTAAACGGTGATAAACCAAATGATAAGGAAACGCTAGCAGCATATGCAAGTCGGTTAATTACGTCTCTATCTAACCGTTGGAAAGATTCGAACAAAGAACAGATTGCAGTCGCTACCGTGTTAGCTCACATTTCACAGTTTGATACGAGATTGCAACGATTGGCTTTTACAACCGATATTACAACTAGGGACAAATTACAACAAGAACTACATGCTTTCTTGCACCTGAAACGTAAAGCGGCTACTCCTGATGAACCATTAAAGCCGTTTGATCCAAAACGAACCAAGATGTCTACCCTCAAATGTTACTCGTGCGGAAAACTAGGTCACAAGAAATCGGAGTGTAGAAGCAAACCTATTGACAATAAAGGACGACCACAGGCTGCGTACTCGACATCATCTCAAGCCGCTGAGCAGCCTGCATTAAAGCCTTTAGTTTGTTTCAAATGTGGCAAACCAGGCCACATCGCTATACGGTGCACGAGCGGCGGCGGCCAAGCGAGCGGCGGCGGTGGCGGTACAAGCGCGGCGCATAGCAAGAGGCGTGTGGACGTTTGTATCGTACCAACGTCTTCTAGAACACTACCATAAAGGTGAGCTGTATTGTTTTTTTTTCGATTCTGGTGCTGAGTGCTCGTTAGTTAGTAAAAGCTTTTCGAATTTTACTGGTTCCCGGGTAATTCACTGATTCCAGTATGTCAAGAAATTGTTATTGAGGCATCGCCTCTTGAACTATTAATCGGTAAAGTGGTAAGACCCCTGTCCTGTCGTTGATGAGTAACGACGTTGACACTGAGGTAGACATAGATGAATTTCGAAAAAATGCTACAAATAACATTCAAAGGTCCGCTGAATATGATAAAGGGCAGTTCGATAGCACGAAAGCGGCGATCATACCATTTTCAGTCGGTGATTTCGTTTTGTTAGCAAACGAGAGCGAAATCAGACTAAGTTAGATCCTAAGTACAAGGACTCGTTTAGAGTGATAGAGGTATTGGACGCTGATCGATACACGTTGAAAGCTTTGAACTCTAGACGAACTAACAAATACGCGCATGATAGATTAAGGGTTATGCCAGTTAGTCATGTACCAGAGGAAGTGATTGTCAGTGATGATCATGTTGAGGAAGTCTAATTTTATTAGTATAGACTAAGCGTAAGACTCTATCAGCCGTACAAAATCGACCGTACCAGTAGCTATTTCGTAGCCGTAGCCCGGTAGAAATCGGTGTCTCTTGAGGCAACTCAAGTAGTCCGTGGGTGCGCGGTGTGCGATTAGCTCTGGCGGAGGTCGGGGTCTTGAAGACCGTAGTGTGGGTCAGCGGGTGATCACACGGCGATCCTAACGGATGCGCGTCTATGTGCAATGGTAAATTGCTGGTCAGCTGGTGAAGGCTGTGGTGATAGAGGTTTTACACGAAGGTTTTATAATAACTGGTTGCTAATACGTTAATGCGATGGTACATGACTCTGGCTAATCATAATAAACTAACTCAAATAAGGTCAGGAACAGCCGAGGGCAAATTATACTCTCACTACTGTATTGTTTTAGAATAACACACGGGGACGTGTGGTAGCAGGATGGCCGTGTCGTAATCGAATTAAGAATACGGTCACACAGTTGATTTACGGAACGCCAGCGCCATCTACCGGCGCTAGACGGAGTCTACGAGTCACCCGATCCGAGTCTCTACGAGAGAGAACGAGCGATCCGGACCCGGACAATGGACAGTCTTCCTTCATCGGTCGAACAGTGCAGTCGTAGAAACTGTCTCGCGTTCCGTAGTCTAATAGTTTAGTATAGGTGCTTTGTTTTGCCCGCTCTACACTTAGCCCGCGAATCACGGCGCGACTTCGCGGCGCGAACTTGCCGCGAATTTAACAATGACTCTACACTCGCAATGGTTCGCGGACTTTTCACAGTTACGTTCGCAACGTTGAATGAGATGGACGTTGAAGTAGCTGTTGCTGCGTCGCTAACAATGTGCGCGTTAGCGTACTATAATTTTGTACACATTAAAAATTAAACACAAATAAAGAATCGTTTATTTTATTTTATTTTATTTTTTTATAATCGTCGTGATTTTTTAATTTGTTTTTATGATCCTTTTGCTTAGGATCCCACAAAATAGGTTCCGCTTGGTACAACTCTAAAAATTGTAACTCCATCTCGTTCGTCCACGTTACGTTCATTTTTTTGATAAATACAGTAGTAGTGCAGGTCTAACTCAGACAACGGCTCGAACAATACTGACCGTCGCGGACTGCGAGTGTGGAGCCATGCACGTTCGCGTCGCGTTCGCGCTTCGCGCTCCCTTTGACGCGGAACAAAAAACCGACAAAAAATGGGGAACAAAGCGCGAAACCGCGAAGAATATGTGAAACGGCTCCACACTTAGCGTTCGCGCCCTTTCGCGGCCTTCGCGCGCGATTCGCGGGCTAAGTGTAGAGCGGGCATTACATTGATTCTAGAATACAGAGATTGACCATAATCGTTTTGTTATTGAAACCGACACCTACCCTCAGCCCAAAAAAAATTAGTTAGGTACTATGTCAAACGGAGACGAAGTAAATAGGCCCCCGCCGATATATAGATAATATGTCACTATTAATAATAATAATCAATATAAGTTTAGATGGTGGCGAAATGCGTAACTGTTATTTCCTACTTACATAAAATCGCTATCAGACAAGGCTTTACGCTTTCATTTTTTACCGTAAAATATACGAAGTAAAATAGGAAGTATTTAGATATTTCTGTACGTTTTTGTGTGAAAAAAGTGTTATATGTGCCGCACAAAAATGTTTTAAGAATAAATCTTTTAAGCAATTGGGGCCTTCCTTCGGGGCCCCCGTGAGGATAGGGAAATTATTATTGCATACTGTTATAACAATTTAAATAAGAAATTTACACAAAAAATTCACGATCTCCAGATGCTCAAATACTTGATAATTGATAAAAAGGGTAGTATGAAGCATGTCGAAACATTAAATTTGGCACATGCGCACTTTTTGCAGTAGTTTGGATTCCATACGTGACAGTTTGCAAGCCCATCACTGCTTATAAGCTTATTAGGGTTTCGTATTCCATGTCCGTCCGTCCGTCTGTCCGCAGCTTAGCTCAGAGACTATCAGTGCTAAAAAGCTGTAATTTGGCATGTATATAATCCATATATTTTGTAATGTCAACAAAGTCGTAGAATAAAATCTTTATAACAATTTTTTTAGGGTACTGCCCTACACCTAAAGTGGGGATGTTATTTTTTTTCTCGCGTACCCCATGTTGCGGGGTATCGTCGATAGGTCTTTAAAAAGTATGGAGCGTTGTAAAAACAACTTTTAGATTAAGAGAGCCGTTTGTAAAATATTAAGCCTTAAAGTGCCAATTTTTGTTGCCCCCCCTCTAAATTTAAACTATCAGGTTTGGAGGCGTGAAAAAATAGAGTATAAATCTGATTCTGATTCTCATTCTCATTGAGCTCCATTATGCAGTTCACCCGGATTCGTCTTACACACGTTATCAGCTTTGCATTTTTTTGTATCTTTGAATCATACGTCAGTTAATATGTAGGTATTTCAATAGGATAGTTTTATGTTATTCTGGGAAATTCAAATTTTGTGACAGCAGTTGCCACTTTTACTTAATTAATGCCGGCTTTTACGGCGTTTTCCATTTGTTCTGGCCGTTCTGGGGTATAGCTCTTTGCTAGTGCCATTTCTGCAAACGTCGTAGTTAGACAATAAAAAAAAAGTACCTAAGTTAGTTTTGAAAAAAAGTAAGTTAGAATTGAATCTAACACACTAAACATACCGTAAACTCACCTACAATACCATGTAATAACGTATACAGGGTGTCCAAGAACCTGGCGTCCAACTGGATTCCCACGATGCCCCAAGTTCTAACAGTACTCAGAAAAATATTTTAAAAAATCCACCCCATGTACTTACAGAATTATACTGATTTCAAAAAAAAAGGGGAAATGAGCACCCTGTGACATACTTTTGAATGCTGTGACTGCTAATGCTGATAATTTCGATATTTCTTGGAGGTTTTGTAATCTAGGGTATTGCTGTGTCTAAATAGAATGTAAAAATAAAGTACTTATTGTACCATTTTAAAATAAAATATTATTTTAACTAAAGGTGATATGGAAAACTATTGAATTTCGCAACTTTGACCGACTGTAGTGTAAAAAAAATGTACCAAAATAGTATGGCAAGTGACGTCAAATTTTGACGCGTTTATTCCTCTTTTTAAAAAGGTATAATACTTACACATTAATTTGAAAAAAAAAAATTTGATAATATTTTTACTCAACAACCCAATTTTTACGATGTCTTACAGAATTCTTAGAAAGAAAAATTTACGACGAATTGAATCTAACCTCTAAAGAATTACTATTGTATGCTCATAAAAATAACAACAGGCCTCTCAAAAAACAGGTTAGACCGTAAGGGACGGTATGTGCATGCATCTCACCATAGTGATTCGTTATTACAACAGGAGGGAGCAAGACAGAAACTATCTTTGCGATTTGCTGGTTCTTCTTTATGGTACCCCATTATTCAGGTAAGAGTGAGGGAGAAAAAGGTTTAGGATAACAGTACGGTCAGTACGCGTCACTGCCTCCTGCCGTTACTACGCACCTCTCTCTTATTGTTACCATTGATCACGTACTACGATTTAAAGCTTTGTTTATTGGACTCGATTACTCTTTGTGCTCTGGACTTTGAAACGAACTCTTTACGACGACCTTTGCCTGTGTTTGGACAGTTTGTGTTTTGTGTGTGCTACCATGGCGACCTACACTCCGCAAGAATACGCAAATATGCACTACATTTATGGAGAATGTAGAGGTAATGGACGAGCTGCAGCGAGACTTTACAGAGAAAGGTATCCGAGGGCTACGCGATATCCCGACCATCGAGTTTTCATTAATGTGCACAGATCACTATGTGACGGGCGGTTCCCCAATCAAGTAGCTGGTGAAGGACGACCCGTAAATGACTTCATACGCGATGAAGTTTTAGAGGCGGTGTCGGCAAATCCAAGCATCTCTGTGCGAGGAATAGAAGCTGATACGGGGATACCGAAGAGCACAGCACACAGTATTCTCCAAAAAGAAGAATATCATCCGTACCACGTACAGCGAGTGCAAAGTCTTTTACCTCGAGACTATCCGAGCCGAGTCGCGTTTTGTGAAACAATCCTGCAAAAACATCGAGAAGACGAAAACTTTATCGACAAAATTTTGTGGTCAGATGAATCAACATTTAAGAAGGATGGCTACATGAACCTACACAACTTGCACGAGTGGCATGTGGAAAATCCGCACTTGATGCGAGAAGATAGATCCCAGTACCGGTTCAAAGTGAACATGTGGACCGGTATTCTCTGTGGGAATATTATTGGTCCATTTGAGATGCCCGAGAATTTGACTGGCGAATCATATTTAAATTTTCTTCAAAATGATTTGCCAAACTTACTAGAAGAGACCCCACCAGATATGTGGTTCCAACACGACGGCTGTCCAGCACATTTTCGCGTATCCGTTAGAGAGTTTTTGGACGAGCAATACCCGAACAGGTGGATTGGGCGATCAGGAACAATCCCGTGGCCAGCCCGCTCACCTGACTTAAATCCGCTGGATTTTTTTTTCTGGGGAACTATGAAGGAGCTCGTTTATGCGAAGCCCATTAATGACATCGCTGACCTTCGTGAGAAGATAACACAAGCAGTGCAGGTGATACGTCAAAAAAGTTACTCGCGAAACATAAAGCGGTCCTTTTTAAGGAGAGTGAGAGCTTGTATTGCCGCGGGTGGTCAACATTTTGAACATTTATTGTAATAAAATATCTTTAAACTAACATTCTTTGCTTTTATTCTACTGGGAACCCATCTACCTGTGTGTATTTCCTTCTTGCTCACTCTTGGAACCGAAGTAAATAATAGTAGTAACATAACAGTTTCTAAGATAAGAAAGGGTCCGACAGTTACCGTTAGTAGGTAGGCACTTCGTAAAAATTGGGTTGTTGAGTAAAAATATTATCAAATTTTTTTTTTTCAAATTAATGTGTAAGTATTATACCTTTTTAAAAAGAGGAATAAACGCGTCAAAATTTGACGTCACTTGCCATACTATTTTGGTACATTTTTTTTACACTACAGTCGGTCAAAGTTGCGAAATTCAATAGTTTTCCATATCACCTTTAGTTAAAATAATATTTTATTTTAAAATGGTACAATAAGTACTTTATTTTTACATTCTATTTAGACACAGCAATACCCTAGATTACAAAACCTCCAAGAAATATCGAAATTATCAGCATTAGCAGTCACAGCATTCAAAAGTATGTCACAGGGTGCTCATTTCCCCTTTTTTTTTGAAATCAGTATAATTCTGTAAGTACATGGGGTGGATTTTTTAAAATATTTTTCTGAGTACTGTTAGAACTTGGGGCATCGTGGGAATCCAGTTGGACGCCAGGTTCTTGGACACCCTGTATTTCATATGAGCATATCAATTACGTGCAAATTTAAACATTCGGATGAATGCAATAAAAACAGATTTTTAAAGATGGCCCCCGCCCGAGTTTCTTGTTTTCTGCACCATTTGCAAACAAAAAGGCCGAATGAAACGAAAATTCGTATTATGAAAGTCAGATAATTGTAGTTTAGGATCAATTGTTAACAACGCGCGAAAAACTAGTTATTAAATTTATTCATGTCACTTGTTTGTCTTCCTTTGCATCATTGGGTCTCAGTCCAACACTGGTGCCTCTACGCTAGGTATGTATCAACTACATAATACGATCATTGTATGGGTAGGTATAGCTACTACTTTAAACTTCAAAATCATCTATCTATACTTATAATAAAACTATAGAGAGGTAAATTCTGTACATGAAATATATTTCCAAAATAACTATCAGGGGGTGATTAGGGATCGATACTGATGCCAAAAATGCAATCAGTAAAATTTTTGTCTGTCTGTCTGTCTGTCTGTCTGTATAACCGTTATAGAAACAAAAACTACTCGACGGATTTTAACGAAACTTGGTACAATTATTTCTCATACTCCTGAGCTGGTTATAGTATACTTTTAATCACGCTACAATCAATAGGAGCAGAGCAGTGAAGGGAAATGTAGGGAAAACGGGAGAAGTTACTCCATTTTTGAAGCTTCTGACGCGTGTGCAACCTTAATGGTTAAAGCTACACAGAAATCATGTATGACGGAAATGTTTTCCTTAAATTATTTAAATAAAAAATATCCCACGACAGCATGTCTATCTTTTATGGTTGACTCACAATAACACGTGTAACTCCCGATAGCTTAGCAGTTCAAAGCTTTCTGATTATATTTGTCTACTCTTACGTTTATAACACTCTCAGTAATCCCTAATTAGAAAAGTTAACATTATTAACTATTCCATAAAAAAGAATCATAGAAATCGGTATAGAAACACCAAAGTTATACATGAAATACGCTAATAATAAGCCATCGCGCGTGAATACTGAATCATGCTAAGTATAAGGATTATTTTTGTATATAAGGTCGCGAACGCACAGGCAGGCGGCTTGCTTGGCGCCTAGAGGCTAGCGAGTCACCTAGCGAGTACCTTCGTAACACGAACATTCTCGAACGTTCGTGACCGGCCTAGCAGCAGGCGTCAAGCGCGCAGTGCGGCCGGTCGCGAACGTTCGAGAATCGGTCGCCGCGCTCGACGCGTCTCGCGGCCGAATATATAAAAAGGCGGGGCGTCCGAGCGCGAGCTTCATGCAATTTTTGTGTGATACTACGCAGCCGGACCCACCGTGGTTAAGGGTTAATTTAAATGCAGTTACAAATCTATGGAATTGTCCCGAAGAAGGGGTACCGAGATATTTACGTTTGAAATGGGCCGGCCAGGAAGTAGTCTTAATTGTCGAGTGATCGTTCGTTAAGCGATATACGAGGTCCAGAAGACTTCGCTGTAGACCCAGAGTTTGTACGAAGTGTGATTGCTACAATCAATTCAAAAAACATCGATTAATATCGTTTTTCAGGTATATTTTGATCAATACTTTTCCGAAAATACAGTGTCGTACCGATTTTTCGTCCATTTTGTTCAAATTATTTAATAATTTTTAAGAATATCGTGTACGATATCGGATTAAAGAGAGTTAAGCATCTTAATAGAAATAAGTCCACCCCCACACTAGCGTTGGAACAAAAAAAGAAATCATCTAATGTATTGTCTAATGACAAAAAAGCAGTGAAAAAAAAACGTTTCATATAAAGACATTCTGTAGTATATTTAGTATCAGCATTGCACCCGTGCGAAGCCCGGGCGGGTCGCTAGTCAACATTAAAAAGCTTTTGATTTTTAAAAACACCTAGAAAACCATCGAATTTGTACCGGCTTGCTTTCAAAGTTCTTGTTTCCAACATATATTCAATTTATTTTAATACAAATAAGACAGGACCTTATGTAGAGTAGGTACTTTGAATATATTTATACAGAGTACTTTGTACATAGCTGAAAAAAATAAAACGTCTACGAGGCGGTATGGTCCAGGCAAGTCCAAGCCTAAAAAAAAACTTAATGACATACTTCCGTCGCGCGAGGTCGAGGTGTCAATGTCATATCAATATCAACTCGGCAGCTACACTACAGTAAATATAATACATACTCGATACAGAAAGTAAAATTTATTTTCATTTACCTTTGTTGTTACATGTTTTTTAACATACGAATTGTTACTTGATTGTTTGTATTTTAATAATACCTAAATAGACCCACGAACTTGATTGCTCGGCCTATACGTTACACCACATCACGCTAATATAGTTGTGCAATGGCTTCGGTGTGCAGAATATGTCTAGTCGGCAATATCAGGATGCTGAACGATGATAATATCCACCTCCTGGAGATGTACGAAACACTTACTAACACCAAGGTAGGTAACTATTGGACTTTGCGACATTAGTAGGTATATATTGCAATTTCCGGTTCTGGAGGTAGAATTTTGTATAAGTAGGTTGTATTGTGGGGTTTTATCCTGGTTAATAGAAAAACACTAATTTCCCCCTTCATCATTACATGATATGTTTCAGCTCAACACAGAAACAGAAAATGGGAGGCCTAGCACAGTGTGCTATGTTTGTCACCGAGAGCTGCAGAAGTGCCACAAACTATCCCAAATGGCACGAATATCCAACGGAATCCTGCAAGATCTGTTTGAATGTGGCATTGAGGTAGGTACCTACTGCATAGTCACTAACTAGTGGCAGTTGGGAGTTGTGTGTATTCTTTGTAACAAAATGTGAGTTTTAAAGCAGGAGAATTTGGTTACTGTTAATTTGGATGTGGCATATGCACTTATAGTTCATGTGCAGAATGAGACACAAATGACAGCCAGTTTAAACATTTTAATTTTAATGGTTGAATACTTTGGCCTGATCTGCCTGTTTGTATTACCATTTAGGCACATGCCATATGTGAAAACTTTACAAGTTAGCTTGAGTTCGTTAGGTTTTGGATATGAACTACAGTCAACAGGCTAACTAGTGTTGTCAGTTAGATCGATTTCACGAAGATGATGATTTTTTAACAAAATCAACTAAAATTTTATTTGATATGTTGGTGAAACTGCTGTTTGATTCATGACGTTTTCTAGGATGCTTGCTTCATATCTACAGCTTGTTTGTTTGCTTCAATACCTTTGCCTTACCTACTTTTTGGAACGAAGTTCCTTATCGCGCGTTGTGAAAGGGGGCTAGACGGAAAAAATTCTTACGAAAAGTTGTCACGAAAAGTTGTCACGACACTTTTTTGCTATAGTATATCTATTAATATATACAGTCGTGGTCAACTAATTAGGGACATGCAAGATAGTGAAGAACAATAACCGGTTATGTACATACAAATATAAAACCCTATTGATTTCTCAGTAACTATTATTTGCATAATTTGGTCCGATTATTATGCTTTAAATGGCTGTAAATAAAAAAAAGTATTTAATATCAAAGGTTTAACATGTATTCAATTTTAAGGTATAATTCTGTAGCTGGACATTTAATTAGGGACAGTAAACTATAATGAAAAATAGAGTTAAACAAAACTAATAATCTGCAGTATTATAATATCTTTAACAGCTCCATTTTATTACGTGTAAAATCAGTACCCAGTAGCAAAACCTTTGTTAGTAATTACCGCTTGACACCGATGTGGCATAGACATTATCAGTTTCTGGCATGTTTCGACAGGAATGTTTGCCCATGCCTCACAAAAAGCTTCATTAAGTTCATCTAAAGTTGTGGTACGATAAGTGGCTACTTTTTTCTTGATTTCGTGCCAAAGGTGCTCGATTGGGTTAAGGTCCGGGCTATTTGCTGGCCAATCTAGCACCGATACTGACTGACTGGTAAGAAACGACTTGACTGAACGGGCGGTATGTTTCGGGTCGTTATCTTGCTGAAACGTCCATATAATAGGGAGATGCTCCTCAGCATAGGGAAGCATCGTTTCCTCCAATATTGCCTTGTATTGATGTTGGTCTAAGTTACCCTGAACTTTCCTCACAGGTCCTACTCCACGTCCAGAAAATGAACCCCACATTTTAATGTTTCCACCGCCATGTTTCACCTGCTTTTTTGTGAATCTTGGATTCATTTCCGCTTTTACTGGACGCCGTACGTATTGCCTTCCATCTGAAGAAATCAAATTAACCTTGGTCTCGTCAGAGAATAATACATGTTGCCATTGGGCATAGGTCCAATGTCCATATTTACGTGCAAACGCCAAACGAGCATTTCTATGTTCTTTCTTCAACAACGGTACTTTGCGAGCCACTCTTCCGAACAACCTTGCTTCTACCAGACGTCGTCGAACGGTCCTCGCTGAGACACCAGCTCTTTCGTCTGTCCCAAACACTTCGTGTTTAATTAAAATAGAGCCTAGAAACGGATCTTTCTTAGCTACCCTGGTTATCATTCTATCTTTTTGCGGAGTTGTTTTTCTCGATCTTTTTGTTCTGGGCACATTTAAATCTGTGTTATTGCGTCTGACATGTTGCACTGCATTGTATATACCATAGTTTTTGAACAATTTAAATGTTCTGCTATCCTTCGGTATGGCCAACCATGCTCGACAACAAACTTCATGATAATTTTTCGTAGTGTTGGATCGCAACTTTTATTTTTACCCATTTTTCTTCAAAATATTTTTCAAAACTTAAAATAAATATCGGGATTGCCGCCAAAACTACCACGAAACAATAAGAGAAGAAGTAAAAAAGTATTGAGATTCAAATTTTGAAAATAGAACGCAATATCTCAGTGTCCCTAATTAAATGGCCAGCCAGCATTATTTGAACAAATAGCACTACGATAATCTATCAGCTATACTGTAAAGAGGTTTAATGTTTAAGAAGTTGTTATTGTTTGTATAATCGGGCACATAAATGACTAATTATACTTACATGTAAGAGATATGGAATATGGTTTAGACTCGTTGGAAAATAAAAAATAAATTCACAATTCGGTTTAACCAAAGAGTGTCCCTAATTAGTTGACCACGACTGTATATCTATTAATTGTGTCGAGGTCGAGGTGGAAGTGGAGGTCGAGATGGAGGTGGAGGTCGAGGTCGAGGTGGAGGTCGAGGTCGAGGTCGAGGTGGAGGTCGAGGTGGAGGTCGAGGTGGAGGTCGAGGTGGAGGTCGAGGTCGAGGTCGAGTTCGAGTTCGAGGTCGAGGTCGAGGTCGAGGTCGAGGTCGAGGTGGAGGTCGAGGTGGAGGTCGAGGTCGAGGTCGAGGTCGAAGTCGAAGTCAAAGTTGATACCCCTTCCCTTGTCCCACGTTATTTTGTGAGAACTTCGTTCCATCCGGGTGTCCCTTGACACCTCTCAAGTTTTTTGCTTTAAACCTGAGGACACAAAAATTACAGTTAAGTATGGTACGGCTATATGGTATGGCGGACTCGCGCACAAAGGGTTCTGTACCATTATCTATTAAATATGACAAAAAAAAACACGTTTGTTGTATGTTAGCCCCACTTAAATATTTATTTTATTCTGTTTTTAGTATTTGTTGTTATAGCGGCAACAGAAATACATAATCTGTGAAAATTTCAACTGTCTAGCTATCACGGTTCATGTGATAAGTCTTAGTAATAGGGTCCCGTTTTTACCCTTTGAGTACGGAATCCTTAAAACCTTTGCCACATTTGGATATCATACTGATCAGATTGAAGAAAATAATCATTCTGTATTACATTTACACACCTTATAATTACATTACCTTACATTTTAAGGTCAGTTTCATCTCAATTAAGTAGGTACATGAAAACATGTTAAATTTTATTAAATTTGAGCACCAGTTTTGAACTTAAACCTCAAATTATAGTTACCTATGCAACTGAATTATAGAAGTATTAATTACAACTAGAAACTGTCCTTTTCCAGTTGCTACTGCCCTAATTAAAACCAACCATTGTTAGTAATTTCAATGCAAGCCAATGGTTTTAATAAATTCCACCATCTTGGAGTTGCAGTTAGTGTAGTTAATCATTCAACTTTATAAAAATGTATTGTTTCAGGCTACACATGATACGGTCACAATGATGCCTCTGGAAATAAAAGAAAAGTTATCAGTGACTCCTACACAGTACATGTGCATAAGTGATTATCCACACTCTGGAAGTACACCTCTACTAACTATTAAGGAGGAGGAACTAGACAGAATCGTTGTGACAAAAGAAGAAACATACGAAACTCAAGACATTGAGGAATTGCAATCACTTGTTGAAGACACTGAAATTGTTAATGATCTAAATAATTCAGAACTGCCTTCAGATAACGAGATTTATGAAGAGAATGAAATCATTGACGAGCAGTCGTGTTTCTGTTGTGAAGTGTGCAAAAGACAATTTTCAAATAAGTATAAATTGGCAAGTCATCTGAATATTCACAATAAAAATAAGAAATATATTTGCAACAGTTGTGACAAGGCATTTAATCATAAAGGACATTTAAAAAGACACATGCTAACTCACACTGGAGAAAAGCCATATTCTTGCAACAGATGTGACAAAGCATTTAATCAAAAAGTATCTTTGAAAAAACACATGATAATTCACAAGGGAGAACAGTCATACTCTTGCAACAGATGTGACAAGGCATTTATTCAAAAAGGATCTTTGAAAAAACACATGCTAATTCACACTGGGGAAAAGCCATATTCTTGCAACAGATGTGACAAAGCATTTAATCAAAAAGAAAATTTAAAAACACACATGCTAATTCATACTGGAGAAATGCCATATTCTTGCAACAGATGTGACAAAGCATTTAATCGAAAAGAACATTTGAAAAAACACATGCGTATTCACACTGGAGAAAAGCCATACTCTTGCAACAGATGTGACAAAGCATTTAATCAAAAAGGATCTTTGAAACAACACATGATAATTCACACTGGAGAAAAGCCATATTCTTGCAACAGATGTGACAAGTCATTTAATGTAAAAGGACATTTAAATCGACACATGCTAATTCACACTGGAGAAAAGCCATATTCTTGCAACAGATGTGACAAGGCATTTAATCGAATAGAAACTTTGAAAAAACACATGCTTATTCACACTGGAGAAAAGCCATACTCTTGCAACAGATGTGACAAGGCATTTAATCAAATAGGATCTTTGAAACAACACATGCTAATTCACACTGGAGAAAAGCCATATTCTTGCAACAGATGTGACAAGGCATTTAATCGAAATGGACATCTGAAAAAACACATGCTAATTCACACTGGAGAAAATAAATATATTTGCGACATATGTGACAAGGCATTTAAACATAAAGAATCTTTGACAAAACACATGCCTATTCACGTTGGAGAAAGCCATACTGTTGCAACACATGTGACAAGGCATTTAATCAAATAGGAACTTTGAAAAAACACAAGATAATTCACACCTTGAGAAATGTCATATTCTTGCAACAGATATGATAAGGCATTTAATCGAGAAGAAACTTTGAAAGGACATTATGCTAATTCACACTGGAGAAATACAGTCGTGGTCAACTAATTAGGGACATGCAAGATAGTGAAGAACAATAACCGGTTATGTACATACAAATATAAAACCCTATTGATTTCTCAGTAACTATTATTTGCATAATTTGGTCCGATTATTATGCTTTAAATGGCTGTAAATAAAAGAATAAATAAATAGAAAAAAGTATTTAATATCAAAGGTTGAACATGTATTCAATTTTAAGGTATAATTCTGTAGCTGGACATTTAATTAGGGACAGTAAACTATAATGAAAAATAGAGTTAAACAAAACTAATAATCTGCAGTATTATAATATCTTTAACAGCTCCATTTTATTACGTGTAAAATCAGTACCCAGTAGCAAAACCTTTGTTAGTAATTACCGCTTGACACCGATGTGGCATAGACATTATCAGTTTCTGGCATGTTTCGACAGGAATGTTTGCCCATGCCTCACAAAAAGCTTCATTAAGTTCATCTAAAGTTGTGGTACGATAAGTGGCTACTTTTT
This sequence comes from Hydriomena furcata, assembly GCA_912999785.1. NCBI lineage: Eukaryota > Metazoa > Arthropoda > Insecta > Lepidoptera > Geometridae > Hydriomena > Hydriomena furcata. The sequence continues at coordinate 2,571,930 of OU538848.1, forward strand.
TCTTGATTTCGTGCCAAAGGTGCTCGATTGGGTTAAGGTCCGGGCTATTTGCTGGCCAATCTAGCACCGATACTGACTGACTGGTAAGAAACGACTTGACTGAACGGGCGGTATGTTTCGGGTCGTTATCATGCTGAAACGTCCATATAATAGGGAGATGCTCCTCAGCATAGGGAAGCATCGTTTCCTCCAATATTGCCTTGTATTGATGTTGGTCTAAGTTACCCTGAACTTTCCTCACAGGTCCCACTCCACGTCCAGAAAATGAACCCCACATTTTAATGTTTCCACCGCCATGTTTCACCTGCTTTTTTGTGAATCTTGGATTCATTTCCGCTTTTACTGGACGCCGTACGTATTGCCTTCCATCTGAAGAAATCGAATTAACCTTGGTCTCGTCAGAGAATAATACATGTTGCCATTGGGCGTAGGTCCAATGTCCATATTTACGTGCAAACGCCAAACGAGCATTTCTATGTTCTTTCTTCAACAACGGTACTTTGCGAGCCACTCTTCCGAACAACCCTGCTTCTACCAGACGTCGTCGAACGGTCCTCGCTGAGACACCAGCTCTTTCGTCTGTCCCAAACACTTCGTGTTTAATTAAAATAGAGCCTAGAAACGGATCTTTCTTAGCTAACCTGGTTATCATTCTATCTTCTTGCGGAGTTGTTTTTCTCGATCTTTTTGTTCTGGGCACATTTAAATCTGTGTTATTGCGTCTGACATGTTGCACTGCATTGTATACCATAGTTTTTGAACAATTTAAATGTTCTGCTATCCTTCGGTATGGCCAACCATGCTCGACAACAGACTTCATGATAATTTTTCGTAGTGTTGGATCGCAACTTTTATTTTTACCCAGTTTTCTTCAAAATATTTTTCAAAACTTAAAATAAATATCGGGATTGCCGCCAAAACTACCACGAAACAATAAGAGAAGAAGTAAAAAAGTATTGAGATTCAAATTTTGAAAATAGAACGCAATATCTCAGTGTCCCTAATTAAATGGCCAGCCAGCATTATTTGAACAAATAGCACTACGATAATCTATCAGCTATACTGTAAAGAGGTTTAATGTTTAAGAAGTTGTTATTGTTTGTATAATCGGGCACATAAATGACTAATTATACTTACATGTAAGAGATATGGAATATGGTTTAGACTCGTTGGAAAATAAAAAATAAATTCACAATTCGGTTTAACCAAAGAGTGTCCCTAATTAGTTGACCACGACTGTATAGCCATATTCTTGCAACAGATTAGATAAAGTATGTATTTAATCACTAGCGCCGGCTTCGCACGGGTGTACCTTTATTTTTAATCATTTTGAGATATATATATAATTTTATCCTTATAAAGGACGTATGTAGTTTTAGGGTTCTGTGCCCAAAGAGTAAAAAAACCGGCCAAGTGTGTGTCGGACCAAGTGCAATGTAGTGTTTCGTAATTTGGGCTGGGAAGCCCAATTTTCCCACTCCAATAGTCTCCACTTCCTTACTTCACTTAGTCCTAAAAGCCCTAATATGTCCATCCCCAATCTTGTCATTTCTCCTTTAACTTTAACTAATTTCCCCGTGGTGAGCATGGTACGAACAAAATCAAAATCAAAAATGTTACATTGTGAAAGCCCGTTGTCATATTTTCTTGCTTGCATCATTACTTTATGTGGGAATTGTTGTGCAGTAGGTTGGTAGGTTCCCGTTTCCTTCTGCACCGCAGTTCAGAATCCGGCGTGCTGTCCTCTAATATCCAGTCAGAAGCCCTATTAGAAAACTATTCTTCGGCCTTCTGCCAGTACTGATAAGGCTGCTGCTGAATGCTTATTAACTGACGGCATTTGATCGCCATGTCACAAGGTCGTCATAGGAACTATACAATATTTTATAAGTGAGCCGAACCCTCCACACTCCCCACTGCTTTCTGTTGACCCTGCCGCTGTTGGTCGGGGACTGCTTGTTCAGCCAAGTGCGAGTTGGACTCGCGCACGAAGGGTTCCGTACTATTATCAAAACGGAGAAAAAAACACGTTTGCTGTAGTACGGGAGCTCCACTTAAATATTTATTTTATGCTGTTTTTAGAGAAATACATCATCTGTGAAAATTTCAAATGTCTAGCTATCACGATTCAGGATATACAGCCTGGTGACAGACAGACGGACAGCGGAGTCTTAGTAATAGGGTACCATTTTTACCCTTTAGGTACGAAACTCTAAAAATTACCAAAACCGGAGTAGGTAGGTACCACAACCGGGTCTTTGACCCTACTTGTATATAAAATGTACAACATACAAGCATACAACGGTAAATGTAGTTTTAAACCCTAGTTACATATGGTATTGCATACTTTTTTTGTAGATATTGATGTCTTTAAAACTCTGTAGTACATCACTTTGCTCTATTGTCAATAATTTCCGCAGCAAACGCAATATAAGGATTATATTTATAACTGACTGACTCTGACCGCTGACCAGCTGACCCGTGCCCGCTTCGCTGGGCGACATAGGTACATTTCTAAATGTGATTATTTTGAATAGGTATGGCTATGGTATGGCTTAAATGGCGATAGGTATCCGTGTATACGCAAGTGGTCCCGCTGCCGGCCCCGTGAGTATAGTCATTGCTAACTACGATTTTAGTATCCCGCAACTTTTATATCAGTACTTATGACTTACCCATTAAAGAGTAAACCCGGTGCAGAGCATGCTGTGCATGGCACGCAACGCATCTTAGCTGCGTGGGTTAATTTGTTTGACAACGTGAGTCTACATTTCCACAGCTGCACACGCTATACACGAATATGAATCCACAATCACAACTATGTAAAACTGTAGCACAGCATAGTTTTGAATTTTGATTTTGAGCTACCTGAGCATTATATTCGAGCAAGACATGCGTGCCCCAATGACGACAAATAATGCGTAGCGTGTCCGTGGGTTGCAATGGACACAATTACATACATATTCTTTTAAATCTGCCAACGCCATGCTCGCTGTGTACACGATATTAAAAATGAGTTTATCCATTACGTTTGTAACAAACAAACAATACAGACAACAAAAAATCAAATCTTTTCTCTTTATAATATTAGTACTTATACCAACTAAAATAACCCATAATGGTGTTTCAAGCCTACACAAATATAAAGAATGTTTGCGCCTATTATTCTGCCGCCATAAGAAAGAAGGACGCATCTAACACTTTTTGCGAAAATTAGTTAAATACATATTCGGAATCAGAAAAAAATTACGCATTTATTGGTATTTGAATTATCTTCCTAAAATAACTAGAACCTTATTATTTTCACTAATAAATGAGACTTAACTGCAATAAGTCTTGAAGGATACTAAATAAAAAAGGCTGTTCTAACATATACTACGTTAAAAAAACGTATATACGTAGAAGCGTCTTATTTGTCTACAAAGTTTTTACTTGATTATAGATAGAAAAGACATTTCTGATTTATCATAAGAAGGAAAGACGTTTATGCGTTAAATATGCCTTTTCATCGTAGTATTATTAAAAATACTCCAGACGTATGTAAGTAAAAGAACTTGTGTATCTGTGATTATTATTACAAACAAAAACGGGCCAAGTGCGTGTCGGGTCACGCGCAATGTAGGGTGTCGTAGTTTGCAAAGCTAACAACGTTGTTTAAATAATTTTCAATGTTATTTCTACTACGTTATTATTCATTCTTCTCCAAGTCCATTTTATAAGTTAGTCGACTATTACCTCTATTAGTCGTAAACTTGTAACGCCTACTTAGCTGTAATACCTTTGCTTTTAACTTCAGTATACGTACTACTACCGCAATTTTTTTCACGTCCCTAAACCCAATAGTTTAGTAGTTATATAGTTTAGTAGTTACCTAATAGTTTACGATATCCCACACCATGGGGTACGCGAGAAAATAAAACATCCCCATTTTAGGTGTAATGGTACCCTAAAAACATGTTTTTAAGATTTTATTCTACCACTTTGTTGGCATTACTCATATGTATATACAATACATGTGTAAAAAAAATGTATGTATACATGCCAAATTACAGCTTTTTAACACTGATAGTCTCTGAGCTAAGCTGCGGACAGACGGACAGACATGGCGAAACTATAAAGGTTTCTTGTAGACTACGAAACCATAAAAAGAACTAACTTTCTAATTGCTGTAATGTTAAGTATTACTGTGTTACTTAAAAAGGTTTCATATTTGTTTAAAAGTTACTGATTAGTATTCCTGATTTTTTTAAATATAATCTTGTGTTGTTCTTATAATGTTTATTTGTGATTTTCTATGCTGTTTTTAAGGTTCCGTGCCCAAAAGGTAAAAACGGGACCCTATTACTAAGACTTCACTGTCTGTCTGTCCGACTGTCTTTCACAGGGCTGTATCTCATTAACCGTGATTGCTAGACAGTTCAAATTTTTATTGATGATGTATTTCTGTTGCCGCTATAACAACAAATACTAAAAACAGAATAAAATAAATATTTAAGTGTGGTTCCCATACAACAAACGTGTTTTTTTGCCGTTTGTTATAGACAATGGTACGGAACCCTTCGTGCGCGAGTCCGACTCGCACTTGGCCGGTTTTTTTTAATAGATATATATTATAAAAAACAGATTAAAATACTGTGATTAGTAAAAGATAAGTTTATGATTGGCGTATCTGCTGGTAATTTCGTAGTTCATTGATTAATTAGGTCGGCGTTACTAGTTTGAAAAGCAGTAAATGGCTAGTAACGTCTATTTTATTTAGTTGAGTAGGATCTAATAACATATAACAACTAAGAAAGAAAGACATTTTACTTTTTTACTAAATAAAAAGGGCGTTTCTAGCCAGAAACGTCTTTTTATTGCAGTAAAACATATTTTCTTGTATTTTTTTTACTAAAAAGAAAATGAAAATGTTAATTTTTAAATATAAAACGTTAAATTTATTATACTTAACAATGATATTCTTTTAGGGCAAACCATTATACAAACTATCGCAAAATAATGTACTTAATTTTTGTAGTATTTTTCACACAGCGAATTTTTTAATTTTCGAGTTACAAAATAATTTTTTTCTCCGTTTTTTGTTTTATGTAGAAACGTCTTTCTTCCTAATGACGGCAGAATTATATAGGTAGGTTAGTTGTAGTTAGGTAGGTACACATGTGCTGCTATCTGTTGAGTTTTTTATGAATTAATATAATTCGTAAATTCTTTTTTAGGGTTCCGTACCCAAAGGGTAAAAACGGGATCCTATTACTAAGACTTCACTGTCCGTCTGTCCGTCTGTCTGTCACAGAGCTGTATCTCATGAACCGTGAAAGCTGAAATTTTCATAAATGATGTATTTCTGTTGCCGCTATAACAACAAATACTAAAAACAGAATAAAATAAATATTTAAGTGGGGCTCCCATACAACAAACGTGTTTTTTTGCCGTTGTTTATAGATAATGGTACGGAACCCTTCGTGCGCGAGTCCGACTCGCACTTGGCCGGCTTTATTTTATTCCTTTTCTTTCGATTGTCGACAGCATGTTGACCAACTTTGCCTAAAGCAGTATATTAATATATCTTATAGATTACCCAAATCCAGACCGCTATAGGTCCTCATCTGGTATTCCGATCTTCCAAAATTATAGTCTATAAGTAGCCTAGGACTAATAGCTATATAACAAAAAAGTTTCATCAAAATCCGTTCAGTAGTTTTTGCGTGAAAGCCTGACAGCAGACAGACAGACAGACAGACAATAATTTCAAAATGTTTTTTTTTTTGCTTGTGTTACTTGTATGAAGACCCCTAGGAGTATTTTTTTTGTTTTTATTCAATGTACAGAATTGAACTCTTCTACAGCTTTATTATATGTATATAGATATAGATATATAGATTTTTTTATTTTTGTTTCATTATCGAAGTTTTCATACGGATCCCTAATATTTTTGAAAATATTCTATAGCCTATGTTCATCAGGAATAATGTAGGATTCTAATGGTGAAAGAGTTTTTCAAATCGGTCCAGTAGTTTCGAAGCCTATTCGATACAAACAAACAAACAATCAAATCTTTCCTCCATAGAATATTATTATTAGTATTAGTTTAAACAGAGTAGGTACTTTGTACATAGCTGAAAAAAATAAAACGTCAACGAGGTGGTATGGTCCAGGCAAGTCCAAGCCTAAAAAAAAACTTAGTGACATACAAAGAGAATATAACCAAAGAGCATATAAGTAATATAACCACGCGAGGTCGTGGTGTCAATGTCATATTCATATCAACTCTGCAGCTACTAGTAAATCGATACAGTAAAATTTATTTTCATTTACCTTTGTTGTTACGTGTATTATAACATACGAATTGTTACTTGATTGTTTGTATTTTAATAATACCTAAATAGACCCACGAACTTGATTGCTCGGCCTACGCTACACCACACCACGCTAATATAGGTGTGCAATGGCTTCGGTGTGCAGAATATGTCTAGTCGGCAATATCAGGATGCTGAACGATGATAATATCCACCTCCTGGAGATGTACGAAACACTTACTAACACCAAGGTAGGTAACTATTGGACTTTGCGATATTAGAAGGTATATTTTGCAATTTCCGGTTCCGGAGGTTGAATTTTGTATAAGTAGGTTGTATTGTGGGGTTTTATCCTGGTTATTAGAAAAACACTAATTTCCCCCTTCATCATTACATGATATGTTTCAGCTCAACACAGAAACAGAAAATGGGAGGCCTAGCACAGTGTGCTATGTTTGTCACCGAGAGCTGCAGAAGTGCCACAAACTATCCCAAATGGCACGAATATCCAACGGAATCCTTCAAGATCTGTTTGAATGTGGCATTGAGGTAGGTACTGCATAGTCACTAACTAGTGGCAGTTGGGAGTTGTGTGTATTCTTTGTAACAAAATGTGAGTTTTAAAGCAGGAGAATTTGGTTACTGTTAATTTGGATGTGGCTTATGCACTTATAGTTCATGTGCAGAATGAGACACAAATGACAGCCAGTTTAAACATTTTAATTTTAATGGTTGAATACTTTGGCCTGATCTGCCTGTTTGTATTACCATTTAGGCACATGCCATACGTGAAAACTTTACAAGTTAGCTTGAGTTCGTTAGGTTTTGGATATGAACTACAGTCAACAGGCTAGCTAGTGTTGTCAGTTAGATCGATTTCACGAAGATGACGATTTTTAAACAAAATCGACTAAAATTTGATTTGATATGTTGGCGAAGCTGCTGTTTGATTCATGACGTTTTCTTGGATGCTTGCTACATATCTACAGCTTGTTTGTTTGCTTCAATATCTTTGCCTTACCTACTTTTTTGCTTTAAACCTGAGGACACAAAAATTACAGTAAAGTATGGTATGGCGGACTCGCGCACAAAGGGTTCCGTACCATTATCTAAAAAATATGACAAATGAAACACGTTTGTTGTATGTTAGCCCCACTTAAATAATTATTTTATTCTGTTTTTGGTATTTGTTATTATAGCGGCAACAGAAATACATAATCTGTGAAAATTTCAACTGTCTAGCTATCACGGTTCATGAGATAAGTCTTAGTAATAGGGTCCCGTTTTTACCCTTTGGGTATGGAATCCTAAAAACCGCTTGCCTTGTGCTAGGATATCACACTGATCAAATTGAAGAAAAAAATCATTCTGTATTACATTTACACACCTTATAATTACATTATCTTACATTTTAAGTTCAGTTTCATCTCAATTAAATAGGTACATGCCAACATGTTAAATTTTATTAAATTTGAGCACCAGGTTTGAACTTAAACCTCAAATTATAGTTACCTATGCAACTGAATCATGTAAGTATTAATTACAACTAGAAACTGTCCTTTTCCAGTTGCTACTGCCCTAATTAAAACCAACCATTGTTAGTAATTTGAATGCAAGCCAATGGTTTTAATAAATTCCACCATCTTGGAGTTGCAGTTAGTGTAGTTAATCATTCAACTTTATAAAAATGTATTGTTTCAGGCTACACATGATACGGTCACAATGATGCCTCTGGAAATAAAAGAAAAGTTATCAGTGACTCCTACACAGTACATGTGCATAAGTGATTATCCACACTCTGGAAGTACACCTCTTGTGACAAAAGAAGAAACATATGAAACTCAAGACATTGAGGAATTGCAATCACTTGTTGAAGACACTGAAATTGTTAATGATCTAAATAATTCAGAACTGCCTTCAGATAACGAGATTTATGAAGAGAATGAAATCATTGACGAGCAGTCGTGTTTCTGTTGTGAAGTGTGCAAAAGACAATTTTCAAATAAGTATAAATTGGCAAGTCATCTGAATATTCACAATAAAAATAAGAAATATATTTGCAACAGTTGTGATAAGGCATTTAATCAAAAATCACATTTGAAAGAACACATGCGAATCCACACTGGAGAAAAGCCATATTCTTGCAACTGTTGCGACAAGGCGTTTAAAGTAAAAGGATATTTAAAAAAACACATGCTAATTCATACTGGAGAACAGTCATATTCTTGCAACAGATGTGACAAAGCATTTAATCGAAAAGAACATTTAAAACAGCACATGCTAACTCACACTGGAGAAAAGCCATATTCTTGCAACAGATGTGACATGGCATTTAATCAAAAAGGATCTTTGAAACAACACATGCTAGCTCACACTGGAGAAAAGCCATATTCTTGCAACAGATGTGACATGGCATTTAATCAAAAAGGACATTTAACACAACACATGCAAATTCACACTGCAGAAAAGCCATATTCTTGCAACAGATGTGACATGGCATTTAATCAAAAAGGATCTTTGAAACAACACATGCTAGCTCACACTGGAGAAAAGCCATATTCTTGCAACAGATGTGACAAGGCATTTAATCGAAAAGAACATTTAAAACAACACATGCTAACTCACACTGGAGAAAAGCCATATTCTTGCAACAGATGTGACAAAGCATTTAATCATAAAGGATCTTTGAAAAAACACATGATAATTCACACTGGAGAAAAGCCATACTCTTGCAACAGATGTGACAAAGCATTTATTCAAAAAGAACATTTAAAAAGACACATACTAGTTCACACTGGAGAAAAGCCATATTCTTGCAACAGATGTGACATGGCATTTAATCAAAAATCACATTTGAAAAAACACATGTGTATTCACACTGGAGAAAAGCCATACTCTTGCAACAGATGTGACAAGGCATTTAATCAAATAGGAACTTTGAAACAACACATGCTAATTCACACTGAAGAAAAGCCATATTCTTGCAACTGTTGCGACAAGGCATTTAATTATAAAGGAAATTTGAAAATCCACATGCGAATTCACACTGGAGAAAAGCCATATTCTTGCAACAGATGTGACATGGCATTTAATCAAAAAGGATCTTTGAAACAACACATGCTAGCTCACACTGGAGAAAAGCCATATTCTTGCAACAGATGTGACAAGGCATTTAATCGAAAAGAACATTTAAAACAACACATGCTAACTCACACTGGAGAAAAGCCACATTCTTGCAACAGATGTGACAAGGCATTTAATAAAAAAGAATATTTAAAAAGACACATACTAGTTCACACTGGAGAAAAGCCATACTCTTGCAACAGATGTGACAAGGCATTTAATAAAAAAGAACATTTAAAAAGACACATACTAGTTCACACTGGAGAAAAGCCATATTCTTGCAACAGATGTGACAAAGCATTTAATCGAAAAGAACATTTAAAACAACACATGCTAACTCACGTTGAGAAAGCTATACTGTCAACGCCGTCTTAAACTATGCTGGGGCCTTTGGGCGCACAAGAATTTGGGGCCCTTTTGGAAAGTAAAGAAAGCTAATTATGCTAAAAAACTTCTATATTATGTTATAATCTTCTATTTGTTACCTAATCAAATATATGATAAAATTAACAAATGTTGTTTTAAGTTCCCGTTCCCGTATTATCAAACCTAATAAAGCTCAAATTGACTCTACGTTTTAGTTAGAAAACTTTTGTATGAGAAAAAGAAAAGGGCTGTTTTTAGGGTTTTACCGGCAATTATTCGAATTTTTCTCACCTTCTATACCTTCCCTAGACCTCCACGAACATAGACAGGATAAATCCGTTCAGTCGTTATCGAGTTTTAGCGAGACTAACGAACAGCAATTGATTTTATATATATAGATAATATGTCACTATTAATAATAATAATCAATATAAGTTTAGATGGTGGCGAAATGCGAAACTGTTATTTCCTACTTACATAAAATCGCTATCTGACAAGGCTTTACGCTTTCATTTTTTACCGTAAAATATACGAAGTAAAATAGGAAGTATTTAGATATTTCATTTTGAGCTGTACGTTTTTGTGTGAAAAAAGTGTTATATGTGCCTGACAGAAAAGTGTTATATGTGCAGATTTACCTCAAGTTATTTATTGGGTAATATAGATGGCGCTTTGTAGAAATTGTATTATTTTATAGAAAGGGGTAGTTAGCGACCGGACAAACAGCTTATGTACATCCAAACGAGTGTGAAGTTACTATGAGTGAGTGAGACAGAAAAATATAAATAAATTACGAATATAAAAATATAAATAATAACGCGCGAAAAACTAGTTATTAAATTTATTCATGTCATTTGTTTGTCTTCCTTTGCATCATTGGGTCTCAGTCCAACACTGGTGCCTCTACGCTAGGTATGTATCAACTACATACGATCATTGTATGGGTAGGTATAGCTACTACTTTAAACTTCAAAATCAGCAACATTAAAAAGCTTTTGATTTTTAAAAACACTAGAAAACCATCGAATTTGTACCGGCTTGCTTTCAAAGTTCTTGTTTCCAACATATATTCAATTTATTTTAATACTAGCTGACCCGTGCCCGCTTCGCTGTGCGTAAGACATTTCTAATAACATCGCGGACTTTATTGTAGAAAAAAAATGTGTTTATTTACGACATCACATTAGAAACCTCTAAAATTATCAGTGTTTCTCTACTATATTATGCATGTATTATACATATAAACCTTTCTCTTGAATCACTCTATCTATTAAAAAAAACCGCATCAAAATCTGTTGTGTAGTTTTAAAGATATAAGCAAACATACATACATACATACAGACGCGGGAAGCGGAAAGAGACTGCTTTATACTATGTAGTGACAAATAAGACAGGACCTTATGTAGAGTAGGTACTTTGAATATATTTATACAGAGTACTTTGTACATAGCTGAAAAAAATAAAACGTCTACGAGGCGGTATGGTCCAGGCAAGTCCAAGCCTAAAAAAAAATTTAATGGCATACTTCTGTCGCGCGAGGTCGAGGTGTCAATGTCATATCAACTCGGCAGATTTTAGTAATGTAAATCGATACAGGTAAAGTAAAATTTATTTTCATTTACCTTTGTTGTTACATGTTTTTTAACATACGATTGTATTTTAATAATACCTAAATAGACCCACAAACTTGATTGCTCGGCCTACGCTACACCACACCACGCTATTATAGGTGTGCAATGGCTTCGGTGTGCAGATTATGTCTAGTCGGCAATATCAGGATGCTGAACGTTCATAATATCCACCTCCTGGAGATGTACGAAACACTTACTAACACCAAGGTAGGTAACTATTGGACTTTGCGACATTAGTAGGTATATTTTGCAATTTCCGGTTCTGGAGGTAGAATTTTGTTTAAGTAAGTAGGTTGTATTGTGGGGTTTTATCCTGGTTAATAGAAAAACACTAATTTCTCCCTTCATCATTACATGATAATTATGTTTCAGCTCAACACAGAAACAGAAAATGGGATGCCTAGCACAGTGTGCTATGTTTGTCACCGAGAGCTGCAGAAGTGCCACAAACTATCCCAAATGGCACGAATATCCAACGGAATCCTTCAAGATCTGTTTGAATGTGGCATTGAGGTAGGTAATGCATAGTCACTAACTAGTGGCAGTTGGGAGTTGTGTGTATTCTTTGTAACAAAATGTGAGTTTTAAAGCAGGAGAATTTGGTTACTGTTAATTTGGATGTGGCATATGCACTTATAGTTCATGTGCAGAATGAGACACAAATGACAGCCAGTTTAAACATTTTAATTTTAATGGTTGAATACTTTGGCCTGATCTGCCTGTTTGTATTACCATTTAGGCTCATGCCATTATGTGAAAACTTTACAAGTTAGCTTGAGTTCGTTAGGTTTTGGATATGAACTACAGTCAACAGGCTAACTAGTGTTGTCAGTTAGATTGATTTCACGAAGATGACGAATTTAAACAAAATCAACTAAAATTTGATTTGATACGTTGGCGAAACTGCTGTTTGATTCATGACATTTTCTAGGATGCTTGCTTCATATCTACAGCTTGTTTGTTTGCTTCAATACCTTTGCCTTACCTACTTTTTGGAACGAAGTTCCTTATCGCGCGTTGTGAAAGGGGGCTAGACGGAAAAAATTCTTACGAAAAGTTGTCACGAAAAGTTGTCACGACACTTTTTTGCTATAGTATATCTATTAATATATACAGTCGTGGTCAACTAATTAGGGACATGCAAGATAGTGAAGAACAATAACCGGTTATGTACATACAAATATAAAACCCTATTGATTTCTCAGTAACTATTATTTGCATAATTTGGTCCGATTATTATGCTTTAAATGGCTGTAAATAAAAAAAAGTATTTAATATCAAAGGTTTAACATGTATTCAATTTTAAGGTATAATTCTGTAGCTGGACATTTAATTAAGGACAGTAAACTATAATGAAAAATAGAGTTAAACAAAACTAATAATCTGCAGTATTATAATATCTTTAACAGCTCCATTTTATTACGTGTAAAATCAGTACCCAGTAGCAAAACCTTTGTTAGTAATTACCGCTTGACACCGATGTGGCATAGACATTATCAGTTTCTGGCATGTTTCGACAGGAATGTTTGCCCATGCCTCACAAAAAGCTTCATTAAGTTCATCTAAAGTTGTGGTACGATAAGTGGCTACTTTTTTCTTGATTTCGTGCCAAAGGTGCTCGATTGGGTTAAGGTCCGGGCTATTTGCTGGCCAATCTAGCACCGATACTGACTGACTGGTAAGAAACGACTTGACTGAACGGGCGGTATGTTTCGGGTCGTTATCATGCTGAAACGTCCATATAATAGGGAGATGCTCCTCAGAATAGGGAAGCATCGTTTCCTCCAATATTGCCTTGTATTGATGTTGGTCTAAGTTACCCTGAACTTTCCTCACAGGTCCTACTCCACGTCCAGAAAATGAACCCCACATTTTAATATTTCCACCGCCATGTTTCACCTGCTTTTTTGTGAATCTTGGATTCATTTCCGCTTTTACTGGACGCCGTACGTATTGCCTTCCATCTGAAGAAATCAAATTAACCTTGGTCTCGTCAGAGAATAATACATGTTGCCATTGGGCATAGGTCCAATGTCCATATTTACGTGCAAACGCCAAACGAGCATTTCTATGTTCTTTCTTCAACAACGGTACTTTGCGAGCCACTCTTCCGAACAACCTTGCTTCTACCAGACGTCGTCGAACGGTCCTCGCTGAGACACCAGCTCTTTCGTCTGTCCCAAACACTTCGTGTTTAATTAAAATAGAGCCTAGAAACGGATCTTTCTTAGCTAACCTGGTTATCATTCTATCTTTTTGCGGAGTTGTTTTTCTCGATCTTTTTGTTCTGGGCACATTTAAATCTGTGTTATTGCGTCTGACATGTTGCACTGCATTGTATATACCATAGTTTTTGAACAATTTAAATGTTCTGCTATCCTTCGGTATGGCCAACCATGCTCGACAACAAACTTCATGATAATTTTTCGTAGTGTTGGATCGCAACTTTTATTTTTACCCATTTTTCTTCAAAATATTTTTCAAAACTTAAAATAAATATCGGGATTGCCGCCAAAACTACCACGAAACAATAAGAGAAGAAGTAAAAAAGTATTGAGATTCAAATTTTGAAAATAGAACGCAATATCTCAGTGTCCCTAATTAAATGGCCAGCCAGCATTATTTGAACAAATAGCACTACGATAATCTATCAGCTATACTGTAAAGAGGTTTAATGTTTAAGAAGTTGTTATTGTTTGTATAATCGGGCACATAAATGACTAATTATACTTACATGTAAGAGATATGGAATATGGTTTAGACTCGTTGGAAAATAAAAAATAAATTCACAATTCGGTTTAACCAAAGAGTGTCCCTAATTAGTTGACCACGACTGTATATCTATTAATTGTGTCGAGGTCGAGGTCGAGGTGGAAGTGGAGGTCGAGATGGAGGTGGAGGTCGAGGTCGAGGTGGAGGTCGAGGTCGAGGTCGAGGTGGAGGTCGAGGTGGAGGTCGAGGTGGAGGTCGAGGTCGAGGTCGAGGTCGAGTTCGAGGTCGAGGTCGAGGTCGAGGTCGAGGTGGAGGTCGAGGTGGAGGTCGAGGTCGAGGTCGAAGTCGAAGTCAAAGTTGATACCCCTTCCCTTGTCCCACGTTATTTTGTGAGAACTTCGTTCCATCCGGGTGTCCCTTGACACCTCTCAAGTTTTTTGCTTTAAACCTGAGGACACAAAAATTACAGTTAAGTATGGTACGGCTATATGGTATGGCGGACTCGCGCACAAAGGGTTCTGTACCATTATCTATTAAATATGACAAAAAAAAACACGTTTGTTGTATGTTAGCCCCACTTAAATATTTATTTTATTCTGTTTTTAGTATTTGTTGTTATAGCGGCAACAGAAATACATAATCTGTGAAAATTTCAACTGTCTAGCTATCACGGTTCATGAGATAAGTCTTAGTAATAGGGTCCCGTTTTTACCCTTTGAGTACGGAATCCTTAAAACCTTTGCCACATTTGGATATCATACTGATCAGATTGAAGAAAATAATCATTCTGTATTACATTTACACACCTTATAATTACATTACCTTACATTTTAAGGTCAGTTTCATCTCAATTAAGTAGGTACATGAAAACATGTTAAATTTTATTAAATTTGAGCACCAGTTTTGAACTTAAACCTCAAATTATAGTTACCTATGCAACTGAATTATAGAAGTATTAATTACAACTAGAAACTGTCCTTTTCCAGTTGCTACTGCCCTAATTAAAACCAACCATTGTTAGTAATTTCAATGCAAGCCAATGGTTTTAATAAATTCCACCATCTTGGAGTTGCAGTTAGTGTAGTTAATCATTCAACTTTATAAAAATGTATTGTTTCAGGCTACACATGATACGGTCACAATGATGCCTCTGGAAATAAAAGAAAAGTTATCAGTGACTCCTACACAGTACATGTGCATAAGTGATTATCCACACTCTGGAAGTACACCTCTACTAACTATTAAGGAGGAGGAACTAGACAGAATCGTTGTGACAAAAGAAGAAACATACGAAACTCAAGACATTGAGGAATTGCAATCACTTGTTGAAGACACTGAAATTGTTAATGATCTAAATAATTCAGAACTGCCTTCAGATAACGAGATTTATGAAGAGAATGAAATCATTGACGAGCAGTCGTGTTTCTGTTGTGAAGTGTGCAAAAGACAATTTTCAAATAAGTATAAATTGGCAAGTCATCTGAATATTCACAATAAAAATAAGAAATATATTTGCAACAGTTGTGACAAGGCATTTAATAATAAAGGACATTTAAAAAGACACATGCGTATTCACACTGGAGAAAAGCCATACTCTTGCAACAGATGTGACAAAGCATTTAATCAAAAAGGATCTTTGAAACAACACATGATAATTCACACTGGGGAAAAGCCATATTCTTGCAACAGATGTGACAAGTCATTTAATGTAAAAGGACATTTAAATCGACACATGCTAATTCACACTGGAGAAAAGCCATATTCTTGCAACAGATGTGACAAGGCATTTAGTCGAATAGAAACTTTGAAAAAACACATGCTTATTCACACTGGAGAAAAGCCATACTCTTGCAACAGATGTGACAAGGCATTTAATCAAATAGGATCTTTGAAACAACACATGCTGATTCACACTGGAGAAAAGCCATATTCTTGCAACAGATGTGACAAGGCATTTAATCGAAATGGACATCTGAAAAAACACATGCTAATTCACACTGGAGAAAATAAAAATATTTTTGCGACATATGTGACAAGGCATTTAAACATAAAGAATCTTTGACAAAACACATGCCTATTCACGTTGGAGAAAGCCATACTGTTGCAACACATGTGACAAGGCATTTAATCAAATAGGAACTTTGAAAAAACACAAGATAATTCACACCTTGAGAAATGTCATATTCTTGCAACAGATATGATAAGGCATTTAATCGAGAAGAAACTTTGAAAGGACATTATGCTAATTCACACTGGAGAAATACAGTCGTGGTCAACTAATTAGGGACATGCAAGATAGTGAAGAACAATAACCGGTTATGTACATACAAATATAAAACCCTATTGATTTCTCAGTAACTATTATTTGCATAATTTGGTCCGATTATTATGCTTTAAATGGCTGTAAATAAAAGAATAAATAAATAGAAAAAAGTATTTAATATCAAAGGTTGAACATGTATTCAATTTTAAGGTATAATTCTGTAGCTGGACATTTAATTAGGGACAGTAAACTATAATGAAAAATAGAGTTAAACAAAACTAATAATCTGCAGTATTATAATATCTTTAACAGCTCCATTTTATTACGTGTAAAATCAGTACCCAGTAGCAAAACCTTTGTTAGTAATTACCGCTTGACACCGATGTGGCATAGACATTATCAGTTTCTGGCATGTTTCGACAGGAATGTTTGCCCATGCCTCACAAAAAGCTTCATTAAGTTCATCTAAAGTTGTGGTACGATAAGTGGCTACTTTTTTCTTGATTTCGTGCCAAAGGTGCTCGATTGGGTTAAGGTCCGGGCTATTTGCTGGCCAATCTAGCACCGATACTGACTGACTGGTAAGAAACGACTTGACTGAACGGGCGGTATGTTTCGGGTCGTTATCATGCTGAAACGTCCATATAATAGGGAGATGCTCCTCAGCATAGGGAAGCATCGTTTCCTCCAATATTGCCTTGTATTGATGTTGGTCTAAGTTACCCTGAACTTTCCTCACAGGTCCCACTCCACGTCCAGAAAATGAACCCCACATTTTAATGTTTCCACCGCCATGTTTCACCTGCTTTTTTGTGAATCTTGGATTCATTTCCGCTTTTACTGGACGCCGTACGTATTGCCTTCCATCTGAAGAAATCAAATTAACCTTGGTCTCGTCAGAGAATAATACATGTTGCCATTGGGCGTAGGTCCAATGTCCATATTTACGTGTAAACGCCAAACGAGCATTTCTATGTTCTTTCTTCAACAACGGTACTTTGCGAGCCACTCTTCCGAACAACCCTGCTTCTACCAGACGTCGTCGAACGGTCCTCGCTGAGACACCAGCTCTTTCGTCTGTCCCAAACACTTCGTGTTTAATTAAAATAGAGCCTAGAAACGGATCTTTCTTAGCTAACCTGGTTATCATCCTTTAAGAAAAAAAGTGATGTACATAGTATTAACACAAGAAATAAGAACAAATTGTACATACCCAAATTTAGATTAGAAAAAGTGAAGGGGTCGTTTATGGGGAATTGTATACTATTTTATAATAAACTGCCAGAAAACGCAACAAAACTTCCCGTTAGAAGATTTAAAGCCTACATAAAGAATAATCTTATAAACAAAGCGTATTATACTGTAGATGATTATATAAATGATAAATCCTCGTGGCCTGATGTCGCTCTGCCACTCGACAGCTAAATATTGATTTAGGTACTTAATTTCATTTTGTGTAACATTTGTCTACTTTAATTATTTTTAAGCAAATAGTTATTTTATCTGTAAGTTTTAATTCTAAATCAAGTGTAGCGTGTGTTGCTTTTTGAATTTGTGCTGAAGCTCTTTAGTTATTTTTTTTTATTGCTGTACCTACGTACTTGAGTAGTAGGTACTTTTAACTTTTAATTATTATTCTTGTTTGAGCCTTCACCTTGTTCGATTGGCACCACACTGGAGCTCTACATAGCATTAAGGAAAGGATCATAAAAAAAAAGGTAGACCCCAAGCCGTGTTTGTTGCCTGATTCTTCTAGGCTTGGTCGCGTGGAATCGGCGTAGCTTCACCTAGTTCCTAAGACGTTTCAAAGTGATCCTTGTGATTTTATTGAAATAAATGATTTTTGAATTTGAATTTGAATTTGAATTCTATCTTCTTGCGGAGTTGTTTTTCTCGATCTTTTTGTTCTGGGCACATTTAAATCTGTGTTATTGCGTCTGACATGTTGCACTGCATTGTATACCATAGTTTTTGAACAATTTTAATGTTCTGCTATCCTTCGGTATGGCCAACCATGCTCGACAACAGACTTCATGATAATTTTTCGTAGTGTTGGATCGCAACTTTTATTTTTACCCAGTTTTCTTCAAAATATTTTTCAAAACTTAAAATAAATATCGGGATTGCCGCCAAAACTACCACGAAACAATAAGAGAAGAAGTAAAAAAGTATTGAGATTCAAATTTTGAAAATAGAACGCAATATCTCAGTGTCCCTAATTAAATGGCCAGCCAGCATTATTTGAACAAATAGCACTACGATAATCTATCAGCTATACTGTAAAGAGGTTTAATGTTTAAGAAGTTGTTATTGTTTGTATAATCGGGCACATAAATGACTAATTATACTTACATGTAAGAGATATGGAATATGGTTTAGACTCGTTGGAAAATAAAAAATAAATTCACAATTCGGTTTAACCAAAGAGTGTCCCTAATTAGTTGACCACGACTGTATAGCCATATTCTTGCAACAGATTAGATAAAGTATGTATTTAATCACTAGCGCCGGCTTCGCACGGGTGTACCTTTATTTTTAATCATTTTGAGATATATATATAATTTTATCCTTAAAAAGGACGTATGTAGTTTTAGGGTTCTGTGCCCAAAGAGTAAAAAAACCGGCCAAGTGTGTGTCGGACCAAGTGCAATGTAGTGTTTCGTAATTTGGGCTGGGAAGCCCAATTTTCCCACTCCAATAGTCTCCACTTCCTTACTTCACTTAGTCCTAAAAGCCCTAATATGTCCATCCCCAATCTTGTCATTTCTCCTTTAACTTTAACTAATTTCCCCGTGGTGAGCATGGTACGAACAAAATCAAAATCAAAAATGTTACATTGTGAAAGCCCGTTGTCATATTTTCTTGCTTGCATCATTACTTTATGTGGGAATTGTTGTGCAGTAGGTTGGTAGGTTCCCGTTTCCTTCTGCACCGCAGTTCAGAATCCGGCGTGCTGTCCTCTAATATCCAGTCAGAAGCCCTATTAGAAAACTATTCTTCGGCCTTCTGCCAGTACTGATAAGGCTGCTGCTGAATGCTTATTAACTGACGGCATTTGATCGCCATGTCACAAGGTCGTCATAGGAACTATACAATATTTTATAAGTGAGCCGAACCCTCCACACTCCCCACTGCTTTCTGTTGACCCTGCCGCTGTTGGTCGGGGACTGCTTGTTCAGCCAAGTGCGAGTTGGACTCGCGCACGAAGGGTTCCGTACTATTATCAAAACGGAGAAAAAAACACGTTTGCTGTAGTACGGGAGCTCCACTTAAATATTTATTTTATGCTGTTTTTAGAGAAATACATCATCTGTGAAAATTTCAAATGTCTAGCTATCACGATTCAGGATATACAGCCTGGTGACAGACAGACGGACAGCGGAGTCTTAGTAATAGGGTACCATTTTTACCCTTTAGGTACGAAACTCTAAAAATTACCAAAACCGGAGTAGGTAGGTACCACAACCGGGTCTTTGACCCTACTTGTATATAAAATGTACAACATACAAGCATACAACGGTAAATGTAGTTTTAAACCCTAGTTACATATGGTATTGCATACTTTTTTTGTAGATATTGATGTCTTTAAAACTCTGTAGTACATCACTTTGCTCTATTGTCAATAATTTCCGCAGCAAACGCAATATAAGGATTATATTTATAACTGACTGACTCTGACCGCTGACCAGCTGACCCGTGCCCGCTTCGCTGGGCGACATAGGTACATTTCTAAATGTGATTATTTTGAATAGGTATGGCTATGGTATGGCTTAAATGGCGATAGGTATCCGTGTATACGCAAGTGGTCCCGCTGCCGGCCCCGTGAGTATAGTCATTGCTAACTACGATTTTAGTATCCCGCAACTTTTATATCAGTACTTATGACTTACCCATTAAAGAGTAAACCCGGTGCAGAGCATGCTGTGCATGGCACGCAACGCATCTTAGCTGCGTGGGTTAATTTGTTTGACAACGTGAGTCTACATTTCCACAGCTGCACACGCTATACACGAATATGAATCCACAATCACAACTATGTAAAACTGTAGCACAGCATAGTTTTGAATTTTGATTTTGAGCTACCTGAGCATTATATTCGAGCAAGACATGCGTGCCCCAATGACGACAAATAATGCGTAGCGTGTCCGTGGGTTGCAATGGACACAATTACATACATATTCTTTTAAATCTGCCAACGCCATGCTCGCTGTGTACACGATATTAAAAATGAGTTTATCCATTACGTTTGTAACAAACAAACAATACAGACAACAAAAAATCAAATCTTTTCTCTTTATAATATTAGTACTTATACCAACTAAAATAACCCATAATGGTGTTTCAAGCCTACACAAATATAAAGAATGTTTGCGCCTATTATTCTGCCGCCATAAGAAAGAAGGACGCATCTAACACTTTTTGCGAAAATTAGTTAAATACATATTCGGAATCAGAAAAAAATTACGCATTTATTGGTATTTGAATTATCTTCCTAAAATAACTAGAACCTTATTATTTTCACTAATAAATGAGACTTAACTGCAATAAGTCTTGAAGGATACTAAATAAAAAAGGCTGTTCTAACATATACTACGTTAAAAAAACGTATATACGTAGAAGCGTCTTATTTGTCTACAAAGTTTTTACTTGATTATAGATAGAAAAGACATTTCTGATTTATCATAAGAAGGAAAGACGTTTATGCGTTAAATATGCCTTTTCATCGTAGTATTATTAAAAATACTCCAGACGTATGTAAGTAAAAGAACTTGTGTATCTGTGATTATTATTACAAACAAAAACGGGCCAAGTGCGTGTCGGGTCACGCGCAATGTAGGGTGTCGTAGTTTGCAAAGCTAACAACGTTGTTTAAATAATTTTCAATGTTATTTCTACTACGTTATTATTCATTCTTCTCCAAGTCCATTTTATAAGTTAGTCGACTATTACCTCTATTAGTCGTAAACTTGTAACGCCTACTTAGCTGTAATACCTTTGCTTTTAACTTCAGTATACGTACTACTACCGCAATTTTTTTCACGTCCCTAAACCCAATAGTTTAGTAGTTATATAGTTTAGTAGTTACCTAATAGTTTACGATATCCCACACCATGGGGTACGCGAGAAAATAAAACATCCCCATTTTAGGTGTAATGGTACCCTAAAAACATGTTTTTAAGATTTTATTCTACCACTTTGTTGGCATTACTCATATGTATATACAATACATGTGTAAAAAAAATGTATGTATACATGCCAAATTACAGCTTTTTAACACTGATAGTCTCTGAGCTAAGCTGCGGACAGACGGACAGACATGGCGAAACTATAAAGGTTTCTTGTAGACTACGAAACCATAAAAAGAACTAACTTTCTAATTGCTGTAATGTTAAGTATTACTGTGTTACTTAAAAAGGTTTCATATTTGTTTAAAAGTTACTGATTAGTATTCCTGATTTTTTTAAATATAATCTTGTGTTGTTCTTATAATGTTTATTTGTGATTTTCTATGCTGTTTTTAAGGTTCCGTGCCCAAAAGGTAAAAACGGGACCCTATTACTAAGACTTCACTGTCTGTCTGTCCGACTGTCTTTCACAGGGCTGTATCTCATTAACCGTGATTGCTAGACAGTTCAAATTTTTATTGATGATGTATTTCTGTTGCCGCTATAACAACAAATACTAAAAACAGAATAAAATAAATATTTAAGTGTGGTTCCCATACAACAAACGTGTTTTTTTGCCGTTTGTTATAGACAATGGTACGGAACCCTTCGTGCGCGAGTCCGACTCGCACTTGGCCGGTTTTTTTTAATAGATATATATTATAAAAAACAGATTAAAATACTGTGATTAGTAAAAGATAAGTTTATGATTGGCGTATCTGCTGGTAATTTCGTAGTTCATTGATTAATTAGGTCGGCGTTACTAGTTTGAAAAGCAGTAAATGGCTAGTAACGTCTATTTTATTTAGTTGAGTAGGATCTAATAACATATAACAACTAAGAAAGAAAGACATTTTACTTTTTTACTAAATAAAAAGGGCGTTTCTAGCCAGAAACGTCTTTTTATTGCAGTAAAACATATTTTCTTGTATTTTTTTTACTAAAAAGAAAATGAAAATGTTAATTTTTAAATATAAAACGTTAAATTTATTATACTTAACAATGATATTCTTTTAGGGCAAACCATTATACAAACTATCGCAAAATAATGTACTTAATTTTTGTAGTATTTTTCACACAGCGAATTTTTTAATTTTCGAGTTACAAAATAATTTTTTTCTCCGTTTTTTGTTTTATGTAGAAACGTCTTTCTTCCTAATGACGGCAGAATTATATAGGTAGGTTAGTTGTAGTTAGGTAGGTACACATGTGCTGCTATCTGTTGAGTTTTTTATGAATTAATATAATTCGTAAATTCTTTTTTAGGGTTCCGTACCCAAAGGGTAAAAACGGGATCCTATTACTAAGACTTCACTGTCCGTCTGTCCGTCTGTCTGTCACAGAGCTGTATCTCATGAACCGTGAAAGCTGAAATTTTCATAAATGATGTATTTCTGTTGCCGCTATAACAACAAATACTAAAAACAGAATAAAATAAATATTTAAGTGGGGCTCCCATACAACAAACGTGTTTTTTTGCCGTTGTTTATAGATAATGGTACGGAACCCTTCGTGCGCGAGTCCGACTCGCACTTGGCCGGCTTTATTTTATTCCTTTTCTTTCGATTGTCGACAGCATGTTGACCAACTTTGCCTAAAGCAGTATATTAATATATCTTATAGATTACCCAAATCCAGACCGCTATAGGTCCTCATCTGGTATTCCGATCTTCCAAAATTATAGTCTATAAGTAGCCTAGGACTAATAGCTATATAACAAAAAAGTTTCATCAAAATCCGTTCAGTAGTTTTTGCGTGAAAGCCTGACAGCAGACAGACAGACAGACAGACAATAATTTCAAAATGTTTTTTTTTTTGCTTGTGTTACTTGTATGAAGACCCCTAGGAGTATTTTTTTTGTTTTTATTCAATGTACAGAATTGAACTCTTCTACAGCTTTATTATATGTATATAGATATAGATATATAGATTTTTTTATTTTTGTTTCATTATCGAAGTTTTCATACGGATCCCTAATATTTTTGAAAATATTCTATAGCCTATGTTCATCAGGAATAATGTAGGATTCTAATGGTGAAAGAGTTTTTCAAATCGGTCCAGTAGTTTCGAAGCCTATTCGATACAAACAAACAAACAATCAAATCTTTCCTCCATAGAATATTATTATTAGTATTAGTTTAAACAGAGTAGGTACTTTGTACATAGCTGAAAAAAATAAAACGTCAACGAGGTGGTATGGTCCAGGCAAGTCCAAGCCTAAAAAAAAACTTAGTGACATACAAAGAGAATATAACCAAAGAGCATATAAGTAATATAACCACGCGAGGTCGTGGTGTCAATGTCATATTCATATCAACTCTGCAGCTACTAGTAAATCGATACAGTAAAATTTATTTTCATTTACCTTTGTTGTTACGTGTATTATAACATACGAATTGTTACTTGATTGTTTGTATTTTAATAATACCTAAATAGACCCACGAACTTGATTGCTCGGCCTACGCTACACCACACCACGCTAATATAGGTGTGCAATGGCTTCGGTGTGCAGAATATGTCTAGTCGGCAATATCAGGATGCTGAACGATGATAATATCCACCTCCTGGAGATGTACGAAACACTTACTAACACCAAGGTAGGTAACTATTGGACTTTGCGATATTAGAAGGTATATTTTGCAATTTCCGGTTCCGGAGGTTGAATTTTGTATAAGTAGGTTGTATTGTGGGGTTTTATCCTGGTTATTAGAAAAACACTAATTTCCCCCTTCATCATTACATGATATGTTTCAGCTCAACACAGAAACAGAAAATGGGAGGCCTAGCACAGTGTGCTATGTTTGTCACCGAGAGCTGCAGAAGTGCCACAAACTATCCCAAATGGCACGAATATCCAACGGAATCCTTCAAGATCTGTTTGAATGTGGCATTGAGGTAGGTACTGCATAGTCACTAACTAGTGGCAGTTGGGAGTTGTGTGTATTCTTTGTAACAAAATGTGAGTTTTAAAGCAGGAGAATTTGGTTACTGTTAATTTGGATGTGGCTTATGCACTTATAGTTCATGTGCAGAATGAGACACAAATGACAGCCAGTTTAAACATTTTAATTTTAATGGTTGAATACTTTGGCCTGATCTGCCTGTTTGTATTACCATTTAGGCACATGCCATACGTGAAAACTTTACAAGTTAGCTTGAGTTCGTTAGGTTTTGGATATGAACTACAGTCAACAGGCTAGCTAGTGTTGTCAGTTAGATCGATTTCACGAAGATGACGATTTTTAAACAAAATCGACTAAAATTTGATTTGATATGTTGGCGAAGCTGCTGTTTGATTCATGACGTTTTCTTGGATGCTTGCTACATATCTACAGCTTGTTTGTTTGCTTCAATATCTTTGCCTTACCTACTTTTTTGCTTTAAACCTGAGGACACAAAAATTACAGTAAAGTATGGTATGGCGGACTCGCGCACAAAGGGTTCCGTACCATTATCTAAAAAATATGACAAATGAAACACGTTTGTTGTATGTTAGCCCCACTTAAATAATTATTTTATTCTGTTTTTGGTATTTGTTATTATAGCGGCAACAGAAATACATAATCTGTGAAAATTTCAACTGTCTAGCTATCACGGTTCATGAGATAAGTCTTAGTAATAGGGTCCCGTTTTTACCCTTTGGGTATGGAATCCTAAAAACCGCTTGCCTTGTGCTAGGATATCACACTGATCAAATTGAAGAAAAAAATCATTCTGTATTACATTTACACACCTTATAATTACATTATCTTACATTTTAAGTTCAGTTTCATCTCAATTAAATAGGTACATGCCAACATGTTAAATTTTATTAAATTTGAGCACCAGGTTTGAACTTAAACCTCAAATTATAGTTACCTATGCAACTGAATCATGTAAGTATTAATTACAACTAGAAACTGTCCTTTTCCAGTTGCTACTGCCCTAATTAAAACCAACCATTGTTAGTAATTTGAATGCAAGCCAATGGTTTTAATAAATTCCACCATCTTGGAGTTGCAGTTAGTGTAGTTAATCATTCAACTTTATAAAAATGTATTGTTTCAGGCTACACATGATACGGTCACAATGATGCCTCTGGAAATAAAAGAAAAGTTATCAGTGACTCCTACACAGTACATGTGCATAAGTGATTATCCACACTCTGGAAGTACACCTCTTGTGACAAAAGAAGAAACATATGAAACTCAAGACATTGAGGAATTGCAATCACTTGTTGAAGACACTGAAATTGTTAATGATCTAAATAATTCAGAACTGCCTTCAGATAACGAGATTTATGAAGAGAATGAAATCATTGACGAGCAGTCGTGTTTCTGTTGTGAAGTGTGCAAAAGACAATTTTCAAATAAGTATAAATTGGCAAGTCATCTGAATATTCACAATAAAAATAAGAAATATATTTGCAACAGTTGTGATAAGGCATTTAATCAAAAATCACATTTGAAAGAACACATGCGAATCCACACTGGAGAAAAGCCATATTCTTGCAACTGTTGCGACAAGGCGTTTAAAGTAAAAGGATATTTAAAAAAACACATGCTAATTCATACTGGAGAACAGTCATATTCTTGCAACAGATGTGACAAAGCATTTAATCGAAAAGAACATTTAAAACAGCACATGCTAACTCACACTGGAGAAAAGCCATATTCTTGCAACAGATGTGACATGGCATTTAATCAAAAAGGATCTTTGAAACAACACATGCTAGCTCACACTGGAGAAAAGCCATATTCTTGCAACAGATGTGACATGGCATTTAATCAAAAAGGACATTTAACACAACACATGCAAATTCACACTGCAGAAAAGCCATATTCTTGCAACAGATGTGACATGGCATTTAATCAAAAAGGATCTTTGAAACAACACATGCTAGCTCACACTGGAGAAAAGCCATATTCTTGCAACAGATGTGACAAGGCATTTAATCGAAAAGAACATTTAAAACAACACATGCTAACTCACACTGGAGAAAAGCCATATTCTTGCAACAGATGTGACAAAGCATTTAATCATAAAGGATCTTTGAAAAAACACATGATAATTCACACTGGAGAAAAGCCATACTCTTGCAACAGATGTGACAAAGCATTTATTCAAAAAGAACATTTAAAAAGACACATACTAGTTCAC
Organism: Hydriomena furcata; assembly: GCA_912999785.1. NCBI lineage: Eukaryota > Metazoa > Arthropoda > Insecta > Lepidoptera > Geometridae > Hydriomena > Hydriomena furcata. The sequence goes on from OU538848.1 coordinate 2,598,625, forward strand.
ACTGGAGAAAAGCCATATTCTTGCAACAGATGTGACATGGCATTTAATCAAAAATCACATTTGAAAAAACACATGTGTATTCACACTGGAGAAAAGCCATACTCTTGCAACAGATGTGACAAGGCATTTAATCAAATAGGAACTTTGAAACAACACATGCTAATTCACACTGAAGAAAAGCCATATTCTTGCAACTGTTGCGACAAGGCATTTAATTATAAAGGAAATTTGAAAATCCACATGCGAATTCACACTGGAGAAAAGCCATATTCTTGCAACAGATGTGACATGGCATTTAATCAAAAAGGATCTTTGAAACAACACATGCTAGCTCACACTGGAGAAAAGCCATATTCTTGCAACAGATGTGACAAGGCATTTAATCGAAAAGAACATTTAAAACAACACATGCTAACTCACACTGGAGAAAAGCCACATTCTTGCAACAGATGTGACAAGGCATTTAATAAAAAAGAATATTTAAAAAGACACATACTAGTTCACACTGGAGAAAAGCCATACTCTTGCAACAGATGTGACAAGGCATTTAATAAAAAAGAACATTTAAAAAGACACATACTAGTTCACACTGGAGAAAAGCCATATTCTTGCAACAGATGTGACAAAGCATTTAATCGAAAAGAACATTTAAAACAACACATGCTAACTCACGTTGAGAAAGCTATACTGTCAACGCCGTCTTAAACTATGCTGGGGCCTTTGGGCGCACAAGAATTTGGGGCCCTTTTGGAAAGTAAAGAAAGCTAATTATGCTAAAAAACTTCTATATTATGTTATAATCTTCTATTTGTTACCTAATCAAATATATGATAAAATTAACAAATGTTGTTTTAAGTTCCCGTTCCCGTATTATCAAACCTAATAAAGCTCAAATTGACTCTACGTTTTAGTTAGAAAACTTTTGTATGAGAAAAAGAAAAGGGCTGTTTTTAGGGTTTTACCGGCAATTATTCGAATTTTTCTCACCTTCTATACCTTCCCTAGACCTCCACGAACATAGACAGGATAAATCCGTTCAGTCGTTATCGAGTTTTAGCGAGACTAACGAACAGCAATTGATTTTATATATATAGATAATATGTCACTATTAATAATAATAATCAATATAAGTTTAGATGGTGGCGAAATGCGAAACTGTTATTTCCTACTTACATAAAATCGCTATCTGACAAGGCTTTACGCTTTCATTTTTTACCGTAAAATATACGAAGTAAAATAGGAAGTATTTAGATATTTCATTTTGAGCTGTACGTTTTTGTGTGAAAAAAGTGTTATATGTGCCTGACAGAAAAGTGTTATATGTGCAGATTTACCTCAAGTTATTTATTGGGTAATATAGATGGCGCTTTGTAGAAATTGTATTATTTTATAGAAAGGGGTAGTTAGCGACCGGACAAACAGCTTATGTACATCCAAACGAGTGTGAAGTTACTATGAGTGAGTGAGACAGAAAAATATAAATAAATTACGAATATAAAAATATAAATAATAACGCGCGAAAAACTAGTTATTAAATTTATTCATGTCATTTGTTTGTCTTCCTTTGCATCATTGGGTCTCAGTCCAACACTGGTGCCTCTACGCTAGGTATGTATCAACTACATACGATCATTGTATGGGTAGGTATAGCTACTACTTTAAACTTCAAAATCAGCAACATTAAAAAGCTTTTGATTTTTAAAAACACTAGAAAACCATCGAATTTGTACCGGCTTGCTTTCAAAGTTCTTGTTTCCAACATATATTCAATTTATTTTAATACTAGCTGACCCGTGCCCGCTTCGCTGTGCGTAAGACATTTCTAATAACATCGCGGACTTTATTGTAGAAAAAAAATGTGTTTATTTACGACATCACATTAGAAACCTCTAAAATTATCAGTGTTTCTCTACTATATTATGCATGTATTATACATATAAACCTTTCTCTTGAATCACTCTATCTATTAAAAAAAACCGCATCAAAATCTGTTGTGTAGTTTTAAAGATATAAGCAAACATACATACATACATACAGACGCGGGAAGCGGAAAGAGACTGCTTTATACTATGTAGTGACAAATAAGACAGGACCTTATGTAGAGTAGGTACTTTGAATATATTTATACAGAGTACTTTGTACATAGCTGAAAAAAATAAAACGTCTACGAGGCGGTATGGTCCAGGCAAGTCCAAGCCTAAAAAAAAATTTAATGGCATACTTCTGTCGCGCGAGGTCGAGGTGTCAATGTCATATCAACTCGGCAGATTTTAGTAATGTAAATCGATACAGGTAAAGTAAAATTTATTTTCATTTACCTTTGTTGTTACATGTTTTTTAACATACGATTGTATTTTAATAATACCTAAATAGACCCACAAACTTGATTGCTCGGCCTACGCTACACCACACCACGCTATTATAGGTGTGCAATGGCTTCGGTGTGCAGATTATGTCTAGTCGGCAATATCAGGATGCTGAACGTTCATAATATCCACCTCCTGGAGATGTACGAAACACTTACTAACACCAAGGTAGGTAACTATTGGACTTTGCGACATTAGTAGGTATATTTTGCAATTTCCGGTTCTGGAGGTAGAATTTTGTTTAAGTAAGTAGGTTGTATTGTGGGGTTTTATCCTGGTTAATAGAAAAACACTAATTTCTCCCTTCATCATTACATGATAATTATGTTTCAGCTCAACACAGAAACAGAAAATGGGATGCCTAGCACAGTGTGCTATGTTTGTCACCGAGAGCTGCAGAAGTGCCACAAACTATCCCAAATGGCACGAATATCCAACGGAATCCTTCAAGATCTGTTTGAATGTGGCATTGAGGTAGGTAATGCATAGTCACTAACTAGTGGCAGTTGGGAGTTGTGTGTATTCTTTGTAACAAAATGTGAGTTTTAAAGCAGGAGAATTTGGTTACTGTTAATTTGGATGTGGCATATGCACTTATAGTTCATGTGCAGAATGAGACACAAATGACAGCCAGTTTAAACATTTTAATTTTAATGGTTGAATACTTTGGCCTGATCTGCCTGTTTGTATTACCATTTAGGCTCATGCCATTATGTGAAAACTTTACAAGTTAGCTTGAGTTCGTTAGGTTTTGGATATGAACTACAGTCAACAGGCTAACTAGTGTTGTCAGTTAGATTGATTTCACGAAGATGACGAATTTAAACAAAATCAACTAAAATTTGATTTGATACGTTGGCGAAACTGCTGTTTGATTCATGACATTTTCTAGGATGCTTGCTTCATATCTACAGCTTGTTTGTTTGCTTCAATACCTTTGCCTTACCTACTTTTTGGAACGAAGTTCCTTATCGCGCGTTGTGAAAGGGGGCTAGACGGAAAAAATTCTTACGAAAAGTTGTCACGAAAAGTTGTCACGACACTTTTTTGCTATAGTATATCTATTAATATATACAGTCGTGGTCAACTAATTAGGGACATGCAAGATAGTGAAGAACAATAACCGGTTATGTACATACAAATATAAAACCCTATTGATTTCTCAGTAACTATTATTTGCATAATTTGGTCCGATTATTATGCTTTAAATGGCTGTAAATAAAAAAAAGTATTTAATATCAAAGGTTTAACATGTATTCAATTTTAAGGTATAATTCTGTAGCTGGACATTTAATTAAGGACAGTAAACTATAATGAAAAATAGAGTTAAACAAAACTAATAATCTGCAGTATTATAATATCTTTAACAGCTCCATTTTATTACGTGTAAAATCAGTACCCAGTAGCAAAACCTTTGTTAGTAATTACCGCTTGACACCGATGTGGCATAGACATTATCAGTTTCTGGCATGTTTCGACAGGAATGTTTGCCCATGCCTCACAAAAAGCTTCATTAAGTTCATCTAAAGTTGTGGTACGATAAGTGGCTACTTTTTTCTTGATTTCGTGCCAAAGGTGCTCGATTGGGTTAAGGTCCGGGCTATTTGCTGGCCAATCTAGCACCGATACTGACTGACTGGTAAGAAACGACTTGACTGAACGGGCGGTATGTTTCGGGTCGTTATCATGCTGAAACGTCCATATAATAGGGAGATGCTCCTCAGAATAGGGAAGCATCGTTTCCTCCAATATTGCCTTGTATTGATGTTGGTCTAAGTTACCCTGAACTTTCCTCACAGGTCCTACTCCACGTCCAGAAAATGAACCCCACATTTTAATATTTCCACCGCCATGTTTCACCTGCTTTTTTGTGAATCTTGGATTCATTTCCGCTTTTACTGGACGCCGTACGTATTGCCTTCCATCTGAAGAAATCAAATTAACCTTGGTCTCGTCAGAGAATAATACATGTTGCCATTGGGCATAGGTCCAATGTCCATATTTACGTGCAAACGCCAAACGAGCATTTCTATGTTCTTTCTTCAACAACGGTACTTTGCGAGCCACTCTTCCGAACAACCTTGCTTCTACCAGACGTCGTCGAACGGTCCTCGCTGAGACACCAGCTCTTTCGTCTGTCCCAAACACTTCGTGTTTAATTAAAATAGAGCCTAGAAACGGATCTTTCTTAGCTAACCTGGTTATCATTCTATCTTTTTGCGGAGTTGTTTTTCTCGATCTTTTTGTTCTGGGCACATTTAAATCTGTGTTATTGCGTCTGACATGTTGCACTGCATTGTATATACCATAGTTTTTGAACAATTTAAATGTTCTGCTATCCTTCGGTATGGCCAACCATGCTCGACAACAAACTTCATGATAATTTTTCGTAGTGTTGGATCGCAACTTTTATTTTTACCCATTTTTCTTCAAAATATTTTTCAAAACTTAAAATAAATATCGGGATTGCCGCCAAAACTACCACGAAACAATAAGAGAAGAAGTAAAAAAGTATTGAGATTCAAATTTTGAAAATAGAACGCAATATCTCAGTGTCCCTAATTAAATGGCCAGCCAGCATTATTTGAACAAATAGCACTACGATAATCTATCAGCTATACTGTAAAGAGGTTTAATGTTTAAGAAGTTGTTATTGTTTGTATAATCGGGCACATAAATGACTAATTATACTTACATGTAAGAGATATGGAATATGGTTTAGACTCGTTGGAAAATAAAAAATAAATTCACAATTCGGTTTAACCAAAGAGTGTCCCTAATTAGTTGACCACGACTGTATATCTATTAATTGTGTCGAGGTCGAGGTCGAGGTGGAAGTGGAGGTCGAGATGGAGGTGGAGGTCGAGGTCGAGGTGGAGGTCGAGGTCGAGGTCGAGGTGGAGGTCGAGGTGGAGGTCGAGGTGGAGGTCGAGGTCGAGGTCGAGGTCGAGTTCGAGGTCGAGGTCGAGGTCGAGGTCGAGGTGGAGGTCGAGGTGGAGGTCGAGGTCGAGGTCGAAGTCGAAGTCAAAGTTGATACCCCTTCCCTTGTCCCACGTTATTTTGTGAGAACTTCGTTCCATCCGGGTGTCCCTTGACACCTCTCAAGTTTTTTGCTTTAAACCTGAGGACACAAAAATTACAGTTAAGTATGGTACGGCTATATGGTATGGCGGACTCGCGCACAAAGGGTTCTGTACCATTATCTATTAAATATGACAAAAAAAAACACGTTTGTTGTATGTTAGCCCCACTTAAATATTTATTTTATTCTGTTTTTAGTATTTGTTGTTATAGCGGCAACAGAAATACATAATCTGTGAAAATTTCAACTGTCTAGCTATCACGGTTCATGAGATAAGTCTTAGTAATAGGGTCCCGTTTTTACCCTTTGAGTACGGAATCCTTAAAACCTTTGCCACATTTGGATATCATACTGATCAGATTGAAGAAAATAATCATTCTGTATTACATTTACACACCTTATAATTACATTACCTTACATTTTAAGGTCAGTTTCATCTCAATTAAGTAGGTACATGAAAACATGTTAAATTTTATTAAATTTGAGCACCAGTTTTGAACTTAAACCTCAAATTATAGTTACCTATGCAACTGAATTATAGAAGTATTAATTACAACTAGAAACTGTCCTTTTCCAGTTGCTACTGCCCTAATTAAAACCAACCATTGTTAGTAATTTCAATGCAAGCCAATGGTTTTAATAAATTCCACCATCTTGGAGTTGCAGTTAGTGTAGTTAATCATTCAACTTTATAAAAATGTATTGTTTCAGGCTACACATGATACGGTCACAATGATGCCTCTGGAAATAAAAGAAAAGTTATCAGTGACTCCTACACAGTACATGTGCATAAGTGATTATCCACACTCTGGAAGTACACCTCTACTAACTATTAAGGAGGAGGAACTAGACAGAATCGTTGTGACAAAAGAAGAAACATACGAAACTCAAGACATTGAGGAATTGCAATCACTTGTTGAAGACACTGAAATTGTTAATGATCTAAATAATTCAGAACTGCCTTCAGATAACGAGATTTATGAAGAGAATGAAATCATTGACGAGCAGTCGTGTTTCTGTTGTGAAGTGTGCAAAAGACAATTTTCAAATAAGTATAAATTGGCAAGTCATCTGAATATTCACAATAAAAATAAGAAATATATTTGCAACAGTTGTGACAAGGCATTTAATAATAAAGGACATTTAAAAAGACACATGCGTATTCACACTGGAGAAAAGCCATACTCTTGCAACAGATGTGACAAAGCATTTAATCAAAAAGGATCTTTGAAACAACACATGATAATTCACACTGGAGAAAAGCCATATTCTTGCAACAGATGTGACAAGTCATTTAATGTAAAAGGACATTTAAATCGACACATGCTAATTCACACTGGAGAAAAGCCATATTCTTGCAACAGATGTGACAAGGCATTTAGTCGAATAGAAACTTTGAAAAAACACATGCTTATTCACACTGGAGAAAAGCCATACTCTTGCAACAGATGTGACAAGGCATTTAATCAAATAGGATCTTTGAAACAACACATGCTGATTCACACTGGAGAAAAGCCATATTCTTGCAACAGATGTGACAAGGCATTTAATCGAAATGGACATCTGAAAAAACACATGCTAATTCACACTGGAGAAAATAAAAATATTTTTGCGACATATGTGACAAGGCATTTAAACATAAAGAATCTTTGACAAAACACATGCCTATTCACGTTGGAGAAAGCCATACTGTTGCAACACATGTGACAAGGCATTTAATCAAATAGGAACTTTGAAAAAACACAAGATAATTCACACCTTGAGAAATGTCATATTCTTGCAACAGATATGATAAGGCATTTAATCGAGAAGAAACTTTGAAAGGACATTATGCTAATTCACACTGGAGAAATACAGTCGTGGTCAACTAATTAGGGACATGCAAGATAGTGAAGAACAATAACCGGTTATGTACATACAAATATAAAACCCTATTGATTTCTCAGTAACTATTATTTGCATAATTTGGTCCGATTATTATGCTTTAAATGGCTGTAAATAAAAGAATAAATAAATAGAAAAAAGTATTTAATATCAAAGGTTGAACATGTATTCAATTTTAAGGTATAATTCTGTAGCTGGACATTTAATTAGGGACAGTAAACTATAATGAAAAATAGAGTTAAACAAAACTAATAATCTGCAGTATTATAATATCTTTAACAGCTCCATTTTATTACGTGTAAAATCAGTACCCAGTAGCAAAACCTTTGTTAGTAATTACCGCTTGACACCGAAGTGGCATAGACATTATCAGTTTCTGGCATGTTTCGACAGGAATGTTTGCCCATGCCTCACAAAAAGCTTCATTAAGTTCATCTAAAGTTGTGGTACGATAAGTGGCTACTTTTTTCTTGATTTCGTGCCAAAGGTGCTCGATTGGGTTAAGGTCCGGGCTATTTGCTGGCCAATCTAGCACCGATACTGACTGACTGGTAAGAAACGACTTGACTGAACGGGCGGTATGTTTCGGGTCGTTATCATGCTGAAACGTCCATATAATAGGGAGATGCTCCTCAGCATAGGGAAGCATCGTTTCCTCCAATATTGCCTTGTATTGATGTTGGTCTAAGTTACCCTGAACTTTCCTCACAGGTCCCACTCCACGTCCAGAAAATGAACCCCACATTTTAATGTTTCCACCGCCATGTTTCACCTGCTTTTTTGTGAATCTTGGATTCATTTCCGCTTTTACTGGACGCCGTACGTATTGCCTTCCATCTGAAGAAATCAAATTAACCTTGGTCTCGTCAGAGAATAATACATGTTGCCATTGGGCGTAGGTCCAATGTCCATATTTACGTGTAAACGCCAAACGAGCATTTCTATGTTCTTTCTTCAACAACGGTACTTTGCGAGCCACTCTTCCGAACAACCCTGCTTCTACCAGACGTCGTCGAACGGTCCTCGCTGAGACACCAGCTCTTTCGTCTGTCCCAAACACTTCGTGTTTAATTAAAATAGAGCCTAGAAACGGATCTTTCTTAGCTAACCTGGTTATCATCCTTTAAGAAAAAAAGTGATGTACATAGTATTAACACAAGAAATAAGAACAAATTGTACATACCCAAATTTAGATTAGAAAAAGTGAAGGGGTCGTTTATGGGGAATTGTATACTATTTTATAATAAACTGCCAGAAAACGCAACAAAACTTCCCGTTAGAAGATTTAAAGCCTACATAAAGAATAATCTTATAAACAAAGCGTATTATACTGTAGATGATTATATAAATGATAAATCCTCGTGGCCTGATGTCGCTCTGCCACTCGACAGCTAAATATTGATTTAGGTACTTAATTTCATTTTGTGTAACATTTGTCTACTTTAATTATTTTTAAGCAAATAGTTATTTTATCTGTAAGTTTTAATTCTAAATCAAGTGTAGCGTGTGTTGCTTTTTGAATTTGTGCTGAAGCTCTTTAGTTATTTTTTTTTATTGCTGTACCTACGTACTTGAGTAGTAGGTACTTTTAACTTTTAATTATTATTCTTGTTTGAGCCTTCACCTTGTTCGATTGGCACCACACTGGAGCTCTACATAGCATTAAGGAAAGGATCATAAAAAAAAAGGTAGACCCCAAGCCGTGTTTGTTGCCTGATTCTTCTAGGCTTGGTCGCGTGGAATCGGCGTAGCTTCACCTAGTTCCTAAGACGTTTCAAAGTGATCCTTGTGATTTTATTGAAATAAATGATTTTTGAATTTGAATTTGAATTTGAATTCTATCTTCTTGCGGAGTTGTTTTTCTCGATCTTTTTGTTCTGGGCACATTTAAATCTGTGTTATTGCGTCTGACATGTTGCACTGCATTGTATACCATAGTTTTTGAACAATTTTAATGTTCTGCTATCCTTCGGTATGGCCAACCATGCTCGACAACAGACTTCATGATAATTTTTCGTAGTGTTGGATCGCAACTTTTATTTTTACCCAGTTTTCTTCAAAATATTTTTCAAAACTTAAAATAAATATCGGGATTGCCGCCAAAACTACCACGAAACAATAAGAGAAGAAGTAAAAAAGTATTGAGATTCAAATTTTGAAAATAGAACGCAATATCTCAGTGTCCCTAATTAAATGGCCAGCCAGCATTATTTGAACAAATAGCACTACGATAATCTATCAGCTATACTGTAAAGAGGTTTAATGTTTAAGAAGTTGTTATTGTTTGTATAATCGGGCACATAAATGACTAATTATACTTACATGTAAGAGATATGGAATATGGTTTAGACTCGTTGGAAAATAAAAAATAAATTCACAATTCGGTTTAACCAAAGAGTGTCCCTAATTAGTTGACCACGACTGTATAGCCATATTCTTGCAACAGATTAGATAAAGTATGTATTTAATCACTAGCGCCGGCTTCGCACGGGTGTACCTTTATTTTTAATCATTTTGAGATATATATATAATTTTATCCTTAAAAAGGACGTATGTAGTTTTAGGGTTCTGTGCCCAAAGAGTAAAAAAACCGGCCAAGTGTGTGTCGGACCAAGTGCAATGTAGTGTTTCGTAATTTGGGCTGGGAAGCCCAATTTTCCCACTCCAATAGTCTCCACTTCCTTACTTCACTTAGTCCTAAAAGCCCTAATATGTCCATCCCCAATCTTGTCATTTCTCCTTTAACTTTAACTAATTTCCCCGTGGTGAGCATGGTACGAACAAAATCAAAATCAAAAATGTTACATTGTGAAAGCCCGTTGTCATATTTTCTTGCTTGCATCATTACTTTATGTGGGAATTGTTGTGCAGTAGGTTGGTAGGTTCCCGTTTCCTTCTGCACCGCAGTTCAGAATCCGGCGTGCTGTCCTCTAATATCCAGTCAGAAGCCCTATTAGAAAACTATTCTTCGGCCTTCTGCCAGTACTGATAAGGCTGCTGCTGAATGCTTATTAACTGACGGCATTTGATCGCCATGTCACAAGGTCGTCATAGGAACTATACAATATTTTATAAGTGAGCCGAACCCTCCACACTCCCCACTGCTTTCTGTTGACCCTGCCGCTGTTGGTCGGGGACTGCTTGTTCAGCCAAGTGCGAGTTGGACTCGCGCACGAAGGGTTCCGTACTATTATCAAAACGGAGAAAAAAACACGTTTGCTGTAGTACGGGAGCTCCACTTAAATATTTATTTTATGCTGTTTTTAGAGAAATACATCATCTGTGAAAATTTCAAATGTCTAGCTATCACGATTCAGGATATACAGCCTGGTGACAGACAGACGGACAGCGGAGTCTTAGTAATAGGGTACCATTTTTACCCTTTAGGTACGAAACTCTAAAAATTACCAAAACCGGAGTAGGTACCTACCACAACCGGGTCTTTGACCCTACTTGTATATAAAATGTACAACATACAAGCATACAACGGTAAATGTAGTTTTAAACCCTAGTTACATATGGTATTGCATACTTTTTTTGTAGATATTGATGTCTTTAAAACTCTGTAGTACATCACTTTGCTCTATTGTCAATAATTTCCGCAGCAAACGCAATATAAGGATTATATTTATAACTGACTGACTCTGACCGCTGACCAGCTAGGTACATTTCTAAATGTGATTATTTTGAATAGGTATGGCTATGGTATGGCTTAAATGGCGATAGGTATCCGTGTATACGCAAGTGGTCCCGCTGCCGGCCCCGTGAGTATAGTCATTGCTAACTACGATTTTAGTATCCCGCAACTTTTATATCAGTACTTATGACTTACCCATTAAAGAGTAAACCCGGTGCAGAGCATGCTGTGCATGGCACGCAACGCATCTTAGCTGCGTGGGTTAATTTGTTTGACAACGTGAGTCTACATTTCCACAGCTGCACACGCTATACACGAATATGAATCCACAATCACAACTATGTAAAACTGTAGCACAGCATAGTTTTGAATTTTGATTTTGAGCTACCTGAGCATTATATTCGAGCAAGACATGCGTGCCCCAATGACGACAAATAATGCGTAGCGTGTCCGTGGGTTGCAATGGACACAATTACATACATATTCTTTTAAATCTGCCAACGCCATGCTCGCTGTGTACACGATATTAAAAATGAGTTTATCCATTACAAACATAAAACAAACAATACAGACAACAAAAAATCAAATCTTTTCTCTTTATAATATTAGTACTTATACCAACTAAAATAACCCATAATGGTGTAGCAAGCCTACACAAATATAAAGAATGTTTGCGCCTATTATTCTGCCGCCATAAGAAAGAAGGACGCATCTAACACTTTTTGCGAAAATTAGTTAAATACATATTCGGAATCAGAAAAAAATTACGCATTTATTGGTATTTGAATTATCTTCCTAAAATAACTAGAACCTTATTATTTTCACTAATAAATGAGACTTAACTGCAATAAGTCTTGAAGGATACTAAATAAAAAAGGCTGTTCTAACATATACTACGTTAAAAAAACGTATATACGTAGAAGCGTCTTATTTGTCTACAAAGTTTTTACTTGATTATAGATAGAAAAGACATTTCTGATTTATCATAAGAAGGAAAGACGTTTATGCGTTAAATATGCCTTTTCATCGTAGTATTATTAAAAATACTCCAGACGTAAGTAAAAGAACTTGTGTATCTGTGATTATTATTACAAACAAAAACGGGCCAAGTGCGTGTCGGGTCACGCGCAATGTAGGGTGTCGTAGTTTGCAAAGCTAACAACGTTGTTTAAATAATTTTCAATGTTATTTCTACTACGTTATTATTCATTCTTCTCCAAGTCCATTTTATAAGTTAGTCGACTATTACCTCTATTAGTCGTAAACTTGTAACGCCTACTTAGCTGTAATACCTTTGCTTTTAACTTCAGTATACGTACTACTACCGCAATTTTTTTCACGTCCCAAAACCCAATAGTTTAGCTTTTAGGGGGGAAACAAAAATTGGCACTTTAAAGCTTGATAGTTCTCAAACCGATCCCTAATCGAAAAGTTGTTTTTACAAACCTGCAATACTTTTTAAAAACCTATCCAACGATATCCCACACCATGGGGTACGCGAGAAAATAAAACATCCCCATTTTAGGTGTAATGGTACCCTAAAAACATGATTTTAAGATTTTATTCTACCACTTTGTTGGCATTACTCATATGTATATACAATACATGTGTAAAAAAAATGTATGTATACATGCCAAATTACAGCTTTTTAACACTGATAGTCTCTGAGCTAAGCTGCGGACAGACGGACAGACATGGCGAAACTATAAAGGTTTCTTGTAGTCTACGAAACCATAAAAAGAACTAACTTTCTAATTGCTGTAATGTTAAGTATTACTGTGTTACTTAAAAAGGTTTCATATTTGTTTAAAAGTTACTGATTAGTATTCCTGATTTTTTTAAATATAATCTTGTGTTGTTCTTATAATGTTTATTTGTGATTTTCTATGCTGTTTTTAAGGTTCCGTGCCCAAAAGGTAAAAACGGGACCCTATTACTAAGACTTCACTGTCTGTCTGTCCGACTGTCTTTCACAGGGCTGTATCTCATTAACCGTGATTGCTAGACAGTTCAAATTTTTATTGATGATGTATTTCTGTTGCCGCTATAACAACAAATACTAAAAACAGAATAAAATAAATATTTAAGTGTGGTTCCCATACAACAAACGTGTTTTTTTGCCGTTTGTTATAGACAATGGTACGGAACCCTTCGTGCGCGAGTCCGACTCGCACTTGGCCGGTTTTTTTTAATAGATATATATTATAAAAAACAGATTAAAATACTGTGATTAGTAAAAGATAAGTTTATGATTGGCGTATCTGCTGGTAATTTCGTAGTTCATTGATTAATTAGGTCGGCGTTACTAGTTTGAAAAGCAGTAAATGGCTAGTAACGTCTATTTTATTTAGTTGAGAGGATCTAATAACATATAACAACTAAGAAAGAAAGACATTTTACTTTTTTACTAAATAAAAAGGGCGTTTCTAGCCAGTAAACGTCTTTTTATTGCAGTAAAACATATTTTCTTGTATTTTTTTTACTAAAAAGAAAATGAAAATGTTAATTTTTAAATATAAAACGTTAAATTTATTATGCTTAACAATGATATTCTTTTAGGGCAAACCATTATACAAACTATCGCAAAATAATGTACTTAATTTTTGTAGTATTTTTCACACAGCGAATTTTTTAATTTTCGAGTTACAAAATAATTTTTTTCTCCGTTTTTTGTTTTATGTAGAAACGTCTTTCTTCCTAATGACGGCAGAATTATATAGGTAGGTTAGTTGTAGTTAGGTAGGTACACATGTGCTGCTATCTGTTGAGTTTTTTATGAATTAATGTATAATTCGTAAATTCTTTTTTAGGGTTCCGTACCCAAAGGGTAAAAACGGGATCCTATTACTAAGACTTCACTGTCCGTCTGTCTGTCACAGAGCTGTATCTCATGAACCGTGACAGCTGAAATTTTCATAAATGATGTATTTCTGTTGCCGCTATAACAACAAATACTAAAAACAGAATAAAATAAATATTTAAGTGGGGCTCCCATACAACAAACGTGTTTTTTTGCCGTTTTTTATAGATAATGGTACGGAACCCTTCGTGCGCGAGTCCGACTCGCACTTGGCCGGCTTTATTTTATTCCTTTTCTTTCGATTGTCGACAGCATGTTGACCAACTTTGCCTAAATCAGTATATTAATATATCTTATAGATTACCCAAATCCAGACCGCTATAGGTCCTCATCTGGTATTCCGATCTTCCAAAATTATAGTCTAAAAGTAGCCTAGGACTAATAGCTATATAACAAAAAAGTTTCATCAAAATCCGTTCAGTAGTTTTTGCGTGAAAGCCTGACAGCAGACAGACAGACAGACAGACAATAATTTCAAAATGTTTTTTTTTTGCTTGTGTTACTTGTATGAAGACCCCTAGGAGTATTTTTTTTGTTTTTATTCAATGTACAGAATTGAACTCTTCTACATCGAGACTTGGCTAGTTTTTTACAGAATGTTTTTGGTGGGATTTCACTTCTTTTTGTAGAAACGTGGGCTTATTGATTTATTTTATTAGATTTTCTTATTTTACACAGTTTTTTTTCTTTTTATGAGTAGTTTTTTATTATAAAAACAAATCGTAAGCGCGTTTAAAATACAGTCAGCGCCATCTAGCGACGTATCACCGCCACTCTTAATCCAATGCATTATATTTTGATCAAATTTTGAGCGAAATTAATATTTTAGTTTATTTAATTTGTTAATTTGTTTATTCAATTTGTGTAATGTTCGAGTAGAATAAAGTTAATCGTTCGACTATTTCTTCTTGTAAACTTGTAAGTATAAGTAAGTATAAAAGCCAGTCTAGTCTTATCCAGAGTTTTCCTTTAATTTTATTGCGTACTAGCAGTCCGCCCCGGCGTCGGCGTCGCACGGATGTAATAATGATATTATAGGTAATTTTTTTACACCTTGGGTTACATTATCGAATTTTTCATAAGGATCCCTTATAAAACTTTTAGTACCGCAGACTTTTTTTGTAGATATTGATGTCCTCTTTAAAACTGTAGTACATCACTTTGCTCTATTGTCAACAATTTCCGCAGAGTACGCGATATAAGGATTTTTTTGGATTTTTTTCACACGTTGGGTTACATTATCGAAGTTTTCATACGGATCCCTAATAGTGAGACATATGGCATTGATGTCCTCTTTAAAACTGTAGTACATCACTTTGCTCTATTGTCAACAATTTCAGCAGCGTACACGATCTATGGATTATTTTGTTTTTTTTACACGTTGGGTTACATTATCGAAGTTTTCATACGGATCCCTAATAGTTAGACATATAGTATTACATACTTTTTTGTAGATATTGATGTCCTATTTAAAACTGTAGTACATTACTTTGCTCTATTGTCAATAATTACCGCAGCAAACGCAATATAAGGATTTTTTTTTATTTTTTCACACTTTGGATTACATTATCGATGTTTTCATACGGATCCCTAATATTTTTGAAAATATACTATAACCTATGTTCATCAGGGATAATGTAGGATTCTAATGGTGAAAGAATTTTTCAATTCGGTCCAGTAGTTGAATATTTTTTGTAAAGGCGGTATGTCGATCTGTAATAGTTTGGTTAGGCTTTTGTGTTTTCTTATCAGGGTCACCAGGTACTCCAGATCTTCGATTATCCTAGTTTTTATGGTTTTCCCTTTATGTGGCCATTAAACCCTAACTCTGTACCAAATTTCAGCTCTCTGAGTTTATGGGAAGTACTAGTTCTATTCTGATGATCATGAGTGAGTGAGTGAGTGAGTGAGTGAGTGAGTGAGTGAGTGAGTGAGTGAGTGTCTGTCTAAAATTCGAAACTTTGCTTTCGCTTAACTTCGTAACTAAATGAACTACAGGCTTGAAATTTTGGATTTTAAGTATGTGATTATGGCTTACTGGATGACGAAAATTTCAGCGTTCTGGTCTTATCCAGAGGTTCTCAAATAGGGGCCTGAAAATGCGGCGAAATGGTTCCAGTAAAGGATGGTACGGCAGTGTTTGCTTCGCGCTCGACTTGGCGGGGGCACTGCCGTGCCCCCAAATTAACTCTAGCTAAGTCGGGCACACAAATTTGGAGGTCGTGGTAAATAATTAGCTCAGTCTGTTTCCAACTCCCACTCAATCCAGCAAGCACTCCCCTGTTATGAATCTGTATGAAGAACGGTGGGTGGCTCGCAAGTGACAGCTTGTATTGAACGCGCCGAGCAGGAAACTCCGGGCGAGGTGTGGTCTCTTCAACACGAGCCGAATCCAGATATGGTCTTGGCGCGTTCCCAACCGTGTGGAAGTTCCAACGGTAGTAAAAGGTAGACCGGATAGTAGGGTCACAATCCCAAGCGTAGCGTAGTACCTGGAAGCGATAATACCAAATAATTAATATTTGGCATATCTAACTTCCGTTCCAAGGCCCACCAACGGCATCACAGAGTAGAAAGGGTAGGTACTTACTCGCAGTATAGTTTTGCCGAGGTGGTACTTCAGAACGGAGTTTACAAAATGACACCAAAAGCAGAAGGCTAAGAAAGAAGGCAAAAGCAATAAAGAATTTAAATAGAATATGATTTTAAATTAGTAAAACTTAAAGGTAGATAAGAAGCAAAAAGACAAGAAAGTTCTAACGGAAATTTACCGGTTCAATGTCAAGGTGACATTGACCTTCCGACGTGTAATAAGCTAAGTATATGTGTAAAATAATAAATGCAATAATGAAAAGAATGAAGAATAGGAAGCTGAAATGGATTAAAAGTACATGAATGAATTTAAATTAAACAATATGAGAAAACACACTTAGAGGCATGAAAAAACTAAGCTAAGTATGGTAGTGACAGTAATATGTGCCATTCAAAACTCACCCTATAGCGGGAATACACTGTACGCGATTTTACTAATAAATTAATGATATATTAAAATATCGCAACCGGCTAATACGCGCGAGTTGACGAAAAGTAGTGTGGACCGTCCTTGGTTCAGCCTAGAAGCGAGTGGCGAGCCGCCGCCGCCGCCGGCGCGGACGCATTCCTCTCAAGGCTTCCCCCCCTGCCTCAGGCAAGTCGGCTTCGATCGGTCTTATATTTGAATGTATGTAACGCTTCGTTACAATATATAGATTTTTTTTATTTTTGTTTCATTATCGAAGTTTTCATACGGATCCCTAATATTTTTGAAAATATTCTATAGCCTATGTTCATCAGGAATAATGTAGGATTCTAATGGTGAAAGAGTTTTTCAAATCGGTCCAGTAGTTTCGAAGCCTATTCGATACAAACAAACAAACAATCAAATCTTTCCTCCATAGAATATTATTATTAGTATTAGTTTAAACAGAGTAGTTACTTTGTACATAGCTGAAAAAAATAAAACGTCAACGAGGTGGTATGGTCCAGGCAAGTCCAAGCCTAAAAAAAAACTTAGTGACATACAAAGAGAATATAACCACGCGAGGTCGTGGTGTCAATGTCATATTCATATCAACTCTGCAGCTACTAGTAAATCGATACAGTAAAATTTATTTTCATTTACCTTTGTTGTTACGTGTATTATAACATACGAATTGTTACTTGATTGTTTGTATTTTAATAATACCTAAATAGACCCACGAACTTGATTGCTCGGCCTACGCTACACCACACCACGCTAATATAGGTGTGCAATGGCTTCGGTGTGCAGAATATGTCTAGTCGGCAATATCAGGATGCTGAACGATGATAATATCCACCTCCTGGAGATGTACGAAACACTTACTAACACCAAGGTAGGTAACTATTGGACTTTGCGATATTAGAAGGTATATTTTGCAATTTCCGGTTCCTGAGGTTGAATTTTGTATAAGTAGATTGTATTGTGGGGTTTTATCCTGGTTAATAGAAAAACACTAATTTCCCCCTTCATCATTACATGATATGTTTCAGCTCAACACAGAAACAGAAAATGGGATGCCTAGCACAGTGTGCTATGTTTGTCACCGAGAGCTGCAGAAGTGCCACAAACTATCCCAAATGGCACGAATATCCAACGGAATCCTTCAAGATCTGTTTGAATGTGGCATTGAGGTAGGTACTGCATAGTCACTAACTAGTGGCAGTTGGGAGTTGTGTGTATTCTTTGTAACAAAATGTGAGTTTTAAAGCAGGAGAATTTGATTACTGTTAATTTGGATGTGGCATATGCACTTATAGTTTATGTGCAGAATGAGACACAAACAACATCCAGTTTAAACATTTTAATTTTAATGTTTGAATACTTTGGCCTGATCTGCCTGTTTGTTTTACCATTTAGGCACATGCCATATGTGAAAACTTTACAAGTTAGCTTGAGTTCGTTAGGTTTTGGATATGAACTACAGTCAACAGGCTAGCTAGTGTTGTCAGTTAGATTGATTTCACGAAGATGACGATTTTAAACAAAATTGACTAAAACATTATTCGATATGTTGGCGAAACTGCTGTTTGATTCATGACGTTTTCTTGGATGCTTGCTTCATATCTACAGCTGGTTTGTTTGCTTCAATACCTTTGCCTTACCTACTTTTTTGCTTTAAACCTGAGGACACAAAAATTACAGTAAAGTATGGTACGGCTATATGGTATGGCGGACTCGCGCACAAAGGGTTCCGTACCATTATCTATTAAATATGACAAAAAAAACATGTTTGTTGTATGTTAGCCCCACTTAAATATTTATTTTATTCTGTTTTTGGTATTCGTTATTATAGCGGTAACAGAAATACATAATCTGTGAAAATTTCAACTGTCTAGCTATCACAGTTCATGAGATAAGTCTTAGTAATAGGGTCCCGTTTTTACCCTTTGAGTACGGAAACCTTAAAACTTTGCCTCATTTGGATATCATACTGATCAGATTGAAGAAAATAATCATTCTGTATTACATTTACATACCTTATAATTACATTACCTTACATTTTAAGGTCAGTTTCATCTCAATTAAGTAGGTACATGAAAACATGTTAAATTTTATTAAATTTGAGCACCAGTTTTGAACTTAAACCTCAAATTATAGTTACCTATGAACCTGAATCATAGAAGTATTAATTACAACTAGAAACTGTCCTTTTCCAGTTGCTACTGCCCTAATGAAAACCAACCATTGTTAGTAATTTGAATGCAAGCCAATGGTTTTAATAAATTCCACCATCTTGGAGTTGCAGTTAGTGTAGTTAATCATTCAACTTTATAAAAATGTATTGTTTCAGGCTACACATGATACTGTCACAATGATGCCTCTGGAAATAAAAGAAAAGTTATCAGTGACTCCTACACAGTACATGTGCATAAGTGATTATCCACACTCTGGAAGTACACCTCTTGTGACAAAAGAAGAAACATATGAAACTCAAGACATTGAGGAATTGCAATCACTTGTTGAAGACACTGAAATTGTTAATGATCTAAATAATTCAGAACTGCCTTCAGATAACGAGATTTATGCAGAGAATGAAATCATTGACGAGCAGTCGTGTTTCTGTTGTGAAGTGTGCAAAAGACAATTTTCAAATAAGTATAAATTGGCAAGTCATCTGAATATTCACAATAAAAATAAGAAATATATTTGCAACAGTTGTGACAAGGCATTTAAGCAAAAAGGATATTTAAAAGATCACATGCGAATTCACACTGGAGAAAGGCCATATTCTTGCAACAGATGTGACAAGTCATTTCATGTAAAAGGACGTTTGAATCGACACATGCAAATTCATACTGGAGAAATGCCATATTCTTGCAACAGATGTGACAAAGCATTTAATCGAAAAGAACATTTAAAAAGACACATACTAGTTCACACTGGAGAAATGCCATACTCTTGCAACAGATGTGACAAGGTATTTAATCGAAACGGATCTTTGAAAAAACACATGCTAATTCACACTGGAGAACAGCCATATTCTTGCAACAGATGTGACAAGGCATTTAATCAAAAAGAAAATTTAAAACAACACATGCTAATTCACAAGGGAGAACAGTCATATTCTTGCAACAGATGTGACAAGGCATTTATTCAAAAAGGATCTTTGAAAAAACACATGCTAATTCACACTGGGGAAAAGCCATATTCTTGCAACAGATGTGACAAGGCATTTAATCAAAAAGGATCTTTGAAACAACACATGCTTATTCACACTGGAGAAAAGTCATACTCTTGCAACAGATGTGACAAGGCATTTAATCGAAATGGATATCTGATAAAACACATGCTAATTCACACTGGAGAAAAGAAATATATTTGCGACATATGTGACAAGGCATTTAAACATAAAGAATCTTTGAAAAAACACATCCTAATTCACACTGGAGAAAAGCCATATTCTTGCAACAGATGTGACAAGGAATTTCATTATAAAACATCTTTGAAAAAACACATGCTAATTCACAATGGGGAAAAGCCATATTCTTGCAACAGATAACAAACAAAATCAAAATCAAAAATGTTACATTGTGAAAGTCCGTTGTCATATTTTCTTGCTTGCATCATTACTTTATGTGGGAATTGTTGTGCAGTAGGTTGGTAGGTTCCCGTTTCCTTCTGCACCGCAGTTCAGAATCCGGCGTGCTGTCCTCTAATATCCAGTCAGAAGCCCTATTAGAAAACTATTCTTCGGCCTTCTGCCAGTACTGATAAGGCTGCTGCTGAATGCTTATTAACTGACGGCATTTGATCGCCATGTCACAAGGTCGTCATAGGAACTATACAATATTTTATAAGTGAGCCGAACCCTCCACACTCCCCACTGCTTTCTGTTGACCCTGCCGCTGTTGGTCGGGGACTGCTTGTTCAGTATTCGCAGCAAACCACCATATTCGGCCGCCACTATCCGCCACCTGTGGAACCTGTTGGTAGCTGGCAGCTGCTGAGCTATGAAATATAACATTACTTATTATAAAATTAATGAATATTGTTGGGGCTGCCCAACAATATTCATTAATTTTTTTTTCATAGTTTATTTCTATTTAATTTTATAATAAGTCTATAATTAATAGTTTATATAAAAAGTTATTATTTTATTAATATACTTACTTAAGTAAGTAAAACTTAATTAAGATATTTTTGATCTCATTAGTAGTTAATTTTGTCAACGTTGTGACCGTCTGTAATTGGCTTTTGTATCGGAGTTGTTCACAATCACATCCTACATAACCTTAAGGCTGTTATCAGCCCATTTTAATAAATAAATAAATTATAGACAAGTTTGTTTGCTATGCTAAGTTATTGACTGCCATAATTGAACAACCGGCCAAGTGCGAGTTGGACTCTCGCACGAAGGGTTCCGTACTATTATCAAAACGGAGAAATAAAACACGTTTGCTGTACAGGAGCTCCACTTAAATATTTATTTTATGCTGTTTTTAGAGAAATACATATATCATCTGTGAAAATTTCAAATGTCTAGCTATCACGATTCAGGATATACAGCCTGGTGACAGACAGACGGACAGCGGAGTCTTAGTAATAGGGTACCATTTTTACCCTTTAGGTACGAAACTCTAAAAATTACAAAAACTGGAGTAGGTACCACAACCGGGTCTTTGACCCTAAGTATTTGTATTTAAAATGTACAACATACAAGCATACAACGGTAAATGTAGTTCTAAACCCTAGTTACAAGTAGGTAGGTACCGACATCAAGTAGGTATTAGATTACGCGTGGAATAAAACAATTCCATGGTAGGTATGTATCTAACTACATACGATCATTGTATGGGTAGGTATAGGTACTACTTTAAACTTCAAAATCATCAACATTAAAAAGCTTTAGATTTTTAAAAACTCGGTCCTTAAACTAAGGTCCAAGCAAGTCCAAGCCTAAAAAAAAACTTATTGACATACTTCCGTCGAGCAATTTAAATGAAGTTTCTTTTTTATATCATATCTATAGCTAATAATTACCATATAAATAATAAACTTTTTAATAAACTAAATAAATGGATTTTTAGTGAATTTTTTTGGTTAAAAAAAAAATCGCGTAAAAAAAAAAAAAATTAAATTTGGAAACATGGTCCGGATGTGAATGGTTTTGTTACACAGAACGATACTGTCCTGTCCTCTATCAGCTTCGTAATCGTAACAGTCAAACCCGAAAGCGATAGCTTTTCAGGTTATCAAATAATTTTTTTTCAAAAAATCCTAAATTTTCGAAAATAAAATTGGATTGAAATGGCACAGTGCCACGGCTTGTGATAAAGTAAAATTTATTTTCATCTAAGTACCTTTGTTGTTATAATGTTTTCTAACATACGAATTGTTACTTGATTGTTTGTATTTTAATAATACCTAAATAGACCCACGAACTTGATTGCTCGGCCTACGCTACACCACACCACCACGCTAATATAGGTGTGCAATGGCTTCGGTGTGCGGAATATGTCTAGTCGGCAATATCAGGATGCTGAACGTTGATAATATTCACCTCCTGGAGATGTACGAAACACTTACTAACACCAAGGTAGGTAACTATTGGACTTTGCGATATTAGTAGGTATATTTTGCAATTTCCGGTTCCGGAAGTAGAATTTTGTATAAGTAGGTTGTATTATTAATAATTTGAATAATATATTATTGTAGTGCCCTAGCGGGGCCCATGTTGAGAAACTCTGTACAAATATGTTAAGGCCCGGCTCACACTCACACACGTATTTCAATGATTTTCAGGTAGGTACCGATTTAAAAACCAGGAATCACAATTGTGAGGATATAATGGTACAAAATTACTTAAAATTACATGGTCCACTGATACGAATACTGAACGAGTCTGATCTGGACAAAACCAAACCCATACCCTCAGAGTGACTATTGACTGTGCTCTACTATACACATTTTTGTTCCATATTTGTTTATATCACATTTCGCTGTAATTCTTTACTTTGCCTGTGTTACTCTACTCTCTATTTTTACAATACACACACACTTACCCTTACATCCTCACACACACCCACACACACACCCATACACACACCCATACACACACCCACACATACACCCACCGTTGTATTATTAATTTCCTATCATTTTAACTTGCTTTCAAACTCAACTTTCTTAGAAAATTATGAATGTACTGTAATAAGCCTGCTCCCCAGTTATTTTTCTCATAAAAATGGATGACATAAATCAGGTAAACACGGATATCGACGGCATCTCTGTTTCGAAATCACTTGTTTGCTCACCAGAAGACGTACCTCTTCATATAACTAACGAACACACTGGCCTGAAAATTTTTCATGTCAACATAAGGAGTATAAATTCTAATTTCAACGACCTAGTGTGCCTACTACACAGAATAAAAGTTAGTGTCGACGTGATAATTCTCACCGAATGTTGGTTGAAAAAATGCCCATTTATTCCACAAATCCATGGTTTTGACCACTATGAATCATCGTACGGAAATCAAAATGAAGGAGTGGTAGCATATGTCAGAGAAGGTATCAACTGTAAAGTTGAAATGCCCGATTTTAATGAAGCCAATTGTTTAACCCTTAAGTTCTCCAACGACACTGCAATATTAGCCCTTTATCGATCCCCCTCATACAAAAACTTAAATCCCTTTTTCCTAAGCCTTGATCAAACTCTACAGACACTCAAGAATTTCAATACTGCTATGATCGTTGGAGACATAAACATTAACTTATTGCCTAACAATAATGAACTGGCATTAATGGATGAGTATCTAAACCTTGCTGCCTCGCATGCTATGTTGCCTGCCCATCTCTATCCTACAAGGAAAAATAACTGTCTCGACCATATAATACTTAGAACCACTTCTCGTGCAACTACTCTTATTCTTGATACTTCTATCACCGATCACACTCCGCTGCTTTTTCACTGTAGTACCACAGAACACGCTAATGTCACTAAGCGTCTCTTTCAGCGAAAGAATATCCCAGCTATTACCACTGAACTTGAAAATACAGACTTTTCCCCCATTCTTATGACTGCTGATCCTAATATTGCTACAGACCTCTTAATTAATGTTGTTACCACAATAATTGACAAACACAGTCATAGTGTCCCTATTCCTAGTAGAAAACGCATTATTAAGCCATGGATCACTCCAGGCCTTTTAAAATGCATTCGCCACAGAGATAAATTGCACAGGAAATATAAAAACAACCCCGTTAGTGATAATTTAAAACTTATTTACACCCGTTACCGAAAATATTGTAATATCCTTCTGAAAAAAGTGAAAAGAGCATATCACCAAGGCGAAATACAGAAGGCAAGAAAAAACCCAAAGGCTACTTGGAACATCATAAAGGAAATTGCAAATATCCAGAAAAAGAAATCTAGTTCCTCGCACCTACTAAGATTATGTGACACTCCCCTATCTTCAACTCCCAACTCTATAAACAACTTTTTTGCAAATGTTGGAAAAAACCTAGCTTTAAACATAGATGCTAACTCGACAGTCAATATAGGATCATCCAAAAATCTTAATTCTTCCCATATGATTTCTGTAACTACTCAACCTTCCGGTAACTCAATGGCCCTGTTTAGTGTGGACAACATTGAGATTGAAAATATAATCTTGAGCCTTAAAGACAAATGTGCGATGGGTTGGGACGGCATCTCCACTTCTGTTATTAAATCTAGTAGACATGTTCTTATCCCTATACTCAACCATATCTTTAACGTCGCCCTCACTTCAGGTGTTTTCCCTGCTGCTTTTAAAAAAGCCGTGGTTCACCCAATTTTCAAAAATGGAGATCGAGACAGTGTTACTAATTATAGACCGATATCTGTTCTAACAGTATTGTCGAAGATCATGGAAAAGATCTTGAATAAAAGGCTTATGAGTTACCTTAACGTAAACAATATTCTGTCCCAAAATCAGTTCGGTTTCAGAAGCGGTAAATCCACGGACGACGCTGTGCTTGCACTAACCGACACTGTAGCGAAAAATATGGACAAAAAACTCAAGACAATAGGTATCTTTCTAGATCTTTCCAAGGCTTTCGACACTGTCTCGATCCCCATTCTTCTGAGCAAGCTGGAACATTTAGGCATAAGAGATCTTGCCTTAAAAATGTTTCACAGCTATCTGGAGAACCGCTCACAGTATGTAGTGGTAGATGGATTTAAAAGTGCTGAAAGCTATGTCTCTTTTGGTGTCCCTCAAGGTAGTGTCCTCGGACCTACCCTATTTTTAATCTATATTAACGATCTTTGTAACCTAGCCCTTCCAAATTGTAAAATTCTCACTTATGCCGACGATACTGCTCTCCTGGTCCATGGTAGAAGCTGGAAGGAGGCTCATGAGCACTCTGAGTTTGCACTAAGCATCGTAATGAATTGGCTTCGTTCGAACCTCCTTACCCTTAACGTTTCCAAATCTAAGTTCATGACTTTCACTCCTAACCAATCTACACAACCTCCCCCTGCGTTTTCTGTCCACGCCCATACTTGCTTCAAGGATGCTGCCCCAACTTATTGCAACTGCATGACTCTGGAACGAACTTCCAGTCTTAAATATCTTGGTGTCATAGTAGACAATATGCTGACTTGGAAACAACACATAGATTTCACAGTTTCCCGCATTAGAAAGCTAATATTTGTTTTTAGAAATTTAAGATCTGTTATTAACTTCAATCAACTTATTACGATATACTATGCTCTTGCTCAGTCCATTATATCGTACTGTATAACCTCTTGGGGAGGTTCGCCAAAAACCTCGATGCTACGATTAGAACGTGCCCAGAGAGCTGTTCTTAAAGTGATAGCTAAAAAACCGATCTGGTTCCCCACTGCTGCCCTTTACTCCCTCTGCCTTGTTCCCTCGGTGCGACAAACCTTTATACTCCAAACAATCTTGCGAAAACACTCACAGATAACCTTTGATCCCCTCTTAGAAAACTCCAAGCGAAGGTCGGATAAGGTTTGTAAGGTTGAATCCCGGCGTACGGCAGTCGCGAGTCGCCACTATTTCTATATTAGCTCATGGCTATACAATAAAGTGAACAAGCTAATTAACATTTACACTCTTCCTATCTACAAATGCAAAGTTAAATGTACTCAATGGCTCTGCTCCTTAAATTATGCAGAGACTGAGGAGTTGTTGACGGCTGTCACGTAATATTATTATCTTTTATTTCTTTATTATTTAACTATTTATATTTTCCCTTTGTAGGTATATATATTACATTCCTACTACATATTTTTGCTAATAGAACAATACACTCACACACACATACACCTACACACACATACACACACACACACACACACACACATACACACACACACATACACACACACACACACACTTACACTCATACTCTTACCCTTGAAACATTTTTACCATTTTGATTTAGTTTTATTTGGAACCTTTATTCTCTGTATCGAGAGGAGGGCGTTGGTGTCTGCGACACAGTCTAGCACTTCTGCAGGCATCTCCGTTTTTTGACTGTTTGTTAAACCTATGTTCTTGTTTCCCAATAAATATATATTTCATTTCATATATTTCATTTCATTTCATTACTGATAATATATTCATCTTTAATAGTAGATAATAAAAACTGGCCAGTTCTATACAACATTTTCAAAAAAATACGTTTTTACCGTCGCAAGAACCGCTGAAAATGTCGAAAAATGGGGTCTGGTTAGGTACCAATATCTTTAGACCCGCAGCATATTTTTATTTGAAAATAATACGAAATTGTAGATTTTATATTTCTCTATACCGCGTGGCATTATCTTGTTTTCAAATAATTTACTTTTTCATTTATGAACAATATAAAATGCAATAAAACTTCTCCATACATTTTTTCCATACAAAACTCACATTCACCTCAAGTCGGCACTCGGCACGTCAGTTACCAGTTAGCGCTCAGACGCGCTCGGGGAAGTACGTCCACGTCACATTTTTCTTCGAATTTAGAGGAGTTACATAATGGTATACCGGGGTAAAATACTGGACATGCAAAACTAATGATAACATTTGTATAATATATGAAATGAAAATGAAATGAAAAATATATTTATTACAACGAAATAAAAGATTTAACTAGATACATAGAACTTAACTAAATTTACAAAATTTCGTAGAAAACACATTGAGCAGACGGGATTTCTTTCAGTCCCTCACTAGGCTATTGCCTTGAAGAATTTAGTGCAAGCCACACAGATGAAGGTTAGGTACAATGCATGATTTGTTGAAAGAGTTGGATGATTTTTTTTTGTAGAAGATGCGTTTCATCGAGTTTGGTTTCGAAACAATATGATAATAGTATACGGTTTTACCTTTTTGCATACGTCGCGTCGGAGCAAAATCGAAATAAGCCGATTTTTCGTATTTGATTGTTATTTTAATAAAAATATTAAATTTCAGGAAAATGTGAACCTGGTTGTGTCCCTAATTAGTCCTATTAAATAAATATAAATGTTGATTTGATACATTTCTGTTTGGAAATGAAAGTTCTAAGGTACCATGATCCTTACCTGTATCGTTTAGACCCGATCTACCCTATATTACCAAGCGTGTTTTTTTATACATGGATGGAAAAAAATGATACTTTATCTATAATTGGATTTAGAAAAATTACCTAAATTTCAGATTATGAATATAATTTATAATTATTATTTATCTACCTTTAATATTATAAATCTAAAAGTTTGTGCGGATGTTAAGTATGTTTGTACCTCAATCAGACCTAAACGACTAAACGGATGAAAATGAAATTTGCTGTCGATGTAAATATACCTCTAGCTTATAAATAGGCTATTTTTAATTAAAAAACATCCTCAAAACTATAAAAAGACTCCGAGTGCTGGTGTGCAACAAATCTAGCATTAATCAATTTTGACGACTGATGAATGACTGACGATACGCATTGAACCAAAAATGTTGAACCTTCTAAAAAGGTCGGTATTTGTTATTATCAAAGCAAGGTTTATCTGGGGGCACGGTAGTGCCCCCGCCAAGTCAAGCAAAAAAGCGGCACAGTCGTACCATTCTTTTCTCGAAGCAGTTCAGGCCATTTTTTGGACAGACAGACAGAGATTGAAATCTCACAACTTTTTACGATAGAAGAACTGATGGGTTTTTGTTTAAATTATACACGATCTGGGTGATAAATGGATTCTTTATTGTAGAGATATAGAACACGACCAGCCGTAACAAGCGAACAGGGAAGAGAGACTGACATCGACAGATTATCTCTGGTCATCTTAGGCTACTTATACAATATCTCACAAGTTAAGTTTACTACACACGAGCATAGTTCCAACAAAAAAAAGACAAAAAAATAAACTGAGTTGCGTTGCGAGAATTGGCTTTTTATTTTTATTTTTACAAAGTTGTTTTTGATGGCATATACTTAAGTTTAAGTACATGATGCAAATAATTAAATATTTAAAAAAATAATAAAGTGTCCTGAAAAATTGTTTAATTCGAAATACTGAAAGTGCTCTTTCTCTTTAGTGTTTCGTAGTTTACAAAAAACCCTTATAGTTTTGCCATTTTCGTCCATTCGTCCGCAGCTTAGCTCAGATACTCTTAGTACTAGAAAACTGTAATTTGGCATGAATATACATTAGTCACGCCGACAATGTGGTAGAAATAAATACATATTTTCAGATGTTTTTTTTCTCGCATACTCTCCATGTCTTTGGATAGGTCTTAAAAAGTATTGCAGGTTTGTGATGTCATTTAGTACAAATACAATGGAAAATATGAATTTTTAAAAAGAGCTGGTCATCTCTTTTTACAAATTCATATTTATTTTTTCTGGAAAGAAAATATTATGGAGGGTTATTTAGTAAAGTTTTACAATAACTTTAATTCCAGAACTTGTTGACCCTCGCTACGCGCGGTCTATGGATCTTCGAGATCAAGCTCGCACACAATTCAAAAGCAAAATACATATTTTATCAGTATTTCACTTTCAAAACTTTCTGTGAGTGGTACTCGAAGCGTTGACGGTGCCGTCATCGATTTTAGATGACAATAAGTTTTTTTATTAAAAATATATTTTTATAATCAAGCTTTTGTAAATTCTAGTGCTCTAGTTCTCGTCAAGATAAAAATAACGAGCCCAAACGCGACGTGGTTATGTTGTGTAGTTGAGGAGTTCCGATGGCTACATCAGACCAGCTCGCTAGTACCATAATTTTACATTGTCATTGAGATTGATAGGTATGCAAAGTTTTGCCTCAATTCGACTATTTAGTGAAGAGTTCCGTTGAACAGCTCCTGACTCCATCATCAGATCAGCTCGCTGTCACCATATTATGTATGCAAAATTTCAGCTCAATCGATTGGGGATAACTGCTTAAAATTAAGTTGCAAGATTCCACCTTATCAAACATACATACATAAATATGTACATAAACTGCAAGTTAAATAAGAGCTTGTAAAAAAACGATACTTACCGTTTTGTCATAATGTATTTTATTAGTAGGTACCTAACAAATATTTTTTGCACAGTCAAATATTAGTAACTGTGTAGTAGCACTTTACGATTTGTAACCTGTCTTATAATATATATTATTTTTTTCTATATTTATTTTCTTTTTGTCAAGTGCAACCTATAAAATTATTAAGTACATACCTACCTATACAAATATGACATACCTATTGCACCAAATATTTTCAAGTATCAAGACTAGTTATTTAGTCTTGGTAAATGAAGTGTGAAGTACCAAGCTTCAATGTGTGCGTTTGCACTATTCTTAGTGTGCGGCCACAGAATACGACCGAGTACCTACAAAAAATGCGAGCTGTCATAAATTTAACAGCCACCTTAAGCAATTGGGGCCTTCCTTCGGGGCCCCCGTGAGGATAGGGGCCCTGGGCATGGGTCCCGTGTGCTCTTATAGTAAAGACAGCATTGCATACTGTTATAACAATTTAAATAAGACATTTGCACAAAAAATTCACGATCTCCAGATGCTCAAATACTTGATAATTGATAAAATGGGTAGTATGAAGCATGTCCAAACATTAAAATGTGCACATGCGCACATTTTGCAGTAGTTTGGATTCCATACGTCACAGTTTTCAAGCCCATCACCGCTTATAAGCTTTTTAGGGTTTCGTAGTCTACAAGACAAGAAACCCTTATAGTTTCGCTATGATCGTCCGTCCGTCTGTCCGCAGCTTAGCTTAGAGACTATTAGTAATGTCAACAGTCGTAGAATAAAATTTAAAAACAATTTTTTTAGGGTACTGCCCTACACCTAAAGTGGGGATGTTATTTTTTTTCTCGCGTACCCCATGTTGCGGGGTATCGTGGATAGGTCTTTAAAAAGTATGGAGCGTTTGTAAAAACAACTTTTCGATTAAGAGAGCCGTTTGTAAAATATTAAGCCTTAAAGTGCCAATTTTAGTTGCCCCCCTAAATTTAAACTATCAGGTTTGGAGGCGTGAAAAAATTCACAGTAGTAGTACCTACATATACCGAACTTAAAAGGAAAACTATCGCAGCTAAAAATGTTTGAGAATTACTGAAATTACACTTTCACATGGACTTTTCTTGACATTACTAACCTAAAAAAAAAGAAGGTTAACAAAAAAAAAGAAGAGAAGCAAAAAATCACGTTTGTTGTATGGGAGCCCCACTTAAATATTTATTTTAATATGTTTTTAGTATTTGTTGTTATAGTGGCAACAGAAATATATAATCTGTGAAAATTTCAACTGTCTAGCTATCACGGTTCATGAGATACAGCCATGTGACAGACAGACGGACAGCGAAGTCTTAGTAATAGGGTCCCGTTTTTACCCTTTAGGTACGGAACTCTAATTATGTATTTTTTTGACTTTCACACGAAACCATAGTTTACATTACTGCATACTTCAAATCCTGATTAAAAGCCAACATTTTGCCCTAGTAATGTTCACGTGACTCCCCCTCCCCCCCTTTTTGCTTGTCTTTAGGTACTAATATTATAAAGAGGAAAGATTTTTAGTTTTTGTATGTTTATAACGAATATATGTACTCAAAAACTACTTAACCGATTTCAAAGCGACGCCGAGGCGGAATGCTAGTATTAAATAGACTAAAAACCGGCCGAGTGCGAGTCGAACTCGCGCACGAAGGGTTCCGTACCATTATCAATAAAAAACGCTAAAAAAATACGTTTGTTGTATGGGAGCCCCACTTAAATATTTATTTTATTCTGTTTTTAGTATTTGTTGTTATAGCGGCAACAGAAATACATCATCTCTGAAAATTTCAACTGTCTAGCTATCACGGTCCATGAGATACAGCCCTGTGACAGACAGACGGAAAGACGGGCGCTTTAATATAACCAGAGGTATCAAAAATTGCCTATAATCTTCATTAGAACACCCGAGGGAAGTCGGGGCGGGCAGCTAGTTCCAAAAAAAACCATATACATACCTAGTTTGGTATAGATACCTACCGAAATAACACAAAATACTTTATTTCAATTACGATTATTTAATTTATTCATATTTAATACATTTATCATGTTTTAAAACAATCATTTTTGTTTTACGGTAATAAATATTTTTTGTGATTGTTCATGCTTAAAACATTATTGATACCTACCAAAAACACTGATAGTAAATTGTATTTTTTTTATAACTCTTTCTACAGTAGATGTGTGGATAGTCTCTAGCCATTTTAAGACTGAAAAAATAAATCGTCAATAATCCACATACATAATTATTTCTTAAATTTTAAAAACATTAATTACATTCACTTATGTACTCGTACAATATTAAAGTTTTAAATACGGAGTAACACTTATTTATAACGAAACTGGCGTAGGCCAACGCTAGAGGAGATTTGTCTAAGATACATATATTTCTTATTATTCATATTTGGAAAGTGGATGGAAAAAAAATAATCGAATTTCCGCAAGTGAGCCCTTATCTAGCGGAAATTTCAAGAATTTTAATTTTTTTTTCGCCAATTTTATTATCTTTGCTCATAATGTCACTTTTGCTCGAAACTCGCCCGCAATTCGCCTAAACCATTTTCATCATCTTATTTTTTATAAATATACAAAAAAGTTTTGGTCTTTATTAATAAATTAAATGAAAATTTAGAATTTAATGGGGATGATAAAATACTGGTTCAATACGACTAGAATTAGCATTAAAAGAATTACAAGTTATTAATGATATTAGATAAACATCAATGATTTATGCAATGAATACAAAAACAATAACTAGGTATCCATAATACATAGTAACTAATGACATTACATAATAAATATTTAAGTTTACATACACATTACTTACAATTTATAAATTAAAAAAAAGAAAATGCCACATTGTCCTACTTATCTGTCTACCCGTAATGCAAAAAATATAATATTAAAAAAAATATATTTTACGTAAGAAATACACCAGAAAAAAAACATAAAAACGTTGCGCTGGCAGCTGTCTAATTTCAAAACTTAGACAGCTGTCAAAAAAGTATTAGAAAAACTTGTGTCAACAATTTGTAACGTTTCAACTTTATGTTAAACTTTATAGTGAAGCGTAAACGGTAAATGTAACAATAATGGGATATGTTTAGCATTTTTATTTAATAAAATTTGTTATGACGTATGTCAGTTAACATTTTGAATTAGCTGTCGCGTAACAACAGTGATTTCAAAAGAATCCAATCGTGGAAGACTTTTTCACACAGATTTCGACATTAGCTAATGTACTACAACAAATTACGGATACATTACAATCCAAAGACATTGATTACAATATTTATTTCATGGCGAATCCTAACATAACTACAATTCGCAAGTACATCAATTGCCTCAGTAGAAGACCATAGAGGTCCATGAATATTTAAAACACGCTCAAATGCAGCGAAGTTATATCAATTAGATCGAAATTCTCCAACAACTTTGACAGTCCCGTGTCAAACTTTAACACACTCCCTAATCTTTCACTTTAGTTAGTGTCACACTCACTTTTATTAGTTCCGCCATTGTTCACTGTACACTCCCATCTACGTCAAAGTGTCAATCACTACCCTCTTTCTTGACATATCAAGAAATAAAATTAAAAAACACCGATTTTAATTGAAATACAACATACGCACATTTTCTTATTCTAATTATGTTGTTTAAAAACTATTTTGTGTTACGAGAGTTTAGTAGTGTATCATAATGTAGGCAACAAACTTTAAAGCATTTTATTTTTATAAATAAGTATATTAACAGCTGTCAATATGACAAGAACACACAATTTTTGTAAGTTGCCAATTATTAATAACCTCTCATTAAAAAAAAACAATCAAGCAAGAGGCAAAGTTTACAGTTCTGGGGTAGAGATTACAATTATTAATAATGATCATAAACCACTTATTGCAACTAGCTGAAAATTGTTTTACATTAATTATATTGGCAGTATAACCGCAGTCACTATTTAACTTTCCTTTAAACTTTATCCCACCACCATTTATTCTGCTTTGCCCCAATAAAGGGGTTAACATAGAAACTTCGTGATATTTAAACATTTCTCCAGGTGGGTACAAAAACTTTGTTACTAGCCATTTCTTTTGGGATTATTCACTATCCCATTTATAAATAGTGTTCTTAGGAAATACTAAAAAGTTTTCACTTTCAAAAACTGGATAATAACATTGTTTTCGAACCTTTTTGCTTTGCACATTCCCTCCATTTTAATTTATAACTATTACATACGTTATTGTAAGACTTAACTTTTACAAGGATACGTTTTTCAACATGGTTCTACTCAAAAATTGTTGTTCTAATATAATTTTAAGAATGATTTTGTTCAACATTAAAAATGTAACTTTGAATCGAGTCGGTTATCAAGGCAGTGTTTAACGCTGGCTTATCCACGTAATAGTCTTTAGCGTCCATTTTCCGTGCCCGCGTATTCTTGACATGCCCCATTTTTCTTATTTTACCCCCTTTTATCCTGATTTCATAATCGTCTTGTCACCGTTCACCCTTTGCCCCGCGTTTTGACATACCCATTTTTCTTAACTTTTCTCATTTTACCCCCTCTTATCCCGATTTGATAATCTGTCACCGTTCACCCCGCTACATAAACCCTTCTAACTGTATAGACATAGACGATAGACATCTAATGCAAAGGCGCATGTCTTCCTCCCGCGATCCTTGCGCGGGCGAAAGCGCGTTGCGCGCAACGCAAGGGGGCGTAACACCACATGCATGGCACAAGCAGGCTGAGAAGGGTCACAGCCAGCCATCTGGAAAGTATACACATTACACACTACACACGTCAACTCAATATTCACTCCTTCCGGTGAGTTGCCACTTCTAAGGCTCTCTAGTAAACAAACTTGTTTTAAATTTGAGGCGATACTTGAAATTTTCGACTTTTTGTATGGGCTGATTCTAGCCGGATAAGACGGAAAAAGTGAACTGCATTATCTTGAAAACCATCAAACTTAAAAAAAAACCGTCTGTAATTTACTTAGCTAGTATGATTATCTAACGAATTATATAAAAATGAACTGTTTAGCAATTCATAGTTTTGATTAAAAACGAAACTAGTGTTTTTGAAGAGCCAACTTTGGAAAATAAATCTATCAAGAAAAGTTTCACCAATCGTGCTTCTGTCTGTAATTTATCTAGATTGTTATCTTTGTCGTAAAAAACATAACTGTATGTTTTGCGGTTATTGAGAAAAAACGATTCTGCATTCTTCAAAAACATTTATTACTCCTCTTAAAACCTATAGTTAATACAATTCTTGTTTATGGTCCGTTATATTATACCTTTAGACTTGATTGACCACAACAAAACAATTCTCGTTTTGTGTATTTAAATATGAATAATTAATAAATATCGCACGAGTAGATAAATAGTCTATTCTATGTGGTTTGAAAATCGTCGTTTTAATCATTTTTTCAATATAAATCGTTTGTTTGAAAATTAAAATGTTGTTAAAATGACCACAACCAGCGCTCTCACCCTAATCCTAGTAATATTATAAATGTGAAAGTTTGTGAGTTTGTATGTATGTTTGTTCCTCAATCAGTCCTAAACGACAAAACGGATTAAGTTGAAATTTACTGTAGATGTAGATATAATGCCCGAATAAATAATCGACTATTTTAAAATATGAAAAACATCCCCAAAATGATAATAAAACGCAAAAGGAATGATATTAGTATAGATGGCGCTGGTGTGAAAAAAATCTTACATACGTGTTGACATCAGTCGTCATGGCAACGTGTGTTACTCTATGCGATTATCTAAATTTAGAGAGGACAACGTTTGTCGCGGGTTTGCTAGTATCACTACATAGTATAAATCAGTCGCTTTTCGCTTCCCGCGTATGTATGTATGTATGTTTGCTTATATCTTTAAAACTACTCAACGGATTTTGATGCGGTTTTTTTTAATAGATAGAGTGATTCAAGAGGAAGGTTTATATGTATAATACATGCATAATATAGTAGAGAAACACTGATAATTTTAGAGGTTTCTAATGTGATGTCGTAAATAAACACATTTTTTTTTCTACAATAAAGTCCGCGATGGTATTAGAAATGTCTTACGCACAGCGAAGCGGGCACGGGGTTCAGCTAGTGTATGTATATAGTAACAAGTAGGGAGTGCTTACCGTTTAGCGCAATGCTCATCTGGAGGGCCGCAAGCGCAAGGACGCATTGAGAAGTCTCCCTCAGCGTCCGACATGCAATGGTACAGCATACACTGAAAACATTAATTTAACTAATTAATTAATAAATAAATAGGATCACGACTGTAATCCCCAAGTACGGTAGACATCCTCTCAGATCTCCAGGCGCTTAGATCCTTCGAAGATGTCTAGTCAGAGGCACGTCCAAACATTATATTTGGCACATGCCCACATTTTGCAGTAGTTAGCATTCCATACGTGAGGTGCAAGCCCATCACCGCTTATAAGAACACTAACCGGTTTCCTCACGATGTTTTCCTTCACCGTTTTGAGCACGTGTTTTTGATGCGCATATAAATTTTTCGAACAGAAAAATTAATTGATGCACGCCGGGATTTTAGCCCACGACTTTCAGATTGAAAGTTGAGGTACCTCCCACTCGGCCAACAAGGCTTTTTCTAATTAATTAATTAATGTTAATGGACATTTCAGACAGCCGAAACAAAGCAAATCTTGTACTATGGGAATTAGATTACTGATCTAATAATATAATGCACTTTTTTTAGTAAATAAATAGATACTACCAACTGAGCTGTGAGGCCAGTTAAATTAAATTAATTATTTAATTCCAGGCACAACAAACATCTAAGTTGTCCTAGGTGGGATTCGAACCCACCTCCACCCACCCCACATACAGCGCAAAAGACCGAATTACTACTACCAACAGAGCTGTGAGGCCAGTCAATTAATATTTTTTTTATATTTTTACTTTAAAACTTTAAAAATGCGAGAACCAAATTCTTTGTTTTTGCCTCTAACTACCTTTAGTCATCTTCAAGGATTAACTGATCTGGATCTGAGAGGTATACCGTGAGCCTGCTCATCATTGAGGATAATCTTCTGCGCTGTAGGTTGTGGGTTCGATTCCCACCCATGGCAAATATTTGTGTGGTGAACATAGATGTTTGTTCTGTGTCTGGGTGTTAATATGTATAATAAGTATGTATTTACAAAAAAATTGTATATAAGTATTCTATCAGTTATCTGGTTTTCATAGTACAAGCTTTGCTTAGTTTGGGGCTAGATAGCGCTGTGTGTAAAGTCCTCCAATATTTATATTTATACTAGCTGTCCCGACAGACGTTCTGTCAAATGTCAATAATCCCACAGAAAAAAGCACTTTCCGTTTTTCCCGATCTTTACGCCATCCTAATCATTTAGGGGTATGAAAAATAGTAGCCGATTCTCAGACCTACTGAATATGCATATAAAATTTGGTAAAAATCGGTAGAGCCGTTTCGATGGAGTAAGGTAACTAACATTGTGACACAAGAATTTTATATATAAGATTTATTTACCTGTGCGCATTTGATACACGTGATACAATCTATGCAGGATTTGACGTAATCCGGGGCGTATTCACAGGAGCCTGGTCGATTTGAACTTTCAATGTACCATTCGTGACAATGTCTGAAATAAAAAAATAAAGTTTTTAATGTATTAAAAAAAACCGGCCAAGTGCGATTCGGACTCGCGCACGTAGGGTTCCGTACCATTATCTATAAACAAGAACATAGGTTATAGAAACCGGTCAAGTGCAAGTCGGACTCGCGCACGAAGGGTACCGTGCCATTATCTATAAAAACGGCAAAAAATCATGTTTATTGTATGGGAGCCCTCCTTAAATATTTATTTTATTCTGTTTTTAGTATTTGTTGTTAGAGCAGCAACAGAAATACATAATCTGTGAAAATTTCAACTGTCTAGCTATCATTGTTCATGAGATACAGCCCTGTGATAGACAGACGGACAACGAAGTCTTAGTAATAGGGTACCGTTTTTACCCTTTGGGTACGGAACCCTAAAAACGGCAAAAAACACTTTTGTTGTATATTTTAGAAGCGTACACATTGCCCTTGAAACAATTTCTTAATTTTAGTGAACTGTATATTACAGCGATGGGCTTGTAACTTGTCACGTATGGAATATGCTAACTACTGCAAAATGTGGGCATGTGCCAAGTATAATGTATGGACATGCCTCTAACTACCTCCACTAGACATCTTCAAAGGATCTAAGCGTCTGGAGATTTGAGAGGACGTCTACCGTACTTGGGGATTACAGTCGTGATCCTTTTCTCACTAATATCTTACCGGCATTTGAATCTTGGATGAAACGTATTGGTGGGTTTTTTTGGCAATGGCGGCGGTCCACTGTAAGGACTCTTTTTTGATCCTGAAAACAGAAAAAAAAATACAATTACTTTTTCAGTTTTTGTACATTATTCATTTTGTACATTTGTACATCATTGTGAGTTTGTAATTTGTATGTATGTTTGTGACTCAATCAGGCCTAAGCGACAAAACGGATTAATTTTAAATTTGATGTAGATGTAGATATAATGCCCGAATAAATAATAGACTACTTTAAAATATGAAAAACATCCCCAAAACGATAAAAAAAACTCAAAAAGGATGATTTCTGTATAGATGGCGCTGGTGTGCAACAAATCTGATATCACAGACTAAAAACATTCATTCTTTTCTATTCGATTATTGAAATTTGACAGAACAACGTCTGTCACGGGTCGGCTAGTAAAAATATATTTTTATAATCTACCCTCAGGGTACATTATGGTGTCAAAGTTTGTAGAATTTTCAAAACCACCAGAGCTACCAGCTACCAACCGAGGTTAGCCAACTTTTGACAATTTTATTATATATATCTATACTAATATTATAAAGAGGAAAGATTTGATTGTTTGTTTGCTGCGATCGAATAGGCTGCGAAACTACTGGACCGATCCGAAAAATTCTTATACCATTAGAATCCTACATTATCCTTGATGAACATAGGCTATAGAATATTTTCAAAAACGTTAGGGATCCGTATGAAAACTTCAATAATGAAAAAAAACCAACGTGTGAAAAAAGATCCTTATATCGCGTACGCTGCGGAAATTGTTGACAATAGAGCAAAGTGATGTACTACAGTATTAAAGAAGACATCAATATCTACAAAAAAGTTTGGATACCATATGTCTAACTATTAGGGATCTGTATGAAAATTTCAATTATGTAACCCAAGGTGTAAAAAAATTACCCATAATATCATTATTACACCCGTGTGACGCCGAGGCGGATTGCTAGTAATAGAATAATTAGAAAAAAAACTGGCCAATCTTCCATTCATCTTTATTACTTCTTTATTCACTCCTAAGGTTTTCTGGAAGAGATCGCTTTTTAGCGATAACACCGCTGATTGTTTAGGGTTCCTGACTCCATCATCAAATCAGCTCGCTGTCACCATATTATTGCATTGTCACCAAAGTTACATTATGCAAAATTTCAGCTCAATCGATCGAGATAACAGCTTCAAAATTGAGTTG
Source organism: Hydriomena furcata (assembly GCA_912999785.1). Lineage (NCBI taxonomy): Eukaryota > Metazoa > Arthropoda > Insecta > Lepidoptera > Geometridae > Hydriomena > Hydriomena furcata. The sequence continues at coordinate 2,637,543 of OU538848.1, forward strand.
CAAGATTCGACCTTAACAAACATAGTTACATTCATAAATAAATATATTGGCGGACTTTACACACAGCGCCATCTAGTCCCAAACTAAGCAAAGCTTGTATTATGGGAACCAGATAACTGATAGAATACTTATATATACTTTTTTTTTTTGTAAATACATACTTATTATACATATTAACACCCAGACACAGAACAAACATCTATGTTCATCACACAAATATTTGTCCTGGGTGGGGATCGAACCCACAACCTACAGCACAGAAGGCAGAGTTACTACCAACTGAGCTGTGAGGCAAGTTAAATAAAAGCTTGTAAAAAGTGGAGGTCGTTCTCTTTTTTTTTTCGTTTTATTCTCGTTAAACCCCCTTATTTTCTAGGATGACCCCTATTGGGGAGAGTAATGTTATCAAATTGTTTTCATGTACATATTTATATATGATTCATAAAACCCCCTACCTGATAATCAGGCTTGTGAAAATCGAACAACTTGCAACTTTAAGTTTATGAAAATAGGGTTTAGTTTTACCTGAATCACATTTGAGTAGAGGCGGCTTAGTGTTGGGCGAAGACTTCTCAGATGTAATGATACCACCCGGCCCCACTTGTGGGTACGTGTAGTCGTGGACCTGAAATATTTAAATATTTGTTATTTATGTATTTTAATTGTTTCTATATAGGTACAAGCTGACCCGGCGAACTTCGTATCGCTTTAGAATTAACAAATGCTGTGTTAAGTGCCCGTTCCCGTTTTCCTGCTTTTCTCTTGAAATTTTTCCTGAATTTTCTTTACTATAAACCTCACGGAGCCCGAGACCTTTCCAACGAATGCAAAACCGTGGAAATCGGTTCGTGCGTTCTGGAGTTATAGCGTCAGGAAGGAAAAGCCGACTTATTTTTATATTATAGATATATACAGTCCGCCCCGGCGTTGCACGGGTGCAATAATGATTTTATGGGTATTTTTTTTATACCTTGGGTTACATTATCGAAGTTTTCATACATATCCCTAATAGTTAGACATATGGTATTACATACTTTTTAGTAGATATTTATGTTTTCTATAAAACTGTAGTACATTACTTTGCTCTATTGTCAATAATTTCCGCAGCAAACGCGTTATAAGGATTTTTATTGGATTTTTTTAACACGTCGGGTTACATTATCGAAATTTTCATACGGATCCCTAACGTTTTTAAAAATATTCTATAGCCTATGTTCATCAGAGATAATGTAGGATTCTAATGGTAAAAGATTTTTTCAAATCGGTCCAGTAGTTTCGAAGCCTATTCAATATAAACAAACAAACAAACAATCAAATCTTTCCTCTTTATAATGTTAGTATAGATATATGTATGTATATATTATGTATTATATTTAAGTAGATATTATCTTCATTATGTATTCATCTTAGTTTTTGCTTTTTAACCACCGTATTTTTTATGTTAAGTTCTATCATGTCCATCCAAAGGTTGCCTGGAAGTGATCGCTATTAGCGATAAGGCCGCCCATTGTTTATACTGTTTTTATGTCTTTTTTTGTAGTGTAATTTTGTTATGGTGAACAATAAAGTTATAATCTATCTATCTAAATATTAGATACAAATTATCAACAAGGCTCACCCTCGTATTAAAGAACGACACTATGAGAACACGCACCCACAGTGGACGAAATCTTTTTTCATAAACATCACTTTATGTGTTGAGCGGCACTATGGCGCACGCTACCGTGTGCCTTTAGAGCTCAACTTTGGCTAGAGGCACACGACAATGTGCCTCTAGTCACACTATGCAGTGTCGCACAACACATAAAGTGATGTTTATGAAAAAAGATTTCGTCCACTGTGGGTGCGTGTTCTCATAGTGTCGTTCTTGAATACGAGGGTTAGTCTTGTTGGGACCACACTAGATCGTCATCTTCCTGCCCAAGATGAGTAATAAATGTTTTTGATGAATGCAGAATCCTTTTTATCTATAACCGCAAAACATACAGTTTTGTTTTTTTATGACAAAGATAATTTAAGGATATAATCTAGATAATTTAAATATCACCTTAAGACAACAATGAACGTAAAAGTAATAATCTCTCTTATTAGTCAGTTTAAATTAGGGGTGAAATAAGAAATATTGGTTTTTGGGGTAAGTTGAGAAATCTTCGTTTATGGGGTAAAATGAGAAACTTACAGCAGAAAATTGTACGTAGGGATACCGGTCCGGGTCCGTCTCGCCGAGCTTGTCTTCCATACTCCGGTGATGGTAAACAACATCATACTTCGCTTCTGAAAAAATATTAAATATTCTATATAAAATTCTCGTAACACAGTGTTTGTAAAAAAAACGGCTTGACCGATTTAAAAAAAAAATTAATCACTACTGAGGTATGTCCAAACCTTATACCAAATATTTTTTCGAACAGAAAAATCCAATGATGAACGCCGGGATTCGAACCCACGACCTTTAGATTGAAAGTCAAGGTACCTCCCACTCAGCCAACACGCCTGTCGATCGATTTTATGTTTTTTTTTTGTGTAAATTCAGTAGGTCTGAGTTTAGGTATTTTGTATAGGTAACCCTAAGTGATAAGGGTAGCGTAAAGTTCGGGAAAAACTGAAAGTGCTTTTTTCAGTGGGATTAATGAAATTTGACAGGATAACGTCTGTGGGGACGCTAGTTTTATGTAAAAATAGGTTCAAGATTGTTATCCTAACATAACGATTAGATCCATAATGATGTCTAAGGAGTAGTCAGAGGTAGGATGTTTATAACCTTGATAGGTAAGTATTTGTAGATAGTTTTTAAGAAAAATGTCTATATATTTTAAATGTGTAATTGTACCTACTTAATAACTTACTTGCATACTATCTCGTAGGTTTTTTAAATCTTACTGCTTTTTTACATCTTTTATGAACAGTAATAAATATTTTCCAATCCTAATGAGGGTAGATAGTAAGTTTTAGGGTTCCGTACCCAAAGGGTAAAAACGGGACCCTATTACTAAGACTTCGCTGTCCGTCTGTCACAGGGCTGTACACACAGGTTTTTTTTTTAGGTAATTATTAGTATGAAGGTTTACCTCCATGATGCGTTGGTAATGCTATGGCACATAGGATGGGGGTCTGCGTATCGGTTGTTCGGAGTCGGCTGGCACTTGAGTTTTCAGAGCTTGATCGTGATGAGCATGGTAGATTTAGACACTGAAAAATAAAAAATTGGTTTTTTTATATTACAAAAACAAACAGAAATAATTATAGAATTAAAACTGTCGTAGTTATTACTCGTTTTAACTATAAATACGGTTAATTACCACGGTTTTACAAGCTTTTATTTAACTTGCAATGTATGTATGTAACTATGTAACTATGTTTGATAAGGTGGAATCTTGCAACTTAATTTTGAAGCAGTTATCTTCAACCGATTGAGCTGAAATTTTGCATACTTAAGTAACTCCAAGAAGGAGCACAACTTTATAACAAACTACCGTCAATTATAATAAATGCTAGCTCAAATGGCGGTGTAAATGCCGCTGGTGTGCAAAAAATTAGACATCGCAGACCGAAAACATTGAGTTGTCATAGCAACGCATTCTACCAAAACGGTTGAATCCTACTAAGGTCGGTATTGGAAATTTATTTTGACAAAAAAATGTGACATCAATTTGACTTGATGATTTGATTATAATTCATTTTGGTCTATTTTCATTGTCATTGTTTTTTTTTTATTACTTTGTTATTTTTATTCTTTTGTTTTATATTTTTTTAGACGTAATATTATCCCATAACCTATGATGGGAGAAGCTACTGGCTCCTGAAACACAGTTTTCACAAGTTCGGGAGCCTATGGATTCATTTAATTATGTTCACTGTATATTATATCAATAAAAATAAATTTGAAAATTTGACTACTCAATGATATGCATTCTACCAAAATTCGTATCTTACCTCGAAGATATTCTGCTCCTCATCATCGTCTTTCGGCGCTGGATTGCGTTCTTTGTACGCGTGAAGCGAAGGCCACGCCCCACCCAGACCTGGAGACACAATTAGATACAATTAGGGTTGCCATCTCTAAAATTTGTCAACCAGGACACGACGCGTGAAAACCCCGGATTTTAGAGCCCCGAACCCGGACATGTTAACAGGTTTTTTTAAACATAGTGTAATAAAAAACGGGCCAAGTGCGTGTCGGGTCACGCAAAATGTAGGGTTTTGTAGTTTACACAGATAACAACCTTAAATATTATGTAATTTTCAAATTATTTATATACTCTGTTCTGAAAACGAAACCTTATTATTAGGGGGGACGGTGAGTTTAGCTAGTCGGTTCGTCGGTTGATCGCGGCGGGCACAGTGCTTGTGTCGCTGGTGGCCAAATTTTAAACCCGGACTACAAATGAAACCCCGCCCGGACGCTCCCCGGACGCCCTCTAAACTAGGACAAATCCGGGAAAACCCGGACGGATGGCAGCCCTAGATTCAATAAATATTGGTTTAGACTTCACTAGTCCCATCTAGTCACTAACTAAGCAAAGCTTACCTACTATGGAAACTTGATAACTGATAATTCGATTAGGTACAGTTAGTTGATTATAGCTTAAGGGCCCTGTATGTCGACGATTGCTCTTTTTCGAAACGAAAAAAGAAATACTTCTGAACAAGCCACATCTCCTATTTTATAATGTATAGTATATGTGAATAAAGATGTACCCATCTTTAATCACTTCGGTAAATAATCCTACCGACCGCTGCAATGACGACAAACACACGGGGCACCATGGGCGGCGCGTGGTCCGCCTTTGCTTTTCGAATAAATTAATGATATAAATTATGTATATTTACTTATCAAAAACCTATTCTAGTAGAAATCTAGATCTACATATTACCTATCTTTAACAATAATATCTTTATCGTGAAAAGTTTCTGCTATTATGTTTTCAGCTTAATAGAAATCTAGGTAGGAACCTGAAGTAATATATTTATAAAAATAGGAGATGTGGCTTGTTCAGAAGTATTTCTTTTTTCGTTTCGAAAAAGAGCAATCGTCGACATACAGGGCCTTAATGCAAAATGTGGGTATTGTGCCTAATGTTTGGACGTGCTTCTGACTGCCTATAGTCATCTCCGAGGATGAGTGACCGGATGGTCATGATCGTATTTTTTTTATAGATCATGCAAATAATAATAAATAATAATAATAATAAATATTGGCGGACTTTACACACAACGCCATCTAGCCCCAAACTAAGCAAAGCTTGTACTATGGGAACCAGATAACTAGTAGAATACTTATATACTTGTTTTTTGGTAAATACATACTTATTATACATAGTAACACCCAGACACAGAACAAACATCAATGTTCATCACACAAATGTTTGCCCTGGATGGGGATCGAACCCACAACCTACAGCGCAGAAGGCCAGCATCTCTTGTGTGATAGCTTAAGCTAATAGGCTATTGCGAGTAAAGCCACAGACAAAAACTAATAAGACATAAGCTAGCACACCATAAATAGTTTTTATTGTACACAGATATAGTTATTTTATTTTATAGGCATTTTTATTTTTATTTTTATTGTTGTTTTTTTTTGCTCCCTCTGAGCAGCACTCAAACTTTTGTTAATTACCTCAATGGGTGCAAACTTTGTTTTTGTAATTTAAAATTAAAATTATTGTTACTTTTATTTTGGCATAATTTAGAAATAACAGAATGTACTGGGATGGGAGAAGCCACCGGCTCCTGAAACACAGTTTTATACTAGTTCGGGAGCCTATGGATTCAAAATAAATTGTGTAACATTTCTTTATGTCAAATAAATAAATAAATAAATAAATAGAAGCATAGCCGTGTTGGCCGACTGGGAGGTACCTCGACTTTCATTTCGAAGGTCCTGGGTTGGAATCCCGGCGTGCATCAATAGATTTTTAAAATGCGCATCAACACACGTGCTCAAAACACTGAAGAAAAACATCGTGAGGAAACCAGTTAGTGTTCTTATAAGCGGCGCGTTGCAACCTGTCACGTATGGAATGCTAACAACTGCAGCAAATGTGGGCATGTGCCAAATATAATGTTTGGACGTGCCTCTGACTCCCCCTCTAGACATCTTCAAAGGATCTAAGCTTCTTGAGATCTGAGAGGATGTCTACTGTACTTGGGGATTACAGTCGTGATCCTTTTTTTTGTTTTTTTTTTACATAGAAGCAACACATAATATAATGATATAATACATATTATCTCCAACTCACCATGTAAAAATCCAGTATACGAAAGGGGAAAGCAGAAAAAAGCACATTAGATAAATTAGTAAGATTTGATTTAGAATAATTTGGTCGGGATCTGTGTTTTAGGGTAAAACAAGGTAAAAATATGCTCAAATCAAGTCATATATTTGGAACCTTAAGAGTACTATATTATTCATAGGTATCTATAATCATGATGTACCTGAGTACTTAGATAAATCCTAATCACTACATAGTATAAAGCAAAGTCGCTTCTGGCTTCCCGCTTCCCGCGTCTGTATGTATGTATGCTTATATCTTTAAAGCTACACAACGGATTTTGATGCGGTTTTTTTTAATAGATAGAGTGATTCAAGAGGAAGGTTTATATGTATAATACATGCATAATATAGTAGAAAAACACTGATAATTTTAGAGGTTTCTAATGTGATGTCGTAAATAAACACATTTTTTTTTCTACAATAAAGTCCGCGATGGTATTAGAAATGTCTTACGCACAGCGAAGCGGGCACGGGTCAGCTAGTAATATTATAAATGTGAAAGTTTGTGAGTTTGTATGTATGTTTGTTCCTCAATCAGGCCTACTGAACAATTAGTTAAAATGAAATTGTAAGTTAAAATTTACTTTCTGTGATTATTAACCTTTATGTAACAAAAATAGGAACAAAACTAGAAGAATAATTATATATCTAAACTGTCGGTCAACTGAGGCCAATACATATTGAAAAGGTAGTATATTGAAATTAGAGAGGGGTATTTTTTTTTTTAAAAGGCGTTAAATTTTCAGTAAAAATCGGAGTATATCCGAATGTTGAAAAAAGAGGTAAAATAACTTAATTATATAGGGGGTAAATCATGAGTAAAAATCGGGGTAAATCTTAAGGGGTAAATAATCGTTCCTCACCTTCTAATAACTCTTCAACAGCTGTTCTGACGCCTTTGTCGAAAGCCCTTGCGTCCGCTGCTGTTTGGAAGGTGAGGCCGAAGCGCTTGCCATCCGTCACCCAGTGGTGGAAGGTCGGCATTACTTTGTTGTAGTGGAAGTCTTTCTTTATTGTGCATTCTAGGACCATCTGTAAAAAGTTGTATAGTATATAACGACTATAATCTATACATATTATAAAACTGTAGAAGAGTTCAATTCTGTACATTGAACAAAAACTAAAAAAAATACTCCTAGGGGTCTTCATACAAGTAACGCAAGCCAAAAAAAAACATTTTGAAATTTTTGTCTGTCTGTCTGTTGTCTGGCTTTCACGCAAAAACTACTGGTCGGATTTTGATGAAACTTTTTTTGTTTTATAGCTATTAGTCCTCGGCAACATATAGGCTATAATTTATTTTGAAGATTGGAATACCAGATGAGAAACTGTCCCCCAGCGAAGCGGGCACGGGTCAGCTAGTTTAAGTATAAAACGAGACCCCCCCCTCTAAAATCTAAACTATTGGGTTTGAAGGCGTGAACAAATTCACGGTAGTAGTACATATAACGAACTTCGTAATAGTCGACCAACTAATAAAATGGACTTGGAGAAGTAATAGTAAAAATGTAGTACAAATACCATGGAAAATTACTTATATAAGGTTACTAGCGACCCGCCCCGGCTTCGCACGGGTAGCATGTTATTATACATATAAACCTTCCTCCTGAATCACTCTATCTATTAAAAAAAACCGCATCAAAATCCGTTGTGTAGTTTTAAAGATATAAGCAAACATACATACAGACATACAGACGCGGGAAGCGGAAAGCGACTTTGCTTTGTACTATGTAGTGATTAGCTGTGTAAACTACGAAACACATTTGACTGGCCTCACAGCTCAGTTGGTAGTAACTCTGCCTTCTGCGCTGTAGTTTGTGGGTTCGATCCCCACCCAGGGCAAATATTTGTGTGATGAACATAGATGTTTGTTCTGTGTCTGGGTGTTACTGTATAATAAGTATGTATTGACAAAAAAAAAGTATATAAGTATTCTATCTGGTTCCCATAGTACAAGCTTTGCTTAGTTTGGGGCTAGATGGAGCTGTGTGTAAAGTCCGTCAATATTTATTTATTTATATTTCATTGCGCGTGACCCGCTCGCACTTGGCCGGTTTTATTTTATGAAGACGGTTTGTAAAACGTACCATGTTATCGCTGATTCGTGTGCCGTGGATATAGTATTCGTGCGTGGGAGGTGTGGGCGGGGATGTTGTTTCACCGTTACTGTCACCATCTGTTAATAAATAACAAGTTAAGTCCGATTCGAAACAAATAAGTTATTGATCTAGGTAAGATATATTAAACAGGTAGTGTTATAAAAAAAATTAATTGGCTATATTGTCGAAATCACAGCTGATAATTAGAAACCATCGGATCAACTATAGCATGCTGAATTTTTAAAGGCATTATAATAGGGGAAGATATTTTAAACTACAAAAATAATGTGTTTTCGCAGGAATCAAAATTTTTGATCGACGAAAATTCACAATGTATGACTTGGTATATCAATTTTCGGTAGGCAGTTATGCAATTTTTAAATTTTCTTTTCACTAATCTTTCTGTTTTCTTTGCAGGTACACGCAGTAGAGCTGCAAGAAGATGAAACAGCAAGAGAAATGAACAAGGATGATGAAAAAACTAAATAATGTAGAATAACTATTAAAAAAAACCTATAAAGACTAAGTTTTCACTACGTTTTCGTTACAAGATTCAAATGCTTCTTTCGGTTGAGAAGCTCTCAACCATCTATCTTATTGTACAATTACACGCAATAGCTTGGCGTTTTGTTAGAAGGGGAAATAGTCCGTTTACCCTGCGATGCCTTCTGGAAGAAAACTAGATGGTAATGCTGAGGGCCTGAGCACATTGGCGGACGGGACGGGAGAGCATTTAAAATTTATCGATTAAATTGAATAGTTATCCAATCAAAATATGGTATGTATTTCAATGCTCGGTGATCTGGTTCGCAGCGCAGTTTTGCGAGATTACCGAGCATTGAAATATACCTACACCTTATTACAATTTTGAATCCCCTGTCGTCCTGTCCGCCAATGTGCGCATGCCACAAATATACTCACTGTGTTGTCGCCGCTTGCCGACACAGACGTCGGCAAGTCCGCCGCCGCCCGCGGCGACCCACCCGCCCGTGCCTTCGTCGCGGCACATCACCTGCGCACGCACGCGCACCAAGTGCCCACTGCGGACAGACAGACAGACCACACTCAAAATCTGCATATATTCCTGCCTATATCCCATTTAAGTTCATATTATAGGTACGACACACAGACCAAAAAATTTGAGACAATGTAATAAAAGTTTAACTTTAAATCGGTTCTTGTATGGACAGAGTCTATAAATCTATTGATTTTTACACGGGTCTATAATTTGTTTTCCAACAAAGTAAACAAATAAGGAATAAATACCCGTGTAAAAATCAAAACTTAGTTATGACTATAGCGAAAGTTTAAAAAATAATTGGGCAGAGTCTATTCAGATAAGATGGAAAATGTAATAAAAGCGCATTATCTTAAACTAGCCGACCCGTGACAGACGTTGTCCTGTCAAATTTCAATAATCGAATACAAAATACTGATTTGTTTTAGTCTGTGATGTCTGATTTGTTGCACACCAGCGACATATATACCAAAATCATCCCTTTTGCATTTTTTATCATTTTGAGGATGTTTTTCATATTTTAAAGTAGTCTATGTTTTATTCGGGCATTATATCTACATCAACAGCAAATTTTAACTTAATCTGTTTTGTCGTTTTGGCCTGATTGAGGCACAAACATACATACAAACTCACAAACTTTCACATTTATAATATTATTAGGATGCGTTAAAACACTATTTTCTGCACATTGTGTGCTGTTATTACAAAGACTACAAGAACTGTACATAATAATGAAGATTTCTGTAGATTGGCTATTGACACTCAACATAGTATAAAATCGAGACGCGTCAAACCAGAAAAAAACCACGTTGGATTACAGCTATTTCTTCCACCTAATCACAGTCACAGTACAAAGATAATTATTAAATAAAAGTCGGTACAACGTTGGGCGCCAACATATAATTATTTTAAAGATTGGCGCCCAACGTGGTACAAATTTGACATCTGATATAATTAAATGTTGCAAACGTCAAAACAGACCTAGAAAGCAAGAAAGGTAGGACGTGCGTAGACGTGTTCATAACTGTAAAACTACGGACGTCATTGCTGGCAGAAATACGATAATTTAATATCAATAATTATCTATATCTTATATGTATTATAAAACAGTCCTTGGATGACCCAGCTTTGCTCGGTATTTCATTGTCTGAAAACAAGGATAAAACGACGCCGTTTTCTAAAAATTAAATCTAGCTAGATCGTTTTATCGCCCCCGAAACCCCGTGCATTCTAAATTTCATGAAAATAGTTGGAGCCGTTTCCGTATTTCAGATACAAGAATAGGTTATTAGGATAATTAGATAGATAGACAAGTGTTAGTTACACCATTTATAACTCAAGAACGGCTGTACCGATTATCATGTTTTTTGATTTGATGGATTTGACTTCGCTCCGAATAACAGAATAAGTATTTAATATATTAGAAAAATTACAATTTCATTACGTCTGTGTGAAGACAGGGCGGATAGGTTTTGAATCCAGCCCTATATCTATACCTATACCTAATTAGCATTACTGACCCTGCATTCCCACTTTTAACAGGGCTGGAAGCTTTTAATTTCTAAGAAGCAGTAACCGCCAAAAGACGGCCGCCAATAACAAGTCGGAGTCCTTTAAGAGGATTTCGGAGATTTACCCTCAAACTAGTAACTAAACCTAATGTAGAATTACCAAAAAAACCAGTGACAAGGCAAGCCAAAGATAAGTAGATATCTAAAGAAATAGATCACTATTAGACGTGTTATCGTCTCACTTTATAATCTTTTCAAACGTCAAAAAAGAAGGTTCCGTAGCTTTTTTATATTATCTTTTTACCTGGTGATCCGAATTTAATAATATTGTGTATTATCTTCTTAATTTATATAAATTACGCATCACGTTGTTTGTCCGCGATGGACTCTCTAAACTACATAACCGATTTTAATCAAGTTTTGCACACCGTGTGCAGTTTGATCCATCTTGAAAGATAGGATAGCTTACATCTCAATTTATAGTCCGAATATTATTTGTTTATTATCTGACAGTCACAATTATCTGTCAGCTCCAAAAGATTCTAACAGATGGCGATATCTGTTGACACAGCAACGCGTGGCGAGTCTGCTAGTTTATATTATACTAGCGACCCGCCCCGGCTTCGCACGGGTAGCATGTTATTATACATATAAACCTTCCTCCTGAATCACTCTATCTATTAAAAAAAACCGCATCAAAATCCGTTGTGTAGTTTTAAAGATATAAGCAAACATACATACATACAGACGCGGGAAGCGGAAAGTGACTTTGCTTTATACTATGTAGTGATTATATAGGACTTATAGTTAAAAAACTATCTTTTTTATTCATAGTTCATAATTCGTAGAAAATTATTGCTAGTTTCACTTCTTTGCTGCTAAGCCAAGAAGAATAGAAGTAACGTACGATTAAGACGTTTAACAATATCGTGTCTGGTATATGACGGTCAGCGTTTTCAAGGAATCCAATGATGACGCATTGTGCAACGAACTGAATGCAATAGGGTATTGTAGCGTAACGGTTAGGGGAGATCGCATGTAGGGGATAGTTGGGTTGAAAAGGGGATAGAATGTTACTACATTTACATCAGTAGATAATGCAGATAGTTCGATTAATTTTAGATTCTAGTTATGTACGATGGACGGTGAAGGAAAAAATCGTGAGGAAACCAGGGTATTCTTGTAAGCGGCAATAGGCTTGCAACCTGTCACGTGTACAATGTAGACTACGAAACCCTGCAAATGAATCCCTATTTCCCTTCACGGCATCACACGTAAACAGCTGGACCGATTTTGTTAATTCTTTTTTTGTCAGGTTCTTATAAAAGAGAATTTTGAAAAATCTAATAATTTGACAGGACAACGTCTGTCGGGACAGCAAGTTTAACAATAAAATATTTTAAAATTACGTTTTAATAACTAAAGAGAAAACCGACAATATTGTTTTCACCAATCGTAAAGTCAGGAGACGATATTTGTTTTTAAATTCTATGAATGAACTTTTTAATTAAATGGGACCAACTTTGGACTATTCTCTACAATACAACAATTAATACTCATAAGTTATCTATACTACAAAAAAATATAATTAAACAATTATTGTTTAATTATGTTTTTTTAGTAGCTAGTAGTAGTTTTTTTGGGGTAGCTGTAATATATCGTCTATGTGTGCAAAGGACTTTTCTGAACTAAATTTTAAATAATAGGATCACGGCTAGATATTCTCTTAGATCTCAAGTTGCTCAGATCAGATCCCTAATGTGGTATTCAGAGGCGCGTCCAAAAATTACATTTGGACACATATCCAAATTTTGCAGTATAGTTAGCATTCTACATGTGACACATTGCAAGCCTGTCTCCGCTTGTAAATATATACCTTTCATATTTCAAGTTTTTTGAACCAGTAGATAGGGCTGTGCGTTGATAGATCAGTCTGTATGAAATTTAATGTCATGACTGGTTATTTTAATGTTTTTAGGGTTCCGTACCCAAAGGGTAAAATCGGAACCCTCTTACTAAGACTTCGCTGTCTGTCTGTCTGTCCGTCTGTCTGTCACAGGGCTGTATCTTATGAACCGTGATAGCTAGACAGTTGAAATTTTCACAGATTATATATTTCTGTTGCTGCTCTAACAACAAATACTAAACACAGAATAAAATCAATATTTAAGGGGGGCTCCCATACAACAAACATGATTTTTTTGTCGTTTTTATAGATAATGGTACGGAACCCTTCGTGCGCGAGTCCGACTCGCACTTGGCCGGTTTTTTTTTAAATATATTTATTTCTATTGTGTTATTTTTAATTTTATGTGTTATTTCAAATACGATTCTATAATTGTTTGTGAATAAATAAATAAGGATAAGTCAGTCTGTCAATAACGCAAGTGTTGTAATATTTAGATATTTCTAGTCGACCCGTGACAGACGTTGTCCTGTCATATTTCAATAATCGAATAAAAAAGACTGAATGTTTTTAGTCTGTGATGTCAGATTTGTAACACACCAGCGCCATCTATACCAAAATCATCCCTTTTGCATTTTTTATCATTTTGAGGATGTTTTTCATATTTTAAAGTAGTCTATGTTTTATTCGGGCATTATATCTACATCAACAGCAAATTTCAACTTAATCCGTTTTGTCGTTTTGGCCTGATTGAGGAACAAACATACATACAAACTCACAAGATCTCTTAGGATTTACATACATACATAGGATCACGACTGTAATCCCCAAGTACGGTAGACATTCTATCAGATCTCCAGACGCTTAGATCCTTTGAAGATGTCTAGTGGGGGTAGTCAGAGGCACGTCCAAACATTATGTTTGGCACATGCCCACATTTTGAAGTAGTCAGCATTCCATACGTGACAGGTTGCAAGCCCATCGCCGCTTATAAGAATACTAACTGGTTTCCTTACGATGTTTTCCTTCACCGTTTTGAGCACGTGTTTTTGATGCGCATATAAATTTTCGAACAGAAAAATCCATTGATGCACGCCGGGATTCAAAACCACGACCTTCAGATTGAAAGTCGAGGTACCTACTACTCGGCCAACACGGCTTTTTTCTCTCTTAGGATTTACAGGATATTATAGGATTCCCGTGCAAGGAGTCTACTCGCGAACTGAAAACGAAATTTCGTAACAATATTCGTTTCAACGTTGCATCGTTTCGACTATAGTTTGAACTGATTTATAAGTATGATTACGAACATCGATGGTTGATAAAGGTAATTAACATCCATCGTTCAAACTAAATAAATAAACATTGGAGAACTATACACACAGCGCCATATAGCCCCAAACTAAGCAAAGCTTGTACTATGGGAACCAGATAACTGATAGAATACTTATATACTTTTTTTTTTGTAAATACATACTTATTATACATTATTAACACCCAGACACAGAACAAACATTCTATGTTCATCACACAAATGTTTGCCCTGTGTGGGGATCGAACCCACAACCTACAGCGCGTGGGAACGTTGGAAGAGGAATACCTCGGCGGATTTTCCTGGATCAAATTGGTGACGTTATGAAAAAATGTCAGGTCCAGAGTACTATAAACCATAGGTTCCCAAAATATTTTGTCTCATAGACCACTTACCATGTTCTTCGATTTTCGGTAGACCCCCTGGACTAACCAACTCAGCTCCCCAAGCAAGTTTTTAGTTTTAGTGTGTTGCGTGCGACACAAAAGAATGCGTACAACTTACACCGTTCATGGAACAGGCATACATAGGTAAAGCCAAGCCAAAAATTTTGTACTATACTTTCGAAACCAGGTGAATTTTCGTGGACCTTTTCCAACTTGTGAACCCCCAATTTCTTTCTCGCCAACGTAGACCCCAGGAGTCCACCTGGCCCTCTTTGGAAATTACTGCTCTAAACCGACGAGCATGCATGAAAAATGCGATGAGAGTGAATGAAGCAAAGAACTATGTCAGGATCGTAGCAAGTAGAAAGCCGTGATCTCTGCCTACCCCTCTGGGAAACAGGCGTGATTATAATGTATGTAAATTTCGTTCTCGGTTCGCGAGTAGACTTGCTGTTCGTTTACCGTCAAATGACGGCCGCTTAGCCGATTCCATTCAACCTTTCAAGTAAACTGGCGCATAGATGTTGCACGCACGTCATCGGTACGATAGTCGAGGTTACTAGGTCACTATTGCTATCTCGCTCACTCCTGTGCCGGTGGTTATTTCTTGGTCACTATTGCTATCTCGCTCACGTGTGTGCCTGCGGTTCTTTCTTGGTCACACTGCATTAGATTAATGACTAGTTTTATCGTGTTAATTATCCGTTATCGGAATAGGAAGAATTTACCTAAGATTCAAAAAGAACAGAAATTATTGGTTTTTTCCAGATATCATTCGTAGGTACACACATTAAAACTTATATTTTTACAAGCTTATAACTTTACAACTTTTATTTAACATGCAATGTATGTAACTATGTTTGTTAAGGTGGAATTTTGCAACTCAATTTTGAAGCAGTTATCCCCAACCGATTGAACTGAAATTTTGCAAACACCTTTAGTTCTGGTGTCAATATAATATGGTGACAGCGAGCTGATCTGAAGAAAAAACCCTTAAATTTTTCACAATTTTTCTTATTTTTTTCTTTCTTATGACTCTTCTCCTGACAATAACAAACAACAAAAAAAGAATTAGCTAAATCTGTCCAGCCGTTCGCGCGTGATTTCGTGGCCAAGGGAAATAGAGATTCATTTTTATATTATTTTGAATTATGTACTTATTTATCATCATCATCCACAGCTCGTTCTACCAAAATTGACAAAAGCCTAAAAACCTTATCTACAAATATTTGTCTGTTTTGGTTTTTTTCCACCTTTAGGTAAATTAGTAAATTCCAATCACTGCTAATTACCATCGACATTAATTACTAGTTTGACAGATAGAGCTGATGACTTTGGTTGTAGTGAGACATTTGAGAACAATGGTAGGTATTTTGAAGGTTTATTTAAAAAAAAAAACCGGCCAAGTGCGAGTCGGACTCGCGCACGAAGGGTTCCGTATCTATAAACGGCAAAAAAAGAAACACGTTTGTTGTATGGGAACCCACTTAAATATTTATTTTATTCTGTTTAGTATTTGTTGTTATAGCTTTCAACGCAGTTTAGGTACCTATACCTACATAGATTCTGTAATAGTTACTATGAAAATTTATGAAATAGGTATTCTCATAAATTTTAGAGAAAGCATAACGACAAACTGACACTAATTTTGTGAAATAGGATCGATCGATCGTGTTACTTTTGACAATTTCTGTCGCCTTTTTTGCCAGACAATTTCGTTCTAAGATAGATCCTAAGTCCTAAGGAATAAGAGCGATCGTATTTTAGGAATTTTTTGACAGTTTGTCGAGACAACAGACTTGTTACCAATTGCCACTGAATCGCCTAAGCGTCAAATTAAAAGTTGCATGATCCCATACGAAAAATATGCAGTTTTTCAAAATCTTGCGTTACTGACTTGACTGATCTATCAACGCACAACCCAGTGGCGTAGCGTGCCTTAGACGGGCCCTGTAAGGATGATGATGAATGAAGGATAAAGATTTTTGGGAGACGGGACACTCGACTCTGACAAAAATTGGCACTTTAATGCTTAATATTTCACAAACGAATCCTTTAATCGAAATGTTGATTTTAAGCAATACTTTTTTGAAAGACCTATCCAACGATACCCCACACCTGGAGTACAAAACATCCCCACTTTAGGTGTTTGCCGTTTTTTATAGATTGTACGGAACCCTTCGTGTGCGAGTCCAACTTGCACTTGGCCGATTTTTCATATTCTTTTACGAATTTTTGCTTACACACGTTTCGGGCCCCTGTAGCACGGGGGCCCGTATCACTGATACGGCTGATACGGCGGTAGCTACGCCCCTAGCACAACCTAAACTACTGGTTCTAGAAACTTGAAACTTGGAGGGTGTATCCCTTTGTGTAGGGGTGCACTAAGAAAGAAATTCTCGAATTTCAACCCAAAACAGAGTGCACTGCAGTTAAGTCTGTTTGAACATAAGTTCACGTGAACAAAGACACGAGTGTTTCCGCTAGTTCTTCAAAAACTAGATACGACTACGGCTTCGAGAAAAATCATTGAAAAAATTGGTGTTCGTTGCGTGTTTGTTGCCCGATTCTTCTAGGCTTGGTCGCGAATCGCGAGGAACAGGCGTAGCTTCAACTAGCTCTTAAGAAGTTTCAGAGTGATCCTTGTTTATTCAAATAAATACCTATTATTACAACAACGGGAATTACTCACGGCAATGCGAGCAGGATAGCGCGCGCGTTTAATGGTCCACTCACCCTGAAGAAGATTCTCTAGATGAATCGAAACATTGTCGGTGTCCTCATTGACAATTTATCATTTACGTGAGTAATTCCCGTTGTTGTAATAATGTGTAGTACAACTCACGAAAGTTTTGAAAGTGAAAAAAATAAATACCTTTTGACATTGACTTTGCTGTTAAGTAAGAGAAATAAGAAGCTAATGAAAAGCGACCTTCCTTTATCACCTAAACACCAACTCCTACGATATCCAACACCTACGATTATCAAGAAGCATTCGAGTTGTGGTGCCGGAGAAGGATGGAAAGTTGAACGGATAAAATTACAAATATAGAAGTTTTAGGAAAAAGAAGGTTCTCTTTCCAAGGTGAAGAGAGCTGCATCAACACCGCACACTTAAATTAGAAAAAGAACCTAGGTACGATGCTCAATCTTAGTTACCGACTGAACCTCAGAAATCCGAACTCAGGGTTTGCCAAAGAGCGAAGCATCTTGTGAAAAGAATCCGTAATTTCGGGCGAGTAATAAATGTTTTTGATGAATGCAGAATCGTTTTTACTCAATAACCGCAAAACATACAGTTTTGTTTTTCATGACAAAGATAACTTAAGGATATAATCTAGATACATTACAGACAGAAACACGATTGGTGAAACTTTTCTCGATAGATTTATTTTCCAAAGTTGGCTCTTCAAAAACACTAGTTTCGTTTTTAATCAAAGCTATGAATAGCTAAACAATTCATTTTTATATAATTCGTTAGATAATCTTACTAGCTAAGTAAATTACAGACAGTTTCTTTTTTAAATTTGATGATTTTCGAGATAATGCAGTTTTATCACTTTTTCCGTCTTATCCGGGTAGACTCAGCCCATAATTTACGTTTTAAACGTCCAAAATTTCACGTTTACGTTTAAAACGTCCAAAATTTCACTTATCACCTTAAAATCGTTAAACGATATCGGGACAAACGTCACATCGTTTCTGACTATATTTTGAACGATAGAACGACCGACATTACCTTTGACAATGACATCGTAACTATAACTATAACTATCGTAACTACGTTGACGATTTCTGAGTGCTGTTTGTCGAATATTTTGAAGCACCTTCGTATCGTATTCTTCCGATAATTTCGATATCGTTTTGCAGAGTATAAGGCTCAAAAACCAACATCGCTGATGTGGTTTTTGTGGATACCTACCAACGCTACCATGGCAAAATGGAATTGGGCGATTCATGTTACTCGTACCTATGCTCCATATGGTTGGGCATATGATGATGGAAAACAACGCCGAGTCAGGCCAAAAAAGCGCTGGTGACCTGGATAACTTCCATCGTGATTGGAAAGTCATGGCACTGGATGGAAACATGTGGAAACCTTAACCCAGCAGTGGGACAAATAGGCTGATCAAAAAAAAGTATGGAGTAAGTAATGCTAACTACTGCAAAATGCGGGTATTGTGCCAACATGTTTGGATGTACCTCTGCTTTAGACATCCTCAAGGATCTAAACACCTTGAGATCTGAGAGTGTCTACCGTACTTGGGAATTATAGTCGTGATTCTATTTCATTTTCAAGAGGTTTTTTTTGTAGATACGTGTAGGTATTAGGTATGGTAAAATCCTTATTTTGTTGTGAGGTTGAAAGAAAGGTACCTTTCAAGTAGGTAGGTACCTACCTACTTTGACGAGTTGTTTTTCGGGATTGGTATTATATAATTATCCTTTTTTTCTTTTCAGGTCATAATCCTTATTTGATCCATACTTCTAGATGCCTAGCCTAGGTAGGTACCTACCTAGTCAAAAATACTTATAGATAGGCTAATAGATACCTAAGTATACTTACCTAAGTAAATATATCTCAAAGATGAATATTCAAAGATCGATTTTCAAAATAAAACATACAAACGCAATTAATTTGTGACGCTAATAAAAATCATGGCGTCATTCAATGTTTTTGTTTCAAGAATTCTTTATTTAGATTTTTGAATATGGAACAAATTTAGTGCCTTTTATTTTTATAGTTACCTACCTACTGCAAGTCGTAGACAAAGCATCTTTGGTGTGATGAGTTACCGAACTAGTTAGCTTTATAGTTGTACCTAATCAATCATTACCTAGGTAGGGTAGGTAGGCTGGTAGGCTACCTAGCGGTCACCGCGCTAAACGACGTCTTTTGCTCCAAAGGAAACTAGGTAGGTAGGTAGGTACCTTAGACTTTATCAGACGATTACCTTTATTACCATTATGACATCAAGCTACATACCTACCTACCTACTTACGATGATATTGCTATAAGACTTCAAACTAAATTGATGATTCAAAAATTAAAAACTGTAGGTACGAGGACCACTTAAAAGATAATTCGGACAATTTACTACGATAATCATCATCAATAAGTCCAATAAAATATTGTTAGCTTCTAGGATTTTTACATTCATAGTCATCTAATTCAAGGTCTCACAAATAAACCTTTTTTCTCGTATTTTTTTTGTTATTCTTTTCAACCAGTGTCTTGTCTTATTCCAAAAACAGTTCGGTCCAAAGAGATCTCAGCTCTATTTTTTGACAACTCCATGGTTTTGATTATGGAACGGCAAGGACGTTCTAAATCGGCGAAATATTGCAGCAAATGTTCGTGTGACCATGAAAGCATTCCAACATTATTGTGAATGAACGACGAGCCATTGAAATAAAGCTATACCTAGGTACCTACACAGAGGCTTTACAAGGGCGGCGGTCGTAGCCAAGTTTGGACACTTCTATCATTAAATTTTACACCACAAAGCCAGGTAATAACTTTGGTTCCACTTTAAAGGGCTTCTAGTAGTAATATAAGGGATATATAAGCAGAGTTAGGGAAAAATGGCCGGGGTATGGCCCTACCTAGTTCGACAGGGCGAGCGAAGATTCACAAAAAACTGAGTCAAAATAACACCACTTACTTTTCAGATGCCTCGGTCATGATTCGACACGTCGAATATCCTAATTTCTACTCGCCACTTCACAGATTTCACCATTTTTATGACATAAATACATCAGATTCACTTTAGAGCGATTGTTTCGGCCCTTTGTTGGGCCTCAGTACGCCTGCGTCAACAGAGTCCGGGCGTTTATTCAATGAACGCGGCGCGGCCGTGCGACAGGTGGCGTGTTTGTCGCGAAGAGCTAGCCGTAAGACCACGCGATTGGCTGTTCACGTCGCCTGTGACGCACTAACCAATGGGAAGCGAGGAGCTGCGCGCGCACCAATGACACCAGCTCACGGACAAAGAGCGCAACTCGCGCGAACTTTCGAATTATCAGCCGCCGGTTTAGCAATTATCGCACCCCCGTGTCCCAATTTCGTAATTTTCACCAGATTTATTCGTGCACTTCGTAAGAATTATAAAACCGCACTGAGAATTTTGTTCTGAACACACGTTTGATGGTGGTCTCTTGTAAATTCGTTATTGTTGGACGGGGTGCGTGCGGAAATGAGTCGAGGCTTCGACGCTCCGACTATAACTGAATGGGGCTCGCCCCGTTCATGCAGCCCATTCAAAAATATATAGGTCAAATGAATTGCAGCGACAGAATACGTTGTAGTTTGTACGTGGCCTACTTGCAGCCATTCATGGTTGCACAGCCTCCCTTCTATAAATAGATGTCCTATTTTTGGGGGGGTCGTTGGCGAACGTAAGTGCAGCGAACTAGGTTACCTGATTTTCTTTGTTAATAGTGCATGACGTAGGTTTGTGACGTCATAGCTCGCGTAGTAACTGTGCTGTATTCTGGGGATTTTGGGATTTTTTTATTCGTTCGCAGTACGAAAACTCCTTTGTGTTGAAGGGGTTTTCAGAATTGGGATGCTAGGAAGCTTGAAGACGGTAGACAAATAAGTTTAAATTAGGAAGGTAGGTACGTAAAACAAGTCTATGATTTGACTTAGAGATTTTTAGTTTCTTATTTGTCCTACTTATGTAAAGATTTTTTATTTGCAGTTTTTCTTTCATAGGGGTGGGTAGTTTTAGAACTTTGGATGTAGGTATCTAGTTTGATTTCAGTACAATTTTGTGATAGTCATGTCGATACTTGATACGTGAAGCTTCTAACTTGAGGTCAAGTTAGAATTAGAAGCCTCGCCTTATGACCTAGATATCATAATGAAGTATACATAGGAGCGCCTTTTTTGCGCTTTGAGCACTAATTAGCGCTATTTCGACACAGTTTTTTGGAATAGTCAAATCCAACGGATTCGAGGATTCCTAACTTATCGGACTAAACTGGAATAAGAGATTATCCAGTTGAGTTAATTCAATTAATTAGGATGAGAGTACTCGTTGAGGACATTTTAACAACATTTTAATTTTCAAATCAACGATTTATACTGAAAAAATGATTATAACGATGACTATTAAATAATCTAGAATATATATATACTATTTATCTATCTGTTAGGTTAAGCAAAGGTTTTGTAACTGGCGATATTAATTGATTATTCATATTTAAATAGACAAAACGGGAAATAGGTAATTAATTTACTCATAAATCTGGGTTATAGATTAGCATTACTATAGATTTTAACACGGGTGTTTATCACGTAATTGCCATGGTCGCGGGCAGACATAGTTAAGTCTACTAATTAGTTCTGAATTATCAGAAATTAAATTAAATAGGATCACGACTGTAAATCCTTGTACCTACGATTGACATAAACTCCGATCTCCAGGCGCACCGATCCTTGAAGATATCTTAAGGGGTAGTCAGAGGACTCAGGCATTATACATTATTTCAAACATGCCCACATTTTCTGGTAGTATTTGGTTTTTCTTACGTGTTATGTTGCAAGCCTAGGTTCACTTACGATGTTTTCCTTCAGTTTTTTTGCCTATCACTGCTTTTTATAGATAATGCCTGCTTGGTTACTGAAAATTCAGACTTCTAGTTTTATCCGCAACGAAGTTATAGGGGGTCGAAAATGGCCTGACCTACTTCTAAAATTTGTGCTGTAGTTGATTTTTTATTGTTGTACTTTTAATTATTATTCTTGTTAAGCCTTCACCTTGTTTTTACGGCACCACACTGGAGCTCTACATAGCATTAAGGCGCTCCCAGTCGACGATTGTTTTTGTTCGAAACGAAAAAATAAATACTTGTGAACAAGCCACATCTCCTATTTTATAATGTATAGTATATGTGAATAAAGATGTACCCATCTTTAATCACTTCGACAAATAATCCTACCGACCGCTGCAATGACGACAAACACACGTCGGAGCGTGGTCCGCCTTTGCTTTTCGAATAAATTAATGATATAAATTATGTATAATTACTTATCAAAAATCTATTCTAATAGAAATCTAGATCTACATATTACCTATCTTTAACAATAAATCACAAGTTGATTTTAATAGTAGGTATATAAAATATTTCGATCATAAATTCTAAAACGTATCATTTTGAAATAATATCTTTATCGTGAAAAGTTTCTGCTATTATGTTTTCAGCTTAATAGAAATCTAGGTAGGAACCTGAGATAATATACTTATAAAAATAGGAGATGTGGCTTGTTCAGAAGTATTTCTTTTTTCGTTTCGAAAAAGAGCAATCAGCGACTGGGAGCCTCTTAAGGAAAGGATCATTGAAAAAATTATAGGCCCCAAGCCGTGTTTGTTACCTGATTCTTCTAGTCTTGGTCGCGAGGAATCGGCGTAGCTTCACCTAGCTCCTAAGACGTTTCAAAGTGATCCTTGTGATATTAATGAAATAAATGCCTTTTGAATTGGAATTTTACTTCACTGACGGGGGGGGGGGGGGTATTGCAGTGTCCCCAGATAGGTAGGTAACTGGTTTCCTCAAGTTTTCTTCATTTTTTTTAACAAGTGCTTTATATGTCAAGCACTACCTACCTAATGATTAATTTGAGTTATAAACTTATAAAAAAACCGGCCAAGTGCGAGTCGGACTCGCGCACGATCATTATCTATACAAATTGGCAAAAAAACACGTTTATTGTATGGGATTTGTTGTTATAGCAGCAACAGAAATACATCATCTGTGAAAATTTCATGAGATACAGCCCTGTGACAGACAGTCACCCTAGTTCTGTTTTTACTTTTACCCTTTGGGTATGGAACCCTAAAAATATGTTTTGCATGCTTCAACACTAGTCTATATTACCATTGTCTCATTTTAGGTAGGTGAACTGTATTATGTTCTTATGAGAAGAAAGTAGGTACCTATGCCATCAAAAACATAACTTGTAAAAAAAGCCAAGTCTCGCAACGCAACTCAGTTCTTCTATCGTAAAAAGTTGTGAGATCCATGTAATACCAAGTCGGTTAATTTATTTAGTCCCTACTTTAAGGGTCCTTCTGTCTTAAGTTATTGCCGCCCTGGGGCACTGAAGATGCCGCCCCGAAAATGCCGCGAAAATGCCGCCCTATGACTTAAATTTTATTTTAATAGTTTTGATATCTTATTTTTTAAGAATTAAAAGTTTCTGTTATCACAAAGACATACATAATTTGAAAATATTTTTAATTCTTCAAAAAAACTACATAAATTTATCAATTCCAGAAAATAAAAATATTATTTTTTTCAAACCTTTATGGAAATAAATAAATTAAAATATTTGAATAGTTTTTACTTAAATTTCCTATATTATAATATACAACATTTTAATGTGATACATAATACTTGAATTATATTTCTTGAAAGATAAAATGTTTAGTTAAAAGAATTAGTTAATTATATATTGTATAGAAAATTTTATCTCACTTTCCAAATTTTGCCGCCCTAGAAAATTTGCCGCCCTGGGCACTAGCCCCGACTGCCCCTAGTATAAATCCACCACTGGGCAGAAGTTAAGTACAATTATTAGTTAGGTTAGTATTATACACCATAAGTTAATTATTATTTAGGTTAGTATTATACACCACGAGCTGACCCCGCGAACTTCGTATCGCTTTAGAATTAACAAATGTTGTCTTCCGTTCCCGTTCCCGTTCCCGTTCCCGTTCCCGTTCCCGTTCCCGTTACAATTCCCGTTCAATAGTTTTTGTAGCGCACACGAAGAAAGCAAAATTTTAGTAAATTTTTTACACCTTGCTTCAAACTATCGTCATTATTATAAATACTTTATTACTTTTTCAAAATAAAAAATAGCCTATGTTACTCAGGGATAATGTAGCTTGGTAATGGTGAAATAATTTTTGAAATTGGTTCAGTAGTTTTTGAGTTTATCCATTACAAACATACAAAAAAACAAAAAAACAAAACTTTTCTCTTTATAATATTAGTATAGATAAGTTACATCTCACAACGATTTGATGTTCTCTGTACTGTGGTGATTAAAAGACAGCAATGTATCGCGTTCCTATCTGCTAGACCGATTTTTATGATTTTTGTTATAAATGGTAGGTATGAGAATAGGTTTTAAGGTATATTTCGTACCGCTTTTTGGAAAATCCAGCGTAATGTTCGGAAAAAACTCAAAGTGCTTTTTTCTGTGGGATTATTGAAATTTGATAGGACAACGTCTGTCGGGACAGCTAGTATTGTTATTAACTCATAATAAAACAATAGAATTTGAATCAGTCTTTTAAAAACTAACAACATTTTACCTACCTATGTTGTTTCTATAGGTACTTACCTACATACTTACAACACATAAAATCACGCCTGTTTCCCAAAGGGGTACACATACACACACCTCACACCTCTTTAGACACACCCTTTGTCACATTCTTCATGCATAATGTCAAGGGCGGATCCAAGGGGGGGGGGGGGGAGGCTACTTCCATTATTTCGATAATATTAATCGCATCAAAATGTGTATTAAGTAGGTACCTATCTTTTTAAGATTTGGACACACGAATTTTAAAATACGGTCACAATCACACAAAACCATGGTCTACATTACTACACTACTTACCTAATACTGTATTGTTCACGTGAACCCCCCCTGGCACCAAAGCTATTTTGTAAAAACATGATTATCATGTTATGATGTTGAATGCAATAACCTAATGTTAGAGAATACCTAATCTGTAGGTATTCTCTAACATTAGGATGTATTGGAAGCGTAGGTATGGGTGTCTAAACAGCATAAAAAGCGTAGGTATTATGGCATTCAGTACCATAACATGATAATCATGTTTTTACAAAATAGCCTCACTGGATCCGCCCTTGCATAATGTACCTAGATACTCGTTGTTTTGGAGTAGGCGTACCTATTTAACTTAGTGTGATTTTCCACTGTATTTTGACTTTATGGTGATATATGAAATGTTTGGTTTTTTGTATGAATCAAACCGGATAAGACCCGGAAAAAGTGATAAAACTGCACTATCTTGAAAGCATCAAACTTAAGAAGAAACTGAGCTATTCATAGTTTTGAGTAAAATAGTGTTTTTGATGAGCCAACTTGGGGTAAGTAATATATCTATCGAGAAAAGTTTTACCGATGGTGTTTCTGTCTATAATTTATCTAGATTAAGTAAGTTATCTTTTTCATAAAAAAACAAAACAGTATGTTTTGCGGTTATTGAGAAAAAACTATTCTGCATTCATAAAAAAAATTATTACTCATATAATTAAGACTATCGTGGTTGTTAATCATTTCGCGAGCGATCTTAATTACGAAAAGCATCTGAATTTTCTCGAAACGACAGCAATATAAGAAACTAGCAATCAATCTTAATCAAATCAAAATTTATGGCTATTTTTTTTACACCTTGGGTTACATTATCGAAGTTTTAATATGGATCCCTAATACTTAGACATATAGTATTTTACGCGGACTTTTTTGTAGATATTGATGTCCTCTATAAAACTGTAGTACATCACTTTGCTCTATTGTCAATAATTTCTGCAGCAAACGCAATATAAGGTTTTTTTTTTGGGTTTTTTTACACGTTGGGTTACATTATCGAAGTTTTCATACGGATCTCTAACGTTTTTGAAAATAATCTATAGCCTATGTTCATCAGGGATAATGTAGGATTCTAATGTTCAAAGAATTTTTGAAATCAGTCTAGTAATTTCTGAGCCTATTCGATGCAAACAAACAAACAATCAAATCTTTCCTCTTTATAATATTAGTATAGAAAACCGGCCAACTTGGCCGAGTGGGAGGTACCTCGACTTTCAATCGTTCGTGAGTTCGAGTCCCCGGCGTGCATCAATGGATTTTTCTGTTCGAAAATATTATGCGCATCAAAAACACGTGCTCAAAACGGTGAAGGAAAACATCGTGAGGAAACCAGTTAGTATTCTTATAAGCGGCGATGGGCGTGCAGCCTGTCACGTATGCAATGCTAACTACTGCAAAATGTGGTCATACCAAAATAATATTTGGACGTTGTTTGACTACCCTCTCTAGACATCTTCAAAGGATCTAAGCGCCTGGAGATCTGAGAGGATGTCTATCGTACTTGGGGATTACAGTCGTGATCCTATTTATTTTTAAAGTATTAATTATAACGTGACCTAGATAGGTCTTTCACTAGTTATTTCCCGGTCACTAACAGCTCTACAGAAATCAATATACCACCGCTCTGACCTAATTGCAATACCTATGATGTGGTAACTGTTGGTTGTACTGTGTTATGACGTCAGAGGATCGCGTTGGAGCTATCGTTTTCTAGGAGTTTTATAAGAAATAGCGTAGCTCCGATAGATATAATTATTTCGATTATAATTACATTTAAAGAACTGAAAAAACCGACGAAAATGTTTCGACGGTTTTAACTAATCGAAAAGTTGAGACGATATTCGTTTTTAAGGTTCCGTACCTACCCAAATGGTAAAAACGGAACCCAACTCTACATAGCGCGTGACCCGACACGCATGCCCGTTTTTAGGGTTCCGTACCCAAGGGATAAAAACGGGACCCTATTACTAAGACTTCGCTGTCCGCAGTGGCGGATTTGAAGTCCTAGCCGCTCTAGGCCCCAGGTCATTTGCCGCCCCTTTCTCAGCACCCATCATATAGACTAGATACGTAATTAACCCTTTCAACTCCGGCGAAAAAAATAAAATTTTCAAGAATACCCACTTCGTATTTTTGGTGATTCCGTAGGTACCTAAATAAGCATATAAATCGATTAGTTTAATTAGTTTTACTGTAAAACGACTGTAACACATGAAAAAACCATAACCGTATACGTTGCGTTGGTGGCACACAGCAACAAAAGTTATTCACCAGGTCCGACGACGCGCCTTTTGCGGTGAGGTTTAGGATGATGTTATACAATATGTACTTGCTAACACAACTATGATTAGAAATAGGCAGCTACCGCCCGCGGCTTTACTCACATGGTACCTCGATAAAAATTGTCCTATCTGTTATTCGAGGGCATAAGGACACATCTTAACATGTGAACAAACTTTCTGATTTATATCAGTAGTCGGATTTGCCATATTAGCTAAATAATTACTTACTGGGTCCTATTATGGGTACCTACCTAACATCAATATTGATATTCATATAAAAGAAAGTCACTTATTTAGAGATTTAATCAATCATCAAAATAATAAAGATACCTATGTATGTACTTACCGGCTTAGTTTAACTTACTTCGATCGAAAACAATGGTGGTAGAATACCATCCAGAATATTTTTATTGCTGGGTGCCAGTAAACGCACGGTTTGAGTTGTAAAAATTCTTGATGCATTTTTTGGCAGAATTTGCTGATAAATAACCATTTGCAAGAAATTGTATTTAATATAGACATTTACCTTTCGAAAACAATTGCCCAACATACTTTAAAACCATTCAAAATCGAAATATCTTATGGAGAAGTCGGACCACTTTCACGTGTTTTTTAAAACGTCTGCAGAACAAAATCATATTTTTTTATCCTGAAACCAAGGGTATTGCCAGTTTCTAATATAATTTTTCTGTCATATTAACGTCAAACTTGTCAAAATATGTAGAACCTCACAGTAAAAAATCTATTTGAAACTACCCTACTACAGAACGAATATGGTGCGTTGTCGGCTCCCAGTGAACAAACGTGAAAACGCATATGGCGCGTTGCCGGAGCTGAATGGGTTAATGAGTTTACTTTATTGCCCACTTTTAATTGATTCAGAAAGAACTTTTAAACAATCAATTAAACCGCCGAAAAAAACTGAGAAGCCTGTCTGCCCTCATGTGCCTCAGTCTGCCCGCGACCATGGCTATTGCGAAACGTCGGGAATAGTTATTTGTTATACAAGAGTGCAAAGTTGCTTTTTAACCGCGTGTTCAATTTTGATGACCGAGCAAGCGATCCTGAGCGTTAGCGTTGGAATCAAAAGAGCACGAGGTGAAAAATCTTTGCACTCGAGTGCAACACGTAACTTTTCATTCCACCTCAGCGAGGAAATGACTAAATGCAAAAAAAAACGACAATCACAAGATAGGTAAGTACTTTTATTTCAGTTTAGGTATTAACTACTACATTATGACAGGTAAGTATTACAGAATAATCTTAATAATGACGTGAAAAAATGCCGCGTAAAGAACCGCGTACAAAACAAATTGAAAAAAGAACACCAAGAAGGTTCCGAGTCTGAGTTTTTAACAAATTAAAAAAAAGTTGTATGATATATTCGGCACCATAGAGGTAGCAGTAAATATGTTTAATGATTTTTTTAATTCACAAACTTAGTGCACACGATGTTCTAAATTCAATTTACTTTATCCTCTAGAGAATAAAAACGGCTTTTGCACTCAGATATTGAAGAGCAAAAATACTCTTTCCGAGATGGTGGGATGAAAATAGTATATTATGCAACTAGTGAATAAAGGACGGATTTACAGCGAGGGCCGTAGATGAGTCACGAGCAAGTGAAGGATTCTAATGATTGAATCACGAGCGCAGCGAGTGATTCAACTGTTAGAATCCTGAACGACGCGAGTGATTCATGGCCCTCGATATAAATTCGTACTTTATTCAGGAGTTGCATACTATACTTTATACCATGACTACGAGAATATTTATTTAATCTAATGCCAAACTCCTTGTCGCAAATATCGACCAATCAAATCTCAAGAATTTATTTGCACCAAAGAGTTTTGAATTTCGAATCTCAGCGCAAGGAGTTTGTGTAAGCATTGAAATAGAGACCGGATATATTTTGTGTTCCAAATTCAAACACCAAAATAGTGAATAAAAACAAAACAGTGAATAAAAGGCCTTTTTATTCACTGTTTTGCGTGAATAAAATAAGCTTTTTAAAGTAGGTATGGTATAAAATACTTTGTATTTGAATTCTTGGTAATTTGGTAATCAGATCTCTTGAAATCAAGTCTTCTAAGATCTTGTGAATCAGTGATTTTTTTGGCACGATTTGTCGCCCCTAATATCTGGCCGCCCTAGGCCCGGGCCTACTGGGCCTTAGGGTAAATCCGCCACTGGTGTCCGTCTGTCTGTCTGTCTGTCCGTCCGTCTGTCTGTCTGTCACAGGGCTGTATCTCATGAACCGTGATAGCTAGATAGTTGAAATTCACAGATTGGGTATTTCTGTTGCCGCTATAACAACAAATACTAAAGACAGAATAAAATAAATATTTAAGTGGGGCTCCCATACAACAAACGGGGGTTTTTTGCCGTTTTTACCTGGAAAAACGAGACCAGGACCTGACAAACCTTAAAGGTACAGTAGCTCAATTACAGAGTGAAATTAATGCACAGGCTCAAAATAGACTGCAAAACGAAATAGAGCTGATTGGGATTCCGGAGTCAACCTCAGAAAACTTGGAACACACAGTTCTACTAGCGGCTCGAAAATTAGGAATCGAGTTAGCAGATAAAGACGTAGACTGGGTAACTCGGGTTGGGCCCCGCCGGCCCTCTGTTGCATCCAACCTGTCAGATGGGTATAGTAAGTTGCCGCGCCCAGTGGTGGTGCGCCTACTACGTCGGGCCAAGCGGGACCAATTTCTTAAAGCGTCTAAGTCTCGTAGAGATATTAGCAGTGCAGATTTGGAGATTCCTGGTGCACCTCTCAAGGTATTTATCAATGAAAGACTTACGAAAGAGAACAGGTCTTTATTTCGCGACGCCCGGAATATGGCAAAGACAGAGGGCTTTGCCTTTTGTTGGTGCCACCAAGGGTCGATATACGTCAGAAAGCGTGAGGGAGCCGCGGCTATGGCTATTCGAGCACGGAGCGACCTCGTCCGTCTACAAAATGGCGCCACAGTTTCTGAGTCAGACAACCATAATATGCCTGCATAACATGTATGCAGTTGCTGACAATCAACATCCAATTAAGCATAAGCATTTCTCAGGTTATTATTGTAAAAATGTTGATCGTGGCAGTTTTACTGTTAATTTTGTTGGACTATTAAATCGTAATAGAGGTTTCAAGTTCAGTGTATGGTTAAGGTATAAGTTAAGTGCTGTAAATCTGTTATTGTTATTGTTTTTATTGATTTGTAGGGGTCTCTCTTGCAACAATTTTAGGTATATACGTCCTAGAACCACTACCTTGTTATTTATGTATGAACTCTTAATAATACTATTGAAATACGCATACTGCACCAAAGTAAAAAATCCAAAGGCTAAATTGAAACCTGGGCAAATTTTCTTCCACAATGGTTTTCAATGATAATATTAGTATAGGAGATGAAGTAGACAAGATCGGTATTGACTGTGTGGTTTCAGGACTGAGCCTGAAAAATGTAAAAGTGTCTTCTTAGAACTGCATAAGTTTAAAATTTTAACGTTTAATATAAGAAGTATAACAAAGAACTTTGACCAGTTTCTAGTATTTCTGCATCGCTTGGATGTACAATATGATGTTATTATACTTACTGAGTGTTGGTTAGACGATGCCAAGATTATCCCTCAGTTATCGGGTTATAACGCTCACCGAACAATGAAAACACATAACCAAAACAGTGGTGTTGTCGCATATATCAAAGATGCATGGAGTGCTACAGTTTCCGAACCACAAATCGAAGAAGCAGACTGCCTACAAGTACAAATTGCAAAAAGTACCACAGTACTGGGTATCTATCGTTCACCATCTTTTAAAAATTTAGATAACTTTCTTACATCATTAGATACCCACCTTGAAGGTTTGTCTGACCAACCGTTTATAATAACTGGTGATTTAAATGTAAATATCATGGACACTTTTTTAAACGCTGAATACGTTTGTTTCATGGCAGAAAATGGATTTTTGCCTGCTATCACAAAGCCTACTAGACTTAATGCTTGTCACGACCACATTTATTACAAAGGTAAAAACCACGCTTCTTGTATTGGAATCGTATGCAAAACCGGTATAACAGATCACGACGTGGTTATGTTTGGTGCGGATTTGAGTACAGCTAGAAATCCGAGACCAAATAGATTTATCCTTAAAAGAGATGTCCATGACATTAGGGAGGACCTTCAGATCATAAACTGGGAGAACAGTCTGGGAGAGTATAAAGACGTCAATGATATGACTAATTCATTTAATAAAGTACTTACTGACATCTTAAATAAACACACCCGCAAATTAAAGGTTACAAGGTCCAAATACAACATAAAGCCATGGGTGACTCCGGGGCTTATGCGATGTATGCGTCATCGCGACAAACTCCACATGCAGGCAAGACAAGATCCAAAAAACGATATAGTCAGAATTACTTACACTCGCTATCGTAATTTCTTTAAAAACTTGCTACGTCAACTTAAGTTCGATTACGATAATGCTGAATTACAAGCTAACAAAAACAACCCTAAGAAATTATGGAAGACAATAAAAAACATATGCAATCTAAACTCACCCAAAACAGAATCAGCTGAACTTTTAACCCTTGTAGGTAGTAGTCATGCCGTAGAATCACTTGACAAATGTAATACGCATTTTTCCACTATCGGACACAGGTTAGCAGACAAGATATTGCACAAAATATCCCAGACTGAACTAAGCCTAGCAAATTCAATTAGAATTGGTCAAACTCCCGCTGAATCCTTTTTCATGGAACCCACGGATTACCATGAAGTCGAGAAACTAATTTTGAATTTTTCCAATAATAAGGCACCCGGTATTGATGGCATTAGCAATTCTTTTATAAAAGACATAAGAAACGAAATTGTTTTGCCACTTACTATGATTTTCAACCTTAGTATATCAACTGGACAATTCCCAGATGCCTGGAAATTAGCGCTCGTTTGCCCAATACACAAAGGAGGTTCGAAAGATTCGGTTGACAACTATCGTCCGATTTCCCTCCTTTGTGCTTTCTCAAAACTGCTTGAAAAGCTTGTCAACAATAGGTTAGTCAAATTTATCAACTCCAGAAACCTTATCTC
This sequence comes from Hydriomena furcata, assembly GCA_912999785.1. Lineage (NCBI taxonomy): Eukaryota > Metazoa > Arthropoda > Insecta > Lepidoptera > Geometridae > Hydriomena > Hydriomena furcata. Next base: position 2,670,058 of record OU538848.1, read on the forward strand.
TGACAGACAATTTGGGTTCCGCATGGGAAAGTCAACGGAGGACACCGTTTCATTGTTGACCTCAATAGTGGCTTCGCACTTGGACAAAAAGCAGTGTTGTGTGGGAGTATTTCTAGACTTAGCTAAGGCCTTTGACACTGTTTCCGCCCCGATTCTACTACAGAAGCTGGAGTACTTTGGTATACGAGGAAACACATTAAGCTGGTTCTGTAGTTACTTAAAAGAGCGGAGACAGTGTGTAAAGGTAGGCACGACGATAAGTGGAACACAAGCTGTACATTTTGGAGTCCCTCAGGGGAGTATTCTGGGTCCAACTCTTTTTTTATTATACATAAATGACATACATGAGCTCCCCCTGAGTAATGCGGACACTTTATGCTACGCTGATGATACTGTCTTGTTATTCAATGGGGCTACATGGGAAGCCGCCATCTCTGCGGCAGAAAGTGGGTTATCTCAGGTACATAGCTGGTTGCAGAATAATCTTTTGATCTTGAACACAGATAAAACGATGTACACCTGCTTTCACAAAACAGCGGCTACGGCGCCACCACCAACTTTACCGGCTATAAAAATACACACGTGCTGTAAAACGGGGGTAGCATGCAACTGTAAAAACCTAAATAGAGTAGCAGTTATTCGATATTTAGGAATATTAGTGGATGAAAACCTTTCATTTAAAATGCATATTAATGCCTTGTCCGGTCGAATCAGGAAGGTCGTACATGTGATAAAACAACTTCGTAACGTGGCTAGCTTTGAAACCCTCAAATCAGTGTACTTTGCACTTTGCCAGTCATTAATCATGTACTGCATCACCTGTTGGGGATCTGCTGCCAAAACAATTTTAATTCAAGCTGAAAGAGCTCAAAGATCAGTTCTAAAAATTATGCTAAAAAAACCACGTAGATACCCAACAGATGATGTTTACAAAGAGAGCGGAGTACTTAGCGTGCGGCAACTTTTTATATTAAAAACCTTTTCACAGTGCATAAGTCTGTAATAACTTCTAAAAATCACGGTGAAATGTTAAAGCGCAGAGTGTATAAACTGCCAAATCCTCATGTCTCGACAACATTTGCTCAGCGTTTTGGAGAGTTTATTAAATGCCATATTTACAATAGTGTAGTTAAAAACTGTGAAGGAGATGTTAAAGACCTATCTGTTAAACAAGCTAAAATTCATGTCCAAAAATGGTTGTTACATCTCACTTATAATGACACTGAATGTTTGCTTGGAAAAGTTAAATAGTCTAATTATGTATTTAGTATTATGTTATTGTGTTTAGATATTATGTAGTCATAGAGATAGATACACATATATATATATATATATATATTCATGTTTATTATATTTGTAATAAGGATATCACCTGTCAGCTGAGGCTAGTTTTTATAATGTCCTGGTAAACATATCCTGATCCCCACGATACAGGCCTTGCCTAGTGTGGGAATCACCAGACAGATCTATTTTCATACAAAACATACCTACATCTTATTATTCTCACCTTGTTTATTAGTCTAAGTTTAATACTTTAAGCAACTGTATGTATTTGAGCAGTTATTTGTTATTATTTTCCTTTTTTATAAGCTTGTAGAAATAAACATTTTTTCATTTTTTTTTTTTTTCAATGGTACGGAACCCTTCGTGCGCGAGTCCGACTCGCACTTGGCCGGTTTTATTTTAATAGATAATGGTACGGAACCTTCGCGCGCGAGTCCGATGGCGCATGCCCACATTTTGGAGTCGTTAGCATTCCATACGTGACAGGTTGCAAGCCCGTCGCCGCCTATAAGAATAACTGGTTTCCCCACGATGTTTTCCTTCACTGTTTTGAGCATGTGTTAAAGCATAGTACCTGTATGACAGAGTAGAGATCTAGGTACCTGTATGAGTAGTAGATTCGGGACCGTCTCACTGGATTGAACTATATGACCCAAAAGTTCTGTCAAGTGAACGCCATTATTATAAGAAAATAGTTCAGGTCCCGAACTATTTTCTTATATTAATGGCGTAGCTTCCCGAACTTCGGGAAGCTATTGAAATTAAGATGTACTCAAATTTCAATCGTGAAGACGGCTATAGACTCTGATTTATGGAATCCTGTGGTCACTATGTGTGGGCGTCGTGACAGACCATCTCATTGCGTAGATACAGTTACCCTCGTATTCAAGAACGACACTATGAGAACACCATCGATGGAGAACACGCACCCACAGTGGACGAAATCTTTTTTCATAAACATCTCACTATGCAGTGTCGCACAACACATAAAGTGATTTTTATGAAAAAAGATTTCGTCCACTGTGGGTGCGTGTTCTCATAGTGTCGTTCTTGAATACGAGGGTGAGTGTGGTGTGTCGTAATACGAACATGGACATTTCTATTTCTAAAGACCAAGTGAGGGTAGTGGTGGATTTAAATCAACGACAATACCTTATTTTGCAATGCGCTTGTAACGGTTTTACGTCCTGTTCCTATTTCCTTCCTCCATGCACGCGCGCCTATCGCCGTCTCGCTCTGACGGCCGTCCGCACCAGCAACGCATGCCGAGAACACTTCGGCAAACCGCGCTCGAACGTTCAATTTACGAAGGAGTCGCATTCTGGACGCCATCTTTCTTAAGCCGGAAACACACTTACGTGTCGTGTCGTGGCGCGACACGCCACTAGCTAATCGCTTTCATACATTTAGTATGGTTGGACATATTTGGGTGTCGTGTCGTGTCGCAAACGCTATCTTGCGATTGGCTAGTGGCGCGACACGCCATGCCACGACACGTAAGTGTGTTTCCGGCATTATACGCATACAATGGCTGCGCGTGCTTCTAATTTTCACCAATTTGTGTAATATAGTGATAACTGAGTGGTTTAGTGTCGTTACGAACCTCTGAACTGCTATTTGGTGTCGCCGGGTCACGCTGACCCTGTCTCCGAGACTTGGGAACCCAGATCCTGGACTTCAAGATCTACAGGTACGTGCGTGCTTCCTTTCCTATAAGGGTCCCCGAAACGATCAAGTGCACTTGACAAGTCTACGTGCTTGACGATTTCACTTGACGAGGGACTTGACGCGACTTGAAGGTGCCATCAAGTTCACGTGACACAGTCGTTCGCCCTGTGCCCAGAAAAGTGGTCGTCGCAAAAATTAATAATGGATATGAAATGAATGACAGATGAATAAAAACTTGTCAAGTCACGTCAAGTCGCATCAAGCGCAAGGTGCTTCAAGTGCCGTCAATCAAAATTTCTGTCAAGTAGGTCAAGCCCGTAGATCACTTGACGGGACTTGTCAAGTCAACGCTGTAAACGATCAATATTCACTTCAAGCACGTAGACTTGTCAAGTGCACTTGATCGTTTCGGGGACCCATAAGGCTGCTGTATTCTATTCCTGTGTTCTTTCCCATATACAGCAGTGGTTCGTCCTAACCGTTAGAAGATCGTTACAAGTGCTATTGGTTATTTCTAGGCCTGTGTCATCGAATTCTAACTCGCATCAATACAGTCCACTATTCTCGCCCTAATAACTCTTCCTGAGATATCGTAGAAACCCGTGTGAATATCTACCTACTTTATTCGCATCCCCCTATGGTTGGAAAGTAAACTTTTGAACCAGCAAACTACTTACTTTTAGTATTTTCCACCAGGTAGTTTCGTCAACTTTTTGTACAACGATGCGGACCGGAATGGATGAGGAAGGCAAGAGAAAGGGATGAATGGAGGGACTTAGGAGAGGCCTACGCCACCGAGGCGACTATTGTGGAGGAATAGTGACTAGTTTTAAGTTAGTTAAATTATGTTTAAAAAGATTGTGATGGCAATAGAATAAAGGCTTTTTTATTTTTATTTATTTATTTTATTTAGTTTCGTCAACTGCCTCCTCTTCTCGACGGTAGCTCCGAGTACTCCCAGTCTGCCCGCGACCATGGCTATTGTAACATAGCCGAAACGTCGGGAAAATAAATAAAAGGTAATTACGTAATTTAACACCCGTGTTAAAATCTATAGTTATGTCTACTAATCACGATAGTTTAAAAAATAATGTATGACAGATCGATATTTCATTGCCTGAAACACGGATTTTTAGAAAAAGTCGTTTTGTTTTCTAAAAATGAAACCTAGCTAGATCGATTTATTGCCCCCGAAACCTCCTGCATACAAAATTTCATGAAAATCGTTTGAGCCGTTTCCGAAATTCAGATTATGGCAGTTCAGGCCATTTTCGACCCCTGTAACTTCGTTGTGGATAAAACTGGAAGCCTGAATTTTCAGTAACCAAGCAGGCATTATATAAACACGGTATATTTCAAATTCCATTCAATTTGAACCAGTAGTTTATGAATTATAACTAGTCAAAGTTTCTCACTCACTCACTGACTGACCGACCGATCATCAAAAGTTACATACTAGAATTGCTCGTTTATAAGTATTAGATATTAGAAAAATCCGGGATTCGAACTCACGATCTTCGCATTGTAGATCGAAATAGGTAGGTATCTCCAACACTGCACCTAGGTATTTAAAAGCTTTATTTAACTTGCCTTTGATTTGATTTTAAACCAGTTTCCCATTAAATATTGTTTTAAACGACAAGTAGGGTCAAAGACCCTGTTGACGACAACAGGGTCTTTGACCCTACTTGTCGTTTAAAACAATATTGACAATATTGACAATATTAACAAAATTGAAATGACCAAAACCGGGGTAGGCACGAGCCTACCCCGGTTTTGGTCATTTCAATTTTGGCACTCAATAACTAAGCATAGCAAACAAACTTGTTTATAATCTATAGTTAATATAATTATTTGTCTATGGTCCGTTTTTATTAGTGACAGTTGTGATGCGTTATATCTCTAGAACTTGACTCTTGACTTGACCACAATTAAATATTTTCCGTTTTGTCTGTTTATGTATGAATAATTAATAAATAAATATCGCCTGTTAAAACCTTTGCTTAACCTAAAAGATAGATAAATACTCTATTCTATGTTGTTCAAAAATCGTCGTTTTAATATTTTTCAATATAAACAGTTTATTTGAAAATAAAAATGTTGTTTAATGCCCATAACTAGTGCTCTCACCCTACAAAATAAAATGATATAGGTAAGTATTTCGTTTTAGGTGATAAGTGAAATTTTTGACTGAGTCTACCCGGATAAAATGGAAAAAGTTATAAAACTGCATTATCTTGAAAACAATCAAATTTAAAAAGAAACTGTCAGTAATTTACTTAGCTAGTATGATTATCTAACGAATTATATAAAAAAACCGGCCAAGTGCGAGTCGGACTCGCGCACGAAGGGTTCCGTACTATTATCAAAACGGCAAAAAAATCACGTTTGTTGTACGGGAGTCTCACTTAAATATTTATTTTATTCTGTTTTTAGTATTTGTTGTTAGAGCAGCAATAGTAATACATAATCTGTGAAAATTTCAACTGTCTTGCTATCAAGGTTCATGAGATACAGCCCTGTGACAGACAGACAGACGGACAGCGAAGTCTTAGTAATAGGGTTCCGATTTTACCCTTTGGGTACGGAACCCTAAAAATGAACTGTTAAGCTATTCATAGTTTTGAATAATAACGAAACTAGTGTTTTTGAAGAGCCAACTTTGGAAAATAAATCTATCGAGAAAAGTTTCACCAATCGTGTTTCGGTCTGTAATTTATCTAGATTATATTCATAAGTTATCTTTGTCATAAAAAACAAAACTGTATGTTTTGCGGTTCTTGAGAAAAAACGATTCTGCATTCATCAAAAACATTTATTACTCGTTTTAATTATTTGCCTGGCATTTAAAATATAGGGGGTGTATATAAATAAGAATAAAACAAATATAATGATTATAATGATATATTATTGTTAATAAATATACTAAAACTAAATACATACATTAATACATACGTACCTATAAAAAATACAAAGTAATTAATATACAAGTACAGTCAACTGCAGAAGTTGCTTTTCGGAAACTTGACACTTGACAATATATTTATTACTAGCTGACATGTGACAGACGTTGTCCTGTCAAATTTCAATAATCGAATAGAAAAGACTGAATGTTTTTTAGTCTGTGATGTCAGATTTGTTGCACACCAATGTCATCTATACCAAAATCATCCTTTATTTATTCTGATTTTTTATCTACATACTACAGTTCATCTTAATCCGTTTTGTCGTTCACAGACTAAAAACATTTAGTCGTCATATCAACGCAGTTTTGATGAATGAATGATACGCATTCTACCAAAATTCGTAATTTATTTTATTAGTACAAGGTTCATTGGGCAAAAATTAGGTGTTGGTAATGTTAGTGCTAATTATTGAAATTTAGGCAGGACAAAGTCTGTCACGGGTCGTTATAAGGATTTTTATTTAAATTTTTTCACACGTCGGGGTTACATTATCGAAATTTTCATAAAGATCCCTAACGTTTTTGAAAATATTCAATAGCCTATGTTCATCAGAGATAATGTAGGATTCGAATGGTAAAATAATTTTTCAAATCGGTCCAGTAGTTTCGGAGCCTATTCGATGCAAACAAACAATCAAATCTTTCCTCTTTATAATATTAGTATTGAAGTATAGATTAGGATATCCTAGGTACCTATTATAAGTTGTCGAACTCTGGTTTTTCGCTTTTAGTTGCCTGAGCCATTGCCGCTTTGGGCAAATCATCGCCTTGATTCATCGATGCGTTTAGAAGACGCTGAAAAATTATTTATTTATTATTTATTTACTAAGGCAGCGCCAACAGCACACATAATACACATTAAATACGTAAACATTCATGAAAAAGTATTATAGTATGTGAGTCAACTACAGGCATGCACACTGCACAGCATTACTATTAATAAAACCGGCCAAGTGCGAGTCGGACTCGAGCAGCAACAGGAATACATAATCTGTGAAAATTTCAACTGTCTAGCTATCATGGTTCATGAGATACAGCCCTGTGACAGACAGACGGACAGCGAAGTCTTAGTAATAGGGTCCCGTTTTTACCCTTTGGGTACGGAACCCTAAAAAGACAGACAACAGACGACGACTTAGCAGGAAGGTGAAAATGATGATGATAATGATAATTATTTGGAACAAAAACATCGTACACTAAATAACGTTTAAATAAAAACCGGCCTCGTGCGAGTCGGACTCGCGCACGAAGGGTTCCGTAACATAATCTATAAAAAACGCCTCACTTAAATATTTATTTTATTCTGTTTTTAGTATTTGTTGTTATAGAGGCAACAGAAATACATCTATCGCGGTTCATGAGATACAGACAGACGGACAGGCAAAATGTGGGCACGTGTCAAATGTGATGTTTGGACGTGCCTCTGACTAACGGGTGTATCTAAACTGTAAAAAATACTCACAATATGTTCCAATCCTTCATCATTAGGTCTACTTTGGGAATAAACCAAACTTTGTTTAGTTGTTTGTACTGCCACTGGACTCTTTAGTGAAATATTTTCAGCCAATTCCAACGCGTGTTTTAGTGCGCTGAAAATAATAAAAACGTTTAAAAAAACGGGCCAGGTGCGAGTCAGATTCGCGCACGAAGGGTTTCCGTACCATTATCTATGAAAAACGCCAAAAATATTACGTTTGTTGTATGGGAGCCCCACTTAAACATGTGTTTTATTCTGTTTTTAGTATTTATTGTTATAGCGGCAACAGTAATACATAGTCTGTGAAAATTTCAACTGTCTAGCTATCACAGTTCATGGGATACAGCCTTTTGACAGGCAGACGGACAGCGAATTCTTAGTAATAGGGTCCCGTTTTTACCCTTTGGGTACGAAACTCTAAAAATCAACAAAAAATACATGTCGTATTGAAAACTTCCTCTTTTTTCGTCGGTATAAATTGGAAATGTGATGTTACTAACCTTTCCTTGTCGGGAAAGACCTGGCTCACTAGACCAAGAGCTAGAGCTTCCTTGGCGTCGAATTTACGACCTGTGTAACAGAGCTCTCTGGCTATTGAGATGTTGTTTACAACCTAAAAACGTTATATCTGTTAATAGGCAAAAATATAGATAAGGATATCTTAAAAACGTAATTTTAGCAGCCCTGTCAACGATTACTCCAAATTTAGACCGTCTATGCTCAATTAAACAGGCTCATGTTTCGCATTAGATACCTTTTCTGCAATTTAAAGTTTAGTTTTGTTGATTAATAAAAAATATTATTTCGTTGATGAATAATACCTAAAAACTGATTTTTAATTTGTGGTTAATTGGAAGTTGTCTGAAATTGCTTTTTTCTATGCAATTATTGAAATTTAGGCAGGACAAAGTCTGTCACGGGTCGGCTATTAAAGGCCCTACTCACGGTTCAACACAACCCACAATCTGTTGACACAATCTGCAGTGAGCCGACAGATTGTGTCGTCAATAGTAATGTTGAGGGCACGTTGGGGGCGTAACCCAACATGTTGCGTGTTGTATCGGCGCGGAAGCAACCAGACAAATTGTCTCAGCAGATTGTGTGCGTGTTGAAACGTGAGTATTGCGATTGCTCCAATCTCGGCTCAATCGCGGTCAAGCGTTGTGGCGGATTGCACGTTTCCATAAATAAATATTAAATTATTTAAATAATATAAATATTAATTATTTAAATAATAATAAATAATAAATATATAAATAATATTATTAATAAATATTATATTATATTGATACAATCCCGACTTAAATGATTGTATCACTGACACGCAAGAAGAAGAATAAATATTATTTAATAAATAATTATTTATTATTAAATATATTAAATACATATTTTTATTTAATTTAACTTAATTTAATTATTAACTCAATGTTTTTACGTCGGCGTCGCTCTCTGGATACACATAACGATGCTACAGTAAGTGCAACACCTGCTTTTTGAAATTTTGTTAGTTTCGGCGGACCCATGTCTATACGAACGTGACGTGCACACGTTGTGGCAAGCAATCGCGGAATGAAATTGTGTCAGCAGATTGTGGGTTGGATAAATCGTGAGTAGAGAACGCTCAATCGAGACTTCAACAAATTGTGTCAGCAGATTGTGGGTTGTGTTGAACCGTGAGTAGGGCCTTTTAGTATACCTTTGGGAATCTCTGCAATGTACCAACATCGGCAGCCAAGCCAACGTCGACTTCTTTGATTTGAAACCATGCATCTTCAGAACAATATCTGAAAAGACAATTATTTCAGACTACTTGACTCGAAACATCTCCAAATTTTAATAATTTTTCATTTTAATTTCGTCAAAATTTCTTATGGAAAAATGCAAAAAAAAAAATATACCTTTATTATATATATTTTTTATAGATCTCAATATGAGTTATTTTTTTGTTAAAAGCCGAATCAGAAAAAATGAGAACCTATATGTAAAAAACCGGCCAAGTACGAGTCGGACTCGCGCACGAAGGGTTCCGTTAAAAAACGGCAAAAAAATCACGTTTGTTGTATAGGAGCTACTTAAATATTTATTTTATTCTGTTTTTAGTATTTGTTGTTATAGCGGCAACAGAAATACATCATCTGTGAAAATATCAACTGTCTAGCTATCACGGTTCATGAGATACAGCCTTATTGTGACTGACAGACGGACAGCGGAGTCTTAGTAATAGGGTCCTATTTTTACACTTTGTGTACGAAACCCTAAAAAGTAATAAAGATTAGCCTATATGCTATTCCAGAGGCTATTTTTTAGTTTTTTATCTAGCCCCAAACTAAGCAAACTATGGGAACCAGATAAGTGATAGAATTCTTATATACTTTCTTTTTTTGTAAATACTTACATATTATACATAATTAACACTCAGAACAAACAATTATGCTTATCACACAAATATTTGCCCTGGTTGGTGATCGAACCCACAACCTACAGCGCAGATGGCAGAGTTACTACCAACTGAACTATGAACTGAATGTATGTTCGTGTTACCTGATGTCAGCTGAAGTAATAAGATCAACACCAGCTCCAACGCAGGCATTGTGAACAACTGTCAAGACAGGCTTGTAACATTTCTCTAAAGCCGATATACCGTCCTGCAAACGGAAATCATTTTTGACGTGACGTCTTATAATTCGATGGAGCCGGCTGCACGCACCAAAAAACATGACTCATGCGGCGTTACCTCACTCTGAAGCGTACCATTTAATGCCGGAGACACACTTACGTGTCGTGGCGCGGCGTGTCGCGCCACTAGCCAATCGCAAGACAGCGTTTGCGACACGACACGACACCCAAATATGTCTCTAACCATACTAAATGTATGAAAGCGATTAGCTAGTGGCGTGTCGCGCCACGACACGACACGTAAGTGTGTCTCCGGCATAAGGCTTGCAGTGCAAGCGAGAGCGCGGAACGAGCGGAAACGCGGAACGAGACAAAGAGGCACAATCACAATTTGTCACGTTCAACTATCGTCAGTAAACCGACTTTACAGACAACCTGTTTTTTTTAATCGACTTCAAATAAATATGTTTTAAAAATTAAAAAGAAAACCGAACAAAATGTTTAGAACAATCGTAAAGTCTAGGGTTTTTTAAGTTTTATGGTTAAACAGATAATAGCTGCTCGCCCCGGCTTCGCACGGGTGGTACCTGGATAAAACATTTCACTGAGAATCCAAATATGTATAGATGTTATTACAACAACAGGAATTACTCACGTAAATGATAAATTGTCAAATGTCGCAGTGCGAGACGGAAATGCGGGCAGGATAGCGCGCGCGTTTAATGGTCCACTCACCCTGAAGAAGATTCTCTAGATGAATCGAAACATTGTCGGTGTCCTCATCGACAATTTACGAGTATCATTTACGTGAGTAATTCCCGTTGTTGTAATAACGTGTAACTCACGAAAGTTTTGAAAGTGAAATATATAGATGTCTATACCTATTCATACAAAATAAGCGAGAAATAGGCAAAAGAGTGCATGTACTGCGCGACGGTGACGTGTTGCGCCGTGGTATCAAATGGTGCCCTGCCACTCAATCGTTTTCGATGTTTCTGAGCCCCGGCCACTCCAGGGGCTGTGTTATTGTGATGTATAAGTATGTATCTATATTACTGTAAAGTTTCATTTTAATCCGTTCAGTAGTTTTTGCGTGAAAGAGTAACAAACACAGACACACCCTCACTCACAAACTTTCGTATTTATAATACTAGCAGAGTTGCTATGACTGATGTCAGATTTTTTGCACACCAGCGCCATCCATACCAAAATTATCCCTTTTGCGATTTTTATCATTTTGTAGATGTTTTTCGTATTTTAAAGTACTCTATTTTTTATTCGGGCATTGTATCTAATCTACATCTACAGAAAATATCATCTTAATCCGTTTTGTCGTTTAGGCCTGATTGAGGAACAAACATACAAACAAACTCACATACTTTCACAATTATAATATTAGTAGGATTTTTCAACTATCGTGATAAGTAGCCATAACTATATATTTTTACACGGGTCTTTATCACTTTATTACCTTTAATTTATTTTCCCAACGTTTCGACTATGTTACAATAGCCATGGTCGCGGGCAAACTAATAGCAGATTAAAGGTAATTAGGGTTGGTTCATAGACCCGGTTGTGGTGCCTATACCTACCCCGGCTTTGGCCATTTTAAATTTTTGCAGTCAATAACTAAGCATAGCGAACAAACTTGTTAAAAATCTATATAATACAATTCTTTGTCTATGGTCGGTTGATAACTGACAGTTGTTGTCAGTTTTGTTGATAGGCTCCCGTTTTTACCCTTTGGGTACGGAACCCTAATAAACAAACTCACCTGTGCGAATTTGATGAATTTGGAATGAAAGTAGGTTCTTCTAGCAACATCCTCAAGGTCGTCTGCCTTCTGCCCTAACTCTACCAGGCTCATCAGCTCAATACCTGAAAGAGTTGACCTGAGTTTAGGGCTGCCATCCGTCCGCGTCTCCCCGGATTTGTCCTAGTTTAGAGGGCGTCCGGGTTTAAAATTTGGCCACCAGCGACACAAGCACTGTGCCGGAATTGTGAAATCAACAACAAGCCGTTTGCCAAATTTTAGAGATGGCAGCCCTACCTGAGTTTATCATAATCTTAATTCTTTTTAACTATAAATACGACTCATTACCACATTCGTGCAAGGCTTTGAAGCGTTCGGAGACAAGTAGAGAAAGGAATCCTTAAAAGGGGGGAGGGAGGGGGTTTAGCAGGATATCACGTGTATTTAATTTTTTTTGCAAACGCGCGATTTCTAAAGCGGCGAAAAGACATTTTTATCATATCCTTGAAGAATTAAATTAAATTATACATAAACCTGTATTTAAAGATATTATTCTAAACTTTGTAGTGTATCTTTGTAGTTACTAAAAATACACGTGATTTGAGTGGGGGGGGGGGGGGGGGTAGTTTTAAGGGTTCCGTACCATTATCTTTAAAAAACAGTAAAAAAAACATGTAAGTTGTATGGGAGCCCCACTTAAATATTGATTTTATTCTGTTTTAGATCTGTTTTTTTAAATCTCAACTGTAATCCCCAAGTACAGTAGACATCCTCTCTGATCTCCAGGCGCTCAGATCCTTAAATGTCCAAAAGGGGTTAGTCATAGGTACATCCAAGTATTACATTTGGCACAAGCCCACATTTTGCAGTAGCTAGTATTCTACATGTGACAGGTTGCAAGCCCATCGCCGCTAATATAACTTACCCCCAGTAAAATGTTTCCCCTGTCCTGATAAAACAATAACCCTACACTCTGGATGCTCACTAAGTGTTGAAAAGCATTTCTTCAATTCTCTGAAAAGCAAAATTCCAATTATCATGACTATTTCATTTTTATTTTTTACAAGCTGACCCCGCGAACTTCGTATCGCTTTAGAATTAACAAAAGTTGTCTTAAGTTCCCGTTCCCGTCTTCGTTCCCGTTCCCGTATTATCAAACCTAATAAAGCTCAAATTGACTCTACGTTTTAGTTAGAAAACTTTTGTCTGGGAAAATGAAAAGGGCTGTTTTAGGGTTTTCCCGGCAATTATTCGAATTTTTCTCACCTTTTAAACCTTCCCTAGACCTCCACGAACATTTCAAGACCAAGATAAGATAAATCCGTTCAGCCGTTCTCGAGTTTTAGCGAGACTAACGAACAGCAATTGATTTTTATATATATAGATTATAGTTGTGAGCATCTGCTTAATGTTATGTTTAGATGTGTCTCTGACTAGCCTCTTTAGTCATTTTCAAGGATCTGGACCGATGTTTACCCTATTTGGGGATTATAGTCATGATCCTATTTATTTATTTCATTTAATTTTCTTTCCACTCCAACCAACACAGATAAAAAAAAATGTAATTGCAATCTACATAATCACACAAAGATTTGTCTATAGAAATTATATAAATAAATGAAATAGCATTACCAATATAATCCCCACATGCGGTAGACATCAACACATAATTATCTCCAGGTGCTCAAATCCTTAGGAATTACTAAAGGTAGGTTTCAGAGGCATGTCCAAACATTACATTTGGGTTGGCACATGCTCAAAACCATAAAAAAATATAACAACTCCTACAAAAAAGTACATACCTACCTAGATGATTTTATTAAAAAAAAAAAAAGGTTCTCCAACTCCTTGGTCCTTGGCCTAAGGTGAGAGTAAAGAGGCCACATTGCAAACTCAAAAAAAATGTTATCTTTGTAGTGATTACATACTCTTTGATTTGGCTCTTTGGTATAGTCTTTGGTCACAGAAGGTGAACACCTCGTAGTATTAAGTACATAGTACAAAAAACAAACTTACCCCCACATAGCAACATTAAATGTATTTATTTTCTTAGGCCGGTTAAGTTCAACATGAAATACATTTTTCTTTGGAACCGAGACAGCTAGAGTCTCATATTGTGGTATTTCGGTGCTTGATGAATATGCCCTCAAAAATGAACCTGAAATGATATGAAAGGAATTAATTTGTAAGATCATTTCATATTTGTAGAATAGAAGTTGATAGTTTACCAAGTTAACTTACGAATTGAAGCTTGTTTAAGCGGACCCCTAACCATACTTTTAACAAACACAACCATTTTTAAAAAAACACGATCAAAATAATCAAGACCAAAGTCCAAATTCAAAAGATCAAACTAACAATAACAAAACAACTGAATGTGTTGGTGTTCGCCAGCCAGACTGGCCTATGTCAACAAACTCAGCTGATGTCAGTAGCACTGCTAGTGCTACTAATCATCAAAATGTCAGCTTAAGCTTATAACAGTGACATACATCCTAACTGACAGAGACATATTCAAATAGATTGACGTGTGACATATTTTTTGTTTAGCTTACACTTCATCATCACTTGTCAATTTATCGTCATTTCGGTATTGGTGTGGGTGGCTAGTTGCTTTTTTGTTTCTATGTCTTTTGTGAGCAAACTGTGCAAGAAACTGGCGTTGTAATGTGAAAATTCCTTTAGAAAATATTCTTATCCAGTGCTAAAACACAAGTTCAACTAACGAGTCGTGATATTCTTGAAATCTGATGGGAAAATGCACACTGTATACTATCCACAATGTCGGAAAGTGAATGCATTGTATTGAAAAAGTGTTACACCACACCACTCAGAGGTACATGTGAGTGCCGACCGGTACCACCGCCTAGAACCTAAATAAAGCGTAAACAAGTACATTTAAACACTTTATACAGGTTATTATACACTTTTAGTTCCTGTATACTAAAATTCCTTCAGATAAATACTCATTCTCTGTTTCACAGCGAAGTTTCCTGTTTGTCGTGTCACTGTTTATTTTTTGGTCATACTGCGTCTGCATTAGGTCAATGACCAGGTTGAGATATGGTTGAAATAATGTAGTAATCAATGAATCAAATATTATATGTATTCTATATCTAGTTCCCATAGTACAAGATTTGCTTAGTTTGTGGTGGCGCGATGTGATAATGTCCACCAATATTTATGTATTCAATGATATTAAAATCCTGGCAAAACCGGAGCATATAAAATAACTAGTAATTGCAGTTTGTTTGAGAATAATAAACTAGTAAGTAATAATGAAATTAAATATTTATATCATCACTGTTATATCTACATAAACATCCTCTCAGTTCTTAGACTATGTATACCACAATTTATACTAACTTAGAAGGAAATGAAACTCTTAAAATATTAATTCTCTTTTAATTATTCCAGTTCAACATTGAAGAATAAACCAAGGTTATAAAGGCTGCCAAAATGTTTACTGATTTGGTTACCAATGTTGAAGAGGTATGTTGGATTAAAATATGAAAAATATAATTAAATAGGGTCACTATAAACCCATATGAGCATATACCACCACAGAATAGTCTGGTACCCACTAAACGAAATAAAAACAAAATAAAAAACTCTTGCACCTAAATAACTAGAGACGTTCACACTTGTGTGACCAAAGGATAAGATCTCACCACGGATTGATAGAGGATCTCACCACGGATCCTCTATCAATAACAACAACAGATTTTCAGTCTTGCTTGACATCCGGCTATGTTCACTATGACACCGAGTCTTTGCGATCATACCTGATCATGAACCATTTTATGAAACGGACACTGGCAGAGTTGTGACAACAAAAGTCATAGAAGCCATAAACAAGAATTGAATTGAATTGAATTGAATTGAACCATTTTATTTGATTCACATAGATACCTAAATAAATAGGTACTTCAGTACACTACAATGCCTATCTGTAAACCTCAAGTATGGTAGAGCCAGTGCAGGATTAATCTAAGCAAATTAAGTAATTACTTAGAGTATCACGTCTTGGGGGGCACCAAAATGAAATAGGGGTCAAATACTCATCCAAACATTACATTTGGCACATGCCCACATTTTGCAGTAGGTTATATTTCTTACTTGACGTGTTGCAAGCCTGTCACTGTTTATTTATATGAATAATATACTGATTTCCTTACTATATTTCCTTCACTGTTTTGAGCAAGCACATGAATAAAAAAACTGTACCTAAAATGTGTGTAAAATTGTCTTCACATACCTAAAATGTTTTTAAAGACCTATCCAACGACACTCCGCACCATAGGGTATGCTAGAAAAAAAAATAACATTCCCATTTTAGGTGTACATTTTTAAGATTTTATTGTACCACTTGTTGACTGACCATTATGTATATTCATGCCAAATTACAACTTTGAGGGTTACTATAAGGGTTTCT
Source organism: Hydriomena furcata (assembly GCA_912999785.1). Taxonomy (NCBI): domain Eukaryota; kingdom Metazoa; phylum Arthropoda; class Insecta; order Lepidoptera; family Geometridae; genus Hydriomena; species Hydriomena furcata. Next base: position 2,686,256 of record OU538848.1, read on the forward strand.
TGTAGACTACAAATCTATAAAAACCGTTGATGTTAGATATTTAAAATGTTGTAGTTTTCTTTAATTGCATAATATGCAGTGTCTGAAGTTTGTTCCATCTCGCTTTATTTTTATCTGTTTGAAAAAAAAACTATTGTGTTACTATAATTTTTCTTTTTTCTTTTCAGGTAACACATAAAACAGTTACGAGTATGCTTAACCTAGGTTTAAAACGCAACCTTACCAGTGCAAAGTTCATGTCTATTAACGATGAATACAATATAAATACACAAACCGTAAAGGACGAACTAAATGAATTGGAAAAAATTCATTCTAAAGGCATATTAAATGAAATGGGGAAAAGTAACAAAGACATTGAATTTGTATCTTTAAACGAACGCACCAATAATGAAATCGCTCCACATGTTGACGAAGAACCAAACGAAGTCGACCCAATAACACTCGTAGAGATTGAATTAGGAGAAATAATTAAAAACGAACAAGCAAAAGAACAAGCTAAAGAAACCGTTGTCCGACCATTCACCTGCACTCAGTGTAACAAGGCATTTTTCCGCAGCAGTCACCTACAAACTCATATGAAAATCCACACTGGACTTAAACCACACGCTTGTAACCAATGTGACAAAGCTTTCGCTGAAATGGGAAACCTCCAACGACACATGAGAGTACATACAGGTATAAAGACATATTCCTGTAACCAATGTGACAAATTGTTTTATGAAAGTGGCGGACTGCAACGACATTTAAGAGTCCACACTGGAGCTAAGCCGTATGCTTGCAACGAGTGTGACAAAACATACTCAACGAGTCACGGCTTGAAAAACCACAGGGCTGTCCACACTGGTGTTAAACCGTACAACTGTTCGCAATGTGAGAAATCTTTCACCTCTAGCAGTAACCTACAATCTCACATGAGAATCCATGCTGGATTACGACCGTATGCATGCAAGGAATGTGACAAATCCTTTACCGAAAGCGGTGGTTTAAAGAAACATTTGCGTGTACACACCGGTGTCAAACCCTACGCCTGTACGCAATGCGATAAGTCGTACTCCTGCGCTGAAAATTTACAAAATCATATGAGAACACATACAGGTGATAATCCATTTATTTGCAACCAATGTAACAAGACCTTCTCATCAGCGGGCAACTTACAAATTCATATGAAAATACACACTGGTATAAAGCCATATTCGTGTAATGTTTGCAGTAAAACTTTCTCTGCTAGCAGTAATTTACAATCTCATATAAGAATACATACGGGAGAAAGACCATTTGCATGTACGCAGTGCAATAAGTCTTTCACCGAAGGAGGTGGACTCCAACGACATTTAAGAGTCCACACCGGAGTTAAACCTTATGCGTGTAAGCAATGTGACAAGGCGTATACCACAGGCCACGGATTGAAAAACCACTTAAAAGTGCACATCGATCAATCGGATCAGTCCAGCGAAAGTGATGAGAGACCACTGATTGAATCAATAACTTGCACTCCTGTTATAACTATTTGTAAAACGCCGTGATATTTCATAATAGCTTTTGCAAGTTTGCAATATAATGTGACAGAAACTGAACATTTGCCTCTAAATTAATGAAGCAAAAAAAGCAATAATAAATCGTATATATTACAAGATGACAGTGAATAAAACATGTCATTGTAGCAAGTGGAAAGCTGTGGTATGTGTTGTGTGGACAAATCCGTGATTGCGATATACCTACAGAATAGAGATAGTAAAGTTGTCAACTATTAGCGCCTTTTACGGGATAACTAATGGAAAGGGAGGTGAAATATCCCAAATAGAAATCAGTAAAATAAAAAAATAGTTCTCAAAATGTCCACTAGATGGCTTAGTTAAGACAAAATGCAAAAGTCTATGTTCCTATATACTCTACATAGTCTATGGTCAGCGGACAGACGAAAGCTAAATATAATATTTGATCTGATAAATCATGAAGTAAAATGGGACGAAAAAGAGTGAAATGGTAGACAATTTAGGTTTTAAATTGTTAAAAATGTTGCTTGTAATTTTTTTATGTAGGTCTAGTAATAACATTGTAGGTAGATAATGTTTATCAATATACATTTATACCATACCTACTTTAAAAAGCTTATTTTATTCACGCAAAACAGTGAATAAAAAGGCCTTTTATTCACTGTTTTGTTTTTATTCACTATTTTGGTGTTTGAATTTGGAACACAAAATATATCCGGTCTCTATTTCAATGCTTACACAAACTCCTTGCGCTGAGATTCGAAATTCAAAACTCTTTGGTGCAAATAAATTCTCGAGATTTGATTGGTCGATATTTGCGACAAGGAGTTTGGCATTAGATTAAATAAATATTCTCGTAGTCATGGTATAAAGTATAGTATGCAACTCCTGAATAAAGTACGAATTTATATCGAGAGCCATGAATCACTCGCGTCGTTCAGGATTCTAACAGTTGAATCATCTACGGCCCTCGCTTTAAATCCGTCCTTTATTCACTAGTTGCATAATATACTATTATTTACAAAATACTCAGGTACATACTTTGTTACTTACTGTATTGGTTTTACCAAGTTTACTTAAAGTTTTATCAAATTATGAAAATTAGCGCCTCGAGTTATAATAAAAAGAAAATAAAACTATTTATTATAATTTTTGTTCGTAGAATCAGTATTTTCATGAAAAAAAAGTAATAGAATACGATACCCTATATTTGGTTTAGCGAAATTACCCGCTAGATGTCGTTGATTTCACAGCCAAACTGGTTGCTTTTAGATTTAGACGTTCGGCCCGCATACGATAAGACCCTTATGCGTAGGTTTGATTCCCACACAGAACAATATAATGCTCGAAGCATTGAAGTAGCTTTTGTTTAACTATAGATTTTTACACGGGTTTTTATCACGTTATTACCTATAATTTATTTTCCCAACGTTTCGACTATAGATAGATAGAAAACACTTTATTGCACACCACATAACAATAACATAAAAAAAGTAGTAACATAAACAAATATTGGGGTACAATGGGCGGTCTTATCGCTGGGAGCGATCTCTTCCAGACTATGTTGAATTGTTGAGTCTGCCCGCGACCATGGCTATTGTAACATAGTCGAAACGTCGGGAAAATGTATTAAAGGTAGGTAATTACGTGTTAAAGACTCGTGTAAAAATCCATAGATGTCTACATAATAATCACAATAGGTATCTTGAAAAATAATGTAGCTTTTGTTCCCTAGTTTTACTTAAATGCACAGACATTTATTAGCGTAGATCGCGGAATACTGCTTTATAATCTACCTACTTCCCAAATCGAACCTATGATTTATTTGTTTTAGTTTAGTTACCTAGTTTTAAGAAATTATTTATAAAATACTTATTGGTTATTTAAAATTTTTATGTTATAAGTATTATGAAAGTAATGTACTGATTAAAATAACTAAGATAAGCTTGTATACCTAGTTAAATAAAGTTATGTCAAACTGAATTTGTTTTTTTATGAGCCAACCAACAAATGGTGTATGATGGTTAGTAGGTACAAAACGAAAAAAATACCAGTTTATTAGCTACTAGCTTCCGCCTGCGGCTTCACTTGCGTAGTATCTGGATAAAAATTAACATAATTACTATTCCAGGGCATAGGATATGTATATTCTAAGTTTCATCCAAAACAGTTTGGTCGTAATTGGGGCACAAGGCACAACACATACTTTCGGATCAAATAACAGGTGTCTCAAAAGTAAGTTCACATTTGCTTATCTTATTACGCGAAAGCAACTATTCTGAGGGGCGCGGGGGGTATGTCAGTCGGTAGTCTGGCTCTTGGGAATTTAGTCGCTATGGAGCGTTTCTCTGGTGCGGACCGTGCGTTGTGCGTACGTGAGTTTTACAAAAACGGTAATTCGGCGACTGTAGCGCGTAGAAAATTCTGCAGTATTTGACATATTCGTCACTTAAATGATGCGCCTAGCACTCGACTCATTGCAAAATGGGTTGAGAAGTTTGAAGAGACTGGGTCAACTCTGGAGAAACCAAAATCTAGGCGGCTCAAGAACAGCCGAAAACGTGGACAGTGTTACTCAGTCTATTCGAGATGATCCAAAACTCTCGATTCGGAAGCGTGCTGTTGCTTTAAATGTGCACAGATCTTCATTATGCCGCATTTTACACAAAGATTTAAAGCTGTACCCGTACAAAATTCAGTTGGTGCAAGAACTGAAGCCTCAAGATGCTGGTCAGAGGCTTGACTTTGTAAATCAGATGATTGAGCGCTTTCCAACGTTCACCAACATCTTGTTTTCCGATGAAGCCCATTTTCACCTGAATGGGCATGTAAACAAGCAAAATTGTCGTTACTGGAGTGCAACCAATCCAAAACAAAAACATCAGAAACCGCTACATTCACCCAAAGTCACCGTATGGGCAGCGATGTCGGCGCGAGGAATTATCGGCCCTTACTTTTTTGAAGATGGAAGGGGACGCACGCTCACAGTGAATTCAGAGCGTTATGTGGAGATGTTAGACGAGTTTTTCGTGCCCCAACTGCAAAACTTTCCTGGTTACAACCAAAGAACATGGTTCCAGCAGGATGGAGCAACTTCACACACGTCCAACAGATCTCTGCCTCGAGTTCGAGAATTTTTTCCGAACAAATTAATCTCCAGGCGAGGTGACATAAATTGGCCTCCACGGAGTCCCGATTTAACACCTATGGATTTTTTCCTGTGGGGTTATGTCAAATCAAAAGTTTACGCTAATAAACCGACTTCCCTGGCACAAATAAAAGAAAATATCCGTCAATAAATGGCAGCCATCACGGAGACTACCTGCCGAGCTGTCATAGGCAATTTTAGTGCCCGACTAAATGAATGCCGAGAGCGCAACGGTTTACATTTGGACGATGTTATTGGAACGAAGTTCCTTATCGCGCGTTGTGAAAGGGGGCTAGACGGAAAAAATTCTTACGAAAAGTTGTCACGACACTTTTTTGCTATAGTATATCTATTAATATATATATATCTATTAATTGTGTCGAGGTCGAGGTGGAAGTGGAGGTCGAGATGGAGGTGGAGGTCGAGGTCGAGGTCGAAGTCGAAGTCAAAGTTCATTCCCCTTCCCTTGTCCCACGTTATTTTGTGAGAACTTCGTTCCATCCGGGTGTCCCTTGACACCTCTCAAGTTTTTTTTTTAAAAATAAATTCCCAAACAGTGTACTTCAATATATAATAAACATTTTTTCAATAAAGCTAAGACTTTTCTTTTAAAAAAAGATTTAAATGTGAACTTTCTTTTGAGACACCTTGTATTACTATTAACCCTTAATTTATCTGTTAGGTCCCAGGGACTCCGCGCGAAGTTTCATTTTGGTCTAAAAACTTTATTGTCGCGTTTTTGTTTTCGTGCGTCTCAGTACCTTCCTGCAGTAGCAGTCCGGACGCGGGGTGAAGAGGACGTGCGGCTGCGCCACGCGTATAGGTGAGTAATTGTGCCTATGGAGTCCGCTGGACTCCATGGGGGTATGTGTGTGATAAAAATATTATTTCGCTGGATTGTTACGTTATCATTTATTCAGTGTTATTTTTGTGTTTTAGGCTACCAAATGGCTTCACACAGTCGGTCAGTCAATTTACTTCAACCCGAAGCTGACTCGGTAGTACTAGACTGGCTCTACAGTACTAGACAAAGAAAATCTGTGTTCGGTGTGCAGCTAAAAATAAGGAGTAAAAAGCGCTGCAGGTTTTTTTTTTTTGTATAAACGTGTTCCAATTTTTATTTAGTTTTTAAAAGTTGATTATATTTTAAACTTATTATAGAAGGAAAAAGTTTAAAATTATAATACATTGTATTTAAATTTTGAGCCAGAAGTTGCCATTGTTTTTTGTTTTCTTATTTTTTAGTCTATTAGGTTTTTCAATTGTCAAGAAGACTGTTACAAACTTATAACGAAATGTGATATTAAAACATATAAGAATAATGTTGCTAAGTATAATAAACCATTTTTGAGTACATATTTTGCTTTTATTTTGACCATAATCAATGATTATTGTGCAAGGAGTCTCATGGACTCCATCGGGTAAATTAAGTGATTTGGGATCACCAGGTAAACTAAGGGTTAAGTGTATGTGTCCACTCTGTTGGAACCAAACTAAATTTAAAACGATTTAGAAGTATCTAAAATGATTGCAGGCTTCTTTACTCTATACGACACAGAAGGAGATGGATGCCGTTAAGTTTAAGGTTCAGTCTGGCACTAAATTATACAAGTAATATAAGAAATAAAAGACGGTCATATATGCAAGTTTCCATCAGCAGTTTATTTATACCTTCAAATAGCTAACAAAAAACCCATTGGTGTGCCGGAACGACTCGGGAACTTTCAAAGACATTTTCTTCAGGTGTTCTATACCATTATTAAACATGCTCTTGGAAATGTCTGTGGTGACCACAGCTGGGTCAGCCAACCACGATTCCACTTCATCATTCAGCGATAGCTCAATCTTATACAGCAGCTTGGTCACCGAGCTCGATTGTAATTCAATTTTCTCATTAAAAATCAGCTGTTTCTCCCTCAAAACCTGCAACTCCTTATCCATAACCCAAATAAGCAGATATTGTTTCTTCGCAGAGGAAATATTACATTCTAATGCAATTTTACACATTATTGTGTATTGGAAGCCGAGATCAAACTCTTTTATCATTGTTTCAATTGTAAAAATGAAATCATCCGTTGCTTTTACCCCTAAAGAAGCTTTGTATGTGAATACACTCTTTTCAATACTATCTTCTTGTATCAGAATCTCCGAATTGAAAAGTTTAATCATATTATCTTTACTTTTCAACCCTAACCAAGCCAAGCAGCGATTGCAATGATAAACATCCCTCTTAGAATTAAACTTATTCGCCTTATCTGATAAAAGACTGGCGTTGATTAGAAAATATGTTAGCCTATATAGAAAATCCAATTGATTTGGCTTCAAAACTATTTCGTTTTGATCTGCATTCCCGTGGCAATGGCCGTGGCAGAACCATTCCCCCATGTCCAGGTTCTCCGAGGGTAATTCCAAGACCCTGTCAAACTTGACAGCATTATTCGATATGACATTCGAACAATTCCCGCAAGTGACAACCACATCGCTGCCTACTGTTACATTAACAGTCAAATTAGCTTTAGTTATGACTGGACCAGCAGTTTTTGGAACTATTAATTCCTTGTAAAAGTTTCCTCCGTTCTCCGGTTCCGTGAGTAGCCTGAAGGATATAGTGTCCTTATCAATCTTAAGACAGGACATAGAGTTGGGTATGATTTGACAGAACTCCTGGATAGGAATGATTGACGTCTCTTCAATCGAAGATGCATCATCGGACTCACAATCTGACAGACTCTCTATCGATGACAGACTGTCTCTTCTCTTCGTTTCACCACCACTGTAGTAATTAAGCACGATACAATTACTCTGTATGCTAACTTTTAAGTTGCAATTCTTGCTAAAACTAATACCTGTCGTTATAAACACATTGCAGCTTCTTAACCGAGACCGTAGCTCGACAAACACACTTTTGATCAACATTTTAACTATTTATCAACAATCTCGGATACACTCTTAATTCTCTGAACGTGTCCGTTTGTTTCGTACAAATTGAATATATTGTCCATTTCCCTGATAGTGAAGGGAAGCGAAGTTTTTTTGTAGTATTCTCCCATCATTTCGATGTTGTTGATGACTGTGTCGAGGAGATGTGCCTTCTCTGCATAGATGCCCGGGGCCTCGTGACGAAGGTATGTGAAGTGGACGTGCAAGTGGTAGAACGAAGGCTGGTAGTGAAGGTAGATGCGAAGCTGGCTGCCGGGGACGTTGTATTTCTCGAGGATCTTGGCCTGTAATTGTAATAAGGTAGATTTAGAGATTAACAATGTTGCAAATTTTGTTGCGACTACAAACTAGCTAAAATATCGTTAAATATGATTCCTTATTCCTTTATATTAATGTCTAAATTACGCTAATTGGACACTTTTATATTAGTACTAGCTTTTATCCGCGACTTCGTACGAGTAGATTCAGGAAATCGATTTTTGGCGACTTTATCACAAAATATTGAAATTCCTGAAAATCTTAATAATTTTTTGAGGAAAAAGTAGCCTATCCGACATAGGCTACTTTTTCCTCAAAAAATTATTAAGATTTCTAAGACTTTAAACTATCTCTATATAAAAAATAAATGATAAGATTCCTAAGACTTTAAACTATCTCTATATGAAATGTCATTAAATGCAAAAGTAACTTTTGTCTGTGACGTTATCACGGCCTAACCAATGAGCCGATTGTGATGAAATTTTTCCCCAAAATTTTACCAAAATTTATGTTTGATCTTCAGGAATTCTAATATATTACGATAAAGTCTCTAAAAACGCTGTGGTGTATTACATATAAATATAGGTAGCTAGTGACAGTAACAATTACAGTAAAGTGTTGAGTGAATGTGTGGGTACCTGCAGAAAATGTCCTATCTACTGATTCTACTAGGTACCTCAATATCTAGTTCCAAGTTTATAACAAACGCTTTACTGAATCTACGCTGGTTGCGGGTAAAAGTAGTTATTATCATAAATTACCTTTCCCTCGTCCCGGACCCTCTTCAACAAAGGTAGGTGTTCCGCATCCAAGTCCCTTAGACTTTTAATACCCCTCTGTCGGACAATAGCAAGGAGATACAATGTCTCCTTAGTCAGCCCGTCCCATTTGAGGTCGGGTAGTAGAACAAAGCCCTCTCTCTCGCACTTGTTGTCGTGGATTATTCTGTCCTGCTCACTCTTGCCTTCTAATATGTTGTACACCCACTGGAATGTCAAAGAATTAAGTTTTTATTCAATTCAATTGAATTTTTTTTCCCTAGCTGATGTGACTGATTGTCACAATTCTGCCAATGTCCGTGTCATTCTAGATTGTGAACCTTATTGGTGATAGTGATTGAAAATATGGCTTTATAAAATAATATGGGCAGTAATTTAAGGCGATACTTGAAATTTTCGACTTTTTGTATGGGCTGAATTTACCCGGATAAACCGGTAAAAGAGCTAAAACTGCAATATTTTGAAAACCATCAAATTTAAAAAGAAACCGTCTGTAATTTATTTAGCTAGTGTGATTATCTAACGAATTATATAAAAATGAACTGTTTAGCTATTCATAGTTTTGATTATAAACGAAACTAGGGTTTTTGAAGAGCCAACTTTGGGAAATAAATCTATCGTGAAAAGTTTCACCGATCGTGTTTCTGTCTGTAATTTATCTAGATTATATGCTTAAGTTATCTTTGTCGTAAAAACAAAACTGTATGTTTTGCGGTTACTGAGAAAAAACGATTCTGCATTCTTCAAAAACATTTATTACTCTGTAGGAATTTCCAAGATGATGTAATCTAAAACAAAAGACAGCACCACTTTTATACAAAAGTGTTGTTTATAAAAAAAACCGGCCAAGTGCGAGTCAGACTCGCGCACGAAGGGTTCCGTACTATTATCAAAACGGCAAAAAAATCACGTTTGTTGTATGGGAGCCCCCTTAAATATTTATTTTATTCTGTTTTTAGTATTTGTTGTTAGAGCAGCAATAGAAATACATAATCTGTAAAACATTCAACTGTCTAGCTATCATGGTTCATGAGATACAGCCCTGTGACAGACAGACAGACGGACAGACAGACGGACAGCGAAGTCTTAGTAATAGGGTTCCGATTTTACCCTTTGGGTACGGAACCCTAAAAAGTGTTTATTCAATAAAATAGAAATAGAATCACTATAATACCCAAGTACGGTAGACATACTCAGGGGTCGTACTGCAATCTCTAAGGTAAGACTAAAGCAGTATTACTTGCGGTGTGAAAGTGTTCGTAATAGCATTGCTTTCAACTCTCCAGGTTAAGGCGGCCAACTTATGGGAAGAATGCGAAGTACGAAGTTTTGTCAGTATAGGTAAGGTACCAAACCTACCAAAATTCAATAAAAACGCAAAACTTACTGAAGTCATTCATCTTCTAAAATCGTATTTATCACTAGAGTGACACTTTTTTACAAGGTCAGGGTTTTTATTGAGAATCTCGTAAAAATCTTCGCAACTGCCCATATTAAATTTAAGTAGGTACAAGGAGAGCTCGCAGTGTTTCGACTTTTAGGGATGATTTTTCCGACGTCCACAGACCATTAATAAAAGAAAATACTCTTTCTGTAGGAGCGAATGTGCCTTGTAAGCAAAGTAGGTACTGCACAATGCATTGAATAAATAGGAATGCGGGACATGCGGGACGCTTCAACGTTTTGCGGGATTATTTTACTCATTCTTGCAAAGCAGGATTGCAGCCTTCATTACGGGATGGTCCCGCAGAATGCGGGATGGTTGGCCGCCCTATTTCAGGTGCTCAGATTTTAGGAACATTGAGTTGGTTTATAATGACTGTTCCATTGTATCTTCTTAGTCCATACACAGTAAGTTTAATACTAGAGCCCTATTGTACCAGTTTGTATGCTCAGATTCTAATCCTCGTATTCAAGAACGACACTATGAGAACACGCACCCACAGTGGACGAAATCTTTTATCATAAACATCACTTTATGTGTTGAGCGGCACTATGGCGCACTCTACCGTGTGCCTCTAGAGCTCAACTTTGGCTAGAGGCACACGACAATGTGCCTCTAGTCACGCTATGCAGTGTCGCACAAAACATAGTGATTTTTATGAAAAAAGATTTCGTTCACTGTGGGTGCGTGTTCTCATAGTGTCGTTCTTGAATACGAGGGTTAAAGATGTCAAAGACAAAAGGTATTTATTTCAATAAAACCCGGCCAAGTGCGAGTCGGACTCGCACACAAAGGGTTTCTTACTATTATCTATAAAAAACATGTTTGTTGTATACCCCACTTATATATTTAATTAATTCTGTTTTTAGTATTTGTTGTTATAGCGTCAACAGAAATAAATAATCTGTGAAAATTTCAACTACCTAGCTATCACGGTTCATGAGATACAGCCCTGTGACAGACAGATGGACAGGGAAGTCTTAATAATAGGGTCTCGTTTTTACCCTTTGGATACAGAACCCTAAAAACATAAGGATCACTTTGAAATGTCTTAGGAGCTAGGTGAAACTGCGCCTGTTACTCGCGACTGTCAACAAACACTGCTTGGGGCCTATAATTATTTCAATGACAAACATGGCTTGGGTTGGGTCCTTTCATTTTTGTTCCGTGTCTAAAGGGGTTAGTTAGTAGGATGTTATAATGTACCTGTAATGTGAATTGTTCCTTCTCAATATGTGGCAAGGTCAGAGTCTTATACAGTTCCGGAGTCTCCTGAACTATATGGAGGATCTGTTGACTAAACTTTGCGATGTGCTTCTCGGTTGCAGGATATATTATATTCGCTTTAACTCCTGAAACAGTTTAATAAATCATTACTAATATTACTAAAAATACTAGTAATATTATGAAGAAGTCTGTATTTTTGTATGTTTGTATTAAATAAACTGAAAAACTACTAGGCTCATTTAAAAAAATATTTCACTATTAGAAAAAATTAGAGATCCCTATTTAAATAATGTAACCCAAGGTGTAAAAAAAATCATTATTACACCAGCGCGACGGCAAGGCGGACTGCTAGTCTAATATATAAAAATCATGTGTGATGGTGTTTGTGGTTGCACCCCTCACGGCTCAACCGATTTTTATGACTTTTTAAATGTTTATTTGGTAGGTATTAGAATAGGTTGTAAAGTATACTTCATACTGCTTTTTAGAAAATCCAGCGAAAAGTTTTGAAAAATCTGAGTGCTTTTTTTCTGTGAAGTTATTGAAATTTGATAGGACACCTAGTTTTATAAGTTGGCAAGTACCTACCTTTATCAGTTTTGATTTTGCCATTATCTTACACGAGCTGTTGACTTAAAAACAACAGAGTAGGTATCTATTTGACGTGATTGTAACAAAGAAAAAGTATATACGTAGACATCGCAACATATGTTCGAGACGTAACTCAACGACAATTCACATATAAAAACTCTTTATTCATTTGATTAAATCCCCTAATTACAAAATGTATATAGCAACTTTGAGTAATGGGAAGCTCACGATTTGATCATGCTTCTTCAAACAAAACAGAGAAGATGACTAATCACCTTGAAGTGTAAAAGTGAACGTTGAAATGAAAATATACTCACCGTTGATAGCAGAACGCGGAAAACACACACAATTCCCGTAAATGTCGTTTTGGAAGAGTATTTCTAGGTCGGTATCTATTGAAAAGTAACCTTTATCATCTAATTCTTCTTCCTTGAAAGCATTCTTCTCCAAAAGAATCAAAGCCACGCCACTCTCGTTCTTAAATTTCCCTTGTACACAAACTGTTTTCCTATTCGTATTGTTGTTCAATATCTTCTCCGCTATAAAATGTTTTAGATGTATCCGATCTCCATTCACAGCATTTCCATCTTCGACATTCTGATCGTGAACTTCACTGTCGGTTTTAGCTCTTTTGCAATTTGTAGATCCGAGACGTTCCAATCCGTGGTCGTCGTCGGACATTTTGTTTGATTGAGAGGCGCGCGTGTTGGATGGTGCTGCCAACTTGCCAAGTTGTCTGTTTCCATAAAAGACGGGAACCTGGTTAAGTTTTAGTATTAGTAATAGTAGAATAGAGCTGATTATAAGCACCCAATTAGATTAATAATAGTACGGTCAGGCAGAAGTGAGCTGATCCGACTAATCAAACATAACATTTTTTTCTAAACAGTTTTTGTTGAATTTATTTTTGTGAATTTTATGTTTCTAGTTTCTAAGGTGCAATAGCCTAAATAAATCAATGAAATAATAAATTAACAAATATTAAAAAATATTTAGTAATAAAAAATTGCATTGCATTGTGGGCAATTCAGTGTGAACCATGCAACACTGATAATGCCAGTATGTATTTAATGTCATTGTCACTATCAAACTGACATTGACAATACTAATAATCTGCCATCCAGAACAATGGTGTTTTTTCTTGTGGTTTGATTGATTGTAACATTTGTAAGTGTTCTGTTCTATGTAAATGTTAAATTGTAATTGGGTTGGGTGGGTTGGTTGCTTGGTTGTTGGTTGGTTTGATCGGTGCGTTGCGTTGTGTTGATTTTGTGTTTTGCAATTTTATAAGCACTACATACACTATTCTTTGATGAAATAATACTTTAGGTAGTTCTCTACTTATCCTTCCTTGTTTCCTACATCGCCCCGCGCTTCCAATTAGTCGGAAAGGTCGGCAATCTTGAGTAAGTAAACAGGTAAAAATGGACCTGGTGAAGAGAATTCAAAATTTCTTCAAATACTGGTACCTGCGATTCCTCATGGCGACGGAGCTGTACATAGTGGAACCTAGGGAGAAAGCCGCAGTCTGTATCCTTTTACAAATTACGCTAAATACATCTGTAATTTCCAAGTAGGTACAGTAGGTAGACATCAAAGATGTATCGAACCTAAGGGACGGGGTGCTCACGATAGTGAAAATATCATACAAAACGATTTTTAATATATATTTTTTTTCTGTACTTATAAAAAACCAACTTCTTTTCTCTCCTTGACATCCTTTTTGCTTCAAGCAACCAGCAAAGAGTCCATAATTAAATGTATAGAGTTTTTATACAATGTAAATAGGAATGTGGATCCCTCAAACCTTTGTATTTACAAGAGAAAGTATATAGGTATTCTATCAGTTATCTAGTTCCCAAAGTACAAGCTTTGCTTAGTTTGGGGCTAGGTGGCGCTGTGTGATAATGTCCACAAATATTTATTTTTTATTTTTATTCTCTTGGATCTCCTGCCAGACACTTGGATCGTTGAAGATGACTAAAGGTGGTAGTCGGAGGCACATTCCCATCCCATATTTTTCTCAAAACTGTGAAAGAAAATATTGTGAGACAACCAATTAGTATTATAAGCAATAGTTAGCATTCCAACTAATATGGAATGCCAACTACCAAATGCAGGTATGTGCTAAATGTAATTTTTAGACGTGCCTCTTTACTACCAATGATTCACCAGCAATGATAAGAATGATAATCATTTCCCGAGGCCGCAAATCAATTTGTGACCAATATAGAAGTGTATATAAAATACTAATTAATCCCTAGACCACTGCACAATGTGAGCATGTGCCTAATATGCAGTGCTTGACTACCTCTGACTACCTTTAGATGTCTTCAGGGCCTGTAGATCTGAGAGTATGTCTACCGTTCTTGGGGTATACAGTTTCATATTTTGAACTATAGATTTTTACATTATGTTACAATAGCCATTTCATTAGGCTTGGGCAGCCAGAGAAAAATGTGAAATATGATCACAACTTCACAACTGTAATCCCAAGTATCGTAGATATCCACTCAGATCACCAGGCGCTTAGATCTTTGAAGATGTTTAAAGGGGGTAGTCCAAACACATTATTACAACGGGAAATTACTCACGTAAATGATAGTGTGCGAGACGGCAATGCGAGCAGGGTAGCGCGCGCGTTATGGTCCACTCACCCTGAAGAAGATTCTCTAGATGAATCGAAACATTGTCGGTGTCCTCATTGACAATTTATCATTTACGTGAGTAATTTCCCGTTGTTGTAATAATGTGTAGTACAACTCACGAAAGTTTTGAAAGTGAAAAAGGGTAGTCCAAACATTACATTTGGTACATGCCCATTGCCCATGTTTAGCAATAGCTAGCATTCCATACGTGACTATTTACAAGCCCGTCGCCGTTTACAAGAACTTACCGTTAACTTAACCGTCAGATTAGGTTAGTTAAACCGTTTAAGGGGCTGTATGTCGACGATTGCTCTTTTTCGAAACGAAAAAAGAAATACTTCTGAACAAGCCACATCTCCTATTTTTATAAGTTTGTATATTACTTCAGGTTCCTACCTAGATTTCTATTAAGCTGAAAACATAATAGCAGAAACTTTTCACGATAAAGATATTTTTCAAAATGATACGTTTTAGAATTTATGATCGAAATATTTTATATACCTACTATTAAAATCAACTTGTGATTTATTGTTAAAGATAGGTAATATGTAGATCTAGATTTCTATTAGAATAGATTTTTGATAAGTAATTATACATAATTTATATCATTAATTTATTCGAAAAGCAAAGGCGGACCACGCGCCGACGTGTGTTTGTCGTCATTGCAGCGGTCGGTAGGATTATTTATCGAAGTTATTAAAGATGGGTACATCTTTATTCACATATACTATACATTATAAAATAAGAGATGTGGCTTGTTCAGAAGTATTTCTTTTTTCGTTTCGAAAAAGAGCAATCGTCGACATATAGGGCCTTAAGCACGTGGTAATACGCATTTTTGAACAGAAAAATCCGTTGATACACTCGCACTCAGCCAACACGTCTTTTTAGAATAGAGTGTGGAAAAATCGATAGTTACATCTATTAATCACTAGTTTTAAAAATATATAATGATCTCCTTGACTCCACATCAGATGTACTGATTTCCATTCTGTTTGGACTGTTGTGGCTTTTCAATCAGAGCATCGGCTTGAGGCTGATCCCACACGTTCGGCTAAGGGCTCAGTCATGGGGGCTCACTGCTGATTAAACCGACAAGTATGAAGACATGTCATCATCAAATGTTTTTAAATTAAGATTAGACAAACTTTACATACGTGTATCATTTAAGGCCGATTTTTCAATCATCAGATAAGTGTTAACTGTGGAATAAAATTGCAATTTTCCATACGATATGTCAAATTTATTGAACAGTTGGCCCTTATCTGATGATTGAAAAATCGGCCCTTAGTGTAATAGCATTTATTGTTGTCTCCAAAGAAACTTAATAAGAGGTGTCTACTTTTAAAGTTAAGATAGTTTATCTTTAGTTTTATTTGATGTTATAAATAATAAAACATATTTGTCTTACAATTAAACTTTATTTGTCTGGTTAATACATTATGTGACCTTAATCTAAATTAAAATTGGTATCAGCCGTTTCACAACTTAAAAACTAACTAAAAATAATACATGTTGGCTAAAATTACACTGGGTACACAAATATTTGTACTTATAATAGAATCTTGACAAAAGGCTAGCTGCCAATGTATTATTCTTTCAATACAGTGTTGCCAACTAAGTTGCACTTCACCTTAATTTCAACATAGTACTGTAAGTTGGAAACACTGCTCTGAACATCTATCTAGCACAACATTTTGTAATTGACAAGATCTAGCGTTAAAAAAACGCTAAATATAATAATATGGTAACATTATAAATCGACTTTAATCACAAATTATTTCATGCCATTAGCCTTGTTTATAAGCATGTATTTGTTATTAACTATTTTAAAAGATTCAATTCACCATCTAGATTTTTAATGCAAGCAATATTTTAATTTTCATAAGAATTACTTAGTAAATAATCACCAATTTTGTTTAACCATTAAAAAAAAATCAGCATAGTAAATTATTGAATATATTTTGTAAAAAAAGTTTCAAATTTGTAAAAGTTTAATCTGTCTTATTCCTATTTAAGTCCTGGCAATACATTTTTTATATTTCATTTTCTGTACATGATTTCAGTCTTTATATAAAAGGCACCTATAAAATTCTGATTATTTAATAGCTTGCATTTAAAGGCATTTTTTATATATTACAATTAGTATAGAAGTGTGATCAGACATAGAGCGGCAATCGTGCGCGGCAGCCGCAATCTACCTGCCGCGCGCAAACGGTTTTATTGTTCTTGTGTCCTGCGAATGCCGCGCTATGTCTGGTCACACCTTAATGTTGTTTATAGACACTACTTTCACGAACTTAGCTAAACAACTATACCTTGGCACTAATATATTGTCTTATACAATTCCTTATAAAAACTAGCTGCTTTTATTGTATACATTGAGGATGTTCAATAGCTACCTACTTTAATACATTTATGTTTAATGCCCATACTCGTCCCCGAGAAAATTAAAAATAGACTCAAATAGACCAGAGCAGTCGTAAACTTCTTAAAAGTTCATTTCTTTATGGGGATGCAACGTTGTAAGATCTCTTTCAAGGTTAATAGATTATTTTGAAGCTTATTATATAAAGCAGTTAATATACATTTGTCCCAGAAAATGTATTTGATGTATTTAAATTATATATGTTTTTTGTTGTCTGTCTACTTTATGTGTCAGTATTTATATAGCATGTTATTATTACATTCCAAAATTGTAAAATTGAATAAAATGAAATAAAATATTTGCTGTCACTAGCTTACTACAACACTTGTTAATATGTAAGCTTCATGTTTTTGTCGATTTTTTTTTAGTTATATTAATTCTTCTATTAATAGCATAAGGAAATTGCTTTATCAAAATGTTCGTAAAAAAATCATAAAAACTGGTCCAGTAATTTCCACGAACCTCTAACTTAATGCTAGAGGCGAATTAAGAACCATTAAATATTTGTGTATATGTATATGTATACTACACATCGATTTTCATCTCCCTAGTGACATACCTTTACTGAAAATTTCTAAGGTCTACTCGCGAACCGAAAACGATATATTATATCGTAACAATAATCGTGCCAAAGTTACATCGTTTCTACTATAATTTGAACGATGGAACGACCGTAATTACTTTTGAGAATCATCGATATTCGTAACCTTACTTACAAATGGGCTATATGACAAGATTTTAAAAAACCATTCTAGAGTATTCTGTAGTGACTGTGGAACCCATAAAAAAATATTATTTTCAATTGTGTTAAGTCTTGGCCCTAAAAATGTAAATTACATATCGACAATTTAAATAAACCTTAAAAACGCTTGTCAACAAATAAACAAACATTAAGTTTTTCAAGGCAGGCGATGACATATTGACAAGCATGTTACGTCATCGTCGATTCGACCAATCCTGACCGTTTTGAGTCACGTGACTGGCGTTTAAAAATAGATAAAACGCTTTAAGAAGGCATAATTTACGTAGATTACTATCAACAACACCTTTTTTTTCATACTGTCAAATAGCCTATTACTAAAAACAATACGAGAATTTGAATTTGACAACGATACGAATGTTACGATATATCGTTATTGGATTGCGGAGTAGACACCCAGGTCATTGACAGTAAGGTGACCAAGATGGGACAAGTGTCAACAAAAAATTGACAGTATAACAACCGCGTTTAAATCTAGAAAATTCTAGTAGTTAAGTTCCATTTGATTACATGCCTTCTAAAACCTAATTTATCTTTGCTTTATAAAGCCAACCTTTATCCAATAAAATACAGCGACTCAATACCAATTTCTTGCCAAACAATAGCTACAACACTCATTATTAATTTGTTGTCTATAGTAGAATATTTTTATTTCATTAGCCACATTGGTATTATTCGAACTACCCTCATTGTTCTTCACAATTTAATTAACGACATAACTTTTCACGTCTGCACAACCTCGTGTCTGAATTATTTACTAAAAAAAACGACATAGCCAGCGCTGCTATAATGTGTAGCGGCATTGATGCTGAGACTAAGCCTATTTTGACCCACAAAGAACTTGGCTAATAAATTGAAATAGGATCACGACTGTAATCTCCAAGTACGGTAGACATCCTCTCAGATCTTCAGGCGCTTAGACCCTTAGAAAAACTAAAGGGGTAGTCAGAGGCACGCAACATTTGGCACATTTACTTAGATGCCTATCACTGTCCTGTCTGTTTGTCAAAATAATTTTATTTTTCTTAATAGCCGTTAACAAAAATGTCCGACTACCCGTGTATTCTATAATCAACTACCCTCAATTTGTTTTTCACTCCAAATACTCCGTGTAACCTTGTGCGCCGGTGAATATGGCGTCTATCCATATTCTGGCGGCTTCGCCTGATGGTGCCATCAGATAATACCGTCTTTGCCGAGTTTTAACAATGAAGGTGGTCTGAGGACTCGGCGATTTGGAAGTGTTGCCATGGTCTAGGTATACTTCTTCTATTACCTGTGGAAGATAGAGTTTGTAAGGATATACCTACTAAAAAAATATTATATACCTTATGTGTAATTATATTATATTCTAAGTTTAGTTAAGTGTAATATATTTGAGTTAGAAGGTCAATTAATAAGTCATCAATGATCAATGAGCAATCTTAACTCTTTAGTTTTTTTCCTTTCAGTAAAAGCCTAGCCAAAAATTTTTTTCCTTTCAGTAAAAGCCTAGCCAAAAACTAAGTAGAGTTTGTACTAGATCTAGATAACTGATAGAATATTTAAAAGTACCTATGCTTTTTTTTGTAAATAACATAATCGTACACTAGTGGAAGCCCCCGCGACTTCGTTCACGTAACTAGATTTCTACCCCCGCTGCACCCCAAACTGAATACACCCTTCGAATTTCAAGTTTCTAGGACCAGGGAAGTTAGCATGAATCACTATAGTATCGACAACGTATTGTCCAAATGCCAAAACTGACACTTTTAAAATAAAATAAAATGATAATTAAATAGGATCACGACTGTAATCCCCAAGTACGGTAGACATCCTCTCAGAACTCCAGACGCTTAGAACCTTTCAAGATGTCTAGTGGGGTAGTCAGAGGCACGTCCAAACATAATATTTGGCACATGCCCACATGTTGCAGTAGTTAGCATTCCATAAGTGACAGCGTGCAAGCCCGTCACTGCCTATGAGAATACTAACTGTTTTCCTTCACCGTTTTGAGCACGTGTTTTGATGCTCATATAAATATTTTGAACAGAAAAATTCATTGATGCACGAAGGGATTCGAACCCACGACCTTCGAAATTAAAGTCGAGGTACCTACCTCTCGGCCAACATCAACTTTAAAGTAATTATTTGTAAATACAATATAACCTCTACTAAAACTACACTATAAATACTTACTTGGAAGTAAGCTCCACCCCGCGGCTTCTTCTCGCTCTTGTCCCAGTAGTAGACGAACGTTTTCGTTTCGCGATCGAAAACGAACCACCTGAGAAAGTAAATAGGTACACATATAAGTACACTAGCCGACACTAGTGACAAACGTTGTTCTGTCAATTTTTTTTTGTAATAATCAGATAGGAAAAAGCTATTTCAGGCAGCTTCCAATTTTTTCCTACAAACCTTGTACTGATAAAATAAATTAAGAATTTTGGTAGAATGCGTATCATTCATTAGTGTGTAATTAATGTTTTTAGTCTGTGATGTCAGATTTGTTGCACAGCAGCGCCATCTATATCAAATTCATCCTTTTTGCGTATTTTTATAATTTAGGGGTTGTTTTTCGGATTAAAAGTTCCCCCTTTATTTATTCTGATCATACTACAGCAAATTTCATCTTAATCCGTTTTGTCGTTATTTTTGATTAGGGAACAAACATAGCAGCCTTATCACAAACTTTCGCATTTATAATATTATTAGGATAACTATGGTTTAGGACTTTAGGCTGTGTGATGATTGTCAGTCAGTCAATTACGTAACAATTAGATTACCTCTGACCTTGGACCAAGTGTGGTATTTATGTTACCATTATGGATGACTTATGGAATTTAATAGGTTGCCTCGTGGACTACTTGTGGAATTTTACGATTACCACTTGTAGAACTTAAACTCGTAGATTACCTCATAGACATATATGTAGAATTTATAAATTACTTCATGGGCCAGTGGAATTTATCGATTACAACGTGTAGAATTATTAGTATTAATTATATTAGTAATAATTATAGAATACCTTTTGGATCACCAGATTTATAGACCATTTTACCTATTGTATCAGGTGTGGAATTTATAGATTACCTATTGTACCACTTGTGGAATATTCATATTTATTTATTTATTTTTTGTATTTATCGATTGCCACGCGTGGAAGTTATAGATTACCTCATAGACAATATGTAGAATTTATAGATTACCTCTTGGACCACGTGTGGAATTTAGCGCCCAATTTGTGCAAGTACCCGCGACACGATCCCGAAGTCACCGTCACGTAGGGGCACAGTTCAATCTGATGACCTACAAACAAGATAAACGATAGTCATTTTAGGTATATTTAGCGCTTAAGGCGCTCCCAGTCGACGATTGTTTTTGTTCGAAACGAAAAAAGAAATACTTGTGAACAAGCCACATCTCCTATTTTATAATGTATAGTATATGTGAATAAAGATGTACCCATCTTTAATCACTTCGATAAACACTGTAGGTTCAAATCATAGTTGGAAAAACGAAATAACAAGCCAAGTGCGAGTCGGACTCGCGCACTAAGGGTTTCGATTAAAAACGATTACTATTATTGACTATTAACGGTAAAAAAACATTTGTTGTATGGGAGCCCCCCTTAAATATTTATTTTATATGATTTTTTTGCCGTTTTTATAGATAATGGTACGGAACTCTTTGTGCACGAAACGTCCGTCTCTGCGTCCGACTCGCACTTGGCCGGTTTTATGAAGGAATTAGTCTTACTTATGTACCTACACTTTAAATGCGACCAACTTTGGACTCTTCGCTACACAATAGAAAAAAAACATTCGAAAATGTCGAATTGAGACTTCTTTTTTCCATCGATTGAATGTTTTTATGATTTTTCTTAAGGGGCTCCCAGTCGACGATTGCTCTTTTTCGAAACGAAAAAAGAAATACTTGTGAACAAGCCACATCTCCTATTTTATAATGTATAGTATATGTGAATAAAGATGTACCCATCTTTAATCACTTCGATAAATAATCCTACCGACCGCTGCAATGACGACAAACACACGTCGGCGCGTGGTCCGCCTTAGCTTTTCTAATAGAAATCTAGATCTACATATTACCTATCTTTAACAATAAATCACAAGTTGATTTTAATAGTAGGTATATAAAATATTTCGATCATAAATTCTAAAACGTATCATTTTGAAATAATATATTTATCGTGAAAAGTTTCTGCTAATATGTTTTCAGCCTAATAGAAATCTAGGTAGGAACCTGAAGTAACATACTTATAAAAATAGGAGATGTGGCTTGTTCAGAAGTATTTCTTTTTTCGTTTCGAAAAAGAGCAATCGTCGACTGGGAGCCCCTTAAGAAAAATCATAAAAACATTCAATCGATGGAAAAAAGAAGTCTCAATTCGACATTTTCGAATGTTTTTTTTCTATTGTGTAGCGAAGAGTCCAAAGATGGTCGCATTTAAAGTGTAGGTACATAAGTAAGACTAATTCCTTCATAAAACCGGCCAAGTGCGAGTCGGACGCAGAGACGGACGTTTCGTGCACAAAGAGTTCCGTACCATTATCTATAAAAACGGCAAAAAAATCATATAAAATAAATATTTAAGGGGGGCTCCCATACAACAAATGTTTTTTTACCGTTAATAGTCAATAATAGTAATCGTTTTTAATCGAAACCCTTAGTGCGCGAGTCCGACTCGCACTTGGCTTGTTATTTCGTTTTTCCAACTATGATTTGAACCTACAACATCTCCCTAGGAATATACAGATTTTGTACTTTGATCCTTTGTTTTCCTAGCGGTAGTCAGCGGCAGATCCAGCATTTTTATACCAACCTGCGGACTCGACATGGCGACGCAAATCAAAATCGTCTCTGTCCACGGGCAGGTAGCGAGTGAGCGGACGTTGTGACTCACTGTAAGGCGCGACGCCGCGTCGGCTGCGCCGTGGCGCGTTGCTGAGAGATACTGGAATTAAATATACAAATCTATACTATCTATAGTAATCCTAATCCTAATAATATTATAAATGCGAAAGTAACTTTTTTTGCCTGTATGTCTGTGACGTTATCACTGCAAAACCGCTGGGCTGATTGTCATGAAATTTCACATTTTATTTTATTTTTTATTTATTTATTAAGACGCACACAACACGTTACAACCACTTAGAAATAGGGACCATAAAACTATTGTTTTGAACTGGGTTACAACATAAACATATGTGCGTACAACTAATTCCATTTTTATACTTTGAACATTGAACTTTGAACCCTAACTCTGAAATTGAACATTAAATTTAACAACTTAGCTTAACTTAAACTTTAAATGACATAATACCTAATAAACAATACACAACCCGACACACTCCGCTCCAAACCCAACCAATCCCCAAAAACCTCAAAAGACACTCCACTACGACTAAAATCCACAGAAGAGTACAAACCGCCACGGGCAAGAATCACTTAAAATTTAAATGATATCTACAAATAGCAGCTTGGACCCCCCTACGAATCCCCATCACAATAGAGAATGCCTCTCAGGGCCCCCGAGAACTGGCTAAATCTGGAACAGAATATATCACATAGAGATAGTTTAAAGTTTTGGGACAGAAATAGGCTCCTTTTTTAGATTTCCATGAATTTCAGTGTTTTACGATCAAGGTATAAGTCAAAATCGATTTCCGATCGATTTTAAGTAGATTGTAGTGCCCCCAGCGGAGTTCATGTTGAGAAACATTATTGTATACCTAAGACATTTCAAACTAACTGGAATAATAAATAAATATGAATAATATGAGTATGATTAAAGAAATCAGTTTGGTGAATCCTACTAATACTTATTATAAATCCGAAAGTTTGGTAGGATGTTTGAGCTTCATAACGCCCAAACAACCGAATGGATTTGGATAAATCATGATTTAAGTACCTAACTACCTATACATAGGTAAAATCTAATAGCTAGCTGACTCGTGCCCGCTTCGCTGGGCGACAGATAGTTTCACATCTGGTATTCCAACCTTCAAAATAAATTATAGCCTATATGTTGCCGAGGACTAATATCTACATAACAGTTTCATCAAAATCCGTCCAGTAGTTTTTGCGTGAAACGTTTCGAAAAAAGTTTTTGCGCCTAACAGACACACAGACAGACAAAAATTTCAAAATGTTTCTTTTTGCCTTGTGTTACTTGTATAAAGGCCCCTAGGAGTATTTTTTTCAGTATATGTATAGATTAAGTGATCTGAATCTTACACCTCATAACCAACTTAAATAAATATTATTTTTGGGTTAAATATCAAAGGTAATAACGTGATAAATATCCGTTATTATCTTTTTATTTATCCCGACACGTCTCGATTGTAATATCACAATAAAAAAATTATTAACGCGATAATATAG
This sequence comes from Hydriomena furcata, assembly GCA_912999785.1. Classification (NCBI taxonomy): domain Eukaryota; kingdom Metazoa; phylum Arthropoda; class Insecta; order Lepidoptera; family Geometridae; genus Hydriomena; species Hydriomena furcata. The sequence continues at coordinate 2,710,359 of OU538848.1, forward strand.
ATACCTACCCGTTTGAAGTATTAAAAATTGTTTTAAAAAACACCTTCAACAAGCGATAAAAACTACATAAAACCTCGAAAAAATACATAAAGGATATGACACTTTAGTTGTGAATATAATAATATATTGTCATAACGAATGGCGTATTTAAAAACTAAAAATAATGTTAAGAATTTTTGTCTGTGAATGTAAGGTGATGGGTCGGTCATGAAGTCATGAGTTTGTAGCCCCGAACTCAGGTGTCCATAAAGTTGAATACCCATGAAATTCGGTGGTTTGGACTAGAAGATTTAAAGCCTATATAAAGAATAATCTTATAAATAAAGCGTATTATACTGTTGATGATTATATAAATGATAAATCCTCGTGGCCTGATGTCGCTCTGCCACTCGACAGCTAAATATTAATTTACTTAGTCTGCACTATTTTATTTTGTGTAACATTTGTCTACTTTGATTATTTTTAAGCAAATAGTTATTTTATCTTGAAATTGTGCTGAAGCTCTTTAGTTATTTTCTTATTGTTGTACGTACTTGAGTAGTAGGTACTTTTAATTATTATTCTTGTTCGATTGGTCCCACTCTAGAGCTCAACATAGCATTAAGGAAAGGCTCATTAAAAAAAGGTAGACCCCAAGCCGTGTTTGTTGCCTGATTCTTGGTCGCGTGGAATCGGCGTAGCTTCACCTAGTTCCTAAGACGTTTCAAAGTGATCCTTGTGATTTTATTGAAATAAATAATTTTTGAATTTTTGAATTTGAATTTGAATATGCTAAAAATCAGTTGGCTGGCCTCACAGCTCAGTTGGTAGTAACTCTGCCTTCTGCGCTGTAGGTTGTGGGTTCGATAAACATTTGTGTGAGACGTCTGGGTGTTATAATTAAATATTATTTCTAAAAATGTAATTTAAATATCGACAATTTAAATAACCCGCAAAAACGCTTCTGCAAATGGCGTCGCACTAGTTTCTGTGACGTTACATGCTTGTCAACAAATAAACAAACGTCAAGTTTTTCAAGGCAGGCGATGACATATTGACAAGCATGTTACGTCATCGTCGATTCGACCAATCCTGACCAATTTGTGTCACGTGACTGGCGTTTAAAAATAGATAATTGTAATTATGGGTTTTTTAACAAATCATTGTTTATTTTTAAGTTATTTTACTCCATAACGATTTATGAAGGCATAATTTACATAGACTTACATAAATTTACAAACAACAACACTTTATTTTTCATACTGTCAAATAGCCTATTAGTGCCCAAAGCACAAAATTAAAGTGCTCTTATATTTTAGTTAGGAGATATTTCGGTCAATTGGTGAGGCTGAAGCCGCGGGCGAAAGCTAGTATAGGAACTCACGAATATTATCTCGGCTGAAGTCGGAAGCATGGCTGAGCGGTCGACTGTCGTCGCTTCGCTTCTCGTCCTCGGTTGATTCGGTTCTAGAGTTCCTTACTTGGAGCTGAAACAAGGAAATACATATTCATTTATTGTTTCATTTGATATTTACCTACTAAGAGTGAGTTTCGACCATCGACAACACAGCCAAATAGACGCCTAATGGCTTAATTTCTTTAAACAAACAATTCAGTCAAACCTTTGATGTATGCGGGTCCCAAAAAATGCATTTGATTGGCCGGATCAAAGTAACAAACATTTCACGGTGTCTTATATCAGTTATATTAGCCTAATGTCTTGCCAGACAGTGTTCGCCTTGCATGAGGTTTCTATTGGGCTGCGTTGTCTATGCTTTCGACCTACGCGGAGCTGCCGAAGCGGACCAATGACAGCGCGCCAATATTCGAGTTATTTAATGTCGAGTGCAGATTGGTCCACTTCGTAAAGCTAACCTCTATCTAAGTATAAGTAAAGGTAAAAAAAGCGTTTCCTTCACACATACCTATTACGTAAGCTCACTGATATAATCATCTCCAACTGTCAAAATCTCATTGTGTTTTGACAGTTACACAATAGAAATTTGTCAGTTGAAGTCGATCACTATTAGCAACCCAACAAGAATGAATGAATAAAAATGCTTTATTGTACACCAATAACAAAAATGACAGAAACATAAACTAGAGCAAACACTGTACAATGGGGGGTTTTATCGCTATACAGCGATCTCTACCAGACAACCTTATGATGCTGTACTTACGAAGACTGGACGAGGGTTGCAGTCGAGGCCCCAATGCGAACTCTTTATCAACGTTAGCCAGACAGACATTCTATCTAATAGTATCTACAGGGTGAAATCGTAAACACACGTCAAATTGATATGGGTGGTTCAGTATACGTAATAGTTTGGTTTCATGAAAAAATAATACACATTAAAAAAAAAAACAACAACTGCAAAGGCATCTTATTACACTCGCAAAGTTTTGTGTACTTAGTTCAACTAAATTAACTTGATACTTTAAATGTTTTTTATCCGAATATTATTTTTTAAATATTTTAACAAAAAAAAACACTGATATTATGAACTTATCTGAATACATTGACTTTGTCTGCATCGTTTAAATTGATTACATCAGTTGTTGTTTTTTTTTAAATGTGTATTATTTTTTCATGAAACCAAACTATTACGTATACTGAACCACCCATATCAATTTGACGTGTGTTTACGATTTCACCCTGTATTAATACACTTTCGATTGTTGACACAGCACACTATACACAAACTATTATTCCTTTACCAACGATTTGTTTAGATTCTGTTGAAAAGGTTAGATCTTTCTGTTGATTGATTGACAGTGACAGGTTAAAGGGATTTCGGTGACGTTGTATTGTTTCCGTATTTTTTCGGATGGATGGAATAAATGCCATCAAAAGCGGCGATGGGCTTGCGACCTATCACGAATAACACTACAAAATGTAGGTAGGGTGGTCAAATTGTATAAGTTTTCATTAAATAATGCTTTTGTATTTTCTAGTATGTAGAAGTTTATATCAAAAACATTACATACAAGCTTGGCTTAGTTTAGGGCTAGGTGACGCTGTGTGATATCCACCAATATTAAATTATTATTTCAAATACATTTACGATGATAATGTAAATTTCGAAACTAAAGATACAATCCGATATGGTCTAGTGGCTAGGATACCTGGCTCTCACCCAGGAGGCTCGGGTTCGATTCCCGGTATCGGAATAACTTTTTGCATGTTTTATATTCTCATGAAACAGAAACAAATACTTTTTTTCATTTTAAAACTAGAAATAAAGCTATCGTGGTTCTTTATTATTTTATATAGAAATACGGCTAATTACCACGTTTTTAGGGTTCCGTACCCAAAGGGTTAAAACGGAACCCTATTACTAAGACTTCGCTGTCCGTCTGTCTGTCCGTCTGTCTGTCTGTCACAGGGCTGTATCTCATGAACCGTGATAGCTAGACAGTTGAAATTTTCACAGATTATGTATTTCTGTGGCTGCTCTAACAACAAATACTAAAAACAGAATAAAACAAATATTTAAGGGGGGCTCCCATACAACAAACATGATTTTTTTGCCATTTTTATCGATAATGGTACGGAACCCTTCGTGCGCGAGTCCGACTCGCACTTGGCCGGTTTTTTTTAATGTATTGCTAACGTTTCGAGACTATTCAGATGCTCTTCATCATGAGCATCGCCCGCGACTACTAGCAAATCTATTGATAAGCATGCGATCGATTCGAATTCTATGTAATTTTTTACATCTAATTCAAAAACATTAACTTCATTGACTGGCCTCAAAACTCAGTTGATAGTAGCGGTGCCTTCTGCGGTAGGTTGAGGGTTCGATTTCCATCCGGGACAAACATTTACGTTATAAACATGGAATTTTGTTCTGTGTCTTAAGTATGTTTTTACAAAAAAACAGCATATAATTGTATTCTTTCAGTAATCTGGTTCCCATAGTACAAGCTTTACTTAATTTGGGGCTAGATGACGCTGTGTGAAATGTTTGCCAATATTTATTTATTTTATTTACAACTAATGTAAAAACATTAACTTTTTATTACAGCTTTTGATATAAGAGCGATAAGACCGCCCATTGTACATTTATGTTTGTTGTTATTTACCATTTGTTTTCTTTGTGTGCAATAAAGAGTTCATCTATCTATCTATCTATCTATTTTGTTTTAAACACTTGATTTGCGATCGAAATTAGTTACTCTAATAGCGATATGACTATTAAAATAAACAAATTAACGTGACAACTCCTCACTACGTCATCAGCAGTCGACAACCGAGCTGGAATGGAAACCACTGCCAAAAACATTTTTATAGATAACTAGCTGACCCGTGCCCGCTTCGCTGTGCGTAAGACATTTCTAATACCATCGTGGACTTTTTTGTAGACGTTTTTAAGGTATACAATACTGTAGTACATTATTTTGATATATCTCGTGGGGTTCAGCCAGCATTTGCAATGTAAGCGCAAAAAAATGTGTTTATTTACGACATCACATTAGAAACCTCTAAAATTATCAGTGTTTCTCTACTATATTATGCATGTATTATACATATAAACCTTCCTCTTGAATCACTTTATTTATTAAAAAAAACCGCATCAAAATCCGTTGTGTAGTTTTAAAGATATAAGCAAACATACATACATACATATTACATACAGACGCGGGAAGCGGAAAGCGACTTTGCTTTATACTATGTAGTGACTAGCCGACCCGTGACAGACGTTCTCCAGTCAAATTTTAATAACCGAATAGAAAAGACTGAATGCTTTTACTCTGTGATGTCAGATTTGTTGCACAGCAGCGCCATCTATACAGAAATCATCCCTTTTGCGTTTTTTTGTCGTTTTGGGGATGTTTTTCATATTTTAGTAGGCTAATATTTACTCGGGCATTATATCTACATCTAAAGCAAATTTCAACTAAATCCGTTTTGTCGTTTAGGCCTGATTGAGGAACAAACATACATACAAACTCACAAACTTTCACATTTTTAATTATAGATAACTAGCAGTCGGCCCCGGCGGCGCTAGGGTGATTTTATGCCATTTTTTTTTTACAATGCCGTGTTGGCCGAGAGAATAGTAGTAGGTACCTCGACTTTCAATCTGAAGGTCGTTCGAAGGGTTCGAATCCCAGCGTGCATCAATGGATTTTTCTGTTCGAAAAATTTATATGCGCATCTAAAACACGTGCACAAACAGTGAAGGAAAACATCGTGAGGCAACCAGTTAGTATTCTTATATGCGGCGATGGGCTTGCAACCTGTCACGTATGGAACGCTAACTACTGCAAAATGTGGGCATGTGCCAAATATTATGTTTGGACGTGTCTCTGACTACCCCCACTAGACATCTTCAAAGGATCTAAGCGTCTGGAGATCTGAGAGGATGTCTACCGTACTTGGGGATTACAGTAGTGATCCCATTTTTTTTTTGTTTTTTTTACACCTTGGGTTACATTATTAAAGTTTTAATAGGAATCCCTGTTTTTTTCTAGTAATGAATATAGCCTATGCTCATCAGGGATAATGTAGGATTCTAATGGTAAAAGAATTTTTCAAATCGGTCCAGTAGTTTCGGAGCCTATTCGATGCAAACAAACAAACAAACAATCAAATCTTTCCTCTTTATAATATTAGTATAGACTAGTGGAAACCCTCACGATCACGTGAATGTATTTTTAAAGTCTTCAACCCCCGCTGCACCCCCTTAGGGGATGAATTAAAATTGAATTTAGTTTTTCAGTTTTAGATATTTTCAACTTTTCTTGACATTTATAAAAGCTTATTTATTATTTATTACAGCTATAAAAGCTTCCGCCCGCGTCTTCGCTCGCCTTTTACCTGGATAAAAAGTATCTTAAATGTTATTCCAGGACATAAGCTATGTATATTCCAAATCCGTTTGGGTGTGATTGATCTACAAACACCAAAACATTCTCACAAACTTTCGGATTTATAATATTAGTGAGACCTCTACGAAATATGTTAAACTCGCAAATTCCTTGGTGCATTCGCATCGTACATTTATTTGAATAAATGCTTGTTTTAGGATTCCGTATCTCAACAGAAAAAACGGTACCCTTACGAAACCGCTTGCGTTTCTCTGTCTGACACAGATATATTTTTATTTAGTAAGACATTTTCAAAATACTAAAAGTAAAAACATAAAAGCATTATTCTTTAAAATTTATTGTTCAATTCATCATTGTCTGCTGCAGTTGCGTAATAACGACAAAAGTCTGCTAACACGACTCAGGCTGTCCTGTGGGTCTACTCGCGAACCGAAAACTAAATAACGTATCAGTATTTGGGTTCTCCATGCCGGCTGAACTGATTTTAATAAAACTTGTCTACACTACTATTATAAAGAGGTAAAAATTTGTATTTTGGTATTTTTGTTTGTATCAGATAAAAACTACTGGGCCAATTTAAAAACTCTTTCATCTATCATAAGCTACATTGTCGGTGAGTAACATATGCGAGATTTTATTAAAAAAAAATATATATTTCCCCACGAATATTGCAATAATGTAACCCAAGGTATCAAAAATTTGATTATAATCTTCATCAGTTCGATAGGTGTAGGTACTACAAAAATATTTTTTTTCATCAGTAGTGTAGATAAGGGTTTCTTGTCGGCCTTCAGAACCCTAACAACGGGAATTTAACGTTAAATCGATGACAACACCGACTACAAATCTATTCGCAGGTCTATAATAATCTTCTTGAGAATGAGTTGGGAGTTTTTTGCATTCTGGTTTGATATGATAGCCTTTATTTTATTTTTGTAGCGTCCATTTTTGTGGCATCCATGAACAAAGAAGATCTTCTCAATTCGACATGACATTTTTATTTGTTGCGTTTTTATGTATGACTCCTCATATCTTTATCCCTGGTGATCCGATTTTGATGTTTTTTTTTCTAAAGTGCAGGAAGAGAATAGTCCCAAACTGGTCCTATTTATTTTCATTCATTTATTAAATTGAACTTACGAAAATCGTCCTTTGAATTTTCGATTGGTCGAAATTGGTCGGCATTTTCGTCGATTTTATTTAGTTTTTTAAACGTAATTATTTGCATTCGGGTTTGATAAGATGATAAGTGATTCATAACCTTTATTTTATATTTGTGGCATTCATTTTTAGGGTTCCGTACCCTAAAGGTAAAAACGGGATCCTATTACTATCAAACCTACCTAAACAAATACAATCTTATTTCAAAATCTCAGTTTGGCTTTAGACAAGGTCTTTCAACCGAGGATGCCGTTACAGCGTTGAGTACTCTCGTCACAAAAGAAGTAGATAAAGGACGAAAATGCTTAACGGTGTTCCTGGATTTCAAAAAGGCTTTTGATACCGTCTCCATCCCCACTCTTTTGCAAAAGCTAGAGCTGCATGGCATAAGGGGTTCTCCACTGGCTCTACTAGGAAACTATTTACATGAACGTAATCAAAGAGTCAAGATTGGTCGGGTTATTAGTGAGGATGTATCTATTACATATGGTGTCCCACAAGGAAGCGTACTGGGACCTACTTTGTTTTTACTGTACATTAACGACCTATGTAATATGACTGTAGACGATGGTCACATATATTCCTATGCAGATGACACTGCTATTGTGTTCTCTGGCAACTCTTGGGATGATGTTAAACGGAAAGCAGAGAAAGGCCTCGCAAAGATTAATATTTGGCTAAAACAGAACCTACTAACGCTTAACATATCAAAAACTAACTATATCTGCTTTACGATGTACAATCGTACTCAACCTAATCCAAACCTAAATATTAAGATACACGAATGTAACCTAAATGATCAATCTTGTAACTGCTCAACGATCAATAAAGTGGAGAGCACCAAATATCTTGGAGTTATTATAGATCAACGTTTATCTTGGCATGTACATTTAGAGCAACTTATGAGTAGAACCAGGAAGCTAATGTGGATTTTTAAAAACCTGAGACACGTTGCACCTCGCCCTCTTCTTAAACAAATATACGTTGCGCTAGTGCAATCTACACTAACCTACTGTATTCCTATTTGGGGAGGAGCTACTAAGACACATTTCTTAGACCTCGAAAGAGCACAAAGGTCTCTGCTAAAAGTAATGTACTTGAAACCATATAGGTATCCCACTGAAATGTTATATTCGGAAGCGGATTTATTGACTGTTCGGAAATTATACATTTTTAATACTGTACTTAAACTACATAAGACGCTAGAATATGACCCCACAAAATTAAATAGAAGAAGAAAAGACGTAGTCATTAGTAAAACTCATGTGAAATCAAGCTATGCAACTCGACAATATCTTAGGCAATCTGCCCAAATTTATAATAAAATAAATAAACTTATAAACATATATCCCATGAATAATCATAACTGTAAAACCTATTTATCCAAATGGTTACTGTCCATTAGTTATGACGATACTGAAGAACTTCTCGAAGTCATTACTTAAATAGGTACAAAAATAACTTCTACTGGCAAATATAACACCATCAATCACTAACTCAAACACCCACACACACACAAATATACATACACACACACACGCATACACACAAACACACACATACACACACACACACGCACTCACACACACACACTCATACACACTTATGCACATTTTTATCTATATTGTTTCTACCAATTGTAATTTACAATGTTTAATAGTTTTACCACCACACAAATAACTCTAAAAATAGACCTAAGCAAGAGCGAAATCTCCTATGACAAGTATTTTTTACTTAAAAGGAGATCTCATCATTGTTCATAATATTGTACTTTTGGAAACGCAATAAAAACATTTATTATTATTATTATTATTACTAAGACTTCACTGTCCGTCTGTCTGTCACAGGGCTGTATCTCATGAACCGTGATAGCTAGACAGTTGAAATTTTTACAGATTATGTATTTCTGTTGCCGATATAACAACAAATACTAAAACCAGAATAAAATAAATATTTAAATGGGGCTCCCATACAACAAGCGTGACTTTTTTGACGTTTTTTTATAGATAATGGTACGGAACCCTTCGTGCGCGAGATCGACTGGCCCTTGGCCGGTTTTTTTGTACTAGTACGTCTGAATTCTCCATGCCAAGACAGTTGCTGGCACCGCTCCGTTTAATAATAGGTAATAATGAGTGACATCTTGTTTTTAAAACGGTGTATAAATGCAAGGCAATTTATTATTTGACATTGGATTATAAAAATAAAAACCGGCCAAGCGCAAGTCGGACTCGCGCACGAACGGTTCCGTACCATTATCTATAAAAAAGGATAAAAAATCACGTTAGTGTAAGGGAGCCCCACTAAAATATTGATTTTGTTCTGTTTTTATTATTTGTTGTTATAGCGGCAACAGAAATACATCGTCTGTAAAAACTACCAACTGTCCTTGTGACAGACAGGAAGACAGGCATACGGACAGCGGAGTCTTAGTATTAGGTCCTGTTTTTCCCCTTTGGGTACGGAACCCTAAAAATAAACTAAAACTCCAGAAATACAGTACCTTGACCGTATATACTTAACTTCGCTGTCCGTCTGTCTGTCTGTCTGTCCGTCTGTCTGTCACAGGGCTGTATCTCATGAACCGTGATAGCTAGACAGTTGAAATTTTCACAGATTATGTATTTCTGTTGCTGCTCTAACAACAAATACTAAAAACAGAATAAAATAAATATTTAAGGGGGGCTCCCATACAACAAACATGATTTTTTTGCCGTTTTTATAGATAATGGTACGGAGCCCTTCGTGCGCGAGTCCGACTCGCACTTGGCCGGTTTTTTTTTAGTTCATTATTTTTTAGCGTTTTTATAATAATATGTTTAATCTAGTACCTATAAAATTGTATGCTATGTATTGTTACTCTTTCATGCAACTACCGAACGGATTAAAATTAAACTTTACAGTAAGGTGCCTAAAGTGCGAAGACGGAGCGAGCTGCTAGTACTAATATATTACAAAACTAGCGACCCGCCCGGGCTTCGCACGGGTGCAATGCTGATACTAAATATACTACAGAATGTCTTTATATAAAACGTTTTTTTTTCACAGCTTTTTTGTCATTAGACAATTATTGATGATTTCTTTTTTTCTCGATCGTTCGCGACCGGCCGAACTGCGCGTTTGACGCCTAGCTGTTAGGCCGGTCGCGAACGTTCGAGAATGTTCGTTTTACGAAGCTACTCGCTAGGTGACTCGCTAGCCTCTAGGTACCAAGCAAGACGCCTGCCTCTGCAATTAGGGATGATTGAGAGTGTTATAAACGTAAGAGTAGACAAATATAATCAGAAAGCTTCGAACTGCTAAGCTATCGGGAGTTACACGTGTTATTGTGAGTCAACCATAAAAGATAGACATATGCTGTTGTGGGATGTTTTTTTATATAATTTTAAGGAGAACATTTCCGTCATACATGATTTCTGTGTAGCTTTAACCATTAAGGTTGCACACGCGACGGAAGCTCAAAAAATGGAGTAACTTCTCCCGTTTTCCCAACATTTTCCTTCACTGCTCTGCTCCTATTGATTGCAGCGTGATAAAAAGTATACTATAACCAGCTCAGGAGTATGAAAAATAATTATACCAAGTTTCGTTAAAATCCGTCGAGTAGTTTTTGTTTCTATAACGGTTATACAGACAGACAGACAGACAGACAGACAGACAGACAGACAACAATTTTACTGATTGCATTTTTGACATCAGTATCGATCCCTAATCACCCCCTGATAGTTATTTTGGAAATATATTTCATGTACAGAATTGACCTCTCTACAGATTTATTATAAGTATAGATATTTACAATATACACAAGAACCAGTTAAGCTATCTAAAGACCGTTAAAAACAGTCTAGAGATAGATCAACTGATCCAGATCACTGCCAGTCGGAAGCGTTTCCAAGATCCCTACTACTGCTCAACTGGTAGTGTATTTATCTATACTAATCTATACTTATATTATAAAGAGGAAAGATTTGATTGTTTGTTTGTTTGCATCGAATAGGCTCAGAACTACTAGACCGATTTGAAAAAAAATTACCATTATAATCCTACATTCCCTGATAATCATAGGCTATAGAATATTTTCAAAAACGTTAGGGATCCGTATGAAAACTTCGATAATGTAACCCAAGGTGTGAAAAAAATCCTTATATCCGTACGCTGCAAAAATTATTGTAAATAGAGCAAAGTGCAGTTTTACTGCTGTTTTTACTGCAGTTTTAAAGAATACATCAATATAAACAAATAAGTCAGCAATATTTGTTATTAGATTAAAAATAGATTGCAGTGCCCTGGCGGGGTCCACGTTGAGAAACTCTGTGATACTGATACCATAAGACCATTGTAACCAACTGGAGCAATAAATAAATGAATATGAATATGTATTTTGTAAATATTCAGTTAAATATTAGTAGATACAAGATATTATTTATTATTTTTCAAACTATCGTGATTAGTAGACATAACAATAGATTTTAACACGGGTGTTTATCACGTAAACTTTAATTTATTTTCCCGACGTTTCGGCTATGTTACAATAAACTAGTTTATTTCATTACATTAGGCTAATAAACTAACAAATTATTGTCACATCAATTTCTTATAATAAAAAATTGTTTTTTTTTGCGTTATTTCAAAACTTCGAGTTATTTTAAATATATATTATCGTAAATCGCATTCAAGCGTAAAGAACGCACGCACATAATGATGACATCTTTATCAATCCCGGTGAGATATGATATGATGATACGATAGCTATTGCGTGATGATTCACGCGAGTGGTCATAGGTAGGTAACTTCTAATACGCTATTTATACTTTCGCCCTAAATTTTGATTTCACTACAATTCTGAACTGACCTCTTTACGCGTCTGTATTGTTTCTAACTGACGAAAAGAGGTGGTTCTCAATTCGACGAGTGTATATTTATATAACTTTCTATTTTTAGTCTAAAGTTGGTTACATTTTAATTATATTTTATGAAAGACTAAAAGTTCCGGCATAAAAAAAATATCTCGACTTTCGGATTATTATAATTAATATATTAATTTAATTAACAATAATTATTATTGTTCGAAACATGCTTACAACGATGAAGGAAAACATCGTGAGGAAACCAGTTGGTATTCTTGTTCTTCTTGCCACGTGTAGAAAATGTGGGCAAATGTAATGTTTGGACGTGCCTCTGACTACCCCCACTAGACATCTTCGAAGGATCTAAGCGTCTGAAGATCAACACAATATTTTTACGTGAGTTGAATTTCCCGTTTCGTCAAATGTGTTTCCAGTTTCCACGAAAGTTTTGAATGTGAAATACTTATTAGGTGTTCGTAATAAGCAGGTGGGACGACAAGTCTCGCTGTTGATACATACATAAAATATGTCTAAACATGTTTGCGCGCGATTATAACCGTGAATTATGTGTTATGAATGTAATGACGCATTACATTGTTGTTTATTCCCGAACTCCAGTTCCTTGTTTTTGAAACTGAGAGAGCACGTGACCGTTACCGTATCTTGACTGCTGACAGGTCGGTTTTGTGGGTGTAACAAACGGTAATTTGTTTTGACATCACAAATACCGCGAAAATGTTTCGACTAATCGAAAAGTCAGGAGACGATATTAGTTTTTTTACCCCGAAGTCAAAGAAAGGAGGTTTTTAATTCAATACATTTTTCTGAACGCGCATATCTTTGTACCTAGTGATTGGATTTCGATGATTTTTTTTCTATTGTGTAGAGAATAATCCTTAGTTGGTCCGCTTTAAATTATATTAATGTAGGACTAATAGTTCCTTCATAAAACTTGAAACCAAATATCGTCCCGTAACTTTTCGATTGGTTTCATCATCGGGTAATTAGTTTTTTTTTCTTTTTTTATTTCGGAAGCCTAGCATAATGTATGTACACCGTGATAAATACACCATATCTAAGTAAAAAAATCGGCTAAGTGCGAGTCGGACTCGCGCACGAAGGGTTCCGTACCATTATCTATAAAAACAGCAAAAAAAACACGTTTGTTGTATAGGAGCCCCACTTAAATTTTATTTTATTCTCTTTTTAGTATTTTAGAAATACATCATCTGTGTAAATTTCAACTGTTTAGCTATCACGGTACATGAGATACAGATATACAACCTGGTGACAGACAGACAGACAGCGGAGTCTTAGTAATAGAGTCCCGTTTATATACCCTTTTTTACCTACAAAATAAAATAATTCAAAACATCTAAATAAAATCAGATGCAACTTCACAGAAATCACTTTACATTTTCCAAATTTAAATCACCGCCAACCAATTACCAAAAACACTATTTTTACCCGACTGTAAGCTATATGAGGGCTATGAAAAACGGTTTTCCGACCTTCATCAGTCAAGTCTCACGGCAGACTGCCGTTCGGAAGCTTGTAAAGACGGAATTTAAAAGTGTTATTTTACACAGAGCTACGAAGGAATCGAGCTCCGCACGAATATTGGCGGCGGATTGGCGGACTTTACACACAACGCTATCCAGCCCTAAACTAAGCAAAGCTTGTACTATGGGAACCAGATAACTAATAGACACATACTTACATACTTTTTTTTGTAAATATATACTTATTATACGTATTAACACCCAAACATCTATGTTCATCACAAAAATATTTATCCCGGGTGGGGATCGAACCCACAACCTACAGCGCAGAAGGCAGAGCTACTACCAACTGAGCTGTGAGGCCAGTCATAAAGTTATAACTTTTGTAGTTGCACGTTGCAGTTGCCTTTGTTCATTTAATTATATTTACCACTTGATTGCTACAATTAATTGTGAATTTATGTCAATATTAATAATTTAACTGTGCACTTAGTACACTAAGTAATACTTATGTAATCATTAATTATTATATCTAACCTTGTTATTGTTCTGTTTGCCCTTTACTGATTAATATCAATAAATACTATTATTCATTCCTCGAGTCAAATGTACTCATTCATTTTCATCAGATAATATGTTGCTTCCAGTAAGTTGCCACTTCCAAGGCCCTATCCGATGCCTCAAGTAAGTCCTCTCGGGTGCAGGTGGTACTATTATGATCATGTATGTAATGCTAACTACTGCAATATATACTGTGCCGAACTTAATGTTTGGACGTGCCTCTGACCCCAATGACCGACATTCTTAAGGATCTAAGCGCCTTGAAAAAAAAGGTAGACCCCAAGCCGTGTTTGTTGCCTGATTCTTCTAGGCTTGGTCGCGTGGAATCGGCGTAGCTTCACCTGACGTTTCAAAGTGATCCTTGTCATTTTATTGAAATAAATGATTTTTGAATTTGAATTTGAATTTGAGATCTGGGAGTATGTCTATCGTACTTGGGGATTACAGTCGTGATTTTATTTAATTTTTTTTTATAAATTCTTGGTAAATCTCTGTCAATTTGGTGACTTTTGGCGTCGCGCATCGTCTCTATAAGCGCCGTGTCCCGTGAGCATTTCTTTCGATGCTCTGCGTCACAGAGACAAATTTAGTTAAAAGTTATTTTAGATTCCACGAATCGTGGGCGAGTTTATTATACTAGGTGGTTGATACTACACATTAGACTTATGTTTAAATAAATAAAAAATAAAAAAACGACTGTAATCCCCAAGTACGGTAGACATCCCCTCAGATCTTCAAGCACTCATCCTTGAAGACGTCTAAAGGGATTAGTCAGAGGCACGTCCAAACATTACAAGGTTGTGGGGAACCAGATGATTACGTATAAAGTATTGGCTTAGGTAGCGGAGGTCGTCATAACGATCGTAATATAACATTCACCGCAATTTACCTACGTTTCGTTCCGTTACGTTTTTTTCCGTGGGATTATTGAAATTTGACAGGACAACGTCCGTCGGGACAGTTATTAGGGTGACCACTCTAGCGGGATTGACCAGAGATGTTTAGTTTATTCCAAAAATAGTAACAATTCATTATTTGTTGTGTTTGAAAATATTTGCGTGCGAGAAACGATTTATTGCATTTGTAAAACAGTTTGTGATCGTTAAAGTATAATTAAGTACATTTTTTTCCAAAATAAAGTAACATTTTATGTATTTTTTTGTTCCTAAAATATACGCTCTAAACATTGTGATAAAACTAGTCAGTATTCTTATAAGCGACGATGGGCTTTCAAACCTACATCGAATGCTAACTACAAAATGTGGGCTCGGTAATGTTTGGACGTGCCTCTGACTACATGACGGTCTGGAAATGATGTCTGCGGTAAATAAACCCTCTCTCGGAGGATAAGGGTAGATTTATATTAGATCAGGACGTGTCCAAGCCGGCCTTTAGTTTAATATAAATTGCTTCATACAAAATGTGTAACGTTTCAAACCCGTGCAGGTAGGGGTAGGGCTGCCATCCGTCCGGGTTTCCCCGGATTTGTCCTAGTTTAGAGGGCGTCCGGGGAGCGTCCGGACGGAGTTTCATTTGTAGTCCGGGTTTAAAATTATACCACCCGCGACACACGCACTGTACCCGCACACCGCGATTAACCGACGAACCGACTCGCTAAATTCACCCTTCCTCCTATTTTAAAAAGGTTTTGTTTTCATAACAGAGAGTATATCAATAATTTGAAAATTACTTAATATTTTACTATAAGGTTGTTAGCTGTGTAAACTACGAAACCCTACATTTCGCATGACCCGACACGCACTTGGCTCGTTTTTAGGGTTCCGTACCCAAAGGGTAAAATCGGAACCCTATTACTAAGACTTCGCTGTCCGTCTGTCTGTCCGTCTGTCCGTCTGTCACAGGGCTGTATCTCATGAACCATGATAGCTAGACAGTTGAAATTTTCACAGATTATGTATTTCTATTGCTGCTCGAACAACAAATACTAAAAACAGAATAAAATAAATATTTAAGGGGGGCTCCCATACAACAAACTTGATTTTTGCATTCCAGCGCCATCTAGTTTCATTTGATGTTACTACGTATTATAGGTACTTTTCGCGGTCTCATGCGACCGCTCGGGGTTTGAGAGGTAAGATGAAAGAGGTTTGCGATTCCGCTGGCAGGTGGCGCTATTTTACCACTATCGGTAAAGTAAGTCGGTAAATAGGTGGTACTTCACATGATCGAATAAAAAGTTTGAAATTGAATTATTGAATTCATGTAGTTAGGTAAATAGGTACCTAGGTAGATATTATTAATTTCCAATTAATTTCGAGTTCGAATCCTGGCCGTGCATCAATGGATATTTCTGTTCGAAAAATGTACCTAAGTATATGCGCGTTACACGTGTTTATAACAGTGAAGGAAAACATCGTGAGGAAACCTGTTAGTATTCTTGAAAGCGGCGACGGGATTGCAACCTGTCACGTGTGGAATGCTAACTACGTAGTTAGGTAAATAGGTAGGTTACGAGATATTATGAATTAAAAAAACGGGACTACTAAGACACCGCTGTCCGTCTGTCTGTTACCAGGCTGTATCTCGTGAACCGTGATAGCTAGACAGTTGAAATTTTCACAGATGAAAATTTCTCTAAAATCAGCATAAAATAAATATTTAAGTGAGACTCCCGTACAACAAACGTGATTTTTTTGCCGTTTTGATAATAGTACGGAACCCTTCGTGCGCGAGTCCGACTCGCACTTGGCCGGTTTTATTTATTACAGTTAAAAAAAAACCTGATAACATGTCCGGGTTTTGGGCTCTAAAATCCGGGGTTTTCACGCGTCTTGTCCTGGTTGCCAATTTTTAGAGATGGCAACCCTACGTCCGGGCCACGTACACGGCACGCTCTGGATACGGCCCGGTCTATTATAAATCTACCCTAATAGTGATTATTTCATGTGATGAAAAATATAATGAAGGCAGGTATTAATGTTGATGGATATAAGGGAAGATGTAGACCAAAGAAAGGATGGATGGATTGTTAAAAATAAGTATGTTAAGATATGAGTAAGAAAATAGTAAATACTGCGATGACGACTGATAGAAGTGAGTGGAAAAGAGATGCATGATGGTGTTTTCTATGAAGTAGGATAAAGGCAGATAGATGATTAACCCTCGTATTTAAGAACGACACTATGAGAACACGCACCCACAGTGGACGAAATCTTTTTTCACAAATATCACTTTATGTGTTGTGCGACACTGCATATAGTGTGACTAGAGGCACATTGTCGTGTGCCTCTAGCCAAAGTTGAGCTCTAAAGACATACGGTAGCGTGCGACATAGTGCCGCTCAACACATAAAGTGATGTTTATGAAAAAAGATTTCGTCCACTGTGGGTGCGTGTTCTCACAGTGTCGTTCTTGAATACGAGGGTAAGAAAGCTACGAAAAATACTTACATTTTTTTTATACATTATAGTACGAGTAATTATATTTTATTCACGACTGTTATATAAAAGTGTACATTAGCAAAACAAACAGGTATTTCGAGGGTTAGACGATTATTAACGACTGTTATATAAAAGTGTACATTAGCAAAACAAACAGGTATTTCGAGGGTTAGACGAGCCGATAAGTTTTCCGATATTGAGATTACTTACTTTAACCGACACGACCACATGCTGTTATTGCTATTTTTTGTTAATGGCAATCGTCTTATTGGATTTACATTTCTGTCAGATGTAATTTCAATAAGAGCCGTTTCCGAGATTCAGATTGTATATATTATTTATAAGAATTGCTCGTTTAAAGGTATTAGATTTAATCCTTAGGTGTTTCTTTTCTTTAAAGTAAGATCCTTTCCCTAAGGTACATAATAATTAAGTAGCTAATTTATTTCTTAAAAAAACAAAAATTAAACATACCGTGTGTTTTTTTCTAATATTTGAATATGTGTGTAATTTCCTGTCAGTGTGGAAATACAATAAATATTTATCATATCGGTTACTATAAAACTACCCGTTGGTAATGAATTCTACGCGAAGTAATTTAGATAACCTATGTGATATGTCATGATAAGATAAATACATTATACCTACATATAAATAGGCAACCGACAGATTATCCTTTTTAGGGTTCCGTACCCAAAAGGTAAAAACGGGACCCTATTACTAAGACTTCGCTGTCCGTCTGTCTGTCACAGGGCTGTGTCTCATGAACCGTGTTATCTAGACAGTTGAAATTTTCACAGATTATGTATTTCTGTTGCTGCTATAACAACAAATACAAAAAAACAGATTAAAATAAATGTGTTGTTTTGCTTTACAAGCTTTGCTTAGTTTGAAGCTAAATGGCGTGGTGTACAAATGTCCACCAATATATCTATTTCTACTTCTTTTTCGCCTTATACCACGCCCTCGTGGGCTCGGCACAACATCTAGATGTGGCTAATAATGTTGTGCCTAATTGATTTGGCTAGGGATGTTTTACAACCGGCCGCCTGCCTGACGTCAACCCTCTTTGGGAAAGCTTCCACCAATTTTATATATTATTAATTATATAAGGTCCAAAAGGGAACGTGTTAAGGAACGCAAAGCTTTGTGAAGAAAGTTTAAGGAGATAGGTCATTACCATAAATCCACTCACGCACTATTTACCCCCCCCCCCCCCCCTTTTAAACATCCAAAAATATCCAAGAACATCCTAGAATCCATTTACGGAAAGACAAATGACAACTTCCCCGCAGGATGTCCCAAATTAAAGCATCCTTTATTGTTTCTTTGAGAAAACTCCACAAATAGACTATTTGAGAAGGAAGATATTAATTTCGCGTGTATTCTGGAGGAAATCGGGGTTGATGGAACTTAAGAGGAAAGGATGTGTCAGTGGTGTCAGTGACCTCGCCTTCCGATCTAAAGGTCTTAAAAGGTGTTATAATCAACCGACAAAGAAAAGAGCGGTTCTCGATTTGACGTTTATATTTTTTTAGGGTTTCGTACCCAAAGGGTAAAAACGGGACCCTAATAGGGTCTACGACGTCTGTCTGTCTGTCTGTACGTCTGTCACAGGGCTGTATCTCATGAACCGTGATAGCTAGACAGTTGAAATTTTCACAGATTATGTATTTCTGTTGGCGCTACAGAAACTGTCTGTAATTTACTTAGCTAGTATGATTATCTAACGAATTATATAAAAATTAACTGTTTCGCTATTCATAGTTTTGATTAAAAACGAAACTAGTGTTTATGAAGAGCCAACTTTGGAAAATAAATCTATCGAGAAAAGTTTCACCAATCGTGTTTCTGTCTGTAATTTATCTAAATTATATCCTTAAGTTATCTTTGTCATAAAAAAACAAAACTGTATGTTTTGCGGTTATTGAGAGAAAACGATTCTGCATTCATCAAAAACATTTATTACTCGTCTTAAAACGTAATAATTTAGACTGAATTTATCGTTAGTCTGTCTCGACGAGGTTAATACATTTTGTAAGATATGTATTAACCTCGTTGAGACAGACTTTACTCGTACATCCATTGTTTGTTTACGTACTCATATCATGTAAATGCTAAATTAGTAATTGACGTACGAATTCCTTAGCCTATTCTCGTTTAATGTTCCCTTTTTATTCCACTGCTCTATGATTGTTTATTTTTTAGGGTTCCGTACCCAAAGGGTAAAAGCGGAACCCTATTACTAAGACTTCGCTGTCCGTCTGTCTGTCACAGGGCTGTATCTCATGAACCGGGATAGCTAGACAGTTGAAATTTTCACAGATTATGTATTTCTGTTGCTGCTCTAACAACAAATACTAAAAACAGAATAAAATAAATATTTAAAGGGGGCTCCCATATAACAGACATGATTTTTTTGCCGTTTTTATAGATAACTAGCGACCCGCCCCGGCTTCGCACGGGTAGCATGTTATTATACATATAAACCTTCCTCCTGAATCACTCTATCTATTAAAAAAAACCGCATCAAAATCCGTTATGTAGTTTTAAAGATATAAGCAAACATACATATTACATACAGACGCGGGAAGCGGAAAGCGACTTTGCTTTATACTATTTAGTGATGGTACGAAACCATTCGTGCGCGAGTCCAACTCGCACTTGGCCGGTTTTTTAACGGAATGTGTGTGTAATCAGCACGTGTTTTGGTCTAATAGAGATTATCAAAGAACTATTTTATACAGTACTAGCTGTTCCGACAGACGTTGTCCTGTCTAAATTTTAATAATCGCATAGAAAAAAACACTTTTTTTTTTTCGAATTTTTCAATTCTTATTGATTTTGGTTGATTTTTCAAACGTAAAATTGTTATAAGTTCTTTCATGCAAATAAATAAAAATATTTAACCAATTTGATGCAGTACCTAATTAAGAAGTTATGCGCGTACACACATTCCGGCGATTTATTTTTATTTATACTAGCGACCCGCCCCGGCTTATACATATAAACCTTCCTCCTGAATCACTCTATCTATTAAAAAAAACCGCATCAAAATCCGTTGTGTAGTTTTAAAGATATAAGCAAACATACATACATACATACATACAGACGCGGGAAGCGGAAAGCGACTTTGCTTTATACTATGTAGTGATGAGATAGTCTTAGAGAATACAATCCCGGGGTCCCGGGATTACGCTTCAAAAATCCCGTAATTCCGGGATTGAAAAACATGCTCGGGATTGTATTCCCTAGATAGTATGCTCTTCAAGTCATAAGAAATATTACATTATGCAGCAAAATCTCTACATATAATAACATCGAAATAGGACAACAAATAATGACTTTAAAATAATGAAACTTACCTCTTCGATGGACGATGACATTAATCCAGAACTGAAACAAAAAATAACAAATTAATACGCATTAATTACCTTTTCAAATATTTTTTTTAAACGCGCTTTTATCTGTTAATAAAAGTTAATAAAAATACAAAGAGGCAAAATACGTCGAGTCTTTAGGCGAGATTAAAAAAAATGTTTCGACCAATCAATAAAAAAATGTTTTAACACAATACCACCATAAAGCACGACCCCTTTTTTCGTCAATCCTAATAATATTATAAATGCGAAAGTTTGTGATAATTTGCTATGTTTGTTCCCTAATCAAAACGACAAAACGGATTATAAAATTTGTTGTAGTATGTAAATAAAAGATCAGAATAAATAAAGGGGGAACTTAGAATCCGAAAAACAACCTCTATATGATACAAAAACGCAAAAAGAATGATTGTGGTATAGATGGCGTTAGTGTGCAACAAATTCTGACATCATTGACTTAAAACATTTAGTCGTCATAGCAACGCAGTTTTGACTAATGAATGATACGCATTCTACCAAAATTCGAAATTTATTTTATCAGTACAAGATTTGTAGGGAAAAAATTGGAAGCTGCCTGAAATTGCTTTTTCCTATGTGATCATAACAAAAAAAAATTGACATAACACCGTTTGTCACGGTTCGGCTAGTTAAAAATATGGCTTCAAATTCAAATTTAAATGAGAGCATTTTCGTCTCTAGTTTACGTTTGTCAGTTAACACATTCTCGTTCGGATGATCTAGATTTCTAGATCTACAAAACTTGGCATAAAACCGGCCAAGTACGAGTCGGACTCGCGCACGAAGGGCACCATTATCTATAAAAAAACGGCAAAAATATCACGTTTGTTGTATGGGAGCCCCCCTTAAATATTTATTTTATTCTGTTTTTAGTATTTGTTGTTATAGCGGCAACAGAAATACATGATCTGTGAAATTTCAACTATCTAGCTATCACGGTTTATGAGATACAGCCCTGTGACAGACAGACGGACAGACAGTCTTAGTAATAGGGTCCCGTTTTTACCCTGGGTGCGGAACCCTAAAAAAGATGCATGTAGTTAACACCTAGCATAGTAGCCATTAACGTGACTCATGACAGATTAGATGTTTTGGCTTTGTTTGCACAGTATCATCAAGAATCTGATACGTATATACACACTAGCTTTTACTGCAACCTCGCCGATTAGATTCAAGATTTTTTTAATGACTACATCGTAAAACATTGAAATTCCCGAAAATCAAAGGGAAATTTTGGAGAAAAAAGTAGCCTATGACCATCTCAAAACTTTTAACTATCTCTATGTGAAATTTCATCACAATCGGCCACGCAGTTTGGCCGTGATAACGTCACAGACAGACCCTCGTATTCAAGAACGACACTATGAGAACACGCACCCAAAGTGGACGAAATCTTTTTTCATAAACATCACTTTATGTGTTGAGTGGCACTATGGCGCACGCTACCGTGTGCCTTTAGAGCTCAACTTTGGCTAGAGGCACACGACAATGTGAGTCTAGTCACACTATGCAGTGTCGCACAACACAAAGTGATTTTTATGAAAATAGATTTCGTCCACTGTGGGTGCGTGTTCTCATAGTGTCGTTCTTGAAAACGAGGGTAAGTTACTTTCGCATTTATAATATCAGTATAGAAGAAAACTTACCAACATAGTAATGAAGACTTTTTTTCTTTGGTTTTAGACATTTTATTCCACTATTTTGCACTAAAAGCTTGTTAAATCACTTTGCACTGTCACCAGACTGACTATACCAAACCAGAAATATGTATATGGAAAATCGTACTAAATCAGAAAGTTTGTGAAGATGTTTGTATGTTTGTGCCTCAATCAGGCCTAAACGACAAAACGGATTAAGTTAAAATTTGCTGTAAATGTAGATATAATGCCCGAATAAAACATAGACTACTTTAAAATATGAAAAACATCCCCAAAAAGATAAAAAAAACACAAAAAGGAATGATTTTGGTATAGATGGCGCTGGTGTGCAACCAATCTTACATCACAGACTAAAAACATTCAGTCTTTTCTATTCGATTATTGAAATTTGACAGGACAACGTCTGTCGCGGGTCTGCTAGTAATATGTGAGGAAATTTTGTGAGGAACTTTGTGGGTTTTAGATGTTTGTAACTCACTCACGCCATAAACAACAAAAGGATTTCAATGAAACTTAGAACATACATAGCCTATGTGCTGAAATAGCAGATAGGCTAGTTTTTATCTAGGTACCATGAGCGCTAGGTAACAAAATTCAAAATCAAAAAACTTTAACCCAAAACAGAATGTGAGTCAATAGTGCATATTAATATGCCAACACCATCTATTTTAAGAATCATTTAGTTTAAAAGATATTTAGTTACATGATTAGGAAGAGTATCAATTTCCTTATTTCTAATTAGTAGCTAATTAGTTACGATATTTCATTATCGAGTTATTTGAACGAGAACGTTCGTTTAAAAGAAAAAATAATAATTTTGTTTCTAAATCTTATAAACATACTTGAAATTTGATAAATATTGTGATTCAAACAGAACCTAAAATAAATGGAACAACAAGTAAGAAATAAAAAAAACCGGCCAAGTACGAGTCGGACTCGCGCACGAATCTGTCATCGCACCGTCTGTCTGCTGTCTGTCCGCTATAACAACAAATAATAAAAACAGAATAAAATAAATATTTAAGCGTGGCTCCCATACAACAAACGCGTTTTTTTGGAGATTTTTTTATAGATAACTAGCCGACCCGTGACATACGTTGTCCTGTCAAATTTAAATAATTGATTGACAGCAAAATCCCCATTTACAAAATGATCCGCCATTTATTGAATTCATTTGTTACCTACAAAAAATGTGATAAATGAAGAACCGCTTTACTGATTTTGTGCAAACTTCACAGAAACCATCTACTAAATAGTCCGAACAAAGCCTAAACATTTGGTTTGGATAGGTGATCCCGTTCTTGAGTTATAAAATTACAACGAAAAGTGGCATTGATTTTTATATATATAGATGGTACGGAATCTTTCGTGCGCAAGTCCGACTCGTACTTGGCCGTTTTTAGGGTTCCATACCCTAAGGGTAAAAACGGGACCCTATTACTAAGACTTCGCTGTCCGTCTGTCCGGCTTTCTGTCACAGGGCTGTATCTCATAAACCGTGATAGCTAGACAGTTGACATTTTCACAGATGAAGTATTTCTGTTGTCGCTTTAACAACAAATACTAAAAACAGAATAAAATAAATATTTAAGCGAGGCTCCCATACAACAATGTCGTGTTTTTTTTTTGCCGTATTTTATAGATAATGATACGGAACCCTTCGTGCGCGAGTCCGACTCGTACTTGGCCGGTAAAATATTTTAAGTACCACTAATCTAAGCACACTAAACTGTAGTATAACTAGTAGAAATTACAAACACAACACTACTCCGGAGCGTGAAGCGAAAACATCTGCACTCAGTTATGATAATCAGGATGTTTTTAATATGCGACGACACGGTTCGCGTACATGGTGTTCTAATAAAGCTTTTTTACATCAACACAAACACACAGACATTCATGCATGATTTGAGTCACAGTTTACATACACCCTCACACTTACCCTCGTATTCAGGAACGACACTGTGAGAACACGCACACACAGTGGACGAAATCTTTTTTCATAAACATCACTGTATTGTGCGACACTGCATAGTGTGACTAGAGGCACACGACAGTGTACCTCTAGCCAAAGTTGAGCTCTAGAGGCACACGGTAGTGTGCGCCATAGTGTCGCTCAACACATAAAGTGATGTTTATGAAAAAAGATTTGGTCCACTGTGGGTGCGTGTTCTCATAGTGTCGTTCCTGAATACGAGGGACAGAGTTCTCCGGTCAGACCCTTGCTCTTTAGTTACTAGAGTTTATACACTCCGTTACATAAAAATCTAATGTTTGGACGTGCCTCTGCCCATCCACTTTAGAGATCTTGAATAGTAATTATTATTATTAGTAACTAGCGGCCCGATACGTTCTTCGCTACGTATAAAGTAAAATATAAAAAAAAACCGCTCTACCGATTTTGCTGTGTTGACTGTTGATAGTCAGTCATTCATAAGTTTATTAGTATTTTTTAAGTATTAGATTAGGAATAGGATTATAGTCGTAATTCTATTTAATTTCGATTTAATTTGACCAGCCTGTATGTTGGAACCCAATATGGCCGCTCCAAATACGCGATAGTTTATTAATTCATCGCTTGCAAGCGCTGTCAGCTGTGATTATTAACTAGATCTAAATAGGGTGTCTATTTACTTTCGTAGGCTATTAGGAGAACGACTAATTACAAGCTTTTATCAATATATTTAGCCTGCACTGTTCGTTTATTAGGGTTCCGTACCCAAAGAGTAAAAAAGGGACCCTATTACTAAGACTTCGCTGTCCGTCTGTCACAGGGCTGTGTCTTATGAACCGTGATAGCTAGACAATTGAAATTTTCAGAGATGATGTATTTCTGTTGCCGCTATAACAACAAATACTAAAAACAGTTAAAAATATTTTTTTACGTGGGGCTGACATACAACAACCTTGTTTTTTTTTGTTTTTTATAGATAATGGTACGGAAACCTTCATGCGTGAGTCCGACTCGCACTTGGTCAGTTTTTTTTTTGTAACTTTCATTTGCAAACCATTTAGAACATTTTTTGGTATCTGATTGAGCTGAAATTTTGCATACACCTTTAGTTCTGGTGACAATACAATAATATGGTGACAGCGAGCTGATCTGATGATGAAGTCAGGAGCTGTTCAACGGAAACTCACAATCACAACGGAACTAGATAGTAGAAGTATATAGTTCGATTGGATAAAAACTTTTCATACCTGTCAAGTTTTAATGACAATGTTATATTGTGTGACAGGTGATAGGGCCCTGCTCTGATCTACAGCTCGAAGGAGGATTTTAAAAATATTTTTCTAACAGAAATACCTAGTTCCCATATTCGCTCTTAATCTTTTTCCGTCTTATTAATAAACGTAGACTAGCGCAGGATTAAATTTAGTCCAACGCTTACGTTTGGACTAGTCGAATTCAATATTAATAAACAAGGATTAGAAATGGAGTTGCTTACATTAAGCTGGTATTAACAAGTCTTGGTGTAACCTCAGATGATCTTTGGATAAGTAAATTTTTATTAATAGCACCGAAACGGTGCTATTAATAAAAAAGTCTAATTTATCGTAACCTCAAAATGAAAGTTAAGAACCTCCTTTTTCGTCGGTTCATAATGCAAATTGGTCATGTAACCCAATCAATCGTGAAAGGCCAAATTCATTTAGAATCAACAATGGCGCCATCTACATCAACTGATTGAATAAGTAGGTATACCTATTCTATGCTCGTTCATTCATTATACCGCTGAATTGGATGACGGCATATTGAAATCCTAATAATATTATAAATGCGAAAGTTTGTGAGTTTGTTCCTCAATCAGGCCTAAACGACAAAACGGATTATGATGAAATTTACTATTGATGTAGATATAATGCCCGAATAAATAATAGACTACTTTAAAATATGAAAAACATCCATCCCCAAAACGATAAAAAACTCAAAAGGGATGATTTCTGTATAGATGGCGCTGGTGTGCAACAAATCTGACATCATAGGCTAAAAGCATTCAGTCTTTTCTATTTGATAAAATTTGACAGGA
This sequence comes from Hydriomena furcata, assembly GCA_912999785.1. NCBI lineage: Eukaryota > Metazoa > Arthropoda > Insecta > Lepidoptera > Geometridae > Hydriomena > Hydriomena furcata. Next base: position 2,736,732 of record OU538848.1, read on the forward strand.
CAAGGTCTGTCACGGGGCGGCTAGTCATTCATAAATGAGTATTTTTATCAAAATATTAGTTTTTTTTTTTTTTTTTTTTTATTTATTTACCATTTTAACATTTATTACATAATATTTGCTTATATAATAGCATCTAAAAACCACTAAGGTTTATGCAGTGCTACGCGAGATCACATCACTCAAGAAGTAAGTAAGAAAGTAGCTACAACTAAACAAGTAAACAAAAAATAAAAACAAAATAAAAATTGTTACGAATCTTGGGAGCTAGGCATTTAACTTATACCTAACCTACCTAACGTGTGTAATGTGTAAAATGAATCATGAGTTAAATCAAACTCATGAAATATCTTTTTAACTTCATTTTGATATTTTTAGGTGTCAAATTGTTACGTAAGTCGGAAGGCAACGTATTGATAAGTCGAGGGACAAGATAACTGGTTGTTCGCTCGCCATAGACATTGCCTGCGCGCGGCGTAGTTGTATGTGTCAGCCGCGAAAAGCAAACTACTTTTTATCAATGTAAACCATAGCCTCACTCAGGGATAATGTAGCTATAAATACATAGATTTATAAAATCATGTCTGTTTTAAGGGTAGGCAGAGACCACGGCTTCCCACTTGCTACGATCCTGACATACATCTTTTGCTTCATTCACTCTCATCACATTCCTCATGCATGCGTCGGTTTAGAGTAATCTTGACCTGGCCTTTTTAGGGATCCGTACCCAAAGGGTAAAAACGTGCCCCTATTACTAAGACCTCGCTGTCCGTCTGTCTGTCACAGGGCTGTATCTCATGAACCGTGATAGCTAAACAGTTGAAATTTTCAAAGATGATGTATTTCTGTTGCCGCTATAACAACAAATACTAAAAAATGAATAAAATAAATATTTAAGTGGGGCTCCCATGCAACAAACGTGTTTTTTTGCAGATTTTATAGATAATGGTACAGAACCTTTCGTGCGCGAGTCCGACTCGCACTTGGCCGGTTTTTTCAAAACGTCACCATTTTCGTCCATAAAAATACGCTGAGGTCTTCCTCTTTCTACGGTCCCGTTCACACTAGTTCGCTATGTATATATTTTAACATAAGCATTAAAAGGGTGCACAGTGGTTCTATTTTGGAAAATAGGTGGACATGAGGTCGGAAGTAAGAATTTCAGAATTTCAAAATTCACAAACAGGAAAAAACGCAAAGTTAAATAGGTATTCACTTGAAACAACTATAAATTACTAGCCTCCGTCCGTGGCTTCGCTCGCGTAGTACCTGGTCCTGAATAATGCTATTCCAAGGCATACGCTATGTATAATACAAGTTTCATCGAAATTGTTTGGGCGTGATCGAAGCACAAACATACAAATATCCCCACTAACTTTCCGATTTATAATATCACTAGCTGTCCCGGCAGACGTTGTCCTGTCAAATTTCAATAATTCCATAGAAAATAGCACTTTCAGTTTTTTCCGAACTTTATACGTCCTGTACAAAAAATACCCTACGACCTATTCTCAGACCTACTGAATATACACAAAAGAAAACATAAAAACCGGCCAAGTGCGAGTCGGACTCGCGCACGAAGGGTTCCGTACCATTATCTATAAAAACGGCAAAAAAAATCATGTTTGTTGTATGGGAGCCCCCCTTAAATATTGATTTTATTCTGTTTTTAGTTTTTATTTGTTGTTAGAGCAGCAACAGAAATACATAATCTGTGAAAATTTCAACTGTCTAGCTATCACGGTTCATGAGATACAGCCCTGTGACAGACAGACGGACAGCGAAGTCTTAGTAATAGGGTTCCGATTTTACCCTTTGGGTACGGAACCCTAAAAACGGTAGCCGTTTCGGTTGACTTTAGTTACAAACACTGTGACACGAGGATTTTATATCACTACATAGTATAAAGCAGTCGCTTTCCGCTTCCCGCGTATGTATGTATGTATGATTGCTTATATCTTTAAAACTACAAAACGGACTTTGATGCGGTTTTTTTTTTGATAGAGTGATTCAGGATGAAGGTTTATATGTATAATACATGCATAATATAGTAGAAAAACATTGATAATTTTAGAGGTTTCTAATGTGATGTAAATAAACACATTTTTTTGCGCTTACATTGCAAACGCTGGCTGACTCTACGAGATAGATCAAAATAATGTACTACAGTATATTGTACACCTTAAAAACGTCTACAAAAAAGTCCACGATGGTATTAGAAATGTCTTACGCACAGCGAAGCGGGCACGGGCCAGCTAGTTGAAAAATAAGATATTCCTGAAAATAATCCCTTCACTTTATTTTTATCAACAGCCCAGTGACAATAAAATAACCAGTGGGATGAGAGGCACAAACCGTTCGTTTACGACAAGAACCGCGAATATACTAGCCATTTCTTATCTTATCGGCCAAAGTATGTCATATATTATGACTGTACATGTGACAAGTCAAAATGAACCTTATTGCTATAACAAAACAGTGTTGTATTGTTACTATGAATATTTGAAGTCTGTACCAATATGTAACAAATGAAAATGAACCTTATTCCCATAACATTACGGTGTGTAGGTACAATTATACTATGAAAATTTGAAGTAGTTGACTCGCGAATTTGAACCTTATTTTTATTGGACTATGGTTTAATTGTCTATGTATTATTACGGGCCTCTGAGACGATCAATAAAAGTTGACAGTGGTTACGTGATAGATGACTTGTCAAATGTAATGTTTAAGTCTCTGATTACCCCTTTAAACATCTTCAGGGGTCTAAGAGCCTGGAGATCCGATGTACCGTTAGTACTTGGGGATTGCAGTAATCATAAATAAATAATAAATAAATAAATATTGGCGGACTTTACACACAACGCCATCTAGACCCAAACTAAGCAAAGCTTGTACTATGGGAACCAGATAACTAATAGAATACTTATATACTTTTTTTTTTTGTAAATACATACTTATTATACATAGTAACACCCAGACACAGAACAAACATCTATGTTCATCTTACAAATATTTGCCCTGGGTGGGGATCGAACCCACAACCTACAGCGCAGAAGGCAGAGTTACTACCAACTGAGCTGTGAGGCCTGTCAAATCTTATACGTCTTTCTTGTTATCGTATATCTGATCCGATATTTAATTTAGAGGTGTGACCAGACATAGCGCGGCATTTGAGAGCGGCATTTAACCCCTCCCCCCCGCAACTAGATCCGGGGCTGAAGCTATACCGTCTGTTTCTTTAGGTGTACTAGTATTAAATGTTAAATAGGTAAATAGGTGAAGTTTGTTTGTATTGCATTATAATTATCGATAACCCAACAGTCTCAAGTACCTTGCCAGTGACCTAACAGCACAGTTGGTAGTAGCTCTGCCTTCTGAGCTGTAGGTAGTGGGTTCGATTTTAAGTACAAACATTTGTGTTATGAATATAAATGTTTGTTCTGTGTCTGGGTGTTATAATGTATAACAAGTGTTTATTTCCAAATGAAAGAGTTAATTAATCTATACCAGTCGTCTGGTTATAGTACAAGCTTTGGTTAGTTTGGGGCTAGATGGCGCTGATATGTGATATGTCCCTAGACACCTTCCAAATTTCCAGTTTCTAGTTTCTAGGTTTAGGATGTGCGTCGATATATCAGTCAGTCAGTCAGAAGTGTTAATAACTTAATACAAGAGTTTTATAATATTAGATTTCTGCCCCAGGTATCGAACCCACACCTCTATCCTCTAGTGTATCTAGTTACTGTAATAATTAAGTAAAAATCTTTTAAAACTTACCTCTCTTCGAACATCGTCGAATTTCCCATAAATCCATCTTCAATCAGACTTGAATCCTCCGGAATCTGATCAAACGCGTTGATCGACCGGTCAAACTGCCCTGAACGATCAAACTCCATCGATCGGTCGAAATCCAGCATCTCTTGTCGCTCGTGCCTATCAGTCACTGACCGATCGAAATTGACTGAACGTTCATACTTCTCAGTGGCTGATCGGTCAAAGTTCACGGAACGCTCAAACTTTGAACGATCCAATCCTTCCGACTGGTCGAATTCTACTGATTTGTCGTGTGATAGCTTTTCGCGACCCAATCTTTCAAAGACTGATCGAGCAGACACTTCATTCTGCCTTTCACTTTCGTGCGTTCGGTCAAAAGAAACTGTCTTTTCATGACCCGACCGGTCAAACACAGGTTTCTCTTGACTGGGTCGTTCAGGCCTTTCTCTGTCATAGTTGAGAGCTCTGTCAATTTTCTCATTGGTAGATTCGATACCGCTTAATCGGTCTTTGGATTCGAATGACTGACCGCTGTTTCGTCTGTCATCTGTCAAACTGTTAAAGTCACTGTCAACAGATTTTTCTCTGTATTTCTGGTCCCACAGTTTTTTGGTTTCGTCTTGGGCACGTCGTTTTAGTTCCGATATTTTTTCTCGTTCGTTTTCTATCATTTGGCATCCTGAAAATTAAATTGAATTAAATAGGATCAATTATTTACAAAAATATATTAGTATTCTATCAGTAATCTGATGCCCATAGTACAAGCTTTGCTTAGTTTAAAGCTAGATGGCGTTGTGTGCAATGTCCCCCAATATTTATGAAAAAAATGCTGGTATAAAACATGTTTTCCTTGACCTTGTATTTTATTTCTTTTAAACCATTTAAATTTAAGAAAATTGTATTTTTTGATTCTGACCAAATTTTTGTTACATTTTTTGACATTGCTATACACACGTTTGTGTCTTGATCGATGTCATGTCAACATGACAAGGTCACACCTTGTCAAACCTGACCTTTAACCTTAACAATGAAAATATATTATTTTATTATCATAATAATATTTTTTGTCATATTTATGTCTGAGCTAATCTTATTCCTTGTTTTAATTACCTAGTTTTTAAGTTTTTATTTTATGGTTGCTAACCACCATTTCTACTACCATTTAAGTTGGCTGGTAGAACATGCCTTGGCATTAAGTCAGTCTTTTGTACTTATTTTTAAGTGCAATTAAAGTATTAATAAAAATATTACATACCCTGTTCTTCCAACATCACAAACCGCTTCCTCTCCACCTCCATTAGACTATCCAGCGTCCGTTTTCCCAGCGAATTGACATCTGTGTCACTTGACAGTAACGGCGCGTCAAACGTCACCTTTGATATCCTGTCAATGTCATCCTGCGACGGTATTTTACCGGAATCGGATATCCTGCAATCTTTAGTGTTAGGCTCGTCGCCACAGCTCTTTCTATGCAACACTTTTGTTATTTGAAATATGTGTTCATCTTCAATTTCCTCGTTTATTTTCTCGGTTACTTTGTCGGGTGAGAGAGATTTCGATTTGTATTTATTATCGGAAGGTTTACCATTCTTAATATATCTAGTTTTCTCATCATCATCCTTAGATTTTTTACCGAACGAATCTTTTTTGATGATCTTCCCGAACGCGGCGAAAGTTGGTATTTTTGATGAAGAGTTACTTTTGACAGGTCCCGTGTTTTTGTCCTTCTTCTTGGAATGCCTCAAGCTGCCGAATCTGTCGAAAGCTGAATCGTTTTCGATGATCTCGTTGTTGTAGAACATGTTTTCGTTGAGACTCTGCGACATAACATCGACCTTTTCCGGTGATTTTGGTTTTTTCTTCCGTTTAAGCGAGTCGAAGTTCCTCTCCCAAAATCCTTTTTTCTCTTTACTCTTCGGACTATCGTTTTCGGTGATCCTTTTCTCTATATCCACAGTCATGGATTGGGACATTTGATCGATTGAATTGAACTTATCTTTGAGTTCTTTGGTGTGTTCTTCGAAGTTACTGATTTTGGTATCTATATCATCGCTATCACTGCTTTGCGGTGAGTAGCCGAACTCACCCGACTTTGTTCGCGTTTGGTCGGTGTAGAAGGCGGAATCTGGGCTCTGAGCTCTTTCGATCTCATTGAGCTTGGTAACTATGGGCTTTAGCTCTTTTTCTAGGCTCTGTACTTTAGCAGTTAGGTCTTCTACGTTGTTAAGATGCTTAACGTACTCCGTGTGTAAGACTTTTGTCTCGTCTAGAGCGGAAGTGAGATTGTTGTTAGCTTCGAACTTTAGAGTGAGTATTCTTGTCTTCTGAGCCTCGATTTTCTTGGTTAGAAGGATTATTTCGTTCTGTAGATCCTCTCTGTTAGATAATCTGTAAGTTAAATTAATAATTTATAAAACATTTGCCTTAAGGTCTAACTTTATATCGGTATGCAAATTTAAATAATTAATAATATTTAAAGATAAGAAAACTTAGTGTTTCTAGAAGCGACGCTTACCACCTGTAATGTAACTAAGTAATTACTGTAAAATGTGGCAGGTTGCAAGCTCATCGCCTCTTAAGCTTTTTTTTCATTTGGCAATTGTTCATTCGAGTAATTGTTTTAGTGAAATTGTCCATTCAGGCAATTGTTTTAGTAAAGTTTTAGTAATATTTTTAAAAGCTTTCCGCAAACTTCAGTTATTATTTATTATTATTATTTATTTATTTATACATAATTAGCACGGTACAAGACCAATTACACTAACTATTAACACATTATATTATGTCCAATCATTTAATACTAAATTAAAAATAATTACTCGTATTAAATACCTACATAAATAATTATACATTTTTACATGTCATGGCCTCACAGCTCAGTTGGTAGTAACTCTGCCTTCTGCGCTGTAGGTTGTGGGTTCGATCCCCACCCAGGGCAAATATTTGTGTGATGTTTGTTCTGTGTCTGGGTGTTACTATGTATAATAAGTATGTATTTACAAAAAAAAAAAAAAGTATATAAGTATTCTATCAGTTATCTGGTTCCCATAGTACAAGCTTTGCTTAGTTTGGGGCTAGATGGCGCTGTGTGTAAAGTCCGCCAATATTTATTTATTTTATTTAATAGGAATTCAGTTATACTTACAGTTCAGATTCCTCTTCCAAATGCTGGAACTCCAGGTCTTCGTATATCTTCGATTCGTTATCCAATATATCCTGAGCGTTTTGAAGCTCTTCCAACGTTGCGCAGTTGCCCTTGTGATCTTTCTCTAATCTGAAATTAAAGACACATTATGACAAAACGGGAATTTACTCAGGTAAAAATATTAAAAAAAAAACCGGCCAAGTGCGAGTCAGACTCGCGCACGAAGGGTTCCGTACCATTATCTATAAAAACGCCAAAAAAAAACATGTTTGTTGTATGGGAGCCCCCCTTAAATATTTATTTTATTCTGTTATTAGTATTTGTTGTTAGAGCAGCAACAGAAATACGTAATCTGTGAAAATTTCAACTGTCTAGCTAACATAGTTCATGAGATAGAGCCCTGTGACAGACAGACGGACAGACAGACGGACAGCGAAGTCTTAGTAATAGGGTCCCGTTTTTCCCCATTGGGTACGGAACCCTAAAAATGAATGTCGATAAAGGCACCGACGATGTTTCAATTCGTTACTGAAAAAATGGTTTAATTTTCTTCCATCTTACCTTTCAACTTTCAAAGTGGCAATCTCCACTCTATCTCGCATCTCGTTCTGCCGCGTCTCCTGTCTCGCTCTCATCTGCTTGATATCCTCTTCAATCCTCTTCGCCTTATCGACCAGTTCGGTTTTCTTCTTCTGTTCGATCTTGAGGATCGCGATTTCGGAGTCATATTCGCCTTTTATTAATGCCTTCTCCATTTCCAACTGTAACATTAAAAATATATAATCTTTATTGAAAGAAATAACTAATATATAAATCTTTAAAAAAATAGATAATGAAATATGATCACGACTGTAATCCCCAAGTACAGAAGACATAAATAAATAAATATTTGTAGACATTGACACACAGCGCCACCTAACCTCAAACCAAGCAAAGCTTGTACTATGAGAACTAGATAACTGATAGAATACTTATATAAGTACTTACTTTTTTTTGTAAATACATACATATGATACATAATAACACCCAGACACAGAACAAACATCGACGTTCACCACACAAATATTTGTCCTGGGTGGGGATCGAACCCACAACCTTCAGCGCAGAAGTCAGAGCTACTACCAACTGAGCTGTGAGGCCATCCTCTCAGATTTTTGAAGATGTCTAAAAGGGATAGTCAGAGGCACGTCTAAACATTACATAACTAAACTACACACATGCCAGTGACATAAACCATGACATCCTCTCAGATCTTTGAAAATGTAAAAAAAAGGGATAGGCAGGCAGTGGCGGACTTACACATTTGCCGCCAGTAGGCTATTGAATTGCCCCCCCCCAGAGATTATTTTTGCAATCCAACGATTTAGTTAAAAGTGGTGATTCCTGTAAGACATTTGGCAAAATCAAGTGTTTGGCCAAGAAGGAAGGGAGGGAGGCATCTGTCCTGCAGTGGGACGATAAAGGCTAAAATAAATAAGATGTTTGAAAAAATTAACCTAAATTTGCCGTCCCTAAAATCTGCCGCCCTAGGCTCCAGACTACTCAGCCTGGTGCTAAATCCGCCACTGGTCAGAGGCAAGTCTAAACATTACATAACTAAACTACACACATGTCAGTGTCATCATTATTATTAAAAAAAAACTTGGGAAATACCTCTCTTAAGATGTCATCCTCCTGCGAAGTGATTTCAGTCATCTTACACTTAAAATCATGAATTTCCATCACCAGTTTCCTCCTCTCCTCTTTCAACCTCTCGTACCTCCCCTTCAAATCATCAATATTAACATCCAACAACGTATTATCAACTTCAATATCAATATTCTTAATCTCCTCTGTGATATTCTTTATAATTTTGTCTTTTTTATTATTTTTCAGCTCGTTCTCGAAAGCTTCTAGCTCGGGTATGTCCGCCATTAGTTCCTTTTTGACGTCATCGAAGCTCTGATTGGCTGTATCGTTTTTGATAGTCGAGTGTCTAAACTCAATATCATTTGATAAATCTGAGTCGTCAATCATTGGTATATCTTCTTCTAGACTGAGTTGCTTTTCAATCCCAATCTTTTCATCTTTATCGCTTTTGGAAGTTTCTACATCTTTCATATTGTCTTTAGTTTTTGATTCTTCATTGAAGTTCGAGGTTTTATTAACAGATGGCGTTGGAAAGATAAAGTATTGAGGTGAGGGTAGATTTTTATGAGCGAAACTTGTTTTTATTCTTGTTCTAGGACTGTTTGTGTTAGGAGATTTTGGTTTCAAACTATTATATACCGACCTATGTATATATACATTCTCGTAAGGACTTCCCATAGGGTTTTTACCATCTGCGTTTTCATTTTCGGTCTTCTGTTCATAATTAGGGGTGTGTTCAGTGTTGGGACCGTCGAAGACTGGTATGCCTATTTCGTCCATACGTCCAATATTTTCGTAATTGTTGTCGGGGATGGTAACTTCTGGGGTTTGGGGGGGTTCGAAGTTTTCGTAGCTTGAGACGTTTCGGGGTAGAGACGGACTAAGGTTTCGGTTTTGACTAGTTTCGAATCTGGAAGAGATATTTTTGGATCAAAACTTGTTTGAACGGAATAACTAGAGTTTGCGGGCCATTTTTGAAAAGTAACATCGAATAATTTAGCTTCATTATTATTTTGAATGTAATTTTATTCATAAATTTTTCATTAAAAATAATAATAGTTACTCGTATATTTACTTTTTGTTTCATGATATCGCTCAATACAAGGAGTAGAAATACACTTAAATATATTTTTTTAAAGTAATTATAAGGATTGCCTTAAAGGTGAAGGACATTTACGAAAAGGATTATCGAATAAGTTCTTTGTTGAAAAATATTTTTCAATGACAAGCTTTTGTAAAATCATTCAAACCATCGAGCACCTGTCACATAATATAACATTGTCATTGGAACTTGACAAGAAAGCAAAGTTTTTACTCAATCAGAGTATTTACTAAGGAGTTCCGTTGTGAGTGTCTGTTGAACAGCTCCTGACTCCATCATCAGATCAGCTCGCTGCCATATTATTGTATTGTCACCGAAGTTGCATAAGTATGCAAAATTTCAGCTCAATCGGTTGATGATAACTGCTTCAAAATTGAGTTGCAAGATTCCACCTTAACAAACATAGTTACATACATTCATACATACATTGCAAGTAATATAAAAGCTTGTAAAAAACTGATAGGCACGCGCCGTGTATATTGCCTGATTCTTCTAGGCTTGGTCGCAAGGAAAATACGTAGCTTCACCTAGCTCCTTAGATGTAATCTTTGTGATTTTATTGAATAAAAAAATAAAAATATTGGCGGACTTTACACACAGCGCCATCTAGCCCCAAACTAAGCAAACCTTGTACTATGGGAACCAGATAACTGATAGAATACTTATAAACTTTTTTTTTTGTAAATACATACCTAATATACTTAATAACACAGAACAAACATCTATATGTTCATCACACAAATATTTGCCCTGGGTGAGGATCGAACCCACAACCTACAGCGCAGAAGGCAGAGTTACTACCAACTGAGCTGTGAGGCCAGTCTTTTGAAATAACTTACTTATAATATCCTTCGCTGGTCTTCACAAAATTAGGATTGTTGAAAGCTACACTTCGTGGCAACGATCCGTTTGTGATAATTTTGTTGTGGGACCGCTTCTCTGTCGGTGTGATTGGTACACCGGGCCGGAAATCTGAGGATTAATTTAAAGTTACAATCATTTTTAGGGTTCCGTACCCAAAGGGTAAAAACGGGACCCTATTACTAAGACTTCGCTGTCCGTCTGTCTGTCACAGGGCTGTATCTCATGAACCGTGATAGCTAAACAGTTTAAATTTTCACAGATTATGTATTTCTGTTGCTGCTATAACAACTAATACTAAAAACGGAATAAAATAAATATTTAAGTGGGGGCCCCCACAAACAACGTGTTTTATTGGCGTTTTTTATTGATAATAGTACGGAACCCTTTGTGCGCGAGTCCGACTCGCACTTGGCCGGTTTTTTTTTAATACAGGCAATTTCCGCACCACTTTAACACTATACGAGTTCGTATAGTATTGTCACTTTCGCACCGCGAGTAGCGGCCGTTCTCTAACAAGTTTGTGAGTGGTTGTATGTGTTTGTTACTCACGCAAGAACTACTGAACGGATTTAGATGAAACTTTACGACGTTGTCCTGTCAAATTTCAATAATCGAATAGAAAAGACTGAATGTTTTTAGTCTGTGATGTCAGATTTGTTGCACACCAGCGCCATCCATCCAGAAATCATCCCTTTTGAGTTTTTTTATAATTTTGGGGATGTTTTACATATTTAAAGTAGTCTATTATTTATTCGGGCATTATATCTACATCTACAGCAAATTTCAACTTAATCCGTTTTGTCGTTTAGGCCTGATTGAGGGACAAACATACATACAAACTCACAAACTTTCACATTTATAATATTACAAGCTGACCCCGCGAACTTCGTATCGCTTTAGAATTAACAAATCTTGTCTTAAGTTCCCGTTCCCGTTACCGTATTATCAAACCTAATAAAGCTCAAATTGACTCTACGTTTTAGTTAGAAAACTTTTGTACTTATGAAAAAAAGAAAAGGGCTGTTTTTAGGGTTTTTCTGGCAATTATTCGTATTTTTCTTACCTTTTAAACCTTCCCTAGACCTCCACCAACATTTCAAGACCAAGATAAGATAAATCCGTTCAGCCGTTCTCGAGTTTTAGCGAGCCTAACGAACAGCAATTGATTTTTATATATATAGATTAGGATTAGTAGGATTATATAAATGTGTACTCATATTTTGTTTCAACTAAATATTACTCGCCTGTAGATAACTGCTTCTGGTATTCAGTGAATATATCGAGAATTTCTTCGAGGCGCTCCATTTCTGCTTCCTTCTTCTCTTCTTCTTTGACCCTCTCTTGATAAGCCTGGAATATAAAAAAAAATTAGCTAATGTTAATTATCTAGACTAATATAATTATCTATTATTATATATTCACATAATTTTTTTATTAAATGTTTGTGTTTTCAAAATAACTGCGTTTTCTCAAATGTCTATCTGTCTGTCTTTCTGTTTGTCCGGGATATTAATGGGACTTCGCTGATAGATAGAGGAGGTCATAGGGCAACATATCTATTTATAACTATAGATTTTAACACGGGTGTTCATCACGTAATTACCTTTAATTAAAATGTTAAAATCTATTGTTATGTCTACTAATCACGATAGTTTGAAAAATAATATATCTATTTATCCCGGATTTCCCACGGTATCGGTATTGACGCGGGAAATAGATTAGACGGTAATATAGACTTCCACGCGAACGAAGAATTTCACATTTAGCTTGAAATGCCTGATATCAACCCTCTTTGGGAACCTGATATAATAATTAAATACATAAACGATAATTGCAAGAACATTTATATTTTTTCTATAAACTTAAGTAAGTTCCGCCGGCACTTGGCCGAGAACTTATCTAATAAAAGTAATGTTTTAAAATTTAAAAATTAAAGTAGGATTAGATAGGCAGGTTACTAACTATTACATGCCTCTCTAGTTTTATTTCCTTTTTAGTTCATAATATATTAAAATGTATAAACGCTATTATTATTTTTTCTCTTTCTGTAATTTGTTACTTCTTCATTAAGATATTAGAAGTATGCAGTGTTTAATAAAATAAAAATAAAAATACATGCCTCCGACTACGCTCTTAAAGATATAATAGAATATGAGATTAATTTAGGTGATCTGTGAGTCTACCGTGTATTTAAGGTTTATTTAAAGTTGCACTTACAACCATAACTTACCATAGAGCAGAATAATTTATCAATCTTCTTAATAATACCATTATAAATCTCATTCTTCATGTGCAAATCTTTCAAATTCACATTATTGCCAACCACAAAAACGTTGCTATTAATCGGCGAGTCCGCGTTATTCGAAACATTTCTGCTGGCAACACTCGCCGCCATCTTGGACAGTTCTATTTTCAAACCGTCGTATGAATCCCTGATCTGCGTTTCGATTCTTATAACTTTCTGATCGATATCATTCTCGTGATCTTTAGTTTTTTTAATATAATGATTTGTGAGGATAGTGTTTATGGTTTTGTAGATTTTTATATCGCTGCGCAGTTTGTGGACTACGTCGAGTTTGTCGTTGACTTTCGCTGATAGGTCGATGATTTTGTCTATAGTATCTTTCGGATTTTTTATGTCGAGTGAATGCTTCAGATCTTTTAATGCGACCGTGTTCTTTTTGAGGCAGGATACGAAGATTTTGATGAGTTGCTTGTGTGATGGCTCCTTCTTTTTCTCGGACATTTTATTCAAAGTATATTTATTGCTGAATCACATGTATAAAGATGTTAATAATATAATTTTGTTGGCAACACAGTTTGTTTTTTTGGTTTTAAATGGTCGCACACAGTTTTTTTGCTATCACTTTTAGAATAGTTGTTTACTGGTAATAATACTATACTATATCATTTCTTCTTTCCTATTTGTGTTCACTGTTTTTTACGTTTTTTTTTTACTTAGTTATTACAATTATTTTCGAAAATAAAAGGAATTTGAATGTGCATACATAAAATCACGCCTGTTTCCCAGAGGGGTAGGCAGAGACTACGGCTTTCTTGCTACAATCCTGACATTACTCTCTGAATGTGATCTATCATATTTAATTTATTTAACCAGTTAGTTGTCACTTAATGCTACTTTAAAATGTGTTGGTATAACCAAATGTAATGTTTAACCGCCTCTGACTACATCCTTAGACATCTTCAAGGTTCTAAGCGCCTTGAGATCTGAGAGGATGTCTACCGCACTTACGGTGCTATTAATAAAAATTTACTTATCCAAATATCATCTGAGGTTACACCAAGACTTGTTAATACCAGCTTAATGTAAGCAACTCCATTTCTAATCCTCGTTTATTAATATTGAATTCGACTAGTCCAAACGTAAGCGTTGGACTAAATTTAATCCTGCGCTAGTCTACGTTTATTAATTAGACGGTTAGGGATTACAATCGAACTTGGCTTTCTTTAACCTTTTATTTATTTTAATTCACTAATAACGTAGTTGTTCACAACACAGATAAAAAGACACTAATACAAATTCTGATAAATGAAAGTGAACCTTGGATCGAAATCGATGCCATTAAATGCGTAAAGTTGATATCCGAGACCAAATTGTAATAAGACTCATAATTGAATAGCAAGAACGGCTTGTGGGTTTAAGACGAACTTTATGGTGAAGGGAATAGGGTTGAAAATGGCGTGAAACTACTGACGAGCTTACTAAATCTCATTTGTAACACGATATAATTAGTTAAACATGTAAGCTTATTTGCTTTTGGCAAAGATATTATATCAAAAACAATCTGAAATCATAAAAAAACTACGTAATACGAGAATGTGCTGAATGCAATATTTTGACGTGACTACCCCTTAGTCTTAGATAGCCTCAAGGTTCTGAAAGTTTTTATCTGTCTATCATGCTTGGGGATTACAGCTGTTCTATTTATATTAATAAATAGGATCACGACTGTAATCCCCAAGTACGGTAGACATCCTCTCAGATCTCAAGGCGCTTAGAACCTTGAAGATGTCTTAAGGAAGTAGTCAGAGACACGTACGAACATAACATTTGGCACACACCCACATTTCGCAGTAGCATTCCGTACGTGACAAGTTGCAAGTCCATCGCCGCTTATAAGAACACTAACTGGTTTCCTTACGATGTTTTTCTTCACCGTTGTAAGCACTTGTTTTTGTTGCGCATATAAATTTTCGAACAGAAAAATCCATTGATGCACAGTCGGGATTCGAACGACCTTCGGATGGAAAGTCGAGGTACCTCCAACGGGCCTACCTACCTTTAAAACTAAACTATCTTTAAAAATCAAGGTTTTATTACTAGAGTTTAGAAGGTTTTATAAGGATATAACGCAACATTGTTACTAATAGGTTTGCATGTTAATAAAATATAAACATTGACATGATAGACCATAAAAAAAACCGTAATGGGTTTGCAACTCGAGTGAAGTCGGGTCAAGGATACTAGTTACGCTATTGTTCACCAGTTATTGTAATCCTATTAATATTAAGGATTAGGAAAGGATCATTGAAAAAAAAGGTAGACCCCAAGCCGTGTTTGTTGCCTGATTCTTATAGACAATGGTCGCGAGGAATCGGCGTAGCTTCACCTAGTTCCTAAGACGTTTCAAAGTGATCCTTGTGATTTTATTGAAATAAATGATTTTTGAATTTGAATTTGAATTATAAATCCGAATGTTTGTGCCTTAATCACACTCAAACGAGCAAACAAATTTGGATAAAACTTGGGATATCACTACATAGTATAAAGCAGTCGCTTTCCGCTTCCCGCGTCTGTATGTATGTATGTTTGCTTATATCTTTAAAACTACACAACGGATTTTGATGCGGTTTTTTTTAATAGATAGAGTGATTCAGGATGTATAATAACATGCTACCCGTGCGAAGCCGGGGCGGGTCGCTAGTATCATATATATAGCTTATTTCCTGGAATAACAAATAGGAAACAATTTATCCAGGTAGCACGCGAGTGAAGCCGCGGGCGAAAGCTAATATGAACTAAAAATAATTGTCTCATATATAAAAGATCATCACTTGATGGCTCGACCAATTTTGAGTGTTTTTTTTATCGCGTTCGTAATTTTTAGGACAATGTTTATATAAAATATTTTTATTGGAAAATCCACCGGAGAACTGCTAGATTCAGATAAAACTGAAAGTGCTTTTTTCTACATTTTTTTTCGATTATCAGCATTCGTGTCTGCTGGTTTTTTTTGCCGTTTTTATAGCCGTACGGAACCCTTGCGCGAGTCCGACTCGCACTTGGCCGTTTTTTATGTTTAAGATTACATTTTTGTCACTTCTGTTTAAAACACAATGTACCACAACAACACACGACTTATGATTGTCGCAAAATATCTGCATAGCTTATCTTTACGTCAAACTTTATCAGATAATGGTATTGCTTTAAATTAATATAATTCAACCTTCCGGAAGATTAAAGTCAATGCTACGTTATTTATATTGTGTAAGAATAAAGTGTTCAAAAAAAATTTAACATTCCGTACTATTATCTATAGCAAACGGCAAAAAAACACGTTCGTTGTATGGGAAATATTTATTTTATCCTGTTTTTAAGGTTCCGTACCCAAAGGGTAAAAACGGGATCCTATTACTAAAACTTCGCTGTTCGTCTGTCCGTCCGTCTGTCTGTCACAGGGCTGTATCTCATGAACCGTGATAGCTAGACAGTTGAAATTTTCACAGATTATGTATTTCTGTTGCTGTTGCTAGATTACAGATATAATACTTACATACCCTTTTTTTTTGTAAATACATACTTATTTATAATACATAGACAAGCTGACCCTGCGAACTTCGTATCGCAATTGACAAATTTTGTTTGAAGTTCCCGTTCCCGTTCTTAGGAACACACCTACATTGCTTAGACAACAGTGAACTTTATACAATAGCAATAAAGCTCAAATTGACTCTACGTTTTTTCTTTTGTATGGGAAAAGGAAAAGGGCTGTTTTTAGGGAATTCCCGGCCATTATTCGAATTTTTCTCACCTTTTAAACCTTCCCTAGACCTCCACGAACATTTCAAGACCAAGATAAGATAAATCCGTTCAGCCGTTCTCGAGTTTTAGCGAGACTAACGAACAGCAATTGATTTTTATATATATAGACTAGCAGTCCGCCCCGGCTCCGCACGGGAGTAACGTATTATAACGATTTTATGGGTATTTTAATAAAACATTCATAAAACCATAAAAAATTCTAGGGTCTAGGACCAGTGGTTTAGGCTGTGTGTTGATATATTAGTTAGTCAGTAACGCAAGAGTTTTATATATTTCGACTAGCCGACCCGTGACAGACTTTGTCCTGCCTAAATTTCAGTAATCGCATAGAAAAAAACTTCAATTTGTCCTGATAAAATAAATTACGAATTTTGGTAGAATGCGTATCATTCAGTAGATGTCATATTTTTTTTGACAAAATATTTTTTTAATCACTACATAGTATAAAGCAAAGTCGCTTCCCGCTTCCCGCGTCTGTATGTATGTCTGTATGTATGCTTATATCTTTAAAACTACACACAACAGATTTTGATGCGGTTTTTTTTTAATAGATAGAGTGATTCAGGAGGAAGGTTTATATGTATAATAACATGCTTAATATATTAGAGAACCACTGATAATTTTAAGATCGCTCTTTCAAGAGTAACATCTAAAGAAAACATGTTTGTATTGTCTAATGACAAGGAAGCTGTGAACGTTGTATATAGAGAGATTCTGTGTTAATTGTAAAAGTAAATTAAATAAGTAAAATTGTAAAAAATAAATGCTGTTTACGAGTATATAAAGACATTCTGTAATATATTTTGGTATCAGCTTTGCACCCGTGCGAAGCCGGGGCGGGTCGCTAGTAACGTATAATTCAACTTTTTTGGTAGAATGTGTAGCTATGACAACTCAATGTTTTCGGTCTGATATGTCTAATAATTTTGCACATCAGCGCCATCTATACCAGAATCATCCTTTTAGCGTTTTTTTATCATTTTGGGGTTGTTTTTCGGATTATAAGTTCCCCCTTTATTTATTACTAGCAGTCCGCCCCGGCTCCGCACGGGAGTAACGTATTATAACGATTTTATGGGTATTTTTTTACCCAGGTTACATTATCGAAGTTTTAATAGGAATCCCTATTTTTTTCAAACAATAAATATGGCCTATGTTACTCAGAGATAATGTAGCATTCTAAAAGTAAACGATTTTTTGAAATATATCCAGTAGTTTTTGTATTTATTCCATACAAATATACAAAACATCTTTCCTCATAATAATATTAGTACCTATAGATTATTACACTCATAATAACTTTTGAATGGTATGGAATTTGGGAATGGTATAATTAAAAAAGTAATTTACAGGTACTGATATGGCCTTGAAAATGAAGTGATTTTTTGGATAAGGATTAATACCCAGGTACGAATAATGTGGCCTAGTTTGTACAGGCGGCGTTACCATTGCATATTTTAACATGAAAAAGTAGTTATTGTGACTTAACTGTAATAGTTGGACATAATTATGGTATTGCTGACTTATTTGTTAATATTGATGTAATCTTTAAAACTGCAGTTCATCACTTTGCTCTATTGTCAATAATTTCCGCAGCATACGCGATATAAAGATTTTTTTGTTTTTTTTATCACACGATGGGTTACATTATCGAAGTTTTCATACGGATCCCTAATAGTTAGACAAATGGTATTGTTGATTTATTTGTAGATATTGATGTCCTCTTTAAAACTGTATTACATTATTTTGCTCTATTGTCAATAATTTCCGCAGCATACGCGATAAAAAGATTTTTTTGGATTTTTTATCACACGTTGGGTTACATTATCGAAGTTTTCATACGGATCCCTAATAGTTAGACATATGGTATTGTTGACTTATTTGTAGATATTGGTGTCCTCTTTAAAACTGTAGTACATTACTTTGCTCTATTGTCAATAATTTCCGCAGCATACGCGATATAAAGATTTTTTTGGATTTTTTATCACATTTGGGTTACATTATTGAAGTTTTCATACGGATCCCTAATAGTTAGACAAATGGTATTGTTGACTTATTTGTAGATATTGGTGTCCTCTTTAAAACTGTATTACATTATTTTGCTCTATTGTCAATAATTTCCGCAGCATACGCGATATAAAGATTTTTTTGGATTTTTTATCACACGTTGGGTTACATTATCGAAGTTTTCATACGGATCCCTAATAGTTAGACATATGGTATTGTTGATTTATTTGTAGATATTGATGTCTTCTTTAAAACTGTAGTACATTACTTTGCTCTATTGTCAATAATTTCCACAGCATACGCGATATAAAGATTTTTTTGGATTTTTTATCACACGTTGGGTTACATTATCGAAGTTTTCATACGGATCCCTAATAGTTAGACTTATAGTATTATATTTTTTTTTGTAGATACTGATGTTTTCTATAAAACTGTAGTACATTACTTTGCTCTATTGTCAATAATTTTCGCAGCAAACGCGATATAAAGATTTTTTTAGGATTTTTTTTCACACTTTGGGTTACATTTTCGAAGTTTTCATACGGATCCCTAACGTTTTTGAAAATACTATATAGCCTATGTCCATCAGGGATAATGTAGAATTCTAATGGTAAAAGAATTTTTTGAATCGGTTCAGTAGTTTCGGAGCCTATTCGATACAAACAAACAAATAAACAAACAAACAAACAAACAAACAAACAGCCACATCTCCTATTTTATAATGTAATAAAATAGTATATGTGAATAAAGATGTACCCATCTTTAATCACTTCGATAAATAATCCTACCGACCGCTGCAATGACGACAAACACACGTCGGCGCTCGGTCCGCCTTAGCTTTTCGAATAAATTAATGATATAAATTATGTAACTTATCAAAAATCTAATCTAATAGAAATCTAGATCTACATATTACCTATCTTTAACAATAAATCACAAGTTGATTTTAATAGTAGGTATATAAAATATTTCGATCATAAATTCTAAAACGTATCATTTTGAAATAATATCTTTATTTTCTGCTATTATGTTTTCAGCTTAATAGAAATCTAGGTAGGAACCTGAAGTAATATACTTATAAAAATAGGAGATGTGGCTTGTTCAGAAGTTTTTTTTTTTTCGTTTCGAAAAAGAGCAATCGTCGACTGGGAGCCCCTTAATCATCCATTTTGTCGTTTATTTTTGATTAGGGTACAAACATAGCAGCCTTTTCACAAACTTACGCATTTATAATATTATTAGGATGTAGGAAGGAGGTAGATGCTTAGGAATATAGGTATTTTTTCTATAGTTACGGTACATACCTTGACTCTCATTGTTTCAGCGCGTTCGAACTGATTAGCGTACACAGGAGAATACTGCGGCACACCATTCAGGTTTCTGGCTTCTTGATTGCTTCTAGAAGCTTCTGCATGCCTCTCTTGACTCCTAAATCCTTCGGAGTGTTGACTTCTAGTAGACTCGTGTCTTTCTTCAGTTCTAGAACTATCAAGTCTGTCTTTTCTATTGAAGTCGGGATATTTGTCTTGGCTCCTGTAGACTTCTTGTCTTTCGTGACTTCTAGATGTTTCCGCTTGTCTTTCATGACTGTTATAATCGTTGCCTTGGTAACTTCTTGACAATTCGTGACAGTTGTAACTTTTTGTGATATCTATATTTTGGCTTTTTGCGACTTGATTGTTCCTTAGAAATTCCGCTTTGGTTCTAGCGTAGTCTTGATTTCTAGTGTCTTGGTTACTTCGGGATATTAGGAAACTAGTGTCTTTGTAGCTTCTTGAGATATCGTCATGTCTTTCTTGGCTGTAATCTTGATATTTCTTTGAGTCAGCGTCCGTTCTTTCTATGTTACTTTTGTCTGTATTAATTTTCCCGTAAAGACTATCGTTCATAACATCGTTGTTGACCTTTTTAGGTAGTTTCTCGTCAAAATTCTTTGCAATGTCGCCTATTTTCGTGTTGTTTCGTATAGCTACGTTGGCGTAGGAACAGCTTTTCGGGTCTACTGCGTTATTTTCGTTGATAACAACGTGTCCTTTCATATAATTGGGTATAGTCTTTCCACCTAAGACATCTTTGGCGGGTGTATTGACTGTTAGAGAGTTGGAACTGAAAACTTTAGGTGATATTTCGCTTTCATTATTTGTGTAGAATTGGGAACGACCAACGTTTTTCTGCTGTTTTGCGTAATATTCGAATTTAGATACTTTAGACATGATGCTAGTCAGTTTTTCGTCTTTTGGTGCGACTGGGGGTTTCGTTCGAGAAAGTTCTTTGAGGGAGATATCTAGTTCTTGGTCTACTTGGGTCAGATCTTTGTATTTCGGCTGGTAACATTGACTGTTGTCTGTGTGGGTAACATTCACGTAACCTGGGACAAATCAGAAAAAAATAGTTTTTACTAAAAAGTTTACAAAATCAAACTACCCTGCAAATATTGTTTGTAATAAAGCACTTAAAAACAAATAAATATAATACATTTTTGGAGAAATTGTCAAGTGATGATGCAGTGTTTATGTTTAAAAAAAAACCATTGATTCGATATATTGCTTTTTTATCTATTACTGCACATGAGGAAAAAAGCGAGCCAAAAAAGAATTGAATTGAAATCGGAGTTGCTATCGAGTAGTAACAAAAATAAATTGGTAATTACACCTACGCGTTTATAAAACTTAATTTAATTAAATTAAGCTCCTCACAAATTGTGTTCAATTAGTTCGTCGTGTAATTTAATTAAATTTAATTAATTTAATGTTGCTTGCTCTGGCTGTAATGTTCATTGTGAATGCAATGTTCTATTGGATTATTTAAATTTGGACAAGACAACGTTTCAGGTTAGCTAGAACATTATTGTAAGAGAAGAGAAATATTTTATTGTGATAGTTAAAAATTATGAAAATAATGAAAAACATGCTTTTAATATCGCATTTTCCAACTGTTGCAAAAGAAAATCTAGGCAGAATACTCTTTGCTGTGCAAGGCAAAAGGATCTAGCTTAGCCCGACGCCGCTTCTCACGAACTACGTACATGATGCGAGGATACTCTATGCTGTGAGAGGCAAAAGGTTCTAGCTCAGCACGACGCTGCTTCCCACGAACTATGACATACATGATGCGAGGTTCGGACTTGCCTGCAGTAATACTCTGGTCTCTTCTCGCCGAGGGCAGCACAGACTTCATCAGCATCGCCTCAGCCGGGTGGTTGAAACGGAGATAGTTAGAACGGCCTACGGTTAACATGCTGCCTGCAAGAGAAGTATGCGGTGTTTGTGAGTGATTCAAACGTGATGTGTGCAAACATGCTGATCATGCTCAAGTAACATACAATGAATGGTTCGAAAGTCAATCTAAAAAAAAACCGGCCAAGTGCGAGTCGGACTCGTGCACGAAGGGTTCCGTACATCTACAAAAACGGCAAAAAACACGTTTGTTGTATGGGAGGGGCTCCCACTTCAATATTTATTTTTATCTGTTTTTATTATATATTCTGTTTGTTGTTATAGCAGCAACCGAAATACATAATCTGTGAAAATTTCAACTGTCTAGCTATCACGGTTCATGAGATACAGCCCTGTGACAGACAGACGGACAACGGACAGACGGACAGACGGACAGAGAAGTCTTAGTAATAGGGTTCCGTTTTTACCCTTTGGGTACGGAACCGGGATGCACTGCGCTTTTTTATCTATACTAATATAACAAAATAGATTTGTATTAAAATGCTACACTATCTCTGAGTAACATAGGCTACATTTCTTACTAGACAAAAATAGGGATCCCTACTAAAACTTCAATAATGTTATATAAAAAATCCTAATAATATTATAAATGCGAAAGTTTGTAAGTTTGTTTGTATGTTTGTGTCTCAATCAGGCCTAAACGACGAAACCGATTAATACGAATAAAACCTACTACTTTAAAATACGAAAAACATCCCCAGAATGATAAAAAAGGAAAAACGCATAAGGGATGATTTTGGTATAGACGGCGCTGGTGTGCAAAGAATCTGACATCCGTGTTGACATTAGTCATCATAGCAACGTGCGTTACTCTATGCGATAATCAAAATTTGGACAGGACAACGTATGTCGCGGGTCTGCTAGTATGCCATATAATCATTAGTACGTGCAACGCCGGGACAGACTGCAGTTAATTGATATTAGAATTTTCTTACCCTGAGATAGTCTGGTAGGTTTGTCCACCGGAGTAGAGTCCACGAG
Organism: Hydriomena furcata; assembly: GCA_912999785.1. Taxonomy (NCBI): domain Eukaryota; kingdom Metazoa; phylum Arthropoda; class Insecta; order Lepidoptera; family Geometridae; genus Hydriomena; species Hydriomena furcata. The sequence goes on from OU538848.1 coordinate 2,759,534, forward strand.
TGTGCTCCCAGCGACCGGGTACAGTGTCACTACGCCGTGGGAGTTCTCCACGCGACAATGCACGCTCGCCACACCGGTGCCGACCACGTATATGTCGCATGTTGGGTCTGAACCTACTGTTACTCTTCCTGGAATTCGGAGATGAACAGGTTATAGCACTTTCGAAATAAAATCAAAAATTATATAGGATCACGACTGCAATCCCCAAGTACTGTGGAGACCCTCTCAGATCTTTGAATTTCTCAATGAGTGGCATCAAAGGCACTTCCAAACCATTAATTTGGCACATGCCCGCGTTTTGCAGTAGTTAGCATTCCATACGTGACAGAGATCTACGCCTGAAAATCTGAGAAGATGTCTACCGTACTTGGGGAGTACAAGATCCTCTCTGATCTTTGAATGTCTAAATGGGTTAGTTAGAAGCACTTCCAAATATTACATTTGGCACATGCCCACATTTTGCAGTAGTTAGCATTCCATACGTGACAGAGAGATCTACGCCTGGAGGATGTCTAGTGTCTACCGTACTTGAGGATTACAGTCCTGATCCTATTTTTATTGACACAGCACTACATGCTCATCAATGCATTGCTTCTATCTTTGTCGCTTTGAGATAATTTGATTTTTTTTAAGTACCTAGTTAAAAATGACAGACCATCAGGAGTAGACTATTAAACTTTAAGTGGGAGATGACAGCAAAGATTGTCATCAGCCACAGTGGAGTTTATAGCAGGACTAGCAATTTCACTTTCAAAACTTTCGTGAGTGGTACACTTTGTCAAATTCACTAGATGAATCGAAATATTGTCTGCCATTATATTTTTACGTGAGTAATTTAACGTTTTGACATTATTTGTAGGACTAGCAATCATGAACAGAAAAATCAGTCGCACCAGCCACCGTGACTGGTGATAATCTATGCTATCAGCTCCGCGTCTGATCTATGTACCATGGTGTCCACAAAGTCCTAAAGTAATATTGTTTTAATGTTACTTTTGAGCTGATGGTACGCCTGTTCCTCGCGACCAAGCCCAGAATCAGGCAACAAACACGACTTGGAAAAAATATAGGCCATATTTTTTTCCAATGATCTTTAACTTAATGCTATGCTCCAGTGTGCTGCCGTAAGAACAAGGTGAAGGCTAAAACGACACTACATCACCATGGACCTCTGATCTAGGTACCATATCACCACAACCAGGTCATCAATATAGAACACTACACACCTTGTTTGATTGGGTGCAGCGTGACTGCTGTACTCAGTCTCCCGGTGCCGAGGCTCACCAGATGAGGATTGTTCGTCGCCACCCTGGAAGGAAGGAAATGATTCCATAAGTTTTTAAACTAATGTATTGTCTGCACACATAGATAAAGTATATATAAGGTTAAGGAGATCTTATTAACTCAAAAATCTTGTCATAAACATTACAGCATTATCTTAAAATATAGGTATGGATTCAGTAGTCATTATTATCATCAGGTAAGTGATATAGGTATTGTCTTTGAGAGATAACCCCTTTAACGCCGAAGCCTGCTGGCTGCTTGCCTGGTTGTTCTTCGAATCGGTTACAATTTGACAGGAAAATCCGAGTTGGCAATCAAAACTGTGATGAGAAACATTGAAAGGTAACCGGTTAGTTCACTGTAAAATGCGGCCAAGTGCCAATATGTTCAGTTTGTACGTGTTTCTGATGTCCTCCTTTAGATGTCTTCAAGAACCTGAGCGCATGGAGATCTGAGAGTATGGCTACCATGCTTGGAGATTACAGTCGTGAACCTACCTCTGTTTTCCATGGGAACCACTTAACCGTTTCAGAATTTCGTATTAATAGTACTAGTAGTTAGTTAACCGTAGAGCTGTCAGTTAGTCAACGCTGATGTCAGAGTTCATAGGCCAAATGCATGCAATGACTAGACAGTTGCTACAGCCGGTAATTATATTTGGTACTAGCAGACCCGAACAGACGTTGTCCTGTCCAAACTTCAATAATCGAATAGAAAATAATGTTTTTAGTCTGTGATGTCGGATTTGTTGCACACCAGCGCTATCTATACCAAAATCATCCTTTTTGCGTTTTTTCATAATTTTGGGGATGTTTTCGTATTTTAAAGATGTCTATGCTTTATTCGGGCATTATATCTACATCTACAGCAAATTTCAACTTAATCCGTTTTGTCGTTTAGGCCTGATTGAGGCACAAACATACATACAAACTCACAAACTTTCACATTTATAATATTATTAGGATGAAACTAGTTTCACAAATACTGAAAGTAGTGTCATGAAATTAATTTCATCATAAATGAATTTTGTTTCGTAATGTAAATTCGGCTTAAATGCTGAGATATCAAAGTGGAACATGGAAAACCTTTTAGTACAAACTTTGTATCTTATACAGGGCGTCCCACGGATATGCCACATGGAGGGAGAGTACTGTTAATACTGCAGATGGAACATTTTACTGAAAGAAGACATTATTTGAATTCATAAAACAATTTAAAATCGACAGGGAGCGAAATAATCAAAAGAGTAGGACTTTGTATTCAACAGGAAAGGACTCGTTTTGAGCATTTGATAAATTGATTGATTTTGTATTAAAAATGTTAAAATTCATGGTCTTTCTTTTATTTCTGACACTATGTTATTTAGCAAAAAATAATCTTTCGATCGGTATGATAAAGCTACAGGATAATTATTTTTCTCGTGTAACGGGTTCGACTCTCGGTTCAACCATGTAATTATTTAAAGATCTATGAATGCAGTTTAAATTGTTTTATAAATTCAAATAATGTCTTCTTGCAGTAAAATGTTACATCTACAGTATTAAGAGTACTTTCCCTCCATGTGGCATATCCGTGGGACGCCCTGTATATATCTTGTTATTAATTATCTTTAACTTTTATAGCTATTCAGTGGAAGCAGGTACTGGTTTTATTATCAGCAGTTTAAGATTATATTAGAAATCAATAATTACTTTTGTGAAATCTATTTAGTAGGTTAACATTGAAAACGCATACCTAGAGTTACCCTCGTATTAAAGAACGACACTATGAGAACACGCACCCACAGTGGACGAAATCTTTTTTCATAAACATCACTTTATGTGTTGAGTGACACTATGGCGCACGCTACCGTGTGCCTTTAGAGCTCAACTTTGGTTAGAGGCACACGACAATGTGCCTCTAGTCATACTATGCAGTGTCGCTCAACACATAAAGTGATAGAATTAAAACTATCGTGGTTGTTAATCATTTTAAATAGAAATACGGAAATATGTTTATGAAAAAAGATTTCGTCCACTGTGGGTGCGTGTTCTCATAGTGTCGTTCTTGAATACGAGGGTAGGTCTCTATTATATCTTTATGTTCTGGTTCTTAATAGTTAAAATGCCATAACTTCAAGATGTTGATTGTAAAATATAATTATTACAATTAAGTAAGCAAATATAATCGTCTTTGCTTTCATAAAACTAACATTAATATAAGAGTATTTTATAGAAAATATTTTTTTTTTATAGAAGAAGCCGTGTTGGGCCAGTGGGAGGTACCTCGACTTTCAATCTGAAGGTCGTGGGTTCGAATCCCGGCGTGCATCAATGGATTTTTCTGTTCGATAAATTTATATGCGCATCAAAAACACGTGCTCAAAACGGTGAAGGAAAACATCGTGAGGAAACCAGTTAGTATTCTTATAAGCGGCGATGGGCTTGCAACCTGTCACGTATGGAATGCTAACTACTGCAAAATGTGGACATGTGCCAAATATAATGTTTGGAGACGTGCCTCTGACTACCCCCACTAGACATCTTCAAAGGATCTAAGCGCCTGGAGATTTGAGAGGATGTCTACCGTACTTGGGGATTACACGCGTCGTTTTATAATTATTTTGGGGGAGTTTTTCGTATTTTAAAATAGTCTATGTTTTACATACATACATACATAAAATCACGCCTGTTTCCCAGAGGGGTAGGCAGAGATCACGGCTTTCCTCTTGCTACGATCCTGACAACTACAACTACAACCTATGTTTTATTCGGGATTGTATCTACATCTACAGCAAATTTCGTCTTTATCCGTTTTGTCGTTTAGGCCTGATTGAGGCACAAACATACAAACTCACAAACTTTCGCATTTATAGTATTATTAAGATTTAACATAAAGTTTATATAATGCTTTCAAAGGCAGAAAGTCGTGGTAATGCAAATGAAGGGAGGAAGCGACATTCTATTTCCATTGGCGCCGCAGTTGGCTTATCCTTTTTGCGGCTGCGCCCTACGAGCGTGCGTATGCTTTGCGATTTTGTAGGATAAATCATCGCATTTAAATTTACATCTTTATTATAAACTACCTTCATTGAAAAAAAAAAAAAATCTTACTCATTTACCACATTTCAATCTAAATTGTCACACTTTATTTTTAGGGTTCCGTACCCAAAGACCCTATTACTAAGACTTCCGCTGTCCATCTGTCTGTCTGTCACAGGGCTGTATCTCATGAACCGTAATAGCTAGACAGTTCAAATTTTCAAAGAATATGTATTTCTGTTGCTGCTATAACAACAAATACTAAAAACAGAATAAAATAAATATATAAGGGTGGCTCCCATACAACAAACGTGATTTTTTGGCCGTTTTTTATAGATAATAGTACGGAACCCTTCGTGCGTGAGTCCGACTCGCACTTAGCCGGTTTTTTTTAATTACTTTAAATATTCAATAATTACCTGTCATATTCATATGACAGTTAACCTAAAATATTAGTTAAAAGTAAGTAGCATAAAGCTAGCTACAGGGGGGTTAGCATGAACTACTATCGTATCGACAACGTATCGTCCAAATATCAAAACTGACACTTTTACTATACAAAAAGCGATTTGGACGATACGTAAAAACGGGTTCCCACGGCGCGTAAATTGACGGGCCGCGCCGGATGACGCTCCGCCTGTGTGCGTCCGGCGCGTCGCGTACAGAGCGTTCCGAGCACGGACACCACGGATGCATCGTTCCCACGGCGCGTCCGTCCGCCTTGGCGCGGTCTGGCGTGTGAAAACGCGGGCCGTGGGACCCCGGCATAAGTGTATGTGATTTTTATATTTTTTGAGAATTTATATCTATAAACATTCATTAAATTCACATACATCGCGAATTCTATTAAAACAAAACAATCAATGTATTTATTTAGCAGTAGTTATTCATTCATTAGAGCCTAGTGGGTAGTGCGTTACGGAGCGTTAAGCACCGCGTGCAGATAATATGTAGGAACCTATCACGAAGTTTAATACATATATTTTCGATAGTTGCCAGAAACTGAATGCCTTTTAGGCATTAACAATCATTAGTAGCATGAGAAAATCATTAACATTTCAAGTAATCACTCGCAGCACATATACACCACTTTTTGTTTAATTCCGTACATGTATATTTTATATTATTATTTACAATTGTTATTAGTTTTTTTTGTAATTTCTTTGCTTCCTATAGTTATTTCACCATAGATTCTTTGTATTTTTCTTTTTTATTTAAAATATTCCAAAGCCCAGTCATTTAGGTGTAAATTGTCGTTCCTCGAGTTACAACTATCGCTTATAGCACAGGATTTCCTAGTTTAAGTGATAGTGTTTATACCCTTGTAAACCTACTGTTTTTGTAATAAATAAATAAAAAAAATAAATAAAAAAAAATAGTTAATTAAAAATATAATCGTGTTATTAAAACTTGAATTGTAGAATTACCTAAAGTTTTACCAAGTAGGCATTGTCAGTTCGTTAGTAAGTATAGGAAATAGGTTCGTCGGAATAGAAACCTGGCTGAAGACTGGTTTTGTCCACGTATTTTGATTGGCTTTGTAAAAAACGTACCAATGGGCCGTTTGAAATCCTGACTCTTCAATGATCCGAGCGCCTAGAGATCTGAAAAGATCTGCCATGCTTAATGATTTGCATTCGAACTCACAAAATGAACTTTACTTCTTTATAATAAATATACTTAGATTTTAACGGGGATAAGAGTCGTGAGTCCATTTATTTCTTTTTTTAGGGTTCCGTATCCAAAGGGTAAAAACGGGACCCTATTGCTAAGACTTCGCTGTCCGTCTGTCTGTCACAAAGCTGTATCTCATGAACCGTGATAGAAAAACAGTTGAAATTTTCACAGATTATGTATTTCTGTTGCCGCTATAACAACAAATACTAAAAACAGAATGAAATAAACATTTAAGTGGGGCTCTCATACAACAAACGTGTTTATTTTTTGCTGTTTTTTATAGAAAATGGTACGCAAGTAACCCTTCGTGCGCGAGTCCGACTCGCACTCGGCCGGTTTTATTAATGAACAACGATAAAAGTTTAAACATAAAACCGCGTTAATATCCCACATAAACCATCATAAATGGTCACTGTACTTTCCCCAACGCGTGGTTTATTTAACGAACTCATTATTAGAATTATGTGGGCAGTCGGTTTATTTATGCGATACGTTTTATTGGATTGCTCGGCAAATTGGAGATCAGTGATCTTGTTGAAAGGCATTGAATAGGAACAAATAGTAATTTATTTATGCTGCTTTTACCCGAGACTTTGTCCGCGTAGATTTAGTACTTTGATGAAAGGTCCAAGGAGAAAGGTATTTGGTACCGTACGATCCAGCCCTATCCACTAAGAAGCCCTTGGATAGATAATAAGTTGAAAAGGCGTGAGATTGTAACCGCTTTGCGACTCAGATCTGGACACATTCCGTGTAATAAATTCTCTTATTTAATGCGTAAAACTACTACGCCAAATTGTTCGACTTGTAATGTAATTGATGATATTTATCATTTATTGATAGAATGTGTTCAGAACTCAACTGAGAGGAATAATATACATTTTAATAGAAACTTAATTGGTATTTGCAACAGTATACTGGCAGATCCTTTAAAGGAGGACGCAAAAAAATTGTATAAGTTAGTTTATAGATAGATCTAGTTTTAAGCAATTATATAAATAACTGTAAGTAGGTATACATATCTGACTGTTACCAGGGCGTCATAATCGCATCAGCGACAAAGCCCTTTTCGTTAATAAAAATTGATTAAAAAAAAAAAAAAAAAGATTTAGAAAATCGAGTTTTGATGACTTTTATCGTAAAATATTGAAATACATATATACTTCTACAAGCCGACCCGTGGCAGACGTTGTCCTGTAATTTTTTAATAATCGCATAGGAAAAAAGCAATTTCAGGCAACTTCCAATTTTTTCCCTACAAACCTTGTACTGATAAAAAGAAATACGAATTTTGGTAGAATGCTTACATTCATAAGCCAAAACTGCGTTGCTATGACGACTAAATGTTTTTAGTCTGTGGTGTCAGATTTTGGGCACACCAACGCCATCTATACCAAAATCATCCTTCTTGCGTTTTTTTATCATTTAAGGGCAGTTTTTCGGATTATAAGATCCCCCTTTATTTATTCAGATGTTTTATCTACATACTACAGCAAATTTCATCTTAATCCGTTTTGTCGTTTATTTTTGATTAGGGAACAAACATAGCATAATATAATTAGGATACTGTATACTAATATTATAAAAAATGTATCATATTAAGTATGTATTTAATTTAATCTGGTTTCCATAGTACGAGTTTTGCTTAGTTTGGGGCTAGTTGGCGATGTGTGAAATGTTCACGAATATTTATTATTTATTTAAGGAAGCAACTAAAAACGTTTGATGTTTCGCGATCGGTTGGCCGGTTATGTTCCGTGAATCTTATGATTTCTCAGAAATATCGTTCCCTTGAGTGTCTATAAAGCACCTGGGGCTTGTCACTGCCACTCCTCGCTACCCCTTGACGGATGTTTGTAGGGCACTCCAAATTAGGGTCTGGTTTTCGTCAAACTGTTTCTTCGCAGGCCCGGGTGTCTACTCGGAAACTGAAAACGAAATTTCGTGACAATGTTCGTTTCAAAATTACATCGTTTGGACTACCTATAGTTAGTACCATCACACAAAAAATTGTTCTGAGTGGGGATCGAACTCACAACCTACAGAGAAGAAGGCAGAGCTACTACCAACTGAGCTATGAGACTAGCAGCGTTGCCAGATATTTTTTGCCAAGTCGGGTTTTTGAATATTTTTAAGTGCAAAAAGCGGAATTCTTTCTTCGAAAGCGGGACATAGTAAAAAAACCGGCCAATCTATAAAAAATGGGCAAAAATAATCACGTTTATTGTATGGGAGCCCCACTTATATGTTTATTTTATTTTGTTTTTAGTATTTGTGGTTATAGCGGCAACAGAAATACATAATCTGTGAAAATTTCAACTGTCTAGCTATCACGGTTCAATAGATAGCAAATATAGCCATAGAACTGTATTTTAATAAAAATATGATTTATATTCCCGAAAGTGGGATTAAGCGTGTCCCGCGCGGAACATTTAATTTTGATTTAAAAATCGGGACGTTAAAATCACCTAGCAACGCAGCCAGTCAGCCTTATACTTTAACAGACAGCAATGTACATTTCGACCACCTGGAGCTCGTTCACCTAAATATAACCAATAATATTATATCTCCTGTCACATAAACAGGATACGGGTGCAACTATTTCTGTCAGTCCAAACACTTGAATTTTAAACTCTAACGTGTATAAAATAGATATCATTATTCTACAAATGGAATTTTATGAGTTTCATGAACGGAATGCCAAAAATAATCTAATCTTGTGCACGTGTAAACAGATACATAATATGAACTTAAACCTTTTGAATACTAATTTCAACTCTATGACCGTGTTTATTGTTCGTATCGCGGATGAGAATTGAGTTTGTTGTATGGGAGCCCCACTTAAATTTTTATTTTATTCTGTTTTTAATATTGGTTGTTAAAGCAGCAACAGAAATACATCATCTGTGAAAATTTTAACTGACTAGCTATTTCATGAGATACAGCCTTGTGCCAGACAGACGGACAGCGGAGTCGTAATAGGGTCCCGTTATTACATTTTTATGTACGGAACCTTAAAAAAATATCCAAATCGGATCATCAGAAAAAAAGTTATGCGCGGTCATACATAAAAAATAAAAATAGCAACCAAAAATAATATAAACGTCGAATTGAAAACATCCTCCTTTCGTCGGTAGATAAATATAAATATCTAAAGCTAAACTTGCAAAATTAAATATGATCGCGACTGTTATTCTCAAGTGCGGTAGACCTCCTCTCAGATCTCTAGGCGTTTGGAGGTGTTAGTCCGAGGTACGTGTAATACAAACCATATAGCTAAAGCACCCGTTGTGGTTTCGTTAATTAGCGTACACACAGACACCTGCTTCTTGTATAATGATTGTAACCACTGAATGTTAATTACATTGCGATCACAGTACGCGCCATATCTATACATATAATAAAACTGTAATAATAATAATAATAACTTACAGATAAAACAGTGCATAACAATAGACCGGATATAACACTAATAGATAAAATTAATAAGACCACTTACCTAATAGATATTGCAATACCAAATACACACAACCTTCAAAAAACTACAACTGAAAAAATACATAAATATACAGAATTGAAAGAAGAAATTATACGAATGTGGCAGATGAATAAAGTTTATATTGTACCATTAGTGCTTTCTAGTACTGGAGTAGTGCCGAAAAACCTACTTCAGTACCTTAAAATCATAGATCTTCCGGAAAACATATATGTAACGATGCAGAAGGCTGCAATTCTAAATACTTGCAGGACTGTTCGAAAGTTTTTACAGGACGACTCCAATACTATACAAAACTAAAGTGATACTCACTTGGCTTAGGCCCGTGAGCTTCACTTATACCGAAATTCTATATTTCGAGAATTAATAACGTAATAAAAATAATAATAATAATAAGCCATTTATTTCCCAAAAAGTAAGTAGAATTATTCAAACTCATATTGACATATAAAAAATAATAATAATAAAGTGATAGATTGATATTAAACCGGCCAAATGCGAGTCGGACTCGCGCACGAAGGATTCCGTACCTCATGGTATATTATCGGTATATACCTCTATAAAAAAACTTGAGAGGTGTCAAGGGACACCCGGATGGAACGAAGTTCTCACAAAATAACGTGGGACAAGGGAAGGGGAATCAACTTTGACTTCGACTTCGACCTCGACCTCGACCTCGACTTCGACTTCGACTTCGACCTCGACCTAGACCTCGACCTCGACCTCGACCTCGACTTCGACCTCGACTTTGACCTCGACCTCGACCTCGACCTCGACCTCGACCTCGACCTCCACCTCCATCTCGACCTCCACTTCCACCTCGACCTCCACCTCGACACAATTAATAGATATATACATATATTAATAGATATACTATAGCAAAAAAGTGTCGTGACAACTTTTCGTAAGAATTTTTTCCGTCTAGCCCCCTTTCACAACGCGCGATAAGGAACTTCGTTCCAAAAACACGTTTGTTGTATGGGCGCCCCACTTAAATATTCATTTTATTATGTTTTTAGTTGTTATAGCGGCAACAGAAATACATCATCTGTGAAAATTTCAACTGTCTAGCTATCACGGTTCATGAGATACAGCCCTGTGACAGACATACGGACAGCGAAGTCTTAGTAATAGGGTCCCGTTTTTACCCTTTGGGTACGGAACCCTAAAAAAATAAGCTTCTTAGTCAACGCGATAAAATATAGTAATATTACTTTGTAGCTTGTGGTTAAAGGGCAGGTGCGCATATGCGCAGTGAATTGCAGCGTACTGCACTTATAGGGTTACCGCAACACTGTACTTGCTCTGCACTCGAACTGGGGTTCCGTATAATGTTACTTGTAAGTAGATATCTGTAAGTGATATATTGGAATAGCGCGAATCAATGGATTTTTCTGTTTGAAAATATTATATGCGCATAAAAACACCGTGCTCAAAACGGTGAAGGAAAACATCGTGAGGAGACCAGTTAGTATTATTATAAGCGGCGATGGGCTTGCGACCTGGAATGCTAACAAAATGTGGTCATTTTGCAAGAGGCGGCTCTGAGTCGAGGCGAGGGCAAGCAAGCGGCGCGGGGCACCCTCCGCACCTCGACTCTAACTCGTGAGTCGTGACATACTCGACTCTCATCCTTAATTCAGATTTGTCTGTCAAATTAACATGTACCTACTTGCGACATACTATCGAGTAATTTTAATCTCATATCATCCAGATTAGATAAAAATATTTATCGATTGACTCATCTAATCTTCCACAAAGAATTTTAGACTGTATCTTCTGTGTCTTAGAGATATTAATCCTTTCAACGAATGATAGTGTCATGTCATGTTGGATGCTGCGATGACGAAGGAATCAAACCCTTATTGAGAGGAGGATAGAGTTGAAAATGTTGCGAAGATGGGCAGGTGAATTTCTATAGGTTGATGTAAATAGATTATTTTGTAGTCTATATGGATCTCATGATAAAATATATTGGATAGTTTAGATATCAATACCGAAAGTATCGATTATTAACGTAAGGGACATTATGTCGAAAATTAGTTTATTAAAATATGCAGTTCGATTCGACCTACCCGTGCTCTATCGACGGGTACACTAAGAATTTATATATCTTTAAAAAAATCCCTTACAGTACATTTTTAGGAAAGTTCTTGACAGGAATAATTCAAACGAACTAGTTAAGTCTAGTTATTTATTTCGATTAAAGTAAGTGTCTTCAATCAAATTAATTGTCACCTACACTAAATTCACTATAAAAGAAAATAAGGCTTATTGGTTTACTTACAACAAATTGAATACCTACTAATTTAGAGACCTTTAGTTACGTTACAATAGTTATTTAATAGAATCACGACTGTAATCCCCAAGTACGGTAGACATCCTCTGAGTGAGAATACTAACTGGTTTCTTCACAATGTTTTCTTTCACCGTTTTGAGCACGTGTTTTTGATGCGCATATAAATTTTTCGAAAAGAAACCTTCAAAATTTATGGGCATAGGAAGTGGTTTTCCACTATAGACCTTGACCTTCTTTCATTGGCATACACCGATTGGAGGGCTAGCCGGGGTAGGGCTCCTAGATCTCGCAGAGGGGGGAGCCCCCCCCCACTACAATTTTTATTTATAAACATGAAGTCGGTTTTGTTTTTAGTTTTTTAAACGTAATTATTAGTTTAAACCTTATTATCTTTTCTACGGACAACGGATTATTTTATTTTCCAAATTAGCTGAATGTTGACAAACCGACATTCAAAAACAAGTCGGTAACTGTTCAGACTTTTACTAAACATGTCACCCCAAATGTGGACCGTTACGATGTCTTCATTGTCCTAAACATGACTCATACTCTCAAACACTTATGACTCTTATCACCGTTAGATACGATTCAAAATTCCATAGCACCAAGACTAGAGATTTGTCTCGATTTTTTAATCAAACAAAGTCTACATCGAGTACCTGATTTTAGAGATTCGCGATTTAGTACTGTAAAGTGGAGTGGTAAGGTTTATTTTGGCGTAGCATGGTTCTGAATTTAAGATAAGATATTAGGCTAAATAATCTAGACTGCATTATTATTTAGCATAGCATTCTTATAACTTACTAGCTTTTACCCAAAACTTCGTCCGCGTAGATTCTGTAAATCAAAATTACTAGAAATTAAAAGATTTTAAAAATCCTAAAAAAAAATTGTGGGAAAAAAGTAGCCTGTGTGTCTGTATCCGTCCTAAGACTTGAAACTATCTCTTTATGACATTTCATCACAATCAACCCAGCAATTTGACCGTGATAACGTCACAGACAAACAGACAGACAGAGCTTTACTTTCGCACTTATAATATTAGTAGGAATAGATAAGCGGCGACGGGCTAGCAACCTGTCACGTATGAGTACTGCAAAATGTGGGCATGTTCGGACGTGCCTTTGACTAACCTTAGACATCTACAAGGATCTAAGCGCCTGGAGATCTGAGAGGATGTCTGCCGTACTTGGGGATTACAGTCGTGATCCTATATTTTTTTACTTATGTATTCAATGATTATGGCCATTGTCATTGACCATAATCTCCGTGGTTCTCAGTGGTTACCTAACTTGACAACTTTCGCGATTTTCTCTAAGGCCTTCGTTTTCCAAGAAGCGATGACCGTCTAATGAAGGCCGTAATAAATCAGTAGACACAGTTGTTCTATCTCAAGATGGCGGATTGGTTGGCTCTGTGTAGGGCTCAGTATCGTCCGAGCCGCAGTCACGCACACAAAAGCGCGTGTCTATAAACATCACAACTACAAGTACTAATTACCTGTCTTCGTGATATAGAACACAATTGTATCCTATATCCTACTAATCCGCGAGCGGAAGCTAGTACTTTTCAAAGTTAATTATATTAGCTAGGATATAAATAATGCTAAGAAAACTTGTAGGTACCTTTCCTTTTAATAACAGTGGGGCTAGTACGAATCATTATCGTATCGTCTGTTTACAATACGATACTAATGTCAAATAATACATTAGCCTAATCTCTGCTGAGTATATAGGTATATTATGGTCGATTTATTCCGTTTACCGCATCACAGGAGCCTAAAGCCTAAGTTATAATAATCGTGAATCAGTGACTTTACAGTGAAAGTATGAATGCTAATCCGTGCGGAAACATTGAAATATTAAAATGAAACTATTCAAAATTCACAATGGACATTAGGTTTTGTGTTAGTAATCTAGGTCTTATAGACGGAGTTAGTAGAAAGAATGAATGAATGGTTTAGCATAGATATAGATAAAAATGCAAAGTGGGCATGTGTCAAATTTAGTATTTGGACGTGCCTATGATTTCCCCCTTCAAAGGATCTGAGCGCCTGGAGATCTATCTGATAATAAGTAGATACTATTTATGTATATATAAATCACGACTGTAATCCCCAAGTACGGTAGACGTAGACATCTACCTACTCTACATCACCAGGTGCTCAGGTCCTTGATAATGACTAGAGAGGTAGTCAGAGGCACTTCCAAACATTACATGGTACATTTGGTACATTCTCACATTTTCAAGCCCATCACAGTGTCTTATATGTATACTTTTACCACTACTTTTTCAAAGTACTTAAATTAATTAAGCATTAAAAGTTCGCCTATCTACAATTACACATGTTTTTACATACACGCCTATTTCCCAGAGGGGTAGGCATTGCTCATGCATGCTCGTCGGTTTAGAGTACTCTTGACCTGGCCCTTTTCCAAAACGTCACCAATTTGGTCCAGGAAAATACGCCGAGGTCTTCCTTTTCCAACGTTCCTATTCACACTCGCCTTATACTTCAATCTTTCTTCATTCATACCAGGGATGTAACGGAGGTAATTTTATTGGAACCGAAGTCGGAGTCGGAGTTTTTAAATTTGATTTATCGGAGTCGGAGTCGGAGTCGAAGTCGGAGGCAGTATCAGGAATCAGAAGTGGCGGCAGAGAAGAATAAAAACATTATTCAGTGAACATTTTTAATTTTAATTTGAAGGTGCTTAACCAATTTACAGACAATGAAAATAAAAATTGCCATGATTCCTATTTAAGACGCTGCCAGTCGACGATTATTTTTGTTCGAAACGAAAAAAGAAATACTTGTGAACAAGCCACATCTCCTATTTTATAATGTATAGTATATGTGAATAAAGATGTACCCATCTTTAATCACTTCGATAAATAATCCTACCGACCGCTGCAATGACGACAAACACACGTCGGCGCGTGGTCTACCTTAGCTTTTCGAATAAATTAATGATATAAATTATGTATAATTACCTATCAAAAATCTATTCTAATAGAAATCTAGATCTACATATTACCTATCTTTAACAATAAATCACAAGTTGATTTTAATAGTAGGTATATAAAATATTTCGATCATAAATTCTAAAACGTATCATTTTGAAATAATATATTTATCGTGAAAAGTTTCTGCTATTATGTTTTCAGCTTAATAGAAATCTAGGTAGGGACCTGAAGTAATATACTTATAAAAATAGGAGATGTGGCTTGTTCAGAAGTATTTCTTTTTTCGTTTCGAAAAAGAGCAATCAGCGACTGGCAGCCTCTTAACAGTTAACATATTAAATCAAAATCACTCCAAGGTTGTTTCTGTGTTGATTTTTATATTGTTTTATTAAATGTAAATGTAAAAAAAACTTGTACTTGTAGTAATAATTTTAATGACATGTGTATCACACATCCTCCGATTAAATCTCCGATTTAAAAGTTTCGGAACCGAAGTCGGAGTCGGAGGAGTAATAACAATCGGAAGTTCCGACTTATCGGAGTCGGAGTCGAAGCTCCGTAACATCCCTCAAACCATTATGCATCCCTTTAATTCTCATCATATGTTTTTGTCCTGTGCAAAAATTACTTTTCTATCTATCTGAGTATCTAACGCAGGCATAGTCTGAGAGTTGACATGAGCGAGAGGGACGAAGAAGTGGCGTGAGCCAAAGATACTGTTGTAGTCATAGTTAGTGACTCACTGAATCGGTTTTGCATACTGGCTGTTATTTACAAGAGATATTTTATTATTTACAAACTAACCCGGCGAACTTCGTACCGCTTTAGAATTAACAAATGTTGTAAGACAAAGTACCCGTTCCCGTTAAAAAGTATCCTATATCCTTCTCCTGGTTCTAACTCCCCACCAATTTTCAGCCAAATCGGTTCAGCCGTTCTTGAGTTATAAATAGTGTAACTAACACGACTTTCTTTTATATATATACACTAGCTGACCCGTGCCCGCTTCGCTGTGCGTAAGACATTTCTAATACCATCGTGGACTTTTTTGTAGACGTTTTTAAGGTATACAATACTGTAGTACATTATTTTGATATATCTCGTGGGGTTCAGCCAGCATTTGCAATGTAAGCGCAAAAAAATGTGTTTATTTACGACATCACATTAGAAACCTCTAAAATTATCAGTGTTTCTCTACTATATTATGCATGTATTATACATATAAACCTTCCTCCTGAATCACTCTATCTATTAAAAATACCGCATCAAAATCCGTCGTGTAGTTTTAAAGATATAAGCAAACATACATACATACATACATACATACATACATACGCGGGAAGCGGAAAGCGACTTTGCTTTATACTATGTAGTGATAGTGATAGTGATATAGATTACTAGGGAAATCCTCACGACTTTGTTCACATGAAGTTATTTAAAAACCCTGCTGCCACCCCCTTAGGAATTGAATTTCGGGAATTCCTTTCTTAGTGCACCACAAGGTAAACAGTAAACACCCTCCAAATTTCAAGTTTCTTGGACCAAAGTCAAAAAATATTTATATTTCAATAATGATGAGCGATGGGCTTGCAACCTGTCACGTATGGAATGCTAACTACTGCAAAATGTGGGCAAGTGCCAAATACAATGTTTGGACGTGCCTCTGACTACCCCCACTAGATATCTTCAAAGGATCTAAGCGTCTGGAGATCTGAGAGGATGTCTACCGTACTTGGGGATTACAGTCGTGATGCTACTTTGAAACGTTGGAGCTAGGTGGGCTACGCCTGTTTCTCGCGACCAAGGCTAGAAGAATCAGGCAACAAACACTGACCAGTGGTTTATGCTGTGCGTTGATAGATCATTTAGTAACACCAGTAACGCAAAAGTTTTATATATTTTGGAGGTTCCTCAATTACGACATTACGTCATCAGTCCGAGGAGATTTTCATCAAACAAACCGTCGCACGCGTGCGTCGTTCAGAAACTGTCGAGAAATGTCAAGGTACATCCATTGAGCTTAATGTACTACGTACTAGAGGAGCTATCCAAGCCAAATAAATTGCTCAATTTTCAATTATTAAAGCCAAAGTCCGCTTGCAGCGTAAAATAAATATTTATATGGCTAAACGAAACATTGAAACGTAAAGCGCTGACCGCTGAATGGCTTAAGTTACTTTCAATCAAAAAGGTCGTAAGCGCCACGAAAAACACTTTCGCGCGTCACAGGCGTTAGACTCGGACTGAGTCCACTGTGGTCCAGGGACCGCAAGGCGCACCGCAAATTATTACTTTGTGGTGTCATCTCTAGTACGTAGTACATTAAGCTCAATGGGTACATCGAGGTACCTTGAGTTGACAGTTCTGTTGACTAAAGAATCCTCGAGAAACTCGAGGTAATTTTATCAACTAAAGCTACTAAAACACGGTTTCAAGGTCGGGTCATGGTAGAGATATATTTCGAGGTGACAACTAAGAACATGGGGGTTAGAATAATTTTTACCAATTGAAATATCTTTATGCAAATAAAGTCATTTCAATCCGTTGCTCCGTTTCTGCATGGTAGGGGTGCACTAAGAAAGGAATTCCCGAAATGTAACCCCTAAAGGGGTGCCTAAAGAAGTCTGCTTTAAAAATAACCTCACGTGAATAAAGTCGCGAGGGTTTCAACTAGTAGTTCTATAAAATTGAACGCACATCATTATTACTTCGTCATGCCACTTGCATCAAACCAAAGAGTAAGTTAATAGAATCAGTTAGATGATACACTATACAAATTAATACTATTATATTTTTGCCGTGTTGGCCGAGTGGGATACACCTCGACTTTCAATCTGAAGGTCGTGGGTTCCAATCCCGGGGTGCATCAATGGATTTTTCTGTTCGAAAATTTTTATGCGCATCAAAAACACGTGCTTACAACGGTGAAGGAAAACATCGTGAAGAAACCAGTTAGTGTTCTTATAAGCGGCGATGGGCTTGCAACCTGTCAGCCTGTCACGTATGGAACGCTAACTACTGCAAAACGTGGGCATGTGCCAAATATAATGTTTGGACGTGCCTCTGACTAACCCTACTAGACATATTCAAAGGATCTAAGCGTCTGGAGATCTGAGAGGATGTCTACCGTACTTGGGGATTAAAGTCGTGATCCTATTTATTTATTTTTGCTTGATTAATATTTACTAACTTCTGATAAAATAAACTGTGTGTGTGCGGGTTAGAATTCCGGTCGTTATTTAATGGGATAAATGAAAAAAAGTATAAAAACAGAGTGGGATACCCCACGAGCGAAGCCGTTATTAGTATTTGTATCAAATAAAAATAAAATAAATAGGATCACGACTGTAATCCCCAAGTACGGTAGACATCCACTCAAATCTCCAGGCGCTTAGATCCAATAAAGTAATAATTAAATATCTAATTAATAATCATCTCTTGATTTTACAATTGTCAAAACTTTCTCGTCGGTTTTCTTTAGTGTTTTTAAACGTTAATTTATACTATGTCTTGTTGCATCGCATCTGCCCTGTCATCTCTTTGACAGAACCAGGAATAACAGTTGGCGGTTCGTTGACCTTTCATAGTTGCATCAAATCGAGCTTAATTGTCGAGCAGTCGCGGTTAGATATAATAATATTGTCTGGAATAAAGCTCTGGTCACAATGTGGTCAAAGTGTGGGAAAAAAATTGGTTTTAGACATTTTATAGGCCACACTATGACTAGCCCCTCACAGCTCAGTTGGTAGTAGCTCTGCCTTCTGCGCTGTATATTGTGGCTTCGATCCCCACCCAGGGCAAATATTTGTGTGATAAACATATATGTATGTTCTGTGTCTGGGTGTTAACCCAGTTGTTACTGAAACTATTTTTTGTCTCGTATCACAATAATTTTTTGATACCTTGACCTCGATGCATATAGTAAACATAAAAAATAACAAAAAAAAATCTAGATTTTCTGGAAAGCTGGGAAAACGTGGATCGTTTTAATATGTATATTAAGTATGTTTTTACCAAAAAAAAAGAGTATTATATAGTAGTAAAAAAGTATTAAGGGCTGAATTTGGGGCTAGATGGCGCTACGTCAAATGCCCATCAATCATAAAATCAGGTACAGATTTTGGAAATATTGGGGAAAAACGAAAAGTGCTTTTACGATGAGATTATCGAAATTTGACAGGACAACGTCTGTCGGGACAGTAATGTACTAAATTTGAACGAAATCGCTTCAGTCGTTTACAATGCAAGCAAAAACATGGTTAACTTAACTTACCATACAAAGGACTTTCAGTTCTCGTTGGTCACATTCAGAGCTTTAATTTGCATTTTTGCAAACCAATTCAGACAGACAGCGACACAAATACATACAAAGTAGGGAAAGTTAAAACAAACATAATTATGTAGGTATTGGTATTTTTAAAACATTTCAAAACTTGAAGATAGTGTCAAGATGGTCGATTTTTTAACGTTCCGTAACCAAAGGGTAAGAACGAGACCCTATTACTAAGATTTCACTGTCCGTCTGTCTGTCTGTCTGTCCGTCTGTCTGTCTGTCACAGGGCTGTATCTCATGAACCGTGATAGCTAGACAGTTGAAATTTTCACAGATTATGTATTTCTGTTGCTGCTCTAACAACAAATACTAAAAACAGAATAAAATCATGTGCCAAACATAATGTTTGGACTAGACTACCCCCTATAAGTAGGTACGATTAGATATCTACAAAGAACTGAGATCTGAGAGGATTATTTTTCAAACTATCGTGATTAGTAGACATATGTAACTATAGATTTTGACACGGGTCTTTATCACGTAATTACCTTTAATTTACTTTCCCGACGTTATTGTAACATAGCCGAAACGTCGGGAAAGTAAATTAAAGATGTGATAAAGACCCGTGTCAAAATCTATAGTTATCTGAGAGGATGTCTACCGAACTTGGGGATTACAGTCGTGATTCTATTTTTATTTATAACATGCTGACCCGGAGAACTTCGTATCGCTTTAGAATAAGTTCCTGTCCCGTTCCCGTTCCCGTTACCGTATTTTCAAACCTAATAAAGCTCAAATTGACTCTACGTTTTAGTTAGAAAACTTTTGTATGGGAAAAAAAGGGCTGTTTTTAGGGTTTTCCCGGCAATTATTCGATTTTTTCTCACCTTTTAAACCTTCCCTAGACCTCCACGAACATTTCAAGACCAAGATAAGATAAATACGTTCAGCCGTTCTCGAGTTTTAGCGAGACTAACGAACAGCAATTGATTTTTATATATTATATAGTTTTTTTTTTGTTTTAGTGTGCGTAATTCTCAATAAATAGTGTTCGCTATAAAACTACTTTGATGTCTGAAAAAGAGCTTCCTCGTCGATTGATTTACTGTTTGAACGAATTTTGTGTTTATTTGGGGTTTCGGATGTAGGTCGAGCGTGAACGGCAATCGAAATGAAAAGTTTTATAGTGCTCTTGCTGCATTCAAGCTAAAGATGCCACTAGATGGCACGAGAGACGTTGTTATGTCCTGAAATATTGGTGGACATTATACACAGCGCCATCTAGCCGCAAACGGAGCAAAGCTTGTACTAAATAAGTCATAGTTTTGATTAAAAACGAAGCGAACTTTGAAAATAAATCTATCGAGAAAATATATATAAAAATAATATATACAGGGCGTCCCACGGATATGCCACATGGAGGGAAAGTACTCTTAATACTGTAGATGGAACATTTTACTGAAAGAAGACATTATTTGAATTTATAAAACAATTTAAACTGTATTCTTAGATCTTTAAATTATTACATGGTTGAACCGGGAATCGAACCCGTTACTCGAGAAAAATAATTAAATAATTATCCTGTAGCTTTATCAAACCGATCGAAAGGCTTCATCATAAGGATTATTTTTTGCTAAATAACATAGTGTCAGAAATAAAAGGAAGACCATGAATTTTAACATTTTGAATACAAAATCAATCAAATTATCAAATGCTCAAAATGATGATGACGAATGATTCCCGGTTTAACCATGTAATTATTTAAAGATCTATGAATGCAGTTTAAATTGTTTTATGAATTCAAATAATGACTTCTTTCAGTAAAATGTTCCATCTACAGTTTTAAGAGTACTTTCCCTCCATGTGGCATATCCGTGGGACGCCCTGTATAATACTTATATATTTATATATCTATCGAGTATTCGGCGATCTGCCGTTTGATCACGGTCGCGGGCGATGCTCATGATCTGAATTGTCTCGAAACGTCAACAATACACGAAAAAAACGTGGTAATTAACCTTATTTATAGTTAAAACTATCGAGAAAAGTTTCACCAATCGTGTTTCTGTCTATAATTTATCTAGATTAAATCCATAAGTTATCTTTGTCATAAAAAAACAAAACTGTATGTTTTGCGGTTATTGAGAGAAAACGATTCTGCATTCATCAAAAACATTTATTACTCGTCTTAATAATAATATACCTAATAGCTTACGTGATTTTTTACCCTTTATTGTAAGGTTTCTCGAACCTTGGCTGGAATGGAATGTCGCTTATTGGATCTGAATGAGAATTTACATTACGCGGGTAGTACAACATTGTATTTCATTTAATTAGGACACCCAACACAGGCACTATCCTAATCCTACTAATATTATAAATGCGAAAGTTTGTGAGTGGGGGTGTGTGTGTGTGTGTGTGTGTGTGTGTGTGTGGTGTGTGTGTGTGTGTGTGTGGTGTGTGTGTGTGGTGTGTTTGTTAACTCTTTCACGCAAAAACTACTGAACGGATTAAAATGAAACTTTACAGTAAGCAGACGTAGGCGATGAGGACTGTAGCTGTAATTCCGTTTGTCTGTCACAAGGTTGAAATTTTCACAGATTATCAGATCAGTATTTCTGTTGCCGCTATAACAACAAATACTAAAAACAGAATAAAATTTAAATTAAAGTAGGGCTTCCATTCCCATACAATAGTGTTTTTTTTTATAATGGTACGGAACCCTTCGTTCGCAAATCCGAAACGCACTTAGCTAGTTTTTTTTATATATAAGAAGAATAACACGTATTATATTTGATTGGATATTGACATTTCGCATAGATTTATAAGTATAAACAGGCGAAATCGACCACACAAAGAGCTGGTTCTTATGTATGTACAAAGTCTAGTTCTCAGAAGGATTTACTTAGTCTGCTTACCAAGAAACCAGTGGGGCTATTTTGTAAAAACATGATTATCATGTTATAATACTCATACTAATATTTATTGGTACTGAATGCCATAATACCTACGCTTTTTATGCTGTTTAGGCACCTATACCTACGCTTCCAATACAATACCTACGCAGAAGCGTAGGTATAGGTGCATTAATAGTGAATCCTAATCCTAATCTAATATATAAAATTTCCATGTCACAATGTTAGTTACCGTACTCCTCCGAAACGGCTTGACCGATTCTCATGAAATATTGTGAGCATATTGAGTAGGTCTGAGAATCGACCAACATCTATTTTTCATACCCCTAAGTGATAAGGGTGGCGTAAAGATCGGGAAAAACGGAAAGTGCTTTTTTCTGTGGGATTATTGACATTTGACAGGACAACGTCTGTCGGGACAGCTAGTAATATTATAAATGTGAAAGTTTGTGAGTTTGTATGTATGTTTGTTCCTCAATCAGGTCTAAACGTAAAACGGATTAAGTTGAAATTTGCTGTAGATATAGCTATACCGAATAAATAATATGTAGAATACTTTAAATATGAGAAACATCTCCAAAATGATAAAGTACGCAAAAGGGTTGATTTCTGTATAGATGGCGCTGGTGTGCAACAAATATGAAAACACACGACTAAAAACATTCTGTCTTTTCTATTCGATTATTGAAATTTGACAGG
The DNA here is from genome assembly GCA_912999785.1 of Hydriomena furcata. Classification (NCBI taxonomy): domain Eukaryota; kingdom Metazoa; phylum Arthropoda; class Insecta; order Lepidoptera; family Geometridae; genus Hydriomena; species Hydriomena furcata. The sequence continues at coordinate 2,782,164 of OU538848.1, forward strand.
ACAACGTCTGTCACGGGTCAGCTAGTAGTTACTATGAAAAGTGTACTGATTACGTATTCTCCAACATTAGGTAATATTGGATTCAACATCATAACATGATAATCATGTTTTTACAAAATAGCCCTGCAGGTAGGTATTATAAATAGCGATAGCGGAAAACAACTAGAGGATTGTTTGTAATGCTTGGTTAGCATTGACGGCAAGTTCGCATTTCCTGTATACTATTCCTGGTCGAATGAGGAAAGTAAACTTAGTACTAAAGACTACTAGCCAGTGAGTTGTAATTACTACGTATATAGTTCAATGCTACTAGCAGACCTAGCCATGCGTTGCTGTGTCAACAGTTTGCAATAAAATAATATTGCGACTATAAATTGAGATGTTAGCTATCCTATCTTTCAAGTTGGATCAAACTGCACACGGTGTGCAAAGTTTGATTAAAATCGGTTAAGTAATTTAGGAGTCCATCGCGGACAAACAACGTGACTAAATAACTATAGATTTTTACACGGGTTTTTATCACGTAATTACCTATAATATATTTTCCCAACGTTTCGACTATGTTACAATAGCCATTGGTCACGGGCAGGCAGTCTGCCCGTCATGGCGATCTCTGCACGTGATAAAACCCGTGTAAAAATAGTTACTTATCTAATACCTTTAGGGCCGATTTTTCAATCATCAGATAAGTGTTAACTGTGGAATAAAACTGCAATTTTCCATACGATATGTCTTTATTCAACAGTTGGCCCTTATCTGTTGATTGAAAAATCGGCCCTAAAACGAGCAATTTTAGAATATAAATATAATCTGAATCTCGGAAACGGCTTCAACGATTTGCATGAAATTTAGTATGCAGGAGGTTTTGGGGGCGATAAATCGATCAAGCTAGGTTTAATTTTTAGAAAACGTGTTTTTATTTGTGTTTTCATGCAATGAAATACCAGGACATCCAGGTACTGTTAACTTATTTCACACATCGCCATCTAGCCCCAAACTAAGCAAAGCTTGTACTATGGGAACCAGATAACGGATAAAATATTTATACAGGGTGTCCAAGAACCTGGCGTCCAACTGGATTCCCACGATGCCCCAAGTTCTAACAGTACTCAGAAAAATATTTTAAAAAATCCACCCCATGTACTTACAGAATTATACTGATTTCAAAAAAAAAGGGGAAATGAGCACCCTGTGACATACTTTTGAATGCTGTGACTGCTAATGCTGATAATTTCGATATTTCTTGGAGGTTTTGTAATCTAGGGTATTGCTGTGTCTAAATAGAATGTAAAAATAAAGTACTTATTGTACCATTTTAAAATAAAATATTATTTTAACTAAAGGTGATATGGAAAACTATTGAATTTCGCAACTTTGACCGACTGTAGTGTAAAAAAAATGTACCAAAATAGTATGGCAAGTGACGTCAAATTTTGACGCGTTTATTCCTCTTTTTAAAAAGGTATAATACTTACACATTAATTTGAAAAAAAAAAATTTGATAATATTTTTACTCAACAACCCAATTTTTACGATGTCTTACAGAATTCTTAGAAAGAAAAATTTACGACGAATTGAATCTAACCTCTAAAGAATTACTATTGTATGCTCATAAAAATAACAACAGGCCTCTCAAAAAACAGGTTAGACCGTAAGGGACGGTATGTGCATGCATCTCACCATAGTGATTCGTTATTACAACAGGAGGGAGCAAGACAGAAACTATCTTTGCGATTTGCTGGTTCTTCTTTATGGTACCCCATTATTCAGGTAAGAGTGAGGGAGAAAAAGGTTTAGGATAACAGTACGGTCAGTACGCGTCACTGCCTCCTGCCGTTACTACGCACCTCTCTCTTATTGTTACCATTGATCACGTACTACGATTTAAAGCTTTGTTTATTGGACTCGATTACTCTTTGTGCTCTGGACTTTGAAACGAACTCTTTACGACGACCTTTGCCTGTGTTTGGACAGTTTGTGTTTTGTGTGTGCTACCATGGCGACCTACACTCCGCAAGAATACGCAAATATGCACTACATTTATGGAGAATGTAGAGGTAATGGACGAGCTGCAGCGAGACTTTACAGAGAAAGGTATCCGAGGGCTACGCGATATCCCGACCATCGAGTTTTCATTAATGTGCACAGATCACTATGTGACGGGCGGTTCCCCAATCAAGTAGCTGGTGAAGGACGACCCGTAAATGACTTCATACGCGATGAAGTTTTAGAGGCGGTGTCGGCAAATCCAAGCATCTCTGTGCGAGGAATAGAAGCTGATACGGGGATACCGAAGAGCACAGCACACAGTATTCTCCAAAAAGAAGAATATCATCCGTACCACGTACAGCGAGTGCAAAGTCTTTTACCTCGAGACTATCCGAGCCAAGTCGCGTTTTGTGAAACAATCCTGCAAAAACATCGAGAAGACGAAAACTTTATCGACAAAATTTTGTGGTCAGATGAATCAACATTTAAGAAGGATGGCTACATGAACCTACACAACTTGCACGAGTGGCATGTGGAAAATCCGCACTTGATGCGAGAAGATAGATCCCAGTACCGGTTCAAAGTGAACATGTGGACCGGTATTCTCTGTGGGAATATTATTGGTCCATTTGAGATGCCCGAGAATTTGACTGGCGAATCATATTTAAATTTTCTTCAAAATGATTTGCCAAACTTACTAGAAGAGACCCCACCAGATATGTGGTTCCAACACGACGGCTGTCCAGCACATTTTCGCGTATCCGTTAGAGAGTTTTTGGACGAGCAATACCCGAACAGGTGGATTGGGCGATCAGGAACAATCCCGTGGCCAGCCCGCTCACCTGACTTAAATCCGCTGGATTTTTTTTTCTGGGGAACTATGAAGGAGCTCGTTTATGCGAAGCCCATTAATGACATCGCTGACCTTCGTGAGAAGATAACACAAGCAGTGCAGGTGATACGTCAAAAAAGTTACTCGCGAAACATAAAGCGGTCCTTTTTAAGGAGAGTGAGAGCTTGTATTGCCGCGGGTGGTCAACATTTTGAACATTTATTGTAATAAAATATCTTTAAACTAACATTCTTTGCTTTTATTCTACTGGGAACCCATCTACCTGTGTGTATTTCCTTCTTGCTCACTCTTGGAACCGAAGTAAATAATAGTAGTAACATAACAGTTTCTAAGATAAGAAAGGGTCCGACAGTTACCGTTAGTAGGTAGGCACTTCGTAAAAATTGGGTTGTTGAGTAAAAATATTATCAAAATTTTTTTTTTCAAATTAATGTGTAAGTATTATACCTTTTTAAAAAGAGGAATAAACGCGTCAAAATTTGACGTCACTTGCCATACTATTTTGGTACATTTTTTTTACACTACAGTCGGTCAAAGTTGCTAAATTCAATAGTTTTCCATATCACCTTTAGTTAAAATAATATTTTATTTTAAAATGGTACAATAAGTACTTTATTTTTACATTCTATTTAGACACAGCAATACCCTAGATTACAAAACCTCCAAGAAATATCGAAATTATCAGCATTAGCAGTCACAGCATTCAAAAGTATGTCACAGGGTGCTCATTTCCCCTTTTTTTTTGAAATCAGTATAATTCTGTAAGTACATGTGGGGTGGATTTTTTAAAATATTTTTCTGAGTACTGTTAGAACTTGGGGCATCGTGGGAATCCAGTTGGACGCCAGGTTCTTGGACACCCTGTATATACGTTTTTTTATTATGTAATTACTTACATACTATTATACATATTAACACCCAGACATAGAACAAACATCTATGTTCATCACACAAATGTTTATCCCGGGTGGGGATCGAACCCACAAGCTACAACGCAGAGCTACTACGAACTAAGCTGTGAGCCAGATTACGCAATAGGACTTGCATGACCGTAGGAATCTCACACAAACTCGTCAGTTTCTTACAGTGTACAATGATAATCATCTCATTAAAGGACTATGAAAACCATCCGCACGCCACTTTAATCAGTTTACGAGAATAACAATACAAAGTGTCATTAAAATGCTATTAGAGAACAATCAACAATCAGAAAAAGCCAGTAGTTTCTTCTCTCATAATTGGTAGTTTTTGCACAAGATCAGGGAGGTTTACTATTGAAAACGATCAACGATATATCGGAACAAACGTCACATCGTTTCCGCCTTTATTTTGAAAGATGGAATGACCGACTTTATTTGACAATGGGATATTTGACAAGATTTTGAAAACCATTCTAGATTATTCAGTAGTGACTGTGGAACCCATAAAAAAATATTATTTTCAATTCTGTTAAGTATTGGCCCTAAAAATGTAAATTACTTAAATATCGACAATTTAAATAACCCGAAAAACGCTCCTTCAGCACTAGTTTCTGTGAAGTTACATGCTTGTCAACAAATACACAAACGTCAAGTTTTTCAAGGCAGGCGATGACATATTGACAAGCATGTTACGTCATCGTCGATTCGATCAATCCTGACCGTTTTGTGTCACGTGACTGGCGTTTAAAAATAGATCATTTTAATTATGGGTTTTTTATATATAATTAAAATTTAACACATAAACAAATAAAGTGTAAGTCAACACATAAAGTGATTTTTATGAAAAAAGATTTCGTCCACTGTTGGTGCGTGTTCTCATAGTGTCGTTCTTGAATACGAGGGTATGTCTATTTCCTGAATCTTTGAAGTCGCGGGTAAAAGCTAGTTATGTAAAAATGATGAAAAAATAATGCGCTGTTGCTCGATGGTTTGAACGATTTTACAAAACCTTGTCATTGAAAAACATATTTTACAACAGAAAACTTTTTAATTCTATTACGGAACCCTGATTGCGCAAGCCCGATCAGCACTTGACCGATTCAATTTTAAATCTACAATACAAATGTTTGTTTTTTATAGATTTTTCACTGTTTCCCAACATTTCCTAACTATAAGCATTACGGAAAGATCTAAACATCAATTTCTCGCTCTGCTGGCCAACCCCGGATGCCGGCAGTTCAAGCGATTATAGTACTTATTGCTATGCAAATTGATAGCATAACTGTGTGGCTAATCGAATTATCTAATCGAATGCAGACTTGCAGTGAAATTTCAGATGTTAAGATAAGTTGTATTAGGTACCTCGTTAAATACCAGTCAAGTACGTTTACGTTTTTAAATAACGGCCTACACTGTTTTGAGTACGTGTTAACGCGCATATATACATACTAGCTGCTCGCCCCGGCTTCTCACGAGTGGTACCTAGATTATAAGTAGCCTAACCCCCGTATAGCGACACTATGGCGCACACTACTGTGTGCCTCTAGTCACACTATGCAGTGTCGCACAACACATAAAGTGATGTTTATGAAAAAAGATTTCGTCCACTGTGGGTGCGTGTTCTCATAGTGTCGTTCCTGAATACGAGGGTATGTGTTGTTCTGATCTATAAGCTATATTACTGTAAAGTTTCATCTAAATCCGTTCATTATTTTTTGCGTGAAAGAGTAACAAACACCACAACTTACAAACTTTCGCATTTATATTATTAGTAGGATTTTATTGCATCACCAATCACTTGTTATTACACACTTAAATTATCTAAGTCTTAGATAATTCAAAAAAACCGGCCAAGTACGAGTCGGACTCGCGCACGAAGGGTTTCGTACCATTATCTTATCATTATCTAATGTTCCGTATACACACACAAAAAAAATATACATTACTAGCCGACCCGTGACAAACGTTGTTCTGTATTTTTTTTTTGTAATAATCACATAGGAAAAAGCAATTTCAGGCAGCTTCCAATTTTTTCCCGACAAACCTTGTACTGATAAAATAATTTACGAATTTTGGTAGAATGCGTAACATTCATTAGTCAAAATTGCGTTGCTATGACGACCAAATGTTTTTAGTCTGAGATGTCAGATTTGTTGCATTAGATGGCATCTATACCAAAATCATCCTTTTTGGCGTTTTTTTTACCATTTAGGGTTTATTTATTCTGAATTTTTATCTACATACTACAATTTTTCATCTATACAATTTATCATACTACATACGCAAATTTCATCTTAATCCGTTTTGTCGTTTATTTTTGATTAGGGAACAAACATAGCAGCCTTATCACAAACTTTCGCATTTATAATATTATAGGATTGACGAAGATTTTCTAAGTTGTCCTAATCACATAGAGTAACGTAACGTACATCCCAATTGTATAATAGATAAGATAACTCACATAACTTTTTGATTTTGACAAGGGTCTTTATCATGTAATTACCTTTAATTTACTTTTTTGACGTTTCAAGATCCGAAGATCACTTACCTCAACGTATTGCCCTGCTCCCTGACATCAACGCCATTGATGCTCTCGTCCCCCCTGGCTTGAAGTCCTGACATCTTCTATGACGACACACTGCCGTCATCGGCGACGTAGGATCATGGCTGTGGACAGAAGAAAAAGTGGGGTTAGGACTTTGGTTAGGAGGACGCAGTGTTTCCACTTACAATTTTGGTATTACCCAATTTAATAAATATTTATCTCTAAAATATTCTAATTAAAAAAAAAAGACGTGTGGCACTCGGAGACTGCCGCGGTAAAGCTATTGCATAACATTTTTTATCAACTTATGTATTTATAATTATTTATTTATTTATTTTATTTATCCTTTTTTCCTTTGTTTTTCTTTGATATTCAACTTTTTGAGCGTGGTGACCGATAAGAAAAGAAAAATTTTTTTTTTTTTTTTTTTACATCCCTAGATTGCGGGGGAAGAGGGGGATTAGGCATGCGCAGTAACGCCGATACAACCAATGCCACCTATTTGGCGAGTTGCTAAACTAAAGAGACAAGCGTGATATTGCAAAAAGTCATTAAAAGTTCTGCTATTCATCGATAGATGTCAAAATCTTTAACCTACCTATTTACCTAACTACGTAGTTAGCATTCCACACGTAACAGGTTGCAAGCCCGTCGTCGCTTTCAAGAATACTAACAGGTTTCCTCACGATGTTTTCCTTCACCGTTATAAGCACGTGTAACGCGCATATACATTTTTCGAACAGAAATATCCATTGATGCACGGCCAGGATTCGATATTTACCTAACTACATGAATTCAATAATTCAATTTCAAACTTTTTAGTCGATCATGTCTGTGAAGCTACATGTCTGTACCACCTATTTACCGATAGTGGTAAAATAGCGCCACCTGCCAGCGGAATTGCGAACCTCTCAAACCCCGAGCTTTCGCATGAGACCGCGAAAAGCACCTATAATAACGTAGTATCATCAAATGAAACTAGATGGCGCTGGAATGCGAAAATCACTCTAAGCAGGCATGACATGAGTCATAGGGATGTAATATTGATTGAAAAAAATCTATTAATTAATAATCGATTTTTTGTCCCTACAAATAAATCGATTTTCCAATTAATCCAAATTTTTGATCCAAATCCAATTTTTCCAAATCGAATTATATGGTTCGGATCGCTTTCGGAGAGACGATCGATGGGTCGGTTCCCGTTTGTGAAGCGACTATTGGTCGGATCACGTTCGGAAAAACGATCAATGGTTCGGTTTGCGTTCGGAGACAAGACCGATGAGTCGGTTTCCGTTTGGGAGGCGACTATATGTAGGTTCACGTCCGGGAAAATGGCCAACGAACGATTCGGTTCGCGTTCGGAAAACTTAGTTTACAAAAATCGATTTATATGTGTAATTTACATAATCGATTTTTTAAAAATCGATTTTTTGAAATCCAAAAAGAGAAATCTCTAACACTCACACTCACGCATATTGCGTGAGTGTGAGTGTCTCGTAAAATTTTGTGTAAATTTTCGTTACGAAATTTCTGGATTCGGTCTCCACGCTCAAGGCCCGCGATAGAAGCTATGCAATAGCTTAAAAATGATTTAGAACTCTTTTACACGAACAGCTCAAATACCAACGACATTAAGCAACTGTAGCCTCTTCGGAGGGAGCTCTTAAGGTGCATAATTGAACTTGAAATAAATAATAACTGAATATTTCAAACGAATAATTAATATAATATTTTGTCGCTATTGCTTATTTTACGATTTCGGAAATAAGTCGAATTATAATAAGGTACTAGCCGACCCGTGACAGACGTTGTCCTGTCAAAAAATCATATACTAAAATCATCCATTTTGCGTTTTCTTATCATTTTGGGGATCGCCCGATCGGGGCACAAACATACATACAAACTTTCACATTTATAATATTATATTATGATTAGGATTCAGCATTCATTCATTCATTCTCATTCAGCGAACTGTGTAATCTCTTGTGATTGTGGCGAAAAAATAACATTTCCTCATTTAATGAATCTATGACAAAGTTGAACATGAAAACAAATATTAAAGCTAAGAGAAGGTTTTCTCAAAGTGGCCGTAGTTTGTTAAGACGAGTAATAAATGTTTTTGATAAATGCAGAATCTTTTTTTCTCAATAACCGCAAAACATACAGTTTCGTTTTTTATGACAAAGATAACTTATGGATTTAATCTAGAGATAAATTAAAGATTTTTCCAAAGTTGGCTCTTCCAAAAGACTAGTTTCGTTTTTAATCAAAACTATGAATAGCTAAATAGTTCATTTTTATATAATTCGTTAATTAGCTATCTAAACCAAAGACATATTTTTTTATTTCAAAATAATGCAGTTTTATCACTTTTTCCTTCTTATCCGGGTAGACTCAGCCCATACAAAACGTCAAAAATTTCACTTATCACCTTAAATAAGTACAATTATATTCCGTGCAGCATACAGCCTGCCAAGTCAAGACCTCTTGATAAAATCGTTGGTATCATAAGTTTTCAGAGACAGCCGAGCCAATTTGGCAGAGCTTTCGTGTGGGTGGCGCACTCTATTGTTAGCTGGCAGAGATTTGGGAAATGCAATATACAACTATTTATAGCGGGATTCATATTTTATAGTGAGTCGATAGAGTTTTAAAACTTCCTACTGCGGGCAGAATCCTAATATCTTATCTATACTAATATTATAAAGAGGAAAGATTTGATTGTTTGTTTTCATCGAATATGCTCCGAAACTAACCGACCGATTTGAAAAATTCTTTTACACCATTAGAATCCTACATTATCCCTGATGAACATAGGTTATAGAATTAATTCGGATCCCTAACATTTTTGAAAATATACTATAGCCTATGTTCATCAAGGATAATATAGGATTCTAATGGTGAAAGAATTTTTCAAATCGTTCCTGTAGTTTCGGAGCCTATTCGATGCAAACAAACAAACAATCAAATCTTTCCTCTTTATAATATTAGTATAGAAGTATAGATATAGATCAATCAGTTAGTAACGCAAGAGTTTGTTTATATGAATGGCACTTAGTAGATCTATATACACTCACGCGACAGGATGAGAAGCGACTAAAGATAAGGGTGTGAGTCCCCGTTGACTCATCTTGCTCCAATTCATTCTCGATTCTCAAAACTTTGTCACTTTTCACGTGCTATAATTACACCTCTGCGCATCTCTGGCGCTGGCTGTGATGAAATGAAGGAAGTTGGCAGACAGACACAATTATTTATTTGGGTGTAGGACCTTTCGAAGACCAATGACCTGTGAGATAATCCTCATATTCTTAGTTGTAGCCTCGACTCTACCTTGACTCATTTGGCTGATCGTGTGGTCTGTAGTCTTCTATAAGAATCGTGAAAGTTTGTATTCCGTGTTTCTGTTGTGAATTTTAGAACTCTTTCGAGTCCACACGAACTTTTTCTCGAATAGTGTCTAATCACTACATAGTATAAAGCAAAGTCGCTTTCCGCTTCCCGCGTCTGTATGTAATATGTATGTATGTCTGTATGTATCTTTAAAACTACACAACGGATTTTGATGCAGTTTTTTTTAATAAACAGAGTGATTCAAGAGGAAGGTTTATATGTATAATACATGCATAATATAGTAGAGAAACACTGATAATTTTAGAGGTTTCTAATGTGATGTCGTAAATAAACACATTTTTTTGCGCTTACATTGCAAATGCTGGCTGAACCCCACGAGATATATCAAAATAATGTACTACAGTATTGTACACCTTAAAAACGTCTACAAAAAAGTCAACGATGGTATTAGAAATGTCTTACGCACAGCGAAGCGGGCACGGGTCAGCTAGTGTTTGATATTTTAAATCGATAATTTTGGAAGTCAATTACGTCATTACGTTACGGAGATTTTCATTAAACGTCACGCATGCGTCGTTCAGAAGGTGTCGAGGAATGTCAAGGTACATCTCGAGTTGACAGTTCTGTTAACTGTGGTATCCTCGACTAGGCAAAGGCAAACTCGAGGTAATTTTATCAACCAAAACACGGTTTAGAGAGCGAGTCGAGGTGGAGATATTTCGAAGTTACAACTAAGAATATGGGGATAAGTTTCCTTGACACAAGCGTTGCAATGTCTTTGATGTTCATTAACGGAACTAATTGATCGATTAGAGATGTTAATTCCGGCTCCCACTGTTCATATGAATATAAATAAATAATAAATATTGGCGGACTTTACACACAACGCCATCTAGCCCCAAACTAAGCAAAGCTTGTACTATGGGAACCAGATAACTGATAGAATACTTATATACTTTTTTTTGTAAATACATACTTATTATACATATTAACACCCAGACACAGAACAAACATCTATGTTCATCACACAAATATTTGCCCTGGGTGGGGATCGAACCCACAACCTACAGCGCAGAAGGCAGAGTTACTACCAACTGAGCTGTGAGGCCAGTCAGCGAAGACCAGCTAAGCCTTTGGGTTACACATAAGATGGTCAAACATTCACCTTGATCGATCAGCACCACACTGAAGCTCTACATATCATTTACGAGAAGGATTATTGAAAAATATTATAGCGGCGATGGGCTTGCAACCTGTCACGTATGGAATGCTAACTACTGCAAAATGTGGGCATGTGCCAAATATAATGTTTGGACGTGCCTCTGACTAGACACTAGACATCCTCAAAGGATCTAATCGCCTTAAGATCTGAGAGGATGTCTACCGTACTTGGGGATTACAGTCGTGATCCTATTTTTGATTTTGATTCTTACAGGAAGCACCACTATGATTTTGGTATAGATGGCGCTGATGTGCAAAAAAATAGACATCTTAGACCGATGACATTGAGTTGTCATAGCAACGCATTCTACCAAAAAGGTTAAATCCTACCAAGGTAGGTATTGGAAATTCATTTTGTCAAAAAAATCTGAGATCAATTTGACTACCGAAAGATTACCGCATTCTACCAAAATTCGTAATTTATTTTATGAGGAAAAGGTTTATACAAAACATTTGTAGTTTCCTGAAAGTGTTTTTTTCTATGCGACTATTGAAATTTGGGCAGAACAAAGTCTGTCACGGGTCGGCTAGTACATCATACATTACTGTATGAACGTGGACGTGTGGTTATCAATAAGCTTCTCAAGGTTTTTGGGCCACGAACAAACCATCTAAATATAAAAAGCTTATCGCATTAAGTAAGTCTGTCTGGCCATCCTTGGAAGGTCAGGCTACCGTTAACCCATCCTTAATAATAATGTACTGTTATGTATTTGTAACAGATATGGCTTATGCTTCCTTTAGGCTTCGGCATAACGCGGCGCATTTTAATGTTTGATATACTATAAACGTTATGTTTGGGCGTGCCTCTGACTGCCTCCTTTAGTCATCTTCAAGGATATTAGCACCTAAAGATCTGTGTCGATGTCTACCGTACAGGGAGATTACAGTCGTGATGCTATTCATTCGTTCTCATATACTAGATATACGTCTCTATCGCCACTCATACGTTTATATCACGGCATAGTGCGACAGCAATATATTTTTCAAATTCGTTGCTGCTGGCATTCCCTCTTAAATCATAGAACTGTCGCGAGAATAGAACTGTTGTGCTCTCGACACAATGAAATGCCAGTGTGGTGAATGGTGATGCGAGCAGCAGTAGATAAGCAATTTATAAAATTGACATGACCATGACCGAGGTCGTACAAAAAACGTACAATAATATAAACAAAGAGTTATTTTAGTGAAACATTCACGTAATGAATTCTATCTATTTTGAGATGTTTAAATTTGTGGGATACGTGATTATGAGTGTTGAAATACATTATTTCACCCGACTATCCCCTCCTAAGCCCTAAGACATCTCTGAGGAGGATCTGAGAGCCTGGAGATTTAAGGATATCTACCAGGTGCTTGGGGATTACATAAACACATTTTGCAGTAGTTAGCATTCCATATGGAACAATTTGCGAGCCCAATGCAACAATACAAACTGGTTCCCTTCACCGTTTTTATGTAAAACTTTTCTTTGAATATAAAAATCCATTGATAAACAGTCCAGACGGTTGTAAGTAGGTATAATAATCGTTATTACAAAAATGCATCAAAATCTAGATATTTATGAATGAATCTAATCAATTAATTTACATTGAAACTTGTTTAAGAACCTAATCGAACTTTATATACAACCAGATTTTTGTCGCGTTTGAAATTCTTCAAAACCAGTAATCATAAGTTAACCAGACAGCGCCGGTATGAGCACAACTCTCTGATGACGTTTGGAGATAAGGTCTTAGTTCCAAAAGACAGTCATTTACATCAAAATACTAGAATTTTGACACTAAATACCATAAAACCAGTGCCCATAGATTTACTTCAACCTCCACTTAGGGCTGCCATCCGTCCGGGTTTCCCCGGATTTGTCCTAGTTTAGAGGGCGTCCGGGGAGCGTCCGGGTGGGGTTTCATTTGTAGTCTGGGTTCAAAATTTGGCCACCCGCGACACAAGCACTGTGCCGGAATTGTGAAATCAACTCTTTTCGATTAAGGGAGCCGTTTGTGAAATGTTAAGCTTTAAATTGCACCGGGTTCTGGGCTCTAAAATCCGGGGTTTTCATGTGTCTTGTCCTGGTTGCCAAATTCTACAGATGGCAGCCCTACCTCCACTGCACTCTCTCAGGGGTTTAATTTCGGGAATTCCTTTCTCTATGCACCCTTACACCCCAAAAGGAACACACCCTAAAAATTACCCGTTTTTAGGACCAGTAGTTTTAATTTAGATAATACACATATTAAAATGTCATAAGAGTTATTATTACAGAGTATAATTCTATATCGAATCAAAACTGACTACTAATCTGTAAAACGACCTTGGAGGCCGAGAACGTGTTAGTTACGCACAAGTCCACACGCAACCAAATGTTCGGTTAGATCATACAGCATAACATAACTAATTCGTAGATAAGACATGTTTTTATGTGTTCACGCACATTCCATAAGAAGCATGATAGAAATCCTCTCAGATCTCAAGGCACGAGCATATTTTGCAGGAGTCATAACGTTTGTCAAAGTGTATTTATTACAACAAAATCACAAGGATCACTTTGAAACAACATAGGAGCTAGGTGAAGCTACGCCTGTTCCTCGCGACAGATAGAAGAATCAGGCAACACGATGATGGTTTACGTGTTAGTTGCAAGTGTATCGCAAAAATAGAAAGAATATAGAAAGAAAACACGTATATTTGCCACGATAAGTATAACACAATGAATAAATGAGTTCAAAAACCGGAAAGCAGATTGTGTCATGTGGGGGAGAACAGGGCTCCGTCTAAGCTAAATGTTCAATATGCGCACGAGACATCCAAAACTACGAAAAAAATGCATGCTAAACAGTTAAAAATCTCAATAAAAACTGTGTGCAAGTTTTTTTATACACTGCCCAAAACCGCACGCCATTAAACATAGCTGTCCACTTGCATTTAATTGCTACCAACCACTCAAGACCTTTAGAGGTTTACAGCCTTATTAATTTCGATAAAGAACAACCGTACATTGCTGTCTTTCCGCTTTGTTTATAAACAGGGTTGAAGACATGCTTTTTACGTCTCTACTTCTTTCATGATCAACTCAATGACCAGACCCTCTAAAACAGTACTACTCTCGCTGCGAAAGTGACAAGTTTGTCGTAATAACGTTGTCAATTTTGCATCACGAGTACTGTTTTAATATTACTTTAAGAGCTGTTGGTACGGGTCCTGGTGCTTGACTTTATATTAGCATGGTATGGGCATGTTTTGAGGAGGGAAGAATGTAGATGTATGTAGAAGAAGAGATAGGTCAAAGAAAAGATGGATGGACTGTGTGAAGGACATTGGTAAGTAAGGAGTGACGGCTGACAGAGGCAAATGTAGAACACATGTTGTGCCGAACCCACTTATATGGGATAAGGGCAGGAAGATGATGATGATGACCAGGTCCTACACGCACGATCGATTGTTGTACGATTTAAACCTCATTTGAATCTGAATTTAGAATCTCACCACTATTATGATAAAGCCACAAGCAAAGATTTTTACAATATTGAAAAACACCTTCGCGGTCGAGTAATTTCACACTCGCTCATTAACCGCATTAGCACGTTTGTGTTTTCATTATCTGCATCAGTGACTATGGCTACGGCAGTCAAGATTCTGAGTCATACCATTATGTAACCAACCATTACGATTCCTGTGTCTTCGTTTGTATCAAATATCTTCAGTAAAGTCTTCTTCTTCTCATTCGTTCCTTCATTGCTGTAGATTGTGACTCCTTGTTGATTATTGACTGGCCTAACAGCTCAGTAGATAGTAGCTCTGCCTTCTGCGCTGTTGGTTGTGGTTTCGATCTCCAACCAGGGAAAATATTTGTGTGATGAACTTAGATTTTTGTTCTGTGTAATAAGTATGTATTTATTTACAAAAAGACGTATTCAAGTATTCTATCAGCTATCGGTTCCCGTAGTACAGGCTTTGCTTAATTTGGGGCTAGATGGCGCTGTGTAAAAATATCCACCAATATTTATTTACCATTATGTAACGTCTTCTTTCAAAGTCTTCAAGTCGTCTTCTTTGGGCAGGCCATTAAGCGAGATACACGGACCAAAGACGGGCATTAAAACAACATGGATAGGGCCAATTAGCAAAAGAAGAAGAGGTCGTCCAAGGAACAGATGGATCGACGAAATAATAACGACGACAGGAAAAGAATGGAGAAAGAAAGCAAAGAATAGGGAAACGTGGAGTAAGCTGGAGGAGGCCTATACCCAGAGTGAGGTTCCTATAACATATAACAGAATCAAATTTACATGATAAGTAAGGTTGTTGGATATAAAAAAGGTTTATTATTAATATTAACGTCTTCATTGTGTGAATATCCTAACAAAAGTAGGCCTAATTTAATATTTTAATCCTGGTAATCGTCCAACAAGCAACTATAAAGATACGAATAATCTGATTGATAAATAAAATGCTATAGGTACTGCAAAATGTGGGCATGTGCCAATAGTAATATTTAGACGTGTCTCAATCGCAATAAAATTTATATCAACTTGATACTTGATGAGAAGTTACTAAACATCTTTCTTTCATATCAAACTGGCATGAAACTGACGTTATTAGTATCTGTCTGCTGTCAAATCTGCTGTCAGGAGGTCTCATCTCATTTGATATACTCGTATTGAAATTTGTATACAGATCAGAAAAAAACAAACATTTTCTGTTTAAAAATATTTTTCAAAGACAATCTTTTGTAAAATCATTCAAACCTTCGAGCACCAGTCCGCTATCACCTGTCACATCATATACAATTGTCATCGGAACTTGACAATAATGTAAAGTTTTTACTCAATCGAAATATTTACTAAGGAGTTCCATTGTGAGTGTCTCTTGAACAGCTCCTGACTCCAACATCAGATGAGCTCGCTGTCACCATATTATTGCATTGTCATCAAAGTTACAAATGTATGAAAAAATTCAGCTCAATTTTGCTTCAAAATTAAGTTGCAAGATTCTACCCGAACAAATATAGTTACATACATTCATACATACACTGTAAGTTAACTTGATTATAAATACCTCTCGATACTCGATAGTACATAAAGTACATTAAACAATTTGAATTTGAATTTGTGACTGTAGTTTGAAAATCTCATAATAGGGCTACTGAACAGCTTGCTAGGACTTAGGAATTACATTGTAGATCGAATCACTTTCGATCAGTAGCAAGATTTTTATACACTGGTGCTTGGTTTTATACACTGGTGCTTGGGTAGATGAATTAACGGAAGACCTTGGTTTTTGACGGACTGAACAAGTTATTCTTCCTTATTATGATCACATTTTGAGTCATGACGACAAGGCTAGCTGGACAGGCTTAAAAAGCAACCAAAAATATATATTGGCTGACTTTACACACAACGCCATCTAGCCCCGAACTAAGCAAAGCTTGTACTATAGGAACTATATAACTGATAGAATATTTATATACTTGTTTTTGTTCGTAAATACATACAACATCTATGTTCATCACACATATTTTTCCTGGGTGGGGATCGAGCCCACAAACTACAGCGCAGAAGGTATAGCTACTAAACTGTAAGGCTAGTCGAAATCGAGAACAAACAAGATGATCTAAAGGATCTAAGCTATCATCAGAATCCTTACTCTGCAAAACGTTTCAGACATAATCGACGACAGTGACAGCGCTCCGATATATTCGGTCAAATCTTCGTATCATCAGAATCCTTACTCTGCAAAACGTTTCAGACATAATCGACGACAGTGACAGCGCTCCGATATATTCGGTCAAATCTTCGTCTATGGTTGCAGAATCTAGGCTCTCTAGAGACTATGAGTTATGTTTGCAACTATTGGCGCTTGATAGAAAACCTTTTACCTTCTGTGTTTATGATGAGTAAATGTGCATTTCAGGGTCCCTCTGTCCACATAGCCTCGATGGTAGCGTCATTGCTGTTCAAGCTAGTCGATCGCGAGGCCCATTGTGCCCAGTGGGAACGAGGGGCCTGTCTATCGTAGTAGAATGTATGATGATCGGAAACGATGTGACATTTGTCCCGATATATCGTTCATTCGTTTTCAAGAGTAGACCCCGTGAATTTCTACAGTGGTCCTACTCATCGCCTGGCACTTTCGAACTGTTTAGTACCTCATTACCGTTTCAGCTAATTAGCAATTTAAATAAGGCGTTTTAGAATGTAAACAACTTATTGTCCTCGAGTCTGTCCGTCACTTGTGTTTGCTGTCACCTTTTGTGGTGGTGCGCAAGTTAATAGTTTTAGCGACAATATTTTTGCTGTTTTGTCTTTAGGTTCCGTACCCGAAGGGTAAAAACGGGACCCTATTACTAAGACTTCGCTGTCCGTCTGTCTGTCACCAGGCTGTATATCATGAACCGTGATAGCTTATATATAGTAAAAATTATCACAGATTATGTATTTCTGTTGCCGCTATAACATGAAATACTAAAAAACAGAAAAAAATATTAAGTAAGGCTTTCATACAAAAAATGTGATTAATTGCCGTTTTTATAGATAATGGTACGGAACCCTTCGTGCGCGAGTCCGACTCGCACTTAGCCGGTTTTTTTAGGTCAACGAGATTCGATTGTTATTTTAATCTTGTTTTTCGAGAGTTATTTCATCCTATTTTGGAATATTTAAGAGATTATAATTATGACGATATTTAAGGTGATCCTTAGTAGTCGTAGATGCTATTTATGTTAAAATGATAATAAATATTATTAAAAATACCTTGAAGCGTTATAATAAATAGGTTAAGTAAGCCGCGCCGGGTTCTTCGAAGTCAAGCTTAGACCATCAACGCAACTTGGTTGATTGTAATTCATTTAGAGCAAGTCCTTTAATATACAAAAACGCCTTGTTACGCTGTACCATTTCATACATACAACATACATAAAATCACGCCTGTTTCCCAGAGGGGTAGACAGAGACCACGGCTTTCCACTTGCTACGATCCTGACATACTTCTCTAGCTTTATTAACTCTCATCACATTCCTCATGCATGGTCGTCGGTTTAGAGTACTCCTGACCTGGCCCTTTTTCAAAACGTCACCAATTTGATCCAGGAAAATACGCCGAGGTCTTCCTCTTCCAACGCTCCCTTTCACACTCGCCTTATATACCTGTTTTGTCAATCTTTCTTCATTCATTCTCTCTATTCCCTATTTCTAACTTCATAATTCCACAATTTCAATACTAAACAGTATTTTCATTACAAAAGAGAAATCAGTTCGAAAATCGCTGATCACTCATACCATAAACCCTAACCAAGTACGTGACAAGAATATATATCTAGCGCAAATTCATTCAGACATTGAAGGCATGAGCCGTTTTCTATCAGATTTACTTTGTTCCGAAAAAGGTGTTTTTACTTCCTCTATAACCTTATTCTTAGAGGCTCCACAAACTTTTGTTCCGTCTTTACTACTATTTTTATATTTTTATTTGTAATTGATTATCTAAAAAACTATTAGATCAATTTCATAAATTCTACCTAGTAACATTATCAGCGAGAAACAGGGTATATTTTATTTTCAAATTATATATTTTTTTAAAATAAAGCTTTTATAAATTCTAGGGCTCTAGTACTCGTCAAGACAAATCCAACGAGCCCAAACACGACGTGGTTATGTTGTGTAGTTAAGCAGTTCCTATGGCATAATTGTATAATGAATTAATGAAGATTGAGAGGTATGCAAAGTTTTATCTAAGTCAGACTATTTACTGAGGAGTTCCGTTGAACAGCTCCTGATCAGCTCGCTGCCACAATATTATTGCATTGTCACCGAAGTTACAAAAGTAGACAGTACCAATAAATATTAGTATTGATATTGTACCACGATGGCACAGGTTGCTGTCACGCATTCATGAGTAGTAGCAGGTATCAAATATAAAGTCAAAGCAATCACGTTTAGAGATTTATTGCGATGTCTTTCTATAGACACTTAGGCTAAAAATCTATGAAGCTAGTCAATCAGTCCCGTGTGTTTTCGTCAGCGCGATTCAGGAACGGAACGGATTTACTAGCGACATCTAGTTACAAAATTGGAACTAAATTACACAAGTAAGTTAAACAGATATCATGACATGACATGACAATCATGTTTTTATAAAATAGCCCTATGGGATAGCGAAGGGATAAGTAAGATGTTCAATAAGATAATTTCTTTAACTTTGATAGTTCCTTTATTTCGTGTAAGTACTTGATATAACACAATATGGTATAATGAGCCTCTAAATTCAAATTATGATTTCAATTGAAGACCTCTCAGATGTGGACCACCAAATGAAGACTATTGAATTTAATGGGCCGTAGGCCGCAATTGCATTGACTTTTCACTGTCTTTAATGGCTTTTTATTATGACAGATGGGTGTCTTGAATGAAGGCATTGACCACACAGCCTACACTCCTCATGCAAGGCGAACAAGCGTCTGACAACACTGGGCTACCAATCAAGTGTAGCTTGTGCTGCTTTTTGAATATGTGCTGAGGCTCTTTAGTATTTTTTTTATTGTTGTACGTACTTGAGTAGTACTTTTAATTATTATTCCTGTTTGAGCCTTCACCTTGTTCGATTGGCACCACACTGGAGCTCTACATAGCATTAGGGAAAGGATAATTAAAAAAAAGATAGACCCCAAGCCGTGTTGTTGCCTGATTCTTCTAGGCTTGGTCGCGTGGAATCGTTGTAGCTTCACCTAGTTCCTAAGACGTTTCAAAGTGATCCTTGTGATTTTATTGATATAAATGATTTTTGAATTAGATTTTTAAGGTATTAACAAACAGTAAAAGTATGGGCAAGAAAGGAGTGTGTGTAAGTGGAATAAGGGTAGGAAGATGACGATAATAAAAGTATGATATACCAAGCAGTCTGCCCGAGACCTTGGCTATTGTAACATAGCCGAAACGTCGGGAAAATATATTAAAGGTAATTACGTGACAAACACCCGTGTTAAAATCTATAGTTATACCAAGCTAGCTAGAGATAGCTCCGAGGACCAATGAAGAATCTAGATGCAAATTGAATTCTACATGACAGCTGACACCTGACAATCGCGTAGGTACAAACGTATGATGACGGACAGGTGGAATGACCTCTGAACTGAATTGCAATGAGGTGCATTGTGATTGTGATTTGTAAGCCTATTCATACACGCAAGAGATCTGATGATACAGAAACCGTTCCAAGGTCTGGCTAATGATAAAATGAACTTGACAACAGGCATCACAGCTCAGTTAAACAAAAGCTTGTAAAATCTATATGAGAATCAATTGATTATTTTTGTATGGATTATTTATTTATTTTGCGCTGTAGGTTGTGGGTTTGATCACCATCCAGGACAAATATTTGTGTGATGAACTTAGATGTTTGTTCTGTGAGTTATTGGGTGTTATTATGTATCTTAAGTATATATTTATAAAAAAAATGTCTAATAATTACTTAGTTTGGGGCTAGATGGCGCTGTGTGATAATGTCCACCAATATTTATTTATTTTATTTGTTTATATGTATAGTGATGATAAATTAAGAATGCTTTTTGCGTCTGGGGTTAAAAATGATTTAATTACAATCTTACATACTTGACTATAAGTACAAGTAAAAAAAAAACACAGCTCAGTTGGTATCAATACTGCCTTCTGTGCTGTATGTTGTGGGTTCGATTCACACCCTGGACAAACATTTGTGTGAGGAATATGAATGTTTGTCCTGTGTCTGGGTGTAATAATGTATCATAAGTATATTACAAAAAAAAAACATAATAAGTATTCTATCAGTTATCTAGTTCCTATAGTACAAGCTTTGCTAATGGGTCCCCGAAACGATCAAGTGCACTTGACAAGTCTACGTGCTTGACGATTTCACTTGACGAGGGACTTGACGCGACTTGAAGGTGCCATCAAGTTCACGTGACATAGTCGTTCGCCCTGTGCCCAGAAAAGTGGTCGTCGCAAAAATTAATAATGGATATGAAATGAATGACATATGAATAAAAACTTGTCAAGTCACGTCAAGTCGCATCAAGCGCAAGGTGCTTCAAGTGCCGTCAATCAAAATTTCTGTCAAGTAGGTCAAGCCCGTAGATCACTTGACGGGACTTGTCAAGTCAACGCTGTAAACATCGACTACACAGCCCAAAAAGACACCGCATGCAAGGCGAACATTGACATCCAAAAGATCAGTCTTATACGGCCGATAAAAAATACCGCGCGTCAAACCTGCAGTAGTACCGACCACTTCCTTGACCCGTGCACATCTCGTCTGTTTATGCTAAAAAACCATTACCACAAGCTCAAGTTAGACTGGTTATTTTCCTTGTCGAAAGTCAATAGTGTTGTATCACTACTCAATAATTGATGATCGATAAACCTACATAGTACAACAACAGTTGGACCTAACTAGTAAAACTACTTATTGCCAACTAGCTTCCGTCCGCGGCTTCGCTCGCGTTGTACCTACATGGATATGAAGTAACCTATTTGCTATTCGCATTTATCATATTATCGCTTTAGAATTAGTTCGCGTTCGCGTTCCCGATCCCGATCCCGATCCCGATCCCGTTCCCGTACTATCAAACCTAATAAAACTCAAATGGACTCTACGTTTTTTTAACTTTTGTATGGGAAAAAGAAAAGGGCTGTTTTTAGGTTTTCCCGGCAATTATTCGATTTTTTTTTCACCTTTTAAACCTTCATAGACCTCCACGAATATTTAAAGACCAAGATAAAATAAATCCGTTCAGCCGTTCTCGAGTTTTAGCGAGACTAACGAACAGCAATTGATATTTATACATTCACCATTTTAAACACGTGTTTAAAATGGTGAAGGAAAACATCGCATCGTGAGGAAACCAGTACCTAGTAAGTATTTTTATAAGCGGCGATGGGCTTGCAACCTGTCACGTATGGACTGCTAACTACTGCAAAATGTGGGTATGTGCCAAATATAATATTTGGACGTGCCTCTGACTGCTATCGACTACTCATGTCAACACTTCCCATCCCTAGTGAATCACGTCATTTTGAAATTAGAATGCTTTTTCCGGCTCCCCCCGTACCTCATACCTCACTGACTTGACAGAGTTGTTTGTTTGAAGAAATGAAGCCATTAGGCGTCTATTAGGCTATGTAGTCGATGGCTGTAAACGATCAATATTCTTCACTTCAAGCACGTAGACTTGTCAAGTGCACTTGATCGTTTCGGGGACCCATAAGTTTGGGGCTGGCCATGGCCACTGTTATTTATTTTTAACTACAAGCTGTGTTGGTCGAGTGGGTGGTACATCGGCATTCAATACGAAGGTCATGAGTTGGAGTCACAGCTGTGCACGAATGGGTTTTTGTTTTCGAAAAATGTACAAGTGCTCAAAACAGTGAAGGAAAACATAAAAACAATACTTAAGGCGCTACCAGTTCCTAAAACCGCGGCAGAAACGACTAAGACAGTTAACAACGGCAAGCTCTAGAGGGCGTATGCGTATCGTAAATATTATCGACAGTTTTTATGAGATCGCGTTGCTGGTACCTACGTAGGCAAGTAATAGGGGTAGCTTTACCCACCCCTCAATAACCATTTTCTCTTTGTCCGCCTTTGCTTTTCGAATAAATTAATTATATAAATTAGTAATAATTACTTATTAAAAACCTATTCTAATAGAAATCTAGATCAACATATTACCTATCTTTAACAATAAATCACAAGTTGATCTTAATAGTAGGTATCAAAATATTTCGATCATAAATTCTAAAACGTATCATTTTGAAATAACATCTTTATCGTGAAAAGTTTCTGCTATTATGTTTTCAGCTTAATAGAAATCTAGGTAGGAACCTGAAGTAATATATTTATAAAAATAGGAGATGTGGCTTGTTCAGAAGTATTTCTTTTTTTGTTTCGAAAAAGAGCAATCGTCGACATACAGCCCCTTAAGTTAAAATTGAACAACTTGAAACATGTTATATGGTATTCAATGCGGCTACGGACTTGCATACTGTCACGTATGGAATGCTAACTACTGCAATATATATCTGGGACTAGCCGACCCGTGAAAGACGTTGTCCTGTCAAATTTCAATAATCGAATAGAAAAGACTGAATGTTTTTAGTCTGTGATGTCAGATTTGTTGCACACCAGCGCTATCTACAGAAGTCATCCCTTTTGCGTTTTTAGGGTTCCGTACCCAAAGGGTAAAATCGGAACCCTATTACTAAGACTTCGCTGTCCGTCTGTCCGTCTGTCTGTCACAGGGCTGTATCTCATGAACCATGATAGCTAGACAGTTGAAATTTTCACAAATTATGTATTTCTATTGCTGCTCGAACAACAAATACTAAAAACAGAATAAAATAAATATTTAAGGGGGGCTCCCATACAACAAACTTGATTTTTGCATTCCAGCGCCATCTAGTTTCATTTGATGTTACTACGTATTATAGGTACTTTTCGCGGTTTTCATGCGACCGCTCGGGGTTTGAGAGGTAAGATGAAAGAGGTTTGCGATTCCGCTGGCAGGTGGCGCTATTTTACCACTATCGGTAAAGTAAGTCGGTAAATAGGTGGTACTTCACGTGATCGAATAAAAAGTTTGAAATTGAATTATTGAATTCATGTAGTTAGGTAAATAGGTACCTAGGTAGATATTATTAATTTCCAATTAATTTCGAGTTCGAATCCTGGCCGTGCATCAATGGATATTTCTGTTCGAAAAATGTACCTATATGCGCGTTACACGTGTTTATAACAGTGAAGGAAAACATCGTGAGGAAACCTGTTAGTATTCTTGAAAGCGGCGACGGGATTGCAACCTGTCACGTGTGGAGTGCTAACTACGTAGTTAGGTAAATAGGTAGGTTACGAGATATTATGAATTATTTTTTATGTTTCTAGGGTTCCGTATCTAAAGGGTAAAAAACGGGACTACTAAGACACCGCTGTCCGTCTGTCTGTTACCAGGCTGTATCTCGTGAACCGTGATAGCTAGACAGTTGAAATTTTCACAGATGATGTATTTCTCTAAAATCAGCATAAAATAAATATTTAAGTGAGACTCCCGTACAACAAACGTGATTTTTTTACCGTTTTGATAATAGTACGGAACCCTTCGTGCGCGAGTCCGACTCGCACTTGGCCGGCTTTTTTAATCGTTTTTGGGATGTTTTTCATATTTTAAAGTAGTCTATTGTTTATTCGGGCATTATATCTACATCTACACCAAATTTCAACCTAATATGTATTGTCGTTTGGGCCTGATTGAGGCACAAACATACAAACAAACTCACAAACTTTCGCATTTATAATATTAGTAGGATTAGGATATTAGGATTCCCATGGATTTTAAAATTGGACTTTAAAGTTAAATAGTGCACGCCTCGGTTCAGTAGGCGAATGCCTTTACCAGACAATAAGAATGAAATTAAGGTCAATTCGTGAGTGCATATTAATAATAGTAAATTAATTACAGAACAGTGGGTTGTAGCCTTAATGTTTTGTGGGTCAATGTTGTGTAAGCTACTCTTAGAACTGAGATCAGAGTACACAATACCATGAAGTGATAATATCGGAGTAAAAAAATAATATAGATTATAGCCGTGTTGGTCTAGTAGGAACTAAGAAGTACCTACATAGCATTAAGGAAAGGATCATAAAAAAAAAGGTAGACCCCAAGCCGTGTTTGTTGCCTGATTCTTCTAGGCTTGGTCGCGTGGAATCGGCGTAGCTTCACCTAGTTCCTAAGACGTTTCAAAGTGATCCTTGTGATTTTATTGAAATAAATTATTTTTGAATTTGAATTTGAATTTGACCTACATTTGATCCGATAATTCTATTCGAAATAAGTTGTATAGGGTTCCGTACCCAAGTGTAAAAACGGGACCCTATTACTAAGACTTCGCTGTCCGTCTGTCCGTTTCAGGGCTGTATCTAATGAAACGTGATAGTAAGACAGTTGAAATTTCCAAATTTTGATTTTTTTTTTACCGTTTTATTAACAAATACTAAAAACAGAATAAAATAAATATTTAAATGGGGCTCCTATAAAACAAACGTGATATTTTTTTGCCGTTTTTTATAGATAATGGTCTCGCACTTCGCGTTCATGAGATACAGCCTTGTGACAGACAGACGGACGGACGGACAGACGGACAGCGAAGTCTAAGTAATAGGGTCCCGTTTTTACCCTTTGGGTACGGAACCCTACAAAACAATTTCCTGTAATGTACCGTCGTCGACGGATCTTGACTTACGTAAAGTTAGTCTTGTGACAACAAAAATAGTTTTGTGTCACTGAATAAGGTCGAAAATTGTCTGTCGCAAAGCCAATCGGCTAAATTCACGTAAGCCGATTAGCCGAGATCTCCCGTCTGTCTGTCTATACTAATATTATAAAGAGGAAAGATTTGATTGTTTGTTTGTTTGTTTGCATCGAATAGGCTCCGAAACTACAGGACCGATTTGAAAAATTCTTTCACCATTAGAATCCTACATTATCCCTGATGAACAAAGGCCATAGAATATTTTCAAAAATGTTAGGGATTCGTATGAAAACTTCGATAATGTAACCCAAGGTGTAAAAAAATTACCTATAAAATCATTATTACACCCGTGCGACGCCGGGGCGGACTGCTAGTACTGTATATCATTTCAGCAGTAGTTCATACTGTAATGTGCTTAGTTCATACTTGCTACCATGGTTTGCTTACTTGCTCATAACGTGTGTAAATAAACATAATTCGAAGGGCGTAGTCTTAAAACGGATTACGTAGGTTTGCTAAATGTTGATGCAGGCTGTGTTGCTCTAGTCTAGTGGGTGGTGCCGGGACTTTCGATATGAAGGTCGTGGGATCAAATTCCCAGTCTCATCTCTAATGGATTTTTCTATTAGAAAATTGTATTGTATTAAATTACTGAAAAATTTGGGCACATGCCAAAAAAACCTGACAAGTGCGAGTCAGACTCGCGCACGAAGGGTTTCGTACCATTATTTACAAAAACGGCAAAAAAAATCATGTTTGTTGTATGAGATTTATTTTATTCTGTTTTTAGTATTTGTTGTTAGAACAGCAACAGAAATACATAATCTGTGAAAATTTCAATTGTCTAGCTATCACGGTTCATGAGATACAGCCCTGTGACAGACAGACAGACAGACAGAGGGACAGCGAAGTCTTAGTAATAGGGTTTCGATTTTACCCTTTGGGTACGGAACCCTAAAAATGAACATTTTGGACGTGCCTCTATAGGCATATTCAAGGAGCGGAACGCCTGAAGATTTGAGAGAATTATGTATCTTACTTGGTGATTCTTGATCTTATTTTTTTTTCAATAATTAATACTTATATTTAAAAAAAAAAATGTTTATCCTACTAATATTATATATCAGAAAGATTGTGAGAGGGAGACGATGACCGGGCACGAGTTGCGCACTAAGTTGACAGCGATGACAGCCTGGCATGACATGTCAAGGCTTCAAAGCACCGAATTACACCCAAAAGTACATTATTGCGTTACTTACACCTACTCTTGAAAACGATCAACGATCGGGACAAACGTCACATCGTTTCCGACTACATTTAGAAGGATAGAACGACCGACATTACTTTTGACTATTGGCATCATCTGGGGGCAGTGCCGCCAAGTCGAGCAAAAAAAAAGCGGGACGGCCGTACCATCCTTTTCTCGAAGGATCCCCCCCTCTATTACATAAAGGTTAGCTAATTACGTAATATGAATAACATAAGACAGAAGGACCCTTAAAGTAGGGACTGAATTAACGGACTTGGTATTACATGGATCTAATAACTTTTTACGGTAGAAGAATTGAGTTGCGTTGCAAGATGCAAGACTTGGTTTTTTAGGGTTCCGTACCCAAAGGGTAAAAACGGGACCCTATTACTAAGACTTCGCTGTCAGTATGTTAGTCTGTCTGTCACAGGGCTGTATTTAAGGAACCGTGATAGCTAGATAGTTGAAATTTTCACAGATGATGTATTTCTGTTGTCGCTATAACAACAAATACTAAAAACAGAATAAAATAAAAAATTAAGTGGGGCTCCCATATAATAACAAACGTGTTTTTTTGCCGTTTTTGACAGATAAAGGTACCAAAGGAACCCTGCGTGCGCGAGTCCGACTCGAGCTTGGCCTGTTTTTTTTACAAGTTATGTTTTTGATAGCATACATTTTACTACGACTGACGACGATATCTGAAGTTACAGTTTGGCCTAATATATCGGAGCACTGTCAGTGTCACTGTCGTCGATAATGTCGTAATCGTTTTGCAGAGTAAGGGACTACGAATCCATTTAATTACGAATAATAAATTCTGCCATTTTTGTCGATAAACTTCAATATGAATGTTGTATCTGATAAAAGGTGGTTCGAATACCTCTTAGGCTTGCCATCCCCATATCTGTGGAACTCGTTTGCATTGTAAGTGCCTTTTCATATGTAAACGGCCGATAACGCCAAAGAAAAAACAAAAAACAAAAGAAAAAAACACAAAACAACACAACCTAAGTAATAAACACAAATTAGACCAACTTTACACAAAATAACAGAACTAAAACATTATCATAAACGTATGTCCATCCAAAATAAGAAGCTTCAACAACTCACAGCATTGATTAATATGCCGTTTATGCGGCAGCCGAGTGAATGTAGAATGGTAAAAAAGGCTCAGACGATTGAAGGCTAAGATTATGGATTCGAAGGTATCACGAAGTTGATGAAGAGATTGTAATTATTGGTTAAGTGTTAAATAAAAAAAAGAAGGATTTTTTTTTAAACCTACGACATTAAATACTTCAGAAGTATCAGGACAGGACTATTTATTATGTATGTATGTATGTATGTATGTATGTATGTATGTGGGTGGATCAACTATTTTCTGTCATGAATCAACTTTTTTTACAAAAATTAAAAAGTTGGATTTTCGCAAATATGATAGCTATTATAGATAAATAAACTTTCCTACTTTATGATTCTACATCGTGCATCAATCTTGTTTGCGTTTTTCTCTGATTTTTATGCATATATTTGAGAACTGACTACTTAAAATGTACCTTGGGTAACGAATACAAGTTAAGGTGTAGAGTCAAAAATAACACTTTTTAAATGAGTGAGTGTGTTTTAATGTCTAAAGGTATCTAGAATAACCAATAAGGCAGTATCAAAAGTCATAATAA
Organism: Hydriomena furcata; assembly: GCA_912999785.1. NCBI lineage: Eukaryota > Metazoa > Arthropoda > Insecta > Lepidoptera > Geometridae > Hydriomena > Hydriomena furcata. The sequence continues at coordinate 2,810,247 of OU538848.1, forward strand.
CAGTCTTTTTCTTAAAATTTTAGGCCACATTGTGTCTTCTGAGTCACTTGATAAAAGAAATGGAGAAAACTTTCCTTTTAATTCTGTCCCTAGACAGCGCACTAAAACGGCGTAGCAATATACCTACTAGTGTTTCCGGAACCGGTATTCTTTGTAAGAACCGGGAATTTCGGTACTTTTTTAAATCGGTACCGGGATTTCCCGGTTCTTTCGGTATTTTCGGTTCTTGGCAGTTTTTGATTTATAAAACAAGTGATAAGGTTCAAAAGTCAACTACAATTAAGATCGACGAGAATAGATAACATTAAGAATGAATATATATCAGAAAATGATATTTATATCATATGATATTTATATATATTTATTATATATTTATATCGCGATATATGACGCGCGCTTTGCAGCATGAAATATAGCAAGAGCCCAGGTGCAGATGGTGTTACCACCGAAGCCTTAAAAATCGGAGAACCAGTACCACTCCCACACCTTACGAACCTTTGTAACTACATTCTTCAGACCGGTTCTTTTCCTCATAATTTCTGCCACTCCACCATTATACTCATACATAAAAAGGGTGAAAAGTCCGACATTGGCAATTATCGTCCCCTCAGTTTTATCTCACACCTTTTTAAACTATTCATGAAAATTATCGAAAATCGAATATCCGGTGAGCTCGATTTACATCAACCACCAGAACAAGCGGGTTTCCGCCGTGGCCTCTCCACGACGGATTATTTCCATTCCCTTAACCAGCTCTTAGAAAAAGGGAGACCCGCTTTCTCCTAAATTGTTTACAGCTACTTTGGAAGAAGTGTTCAAGCGATTGAAGCCCAAATGGGCTGAGAAGGGCATCGTCGTCGGAGATAGCAGGCTAACAAACCTGCGCTTCGCCGACGATATTGTCCTTTTCTCCCCCACAGCTGCAGAACTAGGCGATATGCTTCAAGGACTGAACCAAGCAAGCCGACCAAGATGGACTCCGAATGAATATGAGCAAGACCAAGCTGATGACCAATTGCACGAAGAGGAGATTGTACGTGGAGAATGTGGAGATTGAGTATGTCCATGAGTATGTGTATCTCGGCCAGATAGTTTCATTCCAGGCACAACAAAACGAAGTTGCTCGACGCACCGAAAACGCCTGGAGATGCTTCTGGTCGATGAAACATCTTATGAATGGCGAACTGCCACTCTGCAATAAGCGCAGACTTATGGACATGTGCATTCTCCCAATTCTAACGTACGGTGCACAGACTTGGTTCCCGACCCGACAGCTCATGAGAGATACCAACTCGAGGTTTGCCAAAGAGCTATGGAGCGTAGTATCTTAGGAGTCAGACTCACAGACCTCATACGAAACACGATATTACGCTCCAAAACAAAAATAGTTGACGTCACCCATAAAGCGGCCAAACTCAAATGGGATTGAGCAGGGCATGTCGCTCACATGCTGGACGATCTTTGGGCCAAAATAACAAACGATTGGTCCCCACAAACTACACGCCTTCGAGGCAGACTCCGGAGGAGATGGCAGGACGATCTCGACAGTCATTTAAATGACTGGCGCAACTTAGCTGGAGATCGAAAGGTGTGAAAAGAAGGGAGGGAGGCCTTTGCCCTGCAGTGGGACGATATAGGCTAAGATAAGATACCGGCCCCTAAAATTAACTGTGGTTTTGTTTATAATATCACAAAAATCATATTAGGAGTATGATAAGTAAACTCATTCCCTTGTACAAGTCGGAAAACGAGAAAGATCCCTCTAATTATAGACCAATATCAGTATTGCCTGCTCTAAGTAAAATTTTTGAAAAAGTTATTCTTACTCAGTTATTATCTCACTTCAATCTTAATGGGCTACTTCATTGTCATCAATTTGGATTTACAAAGGGTCGATCAACAACCGATGCCGGTACTTTGCTCTTAAAGCACATATATGAGGCCTTTGAGAAATCGCAAGATGCGATCGGTGTGTTTTGCGATTTGTCGAAAGCGTTTGACTGCGTGAGTCACGCAACTCTAATCGCAAAGTTACAACACTATGGCATCCATAACCAGGCAATTCACCTCTTACAATCTTACTTGTCCAATAGAGTCCAGAAAGTTGATATCGGTGGCGAACGATCTTCTGGGTCATTTATTGAAATGGGAGTTCCACAGGGCTCGATTTTAGGTCCATTTTTATTCTTAGTTTACATTAATGACCTCCCATTCTATGTAAAAGACATTTGTGACATAGTCCTATTTGCTGATGATACGTCGCTTATTTTTAAAGTCGATAGATCTAAAGTTAACTTCGATGACATAAATGCGTCACTGTCGCTAGTCTTTAATTGGTTCACTGTAAACAATCTATTGCTTAATTCTAAGAAAACAAAATGCATTAAATTCTCTTTGCCTAGTGTACGGCATACTCCGACTAACTTTGAAATAAATGAAGAGGCTCTTACGCTTGTTAATTCGACTACTTTTTTAGGTCTCAATATTGATGCAAACTTACAATGGGGACCTCATATTGTAACACTTGCTGGTAAACTTAGTTCCGCTGCCTATGCAGTCCGCACGATTAGGCGGCTGGCCGATGAAGCCACAGCTAGGCTAGTTTATTTTAGTTACTTCCATAGTGTAATGTCGTATGGAATTCTTCTCTGGGGTAAGGCAGCAGACATTCAAGTTATTTTTGTTTTACAAAAACGGGCAGTACGTGCCATTTATAAAATGAAGTCCCGGGACTCTTTGAGACAAAAATTTAAAGAAATTAACATTCTCACAGTAATCTCACAATATATATATGAAAACTTACTGTATACTCATAAGAATATGGCTTTCTTTAAGAAAAAAAGTGATGTACATAGTATTAACACAAGAAATAAGAACAAATTGTACATACCCAAATTTAGATTAGAAAAAGTGAAGGGGTCGTTTATGGGGAATTGTATACTATTTTATAATAAACTGCCAGAAAACGCAACAAAACTTCCCGTTAGAAGATTTAAAGCCTATATAAAGAATAATCTTATAAACAAAGCGTATTATACTGTAGATGATTATATAAATGATAAATCCTCGTGGCCTGATGTCGCTCTGCCACTCGACAGCTAAATATTGATTTAGGTACTTAATTTCATTTTGTGTAACATTTGTCTACTTTAATTATTTTTAAGCAAATAGTTATTTTATCTGTAAGTTTTAATTCTAAATCAAGTGTAGCGTGTGTTGCTTTTTGAATTTGTGCTGAAGCTCTTTAGTTATTTTTTTTTATTGCTGTACCTACGTACTTGAGTAGTAGGTACTTTTAACTTTTAATTATTATTCTTGTTTGAGCCTTCACCTTGTTCGATTGGCACCACACTGGAGCTCTACATAGCATTAAGGAAAGGATCATAAAAAAAAAGGTAGACCCCAAGCCGTGTTTGTTGCCTGATTCTTCTAGGCTTGGTCGCGTGGAATCGGCGTAGCTTCACCTAGTTCCTAAGACGTTTCAAAGTGATCCTTGTGATTTTATTGAAATAAATGATTTTTGAATTTGAATTTGAATTTGAATAATACGTCGTATTTGAAGTAAATTACATTCTGTCACCATTGTTTGGTATGAGGAACAACGTAATACTTACCTTGGAGTCAAACGCGCGACACTTTTTTCTTACTTTTCGCACGTGGCGAGTCCTGCGAGGCCCGCCGAGTTATAAAAATAAAATTCCCGAAAGTACCGAAAGAACCGGGAATCAAATTAGATTTCCCGGTTCCTTTTTACTGACAAAAGAACCGGGAATTCCCGGTACTTTCGGTACCGGGATTTCCCGGTTCTGAACCCTAATACCTACGATCCGTTATTTAGAGAACATTATTGTCTATTAGAATCTGTTTCTAACATTACTATTTTTAATGAAAACTGCACTTATTCGATCAAAAAATTGGGGACAATTGGTCACCCCAGAGACAAATTTTGTGATTCAAGAGACATAATGAAGTTCGATATAGGCAAACCACGCGGTAGTTACTATAGTAAATCTTGATAATACTTACCAATCATATTAGTTTATGATTTATTCTCAATATATCTTAACTTTTGGAATAATTAATGGTTATCAAACAAAAATCAAAACATTTTGCTGCTTATAAAATTACATAAACAAAAATATATAAATTCTAAGCTCTTATTTTAATTATTCTACGTATACCACACAACTGTGTGCAGTGAAACTTGTTTTCTGTAGCCCCCAAAATGATAAGCTTGTATCTCTTTATGGTGTTTACAACTGTAATTTTAGCTGAAGTCTGCAACTATGACCATTTCTGCAAATTGAATCTTAATATTGTATACGTGTTTGTTTTATTTCAGTTCTCTTATCAGCTCTTTGACAGTTCCATCCTTAACTTGTTTAACATTTTTAAATGCTCTTAATTGTGTCCCTTTCTTTTTATATAACTATTCTACTCTTCCCCACTCTTTCCACTGGATGGTGTTGTCTTTATCATCATTTGGTTATATTTTAAGATCACAACATTTACAAGTTTCATACTTAGGTACATTCCTTTTATTTTCTTTTGTATTGCAGACTGTAGCAGCAATCAGCTTATTCATAGCGTCAGTCTTAATCACGTCCTTGTTTTTTTAATGCACTGGCTTTGTAAGTTGAATTAATGTGCGTTTTTCAAAAGCACATTTCTAGGCCACTTACAGAAGGCATAACATAAAAATATTAAAATAGTAAATTTTGGTTAAATAATAATATGAATGAGCATTTTATTCTGGTGTTTTTTACTACAAAAGTTTTTACAAGTTTTTCATATTGTCCAACAGGAACCTTCTCTGCATTTTCTTCACTTCCTGCTGTTGCTCTTGAAATATATTCAGAATTAATACTTTTTTTAAAATTTCGTATCAGAATTATGCACTTTTATTGTTGTTCTTAAATAAAAAAATTATCAACAGAACTATTTATTTCAGATAACATGTCAGCTGCTGAAAGGCAAAAACAATAAAATAAAAAATCTTTGAGAACAGGACTTCTGTTCCTTGACCATTTCTCTTCTTGCAGAGTCATCAATGTCTTAAATATGTATCCCAGTTTCGTTTCTTTGTTTTTTTACCTTTTGGTACCTTTCTTTGATTGCGTTGGATGACTTTTTATACTTTTCTTCATTGTGTGTTTTTTGTTTACTACTTCTTTGGCTACGTTTTTTGCATTTTTCACTCTTCTTTATTTTGTTTTTGCCTTTCAGCAGCTGACAGCACATGTTGTCTGAAATAAATAGTTTTGTTGATGATTTGTTATAATGCCTGCCACGAAACTCAAAAACAGAAAAATATCTTAACTTGAGGTTCAATTTAATAAGATCTGGAATGCCAGCTTACAAGCAGAAGTTGTAGCAAATTATTATTATTTGTCATTAATAAGCAAGAGAAATTGAAACTATGAAAAAAACTAATTTTGTTGTTACAAAAATCACATAAATCTCAAATATTACACGCAGCGCTCAAGACTGATGTTTTGTACTTGGCTTAAATCAATATTTTTCAACGGTATAGGCACTATTGATGATATTTAATACGAAATAGATAAGGAAGTCTCCTGGCTTACGCAAATTGTCTCTTGGGTCACAGCTTTTGTGAGCCAGTGGAATTGTTACTCTGGAGAAAATATACGGTTTTACACATATTTTCATTAGAAAACGTTAAATAAATACTAAATCTCAAGTGTAGGTAGCAACTCAGACTCAAAGGTCAAACAATATTTATCAAATTACTTCAAAAATAAAATTTACTTACCGAAATTTTGACGATACTCAGTTGACCCACAATAAGCACATGAGGTCTCGGTGCAAGCTATGGACGAAATGGCCGAGCCAAAAATGGGCATAACAATGATGTGCTCTGGTCATTCGACTTTCAGATATGTTTCCTATAAGCTCAGCCATTGAAAATCTATCTCACAGACACTTAATGGTACTTTATTTTTTGTGACTCAGATGACGTGTGTATTTTGTAATTTTGGGGACAGTTTTTAAAACTGCGATTTTTTTGTCAAAAACATAAATTAGAAGATTCACAGACATAGATTTAGAAAGAGTATGACTGCTACTACATTATTGATACAAAATATATTAACACGCCAAGGATTTTTTTTCAAACAATCGTTAAATGTACAAGGAATGTGCTTTGGGGACAACATGGGTTTTCATAGAAAACAATATATCGACTCCTGGGTCACGACTTTTTTATAATAATTGATTTTTTGACTTTTGATAATATTCAATAACAGACATAATTATTAATGATCTGATTTTAATAGCATGCCGAAAAACCCCAGTTTATTCATTAACAGTAGATTTTAGAAATCGAAAACAATCAAGGACACGTTTTTACAGAAAATAGTTGATCCACCCATGTATGTATGTATGTATGTACTTATGTATGTATGTATGTATGTATGTACTTGAATGTTATAGTACGATGATTATTTAATTGAAAAAAATGTAAGTAAATATCAGTTTTCATAACTTCGTTAGTTATGTTTAATACTGGAATTATTTGTTTTCACTTTAATGTAGGTAAATAAAGTTAAATGGCAAAAATACTTCATAAATTTTTTGATTTGAGTTGGATTTATGTATACACAAAAAGTTCTACCGCTCAAAACCGCTTCTTGAAAATCTATAATTTAGTGGTCAAGATAAAAAAAAATTAGTTACACGTGAAATAGGGCGAAATTAAGGCGAGTAATTAATGTGTTTGATGAATGCAGAATCGTTTTTTCTCAATAACCGTAAAACATACAGTTTTGTTTTTTATGACAAAGATAACTTAAGGATATAATCTAGATAAATTACAGACAGAATCACGATTGGTAAAACTTTTCTCGATAGATTTATTTTCCAAAGTTGGTTCTTCAAAAACACTAGTTTCGTTTTTAATCAAAACTATGAATAGGTAAACAGGTTTTTTTTTATATAATTCATTAGATAATCATACTAGCTAAATAAATTACATAGACAGGTACAGTTTCAGTAGTTTTATCACTTTTTCCGTCTTATCCGAGTAGACTCAGCCCATACAAAACGTCAAAAATTTAACTTATCACCTTAACAAAAAGTTTAAAATAACCAAAATTTGCGTAAATACGGCGAATTGGTGGTAGGTATTCGTACATTCATTAGTGAAGAAATAGAGAATGGAATGATCGTTTTTCTTTGCCAATAATATTGAGAATTAATTATGCAATCCAATACTCCTACAATAAACCTACATCGAAGTTATATAAAAAACCGGCCAGGTGCGAGTCGGACTCGCGCACGAAGGGTTCCGTAACATTATCTATAAAAAAAAACAAGAGAGTGTCGGGTCACGCGCAATGTAGAGTTTCGTAGTTTACACAACTAACAACGTTATAATAAGTAATTGAACTAAATAAAATTGATTATTTCTTCTCAAGTACATTTTATAAGTTGGACGACTAACTTATAAAATGCTTGCTTATATACTTATAAAATGTACTATTACGTCTATTAGAATTTATTTTACGCCTTTAAACTCAATAGTTTTGGGATAAGCGTTTAAGCGGGGACCCCCCGGGGGGAGACCCCCCAGTCTCTAAAAAAAAACAGTTTTTCAAGATTTTATTCTACCACTTTGTTAAAATTACTAATATGTATATACATGCCAAATTACAGCTTTCTAGCACTGATAGTCTCAGACGGACGGAAATGGCGAAACTATAAGGGTTTCTTGTAGATTACGAAATCCTAAAAACGGCGCCCAAACTTAAATATTTTTACTAATCTGTTTTTAGTATTTGTTGTTATAACGGCAACAGAATTACATCATTTGTGACAATTTCGAACAGCTATCACGGTTCACGAGATACAGCCTAGTGACAGACGGACGGATAGCGAATTCTTAGTAATAGGGTCCCAGTTTTACTCTTTGGGTACGGAACCCTAAAAACTGCACGGCAAATTAAGCGGTTATCTTTATTTATCTTTTTTGCTTTCGCAATGCAAAACCGGCTTTCTGTAAATGGTATCAGTGGGTATAAACTAATATACGGTATAGGGTATTGAATGTCGCCCTAATAAGTTTTTGCAAACGTATATGGAAGGTTTCCTAAGAAACTGTTTTTTTTTTGGCGCGATAATCTTGTCTGGCTTCTTAGATACCTATTTAATATTGTAGACGTAGAACAAAATTTGTATTTGGATAAATTAAAAACCCGGCCAAGTGCGAGTCGGACTCGCGCGTGAACGGTTCCGTAACATTCTACTAATTATTATAAATGCGAAAGTTTGAGAGTGTGAAAGTGTGTGTTTGTTATTCTTCCACGCATAAACTACAAAACGGATAAAAATGAAACTTTACAGTAATATAACTTAGACATCAGAATAACACATAGGCTACTTTTTATCCAGGTACCACACGTGCGAAGCCGCGGCGAGCAGCTAGTAAATCAATAAACAATAAAAAAGTAATAACTTAATTGTAACAGCTCTGTAATTGCCTTGACGTTACCACAACAATTATTATATATATTATATATCGTCGGTTTAAAGGTAAAATTCATTAAGTGACATAATTGATCAAATTCATTAAATTCGTGAAACGGTCTCACCAGGGCAATATCTACAAAACAAAGCAGTTACAAAAGCAACCTAATAATCTAAAAACAAAATCAAACTCAATAGGATTGCATTTAAAACTATGAGCAAAATGCAATCTTTTGCAAAAAATAATTATTATCGCTTATAACTCCATACTAGTTTTTCGCATTTAATGAATTTTTCCTCTAAACCGACGATATATTGCTCACACCACAACTAATGGGGAATAGATGGATTCTGATGCGGTTTTTTTTAATAGATAGTGATTCAGGAGGAAGGTTTATATGTATAATAACATGCTACCCGTGCGAAGCCGGGGCGGGTCGCTAGTTGAGTTATAAAGACCAATCAAATAGAAGAGAAGACCACCACAGATATAATGCAGATCTTCGTATCATATTTAAAAAATCTTTATATGCTGTTTCTAGTCTACCCAAGAAGACCAAATCAGAAACAGTGACATGAGCAAACATCCTAATAATATTATAAATGCGAAAGTTTGTGAGTTTGATATGTTTGTACCCTAATCAAACCTAAACGACCAACCACTGATTAAGATGAATTTTGCTGTAGCGTGTAGATAAACAATCAGAATAACAGAAGGGGGAACTTATAATGCGAAAAACAACCCCTAAAACTGTACTAAAAAAACTGTGACCAAATATTGCCCAAAGCACGAAAATAGTGCTTCTATACTTTAGGAGATATTCTGGTCATTATATGCCAATATTTCTAGGATATCTCGTCTTCTATTAAATCAATAATGTTGAACATTAAGGGGTTAGTTAGGTAAACATTACATTTAGCACATGCCCACATTTTGCAGTGGTGAGCATTTCACACGTAATAAGTTGCAATATTATTTTTCAAACTATCGTGATTAGTAGACATAACTATAGATTTCTGAAGGCCAAGTGAGGGTAGTTTCTTCAACTGCCTCCGCTTCCAATGTTATTGTAACATAACCGAAACGTCGGGAAAGTAAATTAAAGGTAATTACGTGATAAAGACCCGTGTCAAAATCTATAGTTATAATAAGTTGCAAGTTTTGATCTAGGAGTTAATCAGCTGTCTCCATTCCAAGCTACGTAAGCCGCGAACAGACACCTATTTATTAGTCTGATTCCAGAAACAGGTCGATGTGTCATGAAATTACATTTTAATGTTTCCAGTGCAACATAAAACATTACTGTGTTATTGGGTGAGGAGGCAATGTTTATAAGACCGATCTTTCGTTACGAGAACATCGTAATTTACCCAAAAAAAAAACTCGACTAGTGCGAGTCGGACTTGCGCACTAAGGGTTCCGTACATATATAAAAACGGCAAAAAAACACGTTTGTTGTATGGGAGTCACACTTAAATATTTATTTTATTCTGTTTATAGTATTTGTTGCTATAGCGGCAACATAAATACATAATTTATGAAAATTAGGGTCCCGATTTACCCTTTGTGTACGAAACCCTAAAATTAGGGGTCTCTGAGATGTAAATGGGGATACAATATCAAATTCCAATTTATTTTATTGACATAATCAGAGAACGTAATTTAATGAATCCATAGGCTCCCCGAACTTGTAAAAACTGTGTTTCAGGAGGGTTCTCATTTTAGCAGGTTATGACTTTTTGGCTTTGAATGGCATGAATGGTGTAAGATGTAGGCATATCTATACTTCACTACATAGTATAAAGCAAAGTCGCTTTCCGCTTCCCGCGTATGTATGTTTGCTTATATCTTTAAAACTACACAACGGATTTTGATGCTGTTTTTTTTTAATAAATAGAGTGATTCAAGAGGAAGGTTATATGTATAATACATGCATAATATAGTAGAGAAACACTGATAATTTTAGAGGTTTCTAATGTGATGTCGTAAATAAACACATTTTTTTGCGCTTACATTGCAAATGCTGGCTGAACCCCACGAGATATATCAAAATAATGTACTGTACAGTATTGTACACCTTAAAAACGTCTACAAAAAAGTCAACGATGGTATTAGAAATGTATTACGCACAGCGAAGCGGGCACGGGTCAGCTAGTACTATATAAACCACTTTAATAAATTACTAGTGCATTGTGCATTTTTATATGAACAACTTAAGCTGTCCATGATTGATCAATGAACCAACAATACAGGTTCCCCTCGCTTGCAGCTTGCTGCCCCATCAAATAGAAACTGCTAGTTAAGGTGATATGTGAAATATTTGGTTATTTGTACGGGCTGAGTCTACCCAGATAAGACGGAAAGAGTGATAAAACTGCATTATCTTGAAAACTAACAATCTTAATAAGAAACTGTCTATAATTTACTCTAACGAATTATATAAAAATGAACTGTTTAGCTATTCATAGTTTTGATTAAAAACTAAACTAGTGTTGAAGAGCCAACTTTGGAAAATAAATCTATCGAGAAAAGTTTCACCAATCGTGTTTCTGTCTATAATTTATCTATTTTAAATTAAGTTATCTTTGTCATAAAAACAAAACTGTATGTTTTGCGATATTGAGAAAAAACTATTCTGCTCTCATCAAAAACATTTACTACTCGTCTTAAAGGGCTTCCCAGTCGAAGATTGCTCTTTTTCGAAACGAAAAAAGAAATACTTCTGAACAAGCCACATCTCCTATTTTTATAAGTATATACTTCAGGTTCCTACCTAGATTTCTATTAAGCTGAAAACATAATAGCAGAAACTTTTCACGATAAAGATATTATTTCAAAATGATACGTTTTAGAATTTATGATCGAAATATTTTATATACCTACTATTAAAATCAACTTGTGATTTATTGTTAAAGATAGGTAATATGTAGATCTAGATTTCTATTAGAATAGATTTTTGATAAGTAATTATACATAATTTATATCATTAATTTATTCGAAAAGCTAAGGCGGACCACTCGCCGACGTGTGTTTGTCGTCATTGCAGCGGTCGGTAGGATTATTTATCGAAGTGATTAAAGATAGGTACATCTTTATTCACATATTCTATACATTATAAAATAGGGGATGTGGCTTGTTCACAAGTATTTCTTTTTTCGTTTCGAACAAAAACAATCGTCGAATGGGAGCGCCTTAACTCAACAATAAAAGATTGGATATCAGACACGCTTTTGACCGACAATTGCCGAATCTAGCCGAGTCACTCTGCAATGAGTGTCATGCTATTGAAGTAATAGCCTTTGAAACAATACTAGTACGTCGTCGCCATAGTTACGTCAGCAGAAAGCGTAGGTTATACACATTTGCATTGCGGAATATTAAGCTGTAACGTTTTTGTTTTGCTCGTCCAATAGGATGATGTAGGTCTGAGAGGATGTCTACCGTACTTGGGGATTACAGTCGTGATCCTATTTCATTATTTTATTGAATAGATTGGTCATTGTTTGAGCCTTCACCTTGTTTGATTGGCATCACACTGGAGCTCTACATACAGCAATAAGGAAAGGATCATTAAAAAAAAGTAGACACCAAGCCGTGTTTGTTGCCTGATTCTTCTAGGTTTGGTCGCGTGGAATCGTCGTAGCTTCACCTAGTTCCTAAGACGTTTCAAAGTGATCCTTGTGATTTTATTGAAATAAATTATTGTTGAATTTGAATTTATTATGATTACCTACCTGATTTTCAAAAAACAATGTCCGCTATAATAAAAAAAATAAAATAAATAAATATATAGTTAAAAAAACTAAAAAAATTCGCTATACATATTTGTTTTTTGTATTGTCATCTATCCTTAATAAGTATGCAAAGTTTCAAATTAATCCGACGTTTTGAAGTAGGTCAAATTCACGTTCAAAGATTCCGTTACATACATATACAACCCAAGCATATAAAAGCGTGTTAAAAACAAATAGGATCACGACTGTAATCCCCAAGTAGAAATTCTCTCAGATCTCGCGGCGCTAGATCCTTGAAGATGTCTAGAAGGTGTAGTCAGAGGCACATCCAAACATTTGGCACATACCCACATTTTCCAGTAGTTAGAATTCAAGGGTTGCAAGACTTGCAAGCCCATCAGTGAGTTTGAAACAATTCGTCCAAAAATCCATCTCTGATATCGCTTACCAGGAAACCATAGCTTTAGAAGAACTGACTAAAACTGGGTTGTGGCCAAAAATAAAACCTTTTATGCCTCTTAGTAGATGACTTCCCAGATTTAGTCGGTAGATGTTTTGTTCCCAATTTTGTTAAACACCTTTTAGGTCAAACTCGTCTTCCATTTCTTAATCCAAATAATAGGTACTTTTTAACCGACTTCAAAAAGGAGGAGGTTATCAATTCGCCTGTATAACTTTTTTTTTGTGTATGTTACGCGATTACTCCGGCGTTTGTGGACGGATTTACAAAATTATTTTTATATTTAAAAGTTTACACTTTCGTGGGGGTCCCATTATCACCCAAAATGTGGGCATGTGAAAATATAATGTTTGGACGTACCTCTCTACCTGCTCTACCGCTCTCTCTAGACACTAGACATGTGCACTAGACATATTCAAAGGATCTAAGCGCCTGGAGATCTGAGAGGATGTCTACCGTACTTGGGGATTACAGTCGTGATTCAAGTCATTTTTTTTGGGTTCCGTACCCAAAGGGTAAAAACGGGACCCTATTACTAAGACTTCGCTGTCCGTCTGTCTGTCACAGGATGTATCTCATGAACCGTGATAGCTAGACAGTTGAAATTTTCAAAGATGATGTATTTCTGTTGCCATTATAACAACAAATACTAAAAACAGAATAAAATAAATATTTAAGGAAGGCTCCCATACAACAAACGTGATTTTTTACCGTTTTTTTATAGATAATGGTACGGAACCCCTCGTGTGCGAGAGTCCGACTCGCCTTGGCCAGTTTTTATTTTTTATTTTTAGGATCTTGTGGTACGGGCCCTGATTTAGTACAGACAAATTATTTATTTGTGTAATTGTGTATGCGTAACATACTGTGTTACGTTATTAGTGTTGTATTGCGTATCGAGCCATGTCATATTAAGATTAGTTTCGGTACATTTGTTTGATTTGTATTTGGTTTTTGTTCGATGATGTAGCTGTTATGTTACGTCACACACACAAACACTAAGAGCTACATGTTTTGTAGCTATTTTTAGGGTTCCGTAGGTACCTCAAAAAGAAAAAAACGGAACAATTATAAGATCCCTTCATTCCCCCCCTGAAAAAATGTTCTTTACCTATAACTATAGATAACAAGAAAACTTATAAGAAGTATGTGCAGAACCTTCGGTGCGCGAGTCCGACTTGCATTTGTGCGCTTTTTAGGGTAAAAACGGGACTCTACTACTAAGACTTCGCTGTCCGTCTGTTTGTCACAGGGCTGTATCTCATGAACCGTGGTAGCTAGACAGTTGAATTGTCGCTATAACAAATACTAAAAACAGAATAAAACAAATGTTTAAGTGGGGCTCACATACAACAAACGTGATTTATTTGCCGTTTTTATATATATATAATAGTACGGAAGCCTACGTGCGCGAGTCAGACTCCATTGTTTTTTATTACCATTTCACACATGGCGTTGGTTATTACTATTCGATAGGTTGTTTGTAATGTTACTGGTATTTTCTTGAGCCTTGGCAATTTGTGTAAATTGCCGTAATAAGTAGGTGTTGTTCAAGCAATTGCAATAGACTATTATTGCGGTCATTGAGAGCTAATTGAGAGTCCAAAGGCCTCCTCTTGGCTTGGTCTGGCGCATGCACCTAATTCATAAAATCATGTCATCATCATGTCCTGTCCAAATTTCAATAATAGCATAGAGAAATGCATGTTGTGTTGGCCGAATGGGAGGTGACTCGACTTTCAATCTGAAGGTCGAATCACGGCGTGCATCAATGGATTTTTCAGTTCGAAAAATTTATATGCGCATCAAAAAACACGTGCTCAAAACGGTGAAGGAAAATATCGTGAGGAAACCAGTTGGTATTCTTAAAAGCGGCGATGGGCTTGCAACCTGTCACGTATGGAATGCTAACTACTGCAAAATGTGGGCATGTGCTAAATATAATGCTTGGACGTGCCTCTGACTACCCCTACTAGACATCTTCAAGGGATCTAAGAGTCTGGAGATCTGAGAGGATGTCTACCGTACTACAGATTTTTTGTCCAAATCATCCCTTTTGCTTCTTTTTATCATTTTGGGGATGCTTTTCGGATTATAAACATCCTTATTTTTAATACGCTTTTAATAGCTTGGGTTGTGTGTATGTAACGGAATCTTTGAAAGTGATTTTGACCAACTTCAAAGCGTTAATATAATGTATCAATTCCCACGTCGCGTCGCTCGACCAAAAATTAGGACCTAGTGCAAACTACTCAGATAGATTTAAATCTGCGAATTTCTAGGCCAGGGCTACAAATTTCGACACGTTACACCTTTTTAGGCAAAGAGTAGGTATTTTTTACATAAAAAAGCGTCTGAACCGTTCAAATATAGTAACCGACTTAAACACCGTTGTGAAATAAAAACGACTATCAATCTATACTTAATATTATAAAGAAACATATTTGTATTTTTGTATGTATGTAACGAATAAACTCAAAAACTACTGGACCTATTTCAAAAATTCTTTCACCAGAATGCTACATCATATCTGAGTAACAAAGGATATATTTATTACTAGAAATAAATAAGGATCCCTACTAAAACTTCAATAATCTGTGAAAATTTTAACTGTCTAGCTATCACGGTTCATGAGATACAGCCCTGTGTTAGACAGACGTACAGCGAAGTCTTAGTAATAGGGTCCCGTTTTTACCCTTTGGGTACTGAACCCTAAAAACTGCCATAAAATCATCATTACACCGTGCGACACGGGCGGACTGCTAGTTATCTCATACATTTTGTTATTGAAGTTTTCCTAGCTTAATATGTTTACTGCGTTGTTCTCGTGTAAGATAAGTTGTTTTGAGAATAAATTTACTAAACCTTGTAAAATTTACCAACAAGGTAAGCAATCATGTTTGTTTTGTAATAGATCTCACTATCTTCTTGTCAGTGATAAAGGGAAGAATGAAATAGGTTATTTCCGTTGCTCTTAACCGAATTACCACCATGATGGTGTTTTATCATATTGCCAACAGAATTCGGACTCTATATCCCTTGTTATAGAGCTTATTGTGGGTTGGAGGGCATAGTGGCTTAAATTGACGTTGGCTCAGAGGATTGAGAACTTGTTTGATCCTGTTTTAGTTTTGGTGCTTTGGGAGATGTGATGTCATCGATATGACTAGTAAGTTCGTCAACCACCAACCACAATTTTGACCAATCTGCAGGGCTATTTTGTAGAAACATGATTATCATGTTATGGTACTGAATGCCATAATACCTACGCTTTTTATGCTGTTTAGGCACCTACACTTACGCTTCCAGTACAATACCTACGCTGAAGCGTAGGTATAGGTGCATAAACTGTGAATAGTTACTATGAAAAGTGTACAGATTAGGTATTCTCTAACATTAGGTATTGCATTCTACATCATAACATGATATTCATGTTTTTTTACAAAATAGCCCTGCTGAACCATTCATTCATTTTCTTCTCCTTGTCCTACTTAATGTGACGTCGTCGCAACATGTTGCGAAGTTGATTTGGCCTTTGTTTACAACCGGCCGCCTGGTAGACGTCAACCCTCTTTGGGAATACTTGTTGGTGCACTTCGTTGCGTGCACATCGTTGTCTTATTACTAAGACTTCGACTGTCCGTCTGTCTGTCACAGGACTGTATCTTATGAACCGTGATAGCTAGACAGTTGAAATTTTCATAGATTGTGTATTTCTGTTGTCGCTATAACAAATATTAAAATCAGAATAAAATATATATATGTAAGTGGGGCTCCCATACAACAAACGTAATTTTTTTGGCATTTTACGGTACAGAACCCTTCGTGCGCGTGTCGGACTCGCACTTGGTTTTCAAATATTGTTTGTAGTTAATGTACCCAGTTATTTACAATAAAGAGATTTAAATTTGAATTGATACTCTTACCTATATCATTATTAAGAACTAGCTGACCCGTGCCCGCTTCGCTGGTCGATAGATAGTTTCACATCTGGTATTCCAATCTTCAAAATAAATTATAGCCTATATGTTGCCGAGGACTAATAGCTACCTATATAACAAAAGAATTTTCATCAAAATCCATCCAGTAGTTTTTGCGTGAAAGCCAGACAACAGACAGACAGACAGACAAAAATTTCAAAATATATTTTTTTGGTTTGTGTTACTTGTATGAAGACCCCTAGGAGTATTTTTTTTAGTTTTTATTCAATGTACAGAATTTAACTCTTCTACAGTTTTATTATATGTATAGATTCTGCTAAATTTTTTTTTCAAGACAAGCTTTTGTAAATTCCTCGGAGCTAGAAATCAGTTACTTAATTTTAAATTGTCATTGGAACTTGACAGGTGTGAAAAGTTTTTACTCAATCGAACTATTTACTAAGGAGTTCAGTTGCGAGTGTCACATAGGCCTTCCCATACTTTCATTTAAAAATCTACTGTTAAGGCGCTCCCAGTCGACGATTGTTTTTGTTAGAAACGAAAAAATAAATACTTGTGAACAAGCCACATCTCCTATTTTATACTGTATAGTATATGTGAATAAAGATGTACCCATCTTTAATCACTTCGATAAATAATCCTACCGACCGCTGCAATGACGACAAACACACGTCGGCGCGTGGTCCGCCTTAGCTTTTCGAATAAATTAATGATATAAATTATGTATAATTACTTATCAAAAATCTATTCTAATAGAAATCTAGATCTACATATTACCTATCTTTAACAATAAATCACAAGTTGATTTTAATAGTAGGTATATAAAATATTTCGATCATAAATTCTAAAACGTATCATTTTGAAATAATATCTTTATTGTGAAAAGTTTATGCTATTATATTTTCAGCTTAATAGAAATCTAGGTAGGAACCTGAAGTAATATACTTATAAAAATAGGAGATGTGGCTTGTTCAGAAGTATTTATTTTTTCGTTTCGAAAAAGAGCAATCAGCGACTTAATAGCCCTTTAATAGTTTTTCGATTTTCTCCTTTATTTATTTCTTGAAACTAAAATTTGTTTTTTAAATTCTTAAAATAGCAATACATAAATTTTTTTACTTCGCATGATTAGGTATTTGGCTGCTGTAATCATTTCTGCGAATCGATAGTACCTATACGATGTTTATTTTAAAATTCCATTTCGTATTCTCCGAACGTTAGTTCGATATGATTAATTCTAATAGCTATTCTAATGTTACAGACTGGGCCTGTTGTTGGGTAGATGTTAAGGAGTTTTCAGTATACTTGTGTAGATAGCGAAATAGCCACATTGGCCGAGTGGGAGGTAGCCCGACTTTATCTATCAGTTATCTGGTTCCCATATTACAAGCTTTGCTTAGTTTGGGGCTAGATGGCGCTGTGTGTAATGCCCATCAATATTTATTTATTTAATACAATGATCGTGGGTTCGAATCCCGACCGTGCGATCGTTCGTATCAATGGATTTTTCTTTTCGAAAAATTTGTATCCGCATCAAAACACGTGCTCAAGACAAAGTTAGTTACAAAATGATGTTCGTGACTGAGATAGTGTTTTGGTATAGGTGGCTAGGTGACTATGACTAGCCAGCTAGCCACCAAGCGGCCACTACAGACCAAAAACTCGCAATAAATGCTGGCATTGTACTTTGTAGCTACCTATGTTTAGAAACACAAAACCATAGCATATTTAAGTACATTGTATCGATACTAATATTATAAATGCAAAAGAAACTCTGTATGTCTGTCTGTGACGTTGTCACGACCAAACCGCTGGGCCGATTATGATTAAATTTCATATAGAGATAGTTTAAAGTCTTAGGACGGACACAGGCCACTTTTTTCTCAAAATTCTTTTTTTTTTCAATATTTTCAATGTTTACGATAAAGCCGTCAAAAATCTATTCTCTGAATCAACGCGAACGTAGTTGCGGCTAAAAACGAGTAGTTTTATATATAGACTGGTTTTACAACATAGGTTATATAGGTATAGCTATATAAATGCAGTAGGTACAGGTACTAGGTACCTGTTAAAACTATGTAGTAAATTATATAACCTATACATCTACATAATATCTATGTAATAGACTGATTCTATGACGTCACACATTTGATGATGAAATCAATGTTTAAAAACGTGATTTACGATTATGATTGAAAACTATGCCTTTATAGATATGTATCTATTAGAGTATATTTGAATAGGTTTGATACAGAATATTTAATCTTATAACATGGAGATGAAGGTCCAGTTTTGAATGAGAATCGGATAATTAGCTATAGACGAGGCAGACTATAAATTAAATGATGAAAGTGAACCCGATATTGGAACAATGGAAAGTGATATAGCAACTTAAGAGATTTGAGTCAGACTTTCTTTATAGATGCTTAGAAGATAAAATAATTCAATTTTTTTTTATCAAAAATAGTAAAGAGGAATTATTTATATTTAAAACGAATAATTATGCACTGATTTTAAACGTAATAGTAATAAAATTAAAGTATTCAATCCTCAGCTGCCTAAACTAGGCCAAAATATATATGAAATTCAAATAAATATTACAAACTAAGAGAGAAGAGAAGAGTTATTACAGAAATCTGAATCTAAGATAATCGTGATGGGAAACAAAATATCTATTTACTAGCTATCCCGACAGACGTTGTCATGTCAAACTTGCAATTTTACGCTGGAAGAACCCTCTCCTGGCAATAACAAACACAACAAAAAAAGAATTAGCAGAATTGATCCAGCCGTTTACGCGTGATGCTATGACCAAGGGAAATAGGGATTAATTTTTATTTATAAGACAAGCTGACCCCGTGAACTTCGTATCGCTTTAGAATTAACAAATGTTGTGTTAAGTTCCCGTTCCCGTGCCCGTTCCCGTTTAAACCTTCCCTAGACCTCCACGAACGTTTCAAGACCAAGATAAGATAAATCCGTTCAGCCGTTCTCGAGTTTTAGCGAGACTAACGAACAGCAATTGATTTTTATATATATAGAAGATAAATTCGACAGCAATGGCGATTAAAAAAGGACAGTATGAGTTTTTTTGGGTCATCCAATTAATTCGGAGCAATACTGCTTTGAAGAAACTGCTTACTATTTCCAATCACACCCAACTTGGGATCATACTTGCAAAGCAGTCAGCGATGACATCATTGGCTCACTTGACTATCTACATACTGGTTAAGGTTTACATAAGTACTTTATAGTACCTAGTGGTTATAGGAATAATACAAATAAATAGGCTATTATCTAAACTACTATGGTATGTAAGGTATGTACTATGAGCATCAAAACACGTGCTCAAAACGGTGAAAGAAAACATCGTGTGAAAACCAGTTAGTCTATACTAATATTATAAAGAGGAAAGATTTGATTGTTTGTTTGTTTGTTTGCATCGAATAGGCTCCGACACTACTGGACCGATTTGAAAAATTTCTTTCACCATTAGAATCCTACATTATCCCTGATGAACATAGGCTATAGTATATTTTCAAAAATGTTAGGGATCCGTATGAAAACTTCGATAATGTAACCCAACGTGTGAAAAAAATAGCGAAAAAAAACCTTATATCGCGTACGCTGTAAAAATTATTGACAATAGAGCAAAGTAATGTACTACAGTTTTATAGAGGACATCAATATCTACAAAAAGTTTATGATACCATGTGTCTAACTATTAGGGATCCTTATTAAAACTTCGATTATGTAACCCAAGGTGTAAAAAAAATTGCTATAAAATCTTTATTACACCCGTGCGACGCCGGGGCGGACTGTTAGTATTCTTATAAGCGGCGATGGGCTTGCCATTGCAACCTGTCACGTATGGAATGCTAGTTACTGCAAAACTAATTTGTGTTTGTTACCTCAGAACTTTCGGCTGGATGAACCGATTTTGATCATTTTTATTTTATTTTAAAGCTGGTGCTGGGACCACACGGTTGGTCCCATTTAAATTTATGGGTGAAAAATATGGGGATGAAATTTTGTATTGGACATATTCAATTCAATTTCTTGTAACAACATGCATGAAGTCAGTTTTGTTTTTAGTTTTTTAACGTTATTAGTGTTTGCAAAGCTTACCGGTGCTCTTCGTACAACCTATGAACTTCATCTTTCGTAACTAGTGGTATCTAGATCTACATAGTTATTTCTTACGCACATAGGTTCAACAAACAAAAAATCTAATTCCTATTATATTCGGTACTAGCTGACCCGTGCCCGCTTCGCTGTGCGTAAAACACCATTGCGGACTTTTTTGTAGACGTTTTTAAGGTGAACAATTACTAGTACATTATTTTTATATATCTCGTGGGGTTCAGCCAGCGTTTGTAATGTAAGCGCAAAAAAATGTGATTATTTACGACATCACATAAGAAACCTCTAAAATTATCAGTGTTTCTCTACTATATTATGCATGTATTATACATGTAAACCTTCCTCTTGAATCACTCTATCTATTAAAAAAAACCGCATCAAAATCCGTTGCGTAGTTTTAAAGATTTAAGCATACATAGGGATATAGGGACAGAGAAAGCGACTTTGTTTTATACTAGTGATTGTGAGGCCTTACAAAGAATGAATCTTCTACCAAAAATATCTGTGCACGTCAACAATGAGTCCATAGTTGCATTATTTAGATGTTTTCTTCATCGGTTGCGCACGACCTTACTGTCAACCCGAATTGTCACTATTGTCAATGGCCACATCAAAACGCGTTTTTCCCACAGACAACAAACGGTTCCACGCTCGATTTTTAGGGTTCCGTACCCAAAGGGTAAAAACGGGACAATATTACTAAGACTCCGCTGTCCGCCTGTATCTCATGAACCGTGATAGCTAGACAGTTGAAATTTTCACAGATAATGTATTTCTGTTGCTGCTATAACAACAAATACTAAAAACAGAATATAATAAATATTTTAGTGGGGCTCCCAAACAACACACGTGTTTTTTTACCGTTTTTTATATGATAATGGTGCGGAAGCGTTCGTGCGCGAGTCCAACTCGCACTTGTTCGGTTTTTTTGTAATTCAAACGTGCGTGACTTTGAATTGCGTTGCAATTTGATTGCACAATTGGCGGGAAAGATTTGTTTTGATAATACTATTGAGAAGATAACAAAAAAATATTCAAGGATTTATAACTGGTATATTTTAGTATGCAAAATATTGATAGTGAAAAATCTTTCGTTGAATACAGACAGATAAGCTTATGATTACTAAGAAGCGGCATCGCAATTTAACGGTGAACTCTTTCAAACTTAGATATAACGGAAATCAAATTTATTAACATCTAAGAAAAAATCAATCCTGAAAATCTAATGATAATTTTGGGGAAAAAAGTAGCTATGTCCGTCCGTCCGAAGATCTTAAACTATCTCTATATGCACTTTGATCACAATCGGCTCAGCGGTAAAGCCGTTTCGGAGGAGTAAGGTAACTAACATTGTGACACGAGAATTTTACATATAAGATTAGTATAGATAAAATTAGCCGACCCGTGACAGACGTTGTCCTGTCAAATTTCAATAATCGAACAGAAAAGACTGAATGTTTTTAGTCTGTGATGTCAGATTTGTTGCACACCAGCGCCATCTATACAGAAATCATCTCTTTTGCGTTTTTTATCTCGCTTTTGGGATGTTTTTCATATTTTAAAGTAGTCTATTATTTATTCGGGCATAATATCTACATCTACAGCAAATTTCAACTTAATCCGTTTTGTCGTTGAGGCCTGATTGAGGAACAAACATACATACAAACTCACAACTTTCACATTTATAATATTACAAGCTAACCCGGCGAACTTCGTATCGCTTTAGAATCGTTCTCGTTCCCGTTCCCGTTTAAAAATAAAAAAAATACAGACAATAGTTTATTCACCTTTTTAAATAGTTTACACAAAATACAGTTCTGAACGCATGCATAAATGTCAATCATTACTCACAGTATTTGACAGGGGACAACAAATGTTTGACATGTACTAAACCAATGAACATTTATTGAAAATGATTCATTTTTCATAATTATGTATTCGTCGAGTTTTCATTGTTTTTAAGATGTATTCTGCTATTCGGGGCGGAGACAAATCCAACGAATCAAAAACCATAAAAATTGGTCCAGCAGATCTCGAGTTATAAGTGTTGTAACAAACCCGTCTTTCTTTTATATAGTAGACTAGCATTCCGCCCCGGCGTCGCACGGGTGTATTAATTATTTTATAGCTAATTTTTTTACACCTTGGGTTACATTATCAAAGTTTTAATAGAGATCTCTAATAGTTAGACATATGGTATCAGTAACTTTTTTGTAGATGTTGATGTACTCTATAAAACTGTAGTACATCACTTTGCTCTATTGTCAATAATTACTGCAGCAAACGCAATATAAGGTTTTTTTTCACACTTTGGGTTACATTATCGAAGTTTTCATACGGATCCCTAACATTTTTGAAAATATACTATATGTTCATCAAGGATAAAGTGGGATTCTAATGGTGAAAGAATTTTTCAAATCGGTCCAGTAGTTTCGGAGCCTATTCGATGCAAACAAACAAACAAACAATCAAATCTTTCCTCTTTATAATATTAGTATAGATTAAGATAGATTGTAGATTGCAGAGTTTCTGCAAAATTTTAGAATGTCAAAAGACGGTCGCAGTTTGCTAGAAGACCAGGCCAAGTATGGTTATCGCAAATTCTGCGTAGGCGTTTGGCATCTTTACATGTCTGCAGGGTGCTGTATTGGCGCCGGAACTGTTCCTATTACATCAAATATCGAGTTGCGTCGCGTCTAGATAACAATGGCGCCGTCTATTGTTGTTGAATAGACATTGAATATGCAATGTTTCGCTGAACCTTAAAGGATTCAGTAAGATTCTCAAAGACCTGGTCTTTGAAAAAGTGGAGTATAGAGTCCTAGTTTTAAGGTATCGATTTAATATTTTTACATTTGTGTTTTTTCAGAAGAAACAAAATTAGATTTGAAAATGTATGTTCTATTCTACCTAGCTTTCATCCGCGGTTCCGCTTGTACCCGGATAAAAAGTGAGTTAATGAAAAATGAAAAAAAATGAAAAAATATTTATTACAGCGAAAAAGCAAATTAACAATAAACTTATTCTATAGTCTTAGTAAATAGTGAGCATGCAAATTTCACTGATAAAACTTAAACATAATTACAAAATATCTGTCAGTTTCCTCACTAGGCTAAGCCTGTATCGAGGAAACTTGAGTACGGAAAGCATTTCCAAGAGTTTAATTGCTCAGGAGACAGTTGCAGTTTATTAAAATTAAAAATACAAATTTATATTTATCATAAACCAAAAAAAAGGGTAGTTAAAAAAATATTTTACTTTTTAAATATACCAAAGTATATAGTTTTAGAATAAATACAGATAACTGTTAAGAAATATTTAAATAAATAAATAAATAAAAAAAAAATAATAATAAATAAATGTTGATGGATTTTAATAACAATACGAGTGCTTATTATAATGCTAAAATTAAGATTTTAAACAAAGTATTTCTTCTGTTTGATCGTATGATAAAGAAGCTAACCATTTGTTGACTATATGTTTTGCTTCAGTAATGGATTTTTCTTTAATATTGCAACATTGAGCAACCTCATTATAAACATGTAGTCTCATAAAGCTGCCAACACGCTGAGCAAAGCGAGAGTTCGTGGACGGGGTAGTCAGTCTGAAGACTCTGCGGTTCAACAAGAATTTATAGTCAGTGGAAGAAATAACTGATCTGTGAACCGAGAGGGAGGATTTAAGTATGAAGAGTTGGCGCACACTGAGAACACCAGCATCTTCGTAGAGTGTTTTTGTAGGATATCTGTAGGGCTTACAAAGCATAACCTTCAGTTACATTTAGCTTGACGTTTCTAAATTGACTTGACTTACGATAATCGTAAATTTAATTTAAGTTTTAGGACTGTCATTTTGATGTTACGCTAACTTAGACTTTAATGCAGAAGGAGTAAGAGTGATCGTTTTAGGGTTCCGTACCCAAAGGGTAAAAACGGGACCCTATTACTAAGTCTTTGCTGTCCGTCTGTCTGTCAAAGGTTTGTATCTCATGAACCGTGTTAGCTAGACAGTTGAAATTTTCACTGATAATGTATTTCTGTTTGCCGCTATAATAATAAATACTAAAAACAGAATAAAATAAATATTTAAGTAGGGCTCCCATACAACAAACGTGATTTTTTGCTGTTTTTTATAGATAATAGTACCCTTCGTGCGCGAGACCGACTCGCACTTGGCCGGTTTTTAGGCATTTTAGCTTTTATCGTAGCCACAACAGAATCGCCACTATTACCACAATAAATTAAAAATGTAGTCAAAGTAGGTACCTACCTACTGTCTTTAAAAAAACATATTGAGCTAGCTGCTTCCGTAATTGACTGTGAAGACGCAAATATCGTTATCATTTTGGTTTGCTGTATCGCTGGGTTACGACCTTACGTCATCCATTGTGCCGTTGACCTACTGTTCATTGGTCTATCTATTTATGAAACTCATCGTTACCTAGTTGGGAATTTCTCGATGCTAGTTAATAAGGAAACAATACATTTTTATTGTAAGTACCCACCAAATTTAACTCTTAGTTGGTAGGTAAATCAGTTATTGCAAATAATCTTACATATAAAATTCTCGTGTTACGGTGTTCGTAACCAGACTGCTCCAAATTTAACTTTAAGTTGATACAAACTAACACGGCGTACTTTGTGCCGCTTTAGAATTAAGTATATTAGTTATTTTGCTATTCGGGATGAAGACAAATCCAACAAACCAAAAATCATGAAAATCGGTCCAGCCGTTCTTGAGTAGTCAGAGGCATGTCCATACAAAACATTTGGCATAATGATCACATTTTGCAGCAACCAATTATCACCAATTATTGCAATTGAATATTAAAAGAGTTCCTTTTAAGCGATTAAGAAGTAATTAAATTATGAATAATAAAAAATGTATTAAACTTATGTATGTCCTTATAATAAAAAACCGCATAGGATGAGAACACGGAACACTTGTTTAATATGCTAAGTTATTGACTGCCAAAATTGAAAATGCCCAAAACCTGGTAGGCACTACAACCAGGTCTATGACCCAATTACCAAATTGCATAAATCAACATGTATAATAAAACAGAGCGCTTCAAATACATAATTTTGTTATAAATTACGTTACAAAGTATAATAAAACATTATAAAACACTTAAACCATGGTCCGCCTTTGCTTTTCGAATAAATTAATGATATAAATTATGTATAATTACTTATCAAAAACCTATTCTAGTAGAAATCTAGATCTACATATTACCTATCTTTAACAATAAATCACAAGTTGATCTTAATAGTAGGTTAGTAGGTATCAAAGTATTTCGATCATAAATTCTAAAACATATCATTTTGAAATAATATCTTTATCGTGAAAAGTTTCTGCTATTATGTTTTCAGCTTAATAGAAATCTAGGTAGGAACCTGAGGTAATATATTTATAAAAATAGGAGATGTGGCTTGTTCAGAAGTATTTCTTTTTACGTTTCGAAAAAGAGCAATCGTCGACATACAGGGCCTTAGTTTAATAACTTTTTGGTTAAACATTCAGACTTTCCGCCTACATAAAAATCTCCTTGAGAACTTATCAAAAAGGTTTATGAATTTGAGGTCAACTACCACAAACCATTTTGCAATGATGCAAAAACAAGTTTCGGTTTTGACTGTCAGCCATTAATCGTTGCTTATAATAAAAGATATAGACTTACCTGTTAAAACACGCAGATAACAAAGTTCTTAGTAAAAACAATTCACTAAAGATATATCACAAAACAAAAACAACTAAACTTTTTCTTGATGACTAACTTTTAATTTCACAAGTTTCACAGTTTCTCGGTTTATCTTATACCTCAGTGTTATGCTATTTAAGCTAACAAGTATGTATGCAAAGTAATAATAAAGGTATGTAAACAAATAGTGATAAAAAGTCGCGGTGTAAATAAAATGTAAACAAAACACACAAGGGCCAGGGCACGCACGCAACGCAAACTGACGAAACGAATAGAGAATCAGTCATTCAGTTGGCGAATTTCATTTCATCAACAAACAAAACCAAATGACAGTTGCAGTTGCAGAGTTGCCATAACTAAATAAACGTTTCCCGAACATATATAAAAATGGTCGGGTAAAAAATGAGGAATATATACATTATTACAACAACGGGAAATTACTCACGTAAATGATAAATTGTCAATAAATTGTCAAATTGACAATCAAAAATGGTTTTTTTGATTGTCAATTTCCCGTTGTTGTGTAGTACAACTCACGAAAGTTTTGAGAGGAATATATAATTTAAAAATGTTTGCGTTAGTAGACGTTTCAATAAAATCACAGGGATCAAATAAATTATTTTTGACGTTGACTGTGACTGTAAAGTAGGTGTTGTCCCGTAAAACTTTGTAAATGGCGACACGTAAATAGGAAATGCTTTGATGGAAAATGGTAAAGCCTGCTAACCAGACATACAGGGTTTATAATGTAAAAAAGTTTTTAATTTAAATCGGTATGTACTTAATCTAGAAATATTTGCCTACCTCATAATTAAGCCATGTAAATGGCGATTCCAACATTAAATAAGGAACGTGCTTTTTTAAATTAAATCTCTTTTTTTTTGTAATTGGCAGCGAATGGATGACTATATTTTAGTGACAATAATTGTTACCTACAGCAAAAATTATAAAGAGATACACATAGCTCACAGTCAATGCATGTCACAAGACGTCAAACGTCATCTATTTTTAAGAGTAGCTTACGGCCTAATTGACTCGCTTGGAGCGGAGTATTATCTTGTTGTTTGAGCATAATAACCAAATTTTGATAATGTAGGTACGATATTTGTACGTATAAAAATATTTCATTTATAACACTTTAATATAGTAACTATAGAATCTACCCATGTTATCGGCATTAACATCTTGCCTGGCAACACTAAAATGTGACGTTCAGGCTGACCAACCGTAACGAAATTTATTTATTCTTTGGTTGGTCTCTGATGAATGTTTTTTATTATCAATTCACTAGATGGCGCTTAAACAAATAATGTTTAAATACTTCCATCCTCAAATCTGATGATGGAGTCGGAATCTCTTAGTATGTAAATAGTATCTACTATTACGTTATTTATAAACTGGGTAACTAGGTTTATTCACATATTACATAAGATAGATAGGTAGATAGGTAGGTAGGTACCTAATAGTAGAGGTACCTAGAGGTAACTAGTTAGGACTAAGACTAAGAAAAATAAATGAAAAAATATATGCACTAAATAACGTACTTTTATTATTGCTCAGTGGTTTTACACAGGCGTTTAGGTAGGTACATAGGTACGATGAATTATTATTGAGGTTTCATGGGAAAGTAAGTATCTATTTTCGATAATGTTTATCTTAACATATTAAAATAACATGTAAAATTAAGGCAGTGAGTGGTACCTACCTAAAAACTGTTCAAATTGATTTGTAACAACAGAAATTATTTGATTTAATTCCGAATAATTCAGTTTTTACTCAATTAAAATTACCTAGATATATAGGTAGGTAGGAATAGGTTAAGTTTATGTACTTAATTATAACATAGGAGGTATAATTTATAATTCATTAGGTATCTAGAATCTAGATAGGTAGGTAGGTATTTGTAATATTTATAGGGTCAATTTTTCATTAGACTGGCAGGATCATGTCTGTAGTTGAAGTCTTTCCTAGTGTTGCTTGATAGGAGGTGGTCTGGAGGAAAAAAAAGCATTAGCCAAAACAAACCAATCTATCCAGCGTGGATATTCTTAACCATACCCAGATAACAGCAGTACAGCAGTATAGGCCGATTGAGGATACCTTGACTTTCAATCCGAAGGTCGTGAATTCAAATCCCGGCTGTGCAATAACTAAATGTGATGTGTAATATGCTCAGAACAATAAAAGAAAAAAAATCTTGAAGAAACTAATACTTACTTATAAAGCGGTGATTTGGCAAAGTAGGTTGTTTTTAGTATTCCATACGTGACAGGTTACAAGCCCATCGCCACTTATAAAAATACGATACCTACTCACACGTTTTGCTTCACCATTTAGAGTACCTACCTATATAGGTACTTATACCTACTAATTTATGCATAATTTACCAAAAAAACGTAAACAAATGGTTACGACTAGAAGGTATTTGAATTCATGACCATCGGATCATAAAGATATCTACTAAGCCAACACGCTCTCTATCTAGATAAAAAAATCACCTGAATTTAGGGGAGAACCTTCGCCTTCTGACCTCGTTCTCAGAGTCGGATCTCAAGAGCCCCTCAGCTTTGGGGGGGCCGTACTCTTTGAAGCCGGGGGGTCCGTATTCGAGAAAACCATCTGCGACTTGTGCGGATCTGCAACGAGATATTTATATATATAAAAATCAATTGCTGTTCGTTAGTCTCGCTAAAACTCGAGAACGGCAGAACGGATTTATCTTATCTTGGTCTTGAAATGTTCGTGGAGGTCTAGGGAAGGTTTAAAAGGTGAGAAAAATTCGAATAATTGCCGGAAAAACCCTAAAAACAGCCCTTTTCTTTTTCCCATACAAAAGTGAACGGGAACGGGAACGGGAACGGGAACGGGAACGGGAACGGGAACGGGAACGGGAACGGGAACGGGAACGGGAACGGGAACGGGAACGGGGACGGGAATGGGAACTGGAACGGGAACGGGAACGGGAACGGGAACGGGAACGGGAACGGGACAGGAACTGTCATTTTACACAGCGCCGTCTAGCACCAAACTAAACATAGCTTGTACTATTGGAACTTGGAACTAGATAACTGATAGAATAGGTACTTAAATAGGAGGTTGTAAGTTCTATTCCCACCTAGGGTAAACATTTGTGTGAGGAACATAGATGTTTGTTCGGTGTTAATATGTAGGTATTTATAATAAGTATGTATTTACAAAAAATATTCTATCAGTGAACTAGTTCCCATAACTAACAAAGCTAGTACGCTTTGTTTAGTTTGGGGCTAGAAGGCGCTGCGTAAAAAATATCCAGCAAATTTTTTTATTATACTTTTGTACTTGTAAATACATACATACACATACATTATACATTATACAAGATACATTATAACACCCAGAGAGAACATCTATGTTCATCACACAAATATTTGTACTGGGTGAGGATCGAACAGCGCAGAAGGCAAAGCTACTACCAACTGAGGTGAAGATATAGAAAGCCCAATAAAGAACTAGTGGCGTGATAAACAAGCAAGTACTTACAATTCTTCGGATACTTTCACCTCATCAACGGTTTTAAAGCTTTGCTGGATCTAAAAAACAATAATTACGTTTTAAAAACTGAAATGTTTTATCTAACTAGGTATTATTAATTTTTACACGGTTCTGTATCGTGCACGTAGGTACATATAGCTACCAAAGTACCTAAGAGTCGTTTCAAAATTAATAGTTAGTTACTATTCATTATACATTATTACAACAACGGGAATTACTCACGTAAATGATAAATTTGTCAATGAGGACACCGACAATGTTTCGAGTACACGTACACGTGCGAGACGGAAATGCGAGCAGGGTAGCGCGTTTAATGGTCCACTCACCCTGAATAATTCCCGTTATTGTAATAATGTGTAGTACAACTCACGAAAGTGTTGAAAGTGAAAAAACATCATATATAAAATATCTTTCATATATAAAATTCTCGTGTTTGTAACCAAACTCCTCCGAAACGACTTAACCGATTTTTATGAAATTGTTTGTGTAAATTTGTATTGTATGTATGAGAATAGGTTTTAGGGTATTTTTTATAACCCTAAGTGATAAGGGTGGATAAAGTTCGGAAAAAACTGAAAGCGCTTTTTTCTGTGGAATTATTGAAATTTGACGTGACTCCTCTGTCGGAACAGCTAGTTCTTATAATAAAAAAATAAATAGGAATAATTTAAATAAAATAGGATCACGACTATAATCCCCAAGTACGGTTTACAGATCTTACAGATCTCCAGGCACTCCGATCTTAATGGTATATTCTCCATTTTGAAGTACCTAGGAAGTTAGCATTCAAAAAATAAGATCACGACTGTAATCCCTAATCCCCAACCGATTGAATACCTGCTCAGTCTTGATCTCCTTTTCAATATTGAGAAGAGTCTCAGCAATGTTTTTGACTTCTTCAATTGTTTTTACTACATTCTCCTCCGCGTTCTTCACCACAATACTTTCAAGTTCTTCTTCTTCAACGATGATCTTCTCTAATTTATTCTCCACTGCTGCTATGGTTGCTTCCACCTGGAATAAACACCTAACTGTCACATACATAGTCGATATTTACTGGTGACAATTCTGTTGTTACCAGTTACCACAGACTGACAAATCATCATCTTCTTGCCCTATCCAACTTATATGGATAACCAACATGTATTTGTCTTCCATTTCCCTCTATCCCTGTGACCTTACTTTATAGTCCTAGTGTGAGGAACAGAGTCAACTAATGGTACTGTCTTCAATTTGGAATATTTAGGACAATTTTATGTTATGATAAGGTACCAAGACCACTGTTCTTTTCTTTTGAAAAATAAACATTATTATTATTATCATTCGTCATCTCATCACTCACTCCTATCTTACCCATGTCATCTTTTACAGTCTATCTACGAGTATCTTTTCTTTGCCCTAGCTATAGCTACCTCTGCTGCTACATTCATAATGACAAACTGACGAACAAACAGTTCCGTTATAAAACTAGCTTAAGACGCTGCCAGTCGACGATTATTATTGTTCGAAACGAAAAAAGAAATACTTGTGAACAAGCCACATCTCCTATTTTATAATGTATAGTATATGTGAATAAAGATGTACCCATCTTTAATCACTTCGATAAATAATCCTACCGACCGCTGCAATGATGACAAACACACGTTCGCGCGTGGTCCGCCTTAACTTTTTGCATAAATTATTGATATAAATTATGTATAATTACTTATCAAAAATCTATCCTAATAGAAATCTAGATCTACATATTACCTATCTTTAACAATAAATCACAAGTTGATTTTAATAGTAGGTATATAAAATATTTCGATCATAAATTCTAAAACGTATCATTTTGAAATAATATTTTTATCGTGAAAAGTTTCTGCTATTATGTTTTCAGCTTAATAGAAATCTAGGTAGGAACCTGAAGTAATATACTTATATAAATAGGAGATGTGGCTTGTTCAGAAGTATTACTTTTTTCGTTCCGAAAAAGAGCAATCGTCGACTGGCAGCCTCTTAAGGAATTTCTCTATTATTATCTTTACTTTATTTTCCCGACATTTCGAATATTTACGCGTTTTTGTAATGACCACTGTCAAAATCAATATTTACGTATACAAATCACGATAGTATGAAAAATAATTAACCCTATACTGTGAAACTTTTGATTAGAAGCACTATATTTGAACAACCACACAGAAATGATTCAAAAGGGAAATCCATTGGATTCGAACCCACGACATCGAGTTATCTCATTTCCATCTTTGTGTACTTCTAACTGTATTTACAAAACTCTTACCTCTTTGACTTCAGCTACAATTTCTGCTTTGTCCGTCGCAACTTCGACTTTTTCTGTCACGATTTCAACTTGCTCTGTCGCAATTTCAGCATTTTCTGTCGCTATTTCAATTTTCGCTGTCGCTATTTCAATTTTCTCTGTCGCTATTTCAACGCTCTCTGTCGCTATTTCAATCTTCTCTGTCACCTCAGCTTCAACTTTATCAGTAGCAGCTTCGAAAGTTGCTGTAACTTCGGCAGCCAGCTTGATATCTTGGATCTTGCTTTCAACCTCAGCGACTACAGACTCAGTGCTAGCTTCTTGGCCATCGATTTTTTGTTCTAGGTTTACTGGAAAATTTATAATATTGTTATATGTAAAATAATACTAATATAGGTATTACTGAATATTTACAAAATACACAAGACTTAACAAGAGTCGAGACTAGTTGAGCTATCTAAAGACCGTGGCAAAACCGTCTAAAGGTAGCTAAACTGATCCAGATCACTACCAGCCATCGACAACCCTGCCCCATTTCCTATTTCTGATGACTAAGTGAGGGTAGTTTCGTCAACTGCCTCCGCTTCTCGACGGTAGCACCGTGTTCTCCAGTCTGCCGACCATGGCTATTGTAACATAGCCGAAACGTCGGGACAATAAATTAAAGGTAATTACGTGATAAACACCCGTGTTAAAATCTACAGCATACTACTATCTGAAGGATACTGATAGCATTACCACACTAGACGGCGATGCTGATCCGTTGTGCTAAATAGGAGCCACCTTTCTGACCACGCGTCGCTTTAATCAAACAAGTGGGATAAGGGATAATAGCTAGTTAGTTAGTTAGTTAGTTAGTAGAGGGACTCCCTTTTCCGCATTTGGACTCCTGTTTGGTCCGTTATGCGTGGGGGTTTGGATCGGCTACATCTGTAGCCAGCCCAGCTCTTCCCAGAAGCACAGAAGCTTCCTGGGGTCTTCGCAGGCTTCGAGAAGAGTCCTCGGGTTACCGAGGATTTGAGTACGTTGTGCTGTTACACCCGCGCATTCCAGGACTACGTGGGCAGCTGATTCTTCTTCGGTTAAACAACCCCTGCAGAGCGGGCTGTCTGTGGCACCGATATTGTGTAAGTGTTTGTTAAGGGGGCAGTGACCTGTGAGCGTCCCCACGATGGTTCTTAGGTCTGTTCTTCGTAGGTTCAACAGGCG
The DNA here is from genome assembly GCA_912999785.1 of Hydriomena furcata. Classification (NCBI taxonomy): domain Eukaryota; kingdom Metazoa; phylum Arthropoda; class Insecta; order Lepidoptera; family Geometridae; genus Hydriomena; species Hydriomena furcata. The sequence continues at coordinate 2,843,711 of OU538848.1, forward strand.
AGTTGTCAGCCGCGGCGAAGGGATAATAGCAAGAAGATAAGCGCATAATATAACTCTTTTGTAATACCTTCGGCAACCTGTTCCTCCTTGACCACTGCACTGTTATCAACCGCGTAGAAGATCTGATCGGTCACCACATCAGGCAGAACTTGCAAGACGTTCAGGGACTCCTGGGGAGGCCCGTACTCGCGGAGACCTTCGGACCCCAAAGCTTCTGTTTCGAATAGGGTGTCTTTGAGGGGGTTGTCGGTTAGTTTCTGCAAAAAAGATTGAAGGTGAGTTTACCTACTCTAGGTACAACAATAAAAAAACCGGTCAAGTGCGAGTCGGACTCGCGCACGAAGGGTTCAACCATCACTATCACTACATAGTATAAAGCAAAGTCGCTTTCCGCTTCCCGCGTATGTATGTTTGCTTATATCTTTAAAACTACACAACGGATTTTAATGCGGTTTTTTTAATAGATAGAGTGATTCAGGAGGAAGGTTTATATGTATAATGACATGCTACCCGTGCGAAGCCAGGGCGGGTCGCTAGTTATCTATAAAAACGGCAAAAAAATCATGTTTGTTGTATGGGATTGCCCCCCTTAAATAATGATTTTATTCTGTTTTTAGTATTTGTTGTTAGAGCAGCAACAGAAATACATAATCTGTGAAAATTTCAACTGTCTAGCTATCACGGTTCATGAGATACAGCCCTGTGACAGACAGACAGACGGACAGACAGACAGACAGACGGACAGCGAAGTCTTAGTAATAGGGTTCCGATTTTACCCTTTGGGTACGGAACCCTAAAAATTAACTACAGAGCTTAAGCAAACTGTATGTACCTGATTTTCGGAAGGTAGGTAGAAAGCTGGTCCCTTAGGCCTCCATCCACTCGGCAGGTAGGGTCCGGAGCCGATGGCAGAAGCAGAACTAATGACGAGGATTACAGCTATGATAACCTAGAAAAATAGCATTTTAGTAACATGTATTCAACTATAGTTCGGCCGTTCAGAGAATGCGTTCCTGACACCTATCAGTTAGTCACGTTATAGTGACTATAATGTTGTAATAATGTTGTTTTAATGCTCAACAATTGTTAAAACGGTAAACAACCAGCAATAATATTTTTATCGTAACTGCAACGCCATTACAAAGTTACGTCGTCATACAATCGCGACGTGTCAGGAACGCATTCTCAGAACGCGCGAACTTTAGACTTGTTTTATGTTTATACTCATAACTATAAAATCACTTGGTGATCGCGCTAAAGGTTGTATAGCTTAGGTACAAGTGGAATTAGTTCACTTAAGGTATTTTCAAACAGACTTCAATACTGTACTCTCTTAGGGGTTTAATTTTGGTAATTCCTTTCTTAGTTCGCCACTACACCCTACATCCTCCAAATTTCATATTATCAGTTAGTCAGTCAGTAAGTCCGTCAGTCAGTCCGTCAGTCAGTCAGTCAGTCAGTCCTTCAGTCAGTCCTTCAGTCAGTCCGTCAGTATGTCAGTCAGTCAGTCAGTACGGTAGACATCCTCTCAGATCTCCAGACGCTTAGATCCTTTGAAGATGTCTAATGGGGATAGTCAGAGGCACGTCCGAAATCTACCCCATGAGCGTTTATTATTAAATAATTAAGTTATTTTATTATCCACAATACTTTTTACGTTTTTAAAATATCTACCTTCATATTGTTGAGATCTTCAGAAATTCTAAACTGAATGATGCTCCTCGAACTCCTCTAGTTTATATATTAAAATTTGCTTGTAAAATTAACTGTTCAAATAGAACCTTGATTGTGTTTGTCAAATATTGACAGCAGTACTGGATAATCGAGGTAAAGATTATGGCAATGTCAAGGTTACTGTGATAGAAAACTTAATAGTAGATTGAGATAGAGAGAGAGAAAAAAAAACATATTTTTATTAGCTTTTATTTAACTTATAATGTATTTAAGTAACTATGTAACTATGTTTGTTAAGGTGGAATCTTGCAAATTAATTTTGAAGCAGTTATCTTCAACCGATTGAGCTGGAATTTTGCATACTTAAGGCGCTCCCAGTCGACGATTGTTTTTGTTCGAAACGAAAAAATAAATACTTGTGAACAAGCCACATCTCCTATTTTATAATGTATAGTATATGTGAATAAAGATGTACCCATCTTTAATCACTTCGATAAATAATCCTACCGACCGCTGCAATGACGACAAACACACGTCGGCGTGTGGTCCGCCTTAGCTTTTCGAATAAATTAATGATATAAATTATGTATAATTACTTATCAAAAATCTATTCTCATAGAAATCTAGATCTACATATTACCTATCTTTAACAATAAATCACAAGTTGATTTTAATAGTAGGTATATAAAATATTTCGATCATAAATTCTAAAACGTATCATTTTGAAATAATATCTTTATCGTGAAAAGTTTCTGCTATTATGTTTTCAGCTTAATATAAATCTAGGTAGGAACCTGAAGTAATATACTTATAAAAATAGGAGATATGGCTTGTTCAGAAGTATTTCTTTTTTCGTTTCGAAAAAGAGCAATCAGCGACTGGGAGCCTCTTAAGTAACTTCGGTGACAATGAACTGATCTGATGATGGAGTCAGGAGCTGTTCAACAGACACTCACAATGAAACTCCTTAGTAAATACTTCGATTGAGTATTAATTTGCATTCTTTTCAAATTCCGATGACAATGTTATATTATGTGATAGGTCATAGCGCTGGTGCTTAAATGATTTTACAAATGATTGTCATTGAAAAATATTTTTCAACCGCAAGACTTATTGTATATTTTGTTTGTAATGGATTAACTATCAAAAGATAGATTAGAGATACCCATAAAAATTGCAATAATGTAGCCGAAGTTATCAAAAATTATAAACTTCATTGGTACACTACATTCTTGCGAACCGGGCAGCTAGAATAAACGTAGTTAGTTTTGTTCTTGTACAAAATATTCGAACCCAAGAACTATGGACTAATGAGTGATGAGCTTCCACTAAGGCATCATAGTTCCCGGAAATCGATTACCCCATATTAAACAAATATCAAATAATAAGGTAATTGAATTAGGAATAAGGTCTTAGTTTTTCTAAAAAGCGGCCTCTTACATTATTATATTAGGTACTAGCAGACCCGCGACAAACGTTGTCCTGTCCAAATTTCGATAATTGCATAGAGTAACGCACGTTGCTATGACGACTGATGTCAACACTGATGTCAGTTTTATTGCACACCAGCGCCATCTATACCAAAACCATCTCTTTTGCGTTTCTTATCATTTTGGGGATGTTTTTCATATTTTATATTTTTTATTCGGGCACTATAATTACCTACATCCAAGTACAGAAAATTTCCAAAAATCAAGAAACGAACTTGGGATAAATTAAAATTAAAAAATATAATGAATATAGGTGTCTCAAAAGAAAGTTCACATTTAAATCTTTTTTTAAAAGAAAAGTCTTAGCTTTATTGAAAAAATGTTTATTATTATATTGAAGTACACTGTTTGGGAATTTATTTTTTAAAAATAACATCGTCCAAATGTAAACCGTTGCGCTCTCGGCATTCATTTAGTCGGGCACTAAAATTGCCTATGACAGCTCGGCAGGTAGTCTCCGTGATGGCTGCCATTTCATGACGGATATTTTCTTTTAATTGTGCCAGGGAAGTCGGTTTATTAGCGTAAACTTTTGATTTGACATAACCCCACAGGAAAAAATCCATAGGTGTTAAATCGGGACTCCTTGGAGGCCAATTTATGTCACCTCGCCTGGAGATTAATTTGTTCGGAAAAATTTCTCGAACTCGAGGCAGAGATCTGTTGGACGTGTGTGAAGTTGCTCCATCCTGCTGGAACCATGTTCTTTGGTTGTAACCAGGAAAGTTTTGCAGTTGGGGCACGAAAAACTCGTCTAACATCTCCACATAACGCTCTGAATTCATTGTGAGCGTGCGTCCCCTTCCATCTTCAAAAAAGTAAGGGCCGATAATTCCTCGCGCCGACATCGCTGCCCATACGGTGACTTTGGGTGAATGTAGCGGTTTCTGATGTTTTTGTTTTGGATTGGTTGCACTCCAGTAACGACAATTTTGCTTGTTTACATGCCCATTCAGGTGAAAATGGGCTTCATCGGAAAACAAGATGTTGGTGAACGTTGGAAAGCGCTCAATCATCTGATTTACAAAGTCAAGCCTCTGACCAGCATCTTGAGGCTTCAGTTCTTGCACCAACTGAATTTTGTACGGGTGCAGCTTTAAATCTTTGTGTAAAATGCGGCATAATGAAGATCTGTGCACATTTAAAGCAACAGCAAGCTTCCGAATCGAGAGGTTTGGATCATCTCGAATAGACTGAGTAACACTGTCCACGTTTTCGGCTGTTCTTGATGTTCTTGGCCGCCCAGATTTTGGTTTCTCCAGAGTTGACCCAGTCTCTTCAAACTTCTCAACCCATTTTGCAATGAGTCGAGTGCTAGGCGCATCATTTAAGTGACGAATATGTCAAATACTGCAGAATTTTCTACGCGCTACAGTCGCCGAATTACCGTTTTTGTAAAACTCACGTACGCACAACGCACGGTCCGCACCAGAGAAACGCTCCATAGCGACTAAATTCCCAAGAGCCAGACTACCGACTGACATACCCCCCGCGCCCCTCAGAATAGTTGCTTTCGCGTAATAAGATAAGCAAATGTGAACTTACTTTTGAGACACCTTATAATACCTACCTATTTTATTTATATATACCAATAATTAAAATATATGACATACCTATTTATATATATAATTAAAAATATAGCTTACAACGGCGAAGGAAAACATCGTGAGGAAACCAGTTAGTGTTCTTATAAGCGGCGATGCGCTTGCAACCTGTCACGTATGGAATGCTGACTACTGCAAAATGTGGGTATGTGCCAAATATAATGTTTGGACGTGCCTCTGACTACCCCCACTAAACATCTTCTAAGGATCTAAGCGTCTGAAGATCCGAGAGGATGTCTACCGTACTTGGGGATTACAGTCGTGATCCTATTTAGTTATTTTTATAAAATGAACTGAGTAACTTTTTTATGTCAAAGAAATAAAATAAATGCAATAAAGTGATGTTCAGTCAGACACAATAGGAGTACTTATCCATGTTCTAGTAGTTAGAGTTTTTTTCCAACTCCGCTAAATTACTGCCGTTATAATAACGTTATCCAATTTCTAGGAAATGAAGGCATCACCAAGGCCGATAAGCTTGTAAGACACTCAAATGTTTGCTAATTTTCTGCTTAATTGGATAGGTAAGTACATAATTAAGCAGTTTTTGGAATTCATTAAATTAGCACACACGTGGATTCATAGTTCTGTCTAGTCATAGCAAAGTTCTGTGATAATTTATTTTCTATATTAATAAAAAAAATGAAAATTAATTCAATTCAGTTCGTTACGGGGCTTCACCGATTTGTATGAGAATGGTGTAGTTAGTTAATTACATACATACATACATACATAAAATCACGCCTGTTTCCCAGAGGGATAGGCAGAGATCACGGCTTTCCACTCGCTACAATCCTGACATACTTCTTTAGCTTCATTCACTCTCATCACATTCCTCATGCATGCTCGTCGGTTTAGAGTACTCTTGACCTGGCCCTTTTTCAAACCGTCACCATTTTGGTCCAGGAAAATACGCCGAGGTCTTCCTCTTCCAACGCTCCCTTTCACACTCGCCATAAATACCTGTTTTATCAATCTTTCTTCATTCATTCTCTCCACATGCCCAAACCATCTAAGCATCCCTTTCTCAATCCTCATCACTACGTCTTCTTTTACTCCACAACGTTCTCTTATCACGCTATTTTTCACTCTATTTTTAGTTAATTAATTAGTATGATATATCTCATAAGTGACTCTAATAACCACGTAAGTACATGGACATGCAGGTAGCGTCTAGTTACAAAAAAAAAACTCATACTGGTTAAGAAATCGTCTTGAAAAACGTTAGTTACTTGTAGTTTGTTTATATGCTACAGTTTTTTGGCAATGCCATTATTTTTTTCAATTACCAAAACACAAGCGAACTGTTTAATAAAAAAATGGCCGGTTTTTTTAGTGCGAGACTGACTCGCGCACAAAGAGTTCGGTAGGTACCATTATCTATAAAAACCGGCCAAGTGCGAGTCGGACTCGCGCACGAAGGGTTCCGTACCATTATCTATAAAAACGGCAAAAAAATCATGTTTGTTGTATGGGAGCCCCCCTTAAATATTTATTTTATTCTGTTTTTAGTATTTGTCGTTAGAGCAGCAACAGAAATACATAATCTGTGAAAATTTCAACTGTCTAGCTATCACGGTTCATGAGATACAGCCCTGTGACAGACAGACGGACGGACGGATAGACAGACAGCGAAGTCTTAGTAATAGGGTCCCGTTTTTACCCTTTGGGTACGGAACCCTAAAAAACAGCAAAAAATCACATTTGTTGTATGGGAGCCCCACTTAATTAATTATTTTATTTTGTTTTTAGTATTTGTTGTTATAGCGGCAACAGAAATACATAATCTGTAAACATTTCAACTGTCTAGTTATCATGGTTCATGAGATTACAGCCTTGTGAAAGATAGACAGATGGACAGCGGAGTCTTAGTTATAAGGTTCCGTTTTTACCCTTTGGGTAGGAAACCCTAAAAATCACCTGATCTACCCAGGGCCTACCTACGGATAAAAGATTTTGCACTGTTTCATTTTTGATCCCTCCACACAAAAGACTTCAACGCGCGACTTGTAGGTATTTGACAACGAACATTATGCCTTTAAAATATTAAAGGTACATAACTTTGTAATTTTTAGGTAGAACTAGTAAATAAAATAAAACAAAAGAACTTCCTTGATAAATATAATTTGTTCATAGCCATCAAATTCTAAAATTAAATCATTATTTTTGTATTTTATAATGCAAGATTAAATTCAAACGCATTCTACTGTAAGTTTATATGAGCTTGGCCTTCTCACCGGAGTTTTAAGCCGAATTCTACAAAGAAAACTAGACCTAAACCCGCTAAAATAAGGTTCAATAGTCAGTAACCTCCACGGGCGCTAGCGTGTCCACCATTTTGATTTCGTCCGCCATTTTGTTCGTTGCCATGGTAACCGTGACCATGTTGGTCCTGGCCATTGGCAGAGCGGAAATTATTGGCGTTGGAGTCGTAGCCGGATCGAGATAGATCTTCTGTGTCTTCGTAGGAGATTTGAGGTTTGAAACCATTCTCATCAGCTTCATAGCTCACAGTCTGAAACAACAGTTGAAGTTAGAACTGTATTCTGATGATAACACACCGGTGTTTACAAGGTACCTAGGTCAAAATAAGGAGTTCTAGTACAAGCACCAAAAAGGCAACTCATCATCACAGTTTTTATACTTTACTTTTTACTCTATAATGGTGGCGATTCTGCTGTGTCACTCACTCTTAACCTACAATTCCTAAAAACGATCGCTCTTATTCCTTTACGTTAAAGTCTAAATTAACGTAACATCAAAGTGACAGTTATCAAATTTAGCATAGTTTGAAATAAATTTAATATTTTCGTACGTGATTTAGAAACGTCAAGCTAAATTTAATCAACATGTAAATTGGTGTTGACTAAGAAATATCACTACATAGTATAAAGCAAAGTCGCTTTCCGCTTCCCGCGTCTGTATGTCTGTATGTATGTTTGCTTATATCTTTAAAACTACACAACGGATTTTGATGCGGTTTTTTTTAATAGATAGAGTGATTCAGGAGGAAGGTTTATATGTATAATAACATGCTACCCGTGCGAAGCCGGGGCGGGTCGCTAGTGCTAAATAAAATAGAGAAATTACTAAAATATCCAAAGTTTTAAGACTGTCATTTTGAGGTTACGCTAATTTAGACTTTAACGTAAAGGAACAAGAGCGATCTTTATAAGGAGCTTTAACTTTAACGAGGACACAACAGAATCGTTACCAATGTAGACTCATCAGATCCTCCTTCATTAAGTTATTGAGGCTGATCCTTACTGAATTTAGTAGCAATATTTGTCAATCTACATATTATCTTCGGAAACATCGATATAAGTAACAACAATGGCTTAATTGGCTGGCTTGTAGATTATTTAGTTGCATTATAATCTGTACACATCCCTATCCCTGATCCTCTTGACCTAACAGAGCCCCGCAGAGCTATCAGGCTCTCCTACGAGGTATACCTGTTTCCTCCCATCAGGCAGCACCACATGGTATTCTCCCTGTGCGCGTTCCTCCTGCCGCTCCTCGTGGTGTCCGAAGTCTGTTCCTTCCTGGTAGTCATTCACCATGTACCCGAAGTTGTAGTTGGCTGGTTCCTGATCGGAGTTAGAGACCAGAACACAAGTTAGGACCCCAAAATCGGTAGCATTACCGACCGTTTGAGCGATAGGTCTTAAGAACCTGGTTTTTTAATGTAGTTTTGTTTAGTCTAGGGGTGCACTAAAAAATGTTCGATTTCCAGAACTACTAGTTTATGGAGGCAGGAGTTGTTTGAAGAGAAAAAAATACTTCATGCATGAAGGTGAGGGTCTCAATGAAAGGTCTCAAGTCTTGAAATACCAAATGTAGAAATCTTCTCAAATCTCCAAGCACTCAGATCCTTAAAAATGTCTTGAGGGTTGTCATAGGTACGTCAACACATTACTTTAAGGATACGAGACAGGTTGCTAGCCCACTTAGTCCCAGTAAAATAGGTTTCAAACACCAAGAAATTAGTCACATACTACATTAGTCATGGCATCTCAACACCCAGACCTGAAACCTTTTGTAATGATGATGAAGTAAACTTACAGCACTAGCTTCTTCTAGGGCATTTCTGGCGAGGCCCGCAGCATTATGATCGTACCCCTGTCCGTTCTGATCGTACCCTTGCTGATCGTTGAACCTGGGCTGGGCGCGAGCGTTAGCATGAGGTCCTTGGGCTCCGAAGGTACCGTGGGATCCGGTTTGGAGATTGTTTCTGTGGAAAAGGAAAGTTTAAATTTTCAAAACTAAATATGAAGGCATGACGTAGAACCTAATCATTGTGAATCCATTAGTCAAACTGGCTTTTGATCGATACTGATTTTGGATTCCTGCTATTTGAGAGCACTGGAATTAAAGACTAAGAAAAGTTAATAATAATAATGTTTAGACGTATATCTGATATCTTCAAGGATCTAAGCGCCTTGAGATCTGAGAGTAAGTCTACCGTACTTGGGGATTACAGTCGTGATTATATTTTGTTTATTTTATTAAGAAGAGTTACCTGGCAAATCCATTGGCCGCAGCACCGTGTCCCAAAGCGCCATGATCTGACCTTCCGAACCCTGAGTTCTGGCTCCTGGCAGCTACTACCTGCGGGAGGCTGTTCTGGCTGGATTGAGGGTATCCTGCTCCAGCTCGGCCGGATGGAGGGGGGAGGTAGCTGGAACACGAAGATTTTGTTGATAAAAGCATTTTGAAGATGCATTATCACTACATAGTATAAAGTAAAGTCGCTTTTCGCTTCCCGCGTCTGTATGTAATATGTAATATGTATGTATGTATGTTTGCTTATATCTTTAAAACTACACAACGGATTTTGATGCGGTTTTTTTTAATAAACAGAGTGATTCAAGAGGAAGGTTTATATGTATAATACATGCACAATATAGTAGAGAAACACTGATAATTTTAGAGGTTTCTAATGTGATGTCGTAAATAAACACATTTTTTTGCGCTTACATTGCAAATGCTGGCTGAACCCCACGAGATATATCAAAATAATGTACTACAGTATTGTATACCTTAAAAACGTCTACAAAAAAGTCCACGATGGTATTAGAAATGTCTTACGCACAGCGAAGCGGGCACGGATCAGCTAGTATAATTATAACGTAGTGTTCTACCTTATATCTAACTCTCTCATCCTTCTTATCTGACGTTAGCTGCTGACGCTCGATTATTTATCCTATTAGGTTTTTGGTAGTTGTCGAGGTAAAGTCTTAAAATACGAAACTGTCTGTGTTAACTCAATATCAAGCTTAATCAAATTTAACAGCAATTGTAATAAATGTAAGTTTGATGGAAAGAGATGGCATTAGGGAAATGAGAAGTGACGACGAAACCAGGATATGCCTCCTCTCACAGTTAAGAGATGGGAAGAAAAGCCTTTATCCTGCTGTGAGATTAGTCATCATCTTGTCCTTATCCCACTTCATTGTGAGGTTGATACATGTAGAAAAACATGTTGTAAAAGGATTTATCATTTTACAGCTGGCTTTTTACAGACGTTAGCCCGTCTTCGGAATACTCTCTGGTGCACTTTCTGGTTCGTCGTTGTCGGCAGAGGGGTTGACATGGTAAAGCTGACATTCCTGGCAACGAATTGATGCTGAAGGATTAGTATTGGAGTAAAAATAACATAGGTACCTGTTGGATGGAGGTGGTTCAGCCACTACAAAAGCCGCGATGAGGGCTACTGCTGCAATAGACTGAAATTTAAGAAAACATGTTTATTATTTGAAGGTTTAGTTTTTTTATCATTTCGAACTTGTTTTTTTCAATAAATGCAAAAGGTACAGCTTTGATTGTATAGCATAGATAACTTTAGAGTTTGATTTATCCAAATTAAAGATACAAAGATAATTTAGAAATACATACGACTGTCAAAACTATTACAGATAGATTTATTATTTGAAAATGGCTCATATTCATAAATTTTATGAATCAATCTATAAAGATTGTATTGGTTTGCAAGTTATTAAATTATATTTTGAATATTTTACACATTTTTTAAGTTTTTTAATCAGAAAATTAATTGTACCTTCATGTTAAAAATCCAAATACACACAACACAAGACAACTGATAAATGATACTTTTGCACAACAAAATGTACCTTTTATACTCGGTACAAAGCACTGTTACGTATTCTGTGTATAAGGGTTGAAAAATGACAGTCATTAGTGATATAAAGACGAGCTTTCAAATTGACAGCTTCAAGGTGTGAACGGATTAGGCACAGGGAATGGCGTTGAGGTGTTGCGACTAAATATTTTTGATTTTTAGGGTTCCGTATCCAAAGGGTAAAAACGGACTAAGACTTCGCTGTCCGTCTGTCTGTCACAGGGCTGTATCTCATGAACCGTGATAGCTAGACAGTTGAAACAGAATCAAATAAATACAGAATATGTATTTCTGTTGTTGCTATAACAACAAATACTAAAAACATAATAAAATTAATATTTTAGGGGGCTCCCATACAACAAACGTGATTTTTTTACAGTTTTTATAGATGGTACGGAACCTTTAATGCGCGAGTCCGACTCGCACTTGGCCGCTTTTTTACTCACATCTGCTAGAGTAACTGTAAATTATCTTGTAGCTTAAGTTCCCGGGAGTGTCCGGAGGTATATTTTATTTTTCTACGTTATCTAGAAATTGTAAAATAAAACGTATTTGTTTATATGTATGTAATATGTCATGTGATCATAATCATCATCTCAGCCGAGCGACGTCCACTGCTGGACATAAGCCTCCTCCAAAGATCGCCACAATAAATTTGTGTCTGACATGTTTGGGGGGGAGGGGGTTGCAGTTTTGGCGTTGGGTCCGTTCTACCGAGGGATGCTGCTGCCCACCCCATGGTGTATATCCCTTAGTAGTCGCCTCTTACTACCCAGGGGAAGAGTTGGGGAAGTGCACGGGTTGGCTTGTAATAATATAACTTAACAACCAACCAGTGGCCGGAGCACGAACCACTATCGTATTTTTTGGCCCCTTTTCATGTTCTCCGTGGTCGCACTTCTATGTTCGGTGGTCGAACCACTAAGTCAAAAATGACAGTGACAGATGACCAGTAGTTTACGACACGATGTTTCGCTGTTAGAATATTACCGGGTTTTTATCTGTATCTAAAACATAATTCATGTACTATTTATGGAAAGGAAACCTGTGTCCTAATTCTACAACACCTACGCTGTTTTATTTCTACACGGGAGCGTAGATATCTCCCACAAACGTATCGTCCAAATGTCAATACTGACACTTGTATAGTCAAAGAGTCCGTTTTGACATTTGGACGATAGGTTGTCGATACGATAGTGGTTTACGCTAACCCCCCAGATTACCAACAGATTTCTTGATTCCGGCGTGCATCAATGGATTTTTCTGTTCGAAAATTTTATATGCGCATTAAAAACACGTGCTTAAAACGGTGAAGGAAAACATCGTGAGGAAACCAGTTAGTGTTCTTATAAGCGGCGATGGGCTTGCAACCTGTCACGTATGGAATGCTAACTACTGCAAAATGTGGGTATGTGCCAAATATAACGTTTGGAGCCTCTGACTACCCCCACTAGACATCTTCAAAGGATCTAAGCGTCTGAAGATCTAAGAGGATATCTACCGTACTTGGGGATTACAGTCGTGATCCTATTTTTATGATTTTTTTTCTTGAACACAATGGCGTCTCCACTCAATTCTAAAGTTTAAAAACGTCACTCAAGGATTTTGTTGCAATGTCGTCCCCGTGACATAGTAATATTAACAGCTTCCTAAAGCGTGACCTTGCTCTGTTATTCGTTAGTCTTCTTACTAATCCTATTCTAGTCAATGATAACTACTCCTAAATGTGGGCATGTGCCAAATATAATGTTTGACGTCTCTGACACCCCTACTAGACATCTTCAACGGATCTAAGCGACTGGAGATCTGAGAGGATGTCTACCGTACAGTCGTGATACTATTTATTTATTTTATTTTTATTTATTATCATTAGACTGGCAAAATTAGGTACTAGCAGCTTTATTGGCAATTTTTTTTACACCTTGGATTACATTATTGAAGTTTTAGTAGGGATCCCTAATTTCTTCTAGTAACAAATATAGTCTATGCTACTCTGAGATAATGTAGCATTCTAATAGCGCAAGAATTTGCAATCGTTCCTTCAGTTTTTGAATTTATTCGTTACAAACATACAAAAATACAAATCTTTCCTCTTTTTTTTAGTATAGACTAGTGGAAACGTTATTTTCAGACTTCACTTTCAGACTGTATTTTGGTAATTCCTTTCTTAGTGCACCCACACGCCAAAAGGAAAATATTCAAATTTCAAGATCTATGTATTTACTACCTACTTACCCTATTCTTAAGACCTGTAAAATGTACATGATGCATATAAATAATTAGGTATATTTTTGCATTCACCTTAGTTATTACTTTTCAACCACCGTCTTTTTTGTTAAGTTCTATCCTGTCCATCCAAAGTTTGCTATCTCTTTTAGCGAAGAGATCTCCTGTTTTTAGTTATGTATTTTTGTTATGGTGAACAATAAAGCTATAATCTATCTAATCTATCTATCATTCTGTAAATAAATGTGATAAATAAATAACCCCTTTGAAATAATAAATATTATTTATTTCACTGCACATAACTTTTAATATGATTAATATAATACGCCGTTGTTGTATTTTATCCCGTTCCCGTTCCCGTTCCCGTTCCCGTTCCCGTTCCCGTTCCCGTTCCCGTTCCCGTCCCCGTTCCCATTAAAAAGTATCCTATGTCCATCTCCTGGTTCGATGCCACTTCCCCACCAATTTTCAGCCAAATCGGTTTAGCCGTTCTTGAGTAAATAGTGTAACTAACACGTCTTTCTTTTATATATTTATGTCAAATTTTAATTCCCGTTCCCGTTCCCGTTCCCGTTCCCGTTCCCGTTCCCGTTCCCGTTCCCGTTCCCGTTCCCGTTCCCGTTCCCGTTCCCGTTCCCGTTCCCGTTCCCGTTCCCGTTCCCGTTCCCGTTCCCGTTCCCGTTCCCGTTCCCGTTCCCGTTCCCGTTCCCGTTCCCGTTCCCGTTCCCGTTCCCGTTCCCGTTCCCGTTCCCGTTCCCGTTCCCGTTCCGGGATAAAAAGTATCCTATGTCCATCTCCTGGCTCTAAGCTACCTCCCTGCCAATTTTCAGCTAAATCGGTTCAGCCGTTCTTGAGTTATAAGTGGAGTAACTAACACGACTTTCTTTTATTTAAATAGATAGATGTACTAAACTTGGTAGTAGGTATGTATAGAAGTAGTTTTCGTTTTATTTTGTCGTGGTATGTAAGTAAGTTGCGGACTCGCCGGCTCGCTTGTCACCAAATCCACCCACTGAAAACAAAAAATACATTATTTTTCAAACTATCGTGATTAGTAGACATAACTATAGGTTTTGACACGGGTCTTTATCATGTTACAAGCTGACCCCGCGAACTTCGTATCGCTTTAGAATTCCCGTTCCCGTTCCCGTTCCCGCTCCCGTTACCATATTATCAAACCTAATAAAACTCAAATTGACTCTACGTTTTAGTTACGAAAACTTTTGTATGGGAAAAAGAAAAGGGCTGTTTTCAGGGTTTTTCCGGCAATTATTCGAATTTTTCTCACCTTTTAAACCTTCCCTAGACTTCCACGAACATTTCAAGACCAAGATAAGATAAATCCGTTCAGCCGGTCTCGAGTTTTAGCGAGACTAACGAACAGCAATTGATTTTTATATACATATACTAGCTGACCCGTGCCCGCTTCGCTGTGCGTAAGACATTTCTAATACCATCGTGGACTTTTTTGTAGACGTTTTTAAGGTGTACAATACTGTAGTACATTATTTTGATATATCTCGTGGGGTTCAGCCAGCATTTGCAATGTAAGCGCAAAAAAATGTGTTTATTTACGACATCACATTAGAAACCTCTAAAATTATCAGTGTTTCTCTACTATATTATGCATGTATTATATATATAAACCTTCTTCCTAAATCACTCTATCTATTAAAAAAAACCGCATCAAAATCCGTTGTGTGGTTTTAAAGATATAAGCAAACATACATACATACGCGGGAAGCGGAAAGCGACTTTGCTTTATACTATGTAGTGATTGATTTTTATATACATATATAGATAAGCTTTAATATATTTTCTCGACGTTTCGACTATGTTACAATAGCCATGGTCGCAGGTGACAGGGTCTGCCCGCGTCGGAAAAATAAATCTAATGTAATTACGTGATAAAGACCCGTGTAAAAATCTAAGTATAGTTAAAAAATACATTAAAAGCTCAATCCAAAATTTTGCAGTCTTATCAGTCATATCGTAAATTTTTTTTAGGGGCGATGGTGGGGCTGGTGGTGGGGGGTGCAAAAACTGAATTTTGCTTTAGCCTTCCGGAAGGCATATGTCCAAATGTCAATCAATTAGTGGACATCTAAAATCATAAAGATGATAAAGGTAAAAATGAATACAGGGTGAAATCGTAAACACACGTCAAATTGATATGGGTGGTTCAGTATACGTAATAGTTTGGTTTCATGAAAAAATAATACACATTTAAAAAAAAACAACAACTGATGTAATCAATTTAAACGATGCAGACAAAGTCAATGTATTCAGATAAGTTCATAATATCAGTGTTTTTTTTTGTTAAAATATTTAAAAAATAATATTCGGATAAAAAACATTTAAAGTATCAAGTTAATTTAGTTGAACTAAGTACACAAAACTTTGCGAGTGTAATAAGATGCCTTTGCAGTTGTTGTTTTTTTTTTTTTTAATGTGTATTATTTTTTCATGAAACCAAACTATTACGTATACTGAACCACCCATATCAATTTGACGTGTGTTTACGATTTCACTCTGTATAAGTGAGGGGGGGGGGGGGGCATTTTTCAGTTATTGCCCCCTTAAAAATAAATGATAATATTCGTGCCCAGTGTAGGTCAAAGTTAAGTAAATGATGAGTTGTCTCTATTACCAACTGAGTTTTGAGGCCAGTAAATGATACGTACGTGTACGTTCTTCCAATCAAACCCTTTCTTATCTTGCTTCGACTTAAAATCAGATGTTCTTTGATGAAAATCAGCGAGGATTCTGAAACAAAAACTATGTTCTAGAAACTAAGTAAGTTATCTGTCGAAAATGTTTTTAGGGTGCCGTACCTAGGGGGTAAAAACAGTACCCTATTAGTATGTCTGTCACAGGGCTGTATTCATGATAGATAGACAGTTTAAATTTTCACAGATGATGTATTCCTGTTGCCGCTATAACAACAAATACTAAAAACAGGATAAAATAAATATTTAAGTAAGCTCCCAAACGTGTTTTTTTTTTGGCGTTTTTTATAGATGGTACGGAACCCGTCGTGCGCTAGTCCGACCTAATTCAAAACTTCTGATTTCTTTGAAGCCTTACGTTCTTGGCACGTCATTTCCATTTGCGTTATGAATTACCCCATCTGGTTTAATGGGGTGCGAAACTTGGTTTAACCGCTTGGCAACATATCCGTGAGGCCATTCATCATCATGCCATTCATCATCATGCCATGGGTCTATGGGGTAGAAGAGCCGGTATTGTGCATTGACCCCATGCCTTGATGTACATGCCAATCTGAGGAAAATACGCTAGACGCTATAACAACAAATACTAAAAACAGAATAAAATAAATATTTAAGTGGGGCTCCCATACAAGTCATACAACCAAACGTGATTCTTTTTTACCGTTTTTTATAGATAATGGTGCGGAACCCTGCGTGCGCGAGTTCGACTCGCCAATAGCCTGTTTTTTATTTTGTTATGTGGTCATTTTGATTACTTACATAGTGACAGCTGTCAAAAGACAGAACTGGGTGAAGAAAGTCATTTCTAGAGAGAGCTGTGACTGTTGTGAAGCCTATCATGAAAACGCCAGCATTTATAGGAGGTTGGATAAGATGTAAATTCTATTGTAATTGAGCAATTATTATTTATCGATAAAAATGTTTACTTATTCATCGTTATATCTAAATGCCCGTACACACCACGTTTTTTAGGCCATGTTCAGAGGGCAATATTTTCGACGCGCGTTTTCAAATCACTATTAGACATACCCTCGTATTCAAGAACGACACTATGAGAACACGCACCCACAGTGGACGAAATCTTTTTTCATAAAAATCACTATGTGTTGTGCGACACTGCATAGTGTGACTAGAGGCACATTGTCGTGTGCCTCTAGCCAAAGTTGAGCTCAACAAACTTGCGCTCAACGCTCAACGTGCGCCATAGTGTCGCTCAACACATAAAGTGATTTTTATGAAAAAAGATTTCGTCCACTGTGGGTGCGTGTTCTCATAGTGTCGTTCTTGACGGGGGTTAATGTTTTTCAAGGGAACTTTTATATTCAAATTTTACCAGCATTTTCTCTTTTTGCAAAATACTCATCCGATTTGAGCAATTATGTACCTATATTGTATGTAAGTACCTAGATAGTATTTGTGTACTACTGCAAAATGTAGGTATACCTACATGGCTATGTGGCTATGTGGCAAAAGTAATATTTGGACGTGCCTTTGACTACCCGCTTTAGTCATGAGCCTGAGCACCTAGAGATTTGAGTAGATGGTCTACCGTACTTGGGAATAACGCAGTCGTTATTTAATCTTCTAATATATAAAATTTCCATGTCACAATGTTAGTTACCGTACTCCTCCGAAACGGCTTGACTGATTCTCATGAAATTTTGTGAGCATATTGAGTAGGTCTGAGAATCGACCAACATCTATTTTTCATACCCCTAAGTGATAAGGGTGGCGTAAAGATCGGGAAAACTGGAAAGTGCTTTTTTCTGTGGGATTATTGACATTTGACAGGACAACGTCTGTCGGGACAGCTAGTTTCTATATAAGTTTATGTATTTTTATTTTGCCTACTTACAAAAAAAATAATTAATTCACTTTTTTCTTGAAAACACTACCTTCATTATTCCTTTTCCAAATACCCAAAGTTTAGCTGGAAGAAAATGCTAAATAGCATTCGCCTCTGTAGATACATTGTACATATTTTTGCCTATTAAGAATTTTCTGTGGCTCGAGCAGGAAAAAAATACTGCTAACGTCTGGGTACGTCTTCGTCTCATCGTTAAGGCGTCGTGACATTAACGTAGTCCTGTCTACAACTTCTTCAGCACAACATAAAGTGGGATAAGGACAAGAGGAAGAAGAAGTGACAAAGTCAAAGTGAAAAGGTATTTATTTCAATAAAATCACAAGGATCACTTTGAAACGTCTTAGGAACTAGGTGAAGCTACGCCGATTCCTCGCGACCAAGCCTAGAAGAATCAGGCAACAAACACGGCTTGGGGTCTAGCTTTTTTTCAATGATCCTTTCCTTAGTGTAGAGCTCCAGTGTGGTGCTGATCGAACAAGGTGATGGCTCAAACAGGATACTTAATAATTAAAAGTACTACTAATTAAAAACATTTTCTTAAATCTAGTCTAGTCTACTTACAACAGGACGACACAGCATGCACTAAGATGACTCAACTGAACAACTAAATTTAACAAAATCTGTAGCCTTATTCTAAGATTTTTAAACTGCAGTCGCTATCGAGTATAGTCAGCTGTATGAAAAATTTTAGTTCAGCGAAGTTACCGCTAGAGGCGCTGTGCTGGATTCCATACAAATAGCTAACGATCTCGATAGCTGCAGTATGTTTCCCATGGCGACGTTTCTATAAGTTTCTTATAAAGCTTCCACAACATCAAAGGGGCTTCCTCGTTTTACGTCTCTTCCGTCTGGTCTACCTACCCCTTAGAGTTTGATTTAGACACTAAACAGTTTGAGCATCGCTGGCCTCTCAGTTCAGTTGGTAGTAGCTCTACCTTCTGCGCTCCGTGTCCGTCTGTGTGTCTGTCTCATAGCTATCTAGCTAGCTAGCAACCAAGATAGCTAGACAGTTGAATTTTTTACAGATTATGTATTTCTGTTGCCGCTATAACAACAAATACTAAAAACAGCATAAAATTAATATTTTAGTGGAGCTCCTATACAACAAACGTGTTTTTTTATGCCGTTTCTATAGATAATGGTTAAATTAAATTTATTGAATTATTATTTAAAGTAGTTAAAAAATCTTGCTGTCGCGCTGTGCCTAAACGTATGTTGTAAACGTATGAGTGGCGATAGAGACAACAGGGCGAACCCAATATTATCTATCACCTGTTTCTTACTTCAAAACTGGATCGATTTTCATATTTTTTTGGAGTTTACTCCTTAAGAATCGGTTTTTGATATAAGGGGCCCGGTATGAAAAAAAATGTGAGTAGTAAAATCTACTGAACGCATGACCTCGTTACTTTTTTGGTGCGCAACTTTCTAATTTGGTGTGAGCAGTGCAGCTAGATCGTGGGTAGTGTGTACCCTTACTTTGCCTATACTTTATAATGCTTTCTCTCACTCTTACTGATGACAAAACATCTTATAGTGGGGGTACGCTCTACGCACGATCTGGTAAACTCCAGTCGTGCGTCGGAGCTGACACACACAATTTTTTTAAATAATAATAAGAAAGATGCCTATGGCTATGCCTGTATGTGTTTCTATCATTGATTATATTCGCTAAATTTGTTAACTGGACGTCTAAAGTGGGCGGTTAGAACTGACCAATATTTGTGGTTTTAAACGGTTCCTTATTCTTATAATAACTAATTTACGGAGAAAAATAAGACATAGGGTCATGAAGTGGTTCTCATAGATATGGTAGAAAAATATTTGCTCTAGTGTCATCATCCAGGGAGGAAACAGCTGAATACGTTTGTATAGAAAAACGGCTTCCCAGGAATGCTATTAATACACTTGGAATATTCTGTTAATGTAGGTAGGTCCTTATTAGATAGGTATTGAGAGATTCACAAGACTGCAGGGCTATTTTGTAAATACATGATTATCATGTTATGATGTTGAATGCAATACGTAATGTTAGAGAATACCCTAATCTGTACACTTTTCATAGTAACTATTCACTGTTTATGCACCTATACCTACGCTTCTGCGTAGGTATTGTATTGGAAGCGTAGGTATAGGTGCCTAAACAGCATAAAAAGCGTAGGTATTATGGCATTCAGTACCAATAATTATTGATATGAATATCATTACATGATAATCATGTTTTTACAAAATAGCCTCACAGGATTACAATGAAGAGAAACAAATTTTAATGCATCACAAAACCTTTATTAAATCAAAATATTGTTTATACATATTTCCAAAACTACGTATAGCCACAACGAATTATTTATAACTACCTTCATGTCGAAATAATACATTTTTTAAGTTATTTTTAGTTGGATTACAGTCGTGATCATATTTATTTGTTTAATTTTATTTTTTCGAAATATATATGGTAACACCTAATTTTACAACCTCGGCGGCGTAGTAACGAGTGTTTGACTGCGTCGTTTTCATACAAACCATGTATAATTATAGATTTTTTAAACAAAAATATTTATTTATTTAGTTTTTTTCACGGTTCTTATCACAATTACCTTTAATCTAAACTAATCACGATAGTTTGAAAAATTATCTTATTATTAGTTTAAATAAAACGCTATGACTGTGTAGTTTAAAGTCCGAACTTAGTTTCATCTTACGGAAAGGCTATATTTTCATCCTTTTTATTTTTGTTGTTGTTTTTGTTGTTGTAGTTGTTGATATTATTTGGGTACAAAACGAGTGTGGGCAATACTAATTGGATCGATCAGTAGCTTCAGCAACTGAAAATAAAACGAGATATAAATAAATATACAAATCTTTGTGACTGACTTCACAGCTTAGTTAGTAGTAACTCTGCTCTCTGCGATGTAGGTTGTGGGTTCGATTCCCAGTTCCACCAACACAAACATTTGTGTAATGAAGATGGTTGTTCTGTGTCTGGGTGTATAGTGTATTATGTATAACTAGCCGCCCCGTGACAGACGTTGTCCTGTCAAATTTTAATAATCGAATAGAAAAGACTGAATGTTTTTAGTCTGTGATGTCAGATTTGTTGCACACCAGCGCCATCTATACAGAAATCATCCCTTTAGCGTTTTTTTATCGTTTTGGGGATTTTTTTATTATTTTAAATAGTCTATTATTTATTCGGGCATTATATCTACATCTACAGCAAATTTCAACTTAATGCTTTTTGTCATTTAGACCTGATTGAGAAACAAACTTACATACAAACTCACAAACTTTCATATTTATAATATTATTAGAATAAGTATGTATTTACAAAAAATATATATTTAAGTATTCTATCAGTAATCTGATTCCCATAGCACAAGCTTTGCTTTCGTTTGGGGCTAAAAACGAGGTGTGACTGTGTGTGTAAACTAAGTTTTTTTTTATGTTACCACACATACACATTAATTAGTAATGTCAACAAAGTGGTAAGACAAAATCTTGATTTTTTTAGGGTCTCGCTCCTACAACTAAAGTCGGGATGTTTTTTTTTTGTTTTGCGTACCCCATGGGTATCGTTAGGTCTTTATTCCGTCTATTCCAGACTCTGCCCATACAAAAGACCTGAAACATTCCTCACCATTTGTTTGTCCATTCGTTTAAGTGTATTGGTCATCCAGACGTCATCGCCGGCAAAGAGGTCCCGACCGTTATTGTTAAGATCATTATTCTGGAAATGTTTTTCGGTATTTTTCTTATGCTTCAACTGATTGGTATTTCCATCCTTTCTGAAACCGATTGTGCCTTATGAGCTGGAGTTTGGGGGGGCAAAAACGAAATGTCGTAACAATATTCGTATCAAAGTTACATCGTTTCGACTATAGTTAGGGTGTAAATTGGGCCGGAGTCTTTAGTTAGTAGACGGACCCGAACAGCAGGGCGATTTTATAAAAACATGAATATCATGTTATAATGTTGAATGCAATACCTAATGTTAGAGAATACCTAATCTGTACACTTTTCATAGTAACTATTCACTGTTTATGCACCTATACCTACGCTTCTGCGTAGGTATTGTATTGGAAGTGTAGGTATAGGTGCCTAAACAGCATAAAAAGCGTAGATATTATGGCATCCAGTACCAATAAATATTGGAATGAATTATGAATATATCATAGCATGATAATAACCCCACAGGAATAAATAGATATAGCTATCAAGAAATAGAAATAACCCGTAAAAAATATAATTAACTAGCCGACCTGTGATCTGTCACAATTTGACAGGACAACGTCTGCGTTGTCCTGTCAAATTTCAATAATTGACAGCCAAATCCCCATTTACAAAATGATCCGCCATTTATTGAATTTATTTGTTACAAAAAATGTGATAAATGAAGAACCGCTTTACCGATTTTGTGCAAACTTCACATAAACCATCTACTAAATAGTCCAAACAAAGCCTAAACATTTGGTTTGGATAGGCGAGCCCGTTCTTCACTACATAGTATAAAGCAAAGTCGCTTTCCGCTTCCCGCGTCTGTATGTATGTATGTTTGCTTATATCTTTAAAACTACACAACGGATTTTGATGCGGTTTTTTTTAATAGATAGAGTGATTCAGGAGGAAGGTTTATATGTATAATAACATGCTACCCGTGCGAAGCCGGGGCGGGTCGCTAGTGAGTTATAAAATTACAACGAAAAGTGGCATTGATTTTTATATCGCACTTGGCCGGTTATTATATATCAGAAGATTATGGACACTGTATCCCAGTGACTTACGTTAATGATACATTTGGTGAATAAGTGGATAATTCTGAAATAACTTCTGGTAGGGTCGGGCGTTCAATAACGTCACGCTTATCTTCGGGTCCGTAAGGCCACTCAGCGTTCTGCCAAAGTGGGAACATCTGATAGTAGGGATGGTGTGCTTCAACCCCTTGATCGCTGGATAAACATGCTACCCTGAAAATATAATAAACTAGAATACATATGAATTATTAGCAGAACCGCGACAGACGTTGTCCTGTCCAAATTTAAATTGGTATTTCATCGATTCATTCGAATATATTAGTATTATTACAATACTAATCACTACATAGTATAAAGCAAAGTCGCTTTCCGCTTCCCGCGTCTGTATGTATGTATGTATGTTTGCTTATATCTTTAAAACTACACAACGGATTTTGATGCAGTTTTTTTAATAAATAGAGTGATTCAAGAGGAAGGTTTATATGTATAATACATGCATAATATAGTAGAGAAGCACTGATAATTTTAGAGGTTTCTAATGTGATGTCGTAAATAAACACATTTTTTGCGCTTACATTGCAAATGCTGGCTGAACCCCACGAGATATATCAAAATAATGTACTACAGTATTGTACACCTTAAGAACGTCTATAAAAAAGTCGACGATGGTATTAGAAATGTCTTACGCACAGCGAAGCGGGCACGGGTCAGCTAGTTGTTTATACTTCATTCCTTTTTTGTGCACGGCAACGAGCTCACACGTTTTACGCAAAATGCTGAAACCCTGTGCCCAGGATGAATTAGTGCAAGATCAACGGAAAATGAGGAAGTTGGATGAAAAAATAATAAAAAACGTTCCATACAACGTTCATTGACCGACCGAATTTGTGTGGATCAAGGGTTTGAAATGCAATACATCGGGATTGACTGCGAGTCAATTGCGATAACATGGTTAGCTGCGAGCTAACTATGATAAATATACAGAAAATTACGTGATATATTATAGTGATCGAACTTCACTATAGTTCGTTTGATCATCTATAATCGCATAGTATGATGACTAATGTCAACACTGATGTCAGAGTTTCGAACACCAGCGCCATCTGTATTAAAACAACGCTTTTGCGTTTTTTTTATCATTTTGGCGAGGTTTTTTCGTATTTTCTTTGCCAAACTTCAAATTTTCAAATCTTCAAATTCAAACTTAGCATCAATCTCAATTGACAATTATGGTACTAGCGAGCTGGTCTGATGAAGGAGTTCGAATATAGAATAAAGAACTCCTCAACTACACAACATAACCCCGTCGTGTATACATATAGCAGTGATGGCCGAGTGGGAGGTACCTCGACTTTCAATCTGAAGGTCGTGGGTTCGAATCCCGGCGTGCATCAATGGATTTTTTTGTTCGAAAAATTTTATATGCGCATCAAAAACACGTGCGCAAAACGGTGAAGGAAAACATCGTGAGGAAACCAGTTAGTATTCTTATAAGCGGCGATGGGCTTGCAACAAGTCGCGTATGGAATGCTAACTACTGCAAAATGTGGGCATGTGCCAAATATAGTGTTTGGACTGTATCAAAGGATCTAAGCGTCTGGTGATCTGAGAGGATGCCTACCGTACTTGGGGATTACAGTCGTGATCCTTTTTTTATTAATAAAAAACTTATATTGATTACTCACATGGTGACAGCTGTCCAGAAACAGAATTCGATGAGAAAAGCCATTTTAGTGAGAGCTGGGACTGTTGTGATATGTTCTAAGAAAATATTGGCTTTTATAGGACGGTATGAACAAGATGCTAATATTATTGTAATTGAACAATTACTATTTATAGAAAAGTGTTTTCTCATTTCGGAAACGACTGACGATTAATTTTTTGTGACATTTTCACTAAACAGTTTAACAGAGTGTAAACCTAACTGTGTTTTTTTGGCGTTTCATTTTTTAGGGTTCCGTACCCAGATGGTAAAAACGGGACCATGTTACTAAGACTTCGCTGTCCGTCTGTCCGTCTGTCCGTCTGTCCGTCTGTCCGTCTGTCCGTCTGTCCGTCTGTCCGTCTGTCCGTCTGTCCGTCTGTCCGTCTGTCCGTCTGTCCGTCTGTCCGTCTGTCCGTCTGTCCGTCTGTCCGTCTGTCCGTCTGTCCGACTGTCCGTCTGTCCGTCTGTGATTAAAATGAAACTTAACAGTAGCTTATACATCAGAATAACACATAGGCTACTTTTTATCCAGGTACCACCAGTGCGAAGCCAGGGCAAGCAGCTAGTAACAGATATGAGTATAATTATATTACGAAGGTAGGTAAAATACCACACAACCACCTACATAAATACAAAGATTTTTAAACTAAGTATTATATAAGGTGTAATATTATTTATCTTTTTTTATACTCACAAGCTGACCCCGCGAACTTCGTATCGCTTTAGAATTAAAAATGTTATCTTAAGTTCCCGTTCCCGTTCCCGTTACCGTATTATCAAACCTAATAAAGCTCAAATTGACTCTACGTTTTAGTTAGAAAAAATATGTATGGGAAAAAAAGGGCTGTTTTTAGGGTTTTCCCGGCAATTATTCGAATTTTTCTCACCTTTTAAACCTTCCCTAGACCTCCACAAACATTTCAAGACCAAGATAAGATAAATCCGTTCAGCCGTTCTCGAGTTTTAGCGAGATTAAAGAACATCAATTGATTTTTATATATATAGATATTACTCATTACGGGACGCATTACCTGTAAATTTCATAAAGGTTAAGTCCCTGTCAATCTTTAAAAGAAAAAACCGGCCAAGTGCGTGTCAGGTCACGCTCAATGTAGGGTTTCGTAGTTTACACAGCTAGCAACGTTATAATAGGTAATTTTCAATGTATTTGTACTAAACAATCTATTATTTTGTCTTATGGTGATAAGTGAAATTTTTGACGTTTTGTATGGGCTGAGTCTACTCGGATAAGACGGAAAGTGATAAAACTACATTATCTCGAAAACCATCAAATTTAAAAAGAAACTGTCTGTAATTTATTTAGCTAGTATGATTATCTTACGAATTATATAAAAATAAACTGTTTAGCTAGAAAGTTTCACCAATTTTTTTTTTTCACTTTCAAAACTTTCGTGAGTTGTACTACACATTATTACAACAACGGGAAATTACTCACGTAAATGATAAATTGTCAATGAGGACACCGACAATGTTTCGATTCATCTAGAGAATCTTCTTCAGGGTGAGTGGACCATAACGCGCGCGCTACCCTGCTCGCATTGCCGTGAGTAATTTACCGTTGTTGTAATAATGTGTTTCACCAATTTTATTACTCGCCATATAGTACCTTTTATAAGTTGGTCGACTATTACGTATAATACTCGAAAACTTGTAACGCCTACTTAGCCGTGATAGTTTTCCTTTTAAGTTCGGTAATTGTACTACTACCGTGAGTTTTTCACCCTCCAAACCCAATAGTTTAGATTTTAGAGGGGGGACGGCACATGACACTCATGTCAAAAAAAAATTGACAATTTAAAGCTTAAAATTTCACAATCGAATTCCTTAATCGAATAGTTGTTTTGCAAACCCCCCATACTTTTTAAAGACCTATCCAACGATATCCCACATGCTATCCAACGATATCCCACATGGGGTACGCGAGAAAAAAAAATAACAGGTACTGTAAAAAACGTTGTTTTTCAAGATTTTATTCTACGACTTTGTTGATATTACTAATATGTATATGTATATACATGCCAAATTACAGCTTTCTAGCACTAAGCGTCTCTGAGCTAAGTTGCGGACAGACGGACGGACGGACAGACGGATGGAAATGGCGAAACTATAAGGGTTTCTTGTCTTGTAAACTACGAAACCCTAAAAAGTCGTCAAAGATCGATTTCCTAAATGTATGCGGACGAAGTCTCGGGTCCTTGTAACTTTGTCATTGTAAATCTAACTATTGTAATTTTTTATAAATTTTTCAACCGACAATAAGTTTAATAAAATAAGATATATATATATATATATATATATAAGCTGAAACTTAATTTTAACATTTCCTTAACTCTATTGTATCTACATTTAAACTTTACTTTTTTCATATTAAACTTATTTTAATCGGTAGCCGGTTTATCCGTCTTTCGACAAAGGCCTCCTCTAATGCTTTCCATTTTGTCCTGTCTTTTGCGGTACGTGTCCATTCTGGACCAGCTATCTTTTTCATGTCATCTTCCCAACGTTTTGTTTGTCTACCTTTGCTCCTTTTGCTGTCACGCGGGTACCATTCCGTTACTAATCTCGTCCACTTCTCTATTCCTTCCCTTAGCATGTGTCCTGTTTATTTCCATTTCAGGCTTTTGTATACTGTATGTATATTTTTAAATTTTGTTTTTCTCTTTATATGTTCTAGCCTTACTTTGTCTCTTCTTTTCACTCCAATAACGCTTCTTTCCATTCCATTAATAAAATAAGATAAATTCATTTAAATCCATACGATTTATTTGCGCTTAATTTACATCACAATCCTTAAATACTATGAGCTGTATTTACATTTTTTTTGTTATTTTTTTCCAATTTGCTAAAATAATTTATCCAAGCTTACAATTAAATCAATATTCTACCGGTATACATAAAAGACAGTGACCGCACGAATCGCTATGCTATCGTCATCGTATCGTCAAACGTTAAACCAACATGACGTTATGGGGATACGATGACGATATAGTGGTTGGTGCTTAGAGGGTTCCCCACAACCGATAAACGATATTTGTTTCGTTGTCAAATTCAAATGATCGTATTGTATTAAACGATGGATTATTGTTCCATCTTTCAAAATACAATCGAAACGATGTAACATTGTCACGATTATAATAATAGGATTACAATTGTAATCCCCAAGTACGGTAAACATACTCTCAGATCTCAAGGCGCTTAGATCCTTGATGTCTAAAGGTGGTAGTCAAAACCAAACAATACCTACATCTTGCAGTAGTTAGAATTCCGAATACTAACTAGTTTCCTCACGATGTTGTTCACCGTTGTAAGCACGAATGCGCATATAAAATTGATGTACAGCTGGGATTCGAACCCACGACCTTCAGATTTAATGTCGAGGTACTCGGCCAACACGGCTTTAATGTCACGATATATCGTTTATCGTATATCGTATATCGGTTGCGGGTAGTCCAGGCAAGATTTAAATGGGAATTCCAGGTTGTAAGATCTTCATCAGTAGGGTCCGTCAGACCTGGATAGATCTGATGAGTTCTCATCATAGCCTCCGTTGCGAACTGATGCCGGCTCTACTGATATCCTGGGCTTGAAGCCACCTTCATCGGCTTCGTACTCCACGGTCTGTAAACGGGAATATGATTTAGCTGATAATCTTAATATACCTACAGTATTTTATCTGTACGTGCGTTTGTCACGTAACTCCTCCTAAATGGCTGGACCAATGGGTTCCTTGATGTTTTGAAAATACAATTGGACCCCGTAGGTGGCGCTGCAGTCGGTATGTCACCAAATTTGATTTGCAATATTTATCAAAGACAAGCTTTTCTAAAATCATTAAAACCATCGAGCACCAGCGCGCTATCACCTGTCACATCATATAACATTGTCATTGGAACTTGACAAGTATGCAAAGTTTTTACTCAATTGAAGTATTTACAAAGGAGTTCCATTGTGAGTGTCTGTTGAACAGCTCCTGACTCTATCATCAGATCAGCTCACTGTCATAATATAGCATTGTCGCACCATTGTGAAGGTTAATATTTTTCGAGCGTAGTATGTAACTGCAGGCACGGGAGTGCCCCCGCCAAATTTAATTCATTTAATATTTCATTTACCTGTTTGGTCCCATCAGGTAGTACCACGAAGTAGCTACCTTCAGCGTGGTTCTCCTGCCGTGACTCTGAATGTCCGAAGTCACTTCCAGATTCAAAGTCGTTTACTTTGTACGTAAAGTCGTAGCTGGCTGGATCCTGGTTAAAAACAAAACTTTAGAATTTCATCCTTTAACGGGGTAAAAAGGAGTGTTAAAGTGGTTTTTCTATGCGATTATTGGAATTTAGAACAACGTCTACCTAGTCAGGTAGCTGTCCCGCGACAGACGTCCAACATTATAGTATGGATGACACACAAAAACACGTGCTTAAAACGGTGAAGGAAAACATCGTGAGGAAACCAGTTAGTATTCTTATAAGTGGCGATGGGCTTGCAACCTGTCACGTATGGAATGCTAACTACTGCAAAATGTGGGCATGTGGCAAATATAATGTTAGGACGTGCCTCTGACTACCCCCACTAGACATCTTCAAAGGATCTAAGCGTCTGGAGATCTGAGAGGATGTCTACCGTACTTGGGGATTACAGTCATGATCCTATTTACTTTTTTTTTAGTATGGATGAACTTAATATAGGCAGCAAAAGAAAAACATATTCATACCTGGTTTGACTCGTCCAAAGAATCCCTTGCGTAGTTGTAACCCTCGTTTGAAAGAGCATTGTATTGTTCCGGTACACCATACTGATCTGAGGGCATCGCTCCACGTGCTGAGGGTAAGTAGGTGGAGGATGGAGAGGATCTGAAATTTTATGAATGGATTTACCAGTCTATTATTTGATTATAGCGGCGATGGGCTTGCAACAAGTATGGATGCTAACTACGTCAAAATGTGGAGGTTTGCCAAGTGTAATGTTTGACGTGCCTCTGACTACCCCATGGCGTCTTCAAGAATCTGTAGTGCTTGGAGATCTGAGGGGATACCGCACATGAGAAAACAGACGGAAACTATAAATGAACTTTTTTACTTGAACTGACTGAATTCACAAAAAAAAGTGTCTTACCTGGCAGAAGAATACGAAGACACGATGGCATTAGTCTTCAAACTAGCTCGGCTGGACGGAACCCCATACTCCTGAGAGAGGCCCCTCGCACTAGGCACTCCATAGGTATCAGACAAGTCCCTTGCCGCTGGTGCACCGTACGATCCAGAAGGGGTATTATAGCCCTGGGAATAAGAGTCAGAATCCCTTGCAGAAGCATCTCTGTAGGAAGACCTAGCAGGGCTGTAAGATTGAGCTGCGTTCTTCTGGCTTCGGGATCCAAATTCACTCTTTACTGAGGATTTTGGAGCGGAATACGACTGAGATAGGTCGTTGGTTCTGCTAGGTGCAGCATAATCTTGAGATGGAGATTTTGATGAGAATCGAGATGAAAAACCTTGAGACTGGGAGTTAAAAGACTTTGAGCTGGTAGAACTGGACTTGGCGATTCCACTTCTGGCAACAGCTGGAGCTCCGTACTCTTCAGAAGGTGTAGACCTGGCGTCAGGCACTCCGTATTCAGTAGACAAAGACTTGGAAGACAGGTCAGGGGTTCCGTACTCCTGGGAAAGGGAGCGTTGTGCTGGGGCGCCATATTCCTGGGAAATTCCATTTCGGGTGCTGGGTACTCCATATTCTTGAGAGGGTCCAGATCGGGTGTTAGGGGCACCATATTCTTGAGAGAGTCCAAAACGAGGTGTTCCATATTCTTGGGATATTCCGCTGCGAGCGCTTGGGACTCCATACTCTTGAGAGAGTCCAGAACGAGCGTTAGGGGTTCCATATTCTTGGGAAAGTCCGTTCCTTGCGTTAGGAGTTCCATATTCTTGGGAGAGTGCGTTTCTTGCGTTAGGGGCTCCATACTCTTGAGAGATGCTCTTCGATAGACCCTGGCCTTTAGATGAGCCGTATGTCTGTGAAAAGCTGACTCTGGCTGCAGGCGGGGCATACTTCTGCCGGGAGTTGGCTGTCCTAACGTTCGGAGCTCCATATTCAGTTGAAATACTGTTTCTAGCGTTCGGTGGACCGTATTCTGTTGAAAGGCTAGAAGACCTAGCGTTAGGAAGGCCATATTCAGTAGAAAGGCTTCTAGCGTTAGGAGGGCCGTATTCAGTGCTGAGAGTATTACGTGAGGATCCAAAGCCTTGTGGTGGACCGTACTCTTGAGAGGGAGATCTGGTAAGGTCTGAATGATCGTGATGGTCATGATGATCATGATGATCGCTGGATCTTGCTGCTGGGTAGCCGTCACTGGAATGATAGAGAATAGAACTGAGTACTTATTAATAAATATTCATTTATCAATGTCCCATGTTATTTTATTCAGTCCATCTCCATTCAAAGGTTGTCTAGTAGAGATCGCTGATTAGCGATAAGACCGCCCCGATTGTTCAGCATAGTTTTTTGTTTTGTATGCTTGTTATTCTTTGTTTTTGATGGTGTGCAATAAAGTATTTTCTATATATATTCTAACTAGTTATGGTCACTGCAGGTTTGTAAAAAAACAATAGTCTTTATAAAGATTCAAAGCAACAATGGATTTGCCAACCTGTCACGTATGAAATGATGAGTACTGCAAAATGGGCAGGTGACAAATGTTGTTTAGACTTGCCTATAGTGTGCCCTATAGTCATCTAAAAGGATCTAAACGTCTGAAGATCTGAAAGTCTTAGTCGTGAAACAATTTTGTTAAAGTTTTCAATACTTTTTTTGCAATAATTATAACGTTAGAAACAAATCTAGAAAAAAGTTGATGGAACTTACCCCACAGGTGGTTCAGCTAATGTCATTGAGAGGATACAAAGAGCAGGAATGAATAACTGAAAAATAAATAATTACGTTAAAAATCTAAAAACAAAACAGATTTCATCCTAATAATAAACTAGCTAAACTAGCTGTCGACAGACGTTGTACTGTCAAATACATTTTTCCCTATGATAATAGGGTCCTTCTGATAATAACGAATACAAAAAAGAATCAGCGAAATTGGTTCAGCTGCTCATGAGATTTGCGCTTAGCAACACATTAAGCGATTCATTTTTAGGGTTCCGTACCCAAAGGGTAAAAACGGAACCCTATTACTAAGACTTCGCTGTCCGTCTGTCTGTCCGTTTGTCTGTCCGTCTGTCTGTCTGTCTGTCACAGGGCTGTATCTCATGAACCGTGATAGCTAGACAGTTGAAATTTTCACAGATTATGTATTTCTGTGGCTGCTCTAACAACAAATACTAAAAACAGAATAAAACAAATATTTAAGGGGGGCTCCCATACAACAAACATGATTTTTTTGCCATTTTTATAGATAATGGTACGGAACCCTTCGTGCGCGAGTCCGACTCGCCCTTGGCCGGTTTTTATAATATAGATACCTACGTAAAGTTTGTGAGGATGTTTGTATGTTTGTAATTTAATAGTAATAGTCATAATAGTCATAATAATAGTAAAATATACAAACGAATTGAACTTTTTTTAAGTCGATTAAAAATAGTCTGTTTCTTACCTTCATTGTAGAGCAAATTGAGATCAAAGGGTGATAGAGGGGTAGTCAGGTACAAGTATGTGCCAACCCTTACAGCAATCTTGCGTAAGTTTATTTTCAGATTTTCTTTGATTTTTCCTGAAAATATAAATAAAAAATATTTTTTTAGATTGTAACAAGTCGTGAATTAGCTACTTAATTACTCGTATTACTAATGGTTTTAATTAAAAAATATATAATATTAAATATATAGATTTAAAAAATCTATTTTATATATTTTATAGAGCATATACAATTTATAAAATATATATATTAAATATATTTTTTAATACATAAAAAAGAAACAAAAAATTGCATTTCGGATTGAGAATCTTTTCGTCAAAAAATGGTTTTGTAAGGACAATAATCGCTAGTTATTTTTGTTTTATTTATTTTTTAGAACTGTCACTTTACATACTCTGTTTCTAGTGATGAGACCACGATGAAACTTCGGCTATCGAATGCTGTCATCCAAAGATCCACAACTATTTATACAAAACCGTATAACAATACGTTTAGCCGACATAACGCCTTCTTCGATTGTACCAGCACTTAGCCATTGGATTTTCGACTCTATCACCTTGTGATAAAGGTGACGGTGGAGCCAAATGGATGAACAATTTGCGGTGAGGTTGTGTATTGTGTGTTTGATAGGCTCGTGTCGACATTCGATCTAATTTGTATTTAGTGAGTGTTTAAATCTGTTCTCTAAAAAGCGACGACCGTCATATTAAGGAAAAGATTTATTTTTTGTTGTCAGTTTCATCGTGTTTTTCAATATTTGCTAGAGGTGATTTTATATAATTTAATTGCTTGATAAATAAATATTGGTGAACATTATCACACAGCGCCATCTAGCCCGAAACTAAGCAAAGCTTGTACTATGGGAACTAGTTAACTAATAGAATAAAACACTTTTTTTGTAATTATATACATACCTACTTATCTATATAATACCTTTAAACGAGCAATTATTTATATATAATATAATATATATATGTATAATCTGAATCTCGGAAACGGCTCCAAAGATTTTCATGAAATTTAGTATACAGGGGGTTTCGGGGGCGATAAATCGACCTACCTACCCCTAGATTGTTTTGATTGAACCAATGATTTCCCGTTTTGTCTATTTATATATGAATAATTAATAAATAAATATCTCACAAAAAATATGTTACAAAACCTTTGCCTAACCTAAGAGATAGTTAAATACACTATTCTATGGTGTTTATAAATCGCCACTTTAATATATTTTTTTGAAAAATAAATTGTTGTTAAAATGCCAGTGCTCTCACCTACCTAGATACCTACTTTCATGGTGTCATAAAACGGTGCTGTTTCTTCAAGAAGCGACGACATTAGACAGGTTCTTTTGACCGATTCTCCAAGGTTTCCGTGCCTGTTGTACGAACAGTCAAACAAACCATGTTAGTATATATCAAAGCGCCAAAGAACTTAGATAACAATAGTGGAAATCCATTCGATCATGTCCATGAACATCGAACTTCGGAAACCCTGAAGAATTGGTTAAAGGAACCTGTTTTAAGGTTAGGGGGCTCCTATAGCAGTTTAAGAATAGGTTAAGAATCTAAATAAGCCGTGTTGGCCGAGTGGGAAGTATTTCGAAGGTCTTGGGTTCGAATCCCGGCGTGCATCAATGAATTTTGCAAAAATTATATTTTCACTTGCTCAAAACGGTAAAGGAAAATTGTGAGGAAACCAGTTAGTATTCTTATAAGCGGCGATGAGCTCGCAACCTGTTACGTGTGGAATGCTAACTCCTGCAAAATGTGGGCATGTGCCAAATATAATGTTTGGACACGCCTCTGACAATGACAACCTCAATAGACATCTTCAAAGGATCTAAGTGCCTGAAGATCTGAGAGGGTGTCTACCGAACTTGGGGATTACAGTCGTGACCCTATTTATTTATTTTTATTTTTTTTATTTTTAAATTAAGGATTCTCGCTGATTGTGTAGCTTTTGATTTGATAGATGAAAGAATGTTTAAAACTGATCCAAGTGTTTTTAGTGTATCACAAGGTACATAGTATAAAGCAAAGTCGCTTTCCGCTTCCCGCGTATGTATGTATGTATGTATGTTTGCTTATATCTTTAAAACTACACAACGGATTTTGATGCGGTTTTTTTTAATAAATAGAGTGATTCAAGAGGAAGGTTTATATGTATAAAACATGCATAATATAGTAGAGAAACACTGATAATTTTAGAGGTTTCTAATGTGATGTCGTAAATAAAAACATTTTTTTGCGCTTACATTGCAAATGCTGGCTGAACCCCACGAGATAAAAATAATGTACTACAGTATTGTACACCTTAATAACGTCTACAAAAAAGTCAACGATGGTATTAGAAATGTCTTACGCACAGCGAAGCGGGCACGGGTCAGCTAGTAAGGTATAAACTAAACTTAAAATATACTTTTACCTCCATTTAATAAGAAGTAGTGTAGACATAATATCAATAACCATAATATTTAGTTTTATTTGTTAAATTACTCCATCCAGATATTTGTTATTACCCTAATATTATTCGGTAGAATGTTTTTATTTGGTAGCCATTCTTGGCAGTGGCATGGAAAGATTTTGTATGACATTGACAGATGATTATATTTTGACAGGACGATATATGAGATTTTTCGTGGGATACTGGGAAAACGGATAGACATTATGCAAGAGAAGACTGCTATGTATTTTATTATCATTTCAAATGATCCTACCTGATCCAGTTTTAACAATATGTCATTCCAATGTACTATCATCCATACAGAGCATTGACCATTATCATCATCATTTTGACTTCCAAAAGAGGCTAACAGGACAAGGTTGCACTTAAATTCGATCACGATTAACTGTCAGGCACACGACCAATACTTAATTGGTGTTCATCTATTTGATGACAATTTAAATTACTCTATCAAGCTTTGGTTTGCTTAAAAGCGGCGCCACTCATATTACGGCTGTTATTGTCAAAAATATAGGATCTCGATTGAAATCCCCAAGTAGGTACGGTAGACATCCTCTTAGATCTACAGGCGATTTAGATTCTTAGAGATGTCAAAATTAGTTTGTCAGAGACACATCCAAACATTAGGTTCACCTAAATATCCGCTAAGATACCGCTCGGTATATACTAACGATAAATATTTTTATTAACTAAAATGAAGTTTGAACTGATTCTGACAAATTTAGAATTTAATTCGATTCCATTTTTATCACCGATTTTTTTAATTAACAGTGAATAATATCTGTAGCCATACATTTGCATATATTTAATTATTCATTCATTAAAAACTAAAATAAGTAACCCTTTGTAGAAAATCAAGGAGATATTGTCATATGCCTGAATTATTTCATATAGAAATAGGTAAGAAGGTATTATATAAAAATAAATAGGATCACGACTGTAATCCCCAAGTACGGTAGACATCCTCTAGTAGGGGTAGTCAGAGGCACGTCCAAACATTATATTTGGCACATGCCCATATTTTGCAGTAGTTAGCTTGCAAAATATGGGCATACGTGACAGGTTGCAAGCTCATCGCCGCTTACAAGAATACTAACTGGTTTTCTCACAATGTTTATAAGGTGAATAGGATAGGTAATTAGGTATGTTATTCAGCATCTTGGAGTCGCTTCCAACTGGCTGGATCTGGATTAGTTGCGATATCTACCTAAGTACATACTTTTGCAACGGTCTTTAGATATTTTATATTAATTTGTAAATATAGGTAATTGTATTATTTTATTTAGTTCTTATGTTAAAGTTATTTTGTTGTGTGTGCCATATGACCTATCTAAGTGCATAAAATATGTCTATGGATGAATAAATGAATTGAATTGAATTGAAATAATCTATTATACCTATCTATTAATTTTCTTTCCCTAAAAACCTTATTCGAACTAATAACTAGTCCAAGGTGAAAACTTTCATCCGTTCTCTTAAAAAAATTAAAAAAAAAACCAAATTGTTCATAATTTTTTTTTTTTATGTTTTTCTATAAATTTTTCACTAATCCTTTATCTAATGATGGCCTTACCAGTAAACAGCATTTAACTTTAATTATAAAAACAGTTATTCATATCTATATTACATCCCTATTAAGGGTTAGTCCAGATATCCCCATTGACTATCCCCATTAATACATTAAAACACTTATAGCCACAGAACCAACATCTATGTTCATTACACAAATGTTTGTACTATGTGGGAATCGTACCCACAACCTACGCAGAAGATAGAGCTCCTATTAACCGAGCTGTGAGGCCCGGTTTTTCGCTCTTGTAGATAGACATGGTGACGATATTGTTGTGTTTTATTCAAAACTATCTTAAGTTTTAGAACTGTCATTTTGATGTTACGCTTGTTTAGACTAAGTTAATAGATTATGAGTTTTTTAGGAAATCTAAGGTCAGAATCGGCACCACTGTAGACAGCCTTGACCTATAAATATGATAAACAAACAAATCTAACTATTTATTACTTTATTACGCAGTTATCGGTAAATCCATTTGACTTACTACGATCTTGACCTTAGAACTGATAGCTTCAAGAATAAGAAATCACTGTAAATAGTATTGAGCATTATCTCTCTGAAAACAGACGTGTAATATTTAAACTATGAAAAAAGTTGTAATATTTGTCGTTTTTTTAGCAGTGTGCAGTGCAAAAATAAAAATAAACATCAAAACATCAAACTTTTTGAACCGAACTGATGTTAAATTCAAAGGAAAGGATATAAAACTAGTGACAGATGAAGAAGTTACTCTTTTTAATATCACACATGAAAACCTAAACAGAGGAATTAGAATTGAGATGGGTAAGGTCCCAGATGACATCTTCCTACGAGACCCTACCCCATACGAAGATCTGTTCAAAGAATACGATTGGCCAGAGGTTGGTAGGGTTTTAAGCATCAAAAGTGCGAAAATTGTGGAGTTTTTTCAACAGAAAATAATCATAAAAACACATGAACATATTAACAACACAACAAGAAGTATAAATTCCAAGACAGATATGATGGAAATGGTGGAAAATACTGCTTTATCCTTATGGTCTCCTAATGGTCTACCTGACGATATCATTCACTATAATGTTACTTTAGATTTTGGGTATGGAAACTGGACTTTTATAGACAAATGGAGGGATGAAAAACTTAAATCGGTGCATCTACCATTCGGAGCCAGCAAAGGAATTGTTGATTTAAAATCTGGACAGACCTTAATAAGCACATTATCAGGCATTAAGATAGTTATGTTGATAGAAATAGAATATATAGCAAAGCTTGTTGGCAACATAATAGCGGATTACGATAGATTGTATGGAAAATATCACTTTTACTCACCAGCGCTAGAAAATATAATGCGAGCGGCGAAATTGAAGAATGAGTTGTTTACAAAGGAGTTTTTGGAAGTGAGGTTTTATACGAATCCAAAAATAGAGGTGTTTGATAAGGATACAGGGGAGGAGCTGAATGTGGTGTTGAAGAAACGACATTGGAGGAGAAAGGGGCAATATATTTTTCATTGATTTTCTAGCTGATTTTAATTTTCCCTGGAAATCCTAAAGTCTAAGCCTAAACTCAATACCTATAATACCTACCTATCCTTTTTCCCTAAAAACTACAAAATAAAAATATGTAATCAGAATCAACAGGTAGGTAGGTACCTACTTACATTAGCATGACCTAACCATGTCCTTCAGAAATCTTTGGGTAGAGAGAACCAGATTATTCTATTTATGTTTGTAAGGCATCCATTTACTATTGTCGTCAGTGTCATACAAGTTCTTCTTATTCTAGCACAAGAGAACCCGAAATTGCCACACCGCATACTACCCCCGAGTGCGAGTAGGAAATAAGTTTTTTGTTTAAAAGGTACTAGTATCGCCATCTAGTTTGTGATTGCCTTACTAGTTAATTCAAAGTTGGCCAGCAGTTCATCTTCTTCTTCTTTTTGTTTTTTGACAGCAGTCACAAAAAGTGATTAATAATTATTTTGACGTAGAAAGATAAGTGGTCGTTCAAAAACAAGTCAAAATATTTTTTAGCGCTGTCGTTGAATTACTTGTTTTTGAACGATCACTTATCTTTCAACGTTTTCAACAAGCATTGAAACGTCAAATCGAATCGGAAAGAAAACAAATCAAATGTCGTCGAAAGTCCGAAGGTTCGGTTCGTCTTTCGTGTTCTATTTGTATAAATAATTTAGTTTTACAACAGTTTCCGCACGTTTTGAATACATGCGTATGTGGAGAAGTAACATGTTAGTTTAGTTTGGGCGTTACTAAACGTAGCACCATTCATAACTCTCACAAAAATAATAATTATTGTGTTACGGTAGTTCTGCACGTATTTCACTTATCAGTAATAATTATTGAGTAATGCACTGATATATTACTAACGCTGTACTTTGTAGCTTATTTACGTAGCAATTGAGCAATTAAAATGATCGACTTGCTAGGAATATACATTTCTGTTCCTGTATACGCGGGGTAAGTTCCTCTATTACTTTTACAACGTTCAAAAACAATAAACACCATTTACCATCAATCAAATATTCATAGAATCATTGTTTTTATTATTGACATGTTCTGCCATGAATAAATGTGGAAAGGCATTGGATCAGTAAATTATTTTCTTTGTAAAGACTTTCTATTATTTACAAATTACTCTCACTGTTCTACTTTTTTTTTCAATGTTGGCCATTCGCCTATGCATGAGCTACCTACTCTTTAGATCTAGGCTAAGTGAAGTAAACAAGTTTTGCGTAATACCGACCTGGGAGCTCAAAAACAATAGTATAAATTAACAAATTTAAAATGTAATTCTTAATTGTTACTGCACTTCATAGTCAGTACTGAACTTTACTTCACTGGAGTTCTATTTGCCCTGAAACTATTGATTGTTTATTTCTAATGCTTATCCCCATATTCTTAGTTATAACCTTGACTTTACTCCACCGACTAGCTCAAACCTCTTGAACTTTCCCTCGAAAACCTCGCTAGCCTCTCCTCTAGCCCCCCTTGTACACATTGCAAGAACTCAAACAATCAAGGAATTTTGGAACTGCAATGCACAGTTGTGGCTCAGAATAAACTCATACACTAGTCTCAATATCACACCAAAATAGCTGAGAATTACCGAGAAGAGCTGGACACCCCCAAACTAAAGTACCAAACAAAAGTACCTCATATTTGATACCTTAAATAAAGGAGATTTCCATCAAACCACACTCATGCGTAGTTCAGAAGCTTTTGAGAAGTGTCAAGGTACATTTTGAGGTAGGTACCGAGTTGACAGTTCTATTGACTGGAGAATCCATGACTAAAGGGAAACTTGAGGTATTTTATCAGCTAAAGCTAAAAAACACGGTTACAAGGTCAAGTCAAGATGACATAGAATGATGACTAAGAATATGGTGATTGATGTGTTATAGTTACATCCTGGTACTGTAATTACTGGTGTTGGGTCAATGGAAAATCTGAACAATGGATAGTTAGTATTATTATCAAATTAAAAAATAATTTATTTCACTTTTAAACAATTTTAAGGATCACTTTGAAATGTCTTAAGAGCTAGGTGAAGCTACGCCTGTTCCTCGCGACCAAGCCTAGAAGAATCAGGCAACAAACACCGCTTGGGGCCTATAATTTTTTTCAATGATCCTTTCCTTAATGCTATGTAGAGCTCCAGTGTGGAGTATAAAAGTATAAGCATGTGTTTTTAATATAAACTTGAATGTTTCAGGCTACTGCTATTAGGAGCGTCAATTTCAGCGAGTGTCTTCATCTTCCATGTAGCCGTGGTGCCTCTCATCTTCAAATACTCCAAGACCTTCAGAAGAACTTTGGTGTTTGCAAATTTTGGTAAAATTCATTTTATTTGAAATACTAGCGACCCGCTCCGGCTTCGCACGGGTAGCATGTTATTATACATATAAACCTTCCTCCTGAATCACTCTATCTATTAAAAAAAACCGCATCAAAATCCGTTGTGTAGTTTTAAAGATATAAGCAAACATACATACATACATACGCGGGAAGCGGAAAGCGACTGCTTTATACTATGTAGTGATTGACAAAAGAGGTACAGGCCAGTGTTAGTCAAACATGTATGGCAGAAAAAGAACCAGAGTAAAATAAATGCAGTAAATAACCAGCCAAGTGCGAGTCAAACTCGCTCACGAAGGGTTCCGTACCATTATCTATAAAAAACGGCAAAAAACACGTTTGTTATGGAGCTCCCAGCTCCACTTAAATATTTATTTTATTCTGTTTTTAGTATTTGCTGTTATAGCGGCAACCGAAATACATCATCTGTGAAAATTTCAACTGTCTAGATCACGGTTCATGAGATATAGCCTGATGTCAGACAGATGGACAGCGAAGTCTTAGTAATAGGGTCCCGTTTTTACCCTTGGGGTACGGAACCCTAAAAATCTACCAAATCGTTAAAGGAAAATCAGCAGGTAAAATGATAATTAACAATTAAGATAACTCAACAAAAAAATTCATACTTGTCGAATTTTCAAATGAAAACCTTTTGAAATTATGAAATACATACATACGCGTCCGACTCGCACTTGGCCTTTTTTAATAGTTTTCAAAACGTAATTTATCTACTAGCGACCCGCCCCGGCTTCGCACGGGTTTAATACATATAAACTTTCCTCCTGAATCACTCTATCTATTAAAAAAAACCGTTGTGTAGTTTTAAAGATATAAGCATACATACAGACGCGGGAAGCGACTTTGCTTTATACTATGTAGTGATAACAGTACTCTTATCACACAATGACCATTGTATCGGACTTTACCCCATAATTAGGAAATATTGCGTTAAATGACCGAAATATTACGTACTAACTTTTACCCGCGATTTCGTCTGTGTTGATTTAGAGTGTATTTATTTATTACCCAGGGCAAATATTTGTGTGATAAACATAGATGTTTGTTCTGTGCCTAGGTGTTATTCAGTATAATAAGTATGTAATTAAAAAAAGTATATAAGTATTCTATCTGTTATCTGGTTTTCGTAGTACAAGCTTTGCTTAGTTCGAGGCTAGATGGCGCTGTATGTTGAGTCCGCCAGTATTTATTATTATTATTATTTTTATTACGTTATTACTTCACGAAATATAAATTTTCGGTATTAGTGAAGCTCACGGACCTAAGCCAAGTGACTATCACTTTAGTTTTGTATGGTGTTGGAGTCGTCCTGTAAAAACTTTCAAGAACTTTTAGAATGGCAGCTTTCTTATTATTATTATTTACTGATTCGATTAATAACTCCATTCGAGTCGACTTTATAATAAACATTATTGTAAAACATTGAAATTCCTAGAAATCAAATTAAATCTTTGGGAAAAAGAGCTTATGTCCGTCTCAAGACTTTAAGAGGAGTAATAAATGTTTTTGAAGAATGCAGAATCGTTTTTTCTCAATAACCGCAAAACATACAGTTTTGTTTTTTACGACAAAGATAACTTAAGCATAATCTAGATAAATTACAGACAGAAACACGATTGGTGAAACTTTTCTCGATAGATTTATTTCCCAAAGTTGGCTCTTCAAAAACCCTAGTTTCGTTTTTAATCAAAACTATGAATAGCTAAACAGTTAATTTTTATATAATTCGTTAGATAATCACACTAGCTAAATAAATTACAGACGGTTTCTTTTTAAATTTGATGGTTTTCGAAATATTGCAGTTTTAGCACTTTTTCCGGTTTATCCGGGTAAATTCAGCCCATACAAAATGTCGAAAATTTCAAGTATTGCCTTAAACGATCTCTATATGAAATTTCATGACAATCGGCCCAGCTGTTTGGCCGTTATAACGACACAGACAGACAGACAGATAGACAGAGTTACTTTAGCATTTATAAAATATAGATTTTTCTTATCTACTAAGCCACCATTTTAATAAGTAGGTATTGATATAACCTTTAGAATATTTAATCATGCTTAGATAGGAATATCGAACTACATATATATTCTAGGATAGAGATATCTACACAGTAACAAAGTTGAATACAATAAAATAATCTGTACTATCTATACTTCTATAATTATTTATTTATTCATTTATCTAGTATCCGGATGGATACCCGGATGTTATTTCATCGCATTTTAATTATAAATACGGCTAAATACCACGTTTTTAAGGTTCCGTACACAAAGGGTAAAACGGGACCCAATTACTAAGACTTCGCTGTCCGTCTGTCTGTCGCAGGGCTGTATCTCATGAACCGTGACAGATAGACAGTTGGAATTTTCACAGATGATGTATTTCTGTGGTCGCTATAACAACAAATACAAAAAACAGAATAAAATAAATATTTAAGTGGGGCTCCCATACAACAAACGTGTCTTTTTTGCCGTTTTTTATAGTTTTTTTACGGAACCCTTCGCACGCGAGTCCGACTCGCACTTGGTCTGTTTCTTCCTTGTATTGCTGACGTTTCGACACAATTCAGATGCTCTTCATCATGAGCGTCGTATTCGATCAACGGCAGATAGGCGACTACTGAACGTCAGCAATACAAGAAATAACGTGTTAATTAGCCGTATTTATAGTTAAATAAATAAATAAATAAATAAATAAATATTGGTGGACATTTTACACATCGCCATCTAGCCCCAAACTAAGCAAAGCTTGTACTATGGGAACTAGATAACTGATATAATACTTAAAATATACTTTTTTTTTGTTTTTGTAAATACATACATATGATACATACTAACACCCAGACACAGAGCAAACATCTATGTTCATCACACAAATATTTGCTCTAGGTGGGGATCGAACCCACAACCTACAGCGCTGAAGGCAGAGTTACTCCCAACTGAGCTGTGAGGCTGTTAAAATGAGTATCAACCACGATAGTTAATAAATATAAATAGGATCACGACTTTAATCCCCAAGTACGGTAGACATCCTCTCAGATCTCCAGACGCTTAGATTTTTTGAAGATGTTCTAGTGGGGGTAGTCAGAGGCACGTCCAAACATTATATTTGACACATGCCCACATTTTGCAGTAGTTAGCATTCCATACGTGACCAGAGATGGGCACTTACCCGGTAAAAATCATTTTTACCCATTCATTCCTATTTATACCCATTTATACCGGGTAAAAATGATTACATCTTTTTTTTTACTTTTTTGACACTTAACTAATTATGGATCACGATTTTCATATTTTCATTAGTTTAGATCTTTCGAAGATGTCTAGTGGGGGTAGTCAGAGGCACGTCCAAACATTATATTTGGTACATGCCCATATTTTGCAGTAGTTAGCATTCCAAACGTGACAGGTTGCAAGCCCATCGCCGCTTATAAGAATACTAACTGGTTAATACTAATTAATTATGGTGTTTTCTTGTTATTATTTTTTACTTTGGATTATAATTATTCAAACTTTAGCGTAAAGAAATAAGAGCGGTCGTTTTTAGGAATTTTAGGTTTAGCGTGGAGACAACAGAATCTCAACCTGTAACAAAATTAAACTTAATACAAATTCCATAAAAAAATATCGAAATTCTATCTATTTTGATTATTCATATTATGCATGGTTGTATAGATTGTTTGTCCTGCCACTTTGACGTGTAATCTATAAAAAACCGGCCAAGTGCGAGTCGGACTCACGCACGAAGGGTTCCGTACTATTATCAAAACGGCAAAAAATTACGTTTGTTGTACGGAAGTCCCACTTAAATATTTATTATATGCTGTTTTTAGAGAAATACATCATCTGTGAAAATTTCAACAGTCTAGCTATCACAGTTCATGAGATACAGCCCTGTGACAGACAGACGGAGAGAGAGACGGACAGACAGACGGACAGACAGACAGACGGACAGACAGACGGATAGACAGTCGGACAGACAGATGGACAGGCAGACGGACAGACAGACCTGCAGACGGACAGACAGACCTGCAGACAGACAGACGGACAGACAGACGGACAGACAGACAGACAGACAGACGGACGGACAGATGGGCGATGGGCTTGCAACCTGTCACGTTTGGAATGCTAACTACTGCAAAATGTGGGCATGTACCAAATATAATGTTTGGACGTGCCTCTGACTACCCCCACTAGACATTTTCGAAAGATCTAAACTAATGAAAATATGAAAATCGTGATCCATAATTAGTTAAGTGTCAAAAAAGTAAAAAAAAAGATGCAATCATTTTTACCCGATATAAATTGGGTATAAACAGGAATGAATGGGTAAGAATGATTGGGTATAAATAGGAATGAATGGGTAAGAATGACGTCATTCTTACCCATTCATTCCTATTTATACCCAATTTATATCGGGAAAAAATGATTGCATCTTTTTTTTACTTTTTTGACACTTTCAAGAATACTAACAGGTTTCCTCACGATGTTTTCCTTCACAGTTATAAACACGTGTAACGCGCATATACATTTTTCAAACAGAAATATCCATTGATGCATGGCCAGGATTCGAACTCGAAATTAATTTGAAATTAATAATATCTACCTAGGTACCTATTTCTAACTACATGAATTCAATAATTAAATTTCAAACTTTTTAGTCGATCATGTGAAGTACCACCTATTTACCGACTTACTTTACCGATAGTGGTAAAATAGCGCCACCTGCCAGCGGAATTGCGAATCATTGGTT
Source organism: Hydriomena furcata (assembly GCA_912999785.1). NCBI lineage: Eukaryota > Metazoa > Arthropoda > Insecta > Lepidoptera > Geometridae > Hydriomena > Hydriomena furcata. Next base: position 2,888,217 of record OU538848.1, read on the forward strand.
TACCTTACCTCTCAAACCCCGAGCGGTCGCATGAGATCGCGAAAACTACCTATAATAACGTAGTAACATCAAATGAAACTAGATGGCGCTAGAATGCGAAAATCACGTTTGTTGTCTTAAATATTTATTTTATTCTTATTTTATTCTGATATTATTTACTGATAAATTAGTTTTCACTGAAGATCATCGAAGTACACGTAAAGGGTGCGCGGGAACGCGCAATTTACTCGACCAGGTTTGCAAACCTGGTATAGGCATAAAAAAATACGTACCAAGTATGACGACACAGTTTGAACGCGTATATTGTACTTGAAAGTATTTTACAAAAAAAAAAGAAAAATACTATAAGGGTACTTCAGTGTTTTTCAACAAATTACCAATCCTAGGGGGGGGGGGGTGGTGGAGAGTTGGTTCGCCTGAAACTAAATACTTTAAAGTATTTTAAACCTGGTATTTGATGGAGGTGGTATTAATTAGACCTGGCCTGACCCTGAATTTCACAGATTATGTATTTCTATTGCTGCTCTAACAACAAAATTAAACAACAATACTAAAATCAGAATAAAATAAATATTTAAGACAACAAACGTGATTTTCGCATTCTAGCGCCATCTAGTTTCAGTTGATGTTACTACGTTATTACAGGTAGTTTTCGCGATCTCATGCGACCGCTCGAGGTTTGAGAGGTAAGGTAAACCAATGATTCGCAATTCCGCTGGCAGGTAGCGCTATTTTACCACTATCGGTAAAGTAAGTCGGTAAATAGGTGGTACTTCACATGATCGACTAAAAAGTTTGAAATTGAATTATTGAATTCATGTAGTTAGAAATAGGTACCTAGGTAGATATTATTAATTTCAAATTAATTTCGAGTTCGAATCCTGGCCATGCATCAATGGATATTTCTGTTTGAAAAATGTATATGCGCGTTACACGTGTTTATAACTGTGAAGGAAAACATCGTGAGGAAACCTGTTAGTATTCTTGAAAGTGTCAAAAAAGTAAAAAAAAGATGCAATCATTTTTTCCCGATATAAATTGGGTATAAATAGGAATGAATGGGTAAGAATGACGTCATTCTTACCCATTCATTCCTATTTATACCCAATCATTCTTACCCATTCATTCCTGTTTATACCTAATTTATATCGGGTAAAAATGACGTCATTCTTACCCATTCATTCCTATTTATACCCAATTTATATCGGGTAAAAATGATTGCATCTTTTTTTTTACTTTTTTGACACTTAACTAATTATGGATCACGATTTTCATATTTTCATTAGTTTAGATCTTTTGAAAATGTCTAGTGGGGGTAGTCAGAGGCACGTCCAAACATTATATTTGGTACATGCCCACATTTATTTGGTACATGCCCACATTTTGCAGTAATTAGCATTCCAAACGTGACAGGTTGCAAGCCCATCGCCCATCTGTCCGTCCGTCTGTCTGTCTGTCTGTCTGTCCGTCTGTCTGTCCGTCTGTCTGTCTGCAGGTCTGTCTGTCCGTCTGCAGGTCTGTCTGTCCGTCTGCCTGTCCATCTGTCTGTCCAACTGTCTATCCGTCTGTCTGTCCGTCTGTCTGTCTGTCCGTCTGTCTGTCCGTCTCTCTCTCCGTCTGTCTGTCACAGGGCTGTATCTCATGAACCGTGATAGCTAGACTGTTGAAATTTTCACAGATGATGTATTTCTCTAAAAACAGCATAAAATAAATATTTAAGTGGGACTTCCGTACAACAAACGTGATTTTTTGCCGTTTTGATAATAGTACGGAACCCTTCGTGCGCGAGTCCGACTCGCACTTGGCCGGTTTTTTATAGATTACACGTCAAAGAGGCAGGACAAACAATCTACACAACCATGCATAATATGAATAATCAAAATAGATAGAATTTCGGTAATATTTTATGGAATTTGTATTAAGTTTAATTTTATTACATTGGTGGAGATTCTGTTGTCTCCACGCTAAACTTGAAATTCCTAAAAACGACAGCTCTTATTTCTTTACTAAAGTCTGAATAATTATAATCCAAATTAAAAAATTACAAGAAAACACCATAATTAATTAGTATTAACCAGTTAGTATTCTTATAAGCGGCGATGGGCTTGCAACCTGTCACGTTTGGAATGCTAACTACTGCAAAATGTGGGCATGTACCAAATATAATGTTTGGACGTGCCTCTGACTACCCCCACTAGACATCTTCGAAAGATCTAAACTAATGAAAATATGAAAATCGTGATCCATAATTAGATAAGTGTCAAAAAAGTAAAAAAAAAAGATGTAATCATTTTTACCCGGTATAAATGGGTATAAATAGGAATGAATGGGTAAAAATTATTTTTACCGGGTAAGTGCCCATCTCTGTACGTGACAGGTTGCAAGCCCATCGTCGCATATAAGAATACAAAAATTTTCCTCACGATGTTTTCCTTCACCGTTTTGAGCACGTGTTTTTGATGCGCATATGTTTTTTTCGAACAGAAAAATCCATTGATGCACGCGGTAACCACGTCCTTCAGATTGAAAGTCGAGGTACCTCCCACTCGGCTAACAAGATAGTTTTTATTCAATAAATATGATGATACTAGCCGACCCGTGGCAGACGTTGTCCTGTCAAATTTCAATAATCGAATAGAAAAGACTGAATGTTTTTAGTCTGTGATGTCACACAATGTGATGTGACATTTGTTGCATACCAACGCCATCTATACATAAATCATCCCTTTTGCGTTTTTTATCGTTTTGGGGATGTTTTTCATATTTTAAAGTAGTCTTATTTATTCGGGCATTATATCTACCATCTACAGCAAATTTCAACTTAATCCGTTTTGTCGTTTAGCCAGATTGAGGAACAAACATACATACAAACTCACAAACTTTCGCATTTATAATATTACTAGCTGATCCGTGCCCGCTTCGCTGGGAGACAGATAGTTTCACATATGGTATTACAATCTTCAAAATAAATTATAGTCTATATGTTGCCGAAGACTAATAGCTACATAACAAAAAAAGTTTCATCAAAATCCGTCCAGTAGTTTTTGCATGAAAGCCGGACAACAGACAGACAGACATACAGACAAAAATTTCAAAATGTTTTTTTTTTGGTTTGTATTTCTTGTATAAAGGTTAAAGGCCCCTAGGAGTATTTTTTTTAGTTCTTATGAAATGTACAGAATTGAACTCTTCTACAGTTTTATTATATGTATAGATGTTTAGATGTATAGATTAAGTGGGTGATAGACGTACGAACTTATAGTACGCGGTTTTTAAGATCGCGAACTTACTCGGCTCGACGTTAGTGACACACGTGAAGCTTACTCACTCTGTATTGCGATGTCGTCGACTGAAGAAGCTTTGTGTTATTTAGGAATAATATCGTATTACATTTTAAAAACTAAAAAAAAGAAACGAAGTCGAAACAAAATGGCGGCTCGCGGCTCGCAATGCTGCCACACGTTCGAGCCATGACGAGCTACGAGCAAGATTTCAGACCGGTTGGATCGCCGACGATTTTGCGCGGCGGTGTTCGACACACAAGCGAAAAAGGTCGGCGAGCCATAAGTACGCGTACTTGCTCGTACGTCTATCACCCACTTTAGGATAATCAAACAATTGCTTTGTATTTTCCAGTACAATGGCCGCTTTTCTTCGACTACAACGATCCATCGCAGACTGGGATCGAAGGCGCAAGAAATATCAGCGTCGAGTATGAATCCAAAGTTGATAACTGTAAAGTTAAAATAGGTAAGAAATTTTTTTATTTGACACTAGCGGTGCTATTAATAAAAATTTACTTATCCAAGGATCATCTGAGGTTACACCAAGACTTGTTAATACCAGCTTAATGTAAGCAACTCCATTTCTAATCCTTGTTTATTAATATTGAATTCGACTAGTCCAAACGTAAGCGTTGGACTAAATTTAATCCTGCGCTAGTCTACGTTTATTAATGAGACGGTAGCAGTCCGCCCCGGCGTCGCACGGGTGTAATAATGATTTTATGGCTAACTTTTTTACACCTTGGATTACATTATCGAAGTTTTAATAGGGATCCTTAATAGTTAGACATATGGTATCAGTAACTTTTTTGTAGATGTTGATGTACTCTATAAAACTGTAGTACATCACTTTGCTCTATTGTCAATAATTTCTGCAGCAAACGCAATATAAAGATTTTTTTTCACACGTTGTTTTACATAATCGAAGTTTTCATACGGATCCCTAAAGTTTTTGAAATTAATCTATAGCCTATGTTCATCAGAGATAATGTAGGATTCTAATGGTAAAAGAATTTTTCAAATCGGTCCAGTAGTTTCGGAGCCTATTCGTTCAAAAAAACAAACAAACAATCAAATCTTTCCTCTTTATAATATTAGATAGACAAACACACACAGAAGGCAGAAAACAAAAAAATAACAATAAAATTAAACAATAAGTTTTTATAAATATATTTTTAAAATCAAGCTTTTATAAATTTTAGGGCTCTAGTACTCGTCACTTTTTGTCCACATTTTGCAGTAGTTAGCATTCCATAGGTGACAGGTTGCAAGCCCATCGCCGCTTATAAGAACACTAACAGGTTTCCTCACGATGTTTTCCTTCACCGTTTTGAGCACGTGTTTTTGATGCGCATATACATTTTTCGAACAGAAAAATCCATTGATGCACGCCAGGATTCGAACCCACGACCTTCAGATTGAAAGTCGAGGTAAACACGGTTTAAAGTCTGTTTAAAAATAACTTAACGTTAAAAAACGTGATCGAAGTTGTCGTTTTCACTATAGTTCGGCCGTTCAGAGAATGCGTTCCTGACACCTATCAGTTAGTCACGTTATAGTGACTATAATGTTGTAATAATGTTGTAATAATGTTGTTTTAATGCTCATCAATTGTTAAAACGGTAAACAACCAGCAATAATATTTTTATCGTAACTGCAACGCCATTACAAAGTTACGTCGTCATACAATCGCGACGTGTCAGGAACGCATTCTCTGAACGGCCGTAGTATAGTTATGTGATATTTTGTTACAGGTATATGGCATATACTACCTAAAACAGCATATGAGAAGTTAAAAGGCAGATTCCAAGATGGCGAAGACAGAGAGGAGCTGAACAAACTCCTTGATGAGGAGTTGGCAGCTGCTAAGAATCCTATTATTGTATATTTTCATGGTGAGATAGCTTTTTAAATAATCTTATATATAAAACTAGCTGACCCGTGCCCGCTTCGCTGTGCGTAAGACATTTCTAATACCATCGTTGACTTTTTTGTAGACGTTTTTAAGGTATACAATACTGTTGTACATTATTTTGATATATCTCGTGGGGTTCAGCCAGCATTTGCAATGTAAGCGCAAAAAAATGTGTTTATTTACGACATCACATTAGAAACCTCTAAAATTATCAGTGTTTCTCTACTATATTATGCATGTATTATACATATAAACCTTCCTCTTGAATCACTATATTTATTAAAAAAAACCGCATCAAAATCCGTTGTGTAGTTTTAAAGATATAAGCAAACATACATACATACGCGGGAAGCGGAAAGCGAATGCTTTATACCTGAAGTAATATACATATAAAAATAGGAGATGTGGCTTGTTCAGAAGTATTTCTTTTTTCGTTTCGAAAAAGAGCAATCAGCGACTGGGAGCCTCTTAAAAATATTATTTATTTTGACAGGTAATTCGAACAATCGTGCTACAGCCCACAGAATACTTCTGTACAAGTTTTTTCAAAAGATGGATTATCATACCATAGCTTTCGACTACAGAGGTAAATAAATAAATAAATAATAAATACTGGTGGACATTTTACACATCGCCATCCAGCCCCAAACTAAGCAAAGCTTGTACTATGGGAACTAGATAACTGATAGAATACTTATATGTTTTTTTTTGTAAATACATACTTATGATACATACTACACACCCAGACACAGAACAAAGATCTATGTTCATCACACAAATATTTGCTCTGGGTGGGGATCGAACCCACAACCTACAGCGCTGAAGGCAGAGTTACTACCAACTGATCTGTGAGGCCGTCTAAGGTAAGACATTATGCCATCAAAAACATAACTTGTAAAAAAAGCCAAGTCTCGCAACGCAACTCAGTTCTTCTACCGTAAAAAGTTGTGAGATCCATGTAATACCAAGTCGGTTAATTTATTCAGTCCCTACTTTAAGGGTCCTTCTGTCTTAAGTTATTACGTAATAACATAAGGCAAGGGGTTTCGGGGCAATAAATCGATCTAGCTTAGTTTCATTTTTATAGTGGATAGGCAGAGGCACGTCCAAACATTAGATTTTGGTGTAAAGGCGTTTAAAAACACTAGTACTCAATTAATAATAAGCCGTGTTGGCCGAGTGGGTACCTTGACTTTCATTTCGAAGGTCGTGGGTTCGAATCCCGGCGTGCATCAATGGATTTTTCTGTTCGAAAAATTTATATGCGCATCAAAACACGTGCTCATAACGGTGAAGGAAAACATCGTGAGGAAACCAGTTAGTATTCTTATAAGCGGCGATGGGCTTGCAACCTCTCACGTATGGAATGCTAACTACTGCAAAATGTGGGCATGTGCCTATAATGTTTGGACGTGCCTCTGACTACCCCCAGACATCTTCAATGGATCTAAGCGTCTGGAGATCTGAGAGGATGTCTACCGTACTTGGGGATTACAGTCGTGATCCTATTTATTTATTTTTTTGTTATTTTTAGGTTACGGCGATTCAACGAACTTAAATCCGAGCGAAGCCGGGGTGGTAGAGGACTCTCTTATGGTTTACGAATGGCTTCTTAACATTACCAGAAGCAATGGACTGAAACCCCCCATTTTTGTATGGGGACACTCTTTGGGTGAGTTTTGTAGTAATTCTACTCAACATTAATTGTAACGGAAACAGATTTTATTTGAATAATTAGGTTGTAAGACACTAAGCCATTTTGCAACATGTTTTTAGGGTCCGTACCCAAAAAAGTGACGGGAACCAGATTTTATTGTAATAATTAGGTTGTAAGACACTAACCCTCGTGTTCAAGAACGACACTATGAGAACACGCACCAACAGTGGACGAAATCTTTTTTCATAAACATCACTTTATGTGTTGAGCGGCACTATGGCGCACGCTACCGTGTGCCTTTAGAGCTCAACTTTGGCTAGAGGCACACGACAATGTGCCTCTAGTCACACTATGCAGTGTCGCACAACACATAAAGTGATTTTTATGAAAATAGATTTCGTCCACTGTGGGTGCGTGTTCTCATAGTGTCGTTTTTGAATACGAGGGTAAGCCGTTTTGCAACATGTTTTTAGGGTCCGTACCCAAAAAAACCGGCCAAGTGCCAGTCGGACTCGCGCACGAATTGTTCCGTACCATTATCTATAAAAAACGGCAATAAAACACTTTTGTTGCGTGGGAGCTCTACTTAAATATTTATTTTATTCTGTTTTTTATTATTTGTTTTTATAGCGGCAACAGAAATACGTTATCTGTGAAAATTTCAACTGTCTAGCTATCACGGTTCGGCATTTTACCCTTTGGGTACGGAACCCTATCAAAACGGGACCCTATTACTAAGACTCCGCTGTCCGTCTGTCCGTCTGTCCGTCTGTCCGTCTGTCTGTCACAGGGCTGTATCTCATGATCTGGACAGTTGAAATATTCACAGATGATGTATTTCTGTTGCCGCTATAACAACAAATACTAAAAACAGAATAAAATAAATATTTAAGTGGGCATTCCATACAATAAATGTTTTTTTGCGTTTTTTATAGATAATGGTAAGGAACAATTCGTGCGCGAGTCCGACTCGCACTTGGCTGGTTTTTTATTAATTTTATATTTCACAGGGACAGGAATATCTTCATCATTATTAGGAAATCTAGAAGAACTATCTAGAAAATTTCTAGATAGAAAAGCTTTGCCTTTACCGAATGGACTGATACTAGAAGCGCCCTTCAGCAATCTGGCGGATGAGGTGGCGCAGATTCCCTTAGCTAGGGTAATTATATCAAATCCTACTAATATCATAAATGTGAAAGTTTGTGAGTTTGTATGTATGTTTGTTCCTCAATCAGGCCTAAACGACAAAACGGATTAAGTTGAAATTTGCTGTAGATGTAGATATTATGCCCGAATAAATAATAGACTATTTTAAAATATGAAAAACATCCCAAAAGCGAGATAAAAAACGCAAAAGAGATGATTTCTGTATAGACGGCGCTGGTGTGCAACAAATCTGACATCACTGACTAAAAACATTCAGTCAGATTATTGAAATTTGACAGGACAACGTCTGTCACGGGTCGGCTAGTGTTATAAATGCGAAAGTTTGTGAGTGTGTGTTTGTTACTCTTTCACGCAAAAATTACTAAAAGGATTTATATAAAACTTTAACAGTAATATAGCTCATACATCAGAATAACACATAGGCTACTTTTTATACAAATGTAAATTAAATATCGTCAATTTAAATAACCCGCAAAAACGCTTCTTTATGCAAATGGCGTCGCACTAGTTTCTGTGACGTTACATGCTTGTCAACAAATAAACAAACGTCAAGTTTTTCAAGGCAGGCGATGACATATTGACAAGCATGTTACGTCATCGTCGATTCGACCAATCATGACCGTTTTGTGTGTGACTGGCGTTTAAAAATAGATAATTTGAATTATATACTTAGTTAAAATAGATAATTAAAATAGATAATTTTAATTATACTATATAGTTTTTCAATAAATCATTGTATATTTTCAATTTATTTTACTCCATAACGCTTTATAGAATAAAATAGAGAATAACTCAAAAGGTATATATTTAAATAAAATCACAAGGATCACTTTGAAACGTCTTAGGAACTAGGTGAAGCTACGCCGATTCCACGCGACCAAGCCTAGAAGAATCAGGCAACAAACACGGCTTGGGGTCTACCTTTTTTTTAATGACCCTTTCCTTAATGCTATGTAGAGTTCCAGTGTGGTTCCGTAAGAACAATGTCAAGGAAATGTGTAATTAACTATCGTTAATCATTTTAAGGCGCTCCCAGTCGACGATTGTTTTTGTTCGAAACGAAAAAATAAATACTTGTGAACAAGCCACATCTCCTATTTTATAATGTCCTACCGACCGCTGCAATGACGACAAACACACGTCTGCGCGTGGTCCGCCTTAGCTTTTCGAATAAATTAATGATATAAATTATGTATAATTACTTATCAAAAATCTATTCTAATTGAAATCTAGATCTACATATTACCTATCTTTAACAATAAATCACAAGTTGATTTTAATAGTAGGTATATAAAATATTTCGATCATAAATTCTAAAACGTATCATTTTGAAATAATATCTTTATCGTGAAAAGTTTCTGCTATTATGTTTTCAGCTTAATAGAAATCTAGGTAGGAACCTGAAGTAATATACTTATAAAAATAGGAGATGTGGCTTGTTCAGAAGTATTTCTTTTTTCGTTTCGAAAAAGAGTAATCAGCGACTGGGAGCCTCTTAAATAGAAATACGGCTAATTACCACGTTTCTTGTTGTATTGCTGACGTTTCGAGACAATTCAGATGCTCTTCATCATGAGCATCAACGGCAGATCGGCGAATACTGATCATGATGAAGAGCATCTGAATTGTCTCGAGACGTCAGCAATACAACAAGAAACGTGGTAATTAGCCGTATTTCTATTTGAAATGTGTAATGTTTTATCTAAAGCGGCGATGGGCCTGCAACCTGTCGAGTATGGGGAATTCTAACTACTAAAAAAAAAAATAAATAAATAGGATCACGACTGTAATCCCCAAGTATGGTAGACATCCTCTCAGATCTTCAGACGCTTAGATCCTTTGAAGATGTCCAGTGGGTGTAGGCAGAGGCACGTCCAAATATTATATTTGGCACATACCCACATTTTGCAGTACTAGAAATCTTGAAAGGATCTAAGCGCCTGGAGATCTGAGAGGATGTCTACCATACTTGGGGATTACAGACGTGATTCTATTTAAATATATATTTTTTGTTATCTAAAGTGGATAGTCAGAGGCACGTCCACAAATGCTCAAATGTCTTAAATTAATTACAGATGATGACATGGCTGCCGTATTTCGAATCGGCATTAGTGGCGCCTTTCAGATCTCACACCGAACAGAGATTCCGTTCTGATGAGAATTTGAAAAGGGTTAATGGGTTGCCAGTGCTTATAATGCATGCCAAGGATGACTATATTGTACCTTTTAGGGTCGGACTTAAGGTTAGTTTTTAGGGTTCCGTACCCAAAGGGAAAAACGGGACACTATTACTAAGACTTCGCTGTCCGTCTGTCCGTCTGTCCGTCTGTCCGTCTGTCCGTCTGTCCGTCTGTCCGACTGTCCGTCTGTCCGTCTGTCCGTCTGTCCGTCTGTCCGTCTGTCCGTATGTCTGTCTGTCCGTCTGTATGTCCGTCTGTCTATTCATCTGTCTGTCACAGGGCTGTATCTCATGAACCGTGATAGCTAGACAGTTGAATTAGTTGAATTACTAAAAGCAGAATAAAATAAATATTTAAGTAGGGCTCCCATACAACAAACGTGTTTTTTTTGCCGTTTTTTATAGATAATGGAACGGAACCCTTCGTGCGCGAGTCCGACTCGTACTTGGCCAGTTTTATTTTTTTATATTTCGAAACTTAATATGATTTTATTTCCAGCTATACAGATCAATTCTAGAAGCGAGACAAAATGGCGGAGCAACAATAAAATTCCACGCTTTTGAGAAAAAGGACAATTTAGGACATAAATATATATGTCGGGCTCCGGATTTACATCAAGTTGTTGGGTAAGTTATATGCCATCAAAAACATAACTTGTAAAAAAAGCCAAGTCTCGTCTTAAGTTATTACGTAAAGGATAGCTAATTACGTAATAACATAAGTCAGAAGGACCCTTAAAGTAGGGACTGAATAAATTAACCGACTTGGTATTACATGGATCTCACAACTTTTTACGGTAGAAGAACTGAGTTGCGTTGCGAGACTTGGCTTTTTTTACAAGTTATGTTTTTGATGGCATCTCATTTATTTTTGAAGAAGCCTACTAGCCCTACTTTTTAGGGTTCCGTACCTAAAGAGTAAAAACGGCCCCAAGTAACACAAATTGCTGGTTAGTTATTCACATTTGGTAACATTGTGAACTTAAAGCATTATTATGCACTTATTAAGGTTCACTCGTGATCTTACAGCTGAATAAACAGCTATAGTCTGTATAGTGGCATCTTAATAGTGTAAAGATATCGTTTTCGAACACTACTATGCAGCTATTGTTTTTCTGGCACCATTTAAGCATTTAAGTAGAGTAAAATAACGTTTATTGCTGTATTGAGGAATTCGTTTACACCACTATAAGGGTACATTTTAAGAGGGTCGCTGTGAACATCTATAATGGCTAAAGCTGTACAGTAGTGTATGTTTAGAGTGTTGTAATGCGTATAGCTGTATATAGGTACACGCTAATCTGCCTATATAACTTTCCTACTCATTGCTGTCTAACGGATCACGTGTGGCACTCTGTACTGCTAATAGAGTTAAATTAGAATGAAAGTGGTTCACAATAAGTAATAAAACTTCCACCATTTTGTATTTTTTTCACATTTTTATATACTATCTAATTTGCTTATTTAGAATCATTTTCACACCAAACGAAACCTAGACAAGTTGATTTAAAGTCCTTATAGAAGTTAAAACTGTAATTAAACTATATTATATATTTTATCAAATAAACTACTTTTATTTTTTTTCTCACTGCAAAAATTTCTATTTGTTTCAAACCTAAAAATGCATTTATTTCGGGGCGCATGAAAATTTTGTACTTCAAATAGATATAGTATTATCGGCAAAATTGCATTGCCATCAATATTTTACATATTGTGTATATCAAAAACAACAAAAATAAGTATTTATACAATAGTGTGTCATGGCGAATTACACAATAACCACAAGTATACCACAACAACATTCCATTAGCACGCGAATCTGCAAAGATAAAAACAAACTAACAAAATGGCGTGTGTAAATCTTAACAGCTGTTGGCAAAATGGCATCAGTGTGTACTATATTAGCACTATTTGTGAACTAATATAGTTATAACAGTGTAAATGGGTCTCCTTTTACAGCTTTTGTCTGTTTAACAGGTAACAACTACCTTCTTAAACCGCTTGCATGGTCTCTTGTAACGCTTGATTACCCTTATAACTCTATTTTAACGTTATACTTATACCATTCAACAGGTTATGTGAACTAAAGGTTCACAAATTTGTGCCCATTTAAGCAGCTTAACAGCTGAATAGCCAGCTATAACTCTATTAAAGAGCAGGCTTGTACAGACTATAGTATCGATGTGAACTGCAAGTCAGCTGTTAAACAGCAATTTTGTGTTACTTGGGGGAACCCTGTTACTAATACTCCACTGTCCGTTCGTCCGTCTGTCCATCTGTACGTCTGTCCGTCTGTCTGTCTGTCGGTCTGTCGGTCTGTCTGTCCGTCTGCTTATCACAGGGCTGTATCTCATGAACCATGATAGCTAGACAGTTGAAATTTTCACAGATGATGTATTTCTGTTGCCGCTATAACAGCAAATACTTAAAACAGAATAAAATAAATATTTAAGTGGCGCTCCCATACAACAAACGTGATTTATAGATAATGGTACGGAACTCGACGTGCGCGAGTCCGACTCGCACTTGGCAGGTTTTTTTAGGATTTTTACACTAAACACTAATTGTGTTTCAAATTTGAAGCTTCTATGTCTGCTAGAAGTGCCTTAAACTTTTGATGATCGGTCAGTCAGTGAGTGAGTGAGTGACAAAATAGGAAACTTTGACTACTTAGCTATAATTCTTAAACTACTGGTTCAAATTGAATGAAATTTGAAATATACCGTGTTTATATAGTGACTGCTTGGTTACTGATAATTCAGGCTTCTAGTTTTATCCACAACGAAGTTATAGGGGGTCGAAAATGGCCTGAACTGCTTCGAGAAAAGGATGGTACAGCCGTGCCGCTTTACTGCTTGACTTGGCGGGGGCACTGCCGTGCCCCCAGATTTATGTATGTTTTTATATAATACAAGCTGACCCGGCGAACTTCGTATCGCTTTAGAATGTTAATTTCCCGTTCCCGTTCCCGTTCCCGTTCCCTATCCCTTTCCTATGTGCCAAATATAATATTTGGACGTGCCTCTGACTGCTATCGACAACTCATGACAACACTTCCCATCCCTAGTGAATGACGTCATCTTGAACCGGCCAATCAGAATGCATTTTTTCCCACTCCCTACTGGCGCCGTTGTAGTACATGCTATGTATCAGAGATGGCGCTGTATGTGAAAAATGATTTTCCTTGTTTTCCTGCTTTTATCTTGAAATTTTTCCTCAATTTTCTTTGCTATAAACCTCACGGAGCCCGAGACCTTTCCAACGAATGCAAAACCGTGGAAATCGGTTCGTGCGTTCTGGAGTTATAGCGTCAGGAAGGAAAACCCGACTTATTTTTATTCTATATATATATATTTATATATTATAATTTAATTATTTATGTAGTATAGTATGTAGTTATACATATATTTATTATTTGTTAGTTTATATTACATTTCCTTTTTTTATATCGAAAACGGTTTGTCAATTGTATTATGGCCTCTCCCTAGCCTCAAAGGTTTGCTGGTAGAAAACAGGTCTCCTGGTTCTAAGCTACCTCCTCACCAATTTTAAACCAAATCGGTTCAGCCGTTCTTGAGTTATAAATAGTGTAACTAACACAACTTTATTTTATTTAAATAGATTAGGATTAAATTATATTTTTGTTTCAGTGATTTTGTCACAAACCACATCTGAAGGCTGAAGAATGAAAATACTCAAAAATTACTAACGTTTTTAGTAAATAGAAATAAACACTATGTTACTTAGTACTATATATAATGTCCTATGTACTTTTATATAAGGCCTAGTAGTATGATACCTTAGGTTACATTATTGCAATTTTAGTGGGTATCTCTAATTTTTTTGATTATAAAATATGGCCTATGTTACTCGCTGATAATGTAGCTTTTGATAGGTGAAAGAATTATTAAAATTGGTCGAGTAGTTTTTTAGTTTTTTAATCACAAACAAATATTCGTAGTAATAACGTTATGGCCTTACAGTTAAGGTGATAAGTGACATTTTTGACGTTTTGTATGGGCTGAGTCTACCCGGATAAGACGGAAAAAGTGATAAAACTGAATTATCTTGAAAACCAACAAATTTAAAAAGAAACTGTCTGTAATTAATTTAGCTAGTATGATTATCTTACGAATTATATAAAAATGAACTGTTTAGCTATTGATAGTTTTGATTAAAAACGAAACTAGTGTTTTTGAAGAGCCAACTTTGGAAAATAAATTTATAGAGAAAAGATTCACCAATCGTGTTTCTGTCTGTAATTTATCTAGATTATATCCTTATGTTATCTTTGTCATAAAAAACAAAACTGCATGTTTTGCGGTTATTGAGAAAAAACGTTTCTGCATTCATCAAAAACATTTATTACTCGCCTTAACTATTTGAATTGATATTGTTTTCGTATTGATTTGATAAATTTGCGCGATCAATTAAAGAAATTAAAGAGATTGCCAATTGTACGTGGTTGCCATTGACAGTCGTTCTGTCAGTCGCTTGCCAAAGAAACAAACCAGAGATTTTACCTCAAGCTTTTATAGTAATACTAGCAGTCCGCCCCGGCGTCTCACGGGTGTAATAATGATTATATGGCTAATTTGTTTACACCTTGGGTTACATTATCGAAGTTTTAATAGGGATCCCTAATAGTTAGACATATGGTATTCCAAACTTTTTTGTAGATATTGATGTCCTCTATAAAACTGTCACTTTGCTCTATTGTCAATAATTTCTGCAGCAAACGCAATGTAAGGACTTTTTTGGAAATTTTTTCACACGTTGGATTACATTATTGAAGATTTCATACGGTCCTTAACGTTTTTGAGAATAATCTATAGCCTATGTTTATCAGGGATAATGTAAGATTATAATGGTAAAAGAATTTTTGAAATCGGTCCAGTGGTTTCGGAGCCTATTCAATGCAAACAAACAATCAAATCTTTCCTCTTTATAATATTAGTATAGAAGTACTACTATACAAACTCATATAGCGTTGTCACTTTCGCACTAATATTACATTCAGAGCTTGTGGTAAGGCTCCAGAAATGCTTCTTAGAACTCGACTTTTAACAATCGATTGAAGCTGATCTGAACATCTCATCAATTGTGTAACCATTGTCAATTGCAATGGAGCGTCTCGCGGGCACCTTAGTCAATTAAATTACCTTTTGTGAATATTTTTGTATGAATTATGGACATTATAGTTAGTAATAAAGTTTTTATAAATACTGTGGTGTTATTTATTTTGAACGCCTTTTAGGGATTTTGAAAAGAATGCAGCTGGGGTAAGTATAGATTTTTTTTCTTCTACATATTAAAAAACCGGGCAAGTAGGGACTCGCGCACAAAGGGTTCCGTACCTTTATCTATAAAAAAAGAAATATTTTTTTTCTTCTACATATTAAAAAACCGGACAAGTGCGGACTCGCGCACAAATGGTTCCGTACCTTCCTACAAAAAGGCAAAAACACGTTTGTTGTATGGGAGCCCCCCTTAAATATTTATTATTCTATTATTCTGTTTTTAGTATTTGTTTTTATAGCAGCAACAGATATACATATCTGTGAAAATTTCAACTGTCTAGCTATCACGGTTCATGAGATACAGCCCTTTATTAAATTCATTTACATGTTGATAAAGGAACTGGTTATTTAAAATTAAAAGTAATTGTTTATCAAAATGTAGCCCAAGTAACACAAAATTGCTGTTTATCAGCTGACTTGCGGTTCACATCGATACTATAGTCTGTACAAGCCTGCTCTTTAATAGAGTTATAGCTGGCTATTCAGCTGTTATGCTGCTTAAATGGGCACAAATTTGTGAACCTTTAGCTCACATAACCTGTTGAATGGTATTAGTATAACGTTAAAATAGAGTTATAAGGGTAATTAAGCGTTACAAGAGACCATGCAAGCGGTTTAAGAAGGTAGTTGTTACCTGTTAAACAGACAAAAGCTGTAAAAGGAGACCCATTTACACTGTTGTAACTATATTAGTTCACAAATAGTGCTAATATAGTACACAAAGATGCCATTTTGCCAACAGCTGTTAAAATTTACAGACGCCATTTTGTTAGTTTGTTTTTATCTTTGCAGATTCGCGTGTAAACAAATGAAATGTTGTTGTTGTATACTTGTGGTTATTGTGTAATTCGCCATGACACACTATTGTATAAATACTTATTTTTGTTGTTTTTGAGTGTGTATATGTAAAATATTGATGGCAATGCAATTTTGCCGATAATACTATATATATTTGAAGTACAAAATTTTCATGCGCCCCGAAATAAATGCATTTTTAGGTTTGAAACAAATAGAAATTTATGCAGTGAGAAAAAAATTAAAAGTAGTTTAATTGATAAAATATATAATATAGTTTTATTACAGTTTTAACTTCTATAAGGACTTTAAATCAACGTGTTTAGGTTTCGGTAGGTGTGAAAATGATTCTAAATAAGCAAATTAGATAGTAGATAAAATTGTGAAAAAAATACAAAATGGTGCAAGTTTTATTACTTATTGTGAACCACTTTCATTCTAATTTAACTCTATTTGCTGTACAGAGTGCCATACGTGATCCGTTAGACAGCAATGAGGAGGAAAGTTATGTAGGCAGATTAGTGTGTACCTATACGCATCTATACGCATTACAACACTCTAAACATACACCAATGTAACGCTTTAGCCGTTATAGATGTTCACAGCGACTCTCTTGAAATGTAACCGTATAGTGGTGTAAACGAATTCCTTAATACAGCAATAAACGTTACTTTACTCTACTTACATGCTTAAATGGTGCCAGAAAATAATAGCTGCATAGCAGTGTTCCAATAGGACACCTTTCTACTATTAAACTGCCACTGTACAGACTATAGCTGTTTATTCAGCTGTAAGATCACGAGTGAACCTTAATAAGTGCACAATAATGCTTTAAGTTCACAATGTTACCAAATGTGAATAGCTAACCAGCAATTTGTGTTACTTGGGAGGTACCTACTTAGGTACATACTGTTTGGTATGTACAAAAATAATTGGTAAAATGATAAAAACACGCCAAACGCAGTGTTTTCAATGTTTTTAAGAGCCATAATTTATGGTACTAGCCGACCCGTGACAGACGTTGTCCTGTCAAATTTTAATAATCGCATAGGAAAAAGCAATACTGGCAACTGCCAATATAATTTCCCTACAAACCAATAAAATAAATTACGAATTTTGGTAGAATGCGTATCTTTCATTAGTCAAAACTGCGTTGCTATGACGACTAAATGTTTTTAGCCTGTGATGTCAGATTTGTTGCACACCAACGCCATCTATACCAAAATCATCCTTTTTGCGTTTTCTTATCATTTAAGGATTGATTATTCCCTTTATTTATTCTGATTTTTATCTACATACAGCAAATTTCATCTTAATCCGTTTTGTCGTTTATTTTGAGATTAAGGAACAAACATAGCTGCCTTATCACAAACTTTCGCATTTATAATATTATTAGGATTATTGTACCATCAAAGAATATATACAATCTCAGAAGATATACATACTTGTACTTGTAATACATTATAACACCCAGACATAACAAACATCTATGTTCATCACACAATTTTTGTCCAGTCCAAAATTCATGAGTAGAGTCGCCTACCCCTCAAAGAAACAGGCGTGAATTTATGTATAGGTACCTACCTAAGGTATGTTATATTTTTTGGCTGAAAGGCTGAAAGATTAGTTCCAATCTTGGTTTAGATTTGACTAAATAGGTCTGTGTAAGTAGATAGGAGGTTCTAAGAACTAGAACTACTGAAAAATGTGTGAGTATTGGACTTCAAGGATCTAAGCGCCTTGAAATCTGAGAGTATGTCTACCGTACGTGGGGATTACAGTCGTGATCTTTTAAATTATTTTTTTTACCAAATCAACAGTATGTAATACCTTCGTATGTAACTGTGTATGTGTAGGTAGCATAGGTGGGCACAGTTAATCCAAAAGATAACTTCGTTAATCGTTAATTCATTACTTAAAAAAATAACTCCGATAATAGGTAGAGAGTTAAATTCTCGAAAATTTAACGCAAGTTAACAACCGTTAACGTTAACGCCACTGCCGGTAGCCGCGATACCAAAAGATTCACGAATGCTTTGTTGACATAACCTTTTATTACCAGGTGGAAGTGAGAACATATCACTTCTACTGCTATCACAATAGAATAATTTACAGCACTTGAAGAAGGCTCGAATAAGTTCGCGCAATTCAAAAAAACAAATTGACAGCATGTCAACAAACGACTAATGCAACGAGTTAAAGTTATCGGAAGTTAACAAGAGCGTTAACATTTTTTGAAGTAACTTAAAAATTAATCCGTTAAGCAGATTGTTAACTACGTTAATTGATGATTAACGGATTAACGAGTTAATGCCCACCTTTAGTAGGTAGGTAGGTAGGTACCTGAAGAAATGGTGTTTCCTCATGGTCCCATAAGTCAGCCCGATTTCCGGTGTGTACGCACATAAATATTACCACTGTATCAAATACCTACGTGAATTTAATTTGGGAGTCTTCTTATCATTTTTAAATGCCTAATTAGTTTTGTATCCTACTGATATAACTGAATATAACTAGTAGCAACCCACGCGACTTCATTCGTTATTTCCAACAAACCCTGCTCCCTTTTAGGGTTTGAGTTTAAATAATTCCTTTCTTATAGAACCCATTCACTGTTTAACACTTGCCCGGCTGGCTCTATCTCGGGGTTCGGAATGTTATTGAAACGCTGATATTTGATAAGAATATATAATAAAACACGTAAAACATAAAAAAAGACAAAATAAACACAATATAACACCACAAATGAATAAAAATACTCGAGCCGCTCATACGTCGCGGTTACGCGCGGGCTGCTGAATCTCACACGCTTGGCGCGAGATGGCGCTAGTCGCCTTGATATCACGGCGCGTTCAGGAAAGGGATGTGACGTCGGACGCGACGTGGTCCAAATAAAAATGAATTGACAGATGACAGATCACCGCGCGCTATCAAATAAAGCTCCTATGCTTCTATGACTTATGGTTTACAATGTGTGTTGATTGATTGTCAGTCAGTCAGTCAGTAATTTAAGTTTTATATATATTTACATACATAAATGCAAAGTTGGAAGTTTGTATGTTAGTATTATTACAATTGCAACGATTGTATACAAACTCTTAATCACGTCATAGTCTTATTATAGTCATGTCATAGTAGAATCGTAGTCATGTCAAAATCATGCCTCAATAATTTCATAGTGACTATAAGACGAGTACCTACCTAATAAATGTTATATGCAGAATCGTTTTTTCTCAATAACCGCAAAAGATACAGTTTTGTTTTTTTATGACAAAGATAACTTATGGATTTAATCTAGATAAATTAAAGACAGAAACACGATTGGTGAAACTTTTCTCGATAGATTTATTTTCTAAAGTTGGCTCTTCAAAAACACTAGTTTCGTATTTAATCAAAACTATGAATACTTAGCTAAATAGTTCATTTTTATATAATTCGTTAGATAATCATACTAGCTACCTAAATTAAAGACATTTTTTTTTTTAAATTTGATGGTTTTCAAGATAATGCACTTTTATCACTTTTTCCGTCTTATCCGGGTAGACTCAGCCCACACTAAACGTCAAAAAATCATGCAATCAAGCATAGTAATCAAGTTGTCTATTATGCAAACCCCATGTCCCTACCTATGAGTAAAGGGGTAGGTAGGTAGGTATTTTATTGAACCCCTCGACTTGGAAGGTATTTGCTAAGAACTTAATTAAGTTAGTCAAACCATGTGCTAAAGCTAGTGAGTGCAAAAAGTACTATAAAAAGTAGAAATCGTTCACAAAAATTTACTTCGCTTTCAATTTTGACTCCAAAACATTCAAAATGAAGATAATTTGTTTTATTTTACTGTTGAATCTATTCAGACTATCTGTGGTAAGTATTAAAATACATTTTAGTAGATTTTTAAATGACTAGCTTCGCCCCGGCTTCGAACGCGTGTACTAATGAAAATTATAGGCAAATTTTTGATACTTTAGGTTACTTACATTATTGCAATTTTAATAGGCATTTTTATTTTTTTTGAAAATTTCTTATTGCCTATGTTATTCGCTGATAATGTAGCTTATGATAAGAGAAAGGATTTTTAAAATTGGTCTAGTAGTTTTTTAGTTTATCCATTACAAACAAAAAAAAAATAACTCCTTAGAATAGATTATATAAATAAATAATGAATAAATATTGGTGGTGCTTTTGAAGCGATTTTTCGAACAGAAAAATCCATTGATGCACGACGGGATTCAAACTCACGACCTTCATATTGAAAGTCGAGGTACCTCCCACTCGGTCAAACGTGCTCAAAATGGTGAAGGAAAACATCGTGAGGAAACCAGTTAGTATTCTTATAAGCGGCGATGGGCTTGCAACCTGTCACGTATGGAATGCTAACTACTATGTTGCTAACTAAATGTGGGCATGTGCCAAATATAATGTTTGGACGTGCCTCTGACTACCCCCACGAGACATCTTCAAAGGATCTAAGCGTCTAGAGATCTGAGAGGATGTCTACTGTACTTTGGGATTACAGTCGTGATCCTATTTATTTTAATATTTTTATTTAAATATTGGTGGTAATTTTTTACACATCGCCATCTAGCCCTAAACTAAGCAATGTTTGTACTAAGGGAACTAGACAACTGATAGAATACATTTTTTATACTTATCTGGTATACTTGTCAAATATCTTTTCTTTTTTTTTTAGCAAGAAAATACTACATCAAACCAGGAGGATGTAAAAGAAGGTAAAGTTTTTATCAATTACTAGCTGTCCCGACAGACGTTGTCCTGTCAAATTTCAATAATCCCACAGAATGCTCAGTTTTTTTCCGAATTTTACGCCGCCCTTAACACATAATTGTATAAAAATACTCTACGACCTATTCTCGATACGACCTATTTATAATATTACTAGCTTCTGCACGTACCTGTATAAAAAATAGCCTATGTGTTGTTCTGTTGTTTATGCTATATTACTGTAAAGTTTCATCTAAATCCGTTCAGTAGTTTTTGCGTGAAAGAATAACAAACACACACAAACTTTCGCATTTATATTATTAGTAGGTAATATTTGCAGTCATGTACATTTCACACAATTAAAAATATTATTTCAGATGGTAATGTTAAAACATCTGACAATGGTGACAATGATGATGAAGAGAAAATTACAGGTAAGGTACAGGCGCTCCCAGTCGACGATTGTTTTGGTTCGAAACGAAAAAATAAATACTAGTGAACAAGCCACATCTGCTATTTTATAATGTATAGTATATGTGAATAAAGATGTACCCATCTTTAATCACTTCGATAAATAATCCTACCGACCGCTGCAATGACGACAAACACACGTCGGCGCGTGGTCCGCCTTAGCTTTTCGAATAAATTAATGATATAAATTATGTATAATTACTTATCAAAAATCTATTCTAATAGAAATCTAGATCTACATATTACCTATCTTTAACAATAAATCACAAGTTGATTTTAATAGTAGGTATATAAAATATTTCGATCATAAATTCTAAAACGTATCATTTTGAAATAATATATTTATCGTGAAAAGTTTCTGCTATTATGTTTTCAGCTTAATAGAAATCTAGGTAGGAACCTGAAGTAATATACTTATAGAAATAGGAGATGTGGCTTGTTCAGAAGTATTTCTTTTTTCGTTTCGAAAAAGAGCAATCAGCGACTGGGAGCCTCTTAAAAGATTTTAATCAACTTTGCACACCGTGTGCAGTTTGATCCAACTTGAAAGATAGGATAGCTTACATCTCAATTTATAGTCGCAATATTATTTTATTGCAAACTAGCTGACCCGTGCCCGCTTCGCTGTGCGTAAGACATTTCTAATACCATCGTGGACTTTTTTGTAGACGTTTTTAAGGTATACAATACTGTAGTACATTATTTTGATATATCTCGTGGGGTTCAGCCAGCATTTGCAATGTAAGCGCAAAAAAGTGTTTATTTACGACATCACATTAGAAACCTCTAAAATTATCAGTGTTTCTCTACTATATTATGCATGTATTATACATATAAACCTTCCTCCTGAATCACTCTATCTATTAAAAAAAACCGCATCAAAATCCGTTGTGTAGTTTTAAAGATATAAGCAAACATACATACATACATACAGACGCGGGAAGTGGAAAGCGACTTTGCTTTATACTATGTAGTGATTATTTGTTTATTATCTGACAGACACAATTATCTTTAAGCTCCAAAAGATTCTAACAGATGGCGATATCTGTTGACACAGCAACGTATACACAGTAACTTATATATTTTTTTGTAAATACAAAAATACATACATATTAACACCCAGACAAGAACAAACATGTAAGTTTGTTACACAAATGTTTATCCTGGGTGGGAATCGAACCCACAACCTACATTATTGCGTAAGCTTAGGTTTTCTGCTTCAACTGTCAAATTTAATGGGTATTATTTTACAAGCTTTTATATAACTTGCAATGTATGTATGAATGTATGTAACTATGTTTGTTCGGGTGGAATCTTGCAACTCAATTTTGAAGCAGTTATCATCAACCGATTGAGCTGAAATTTTGCATACTTATGTAACTTCGATGACAATGCAATAATATGGTGACAGCGAGCTGATCTGATGATGGAGTCAGGAGCTGTTCAACGGAACTCCTCAGTAAATAGTCGGATTGAGGTAAAAATTGGCATACCGATAAATCTCCAATGACTATATAAAGTTTTGGTACTAGCGAGCTGGTCATAGAAAGCAGCAAGCGAGGAGACATAGAAACTGCCTAACTACACAAGATAACTACGTCGTGTTTGGGCTCGTTGGATTTGTCTTGACGAGTACTAGAGCCCTAGACTTTAAAGCTTGATTTTAAATATATTTTTAATAAAAAACTTATTTAATTTCAGCTATAGTGGACAGTATTAAAGAGAAATTTGGTAAGAAAATTCAATTAATAGAATGGTATCCCAAGTAACACAAAATTGCTGTTTAACAGCTGACTTGCGGTTCACATCGATACTATAGTCTGTACAAGCCTGCTATTCAGCTGTTAAGCTGCTTAAATGGGCACAAATTTGTGAACCTTTAGTTCACATAACCTGTTGAATGGTATTAGTATAACGTTAAAATAGAGTTATAAGGATAATTAAGCGTTAAAAGAGACCATGCAAGCGGTTTAAGAAGGTAGTTGTTACCTGTTAAACAGACAAAAGCTGTAAAAGGAGACCCATTTAGTTACACTTTTATAACTATATTAGTTCACAAATAGTGCTAATATAGTACGTAGTAGTAAGTTTACCTCTTTTTAATGACAATAAACATTATTAAATAAATAATAAATAAATACTGGTGGACATTTTACACATCGCCATCCAGCCCCAAACTAAGCAAAGCTTGTACTATGGGAACTAGATAACTGATAGAATACTTATATACGTTTTTTTTTGTAAATACATACTTATGATACATACTACACACCCAGACACAGAACAAAGATCTATGTTTATCACACAAATATTTGCTCTGGGTGGGGATCGAACCCATAACCTACAGCGCTGAAGACAGAGTTACTACCAACTGAGCTGTGAGGCCGATTATTATTATTATTATAGTACACATATCTGGGTTACCTTCTCTAAAATGTGGGCATGACGACTAACTACCCATTTAGAAATCTTTAAGGTTCTGAGCTCCTGGTGATCTTGTAGGACCGTACTTGGGGATTAGAAGCCGTTGAAGGAAAACATCGTGAGGAAACCAGTTAGTATTCTAGTAAGCGGGGACGGTCTTGCAACCTGTCACGTGTGGAATGCTAACTACTGCAAAATGTGTCAGTAACGCAAGAGTTATTATTAAATAAATAGATGTATAAATATTAGTGGAAACTTCACACGGCGCCATCTAGCCCCAAACTAAGCAAAGCTTGTACTATGGGAACCAGATAACTGATACAATACTTATTTTATTTTTTGTTGTAAATATATACTTATTAAACATATTAACACCCAGACACAGAATAAACATCTATGTTCTTCACACAAATGTTTATCCCGGGTGGGGATCGAACCCACAACCTACAGCGCAGAAGTACCTACCCTGCGCGCGTTGTTACGCCACCAACTTAGAAAAATTTACGATTTTATAAAGAACATACACACAAACATTCATTTTCATTTCTATATATATGGAAGATGAAACTTTTGACTTAATATTATTTTTTACTTTCAGATGAAGTGGATAAAATAAAAGAAAAATTTGGTAAGAAAAATCATAAATTAAATTGTTTAGAAAAGCGTTAAATATATATATATATGTATATATATTAGCTACGTACGCTAACGGATTATGATGAAATTTGCTGTAGATGTAGATATAATGCTCGAATAAAACATAGGGTGGTTTATAAACCGAAAAACATACCCAAAATGATAAAAAAATGCAAAAGGCATCCGTCTGTCTGTCACAGGGCTGTATCTCATGAACCGTGATAGCTAGACAGTTGGAATTTTCACAGTTTATGTATTTCTGTTGACGCTATAACAACAAATACTAAAAACTAAATAAAAGAAAAATATTTAAGGGGGCTCCCATACAACAAACATGTTTTTTTTTGCCGTTTTTATAGATAATGGTGCGGAACCCTTCGTGCGCGAGTCCGACTCGCACTTGGCCGGTTTTTTTTAGTTTTATTAACTATATTTTTATTTTACAGAAGATGTTTTGAAATGGTTCAATTGAAGAAAGGTGGTGAATGAAAATGTATTATCCAACCTACGTAATTGTGACTAATGAGAATATTAACTTAATAAACATGATTTACATCTGAATTGTTTATTTTACCTATTTAAATAATATTTACGCAATGTTTACGCATGTCTCACGGTGCCATCTTGCACCAAACTAAGAAAAGCTTGTACTATTGGAACCAGATAGAATATGAACAAGGTAATAGTTGGACCAATAGATGTAGGTTAGTCAAATTCAAATACAAAAATCATTTATTTCAATAAAATAAAGGACCAGGACAAGGACAAGGATCACTTTGAAACGTCTTAGGAACTAGGTGAAGCTACGCCGATTCCACGCGACCAAGCCTAGATGAATCAGGCAACAAACACGGCTTGGGGTCTACCTTTTTTTTAATGATCCTTTTCTTAAAGCTATGTAGAGCTCCAGTGTGATGCCAATCGAACAAGGTGAAGGCTCAAACAAGAATAATAATTAAAAGTACTACTCAAGTACGTAAACAATAAAAAATAAATAAATAAATAACTAAAGAGCCTCAGCACAAATTCAAAAAGCAGCACACGATACACTTGATTTAGAAATAAAACTTAAAGATAAAATAACTATAGTAGTATAGTAGGAACAAACAGTTAAAATCGGGAAAAACCTGAGTGTTTGTTTTCTATGGGACTATTGAAATTTGAAGGCTGTCAAGACAGCTAGTAAAGAGATAAAATTCAATTAGAATTTTTGTATTATTGTTTGTTTAAATAAACTAAAAACTACTTGTACAATTTTAAAAATTCATTCTCCTATCAAAAGCTACATTATTAGCAACTAACATAGGTTTTATATTGTTTCGAAAAAACTAGAGATCCCTACGAAAATTGCAATAATGTAACCTAAGGTACAAAATCTCCATAATCTTCATTAGACACTTAGACACGTACGATTCTGGGGCGGACTGCTAGTAATATGGTATTGGTTTTAACTATAACTACGGCTAATTACTACGTTTTTTTATTTTATTATTATTATTATTATATTTCTCTTAACATAATATTGAAACATTGTGTATATTTGTATATATATTTCTATTTGTGTAGGTATATATGTATATTGTTAGTTTTTAAGTTTTCATATAAATTTTGTTGCTTGTACACTGCCTTCCACTGTTACATTACTCACTACTTTCCATCCTTAGGTTGCCTGGAAGAAATCGCTTTTAGTGATAAGGCCGCCCATTGTACGTAATTCTAAAATATTGTTTTTTTAATGTTTTGCTTGTTTATTTCTGGTGTACAATAAAGTAGTATCTATCTATCTATCTATTTTTGAAAATATTCTATGGCCTATATGTTCATCAGGAATAATGTAGGATTCTAATAGAAAAAAATGTTCAAATCGGTCCAGTAGTTTCGGAGCCTATTCGATGCAAACTAACAATCAAATCTTAAAATATTAGTGTATATTTCAAATAAGGATTTTCTCAAATCATAGAGCCCATCACTGAGTAACTATCTACTTGACTATGGTAATTATTATAAGCAAGTGACAGAAACTGACAGTTTGATATAAATAATGTAATAAAAATATGTAAAAATAACTCCTCTCTGTTTTTGAAACAAAATCAAAAAATGCAAGCTAAATATAAGTAACATGTTAATTTGTAAAAACAGACCAATATAACAAATTCCAAAATGGTTATTGGGTATGTATATTATTGTAAGTTTGTGAGGTAACCCTGATGATGGAGTAGGCTGCTTGAAGACTTGATTTATGACTGTTAAATTTTGAACAACAACTTGACTTTTCAAAGCACAGAAGCGATAAAAATACATAGGTCTTGCAACCTGTCACTAACTACTGCAAAATGCAGCTATATGCCAACTCAGATCAAGTAAAAAAAGGATCTTCTTCCTTTTTTCTTGATCTGAGTATGCCAAATAATGTTTCAACGTAAACCTCTTTCTACCCCCTTTAAACATCTTCAAGGATCTGAGGAGCTGGTGATCTTAGAAGATGTCTACCGTATGTACTTGTGGATGAAATCGTCCTGAAAGACTTCGCTGTCCGTCTGTCCGTCTGTCTGTCACAAGGCTGTATCTCATGAACCGTGATAGCTAGACAGTTGAAATTTTCACAGATGATGTATTTCTGTTGCCGCTATAACAAAAAATACAGAATAAAATAACCATACAACAAACGTGAATTTTCTAAAAAAATTATAGATAATGGTACGGAACCCTTCGTGCGCGAGTCCGACTCGCACTTGACCGGTTTTTTCTATTGTGTAGACTTAGAGAATAAACCGAAGTTGGTCCTATTTAAATGGTTTTTATGTAGGACTAATAAGTTCCTCCACAAAATTTAAAAAACTAATATTGTTTCTTGTTCATTTAATTGGTCAAAATATTTTCCGTTTTCCAAACGTAATTATTATACCCTGCCGTTTAAAGACTATCGGTAGATGTCACTTCCAGTGCCATCTTGATGACAGGAGCATCCTTGACAGCCAGCATCCTGGTGGTGCAGGTAGCTGTGCTGCCGCTGGTCTTCAGATACAGCAAAGCGGTTCAGAGGAAGATGGTCTTCTCCAATTGCAGTAAGTATTCTATGGAGTATCCACTATTCTCCTAAGTCCTAAGTAATCTATACTATTTTTGTATGTTTGTTAGTAAACTCAAAAACTGCTGGACCGATTTTACCTACTTTTTACTTAGGTACCACGTGAGCGAAGACGCTGGCAAAATCTAGCTCTATATCATTACTAAATGGACTAACTGCCACGCTACATAGATTTATTTATATATTCCTACTAGCTGTCCCGACAGACGTTGCCCAATGTCAATAATCCCACAGAAAAAAGTACTTTCCGTTTTTCCCGATCTTCACGCCACTCTTATCACTTAGGGGTATGAAAAATATATGTTGGTCGATTCTCAGACCTACTCAATATGCTCACAAAATTTTATGAGAATCGGTCAAGCCGTTTCGGAGGAGTACGGTAACTAACATTGTGACATGGAAATTTTATATATTCGATATAGCTGTAGGTATATTGTGGGTGTCTATGGCTCGTATTCATGAACGACACTAAGCTAAGTGTAGGATTTCTCACTGCAAAGTTTCCGATTTCTCACAGTGTCGAATGTGTCCATACATTCGTTTCATGAACAACTCTTAAGTATTCCTTAGCTCAGTGAACGCATGGGGGTGGATTCGGCGTTGTGATTGGTAGTTGGTTTTGGACCTAACTTCAAGCAATGGTAAACGTCATTAATATCAATCAATCAAAGAAACAAACCACAGAGTATTTTGTATAAACAACAAAATGTCATGTCGGTTCATCAGCTGTGGCCGTACCACAAGTTAAAAAGGAATATCAAAACAATATTAATTACGGTGCAAAAGTGACAACGCAATTTTTCTGATATTACTTTAGGACCTTGTGGTATGACCCCTGATATCTGTTGGATTAATAAATTACAATAAAATTTTCTTGTATGTAGTAAATATAAATAGTATCGTTTTTTCGTCGGCTGAATAAAATAATCATCAAAATCATCCTCATTTGTACTAATTTTTAAGTTAAATTTACTTGAGGTTATACGTATGACAATACAACCAACACTATGCGTTCGGTAAAGTAGCTGTTGAGGTACTTTGGCTAGAGGAACACTGAAGTGTACGCATAGTGTCGCACAACACTCAAGTGATGTTTATGAAACAAGATATTGTCCACTGTGGGTCGGAGCCTACTATGCGTTCTCTGAATACGAGCCTATGGCTCGTAGCAATAACATTGAAGATCGTAGCACCTACGTAGCTCGTAGCTGCTTATGTAGACGCTCGTAGACGATGAATCGTAGTATAGAATAGAGTATAGTATAGATGGGTTATCTATCTAGGTTAGAAGAAACAAATATCCAAAGTTTTGTATTTATGATATTATTGTGTGATGGTGTGACCAGACATTGCGCGGGAATAGCACGGCAGCCGCCCGTGGCAAGTCGCCTTTATGTATACAATAATTTTGTTACAATGTTTGAATAAGTTAATGTCTCTGTTTGTGAGTTAAACATATTTTATAATGTTTATTTCAGTTAACTATCCCAGAAACTTGAACTACGAAAGTCCGTCGAGCGTGAACATCGTAGGAGGAAGGAATGTCAGCATTGAATTTCAGTCAAAAACTGACGACTGTCCTGTTAAAATTGGTAGGATACCTCCATTATTATCTTTCTTAGAAAATTAAAAGATATAAATAGAAATAGGATCACGACATTACCTAATCCCCAAATATTTACGTTTAAACTCAGATCTCTGATCCTTGAAGATGTCTAATTCAGACAGGTCTAGGGGTATTCAGAGGTCCGTCCAAACATTACATTAGGCACATGCCTACATTACATACGTGACAGGTTGCAATTGCAAGCCTTAATACCAGTAGCAACAGTAGGTATCAATTTATTACGTTTATTGTGATTATTTTAATAATTCACAGGCATCTGGCACATCATACCATGCTCAATGTTTCGACAAGTCTTCATCCTCAGAGACTGCGTAGCATTGGAATCTGAACTGCTTCAGGAGTTGAAGACCACACAGAAAACCATCTTATTGTACTGCCATGGTAAGCGCCTTGCTGATATTTGATAGCAATTTGCTTGAAAACGCGATTATGCGTTTAGGTGTTATAAAAAAACAGGCGTTTATCAAAACATTTTTGAATGAATATGTACTTAAATAAAACAATTTTATACTTATGGCGGCCTTATTGCCGAGGTATTTTCTACCAACCATCTAAGGAATAAAAAGTATGACGGTGGTTCCAAAAATCAGGTAGGTTTGTAACTAGGAGTATTTTTATATTAAATTAATTAAATTAGGTATCTAACATAAAATTTTATTGAGTTGATTCTAGGGTACTTGTTAGCTTTCAGTCGTATGTTTTAGGTAATTCAAACCATCGAGCATCACCACACAGGCTGCAGATGTACAAAGTATTCCAAGAGCTGGACTTCCACGTTATCACATTCGATTACAGAGGTACGAGTATATATATGTTTGTGCCTACATCTTGTTGTACTGGAGCTCTATATAGCATTATGGAAAGGATCATTGAAAAAAATTATAGGCCCAAGCCGTGTTCGTTGCCTGATTCTTCTAGGCTTGGTCGCGAGGAACAGGCGTAGCTTCACCTAGCTCCTAAGACGTTTTAAAGTGATCCTTGTGATTTTATTGTAATACCTTCTGACTTTGAAATAGATAGATCTAATCTATCTAAGATCATGACTTTAAGAGACAAATTATTGAATGATTAATATCTTTTTGGCGTTTAGGTTACGGTGACTCCACATACGTCAGGCCGACGGAGCGAGGGGTGGTGGAAGATTGCCTTCATGTGTACTCCTGGCTGATCAGCTCCTTGGATCCTGTGAACCGGCCCACGGTCGTGCTTTGGGGGCATTCTCTTGGTACGTATTAAAGCTCAAACTTTGCAAAACGATTTTAACATTATCGAAACGATACTACCTACGGTGTTCCGATATATTCGGCCATACCACACTCTTAAAAAACCGGCCAAGTGAGAGTCGGGCTCGCGCACGAAGGATTCCGTGCCATTATCTTTAAAAAACCGGGATGATATAGAGAGATATGGGAGCTCCACTTAAATATTTATTTCATTCTGTTTTTTGTATTTGGCAACGGCAACAGAAATACATCATCTGTGTAAATTTCAACTGTCTAGCTATCACGGTTCATGAGATACAGCCCTGTGACAGACAGACGGATAGCGAAGACTTAGTAATAGGGTCCCGTTTTTACCCTATGGGTACGGAACCCTAAAAATAGGATAGAAGTTACGACGTCAATAATTGACTAAAGTAATGTCGGTCGTTCCATCGTTCAAAAGATAGTCGGAAAAGATGTTACCTAGGGTATGTTTTTTTTTTCGATATAGGAGGTATCGTTTATTGTTTTCCAGTCCACTTTATCAGTATCAGTCACGCACACAAAAGCGCGTGTCTATACACATCACAACTACTTAGTTGTGATATAGCTGTCTTCGTGAGATAGAACAAATGTTATAGTTATAGGTACATACGTTGATTCATCCAATTCAGAGCCATCTTCGCTTGCATAATCTTTAATAGACTGTTACGGCTCGCGCACCGTGGCTTGGATTGGTGGCAGGAAACAGTCTCGGCTTGATTCCTACCTAATACTGGTTAATGACGTGTTGGCCTAGATTGGGTATTTTCTTTGCCATCTGGCTTACATGATGTAAGCCAGATGGCAAAGAAAATATGTAAGTTACATCCTCAACATTGAAATGCAGGTTACTTTTAGGGTATATATTTACATTAAAATGTTCTTAAATTAAAGCAGTGATGCGCGCGAATCACTGGAGGTTTGAAGTTTGTAGTATTGTTTGAAGAAAAGAAGAAAGATCCTTTTGTGGTGCTGGTGCGGCTTATATAGACTTGATCCCCTCTTGGTGTGATGTTGAGTGGTTGAAGATAGCGCCATCTTGCGGTGCCGGGTCGAATCACCTCGTCTGCTGGATCATGGATCGTTGAACTAGAACCATCTAGTGTCGCCATCTTGGTGTCGCCATCTGGTTTGTTGATTGGTCACCAACATAGACTAATTTGACGTTTCCAGGTACCGCTGTAGCCTCGAACATGGTGGCCCACATGCCCCAACTGTGCAAGGAGCATGGCATACCCACCCTTCCCATGCCAGACGCGTTGGTTCTAGAAGCACCCTTCAATAACCTGATGGATGAGATCGAAAGCCACCCCTTTTCAAAGGTTAAATCAAATAAATAAACAAGTGCGAGTCGGACTCGCGCACGAAGTATTCCGTACCATTATCTATAGAAACGGCAAAAAAAAAACATGTTTGTTCTATGGGGAGGGGGGCTCCCTT
Source organism: Hydriomena furcata (assembly GCA_912999785.1). Classification (NCBI taxonomy): domain Eukaryota; kingdom Metazoa; phylum Arthropoda; class Insecta; order Lepidoptera; family Geometridae; genus Hydriomena; species Hydriomena furcata. Next base: position 2,920,169 of record OU538848.1, read on the forward strand.
AAATAGTTTTAGTATTTGTTGTTAGAGCAGCAACAGAAATACATAATCTGTGAAAATTTAACTGTCTAGCTATCACGGTTCATGAGATATAGCCCTGTGACAGGCAGACGGACAGACAGACGGACAGCGAAGTCTCAGTAATAGGGTCCCGTTTTTACCCTTTGGGTATGGATCCCTAATAAAAGATTAAATTCAAAATAATTATTAATTGACTATCATCACAGCTCAGTTGGTAGTAACTCTGCCTTCTGCACTGTAGGTTATGGGTTCGATTCCCACCAAACATGTGTGCCATAAACATGGATGTTTGTTATGTGTCTAGGTGTTATTATATAGGTATCTTTATTATCGTGTATAATGTATTTTTTGATCATAATTATTTTTACATTTAAAAAAAAAGTATACGTTCATCTATCAGCTATCTAGTTCCTATTGTACAAGCTTTGCTTAGTTTTTGGGTAGATGGCGCTGTGTGGTAATGTCTTAATAAATACATTTCTAAATAATAAAACTGGACAGTGGCCGAAGCACGAACCACTATCGTATAGACATCGTATCGTCCAAAGTAGGTACAAATGTCAAAACTGGCACTTTTTGTATTTTAAATGTGTCTGTCAGTCAGGTCGTCATCTGCCGGGTCAGCTGGTAAAAAAGTTTTATTTTAACTATAAATACGGATAATTGCAGAATAACATGGAATGGCATCTGAATAGCAGAATAACAGCGCTGACCTATCTTCATATATAAAAGCATAATGCTGAGCCGGGACCCTTTTGCTGCTGTAGCACATAGCATAACATATATTTATTATATATATATATTTTTTTTGTAATTTACTTATTTCCTTTCTCTCCCTGTGTTAGATCTAAGTTTAAACTGTTTTTAATTTATTATTATTATTTTTTTCCTTTTTATGTTATGTTATGTATTGTGTGCTAAAGTAGTAAATACATAATTGTCTAGTCTATGTTTATGTCTAATTACCACTTTTTTGATGCACTTCATCATGAGCATCGCCCTTAAGGCGCTCCCAGTCGACGATTGTTTTTGTTCGAAACGAAAAAAGAAATACTTGTGAACAAGCCACATCTCCTATTTTATAATGTATATGTCGCCGCGTCGATTTTATGGACTGTAAAATAAGATTGATTTTAATTAAGATGATTAGCGATGAGAATTAGTAAAATCCTAAAATCCTTTTAATTTACTTTAACATTAAGTTGATTCATAGAATCATGATTTCTCAATCTGTTTCGTAAAATTATGCACTGTTTTGATTTTTATTTTGACAATTATTTCACAATCAAAATAATTGTCTTTTAATTTCTTTGTTGTTATTAATTTATTATTTTTATTTCCAAAATTATTTAATAATTTTGTAGTAATTTTAAAATTAAATTCAATCTATTTGAGAAATGTTTTGATTAATGAAATCATAAGGCTCTGAATTACTTTTAATAACGATCAATTTATTACAAGGTTATTTCTCACTTTAAAAATGATTTAATAATTGAATTAAGATTTATGGAAACTATTTTTGTTAATTTGTGAATCGTTTAAGCATAAAACAATTAATTGTAATTTTAAAAGATAATTGAATTTTCTGCTAATTATTTTTAATAATTCCAAAAAAGCTTAAAATAAATCTGCAATTAGTTTTAGAATTTACCATGTAAAAGTTAACGTAAGGTTCTAGCGTTTCTGACGCCATCTGTCGAATTTGGAGCGGAAGCTCGGTAGAATCGACGATGACGTCAGTATCTTGTTATAAAGAAACGGTTGTGAAGGTTTCGGGGGGTACTTGTGATTGAAGCGGCGAACCGAAAGCATTGTAAGTAGTCACTCTGAATAAAATAGCTTCAGCTTATAGAATTTGTCGTTTTTATTTTGTGGCAGTCGCAATAACCTTTTGTAAGTAATTATCAATAGTTTGAAATAAGAGTAGTGCTTAAAATATAGAACCGATGATCGGATAATAAGGTCAACGGTTTTGCCCATTTTAAAAACCCAGGTTTCCCAACCACTTCGATATATAGTATATGTGAATAAAGATGTACCCATCTTTAATCACTTCGATAAACAGTCCTACCGACCGCTGCAATGACAACAAACACACGTCGGCGCGTGGTCCGCCTTAGCTTTTCGAATAAATTAATAATATAAATTATGTATAATTACTTATCAAAAATCTATTCTAATAGAAATCTAGATCTACATATTACCTATCTTTAACAATAAATTACAAGTTGATTTTAATAGTAGGTATATAAAATATTTCGATCATAAATTCTAAAACGTATAATTTTGAAATAATATCTTTATCGTGAAAAGTTTCTGCTATTATGTTTTCAGCTTAATAGAAATCTAGGTAGGAACCTGAAGTAATATACTTATAAAAATAGGAGATGTGGCTTGTTCAGAAGTATTTCTTTTTTCGTTTCGAAAAAGAGCAATCAGCGACTGGGAGCCCCTTAACCGCGATCAACGGCGAATACTACGGTGCATAGCCCGCTCTGTCCGAGCTGAAAGTTTTAACCAATATATTATTCATTCTATAAGTTTTATTTTGTCATCAGCTGGTATCCTGGCTGCCATACTACAAGGAGACCTTCGTAAAGCCGTTCACAGTGTCACCAGATTACGCGTTCACCACCGACCAGTACCTGACCAAGGTGCCCCACATCCCTACCCTGATGCTGCACTGCAAAGGAGACAAGATTGTGCCCTACGAGCTTGCTGTTAAGGTGAGGGTCGAACTCGAGGTCAAACTTCAGGTCAACGTCAAGGTCAAACTTAAGGTCAATCTCAAGGTCTAGGTCATTAAATCATTTTTAAAAGTTTAATGAAAAAATAATAATTAAGAAATCGCTTTGAAATATTTCGTGAACGAAAAAATTAAATAGGATCACGACTGGAGTTAGATCTTTTTAGATCTCTATCAGGCGCTCCGATCATCTAAAATATCCAAAGAGGGTAGGTAGTACATTTTAAACGTGCCCACGTTTTACAATGTCATGTAAAATATAAGGTTTTTATGTTATTGAAACTTAAATAATATTATATGTATATACAGTCGTGGTCAACTAATTAGGGACACTCTTTGGTTAAACCGAATTGTGAATTTATTTTCCCTAATTAGTTGACCACGACTGTATATTTATGTATATAAACAAATTGTCATTTTATTAAAAAAAAACACAAAAATGATTATTCTGGTATAGATGGCGTTGGTGTGCAACAAATCTGACATCACAAACTAAAAACATATAGTCGTCATAGCAACGCAGTTTTGACTAATGAATGATGCGCATTCTACCAAAATTCGTAATTTATTTTATCAGTACTAAGTTTGTATGGAAAAATTGGAAGCTGCCTGAAATTGCTTTTTCCTATGCGATTATTAAAAACTGACAGGTCAACGTCTGTCACGGGTCAGCTAGTATATATAAATAAAGAAAACTTAACAAATTCAACCTCATTTTCAATCATGTAAATGTTCGAATCGCAGTAATCGCTAGACGCAGATTCCTCCTCCTCGTTACGCCGTCGTTTGCCCTTTGTCTGGTTCCAGCCATACGCTGCACGCGCTTATTCTGAAGTCAGTCTCCGTATTTATTTTCCAGCTGTATGAATCGGTGAGGAAGTCCCGTAACAGCTCATCAGCTCTGCTCGTCTTCCACACCTTCGAGAAGGGCCTCGGACTTGGCCACAATAACATCTGCGAAGCACACGATTTGCAGATTATCGTCAGGTAGTTATATTCGAATTAAGGGGATGTATGTCGACGATTGCTCTTTTTCGAAACGAAAAAAGAAATACTTCTGAACAAGCCACATCTCCTATTTTTATAAGTATATTACTTCAGGTTCCTACCTAGATTTCTATTAAGCTGAAAACATAATAGCAGAAACTTTTCACGATAAAGATATTATTTCAAAATGATACGTTTTAGAACGTTATGTTACGTTAGATACGTTATGATCGAAATATTTTGATACCTACTATTAAAATCAACTTGTGATTTATTGTTAAAGATAGGTAATATGTAGATCTAGATTTCTATTAGAATAGATTTTTGATAAGTAATTTTCGAAAAGCAAAGGCGGACCACGCGCCGACGTGTGTTTGTCGTCATTGCAGCGGACGGTAGGATTATTTATCGAAGTGATTAAAGATGGGTACATCTTTATTCACATATACTACACATTATAAAATAGGAGATGTGGCTTGTTCAGAAGTATTTCTTTTTTCGTTTCGAAAAAAAACAATCGTCGACATGGAGCGCCTTATGAAAAAATATATTTATTTCCCTAACTTACATATGTAGGTACCTACAAAGTTTGGAGTCTTCTTTTAAGCAATAACTTACCTTGCGTTAGGAGAAACCGTTCAGCTATAGCCATTTTTAGGGTTCCGTACCCATAGGGTAAAAACGGGACCCTATTACTAAGACTTCGCTGTCCGTCTGTCTGTCACAGGGCTGTATCTCATGAACTGTGACAGCTAGACACTTGAAACTTTCACAAATGATGTATTTCTGTTGTCGCAATGATCCGCCCTTGCCTAAGATGTCGGTTCAAATCCAGCTAGGAAGTACCTATTTAATTTTTACACTCCATAAAACCAAAGAGCATAGAACTTTCAACTAACATGTATTTTAGTCCAATTCTTTTTTTTTACAGAAACTTCCTATCCATGACAAAGAAGAAGCAAAAATAGTTCCAATCAGCATAACCAACAAATTGCATTTAAATTAAAAAGGCTTTTAATAAAAGCCTAAAAAACCGTTTTGTTAGTTTTATTAAAGGTTTTTTACAAATTAAGGGCAGTTTATCATCTGTGGGTTTGCCCAAGACATAAATCTAATCTTTAAGGTAGAATGAACGTGCCTACCCGTGCCCAGTAGCTTAAAAAATGAGGGATTGACAACATTTCGTGGTTTTCGTGTTTCCAAATATTTACATGATCTGCTAATTTATACCGTGCTACAGAGATCAAACCTGCACCTTTTGCGGTCTCAGTCGATTACCCACCATGCCACCGAGGTCTTCAATTACAAGTATATTAATTTTGTGTATTAATTTTAACTTCAATTTCGACTAATCGAAAATTCAAGGGACGATATTGGTTTTTAAGGTTTATGAAAGAGCATAAATTCCTACATAAATATGTATAACTAGCTGACCCGTGCCCGCTTCGCTGGGGGACAGATAGTTTCACATCTTGTATTCCAATCTTCAAAATAAATTATAGCCTATATGTTGCCGAGGACTAATAGCTACATAACAAAAAAAGTTTCATCAAAATCCGTCTAGTAGTTTTTGCGTGAAAGCCGGATAACAGACAGACAGACAGACAGACAGACAAAAATTTCAAAATGTTTTTTTTTGTTTTGTGTTACTTATAGAAAGGCCCCTAGGAGTATTTTTTTTAGTTTTTATTCAATGTACAGAATTGAACCCTTCTACAGTTTTATTATAGTATATAGATAGATTAAAATAGACCAACTTGGGACTATTATCTACACAATATAAAAAAAAACATCGAAATTGGATCACAAGGTAAAAAGATATGCCAAAACATCCTCTTTTTCGTCAGTAAAAAATAAAAAACTAAAGATTTATTCAAATATTAGCCAAAGGTTGTCGTCTCCTTCTAATTAAACAAGTGTAAAATGCATTCTTTATTTGAATTTATTCGTTTTAAGATTTACAATAGAACGGAAACTCATTGTTGAGCGCGAATTTGAAGTCCAGAAAAGCGTGAGCTCTGCTTTTCCTTATGGTTCGAAGCTTTCGAGCTAAGTGGAGGTCTTTGTAAAATTGGTGCTATAACATCACCAAATTATCTTGACCTTCCAAGGTATAAGAATTTGGAACAGTTCTTCATGTTATTGGGGCTCATTTTAGTTGGGTCTTTTGTTAAAAACCGGAAATACGTTGCATTCCTTAAGAATTTTATGGATAAGGTAAATATTGTTTGTTTGTCATAAATTGCTCTATAAATATAATTTTTTTCGTACGTCCAACTGGATCTTGCAAAATAGAAGACATTATAGAAGTTGAGTAGGTAGGTATTGCTATTTTTTATATTTATAATAGTCCGAATAAGTTTTTAAGGAAAACGAAAATTTTAAAAGGTGCCGGTAAAAATTGTATAATTATTTATTACACAATACATCTATTATTACAGGTAACCTAATACAATAGAGTAATTATAAGAATTATAAATTATAAATTAGAAAAACAAATTAATAGCTCTTTTCCTTTATATTATTGTCAGTCGTGTAAGCTAGTTCCTATATAATAAAAATAATGCTGTAAATTTCTTACAGCACCACCTAGCCCCAAACTAAGTGAAGCTTGTACTATGGGAATATAACTGATAGAATATTTAAACCCCTTTTTTTAATTACTTACTTTAATTTTTGATTTTTTTAATTACTTATTCTTATGATATAAAACCGAAAGTTTGTTTGGATATATAGCTTAAGTTTTACTCCTGTAATAACATAATGGCATACTCTTTATGTAGCATCACGCAAAGAAAACTGTGGGCGATAGCTAGTAATACAATAAAACACCCAGACATCATAACATTCTTTAATCATCACACTAAAATTGAAATAAAACCAACATCTACAATTCTATAGCGCAAAAGAAATGTATAGAACTAGCCGACCCGTGACAGACGTTGTTCTGTCAAATGTCAATAATCGAATAGAAAAGACTGAATGTTTTTAGTCTGTGAGAAACAGAAACATCCTTTCTACTATCACCGAATCATCTTTATAGAAATCATCCTTTTTGAGTTTTTTTTTATCGTTTTGCGGATGTTTTTTTATTTTTTAAAGTAGTCTATTATTTATTCGGGCATTATAGCTACATTTACAGTAAATTTCAACTTAATCCGTTTTGTCGTTTAGGCCTGATTGAGGAACAAACATATAAACAAACTCACAAACTTTCGCATTTATAATATTATTAGGAAGCAGAAGTAAATCATCCCTTTGATTTTCTAATACAACCGAATTCCTATTAAATTTCCATTATCACAAAAAAACTTGTGAATACAATATTAAATTCGTTGATACAACTCCCCTGCAAGCGAAGCGTAATGCCCAAAAGTGGGCTCTTATTGCCCCCTCGTGGTTTCGGAACGCAATCTGACCACATGCGAGTCTCTGAACGCAACTCTGCGTTCATATCAAGTAGGCAGCCCCGCGGCGAAAATTGGCAAGAGAGTTGCGCTAGTGATGTGTAGATTGCGGAATTATAATCGATATTTAGTCATGTTGTGTTGTTGTTATTATAGAAGTTATTATTTTTATTATTATTACTTTTATACTTTATGTAATGTTAGGTATATTGTTTAATTTGTTTTTTAAGTACGTAGTTAGCACGCCAACATTTTTTATTTTGGTCCTTTTGAGGTTGGCAGGCAGAAAATGCCAACCTTTTTGTGCAACAAGCAACAATGTTATATTTTTGTGCAATTTATGTAAAAAATAAAAATACAAAATAAATAAATAGGATCACGACTGTTATCACCAAGTATGGTAGACATTAGACATCCTCTCAGATCTTCAGACGCTTAGATTATTTATTGGTGGGGTAATGGGGGATAATGAGAGGAAAATGGTGATGAGTTTTATTTACCTATATTCTGATGTTCTTTTTAGGGTTCCTTACTCAAAAGGTAAAAAACGGGACCCTATTACTAAGACTTCGCTGTCCGTCTGTCTATCACAGGGCTGTATCTCATGAACCGTGATAGCTAGACAGTTGAAATTTTCACAGATTATGTATTTCTGTTGTCACTATAACAACAAATACTAAAAACACAATAAAATAATATTTAAGTGGAGCTCCCGTGAGCTCCCCATACAACAAACGTGTTTTTTTTCGCGTTTTTTTTATAGATAATGGTACGTTACCTTCCTTTGCGAGTCCGACTTGCACTTAGCCGGATTTTTGTAAATATTGCAATAGTGCCGTTATGTTCTATCGATGTAGAAAAAGATGGGTAAATCGAGGGGTAAAATTTAATATTCACAGCGTTTGTTTTGCCATTTCGCAGTTGTGGTCGCTGGTTCTTGAGTCGAGTAGTGCATTTATTTGTATACTAGCTGCCTGCCCCGGTTTCGAGTGCACTAATTACGATTGGATTGCCGTGTTGGCCGAGTGGAAGGTACTGGATTTTCAATCTGAAGGTGTTGGTTCGAATCCCGGCGTGCATCAATGGATTTTTCTGTTCGATAAATTTAGTCAAAACACGTGCTCAAAACGGTGAAGGAAAACATCGTGAGGAAACCAGTTAGTATTCTTATAAGCGGCGATGGGCTTGCAAACTGTCACGTATGGAATGCTAACTACTGCAAAATGTGGGCATGTGTCAAATATAATGTTTGGAACGTGCCTCTGACTACCCCCGCTAGACATCTTCAAAGGATCTAAGCGTCTGGAGATTTGAGAGGATGTCTACCGTACTTGGGGATTACAGTCGTGATTCTATTTTTTTTTTAATTACGATTATAGGTAAATGTTTGATAGGTTACATTATTGCAATTTTTGTAGGGAAATCTATTTTTAATTAAATTATGGCCTATTTTACATGCTGATGATGATAATGTATCTTTAACGGCATTAAGGGTCTGTTTCATCATCTTCAAGTAAAGTGTTGATTAGTTACTTTCCAGTTAGCGCTAAATTAATGTATGAAAGTGTCAAAACTATCAAATGTCATATGGTACGTTCGTTTTTGGTAATCGCCGAGTAGCTTACTTAGGACTTATAAAAAAAAAAAAAAATCCAGTTCAGTTTTTACAGTTTCAGTTCTTCAAGTAGGTTCTTAATTTATTTAATATTTTTGTGAACTAAATACATTTCTCCATTTATTCGTTCTAGATTATTTACGTGACATAACAAAGTAAAGATCACGCATCAGAAACTTGACAATGACAGAAAAAAAACATGTATTTCTTTATCATATAAAACAAAGTACCTACACCATTTATAACTTAAAAACTACTGGATATGACTCGGTCCCGAACTATTATTTAAAAAATTCAAAGTGAAGGAAGAAAACATGAAGAATTTATAGTGTAACCTAATGTATCAAAAATCATGTTTTTTTTGCGAAGCCAGGTTACCTTAAAAGTATTTTTTTATTATAAAAACAGGATAACATGTCCAATATTACAACATTTTATGAAGCACTCATCACTATTACGAAAAAAACAAGCCACGGTCACTTTTAAAATCTAATCTAGCAGCCATTAAGGCGAGTAATAAATGTTTTTGATGAATGCAGAATCGTTTTTTCTCAATAACCGCAAAACATACAGTTTTGTTTTTCATAGATTTTTAGGAAGATATTTCACAAAGATAACTTAAGGATATAATCTAGATAAATTACAGACAGAAACATGATTGGTGAAACTTTTCTCGATAGATTTATTTTCCGAAGTTGGCTCTTCAAAAACACTAGTTTCGTTTTTAATCAAAGCTATGAATAGCTAAACCGTTCATTTTTATATAATTCGTTAGATAATCTTACTAGGCTAAGTAAATTACAGACAGTTTATTTTTAAATTTTATGGTTTTCAAGATAATGCAGTTTTATCACTTTTTCCGTCTTATCCGGGTAGACTCAGCCCATACAAAACGTCAAAAATGTCACTTATCACCCTAAGGGAATTAAATGTCACACCTGAAGCTACTGTAGGTACTTTAGGGGTAGTATAACTGGCACAAGCTGAGCGATTAGCGGCGAGCATAGCGTTTAATTGATTTAATCAGAATAAGTTTTCTGTTAAAAATACTCTTTCAAGATCTTTTGTAAAATCCTTCGTCGGGCTAAAAATCACTTTTGCACCATGACATTATTATTTATATTTTTAGGGTTCCGTACCCAGAGGGTAAAAACGGGACCCTATTACTAAGACTTCGCTGTCCGTCTGTCCGTCGGTCTGACACAAGGCTGTATCTCATGAACCGTGATAGATAGACAGTTGAAATTTTCACAGATGATGTATTTCTGTTGCCGCTATAACAACAAATACTAAAAACAATAAAATTCCCATATAATTACAGCTTTTATAAACGGTACGGAGGCCTTAATGCGCGAGTCCGACACGCACTTGACCGGTTTTTTAATTAGTTACCAGAATGAAATCTTAGTAATATCGTTTGCGATTTTATTTTTACAAGCTTGACGGTCACGCTTCGGCTTCTGTGGTAGGTCAGGACATGCCCCGGGGACAACCTCGGCGGGTGCCAAAGTGATGAAAGGTTTCTGCGCCGACACTTCGAAACCATAGGAATTGAGGCGTCATCACTCACGCGGAGGTTTTCACGTGTTCTTAGCTTTACCACAGATAAATGTTACTAGGCACAGTATACTTCTATACTAATATTATAAAGAGGAAAGATTTGATTGTTTGTTTGATTCGAATAGGCTCCGAAACTACTGAACCGATTTCAAAAATTCTTTCACCATTAGAATTCTACATTATCCCTGATGAACATAGGCTATAGAATATTTTCAAAAATATTAGGGATCCGTATGAAAACTTCGATAATGTAACCCAAAGTGTGAAAAAAAAACCAAAAAAATCTTTATATCGCGTATGCTGTGGAAATTATTGACAATAGAGCAAAGTAATGTACTACAGTTTTATAAATAACATCAATATCTACACAAAAGTCTATAATACCATATGTCTAACTATTAGGGATCCGTATGAAAACTTCGATAATGTATCCCAAGGTGTAAAAAAAATACCCATAAAATCATTATTACACCCGTGCGACGCCGGGGCGGGTTGCTAGTATTTTTATACATACAACTGAGCTGTATGCCTTCTGTAGGTTGTGGGTTCGATCCTAGGATAAGTATTTGTGTGATGAACATTAGATGTTTGTTCTGTGTATGTATTTACAAAAAAAACGTTTATAAGTATTCCATCAGTTATCTAGTTCCCATAGTAAAAGCTTTGCTTAGTTTGGGGCTAGATGGCGTTGTGTTTGAAAACGTCTACCAAAATCCATCAACATACTACGTAGACCATCAAATACTTGCTAATATAACAGCAATTAACAGATATAATAATAAATTTTGTTAGACATTTCACACAGCGCCATCTAGCCCCAAACTAAGCAAAGCTTGTACTATGAGAGCCAGATAACTGATAGAATACATATCTACGTTTTTTTGTTGTAAATATGTATTATTATAAATAACACCCAGACACAGAACAAACATCTATGTTCATCACACAAATGTTTATCCCGGGTGGGGATCGAACCCACAACCTACAGCTCAGAAGGCAGAGCTACTACCAACTGAGCTGTGAGGCCAGTTAACTATATTACCAGTAAAGTTATTTGATTTGTAACTTTAGAAGAGTATAATAAAGTTTATTATTCTTTTCTCTTTCGTTTTGTAAAATAACTTCAGCAAGCAAGTTTGTACGAGTTAGTAGCCAACTTTGCCTTGGTAACAAAGTTCAAAAACTCACAGGCAATGTTAGGTATGTAGGGCAAGAGCGCTGGTTGTGGACATTTTAACAACATTTTATTTTACAAATAAACTGTTGAAAAAATTATTAATACGATGATTTTTAAGAGTATTCATCTATCTCTTAGGCTAAGCAAAGTTTTTGTAACAGTCGATATTTATTTAATCATTATACGTATTTAAATAGAAAAAGCCGATAATCATTGGTTGTGGGTAGAGTAATCTAGAGGTATAACGCATCAGAACTGTCACTAATCAAAACAGACCATAGACAAAGAATTGTATTAACTATAGATTTTAAACAAGTTTTTTACTATTGCTTAGATAATGACTGCCAACATTGAAAATGCCCAAAGCCGGGGTAGGCACCATAACTTGATTAATCATGTTATGGTACTGAATGCCATAATACCTACGCTTTTTATGCTGTTTAGGCACTTATACCTACGCTTCCAATACAATACCTACGCAGAAGCGTAGGTATAGGTGCATAAACTGTGCATAGTTACTATGAAAAGTGTACAGATTATTTTATTTATTTATTTCAGTGAACATAAGTACATTTGAATAAAAACTATGAACACTGGAAAATGCATTAGTATTAAAACTGTGTCGCGCTTTCCAGTGCCCGTCCTTAGGACTAGTTGAAGAACCAGACGTTCCTGATAATATAATGATTAAACTATTTAACTTTTAGTGTAGTAGTTTACAGTGTGGCTATTTTGAAAAAAAAACATGAATATCATGTTTTGATGTTGAATGCAATACCTAATGTTAGAGAATACCTAATCTGTACAATTTTCATAGTAACTATGCACAGTTTATGCACCTATACCTACACTTCTGCGTAGGTATTGTATTGGAAGCGTAGGTATAGGTGCCTAAACAGCATAAAAAGCGTAGGTATTATGGCATTCAGTACCATAACATGATTAATCATATTTTTACAAAATCACCCCGCTGATTAGGTATTCTCTAACATTAGGTATTGCATTCAACATCATAACATGATATTCATGTTTTTACAAAATAACCATGCAGGTCTATTGCCTGGTAGAAGGTACGTTCTCAAGTCGGTAACTTCACCTACTTTTGAATTACATTACTATTAAAATTAAGACGTTGGCGCACTCCACTATAATCTGGATATTCTCCCTTGCTCCATCATAAATCATAAATACACCATTATTTATTACTGATTCAATTTCACCCACCTACGTACCTTTTCATTGTTTATTTCGACATACATCTATACATAACAGAATCCGTTGTCGTGGATGCCGTAAAAAATACATCTCTTGGGCTCATTCGCCTTTAAATAAAACAAAAGAGACTACAAAGACTGTCGGTAAAACAATTGACTCTTCATCGATAGTCAACGTCCCAACACTAGTTCCATGATACTTGACTTTGAGTCGTTTCGAATTTCGAATAAGGTAGAGTTTGGCGTCTTCTGAAAGCGACGGTAAGATTGTACGTCGCGCGGGAAATGAAAGTGGTTACATATTTATAAAATGGAATCGATTTTTAAATGAGCCAATGGTTGGGCTCGTTTTGAGAGGCGGGAAATTGTAAGCTCCACCCAGCGTTGGTTGTCAGATGAACGTCTCGCGCGCTTTTTTGCTCATTCGCTCAGCGTCCACCGACGCAAGCGAACGCTTGTAATAATGCATAGCAATTTGTATGTTTACTCTCTTTTAAAAGCGCTTCTGAAATGGGCATCGCATTTAATATTGACTCTTAAATATTAAAACTTGACGACGTTTTATTTAAAAAGCAAATACCTATTTGAATATAAGTAGTAAAATAATATCAATAAAATAACTGTTAAATTCTTGATTACTTGCGTTAAACTACATTTTAGGTGCCTATTCACGTCACTTAGGTACATGTTTTAGCAGTAATGGCATGTCATATTCACAATCGTAAATAAATCGATAGCTTACAGTCGTTTCCCCACACTAGCTATAAACCAGGAGCTAATGCAGCTTACAGTTGAATCGTCAGTATCCTACCATCGATTTGCTGCATTAACTTGAAGCGTATACAGAGATTTATGTCGTTCTACGATCTCAAATGTTTGTTTTCGAACGAATAACGATTCGCCGAGTTTGATTTTGTGACTCTATCTACCTTTCTTTAATCCCCTTATTCTTAGTTGTTACCTCGAAACTACCTCGACTCAAACTCTTCCGAGGCTCCTCGAATTTCCCTCAAAAAGTACCTCATGTTTGGTATCTTAAATCGATCTTTTGGAGGTTCCTCAATTCACCTCGAATGTGTCTTTACGTCATCAGTCCAAGGAGATTTACAACAAACAAACCGTCGAGCCTTAATAAATTTGCAGTCTGTGGTGATTTCTACATGTCACGAAAGTCAAAGAAGCGCTACACGCATGCGTCGTTTAGAAGCTGTCGAGGTATATCAAGGTAAATCTCGAGGCACCTAGAGTAGACAGTTCTGTTGACTGAGGAATAGGAATCCTCGACTCGAATGCAGACTCGAGCTAATTTTATTAACTAAATCTACCAAGACACGGTTTCGATGTCGAGTCGAGGTGAGGATATTTTGAGGTGACAACTAAGAATATGAGGATAAGTCTTTCATTAGTCTAAGTACCTCATTGTTCGTTTTGTTTTCTTTAATTCTTTTCAAAAGATTATCTTTTTTTACAAGTACAACTTTTTTATTTAGCTAATTATCTACCTTTCCCGTAATAATCTCTTTTCTTTGAAAAATAAATATCTACTATTAAACTTTTTAACGAAAATGCTAGCCAAATCAATAGTCCAGTAACGCAGACTGAGGTAGGTCTCAGAGATCAGGTATAATTTATAAATAACTTAGTTTTTATCCGTGACTTCGTTCGCGTAGAATGGAAGTCGATTCTTAACAACTTTATCGTAGTACAATGAAATTCCTGAAAATCAAAAGAAAATTTTAGGAAAAAAGTATCCTATAATCCTAATTAAAGTGAAAAGGTCCATACAAATCACTACATAGTATAAAGCAAAGCTTTCCGCTTCCCGCGTCTGTATGTATGTTTGCTTATATCTTTAAAACTACACAACGGATTTTGATGCGGTTTTTTTTAATAGATAGAGTCAAAAAAAAATCAAAATCAAAATACAGTTTATTCATTGAAATCACTTGGATCATTTAGAACCGTCAAATTTAGTTAAGTTTAATTTAGTTTAAGTTTGTACATTGTTTGTTATTTTTTTTTAAGTCTTTGTACTTATTTTTAATACAAAATGAATCTTAATTATTATTGATACAGCGAGTTGGAGCAGTCCCAGGCTTTTTTGTCGTCTAAATAAATAAATATTTTATAAATATTTTATAGTAAGCCTTTTTACATAGTTTACGTTTAATGTGAGTGATTCAGGAGGAAGGTTTATATGTATAATACATGCATAATATAGTAGAGAAACACTGATAATTTTAGAGGTTTCTAATGTGATATCGTAAATAAACACATTTTTTTGCGCTTACATTGCAAATGCCGGCTGAACCCCACGAGATATATCAAAATAATGTACTACAGTATTGTACACCTTAGAAACGTCTACAAAAAAGTCCACGATGGTATTAGAAATGTCTTACGCACAGCGAAGCGGGCACGGGTCAGCTAGTATTTCAATTAAATCACAATGACCACTTTGAAACGTCTTAGGAGCTAGGTGAAGCGTCCCAAGACTAAACTATTTCTAAGTATAAGAAATTTCATCACAATTGGTCCAGCGGTGTAGCCGTGACAACGTCCCAGACAGATAGAATTACTTTCGTATTTATAATACTAGTATAGATAATAAAAATTAAAAAAAAATGACCTTCGAGCACCCTGACCAATTTTATAGAATGCCCTTTGGTCTTCAAAAACTCCTAATCTAATCTAACCATGTTTGGGCATATGCCAAACGATGCGTGTCTTTTAACATCAGTAACATTATCCACTAAGCGTTGTATTTTTATCGTTCCTTACCCAAAGGGTAAAAACGGGACCCTATTACTAAGACTTCGCTGTCCGTCTGTCTGTCCGTCTGTCCGTCCGTCGGTCAGTCCGTCTGTCTGTCACAGGGCTGTATCTCATGAACCGTGACAGCTGAAATTTTCACAGATTATGTATGTGATATGTTTCTATTGCTGCTCTAACAACAAATACTAAAAATAGAATAAAATAAATATTTAAGGGGGGCTCCCATACAACAAACATGATTTTTTTGCCGTTTTTATAGATAATGGTACGGAACCCTTCGTGCGCGAGTCCGACTCGCACTTGGCCGGTGGTTTTTTTGTACATCATTTCTTCGTTGGTTGGCTACAAAACAAACTGTTTGGCACAAATTTGAAATTAATAACTATCATTTTTATTTTTGCATTAAATATTACATATTTTCATAAAATGCATTTATAATATTAGTATAGATAGTATAGTTAAGGTACTGTTTTAATATTACTACTGCACGCCAAGTTCATCTGTCTGACTCCGTAGTCCTCAAGAACTGCCAATAATTTGAATTTGGAACGCGCGTTTGGAATCTCGCCTTTGGTACCTAAAGATGTCTGAAGACGACATTTCTTTCGTACATTATTACAATCGAAATCGATTCTTTTATGCCGCATCAATTTTTCGATAGACTTTGATCTTGTGAAGGTAGTCATTGGTGGTCCGATAATAACCATACAGTAGGTACCTATCATCACACTACAATATCTACTTACCTAGGTGCCTATTTGTATAGGTGCTGTTAGACTATTTATTTGGGGGACATAGCATGTAGGTAGACACGTTATAAAAACATAAATAAAAACAAAGATACTTTCATGTTCAGAAAAGTTGCAAAAGCCTAGAGACTAATAAATTTTCGAAGTTTTACGGAAAAACGTCCGACATTTAATTATTATGTATTAATATGTAAAAGTTTCATGGTTGATATTCAAAATCAGCTGTTCGATGTTATATTGGTAATATGTGAGAAAGTTGAATGAACGAAATGAAAGAAAACCATAAAAGTTTTGCTTCATAACCAGATGGGAATGTCTTGGAAAAAATATCAATGAACCATAGACAAATTTATGTCGAAAGACACTTTTTTTTCATTAGTTAAACGTCACAATTATAAATTCCTGCATTATTACGAACCGGCCGGCCGTAGAATCAGAAACCATAAAAAAGCCGCCACGAAAGGTCATTCCAGAATACTTATTACAAGTTACGTATTACTTCACTTCCCTTGCTTGTTTACTTAAAATGTTAACAATAAGCTCAGATAAAAACCAGCAATGTATGCTCTGGAATTCGATAATCGAACCTCTCGCCCGGAAACGAATAAAAAACGCGGCAAAACTTTCAAACTTGGAACTGAATGGAACGTCATTTTTTACGTCTGTTAGGGATGTCACAGTGAAAAATGATATAATTTATATCGGTAGCGGCTACCCGTTTTGTGTGCGCGTGATAAAATACAAATAAAAAATAAAAATTAAATATTTTTTCTCTCTTCTACTAATTTAAAATGTTTCCTTATCAACGCGCGGTGCGATGCGACAAAAGGTTTAGGGATGTGTGCATTTATTGTAGGTTATCGATATCGATATTTATTTTTGTCATAGGTGCACTTATTAGCAGGTACTTATCAAAAGTACCGTTTCAAATAAACGTAGTCATACTTGGCATTTTTTAATTAATCTCCATTTATATATACAAGCTTAAAACTTCACTTAGTTAAAGAAAATAGTTATTAGCCTAGTTACGAACTTACGAGTAGGTACAGGTAGGTAGAGGTACTAGTAGTGTGTACCTAGTATTTTTTTTTCATAGCAGTTATGTAAATGAGAAGATGCTCCCAGGACATAATAAAGTCTAATAGCTAATAATAAACAGTAGAACATTTACATTTTGTAGCAGCCGTAGCGCGTTGAAGTATATTAAAAAAAAAAGACAATAACGGCTCTCATACATCAAAACACAGTAATAAATTAAAAACTGCTGATAAGTTGCAATTACGTAGCTGCGCTCGTAAATTATACCGCCACTTTTTTGCTCATAATTGCATTTCAACTTCATAATTACAGATTGTATCGATAAGAATTGTAACATCTCTATCGCACACACGTACAAATCAAAGCGCGCGCTCTGGCACGAATGAAATATTCAAATTTGGAAGCTGATTCCGTTTATGGCTACTTAATTTGGGTGATTCGATTTGAATTCAAAAAAGGTTCGAAAAAAATCGAGCGGCCAGACATTCCACCGGTGGCGGTCGGTGGACACTTGGTTATACAAGTGTAGCAGATTTTTATAATTTATTAAAAGCGTGTCATTTGAATTGATTGTTATAGATGACCTGTGACTTATTTGGAAGTCGTATGTCCTTGTTTTTTGTAAGTATTTGCATTTGTAGCCGGTTTTTCTGTAGGTCATGACATGAGTATGCGAACGGTCGCTTTGTGACTCATAACAAGAAGGGTAAGATACCTATGATACTTAACTAAAAAAAATCCGCCAAGTGCGAGACGGACTTGCGCACGAAGAGTTCCGTACCATAATCTATAAAAAAAACGTTTGAGAGACGTATTTTATAAAAAAAATGAGATTGGAACGAAAATTGCAATAATGTAACATACGGTACTTGTCAAAATTTTTCCTATAATCATTATTAGTACACCGGAGCGAAGACAGGGCAGAGCAGCTAGTATATAAAAGTGTGTTCTTGTAATATTCACCGCAGCGCCGCGTGGTGAATTACGGCACCCTCTCACTTCGGGTAGGCTTCGGGACTTCAATTCTCAATGAATCGGATGATTTGTTTCTCATTCTCAGTCTTTCCACGGAAATGCCATGTCATTTCTCTGATATTGAGATGTATAATGGTTTTGTACGTAAATTTAGTCAGCATGTAAAATAGTGTTGACTAAAGTGAAATTTTACCATTTTTTTCCGAAATATATCCGAAATATACGAAAAAAAAATCTAAAATATTCTAAATTTATGAAGTTTCATTTTGAGCATACGCTAATTTAGATTTTAACGTAAATAAAAAAGATTGATCGATTTCTACGAAATTTTAGGTTTAGCTTGGACACAACAGAATCATCACCACTATCTAGCTAGGCACTAAATAAATAGTCTAACTAGCAGCAACGACACAAATAGGTACCTAGGTAAGTACATATTGTAGTATGTAGATAGGTAGGTACCTACTGTAAGGATATCGGACCACCACCACCTTCACTAGACCAAAGTCTATCGAAAAATGGATGCGGTATAAAAAAAATATTTCGTAAATAATGCACGAAAGAAAACTCATCTTCAGACATCTTTACATAAGGCGAGATTCCGAACGCGCGTTCCAAATTCAAATTATTGGCAGTTCTTGAGGTGAAGCACTACAAGCAGGGCTGGCTCGCATTTGGACAACGGAGTCAGACAGGCGCACTTGGCGTGCTGCCCCCTAACCACAACCTCTAAAGTAATATTATAACAGTATACCTAATCCTAATAATATTAAAAATGTGAATTGTGAGATTGTATATATATTTGTGCCTCAATCAGGCCTGTCGTAAAACATCGCTGAAATTATAAAAAAAACTCAAAAGGGATGATTTTGGTGTAGATGGCGCTGGTGTGCAACTATTGGTAATTTATCTTAGTTTCCTTAGTACCATACCAACTATTGGTAATTTCTAACTCCCAGTGCCCATTAAGGCGCATAAAACGATCGGTACCACACTCGGCTCAGGATAAATAACCACAAAATATCATAAATTTATACGCACACCGCATTCAAGTAAAAAAACTCGTATTTAGCTTATATCTCACTTTTGTTGCGCCCGACGAACGTATCCAGTAAAGAGTTGTGTGGATACGACCTATAAAAAAAAGAACTAAGAGTATGTTTACCGTACTTCGGGATATCACGACTGTTATCACCAAATACGGTAGACATACTCTCAGATGTCAAGGCGCTTAGATCCACGAAGATGACAAAAAGGGGTCCATCTATCGTCGTCTGTCATAGTGTGTCAATTGTTAAAACTAATGTCGATCGATCCATCTTTCAAATATGGTCCGAAACGATGTGACGTTTGTCCCGATATATCGTTGTTTTCAATAGTAGACTAGTGCGGTCAGGGGACCGCACTAGGATTCCGTGTCGTGGATAACTACGAGTTCCATGGCACCATAACACTTAGAACATTATAATTATACATATCTTTGCCTTTGCCATAGAACCCGCATCGCTTTCGTCTCGCCACTAAAGTAGTATAGTAGGTATACCTAACTTTTAATAAAATTAAACATTTGTTTTTACGCAAATAAATAACATGATAATTAATGTAATAGAGCATTTAATTATTTCCAATGCATAAAATAAAAGGACCTACGGCAATGAAAGAAGCTGGAAGCAAAAAATACTTTAAAAACTATATGGTTACAATAATTATCATTATTATGGTAAAGATTAATATTTTGTCATATCCATACTATGATTTCCTTCATTAGCCGGACAAAACCAATGACATTTACCACTGCTACTCATCATGTAAAAGATTCTAACAGCCATTTTAATCAAACAATTTAAAACCTTATCTGTTGCAATTAAAGTTCAAAATAAAATGTCAAAATAATTCGATTAAAAACATTTCGGTAGGTGTGAAAGTTATGACATTTGAAAACGGTGGTACGTAGTTTGAAATTTGAATTTTTGTATATCGTCTACCGTTTGAATTGAGAACTACCGAATTCCGAATACAACTACTGAGATATCTTTGTGGGAATATTGGATCCGAGGAACTAAAGTTCGTTGTGTAGATTCTAAATTCAAATTTAAAAAAAATATACAAACTGATTCGAAAATTAAATTCAACCATGTTGTCAGCTTTGTGTGACAATAGTGTAAGACGTATTTTAAAGAAATTAGTTTTGAGGTTTCATAAAATTAGATACGAAAATTCAATTAAACCATAATTATGTAAAGAACTAGTGTAAAGAATACTTTGAAGAAATAATTTCTCTGTTAAGAAATAAATACCAAGACTAAATACAAAAATGTAGCTCGTATAAAAAGGCGCAAATACATTTTTTTCAAGACATGACAGATCAAATTTCTGACGCATTAAGCGTTTCGTAAAACATCTGAGTAGTATTAACATAAAAAAAAGTATTCTATTTTGGTAAATATACACAAAAAACTCGGCCAGTTTCGAGTCAGACTCGCGCAAGAAGGGTTTCGTACCATAATCTATAAAAATGGCAAAAAAAACATGTTTGATGTATGAAATGACCCATTTAAATATTTATTTTATTCTGTTTTTAGTATCTGTTGTTATAGCGGCAACAGAAATACATAATCTGTGAAAATTTCAACTGTCTAGCTATCACGGTTTATGAGATACAGCCTTGTGACAGACAGAAAGATCACCAGGCAGACAGGGGAGTCTTAATACTGTCCCGTTTTCACCCTTTGGGTACGGAACCCTAAAAATTACGACGTGGTTAAGTAACAAACAAGCATCACTTTAATATTAACGTGATGGCATCCACTCCTACCGATTATTATTTTGATAATTTAAACACGCAAGGGGTAACCATTTAATGTTGATGCTTATATTACTGCACGAAGGTGTAGCTAGATTACTTTAGCTGCCATCACCAGCTACCAATCTGCTATGAACCTACTAGCTGGACCCGCGACAGACGTTGTCCTGTCTTAATTTAAATAATCACATAGAAAAAAAGCACTTTTAGTTTTTTAATTTTACAATTCAAAATTCAAAATTCATTTATTTGTTTAGAATATGGTTAGTAAAATTAATGGTAATAAATGTCAAATAAAGTTTCACATATTCTAGTCAATAATTATATACATACCTACCTATCTATATTAATTACAATCATAATAATAATGTCAACAAATTAAATTAGAATAAAGTATTAAAATTATGTAATTGCATGCAAATAAAGAATAATAAAATGTCAAATCTCAAAAAAATCATCAATTGAATAAAAACAACAATTACACATTCCGATTTCTGTGCATAAAAGTACAAAGTTCGTTAGTAAACTTTAACACCCCTTTTTACCCCGCCCCGTTAAGCGATAAAAATCAAAAAGTCATAAATTATGAGTTTCTTTAATTGCATTGATAAGAAATAATACTCTATTTCAAGTAATTTTGTTAATCAATTTTAACATCCCTTTTACCCCATTAAGGGATGAAATTCAAAAAACCCTTAAAGTCATGTTTATTTTTATATTTTGAAATTATATACCACATTTCATTAGTTTCAAATAAAAAATGGCAGTGTTTCATACAGACTTTCATCCCCTATTTCATTCTCTTAGGGTTAGAATTTCAGAAAATCCTTTCTTATCGGATGCCTACGTCATACAAAGAACGCACCCTCCAAGTTTCAGGTCTCTGCGATGAACGGTTTTATAGGTATAGATAATTTAGTTCTAATTAAAAAACTATGCTTGTCGGCCTAGTTAGAGGTTTTTTTTTCGATGCAAAAGTCGTGGGTAGACGTGGTATCTTTTAGACATCTTCGATAATCTGAGTGCCTGAAGATCTGAGAGTATATTTTTCGTGATACAGTCGCAAATAGATACATATTATTTCTATCTACGTTATGGCATCTATATATATAAATGCAATTTTTGTTGTAATTTTATAACTCAAGAACGGGCTCACCTATCCAAACCAAATGTTTAGGCTTTGTTCGGACTATTTAGTAGATGGTTTATGTGAAGTTTACACAAAATCGGTAGAGCGGTTCTTCATTTATCACATTTTTTGTAACAAATGAATTCAATCAATGGGGAAAGGGAACGGGAACGGGAAATTAACGGGTTAGCTAGTTAAATATGTATTTTACAGTAGGTACTATTTTCTATAAGCGTTTTTACCTGCACAAGCCATACACTTTCATAATTTCCCAAATAATCCAATAAAACCAGGCTTTGGTTTTACAACCTATGAATATAAATTATATTTTTTTATGTTTTTTTTTCTCTAATCCCATAACGATATGGTGGCAGTGGTAGGACCAGTAGCGCGCTTCGTCTTTATAGCCCCTATATCAATTAGGTTGTTCAAATTGTTGCGTGAAACGGAACGGGTTCCGTGTTTGAATTTGGAAGTCGCCGACTGAACCGGGCATTCGATATATTATTATTATAATATAATATTATAAATGCGAAAGTTTGTGAGTTTGTATGTATGTTTGTTCCTCAATCAGGCCTAAACGACAAAACGGATTAAGTTGAAATTTGCTGTAGATGTACATATAATGCCCGAATAAATAATAAACTACTTTAAAAAATGAAAACATCCCAAAAACGCAAAAGGGATGATTTCTGTATAGATGGCGCTAGTGTGCAACAAATCTGACAGCACAGACTGAAAACATTCAGTCTTATTCGATTTTACCTAATTTTATTGTTGTCAACTCGCGGGCCTACTTATAACATAGGAGGCCTATTTATAAAAATAGGAGCTCGACCAAAACAATCGTCGACTGGGAGCGCCTAGGCGCTCCCAGTCGACGATTGTTTTTTTTCGAAACGAAAAAAGAAATACTTATGAACAAGCCACATCTGCTATTTTATAATGTATAGTATATGTGAATAAATATGTACCCATCTTTAATAACTTCGATAAATAATCCTACCGACCGCTGCAATGACGACAAACACACGTCGGCGCGTGGTCCGCCTTAGCTTTTCGAATAAATTAATGATATAAATTATGTATAATTACTTATCAAAAATCTATTCTAATAGAAATCTAGATCTACATATTACCTATCTTTAACAATAAATCACAAGTTGATTTTAATAGTAGGTATATAAAATATTTCGATCATAAATTCTAAAACGTATCATTTTGAAATAATATATTTATCGTGAAAAGTTTCTGCTATTATGTTTTCAGCTTAATAGAAATCTAGGTAGGAACCTGAAGTAATATACTTATAAAAATAGGAGATGTGGCTTGTTCAGAAGTATTTCTTTTTTCGTTTCGAAAAAGAGCAATCGTCGACTGGGAGCCCCTTAAGGCGAGTAATAAATGTTTTTGATGAATGCGGAATCGTTTTTTCTCAATAACCGCAAAACATGCAGTTTTGTTTATCATGACAAAGATAACTTAAGGATATAATCTAGATAAATTACAGACAGAAACACGATTGGTGAAACTTTTCCTGATAGATTTATTTTATTTTTATATAATTCGTAAGATAATCATACTAGCTAAATAAATTACAGACAGTTTCTTTTTAAATTTGATGGTTTTCGAGATAATACAGTTTTATCACTTTTTCCGTCTTATCCGGGTAGACTCAGCCCATACAAAAAGTCAAAAATTTCACTTATCACCTTAAGAAGAAAAGATTATCTTTTTAAGATTATTATAAGCAAAGAACACGTAAAGTATTCAGCCTAACACAATAGATACTAAGTATTGGTTCTTTTGATATTGTGTTGGGGTAACAATAAAAGCGAGAAAGTGATAAATTCGTTGTTTTGAAGTTATACTATATTTTAAATCATATTTTTTCGCTATTGAGTTTAATAATATGGTATAGCTTTTACCCGCGACCTAGCGTTAGCTGGACGAACATGCTAACTAGCATTAAGCTCGCTTAGGTACATGTTCTTGTATTGTGCAATAAATAATTATCTATCTAATTTTAATATATGTTTAAATTGTTTAAAGTAATAAGTAAGTTGTAGGGGCCGTTTTGGCCGAGTGAGAGGTACCTTGACTTTCAATCTGAAGGCCGTGGGTTCGAATCCCGGCTTGATTCAATGGATTTATCTATTCGATAAATTTATATGCGCATCAAAACACGTGCTCAAAACGGTGAAGGAAAACATCGTGAGGAAACCAGTTAGTATTCTTATAAGCGGCGATGGGCTTGCAACCTGTCACGTATGGAATGCTAACTACTGCAAAATGTGGGCATTTGCCAAATATAATGTTTGGACGTGACTAACTACCACTAGACATCTTCAAAGAATCTAAGAGTCTGGAGATCTGAGAGGATGTCTACCGTACTTGGGGATTACAGTCGTGATCGTATTTTTTTTTATTTTTATAATCTACTACATCATATTGGAAAATGTAATTATATATATTTTATCTAAGTTTATGAACAAACTGATATTAAATCATGACTTATCATTATCGCAATCAATTTGAACTATTTTTGTAATCAACAAATGACCACTACTGTGGTATGTTTCTTTCTAGACGAGTAATAAATGTTTTTAATGAATGCAGAATCGTTTTTTCTCAATAACCGCAAAACATACAGTTTTGTTTTTTATGACAAAGATAATTTAAGGATTTAATCTAGATAGATTAAAGACAGAAACACGATTGGTGAAACTTTTCTCGATAGATTTATTTTCCAAAGTTGGCTCTTCAAAAACACTAGTTTCGTTTTTAATCAAAACTATGAATAGCGAAATAGTTCATTCTTATATAATTCGTTAGATAATCATACTAGCTAGCTAAATTAATGACAATTTTATTTTTAACTAGCGACCCGCCCCTGCTTCGCACGGGTAGCATGTTATTATACATATAAACCTTCCTCCTGAATCACTCTATCTATTAAAAAAAACCGCATCAAAATCCGTTGTGTAGTTTTAAAGATATAAGCATACATACAGAGTACGTAGTGATAGTACGGAACCCTTCGTGCGCGAGTCCGAATCGCACTTGGCCGGTTTTTATATTATTATTATAGATAGAAAAGCTTAAATAAGTAACAATAGGAGACCTCCAGAATTACATAATAGCACGTGCTTGGCGCCGGAACAAAACAGTAAAACAATGGCCGCTAATCACTTAAACAATACCAACAGGACCACCCAATCACTTCTTTATTCATCCAGTCTACAAGTTTTACAACTACAATATCGTCACCAAAATTATAAGAAAAAAAAATAGCGTTTGACTATGGTTTTTACCTGAATTTTCGTTGAGGGTGGGGGGAGTGAGCGGGGCATGAACGCGGCAGTCTGGCTCCGACTTCGGCCACGGAGCATCACGTAGCCTAATCCGAGCATTATACTATAGCTGTGTTGTGCCAGGACTGTTATTAACGAGAAACTTTTTTTAAAAATATTTTTTATTTGTGAACTTTGTACGTACGTGTTTTTATTGATAAGATTAACAGTCGTGCCGTGTCGTGTCAAGTGATTGATCGCAACAAAAGAAGATTTTTTTTAATCGATTATTTAGTGTCGAGTTGTGCGTTGCTTTGGATTTTTGCGTTTTGAGGTGAGTAATTAGTTTTTTTTTATTTTTTTCTGTTTGCCGCACACCGCCGATATGTAAAAGTTAAAAATCTACTCTTAAATTTAAAAAACAAATATTTTCTTTACAATAATAATTGTTCATAATATTAACACCAATTTAACTATCTACCCTCTATTCGCTACATAGGTTAAATTAATGCTTTAAAATCTACCCACCTGTTTATTCAAATATACAAATCACTCAGTAGTAAATACAATTTCAGAGATTTTTCAGTATTTTTTTGTTAGGTACCTAACATTTAGTTACACATTATATTGCATTTCATAGAACATACCTATTGTAACTTCGATTTGAAGTTTAAAAGTTAGGCCTATTTTTCTTTGATAGTTATGTAAAGACTTAGGGAGTAGGTAGGTACAAGGATGACAATATAGATAAGATAGTGATCTTATCGTGATAATCTTAGATGACTTGACTAAGTAGTTGGTATCTAAAAACATTAGTGCTTACTGAAATAATTGTAATAATTCGTTTAAAAATTAAAAAGAAAGAAAGAATAAATTTATTTTGTGTCAACATAATCTCTTAAAACTAATCAAATAAAAACCGGCAAAGTGCGAGTCGTACTCGCACGAAGGGTTCCGTAAAATCTATAAAAAACGGCAAAAAAACACGTTTGTTGTATGGGAGCCTCACTTAAATATTTATTTTATTCTGTTTTTAGTATTTGTTGTAGCAGCAACTGAAATACATAATCTGTAAAAATTTCAACTGTCTAGCTATCACGGTTCATGAGATACGGCCCAGACGGACGGACAGCGAAGTCTTAGTAATAGGGTCCCGTTTTTACCCTTTAGGTACGGAACCCTAAAAATGACCTACATATTAGCAACATTGACAACAAAATTGGTCACCACTTAGTCACTCAGCCATATGCTGCAACAGCGAGAGTTGATGCAGCGCTGATTTTCAGTGGTTTTTGAAGTTAAAATTGAGTAAATTATGTGAAATACTAAAAATGTGAGCAATCAATGTTTGGACGTGCCTCTGACCACCCTTTTAGACATCCTCATGGATCTAAGCGCCTTGAGTTCTGAGAGTATGTCTACCGTACTTGGGGTTTATAGCCGTGATCCTATTATTTTTAGTTTTCATCTATTTTCAGCTTTTAAAAATGATACCAGATATAACCAGGTACTTAAATATACCTATTAAATGAACAATTAACACACTCCCAGTTAATTGCAACCCATTAACCCTCAAATCGACTGTTCCCTCCCTTAATTCAATAATAATAAGTATATCCACGTGCAAAGCATTCAAGGGTTGATACAGGGGTGTATAATATCCATTATAGAAATGAATTTAATCTCCTACCCCTTCGGCACTTTTGTTATACGATTTGACAGCTTTCGTTTTGATAGTGACAGTTTGAAATTGGTCTTGTCTAATTTACATTAAATAAATCCTAATAATATTATAAATGCGAAAGTTTGTATGTATGTTTGTTCCTCAATCAGGCCTAAACGACCAAACGGATTAAGTTGAAATTTGCTGTAAATGTAGATATATAGATATATAGATCCCCGAATAAATAATAGTCTACTTAAAAAAATGAAAAAACGATAAAAAAACGCAATAAGGATGATTTCTGTATAGATGGCGCTGGTGTTCAACAAATCTGACATCACAGATTAAAAACATTCAGTCTTTTCTATTCGATTATTGAAATTTGACAGGACAACGTCTGTCACGGGTCGGCTAGTTAAGAATATTTACAAAATACACAAGAACCAATTGAGCTATCTAAAGACCGTTGCAAACAGTCTATAGATAGCTCAACCGATCCAGATCACTACTGGAAGCGTTCCAAAGATAGCAGCATTAATTTGGAGGTTAGAAGTATACGCATAACATACTAGCCGACCCGTGACAGACTTTGTCCTGTCCTGTGTAGTCAAAACTGATGTCAGATTTTTTGCACACCAACGCCATCTATACCAAAATCATCCCTTTTGCATTTTTTTATAATTTTGGAAATGTTTTACGGATTATAAACCACTCCATGTTTTAATCGAGAATTATATCTATATCTACATCAAATTTCATCTTAATCCGTTCTTTCGTTTAGGCCTGATTGAGGAACAAACATACGTACAAACTCTCAAACTTTCGCATTAATAATATTACAGCTCGCCCCGGCTTCGCACGGGTGGTACCTGGATAAAAAGTAGCCTAAATGTTATTCTGATGTATAATCTATATTAATGTAAAGTTTCATTTTAATCCGATCAGTAGTTTTTGCGTGAAAGAGTAACAAACACACACCCACTCACTCACAAACTTTCGCATTTATAATATTAGTAGGACAAGGATTCTTACTCTATTTTGTTTATTCGTAGTAAACTTTTCAATTTACCTGTCTCGGATTAACATAAGTATTAAGAAATTACTAAGAAAAGAGCTTCGATAACCGATGGCAGGTACCTTAGTTCCGTTCTTACCTACTATTTTGTTCCTTAGTTTACTTTAACTGGATTATAAAAAGGTATAATAACTTATATCAAAAGGTGAAATCTAACCTTTTTACTGTATTTTAAATTGTATTTTAAAATACAGTAAAAAGGTTAGATTTCACCTTTTAAAGTCCGCCTAATTTCCAAATTATTCGGACTTTTAAAGGCAAATAAATTTATTGCATAAAGATCTTTTGTGTTGCTTACCCCGGCTTTCGGCATTTTCAACTTTGGCTGTCAATAACTAAGCATAGCAAACAAACTTGTTTAAAGTCTATAGTTAATACAATTCTTTGTCTATGGTCCGTTTTGATTAGTGACATTTGTGGTGCGATTGTCTAGATTGTATTTCCCATAACCAATGATTTCCCGTTGTCAATTTAAATATGAATAATTAATAAATAAACATCGACTGTTACAAAACCTTTGTTTAACTTAAGTGATAGATAAATACTCTATTCTATGTTGTTTAAAAATTGTCGTTTTAATCATTTTTTTTCAATATAAACCGTTTATTTGAAAATTACAATGTTAGAGTGCCTTCAGGTCTCTTGTCCTGTAACAAACTCTAAAAAATAAGCATGAAAAACCTAGTCCTCCCAAAATAATTTTCGTATTCGGTATTTTATATTCCCAACGTTTCCTCCATAAAGCACCTCAAGGGGTCCAAGTGGGTTCGACCCTCTGTGGGCGTGACGCGGCCACGCCTGTAACAATTTATCCAGTTTTTGAGTTACCCCATTTTGGGTGCGGCGGGACGAGTTATTGAAAAATGTAGCTTTTACAGAGAGTGAATTATTCTGTGCTTTTATTGTGACATTTCTTTTTTCCAATATTTTATTTCATTATGATTTTATTATATTTCAACACACTTGCTCACTTGAACCTTATTACATCGTTCTTAGGGCCATAAACCGAGATATAACACACTCGTGCATAATAGAATTATCCCTACAAAGTTAAGTTAGTACTTAACTGCAAATTATATGTGAGTAAATAGAGCATTTTCAATTTCACCGGGTAATACAGTATTTCCTCGCAACTGTGTTGAAAAAGTACGTATGAAACTTGTGAGTAACTTGCTCATTAGACACTCGGCTAATTTAAGCCCTCGCCTTGGGCTCGGGCAGCAATATCGGCCTCGTATGTAATGAGCAACTTTACTCACTTGTATATAATATTTAATATAATATAATATATACATAATATACTATTATTGTATCTAGCAGTACGCCCCGGCGTAATAATGATTTTATTGCAATCTGGGGGCACGACAGTGCCCCCGCCAAGTCAAGCAATAAAGCGGCACGGCTGTACCATCCTTTTCTCGAAGCAGTTCAGGCCATTTTCGACCCCCTATAACTTCGTTGTGGATAAAACTAGAAGCCTAAAACTAGAAAAAATTTTCAGTAACCAAGCAGTCACTATATAAACACGGTATATTTCAAATTTCATTCAATTTGAACCAGTAGATTAAGAATAGTCCTAAGTTATTACGTAAAGGTAGCTAATTACGTAATAACATAAGACAGAAGGACCCTTAAAGTAGGGACTGAATAAATTAACCGACTTGGTGTTACATGGATCTCACGACTTTTTACGGTAGAAGAACTGAGTTGCGTGGCGAGACTTGGCTTTTTTTACAAGTTATGTTTTTAATAGTTTTTTTTACACCTTGGGTTACATTATTGAAGTTTTTGTAGGGATCCCTATTTTTTTGTGATAAATAAAACCTATGTTACTCCGAGATAGTGTAGCATTATAATAGTGAATTAATTTTTTAAATCGGTCCTGTAGTTTTTGAGTTTATTCGTTACTAGCTGACCCGTGCCCGCTTCGCTGGGGGACAGATAGTTTCACATCTGCTAGTATTCCAATCTTCGAAATAATTTATAGCCTATATGTTGCCGAGGACTAATAGCTACATAACAAAAAAAGTTTCATCAAAATCCGTCCAGTAGTTTTTGCGTGAAAGCCGGATAACAGACAGACAAAAATTACAAAATGTGTTTTTTTGGTTTGTGTTACTTTTATAAAGGCCCCTAGGAGTATTTTTTTTAGTTTTTATTCAAAGTACAGAATTGAACTCTTCTACAGTTTTATTATATGTATAGACAAACACATTGTGTGTCAAAACAAATATTTCCTCTTTATAATATTACTAGCTGCTCGCTCTGGCTTCGGACGGGTGGTACCTGAATAAAAAGTAACCTATGTATTATTCTGATGTAAAAGCTATATTACTGTAAAGTTTCATTTTAATCCGTTCAGTAGTTTTTGCGTGAAAGAGTAACAAAAACACACACACCCACTCACACACTCACAAACTTTCGCATTTATAATATTAGTAGGATTAGATAGATATAAAAAATGCGTCACTGACTGACTGATCTATTAACGTACAGCAAAAACCTTTGAACCTAGAAACTGGAAATATGAAGGGTGTATTACTTTTGATGTATAGGGGTGCACTAAGAAAAAGAGTTACAAAAAATCAATCCCTAAAAGGGCGCCGCGAGGATTGAAGTCTGTTAAAAATAACTTTACATAAACGAAGTCACGAGACCTTGTTCTTATTTTCTTACAAGCGGCGATGGGCTTGCAACCTGTCACGTATGGAATGCTAACTACTTGCAAAATGTGGGCATGTGCCAGTTTTAATGTTTTGACGTGCTTTTGACTAACCCCTTAAGACATTTTCAAAGATCTGAGCGCCTGGAGATCTAAAAGGATGATTAGGACTACCGTACTTGGAAATTACAGTAGAATTGAAACTATCGTAGTTGTTAATCATTTTTAAATATAAATTACCACGTTTTTATGGTTCCGTACCCAAAGGGTAAAAACGGGACCCTATTACTAAGACATCGCTGTCCGTCTGTCTGTTACAGGGCTGTATCTCATGAACCTTGATAGCTAGACAGTTGAAATTTTCACAGATTACGTATTTCTGTTGCTGCTCTAACAACAAATACAGAAAACAGAATAAAATAAATGTTTAAGGGGGCTCCCATACAACAAACATGTTTTTAATTTTTGCCGTTTTTTATAGATAATGGTACGGAACCCTTCGTGCGCGAGTCCGACTCGCACTTGGCCGGTTTTTTTAAACTACTGACGTTTCGAAACAATTCAGATGCTCTGCATGACCAAAAACGTGGTAATTAACCGTATTTCTATTTATAATGATTACAGTCGTGATCCTATTTATTTTATTAATTTAATCGTCTACTATCGTCCTATCTTTTAGTCCTTATCCATTTCAACCAGTATCCAAAAACAGTGCATCACTAATTGAATCAAAAGCGATTTACATCATTAGCGAACAAACAAGCAAACAGATCAAATCGCCCATCACTAGTTTGCAAACAGATCCCATCACTAGGGTTGGATAAGCGTTGCAAACGGCCAATTAAACCTGTTTGCACGGGGTACAACCCCTAACGACGTATCTAATTAAGCTGCCTGTCCATGCCCATAGACAAAGGAGATTTTAAAAATAAAAACAACATAAATCCTAATAATATAATAGCGAAAGTTTGTGATGGTTTTTCTCTAATCAAAAATAAACGACAAAACGGATGCAAAAAGGATGATTTTTGTGTAGATGGCGTTGGTGTGCAACAAATCTGACATCACAGACTAAAAATATTCAGTCTTTTTATTAGATTACATAAATTAGACAAGACAACGTCTGTCACGAGTCGGCTAGTCACTACATAGTATAAAGCAAAGTCGCTTTCCGCTTCCCGCGTCTGTATGTAATATGTATGTATGTCTGTATGTATGTTTGCTTATATCTTTAAAACTACACAACGGATTTTGATGCGGTTTTTTTTAATAAATAGAGTGATTCAAGAGGAAGGTTTATATGTATAATACATGCATAATATAGTAGAGAAACACTGATAATTTTAGAGGTTTCTAATGTGATGTCGTAAATAAACACATTTTTTTGCGCTTACATTGCAAATGCTGGCTGAACCCCACGAGATATATCAAAATAATGTACTACAGTATTGTACACCTTAAAAACGTCTACAAAAAAGTCCACGATGGTATTAGAAATGTCTTACGCACAGCGAAGCGGGCACGGGTCAGCTAGTAATAAATAAATGTGAAAGTTTGTGAAATTGTATGTTTTGTGCCTCAATCAGGCCTATACGACAAAACGGATTAAGATTAAATTTGCTGTAGATGTAGATATAATGCACGAATAAAACATAGACTATTGTATAATACTAGCGACCCGCCCCGGCTTCGCACGGGTAGCATGTTATTATACATATAAACCTTCCTCCTGAATCACTCTATCTATTAAAAAAAACCACATCAAAATCCGTTGTGTAGTTTTAAAGATATAAGCAAACATACATACAGACATACAGACGCGGGAAGCGGAAAGCGACTTTGCTTTATACTATGTAGTGATGAAAAACATCCCCAAAATGATAAAAAAACGCAAAAGGGATGATTTCTGTATAGATGACGCTGGTGTGCAACAAATCTGACATCACAGACTAAAAACATTTAGTCGTCATAGCAACGTAGTTTTGACTAATTAATGATACGCATTCTACCAAAATTCGTAGTTTATTTTATCAGTACAAGGTTTGTAGGGAAAAAAATGGAAGCTGCCTGAAATTGACAGGAAAAACCTATGCGATTATTAAAATTTGACAGTACAACGTCTGTCACGGGTGGACTAGTAAATTAAAAAATAAATTTGGTACTTAGACCCAGACACAGAGCCAACATCTATGTTCATCACACAAATATTTGCTCTGGGTGGGGATCGAACCCACAACCTACAGCGCTGAAGGCAGACTACCAACTGAGCTGTGAGGCATTTTTTTAGCTCAAAAGTGTTATATCGTAAAAGTAAATGACTCGATTTGAAAATTAATTAATTTCAAACTGCCATCTTGTTTATTAGTAGTTATTACAGTAATTAATACGATATTCTGATAATTAGGATATTTCGATTTAGATTTTTAGCTTGTAACTGCGGATTAAGACGCTGCCAGTCGACGATTATTTTTGTTCGAAACGAAAAAAGAAATACTTGTGAACAAGCCACATCTCCTATTTTATAATGTATAGTATATGTGAATAAAGATGTACCCATCTTTAATCACTTCGATAAATAATCCTACCGACCGCTGCAATGATGACAAACACACGTCCGCGCGTGGTTCGCCTTAGCTTTTCGAATAAATTAATGACATAAATTATGTATAATTACTTATCATAAATCTATCCTAATAGAAATCTAGATCTACATATTACCTATCTTTAACAATCAATCACAAGTTGATTTTAATAGTAGGTATATAAAATATTTCGATCATAAATTCTAAAACGTATCATTTTGAAATAATATTTTTATCGTGAAAAGTTTCTGCTATTATGTTTTCAGCTTAATAGAAATCTAGGTAGGAACCTGGAGTAATATACTTATAAAAATAGGAGATGTGGCTTGTTCAGAAGTATTTCTTTTTTCGTTTCGAAAAAGAGCAATCAGCGACTGGCAGCCTCTTAAGATATTTAATTAACACATTCTAGATTATGCAAGGATTTTACATACCCATGCTATTATAATCTAATCTTTATATCTAAAAACCGGCCAAGTGCGAGTCGGACTCGCGTACGAAGGGTTCTGCACCATCTATAAAAACGGCAAAAAATCACGTTTGTTGTATGGGAGCCCCCCTTAAATATTTATTTTATTCTGTTTTTAGTATTTGTTGTTATAGCATCAACCGAAATACATAATCTGTGAAAATTTCAACTGTCTAGCTATCACGTTTCATGATATACAGCCCTGTGACAGACAGACGGACGGACGATCCGATTTTACCCTTTGGGTACGGAACCCTAAAAATGAATCGCTGAAATGTATGTTCATACATAACTTCCGAACGACTGCACCAAATTGGATGATCATAGGGTATCGAGTCTACAAGAAACCCATGTCTGTCATGTATAGTTTCGCCATGTCCGTCCGTCCGTCCGTCCGCAGCTTAGCTCAGAGAGTTTAAATGCTGGAAAACTGTAATTTGGCATCTACGAGTATACCTACTAATATTATAAAGAGGAAAGATTTGATTGTTTGTTTGCTTGTTTGCATCGAATAGGCTCCGAAACTACTGGATCGATCTGAAAAATTCTTTTACCATTAGAATCCTACATTATCTCTGATGAACATAGGCTATAGAATATTTTCAAAAACGTTAGGGATCCGTATGAAAACTTCGTTAATGTAACCCGACGTGTAAATAAAATCCTATTAAAATCCTTATATCGCGTTTGCTGCGGAAATTATTGACAATAGAGCAAAGTGATGTATTAGAGTTTTATAGAAAACATCAATATCTACAAAACCGGCCAAGTGCGAGTCGGATTCGCGCACGAAGGGTTCCGTACCATTATCTATAAAAACGGCAAAAAAAACATGTTTGTTGTATGGAAGCCCCCTTAAATATTTATTTTATTCTGTTTTTAGTATTTGTTGTTAGAGCAGCCACAGAAATACATAATCTGTGAAAATTTCAACTGT
Source organism: Hydriomena furcata (assembly GCA_912999785.1). Taxonomy (NCBI): domain Eukaryota; kingdom Metazoa; phylum Arthropoda; class Insecta; order Lepidoptera; family Geometridae; genus Hydriomena; species Hydriomena furcata. The sequence goes on from OU538848.1 coordinate 2,955,043, forward strand.
CTAGCTATCACGGTTCATGAGATACAGCCCTGTGACAGACAGACAGACGGACAGCGAAGTCTTAGTAATAGGGTTCCGTTTTTACCCTTTGGGTATGGAACCCTAAAAAAGTATGCAATACCATATGTCTAACTAGGGATCCGTATGAAAACATCGATAATGTAACCCAAGGTATAAAAAAAATACCCATAAATTCATTATTACACCCGTGCGACGCCGGGGCGGACTGCTAGTGTATATATATATATACACATTAGTACCTAATGTTAACAAAGTCGTAGAATAAAATCTAAAAAATATTTTTTTAAGGGCCCCCTACACCTAATTATTAAATTAAAAATAAATTGTTTAACCAACAGTGGAATAACCAATAATTGTGGGAAAACTCAGTGCTGCTTACCGTCATGGTCTGACGGCTGACTGCGCGTGCGCACGATATGGTAATTTAAACTCTGTAACACGTTATAAATCAAAAAGATCTCTTATAACGCTACTTAGAAGGTATTAAAAAGCGTTGGTCAAAAGTGGATACCTCGACTTTCAATTCGAAGGTCGTGGCTTCGAATCCCGAACAAAATAGATTTCACTTTTTTTCACTTTTTAGACTTCGAATCAATAGATTTTTCTGTTCGAAAAATGTATATGCGCATCAAAAACACGTGCTCAAAACGGTGAAGGAAAACATCGTGAGGAAACCAGTTAGTATTTTTATGAGCGGCGATGGGCTTGCAACCTGTCACCGTATGGAATGCTAACTACTGCAAAATGTGGGAATGTGCCAAATATAATGTTTGGACGTGCCTCTGACCCCCCTAGACATCTTCAACGGATCTAAGCGACTGGAGATCTGAGAAGATGTCTACCGTACTTGGGGATTACAGTCCTGATCTTTTTTTAGGGTTCCGTACCCAAAGGGTAAAAACGGGACCCTATTACTAAGACTTCGCTGTCCGTCTGTCCGTCTGTCTGTCACAGGGCTGTATCTCATGAACCGTGATAGCTAGACAGTTGAAATTTTCACAGATTATGTGTTTCTGTTGACGCTACAACAACAAATACTAAAAACAGAATAAAATAATAATTTAAGTGGGGCTCCCATACAACAAACGTATTTTTTTTTCGTTTTTAATACATAATGAGTACAGAACCCTTCGTGCGCTAGTCCGACTCGCACTTGGCCGGTTTTTTTTGTCCTTAAACTTTGCTTAGATGGCTCTCTGAAAAATGTCCACAAAATATCACGTGGAAATGTATAACACAGGCATGATATGAATTTCCCAATCTAGACGTATGATTCTATTTTATTTTGTAATTAGATTATTTAAACCATCAATTAGATAGTTATCAGTATCCTGACATGTAGATACCCTATCTGTCTACTATCATGGAGTTAATCAGGGAATTTTTAGTAATCTAGATAACAAAATCAAAATGCTGAAAATATTTTATGAACTAACATACATAATACTTCTGTATTGGCGATTATAATTATAGTTATTAGGTATTTAGATTATTTACAATCGACTAGGAAAGGAGGCTCTTGATTTGTGATATTTTTTTTTGTACTAACTATTTTGTAGAGTACTCTATAAGCGGCGATGGGCTTGCAACCTGTTACGTATGGAATCCTAACTGCAAAATGGGCATGTGCCAAATATAATGTTTGGACGTGCCTTCGACTCCTCCATTAGACATATTTAAAGGATCTAAGCATCTGGAGATCTGAGAGGGTGTCTACCGTACTTGGGGATTACAGTCGTGATCCAATTTATTTATTTAAATATGCGGAACAACATAGGCACCCAATCTAGGTTAAACCTGTATGATGGCATACCTAGGTCCTCCGCCAGATAGTGGTTCAGATGAATTCACATTTTAAGATTGAAAGTGTCTACAGCTTATAGATAAAAGTATTATGAAGCCGTTTTCAAAACGTCACTAATTAGACATTATTATCAACAACGGGAATTACTCACGTAAATGTGCGAGACGGCAATGCGAGCAGGGTAGCGCGCGCGTTTAATGGTCCACTCACCCTGAAGAAGATTCTCTAGATGAATCGAAACATTGTCGGTGTCCTCATCGACAATTTATCATTTACGTGAGTAATTCCCGTTGTTGTAATAATGTGTAGTCCAGCTCACGAAAGTTTTGATAGTGAAAAAGTCACTAATTAGGTACAGGAAAATACGCCGAGGTTTTCCACCGTTCCCATTCACACTCGCTTAGATAGCCACAGCTAGTTAAACATGTTTACATATAGCGTAACACAGACACAGTCACAGGCGCCAGTCAGTAACAACATTTTTAGGGTTCCGTACCTGAAGGGTAAAAACGGGACCCTATTAAGACTCCGCTGACCGTCTATATGTCACCAGGCTGTATCTCATGAACCGCTATACATAAATAGTTAGACAGTAAATATTTTCACAGGTGATGTATTTCTGTTGCCGCTATAACAACAGATACTAAAAACAGAATAAAATAAATATTTAAGTGGGGCTGCCATACAACAAACGTGTTTTTTTTTCCTGTTTTTTATAGATAGTATGGAACCCTTTGTGCGCGAGTCCGACTCACGCTTGGCCGGTTTTTTATCTTGTTGTTTCTAAAGATAAAAGCGTTCGTGTCATTGAACATCGAAATGTGATAACACCTATTTTTTGTTATGCAGCGTATCCAAATAGTACTACTGTTGTTATTTTTTGGTTACCATTGGCGTCTGGAGCCTTACTACAAGCTCTTAAAGAAATAATAAAACACTTCTACTCAAGGTGCAAAATTGGCAACGATATAAATTCGTATGGTGTTACTTTCACACCGCGAGTAGTGTTGTTTTAATATTACTCAGAGCGGTAAGGGGGCTGGTAGCTGAACAAACTTAAGAGGCTGCCAGTCGCTGATTGCTCTTTTTCGAAACGAAAAAAGAAATACTTCTGAACAAGCCACATCTCCTATTTTTATAATTATTCAGGTTCCTACCTAGATTTCTATTAAGCTGAAAACATAATAGCAGAAACTTTTCACGATAAAGATATTATTTCAAAATGATACGTTTTAGAATTTATGATCGAAATATTTTATATACCTACTATTAAAATCAACTTGTGATTTATTGTTAAAGATAGGTAATATGTAGATCTAGATTTCTATTAGGATAGATTTTTGATAAGTAATTATACATAATTTATATCATTAATTTATTCGAAAAGCTAAGGCGGACCACGCGCGGACGTGTGTTTTTCATCATTGCAGCGGTCGGTAGGATTATTTATCGAAGTGATTAAAGATGGGTACATCTTTATTCACATATACTATACATTATAAAATAGGAGATGTGGCTTGTTCAGAAGTATTACTTTTTTCGTTTCGAAAAAGAGCAATCAGCGACTGGGAGCCTCTTAAGAGAGAAACTCCTGTAAGATTTGTCTATCTTAATCTTTAGCTTCAGTACTTAATCGTTATAAAAAATACTATATGTAAAGGAGAATGGACAAAAGTGGCCCATACTTAGGACCATAAAACGACTTCTATAAAAAAATACTAACATATTTTTAGGTATTTTAGGTACATCATTATGTACCTATGTACTTGTTACCGTGCGTTGAACAGACTTAAGAGAAAACCCTGTAAGATCTTGTTGTCTCAATCTACAGTTTTTATCGTTATAAAAAATACTATAGTAAAGGATAATGGACAAAAGTGGCCCATACGTAGGACTGCAACATAACTACATAGTATAAAGCAAAGTCGCTTTCCGCTTCCCGCGTATGTATGTAAGTATGTTTGCTTATATCTTTAAAACTACACAACGGATTTTGATGCGGTTTTTTTTAATAAATAGAGTGATTCAAGAGGAAGGTTTATATGTATAATACATGCATAATATAGTAGAGAAACACTGATAATTTTAGAGGTTTCTAATGTGATGTCGTAAATAAACACATTTTATTGCGCTTACATTGCAAATGCTGGCTGAACCCCACGAGATATATCAAAATAATGTACTACAGTATTGTACACCTTAAAAACGTCTACAAAAAAGTCCACGATATTAGAAATGTCTTACGCACAGCGAAGCGGGCACGGGTCAGCTAGTAATACCTATAAAAATATTACAAGTTTTATGTACATAATTAAGTACCTACTTGGTTACCATGCGTACGTTGTGAGATCTTGTCTATCGAAGACAAGATCACTATATCACTATCATATATCACTTTTATCGTTATAAAAAAACAACTAGAGTTAAGGATAATGGACAAAATTGGCCCCATACGTAGGCTACAAAAAAACACCTATAAAGAAATTCTCACATATAATTATCTACCTACTTGAATTTGTTATTAAAAAATATAAAACTTTCCTAAATATATGTTCTGATTATGTCAAATGACAAGTAATAAAAGTCTATCACATACTTTATTTGACTGTCAAAGTCACTAGTTTATGTGATGTTTTTAAATATTTATTTACAATTATGTTTTTGCGTCATATCTACAACCATCGCCTTAATACCATACTAGTTTTTACCGGCAAACTATTTTTTAAGACTTTATCGTAAAATATTGAATTTTTTGAAAATCAAAAGATTTTTTTGGAATAAAAAGTAGCTTACGTTAACCTTCAAGACTTTAAACCATCTCTATATGAAATTTCACTACAATCGGCCTAGCGGTTTGGCAGTGATAACATCACAAACAGACACACAGAGTAACTTTCGTATTTTTATTATTATTAAGTAGGAAATTTTGTAGAACCTATACAAGTTTTTATTTAATGATTATAGGTCCATTCTGTACTTTCCCCCTTAAATTATATAAAACTAGCTGACCCGTGCCCGCTTCGCTGTGCGTAAGACATTTCTAATACCATCGTGGACTTTTTTGTAGACGTTTTTAAGGTATACAATACTGTAGTACATTATTTTGATATATCTCGTGGGGTTCAGCCAGCATTTGCAATGTAAGCGCAAAAAAATGTGTTTATTTACGACATCACATTAGAAACCTCTAAAATTATCAGTGTTTCTCTACTATATTATGCATGTATTATACATATAAACCTTCCTCTTGAATCACTCTATTTATAAAAAAAACCGCATCAAAATCCGTTGTGTAGTTTTAAAGATATAAGCAAACATACATACATACATATTACATATTACATACAGACGCGGGAAGCGGAAAGCGACTTTGCTTTATACTATGTAGTGATAAAACATACAGCTAATAAAACCTCAAATCAAAATTCAAAAAGGTCTAACCTACAGTTAATCTAATTATAACTAAATTACTTTTTAAATTATTTGACGTTTAATATAAAACTGCTGTTCTAGTTTAAACGTGTTAAACTGCTAATAAAATGTGTTTACGACGAGTTGTAAAATATGACTTCTTAGTGAGAACTCAGTTTTTAAGGTTCCGTATCATAAGGGTAAAAACGGGACCCTATACTACTAAGACTCCGTCTGTCCGTCTATCTGTCACAGGGCTGTATCTCATGAACCGTGATAGCTAGACAGTTGACATTTTCACAGATTATGTATTTCTGTTGCCGCTACAAAAAATACTAAAAACTCAACATAAAATAAATATAGAGCTCACAAATTACAACAAACTATTTTTTTTGCCGTTTTATATTGATAATGGTACGGAACTTTTCGTGTGCGAGTCCGACTCGCACTTGGCAAGTTTTGTTTTATTTTAATGTCACTTGGTCGGTTTTTTTATTGACTAGAATATAATAAATTATGCACACAATACTCTCATAGTTCTGATTCCATATTTGATATTCTTCGCAAGTTTGAGGAATTTTGAACATAATTCTTTATCAACAGGAAAATAACTCTTGAATATTTGGTTTTATTATTCATAATATTTGTTTTTATTTTGTTATTTGGGTAAAAAAACCGGCTAAGTGCGAGTCAGACTCGCGCACGAAAGGTTTCGTACCATCTATAACAAAACGGCAAAAAAAATCAGTTTGTTGCATGGGAGCCCCACTTAAATATTTATTTTATGCTGTTTTTAGTATTTGTTTTGGTAATTTTTAATTTAGGCAGCATAGCAAACGAACTTGTTTAAAATCTATAGTTAACACAATAATTTGTCTATGGTCCGTTTTGATTAGTGACATTTGTGATGCGTTATATCTCTAGAGATTTGATTGACAACAACTAATGATTTCCCGTTTTGTCTATTTAACTTAACATAAGAGATAGTTATATACTCTATTGTATGTTGTTTAAAAATCGTCGTTTAAATCATTTCTTTTAATATAAACCGTTTATTTGAAAATTAAAATGTTGTTAATGCCCACAACCCTATATTCATATTCATATTCATTTATTATTGCTTGCAATGGTCTTAAGGTATCACAGAGTTTCTCAACGTGGACCCCGCTAGGGCACTACAATAATCTAATAATTATTTTACTAAAAATCTATTCTCATTTATCTATGAATATCATAGATTTCTTAATAAGCCAGCTGGTAACGGTAATCAATGAGTAATTACTTGAGTATATCACTAGTAATTAGTTAGGTCATGGGCATCCGAACTGTTTAATCTGTTAAAAGTTTCCATTCATTCACTGGCGCCAGTCGGTTGATGGACAATTCGTGTTATATTTCTAAGATTATTTCAACATACATTCGTTTTCATTCTTTCATAATAACATAATCAAATTCAAATTCAAAAATCATTTATTTCAATAAAATCACAAGGATCACTTTAAACGTCTTATAGGAACTAGGTGAAGCTACGCCGATTCTACAAGTTTAGAAGAATCAGGCAACAAACACGGCTTGGGGTCTACCTTTTTTTAATGATCCTTAATAAGTACCGAGATAATAATAAGTCGAATCAATGTATTTTTCTGTTCAAAAAAATTATATGCGCATCAAAACACGTCTCTACGATGGTTAAGGAAAACATCGTGAGGAAACCAGTTATTATTCTTGTAGGCGGCAACGGGCTTGCTACCTGTCACGTGTGGAAAGCTAACTATGTGCCAAATTTAATGTTTGGACGTGCCTCTGACTCTTTAGATACATTCAACGATCTAACGCCTAGAGATCCGAGAGGATGCTACCGTACTTGGGGATTACAGTCGTGATCCTATTTAATTTTTGTTTTGATAAGTGCTTAAAGTAAGGTCATCGGACTTCAGACATTTTTCGACCTTATGTAGTGTCTTAAAACACTCCAAAATATATACATCCTCAAATTTTAAGTGTCTAGGACCAATGGTTTAGGCTGTGTGTTGATAGATCAGTCAGTCAGTAACGCAATAGTTTTATATATTTAGATCTTACTAGCAGACCCGCGACAGACGTTGTCCTATCCAAATTTCGATAATCGCATAGAGTAACGCACGTTGCTATGACGACTGATTTGAACACGGATGTCAGATTTTTTACACACCAGCGCCATCTATGCCAAAATCATTCTTTATACGTTTTTTATCATTTTGGGGATGTTTTTTGTATCTACAGTAGTCTATGTTTTATTCGGGCATTATCTACAGCAAATTTCATTTTAATCTGTTTTGTTGTATAAGCCTGATTGAGGCACAAACATACATACAAACTCACAAACTTCGCATTTATAATATTATTAAGATTACATTTCGATATGAAAGTAACATTGCACTCGTCCTGTTACCGACAAAAACCAGTTTCATCAAATGACTATTAATAATTAAAAACTGGACAAGTACGAGTCGGACCCACGCACCGTTGGTTCCTTACAATCTTCTTATAGGTTTTTCAGTAATCTATAGGTAAAGAACTATTAGTAATAATATAATCATTTTAAATAGAAAATAACGTGATAATTAGCTGTATTTCTATTTAAAAATAACTATTTAAAGTTTTTTTTTGTAATTTTAGACCCAGTAGTTTCGGAGATAAAAGGGGAAGATAGGGATGTACGGACAGACACAATCAGGGTTTCGTTTTTTTCTGTTTAATTTACGGAACACTAAAAACGTATTACTAATTCGTGTGAATAGAAACATGCAGCATCATTCGTTCTCCAATTAGTTGTGGCTACTGTAAAATGTCTGTCTTCTTTTTCCGATGTCGGTATAGTGTAGTAAAAACTATATGACCTCGACATCGGTAGTGTAGTGGGTGCTCGACAAAAAAACATGAGTTCGATGAAATTGTTTTTTTTTTACTTTTTTATATCAATTTTATGATTTGTACATGTGTATTTAAGTTCAAAATTAATAAATAATAATAAAACTTGCAAATTGACAATCTAAATATAACAAGAGCCGCGTTAACCGACTGGGAGGTACCTCGACTTTCAATTCGAATGAGATTTTTTATAAAAAAATGATATGCTCATTAACTCATGCTTAATGAAGAAAAATACCGTAAAAAAACAGTTTAGTATTCGCTAGCTTGAAATGTATTTAATGGACAATTTGGGCATGTGTCAAATGTTATATTTGGACGTACCTATCTACCTCTGACTACGCCCTTTAGACATCTTTAACGATAGCGCCTGGAAATGAGAAGATATCTACCGTACATGGGGATTACAGTTCGATTACTGTTCAAGTCAATCTACTAACTGAAATATAATTTTGTACTCCCCTTACCATCCAAAATGAATTAATTATGAATTTCGATAATTCCTTTGTTATTGCCTCCTTTCCCCTACAAAAATGAAAACACCAAATTTCAAATTTCTAGGACCACTGGTTTAGACCAGTTTTCAGTCAGTCTGTCAGTAACGCAAGAGTTTTATGTATTTAAATGGGAAGAATAGACCAAAACCCCCCATCTTGTATATAGCAAAAAGCAAAAAGAAGAAAAATACACATTTTATTGGAAAAATGGAGGAGTCCTTTGCCCAAAAATTGGCATCTCCATAATAAAACAAATAAAATAATAATAATATACTTAAGTTAATAATTAGTAATATGTAGGTATATTGAATTTAATGTATTGAATGTTACTTTGAAAAGGAGAATAAATGGCTGTAATAATAATAAATAATTTTATCACATTTTTTTTTCTAACCTATATTGTCCCACAGGTGGGCAAAGGTCTCCCCCATTTTCTTCCAAGCTTTGCGATCGTCAGTTTCGTTCCAATACCATGACAATAAACATTAATAATATATTTTAAAAGATAGAAAAACATCGTTTATCACGATTTGCCTAATTACAGCTACTTACAGGAAAAACCAAAATAACAACTAGATATCATTTCGTTTTATCAGATAAGTAAACTTTTTATCAGAGCAACTGTAATATTGCAAAATTCTGATTAAGTGTGAATCAGTTAACTTATATTTTATTTATTACTAGCTGTTGTGACAGACGTCCTGTCAAATTTCAAAACATAAAGATTTTAAAACATATGGATCTAAATGCTGCTCTGTTTCTATACATATCAATTTACCCAAACTCCTTTATTTCAGCATTAAGGATAATTAAACATTATTCAATAAAAATGAGAAACAAACTTCCATAGATAATGAATTGAATCATAGATAAATACACATGTTTTGATAATTATGTACCTACGGAAATAATCACTACATAGTATAAAGCAAAGTCGCTTTCCGCTTCCCGCGTCTGTATGTAATATGTATGTATGTCTGTATGTATGTTTGCTTATATCTTTAAAACTACACAACGGATTTTGATGCGGTTTTTTTTAATAAATAGAGTGATTCAAGAGGAAGGTTTATATGTATAATACATGCATAATATAGTAGAGAAACACTGATAATTTTAGAGGTTTCTAATGTGATGTCGTAAATAAACACATTTTATTGCGCTTACATTGCAAATGCTGGCTGAACCCCACGAGATATATCAAAATAATGTACTACAGTATTGTACACCTTAAAAACGTCTACAAAAAAGTCAACGATGGTATTAGAAATGTCTTACGCACAGCGAAGCGGGCACGGGTCAGCTAGTAAAAATAATATAAGGAAATATAAAAATAAATAGGATCACGACTGTAATCCCCAAACACGATAGACATCTCAGATCTCCAGGCGTTTAGATCCTTGAGGATGTCTAAAGAGGAGTAGTCTGAGGCATGTCCAAATTTTACATACATGATTTAACTTAACCAACTATAATGGCAATTCTTGGCATTATCTAAACTAACAATGATTTAGACGTGTCTAAAAGTATTGCTGTCTCTTTTACTCCATACGAAACAGAATGAGATGAATGTCGTTAAGTTTAGTTTGTCAAGCTAAAGCTAAAATTTCGTAAAAAAACTATTGCTCTTATTCCTTTTTCATTTAAGTCTAAACTAGCGTAAAAAAATAAAGTAAAGGAGTGACCTAACTTAACGCGGCAGCCGCGCGTACATTTATTTTTATGTCTAAACTAGTCACGCGGCAAACTTGTGTCCTGCGAATTCCGCGCACCTTGCGCGCTGTGTTGGGACACACCTTTAGATTTTTCAGGTAGGTACCTAGTTACCTATTATAGACAGAACAGGATAACATAAGTGTCAGCTAGTATATTATTTTATTAATGAATGAATGAATAAATAGGAATGTAGGTACAATTATTCCTTTCGGTTCGTAATAATTAGCTTCGGAGTTACTGTCGGCGCTATAGTGCAGCCTCCTTGTATGAGGTAAAATAAAAACTCCTTAGTAGACAGAGTTCGAATTTTAAAAAGGTTGTGAGTTGGCGGGAATTGGAAAACAATATGGTGGATGACGGATTATTATTGTATTTTACGAAATAAACATGATGTGTTTTTGATTATACTAGAATCTGGTAAAAGTAGTTTACATAGGCAACTAAATTCATTATTTATTCTAGCTCTCATAACACAGCTTTAAAAGCAATATCCCACCATTGTGTGTGGTTACGTAAAATCTAATTGGGCATGACTTGAATGAGTCAGCACTACTCTTTGTTGGCTACCGAGCTACGCAACTACTTTTAAATAGATTATTGATAACTTCTATGGTGTATCTAATATATACAATATTCTCGTGTCACAGTTATAGTGTTTGTAACGAAACTCCTCCGAAACGGCTTGACCGATTTTTTTGTGTATATTCAGAAGATCTGAGAATAGGTCGTAGGGAAAAAACTGAAAGTGCCTTTTTCTGTGGGATTATTAAATTTGACAGGACAATGTCTGTCAGGGCAGCTAGTATCCTTTAATAATATATTGTAAATGCGAAAGTAACTCGTGTCTATATATGACATTATGACGGTCATACCGCACTGGGCCGATTGTGATGAAATTTCATATAGAGATAGTTTAGTGTTGAGATGGACATACTGCTTCTTTTTCCAAAAAAATCTTTTGATTATCAGAAATTTCAATGTTTTAAGATAAAGTTGTCAAAAATCGATTTCTGAATCTACGCGGACGAGGTCGTGGGTAAAATTTGTATGGTACCTAAATACCGTATCTTTAAAGTCGGTTTTATTTACAAGGTTAAAAAGAAATTATTTATTAAGTATGAGAAGAGAATTCATAGCTAAGCTCAGGTTTTGATTCTCAAAACCCTTTCAAAACATCGATCAAATCACTAATCCCCGCCATTTTTTGACAATAGACAATAACTTTTTTTCCGCAGGCAGATGTTCACAACATTCAGCCTATGAGGCACATAATAAAAATAATAATTAGTTGAACGCCCTTACCCCCTGTGGTACCGCCCTTAAAAATGTTTTTCGTTACCCTGTTTGGGGTAATAAAAGTAATTATAGTGGTTTGGTTGGTTTTTGCGTGCTACCGTGGAGATGCGTTGGGCGGACATCTGTCATTTTGAACATGTTTTGAAATTGAACGTTTTTAATTTTGTACAATTTTACTTTCTGACACATTGTTTGTAAGTAAATTCCTCCGAAACGGCTTGACCGATTCTTATGAATTTTTTTGTGTATATTTGGTAGGTTTGGTTTTGGAAAATCCAGCGTAAAGTTCGAGAAAACTTAGTTTTTTTTTATTATTGAAACGTCTGTCGGGCAGGACATCTAGTAATTTTATACAATCATTATAGTTTAATGTTGAATTAACATTAATGTACCTACCTAAGTCCTAGTACCTACATACCTAGGTATATAAGAAATTTTCATAACTATATTTTATGATTTACATACACCACACCACATTTACATAATAAGTAAAACTTGAAATGAAACAGCAACGCACACGATGGATAACTACATAAAATAATCAAAATTCTACCTATGAACAAAGGTATAAAAGTGTAGCTATCTAATTGTTACAAAAAGGCCCTGTCTCAGCATATTCAGGGTATTTACGACCTGCATATGCCAATTTCTGACAGATATCATGAGATTGCAGACATAAACGAACATACTCGTAATAAATGGCAATTTTAAATTGTATTATGTCTAGTATTTCCTAATGAGTACATACATTTGTAGTCTTTGTGTTGTTAATAAATATCTCTCTCAGAAATAATTAATTTTCGCACTAGAACATTATCGTCTCATAATAACTCTTAACCGAAATAACCTCCCTAACAACCTCCTAGCAGGAACAGGTCGAATAACCAGTAACCCAGAAGAGACAAAGACCAATGAATATAATAAAATAAAATGAATAGGATCACGACTGTTATCCTCAAGTACGGTAGACATCCTCTCAGATTTCCAGACGCTTAAATCCTTTGAAGATGTATAGTAGGGGTAGTCAGAGGCACGCCCAAACATTACATTTGGCATATGCCCACATTTTGCAGTAGTTTGAATTCCGTGACAGGTTGCAAGCCCATCGCCGCTTTTAAGAATACTAACTGGTTTCCTCACGATGTTTTCCTTCACCGTTTTGAGCACGTGTATACATTTTTCGAATTGAAAAATCCATTGATGCGCGCCGGGGTTCGAAACCACGACCTTCAGATTGAAAGTCGAGGTACCTCCCACTCGGCTAACAAGGTATCATGAATATAACAATAATATCGAATCAAACAAATACCATGATTTGCAAAACAATTTCTCTTGTCTATGCCCGCCCACGCAGCACTAAACTAGGTTTTTTTTATCGTAGTCTGTACCTACACAAAAGCGCCACCTATTTGTTGCAATCACGTACAACTTATTCATTCGCCGCGAAACTAGCACGTTATAGTATCTTTGTGTGTTCCATTTTCAAATGTCACGTAGAGGAAGCATTAATTAAATTTTCGTATTATGTTGACAGCACTGTTCTCTGGTGTTGCCAGGTTTTAAATTATTCCCCAGGTAAGTGTATATTTTGATATTGTTTGATACCTTTGTAAAAGTTTATATAATACGTTTAACTGGCCTCACAGCTTAGTTGGTAGTTACTCTGCCTTCTGCGCTGTAGGTTGTGTTCGATTCCTACCCAGGACAAACATTTGTGTGATGAACATTGATGTTTTTTCTGTGTCTGGGTGTTAGAATATCTAATATATCATAATGTATTTATTTACAAAAAAAACTGGTTCAGATAATACAAGATTTGCTTATTTATTTATAATTCAAAGTAGATCGATATCGAAAATTGTTAATAAAATAAAATGTCCACCAATGTTTTAACAGGCGTAGGTGTCTTAAATAAACCTATAACACAAGATAAGAACTAATAAGCTACCTAAAACCAATAACCCAAGCCTAAACATTGCTCAATTCATATAAATGCCTTCATAAAGTCCATACTTTCTACAGAACGACCTTCGCAGCTCCGTTTCTAAAACGTCAATAACACCTATATCAATATTACAATAAAACCCAGTTAAAGTACAACCTGAAATCGCTGCAATAAGCCAAAAACACTTCAAAGAAACGTAAATCACTTGGTTTATTTACAGATTCTAGATTTCACTGACAAAACTGGCGCTATCTCGCTCGCACTTCTAAAAAGTGCATTGAGGCGGTGGTTAAGCCACGCCTTAGCCTCCCCCGGTGCGCTATCTCGTTTTATCCTGTACATCTGTCTCGCTCACTCTTCGGTATCGATTTTCTACCGAGTTTGTTTACTCGGTTGAATACCTTTGGTGTTCATTTCGAAGCAGCAATGTAATAATGCATGTTGACTACTCGGAGGCGTTATTGGTTGGTTTCAGGTTGTCTACTCGCTAACCGAAATTTATATGCGTAATAAAACACGTGCTTAAAACGTGAAGGAAAACATCGTGAGGAAACCAGTTGGTATTTTTGTAAGCGGCGATGGGCTTGCAACCTGTCACGTATGGAATGCGAACTACTGCAAAATGTGGGCATGTGCCAAATATAATGTTTGGACGTGCCTCTGACTACCCCTACTATGTGCCTCTGACTACTAGCCCCACATAAATATTTAGTTTATTCTTGAAACAGCCCTGTGACAGACTGACGGACAGACAGACGGACAGCGAAGTCTTAGTAATAGGGTCCCGTATTTACCCTTTGGGTACGGAACCCTAAACACGAATATTGTCACGAAATTTCGTTTTCAGTTTTCGAGTAGAACTCCAGAAACGGATTTCGAGAGTAGATATTGCTATGATTTTATTTAACATTAACATGGGTATTTGAATTTATCAGCTGAAAATGTAGCCTTTTGCTTAGAATTGGAAACTTAATAGCAAAATTTATATTTAACTAGTGGGTGCAGCTATGTACCCCCCACTACACCCCCTTAGGGGCTGAATTTCGGAAATTTCTTTCTTAATGCACCCCTACACACCAAAAGGAATAGACCTTCAAAATTTTAAGTTTTTATGAGCAGTGGTTTAGTCTGTGTGTTGACAGATAAAAAATATTTACATAACTCCTTAGATTAGAATAACATGGTTAATAAAATAGTAACTATTTCTATCATCCATGCAGTATAAACAAAAGAAAACCGTACGAAACTTAAAGTTCCTATTTCTAAATATGAAAAAAACTAAATAAACACGATTTACCTATGTACTATTTACGAAGTACCTACTTCGCTTAGTTTGGGTCTAGATGGCACTATTGCCATCTAGACCCAAACTAAGCGAAGTAGGTACTATGCTATGGGAACCAGATAAGTGATAGAATACTTAAAAATGTGTTTTTTTTGTAAATACATACTTTAACACCCAAACACAGAACAAACATCTATACACAAATGTTTATCCTAGTTGGGAATCGAACCCATAGCCTACAGCGCAGAAGGCAGAGTTACCAACTGAGTTTTAAGGCCAGTCAGATTAAATTAGACAACTATTTCTAGAAACAAAAGAAAATAACATCTTAAAATCCAATTTCATAAAGGAACTTGTAGAAATAAGTAGGTATTCTATCAGTTATCTAGTTCTCATTATACAAGATTTACTTAGTTTGGGGCTAGATGGCACTGCGTGATAATGCCCACCAATATTGATTTATTTTATTTGTATTTATCTACAAACGAAAATCATCTTATAATTCCAATTACATAAGCAACTTGCAATCTGCCAAATTCGAATCGGATATCTCGATTACGGTCAAATTAGTATTTATCAATTGGCAACACTGATTGCCCCTTACAATGGCGCACGCGCCTTTTGTCGACACGCGAGGGGGAGGAATAATAAATTGAAAATATTAAACGTATTGGTATTGTTAATGGGAAGCCGGTGGGTGCTATGAATTTAATAGTAGCATGGTATTCGTATGTTATGATATGAATTGGAGGTTTTCAAGATCATTAGGATAAATAAAGTCGTGTTAGTTACACCATCTATAACTCAAGAATGGTTTGGACCAATTTTCTTCGTCCGGGATAGGATAATATAAATTAAAACATTTAAGAAATTAAAGAACAAAAAAAATTAAAACCCTTGCAGTGAGTTCAGTTAGATACCGCGATAAACGAAACAAGAACGGGAACGGGAACGGGAACGGGAACGGGAACGGGAACGGGAACGGGAACGGGAACGGGAACGGGAACGGGAACGGGAACGGGAACGGGAACGGGAACGGGAACGGGAACGGGAACGGGAACGGGAACGGGAACGGGAACGGGAACGGGAACGGGAACGGGAACGGGAACGGGAACGGGAACGGGAACGGGAACGGGAACGGGAACGGGAACGGGAACGGGAACGGGAACGGGAACGGGAACGGGAACGGGAACGGGAACGAGAACGGGAACGGGAACGGGAACGGGAACGGGAACGGGAACGGGAACGGGAACGAAAACGGGAACGGGAACGGGAACGGGGACGGGACTTAACACAACATTTGTTAATTCCAAAGCGATACGAAGTTCTCAGGGTTAGCTTCTTATAAATAGATATTGGTGGACATTTTACATAGCGCCATCTAGCCTCAAACTAAGCAAAGCTTGTACTATGGGAACCAGATTACTGATAGAATACTTATACTTATTTCTTAAGACGCTGCCAGTCGACGATTATTTTTGTTCAAAACGAAAAAAGAAATACTTGTGAACAAGCCACATCTCCTATTTTATAATGTATAGTATATGTGAATAAAGATGTACCCATCTTTAATCACTTCGATAAATAATCCTACCGACCGCTGCAATGATGACAAACACACGTCCGCGCGTGGTCCGCCTTAGCTTTTCGAATAAATTAATGATATAAATTATAATTACTTATCAAAAATCTATCCTAATAGAAATCTAGATCTACATATTACCTATCTTTAACAATAAATCACAAGTTGATTTTAATAGTAGGTATATAAAATATTTCGATCATAAATTCTAAAACGTATCATTTTGAAATAATATTTTTATCGTGAAAAGTTTCTGCTATTATGTTTTCAGCTTAATAGAAATCTAGGTAGGAACCTGAAGTAATATACTTATAAAAATAGGAAATGTGGCTTGTTTCTTTTTTCGTTTATAATACACAATACATACTTAATACATACTTATGATACATTATAACACCCACACACAGAACTAACATCTATGTCCATCACTCAAATATCAGCACTAAGGCACAGAAGGCAGAGTTACCAACTGAGCTGTGAGACTAGTCAAAGTATTCAACTAGATCTTTACGTAGGAAACGCGTAGCACGTTTTGTACGTAGCAGTCACGTAGCAATCCCGTAGACATCCCGTAGCAGTGACGTAGCCATCACGTAGAAAATAAACTACGTCGATTAATATTCTTTTGAGTATATTCTAATTTCCATAATATATTTTTAGCGCCTACAGTACTAAGACTAAAGTTATGCGCATCGCCAATTTTCGTGATTCCAAATTAGTACGAAAGTATACTTAAGCGACTAATGCCCGGTAGTCTGTCGTCAGTCACTAACGAGTAGAAATGTTGTTATCTCTAGATTCAATATATCAGCATTAGTGGTGTATTATAGGCTAAAATTGCCAAGACGCATACTGTTTTATTTAGTTTTTTAGGGTTCCGTACCCAAAGGGTAAAAACGAGACCCTATTACTAAGACTTCGCTGTCCGTCTGTATGTTCGTCTGTCTGTCACAGAGCTGTATCTCATGAACCGTGATAGCTAGATAGTTGAAAGTTTCACAGATTATGTATTTCAGTTGCTGCTATAACAACAAATACTAAAAACAGAATAAAATCAATATTTAAGGGGGGGCTCCCATACAACAAACGTGATTTTTTATTATTTATAGATAACTAGCAGTCCGCCCCGGCGTCGCACGGGTGTAATAATGATTTTATGGGTAATTTTTTTACACTGTGGGTTACATTATCCAAGTTTTCATACGGATCCCTAATAGTTAGACAAATGGTATTATGGGCTTTTTTGTAGATATTGATGTTATCTATAAAACTGTAGTACATTACTTTGTTCTATTGTCAATAATTTCCGCAGCGTAAGCGATATAAAGGATTTTTTTGGTTTTTTTTCCACACGTTGGGTTACATTATCGAAGTTTTCATACGGATCCCTAACATTTTTGAAAATAATCTATAGCCTATGTTCATCAGGGATAATTTAGGATTCTAATGGTAAAAGAATTTTTCAAATCGGTCCAGTAGTTTCGGAGCCTATTCATTACAAACAAACAAACAATCAAATCTTTCCTCTTTATAATATTAGTATAGATGGCGCGAGTCCGACTCGCACTGGGCCGGTTTTTTTAGTGCCTGTTTTTCTAGTAGAACTGTGCGTCTGTCGAACAGACTTGTTTTTATTTTCTGTAAAGGAAACAAACACAAATTACAGAATATTTACAAAATACAAAATAACCAGTTGAGTTGACTTTAACTATTGTAACATAGTTGAAACCTCGGAAAATAAATTAAAGGTACGTGATAAAGACCTGTGCAAAAATCAAGTGTAAACTATGTGTATTGTGTACTTAAAATAAGATAAAGATTAATTAATTTGCTTCAACATAATTTAATGTTACAGTTGTAGGTCTTAAATATATTAAAATGTTTCAATTATGTTCTACCTTTAAGGTGATAAGTGAAATTTTGACGTTTTGTATGGGCTGAGTCTACCCGGATAAGACGGAAAAAGTGATAAAACTACATTATCTCGAAAACCATCAAATTTAAAAAGAGACTGTCTGTAATTTATTTAGCTAGTATGATTATCTTACGAATTATATAAAAATAAACTGTTTAGCTATTCATAGCTTTGATTAAAAACGAAACTCGTGTTTTTGAAGAGCCATCTTTGGAAAATAAATCTATCGAGAAAAGTTTCACCAATCGTGTTTCTGTCTGTAATTTATCTAGAAAAACAAAACTGTATGTTTTGCGGTTATTGAGAAAAAACGATTCTGCATTCATCAAAATCATTTATTACTCGCCTTAATTAGGAGTGAAAATATTAATAAAATAAAAATACTAATCATGTAAGTTTGAAAAACAATATGACTTCTAAAAGTAACCCGGTAGTAGTAATGCGGTAGATAAAATAGTACCTACGTACTTAATAGATGTTATTAACTCGACAAATAGACCCCCACGCCCTCTGACCGCTGACGGGTACACGGGCCATTAGCGAAGCCCCCGGAGCGCCGAGCCTCTTGGGACTCCGCCCCAACAAGAAACCGTGAAATGATGCTAAATGATTTGGGGATTTCGCAGCGAGTTGAACAAATAATTACGTTTAGAAAACGAAATATAAATATTGGTGGACAATTAACACACCGCGATACAGCCCCAAACTAAGCAAAGCTTATACTATGAGAACCAGATAACTGATAGAATACCTACTTACTTACTTGTTTTTGTAAATCACTACATAATATAAAAAAGTCGCTTTCTCTGTCCCTATATCCCTATGTATGCTCAAATCTTTAAAACTACGCAACGGATTTTGATGAGGTTTTTTTTAATAGATATAGTGATTCAAGAGGAAGGTTTATATGTATAATACATGCATAATTGTAGTAGAGAAACACTAATAATTTTAGAGGTTTCTAATGTGATGTCGTAAATAAACACATTTTTTTGCGCTTACATTGCAAACGCTGGCTGAACCCCACGAGATATATCAAAATAATGTATTACAGTATTGTACACCTTAAAAACGTCTACAAAAAAGTCCGCGATAGTATTAGAAATGTCTTACGTACAGCGAAGCGGGCACGGGTCAGCTATTACTACATTATAAAACTCATGTTTACACAAAACCTACTTCGTTGTTATAAATATACAATACCAAATTGCATCTCTTATTTTTTCACCTTTAGAAGTATTATTTTGTACGAGTTAATTCCGGTGCCCAACTGATTTGGTCTTCATCAGTTTACCATCACCAAATGATACTTTCTGAATGCAAATGCTTGACTTGTTGCAGTAAATACTAAAATCGCTGTAAATATGTATGCTTGCAATATTCCGAATAAAATTTTGTTAACAATGGAACCAAACGGGTAGTATTGGTTAATAAATGACTGAGTTTTAAGGTAAAGATTATTTTTTGTCATTAATAAAATACAACTTGAGAACCTCTTCCTTTTTAGGGTTCCTTACCCAAAGGGTAAAAACGGGACCCTATTACTATGACTTCGCTGTCCGTCTGTCTGTCACAGGGCTGTATCTCATGAACCGTGTTAGCTAGACAGTTGAAATTTTCACAGATTATGTATTTCTGTTGACGCTATAACAACAAATACTAAAAACAGAATAAAATAAATATTTAAGTGGAGCTTCCATACAACAAACGTGTTTTTTTCTTGCCATTTTTTTATAGATAATGGTACGAAACCCTTCGTGTGCGAGTCTGACTCGCACTTGGCCGGTTTTTTTTTTGAAGTCGGTTAACAAATACTTATTCACATTCTATTCAAATACTAAACCATAATTTATGCAATGTTGCCCAAATGAGCGTATCCGGTTACCTCCCTAGTGGTTCGATTTGCTTTTAGCATTTTCACCCCGCGTCTCTTGGACCCACTGTGGGACTACAAGACCCACTGTGCGTTTGATTGTTTTGTGCTTGACAGTCTCTTGGGAGATGAGATTTGAGTCAATTTTGGGGTACGAATACGTAACTAGTGATTCTAAATACTTTCAATTTTGACATGAAGTTTTTTTATCTACACTATTTTGCTACTGCACAATGTGGGCATGTGCCAAATGTAATGCTTAGACGTGCCTCTGATGAACCCCTTTAGACATCTTTAAAGATCTGAGCTCCTGGAGATCTGAGAGGATGTCTATCGTACTTGGGTAGGTCGTGATCGTATTTTTTTTTTTTTTTTAAGTAAAACTTTTATTGTTTGTAATGGATAAACTTAAAAACTACTGAACAGGTTTTAGAAATTCATTTACCTATCTGAAGCTGCATTATCAGCGAATAACATAGGCTATATTTTAATTTCAAAAAATTGGAGATCTTCACGAAAATTGCAATAATGTAACCTAAGTTAATAAAAAAATACCTATCATCATCATAAGCCGGGGCGGGTAGCTAATCTACATATAATTTTGAGGCAAACAGTCAGACAGACCACCTGGTTGTAAGCGGTTACTGTCACCTATTGGCATCTGCAACATCAAATGTATTGTTTATGTGTTGCATGCTCCGAATAACACTTTGAAAAAAAGGGTTGCCATCTCCTTACTTCCAAAGTTCTTTCAAAAAAGTTTAATCCAAGTCAGCTGTTGCTTTTATAAAAGTAAAATTTATGTTATAACTAGTGAAAATTCGCGACTGCGTTAGCATGAAGTTATTTTTAACCCTCGCTGGGATACATTTGGGTATTCCTTTCTTAGCACACCCTCCTCCCAACAAAAGGAATACAACCTACAAATTTCAAGTATTTCAGACCATAGTTAAGGTTATGCGTTGACATCTCAGTCAGTCAGTCAGTCAGTAACGCAAGAGTTTTATAACAATACAAGCTAACCCGGCGAACTTCATATCGCTTTAGAATGTTAATTTCCCGTTCCCGTTAAAAAGTATCCTATGTCCGTCTCCTGGTTCTAAGCTACCTCCCCACCAATTTTCAGCCAAATCGGTTCAGCCGTTCTTGAGTTATAAATAGTGTAACTAACACGACTTTCTTTTATATAAACAGATATTAAAATTAAAAAATATTTCGTTCAAACCTCTAGCAACAACAAACATTGCCAACAATGAAAAACCAATTTAGAATTGAGACACAATTTCGAATATACAAAAGTAGAATTTGAAATTCGAAAATAGAATGTCAATGTTAAACAAACTGTCATTGCAACAATGGTCTGTTAGACCCTCGTAACCTAAACACGCGTGTCCAATAACAAATTACGTTTTTTTGTTAAGAAAATATCGGAACGCTACCGATTTTTTGTTAAGAAAAGAAAATATCGCAACGCTACCGTTATCTAATTCGTTTTTGTTGAAATATTTATGGATAACAACGCAAATTATATACGAGTACTTAGAAGATCGTCTTCTGCAAAATCTATATATAAACCCTTGCGTTATTTACTGACTTACTGACGATACTTAGAAGTTTGTCTCCTGCAAAGCCTAAATATATAAAACCCTATGTGTGACTGACTGACTGACTGATCTGTCAATCTTAAGCACAGCCTAAACCACTGGTACTTACTAAAAACTTGAAATTTTGAGACTTTTGGGATTTCGACCTAGGAGGCGTGAAGCGGGTGCTGAAATCATAAAATACCTTTACGTTGAACGAAATCGCTAGGGTTCTTCTTCTTCCTGTTCACCTTATCCCACTTCTCGCTTTTTTTTTACCATATTTTACTATTGAGCCTGTCACTATTATTACTTTTTTTTTTGACATTAATTATAAAATAATATTGTCTTTATCTTACTATAAATTTGCATGCTAATTTTAGTAGAACATAATTGAATCTAAAATATTATTTATTATCATCTGTGTAACCTACATTGTGTTCAAGCAAATAAATGATCTTTATCTCTTTATCTTTACCAGTCGCCTACCGACGCCAACCCTCTAAGGAATAATAGTAAATGTTTTTCATTCGTAGCATATTTACTACAGATTTTTATATGGGTCTTTATCACGTAATTACCTTTAATTTATTTAACCGACGTTTCCCGAATAAATTAAAGGTAAAAACTACGGTAAGTCTTCTCTGGATGGAAGACAGTCGATGGGCCAAAACAATAACAGAGTGGATACCAAGAAATCTAACAAGAGGCTGAGGTCGACCAGAAAAAAGATGGGAAGACATTTTCATAGAGAAAACTGGATCAAACTGGATGACAAAGGCCAGAAATAGAAATATGTGAAAGAATTTGGGGAAGACCTACGCCATGGAGGCGACTACTATACAAGTGATACACCATAAATAAGTAATTAAACCTAAGTTAAACTAGTAAGTTAGTAGAAACAAAGGCTCATTTTGGGGTTCGGTACACAAAGGATAAAAACGGGACCCTATTACTAAGACTTCGTTGTCCGTCTGTCCGTCTGTCCGTCTGTCTGTCACAGGGCTGTATCTAATGAACCGTAATAGCTTTTCTTAGATTTTCACAGATGATGTATTTCTGTTGCTGCTATAACAACAAATACTAAAAACAGGTTTTTTTTTTGCTGTTTTTTATAGATAATGGTACGGAACCCTTTGTGCGCGACTCGCACTTGGCCGGTTTTTTATTTTATTTATTTCTTTTAAAAACCCGTGTAAAAATCTATATCACTATAGATTTTTACACGGGTTTTTACGGCCTACTAATCACGAAAGTTTGAAAAATAAAAGATAATGTAGAATGTATTATTTTTATCAGATACAATATTCATCTAACCTACGTCTAGACCGGGCCAAATCTTAATCCTCCTTTTACGAACCCCAAACCGCACAAACGCAGCCGACTGTCATTGTGTGACAAATAGTTCTTCGGAAATTGAAAAAACCGCATTGAAATTGTTAATAGTGTGTTTCGATGCGAGAAATTTGTCACAAAAGCTGCCCCTGCATGCCCAACTGTGGGCAATTATCACGCCCGAAATTAATGTCTTTGTCACAACAAAATGTTGTTGGAAAATGGATCATTGAAAAAAATAAGCAAGACGGGTGTGTTACCTGATTCTTCTAGGCTTGCTTGATTTTTCTGTTGGATGTCCTAAATAAATAAATAAAACGATTCAAAGTGATCCTTGTGATTTTATTTAAATACACTTGACTTTGACTTAGTGGTCTTTGTCTTGATAGTGTGTGTAAATAGTAGTGTGCGCTCAGTATTAGACAAAAACACAAACACGTGTTTATACTTCACTCACATCACAACTACAAGTACTGCTCACCCGCCTTCGTGAAGTAGAACAACTATAAAATGGTTATTTTTGATAAAATGACATAACTCCAGATGTTAAATTATGTGGTTTAATAGGTACATATCTTTTTATTTTTGCAGTAGTGCCAAATATAATTGTGACGTGCCTCTGACTAACTCCTTTAGTTATTTTCAAATATCATCGATTACAGTCGTGATCCAATTTTTTTTATTCTTTCTAATTAATAAGACAAGTTAAACAAAAGTTAGTAAAAACCGTGTTTTATGTACCAGTTTTGCACGGGTACTTATGAAGATTAGGCAAATGTTTGATACCTTAGGATGCAATTTTCGTGGGGATCTTGAATTTTTACGATAATAAAATATAGTTTATGTTACTCGCTAATAACGCAGCTTTTGATAGGTGAAACAATTATTAAAATTGGTCCAGTAGTTTTTTAGTTTCTCCGTTACAAACAAATTTTACCTCTTTATTATTATAGTAGTGTAGACTAACTTCCGCCTGCGGCTTCACCCGCGTGGTACATGGATAAAAAATAGCTTTTACGTGTTATTCTGATGTATATGCCACATTACTGTAAAGTTTCATCATCCAACATACATTCATCCATCCTCGTAAACTTTCGCATTATATTAGTGGTATTCTCAAAACAATTGCACTTTTTACCCACCACGGGTCACGGCAATCTGTCACGGTGACAGCTCCTGTTGCCAACTGCGCAAACACAACGAATAATTACATCGAAAAGGGCGCGAATGTTTGTTTTTCATACAATATGGCGGCGTGTTTGCTATGCGATATTATTTATGGCTTTTATTGCATTGTGACAAATAGATTTTTGGCGTTATTGACACCCGCATTTTAAGGGGCGACGGGGTGTTAATGTGGTGTCTTTTTGCAGGGGTGCATATTGATGTTGAGGAAGTGATAACTTGGTCATTTATCAAATTGTAGTGGTGCAATATATTGCTTTGCTACTTGTTGCTTAAATTATCATTAGCTAGCTGGTCCGACAGACGTTGTCCTGTCAATTCCAATAATCACATGAAGCACTTTTAGTTTTCCCGAAATTTACAATTTTACGGTTGATTTTTCAATAACTTGTCTTGACAATCGTTTTTTTTAATCTAAATTGATGCAGTCGTGCCGAAGTTATGCGGGTACAAACATTTCGGCATTTCATTTATATTTTAGATAAATGACAGCCAACTGTCACAAATAAAGTTTTAACCCCAAGATCATAGACAACCTGTATCTACAATTACAACCACAATATCCCAACCAGAAACATAAAATATATTTTAGATTACCTATGGAAATAAAATCGTTTGAACATTGAATCCGCATCTCATGCATCTCAGTCGGACATTCACCCACTATGCCCACGGGGTTTTATTTGTATAATATCTTCTATTTTCATAAATTTAAAGTTTGCTAACTTTTAAAAAAAAATATCTACTTTACTTCTATTATCTACAAGACTATCCAAAAATTCATTATTTTTTAAATTTTTATTGTATTTGTAGTGTGAATTTTCGTACAATGAAAAAAAATTAATTTATTTAATGTTTAAAATAGCTCCAGTCATCAAGACTGTTCATAAACAAAGAGAGCGCTATTATCAAACAGAGAAACGCTTAATTTCTACAAAACAGCAGGGCTATTTTGTAAAAACATGATTATCATGTTATGGTACTGAATGGTATAATACCTACGCTTTTTATGCTGCTTAGGCACCCATACCTACGCCTCCAATACAATATAGGTATAGGTGCATAAACTGTGAATAGTTACTATGAAAGTGTACAGATTAGGTATTCTGTAACATTAGGTATTGCATTCAACATCATAACATGATATTCATGTTTTTTACAAAATAGCCCTGCAGGTATGCGAAGCCCCTTTCAAGCCCACCAAAGACACCACAACTTAGGTACTCGTAACATCTTCATCATTCCCCAAATAACAAGAAAGGCATTGACGTGAAAACTCAAAAGTACCGCCAAAAAAAAACCTAAAACCAAAGTGCTTTTCGTTACACAATCAAACACCTTTCGGGAGTTTACCGCCAAAACGCAAAATTCTAATCAAGCGGAAATCCTTGCAGTCTTACCAACATTCAAAAACAAACCCTACAGCCAATGGGAGAAGGATGAAAATCCCGGTGGTTGTTATCTTCTTTATAATGGATAGGCTTAGGATAATCTTTTGTTGACAATTCCAAGGTGCCCATCGGAAAGTACGTGATTTCTGAGAACCGATAACATATTTGCAGACACCGAAAGTGACAATGTTATATTTTTTTGTTGCCACTTTTTTGTTGCGGTCGGCGACAGGTTTAGCTAACTACTGTGAAGATGGAGATTACTATTTCGTAATCATTGTTCTATAAATAACTAAAGTAAAACGCGACACGACGCGATGAAATGCGTCACTTTACGACACTATACCCGCGACTTACTACATCAGGACTGGACCATTTTCGTATATAATTTTATGATTTGCAATTTTGATCTTGGTTCTATTTTTGATAAAACTTTATAACCGTTTTCGAGAAAAATGCAAAAAAGCAAAAACTTTGACTTTTGACCTCAAATAACTTTGTTAGTCCATGGGATTTATGGGGATTTTTAGCACTATGTTTCTACTGGTGTACCCAAGGTCTCTACCAACCTCTCTCTGTCGGAGTATTTGTTAATTTAAATGTCTATTTTGACTGGAATAAGTTAACTTCGTAATGATTTGTAAGGCGAGTAATAGATGTTTTTGATGAATGTAGAATCGTTTTTTCTCAATAACCGCAAAATATACAGTTTTGTTTTTCATGACAAAGATAACTTAAGGATATAATCTAGATAAATTACATACAGAAACACGTTTGGTGAAACTTTTCTAGATAGATTTATTTTCCAAAGTTGGCTCTTCAAAAACACTAGTTTCGTTTTTAATCAAAGCTATGAATAGCTAAACAATTCATTTTTATATAATTCGTTAGATAATCTTACTAGCTAAGTAAATTACAGACAGTTTCTTTTTAAATTTGATGGTTTTCGAGATAATGCAGTTTTATCACTTTTTCCGTCTTATCCGGGTAGACTCAGCCCATACAAAACGTCAATAATTTCACTTATCACCTTAAAGGAGTTTTGTTTAGCAGCAAGGTTGTCTGCTCGCTGTTACGCGCATAATCTGTAATAGCACCTCAATAAAGCTTGTAATAACAAAATAGATGTAGAAATAGGCTTTGAGACATTTATGACTGCAATAGTTTCGGCAGTTATGAGGTAAAATGTGGTAAGTTAGAAGTTAAACGGTTACTTGTACCAACGGTAGTAAAGCCTAATCCTTGCCCAACAGTTTGTGGGGGCGTCAAATGTTTATTAGTTAAGATAGGTAGTTTGTGGTACAGGTAGGCGAAAACTGCATTTATTGTGCACGCTACGATTACAAAGAGGTTAAATTTTAATTGTTTGTACTGGATTAACTCAAAAAGTACTGGACCAATTTTAAAAATTCTTTCACATACCAAAAGCTACATTATCAGCGAATAACATAGGCTATATTTTATTTTCAAAAAAGTTAGAGATCCCTACGAAAATTGCAATAATGTAACCTAAGGTATCATAGTTTGCCTGTAATATTCATCCGCACCCGTGCGTACTGCTAGCTATTATATAAATGCGTATCAAATAGTGATAGGTACTGTGTTTAATTTAAATATTAAAAATAAAAACGAGTCAGTTTTTACTCAATCGAACTATTTACTAAGTTCCGTGTGAGTGTCCGTTAAACATTTCCTTACTTCATCATCAGATCAGCTCGCTGTCGCCATATTATTGTATTGTCATCGAAGTTACCTAATTATGCTAGATTTCAGCTTAATTGGTTAGAAGGAACTGGTTTAAAATTAAATTGCAAGATTTGACTCGCATACTAACACGAACTAACACGGCAAAAAAAATTAATGACGACTGTAATCCCAAGTACGGTAGACATCCTCTCAGATCTCCAGGCGCTCAGATCCTTTGAAGATGTCTAGAGGGGATAGTCAGAGGCCCGTCCAAACATTTCATTTGAAAGAAAGAAAGAAAGTTTTTAATTGTGACATTACAGATCAGAACAAAGAAACAAAAAAGCGAGAATGGTAACAAAATGGTAACATGACAATATACAAATGAAAAAAAAATTGGTTTCTTAAACAACTAATAAACTAAGGGTGGGTCTCTCAGTACCATCCACATGATGACTCATGCCTACATTTTGAAAGCTGTAAAAAGCGGGAAAATACACCCGCTTTGCACCACCGCATACAAAGCATTAGCCAAACATGAAACGCAATATAAAATACTCGAAAATAAGTGGAAACTCATCAGTCTATTCAATGGTACCAGCCTCCTCGAAAGAGGGTTATAATCCACGAGGGCCGGTGCGTATCGCGAGTCTGTCTTCAAGTTTGTAAATGAAACAACATGGTACATGCAATAGCTATGGTAGGATGAAAATGAAATGGAAAGGAATGATGAAAAAATAAAAATCCGGTCAAGTGCGAGTTGGTTTCGCGCACGAAGGGTTCCGTACCATTATCTATAAAAAACACGTTTGTTGTATGGAAGCCCCACTTAAATATTTATTTTATTATGTTTTTAGTATTTGTTGTTATAGCAGCAACAGAAATACGTAATCTGTGAAAATTTCAGCTGTCTAGCTATCACGGTTCATTAGATACAGCCCTGTGACAGACAAACGGATAGATGGAGAGACTGACAGTCGGACAGCGTAGTCTTAGTAATAGGGTCCCGTTTTTACCCTTTGGGTACGGAACCCTAAAAATGATTACCTACCTACGGTTGATGTTTTCTCAGAACTCCAGGCGCTCAGATTAGATCCAGATAATTAAAATTAAGAATGAGTCTGAAAATGGCGACATGCTAAACTTTAAGTATTTTGCAGCTGTTTTCTTGGTTTTGTTTAGTGAAATGTTAAATTGTGTGCATGGACAGTAAATAAATGTTTTTTTTTTAGTCCTGTAAGACATTTGGAAAAATCAAGTGATTGGCCAAATTTAGCTAGAGATCAAGATGTGACTAACTTCCTACCGAAGTGGGTAATTCTGATTAGATCAGTATGGAAGACACAACTACAGCTATTATTGTAGTTTATTTATGTTGAAAGCGAATTTTCTAATATCAGTCTGATGTGAAAAAATATTATTGAAATTTTAGTCGTGTCTTTAATTTTTTGGAAAATTTAATATTGCTGTTACTCGCTCGCTGATAATGAAGCTTTTGATAAGGAAAAGAGTTTAAAAAAATATCCAGTAGTGTTTTAGTTGTTCCAGTGCAAACAAAAATATGAAATATACAAATTTTCCCTCTTTAAATTGTAGATTATACATTTACCTTTTCTACCTTAAGACCAAAATATATTATAAATTGCATCCTATTTACCGATCAATACTTTACAAGACTCGAAATGTTTTCATACGCATTTGTTGTACGCCTACAATGATCTTTCTAAACCATCGTATGATCCCAGACTTTTTTTTCCATCTCAGATGTCATCACTCTGATACAGCTCGTCAGTTTTTTTCCCCACAAAGGAGATCATAGACCCCTCAATTTAGCAAAGGCACCTCAGGTAAAATCCCAAAAAAAATAAACGTGACAAAATGTCTGTAAACACGTACCTACCAACATAACAAAAAACGCCTTTCAATTTTGCAATTCAACATCCAAATCGTAACGAATTCTCTTTTTGAATTTCGAAGGCGTTTTACGTGTTTGACTTTTGTGTTTTTTTTTCTTAAATTGCTGGGTTGCTAGTGCAGAAAATGTACCATTCAGCCGGGTAATTGTAAAATAGTTAGCTATGAAAAAATATGAGTTGCTTATAATTGAAATTGACGTACTCAATCGTACAGTGGGTTGTTATTGAATGTGTAGGTACCTATGAGCCGTGGATAATTGGTATATTTAATGCTCGGTTACCTCCAGTCATAAACGATTTGATACAACATTTTAATTAGTTTGCAATGTTTAAAAAAAACAGTCGTATCGGATATTAAATTTATTAGAAAATGTTGTATAAAAACTATTATGCGCGCTTGTCTTGAATCATTAGTAACTTTATAATTCTTAAAAAAAACTAAATAATTAAATAGGATCACGACTGTACCTAATCCCGAAGTACAGTAGATATTTTCTCAGATCTTCAGTCGCTTATATCATTGAAGATAGTCAGCACGTCTACACGTTAGATTTAGCACATGCCCGTATTTATTCTTATTTCTTAACATTTTTTTTATTGGAAACAAATAACATCTAATTCTAATATATTACATAATATTTACAAAATACCTACATAACCAGTTGAGCCATCTAATGACCGTTGCAAACAGTCTATAGGTAGCTCAAATGATCCAGATCACTACCATACGGAAGCGTTGATAAGATACTGGCGGCATTGCAACACTGGATGGCAATGCTGATCCACTGTGCCATATAGGAATCAGCTCTTGGATCACGCGTCGATATAACATTAAATAATTTCTTAACTTGTTTTTTTCTTCTACAGGTCCAGCAGCCATGTCTTCCAGCACATCATTCCCCTCAGCGCAATAACGGCCCCCGCCCCACCATGTCAATCCACACGCGGAAGAGGTTATATCGGTGACAACCTTCGCTCCGCAAGATGGCGCTGTTGACAAACTCCTCAGC
Organism: Hydriomena furcata; assembly: GCA_912999785.1. Classification (NCBI taxonomy): domain Eukaryota; kingdom Metazoa; phylum Arthropoda; class Insecta; order Lepidoptera; family Geometridae; genus Hydriomena; species Hydriomena furcata. The sequence continues at coordinate 2,985,401 of OU538848.1, forward strand.
TACTGGTCCCACTTCTACCGGGCCGGCGGCACCACAAGCCCACCATTCCACAACACCGTTACATCATTACTTCCATTATCTGAAGCAGCCATCGCCGTTAGCGCAAAATCCCTACGCGCACCACTCCAGCGCGCACCATATGGGGATGGGCCCTGGGCCGCTGGGGGGGCTCGGCCCCTTCGGGCTGACGCACCATGGCCTGGATGTGGGGTTTCCGCAAGGTGAGTCAAGTTTGAAAGTCTTTAATATATGACAGTGACAGAACATTCCAACACCAATACCTGCAAAAAAAAATTGTGTACTCGCTAAACAAAAATACGACTGATTTTTAGTTTTTAATTACTGTCTGCGATCTAGTGTTTACTATTGATAAAAAACACTGCCTTATATGTTGGTTTTACATTTAGAAATAACGTCCTAACTATTTTAATACATTATGTAAATTACATGCAAGGTATTGCTTAAATATATTACGTCTATGAGCCGTCTAACATAGACGATACACCTACACTAACAGGTATAGGCAAGTACTTTTAAAACGAAGATTAAAAAGATAACAATCAATAAAGCTTATCTAATGGCCATTATAAATTAACCATAGACAAACAACTACCAACATGACGAGCGAAACGTCAAAACAACAAAGCGGAAAGCATTGCATAATTTACGTACCAAGAAGACATCCTTGGGAATAATCAAAACAGCCCCAACCTCCCCGTTAAGCGGCTTACCCGCCTCCCAGGGTTGTGTTGCCATGCTACCCCCAATTCCCCCAAAATGGGAGCGGAAGTTGCTTGTTAGTTTACTTTAATTAGAGGCAAGTTTGGTTTTTGATGTTGGCGGTTTGATTTTTTTATATTCATATTTGGAATAACACTAGATTAAAGGTTTTATTGTACAGTTTCTTAGCCACAATCGCATTATACTATATTGGTATGTGCAACAACTGAAAAAATATAAGATTTTTATGTATAATATATAGATTAAGTAAGTATTTACGAGTAGGTACAAGAAGTAGGAGGTATGGAGATAGGAGGAGGAATATTATTATTTCTTTATGGCTATACCTATAAATTTCAGACATGATCATCATAACAATGAACAAATAACGGAAGACGAAAAAAAATAGTAGAAAAAGTTGATCTACGATTTTGATAATAAAACTATGTATTCCGAAAGAGATGTCGAAGATACCTTTTTGGAACTCTAAAACCTTGAAAAGGGAGCGTCTAAAGGAGGATTACGGTCCCTCCCGGAGTCCCGGCCTCGTGAATGAAGTGCGTTCAATAGAATAAGAATTAGTGAGATGCGTTCAGAAACGTATTACGGTCGTATTGGTTAAGATAAGAAACAGTGTGATCGCATAGTAAGTAAAAACGGTTGTAAAATCAAATCAACCATCGGTTTTTTTAATAAATACTTACAATAAAAACTTTTTTTTAATCAATACTTCTATACTATTATTATAAATGCGAAAGTAACTCTTTCTGCCTGTCTGTGATGTTATCACGGCCAAACCGCTGGGCCGATTTTGATGAAATTTCATATAAAAATAGCTTTTATTCTTAGGACGAACATAGGTTACTTCTTTTCCTTATGGTTTTCAGGAGTTTCAATGTTTTACGAAAAAATCGTCAAAAATCGATTTCCTGCATCTACGCCTCAAGTCGCGAGTAAAAGCTGACCTATATTGATATTTGACTATTCCAATGATTTTACAATTGAGAAAGAGAATAATCTGATTGATGCCAACATAATTAAGCTAAATATGGGTAAAATATCAAACTCATAAATATAAATAATATCAAAAACAATATAAATCTATTAACAAAAATGTCGTTGTTGACCTATTACGTTAGAAAGCCCAATACACATTTAATTCTGAAGTAAAATTAATCCTCCAAGTTCATTTTTTCATTTTAATTCTCTCTCTTTCACGCGCATTAAATTGCTTTATTCTGTCCTCTCTTTCTATCAATAGTCTCGCGTAACGCTGGCAGCTGGGCGTTCTTTTTTCAACTTTTTATTGTATATTTCTTTTTTATTGGCATCCCTTGGAATTGTATACGGCCAGTTGCTTTTTTAATCTTTTGGCGGGCATAATTAATTGAAGCTTTTTTTTATTCTTTTTTATCGGAAGTCGGATATGGACACAGATGACCGTGCAAGATTAAGTTTTTTTTAACACAGCAACACTAGGAATGTGATGAGAATAAATGAAGCAAAATAAGTATGTTAGGATCGTAGCAAGTGGAAATTCGTTATCTCTCCCTACCCCCCTGTATGTGTAGTGTTTGAAACAATGCAATGGTTAGGTGTTCATATTCCAAATACAAAAAAAAAATTCGTCGAAAAACAGACTGACGATTCTTCATATTCCGTTCAAAAATTGAACAAACCCAATTTAACTGTATTTTCAGGGTAGGTATTACGAGTTTATATAACTTTGTGAGATTTATTCGCTTTATTAGATACCTAATCCTCGAACATACGATGAGAAAGGTCTTGATATTTCTTTGACTGTCCTCACAGCTCAGTTGGTAGTAGCTTTGCCTTTTGCGCTGTAGGTTCTGGTTCGATACCCACCCAGGATAAACATTTGTGTGATGACCATTGATATTAGTTCTGTGTCTGGATGTTTTAATGTATCATAAATATGTATTTATAAATAATTAAGTATAAACAACTAAAAAAAAACCGACGAAAGTATATCGACCAATAGCAAAGTCAAGGGACGATATTCTTTTTTTAATTTTTTGAAGGAACTGTCAGTCCTTCTTATATATAACTAGCAGTCCGCCCCGGCTCCGCACGGGAGTAACGTATTATAACGATTTTATGGGTATTTTTTTACCCAAGGTGGTTACATTATCGAAGTTTTAATAGGGATCCCTATTTTTTTCAAACAATAGCCTATGTTACTCAGAGATAATGTAGCATTCTAATGGTAAACGATTTTTTGAAATCGATCCAGTTGTTTTTGGATTTATTCCATACAAATATACAAAACATCTTTCCTCATAATAATATTAGTACCTATAGATTATTAGACTCATAATATATGGTATGGTACATATTGATATCCTCTTTAAAACTATAGTACATTACTTTGCTCTATTGTTAATAATTTTTGCAGTGTACGCGATATAAGATTTTTTTGCTTTTGATTCACACGTTGGGTTACGTTATCGAAGTTTTCATACGGATCCCTAATAGTTAGACATATGGTATTGCTGACATATTTGTAGATATTGATGTCCTCTTTAAAACTGTAGTACACCACTTTGCTCTATTGTCAATAATTTCCGCAGCGTACGCGATTAAGGATTTTTTTTGGATATTTTTTCACACCTTGGGTTACATTATCGAAGTTTTCATACAGATCCCTAATGTTTTTGAAAATATTCTATAGCCTATGTCCATCAGGGATAATGTAGGATTCTAATGGTAAAAGAATTTTTCAAATCGGTCCAGTAGTTTCGGAGCCTATTCGTTACAAACAAACAAACAAACAATCAAATCTTTCCTCTTTATAATATTAGTAGGTATACTCGTAGATGCCAAATTACCTGTAATCGATAAGCAGGTCATTGTGTCAAACTTTATTGATTAATGAAACCGATGAAGATTGAAGGGGAATTTAGGGTCATATTACCGACGTCAATTAGGGCAAATAAGCCGTGTTGGCCGTGTGGGATGTACCTCGACTTTCAATTTGAAGGTCGTGGGTTCAAATCCCGGCGTGCATCAATGGATTTTTCTGTTCGAAAATTTATAAAAAACGTTCACGTTCACGTGTTCAAAAACACGTGCTTACAAAAGTGAAGGAAAACATCGTGAGGAAACCAGTTAGTATTCTTATCTGCGGCGATGGGCTTGCAACCTGTCACGTATGGACTGCTAACTACTGCAAAATGTGGGCATGTGCCAAATGTAATGTTTGGACGTGCCTCTGACTACCCCCACTAGACATTTTCAATGGATCTAAGCGTCTGGAGATCTGAGAGGATGTGTACCGTACTTGGGGATTACAGTCGTGATCCTATTTATTTATTTTTTATTAATTAGGGCAAGAGCGCTGGTTGTGGGCACTTTAACAACATTTTAATTTTCAAATAAACGGTTTATATTGAAAAGTTAGCCAATTAAAAAAAAACACTGTTTTAGCCACCAAACATTTTCGTGTAATATTTTAAACCTACTTTTTGAACAATTTATTTAAAGTTGCCATTATAAAAATCACGAACCCTCTTTACCTACCCAGTCGGTTAATACAATACGGTTATTAAGGGTCCTTCACACGCGTGAAATCAGGGCCACGACGCAGAATAAATAATAATTACTACGCCACTGTCCGTCTAATAATGGCCATATTTTATATCAGACATCTTGGATTTATATAGAGTTGTTAATACAACATTTGGCATTTTTTCCTTTTTTTACCTAAAGGGTAAAAACGGGGCCCCTTAACTAAGACTTTCCGTCTGTCCGTCTTTCTGTCACAGGGATGTGTCTCATGAACCGTGATAGCAGTTGAAATTTTCACAGATGATGTTTTTCTGTTGCCGCTATAACAACAAATACTAAAAACAGAATGAAATAAATATTTAAATGAGGTACAACAAACGTGTATTTTTGCCGTTTTTTATAGATAATTATACGGAACCCTTCGTGCTCGAGTCCGATTCGCACTTGGCCGTGTTGTTATTTTTCAAGCGAATGATGACGTAAGCTTTTTACTTTTTCTGACCTTTTGAATGAACCAAAGTCCTAATAAAAATAGAAATTTGGTGTTTTTTTTTACTTCTTCTTCTTGACCTTATCCCAGTTCTCTTGGGGTTGGCACCTAGATGTTGTAAATAGATTTGGATTGGGGTGTGTTACAACCGGCCGCCTGCATGACGTCAACCTTCTAACTAAAAAGAAGGAAGTAACAGACATAGGCCATGCTCTCACACTAGGATTTCTTGTGCCGTGGAAACCTACGAGTATCTAAAAATAATGGAGGACATTATACACACATATTCATATAGCCCACAACTAAGCAAAGCTTGTACTATGGGAACCAGATAACTGATAGAATATTTACATACTTTTTTGCTAAAACATAAATATTATACATTAACACTCAACACAATACAAACATCTATGTTCATCACATAAATGTTTATTTGTTTATCCTGAATCGAACCCACAACCTACAGCGCAGAAGGCAAAGCTACCACAAACTGAGCTGTGAGACCAGTCTATTTGATAGTTTTATTTTCACCGTCTCTGGACTACTTGTGTATGCTAGCTATGCCCATATAAAGCATAGTAGCTATGCCCATATATGTATAGGTATATTAATATAATAAGTACTAAATTATGCGCACCTCACTGATAATCTGCCTTCGGTAACTTTAACGACTCCAACCACCACAAATCATTACCCACAATAAATTGTCACACCAAAATGATACTCGTATTACCTGCCCTCATTTCTTACAAATCATAATAAATATTATTGAATTTATCATTTTATGAATTCCGACGATTTTAACTCGAAAGCGGCTACCGGCGGCGTCCTTTGACTCGCAGCCATCTTGGTCGCCATGTTTGTTTTACTCTTTTTGGGTTCCGTATCGATAAATTTAAATGTGAACGGTGTATAACGTCACTAGTTTCCGGCTTGGCTCGCGTAATACCTAAATGGTGAAAATCTCCCGGAATCAAATGCCCCGGATCGTATGTAGTTGATGCAGGGAAAATGTTTTTTTTATATTTATAATGGGTCTAAAAGTGTTCGAATACTTTGCCTAAGCATTTATAAGTAGCTTTGTTACTTTTTTAATGACAATAAACATTATTAATATTATTATAAGTTTTTGGTACTGCAGCCGAAGACGGATGCTAGTTTATAAACTTTATTAACCGACGAAAAAAGAGGAAGTTCTCAATACGACATATAAATATATATTTTTGATACTTTTTTATGTATGACCGCGCGTATCTTTTAACCTGATGATCCGATTTCGATGATATTTTTCTCTTGTGCAGAGAATAATCCCAAATTGTTCCCATTCAAATAATATTCATGTAGGACTAATCGTTTCTTAACTATAGATTTTGACACGGGTCTTTAACACGTAAAATAAATAAAATAAAAAAATAAATAGGATCACGACTGTAATCCCCAAGTACGTCAGTATCCTCTGATCTCCAGACGCTTAGATCCTTTGAAGATGTCTTGTGGGGGTAGTCAGAGGCACGTCTAAACATTATATTTGGCACATGCCCACATCTTGCAGTAATTAGCATTCCATACGTGACAGGTTGCCAAGCCTGTTGACAAGCCCATCGCCGCTTATAATAATACTAACTGGTTTCCTCACGATGTTTTCCTTCACCGTTATAAGCACGTGTTTTTGATGCGCATATACATTTTTCTAACAGAAAAATCCATCGATGCACGCCGGGATTTGAACCCACGACCTTCCGATTGAAAGTCACTTTATCACGTAATTACTTTTAATTTATTTTACCGACGACGTTTCGACTATGTTACAATAGCCATGGTCGCGGGCAGACTCAGACCCGTGTCAAAATCTATAGTTATGTCTACTAATCACGTTAGTTTGAAAAATAATCGTTCCTTCATAAAACTTGAAAAAACGAATATTTTCGATTGGTCAAAACTTTTTCGACGGTTTTCTATTTAATTTTTTAAATGTAATAATAATATTTACCTAATTTATTGTAAGTGTTCGGTTTCTCAAATAGGTAATAATAATAAGTATATATTGTAATGTTTTTCTTCACCGTTTTGATCCCAAACCCTAAATAATTGGCGTGTATTAAAAAGTTTTAAAATGTCACATCAACTAAAGCTACAAAACTCTGATTAAATTAATTACCGACACACACTTGACCGTACTAATTTCTTAATGCAATGCTCATGTCAACGTCACGGCTATCTTAAAACGTCATTTCAAAATGGCGGCAAAAAGTTATTTCGCTGCAGAAATGCGATAAGAATGAATTTAAAGATAACAATGCAGTTGAATTGCGCGTAGATTTTGCCTTCTAATTGTTTGAAATTGGAACGTGGATAAAAGTTAGTTGTGGTATGTGAGCAAAAAATTGTTTATGGTTTGTGAATATAAGACTCCTAGTCACTATAGCGCATAGGTACATTTTTTTACAATCCTACGTATTTTTGATAGCCAATCAGCGGGGCTATTTTGTATGAACATGATTATCATGTTATGATATTCATACCCATATTTATTGGTACTGATTGCCATAATACCTACGCTTTTTATGCTGTTTAGGCACCTATACCTACGCTTCCAATACAATACCTACGCAGAAGCGTAGGTATGGGTGCATAAACAGTGAATAGTTACTATGAAAAGTGTACAGATTAAGTATTCTCTAACATTAGGTATTGCATTCAACATCGATAATCATGTTTTTACAAAATAGCCTTGCAGGCCTAAACGACAATACGGATAAAGATGAAATTTTCTGTACATGTAGGTATAATGCCCGAATACAACATAGGGTGGTATAATCCGAAAAACATTCCCAAAATGATAACACATGCAAAAGGGATGATTTTGATATGACTAGTGTGCAAAAAAATGACAGTTTGGACTACACAGGACAAGACAAAGTCTGTCACGGGTCGGCTTGTACTAGATATAGCACTAGGTACCTTTATTTAAGTATAAACAATCACGACTGTAATCCCCAAGTACGGTAGACATACTCTCAGATCTCAAGGCGCTTAGATCTTTGAGGATGTCTGATGGGGGCAATCAGAGACATGTCCAAATATTACATTTAGCACATGCCCACCTTTTGCAGTATAATAATACCCCACAGATATAATAATACTAGTTCGTGATTAACATACCTGGATAAAAGTATCCTTTATGCTATTCCAGGACATAAGCTATGTATTTATCAAGTTGAATTCGACCAAACGTCTTTTGGGCATAGTTGAGGCACAGATATCCTCAAAAACGTTGAGATTTGTAGTAAATAAACAGTAAAAGATGTATCACTACATAGTATAAAGCAAAGTCGCTTTCCGCTTCCCGCGTCTGTATGTCTGTATGTATGTTTGCTTATATCTTTAAAACTACACAACGGATTTTGATGCGGTTTTTTTTAATAGATAGAGTGATTCAGGAGGAAGGTTTATATGTATAATAACATGCTACCCGTGCGAAGCCGGGGCGGGTCGCTAGTTGTAGTAGGTATATAATAATTTATATTGAATGACATGTTTATAAAGAATACTGACAGATCTAATGTTCTCTATTCAAAAACATAAATCTTAGAGAGTATTTATTAAATGTATGTTACAACAAGATTCATAATAATAATATTTATTTATTTATTTATTACTGTGATGTTCCGCAATGGTTTAGTCGATGCTAGCCTTTAGTGATAGATTTATGGCTAATTTTTGCTTTCTATCTTTTCTTTTAAATGATTTTCTATATAATTGGAGCGCGTTTGAAGTCTTTTGTATTAAGATTTATTGATTACATTTATGTATGAAAATATTTCTTTTTTGATGCATTTCACAAGTTACGGTTGCAAACCCATCGCCACTTATAAAACACTAGCTGACCTGTGACATACGTTGTCCTGTCAAATTTAAATAATCGAATAGAAAAGATTGAATGTTTTTAGTCTGTGATATCAGATTTGTTGCACACCAGCGCCATCTATACAGAAACCCTCCCTTTTGCGATTTTTTATCGTTTTGGGAATGTTTTTCATTTTTTAAAGATTTCTATTATTTATTTGGGCATTATACAGCAGCAAATGTCAACTTAAGTAATCCGTTTTTTTCGTTTAGGCCTGATTGAGGAACAAGCATACATACAAACTCACAAGCTTTCACATTTATAATATTATTAGGATGCAATGACAAGTTGCAAACCCATTTACCGTTTGTTATAAAAAGGATCAAAAAAACCGGTGACCAAAGTGTTACAACACAGTGTTTTGACAACACTAACCCCTCATAATCAAAGTGCATTGCATAAATAAACAGACAAGTGTGAGTTCTCACAGAGGGAGTTAAATTGAAAAATAACTTTCGAACCAATGAACCCTCTCTGTAAACGAAATCTCTGGGAAGAAAACAAATGGACTCACAGCTCGGTAGCTACTCTACGTTGGTAGTAAGGTTCGATTCCCAGGACAGACATTTCAGGTGAATATACTCACAGATTACCAACGGCTTCGCTTTCGTGATACAAATTATGTTCTAGGATAAAACGGAAAGATTTTTTTTTATTGCCTATTTTCGTTCTAAGACCTTAAACTATCTCTATATTTTCATCACAATCGGCACAGCGGTTTAGCCCTGATAACGTCAAAGATAGACAGACAGAGTCACTTTTGATGTTTTACGATAAAGTCGCCAAAAATAGATTTTCTGTGTCTACGCGAACGAAGTCGTTAGTTGTCAATAAAACATCTCAACATTCACATCTGATGCAGGGCGGCGCCCTAGCCACGTGATGGTTCCCACGGTTGTATGTTTTAACAGTTAGTGTTTGTTGTTTCAATCATTTATTATGTTTGTGTCAATCGAAGCTTCAATTTCTTGTGAGGACTATCACTTAGGAAAGTTGCTTAGAATTATAAAATTCGGGAAAAAATTAAAGTGTTTTTTTATCGGATTATTAAAATTTTGACAAGACGTCTGTCGGGTCAGCCACCTTCAAAAACTGGCTAAGTGCGAGTCGGAGTCGCGCATTAAGGGTTCCGTACAACAAACGGCAAAAAATCACGTTCATTGTATGGGAGCCCCCCTTAAATATTTATTTTATTCTGTTTTTAGTATTTGTTGTTATAGCAGCAACAGAAATACATAGTCTATGAAAATTTCAACTGTCTAGCTATCACGATTCATGAGATACAGACAGACAGACGGACAGACAGACAGACAGACGGACAGCGCAGTCTTAGTAATAGGGTCCAGTTTTAACCCTTTGGGTACGGAACCCTAAAAAGCACTTAAAAAAATTTAATAAAAAAATACATACTTAGCTAATAATTATTATTTTTGTTTGTAATAAATAAATTTAAAATTATTCTACCAATTTTAAAAATTGAGGCATCTATCAATAGCTTCATTATCAGCGAGTAACATAAGATATATTTTATTAAAAAAAAATAGATATCTCTGCGAAAATTGCAATAAAGTAACCTAAGTATCTTCAGTAGTAATAATATTTATAATTTTTTTTGACCTTACCAAAGATTCGTTTTGACTTTTATGTTTAAAAGATAAAAAAAATAGGTTCACGACTGTAATTCCCAAGTACGGTAGACATCGTCTCAGATCTCCAGACGCTCAGATCCTTTGAAGATGTCTAGAGGGGTAAGTTAGGCACGTCCAATCATTACATTTGGCACATGCCCACATTTTCAGTAGTTAGCATTCCACACGTGATAGGTTGCAAGCCCGTAGCCGCTTACAAGATGGTTTCCTCACGATGTTTTCCTTCACCGTTATAAACACACAAAATGCATTGATGCACGCCAGGGATTCGAACCCACGACCTTCGGATTGAAAGTCGAGGTACATCCCACTCGGCTAACACGGCTTCTTTATTCATTATTTTTTTATGTTTTATTATTAAAAACCGGACAAGTGCGAGTCGGACTCGCGCACGAAGGGTTCCGTACCATTTTTTATAAAAACGGCAAAAAATCACGTTTGTTGTATGGGAGCCTCCCTTAAATATTTACTTTATTCTGTTTTTAGTATTTGTTGTTATAGCAGCAACATAAATACATAATCTGTGAAAATTTCAACTGTCTAGCTATCACGGTTCATGAGATACAGCCCTGTGACAGACAGACGGACAGCGAAGTCTTAGTAATAGGGTCCTGTTTTTACCCTTTGGGTACGGAACCCTAATAAAAGACCATCCATTATAAGTACCCCACCTTTAGGCAGTTATCTAACTCTGGCAATACCTTCAGGCTACTCTGTCCCTCAAACAAACAGCGCCCTCTGGACTTCAGTAATTGCAAAGCAAACATTGCGTTGTTTTAGTGATTGTGTTTTTTGACACAAGTGTTGCCTTGGTGCGAGGGAGATTTACCCTCGTATTCAAGAACGACACTATGAGAACACGCACCCACAGTGGACGAAATATTTTTTAATAAAAATCACTTTACGTGTTGTGCGACACTGCATAGTGTGACTAGAGGCACATTGTCGTGTGCCTCTAGCCAAAGTTGAGCTCTAAAGGCACACGGTAGCGTGCGCCATAGTGCCGCTCAACACATAAAGTGATGTTTATGAAAAAAGATTTCGTCCACTGTGGGTGCGTGTTCTCATAGTGTCGTTCTTGAATACGAGGGTTTGTTTGTTAGGGTAAATTGAGTGTGGGCTTTTTTGTTTATTTGGCTTTAATGGTGTTATAGTTAATGACGCCACACTCGAATACGGTTTGGGTTGCCCAAAAGAAGTCGCTTTAGCGATAAGACCGCTTATTTTACGTATACGTATTTATTGTATTTTTTATCGTAGTAAAATATAATATTAACGGAGTCCATTTAAGTACTGTTCGGCAAAATTTGTATTTTGGTTAAAATTTATTTTACCTTTCACAAGCTACATAACAGCGAGTAATAAAATATGATAGGTCATATTTAAAAAAAAAGTTAGAGAGCCTATCGATAGTAAAATAGCCTATATAAGCGGAATACGCGACGAGCAAGTTGGCTTGTCCTACCCAAGGCCAGAACAAATCACGGTAAAAGAATGTTTACTTTTGAAGGCGCACAGCTGTATAATAAACTACCGTCAATTATAAAAAATGTAAGCTCGTTCAATGCATTTAAATTAAAACTTACTCAACATATAACTCAATCATGTACATAAAACAATAACTTTAAATGCATTGTATGAGTGCAAAAGTGAAGCAATGTTTAGCTATCTAGTTTAGAACACTGAATGTAGTTTTGAGCGACGTTTGTTAATTATTTACCCTAATATTATGTTTCTCATGTAAGTGACTGTAATGTCTTTTTTGAGAATAAATTTCTTTAAACCTATATCATTTCCACAATTATGACGAATTCAACGACACCATATTGTTATCCGTCAAAGAGCGTACCAAACAAAATGGACATAATATACATATACGCTCAAAAAACATTAGCTTCCTTCTGTCGCAGTCGGGTAAAAAGTCTTCGTAGGTGGATATCTTCAGCCCCTGCTTGCGAAGAAGTGTTTACAATAACAATTAGCCGAAAGTGTGAATTGCTGTTCAAATAGATAAGTGTTTGCCGCGTGGCGGGCACGTGCGTTCACGGCCGCGGTCGGATGATAAGTGATGACTTTATATTTTTGGTAACTTTAGATAAATAACGGTTGAGTGATATTTATATAATTATTAATATAATTGAATCAATAATATACTATTATTATTATTATTTTTATTGACAATTATGTTATTTAAAATTGCTACTTATAAGTTCTACATAAGTATGAAAAATGTGTTATGTTGTGGATGAAATTATAACAAAATATGTGACGTGTTATTCATGTAATTAACGAAATAAATGATTATTATGATTATTATGATTATTATTATTGTGAAACGGTGAAAGGTGTTATTAAAGTATAGTCTTAGGATAACATATCGGGTATTATGATGCCTATAGTTTCTGCCAAGTCATCATTCAAGAATGTGGGTATGTGAGCAGTGTTTTACGTGCTTCTGACTAACCCATTCAGACATACTTAAGACAATACAAAATTAACTGCCTTAAAAAAAATTCTAGCGGGTAGGTATAGGTAGGTACATACTTAATCTAGTAAATATACAAATAAGTTTTCAACAAGTTACAAATAACAAACTAACTCACAAGGCAAGTTTAATAAAAGCTTGTAAAAAAAATTCTATTGATGTTGTCAATTTTCTTAAATTCATTTTAAGAGAATCAGGAATAAAATGGTGTGCGAATAAAAACATTATGCTACGAGTTATTTTACGAGTATTACCATGATAATGTTGCCAGCTCTGATGGGGTGAATATCATTTTAAGAAAATTGAGTACCGTTATTTTTATAAAACTAGCTGTCCCGACAGACGATGTTCTATCAAATTATTAGATTTTTCAAAGTTTTCATATTTAAAGTAGGCTATGTTTTATTCGGGCTTTATATCTACATCTACAGCAAATTTCAACTTAATCCGTTTTGTCGTTTAGGCCTGATTGAGGCACAAACATACATACAAACTACGTAATAAAATACTAATGGTGAAAAAGCACAAAAAACATTGCACCTTATGGCGGCCACATACGTAGCGGTATACCTGAACGGTATACCGGAACTAAGGCTTGTGCAAGTATACCTAACGTCCATAGTGACCACACACGATTCAAGTATGCCTGTGCGGTCTCAGTTCTGCGCCTGTGACAAACCGAAGAAGTCGTGTTGTGCACTAAGTCTTTTGTGAAATGCCACCGGTCCTATCTAAAGTGACACCCACAAATGATGACGTTTTGGCTATTGTTGGTTTGGTGCTAGCTATTAAGAAAAAAGAGAAGTGTAAGAAGAAACGTTCTGTATGGTGTAAAGAATGGTTACTGAAAAGAAATAAGTATTCCCACACCAACCTTTTAAATGAATTAAAGCACTGGCGACAAACCTTTTAAAGCACTGGCTCGCGTGCGACTGAAGCGTTCCGACACACACGCTCATGCATACATGCACAAACTTGTTTGCGCCGGAATACAGATCGTAGTTTTGATCTGCCTACCAGACTTGTGCAAGTCAGGAAACTTGTGCAAGTTTTGTCACACACACGCTTCGGTATACTTGCACAAGCCTTAAGTTCCGGTATACCGTTCCGCTACGTTCCGCTACGTATGTGGCCGCCATTACGTTTCAAAACACTCATTCATCTTGAGAAATCAGATCACTCAAAGAGACGTCATTCAATTAGAATCAATTGCTTGAATCAGCCAGCACTTATGTCGAGAGTTACTTTCCACTTATGTCTTTTAGGGTTCCGTACCTAAAGGGTAAAAACGGGACCCTATTACTAAGACTTCGCTGTTTGTCTGTCTGTCACAGGGCCGTATCTCATGAACCGTGATAGCTAGACAGTTGAAATTTTCACATATTATGATGTATTTCCATTGCCGCTATAACGACAAATATTAAAAACAGAATAAAATAAATATTTAAGGGGGCTCCCATACAACAAACGCGTTTTTAGGGTTCTGTACCCAAAGGGTAAAAACGGAACCCTATTACTAATACTTCGCTGTCTGTCTGTCCGTCCGTCCGTCTGTCTGTCTGTCACAGGGCTGTATCTCATGAACCGTAATAGCTAGACAGTTAAAACTTTCAGACAATATGTATTTCTGTTGCTGCTGTACACTAAATACTAAAAACAGAATAAAATCAATATAAAGGGGGGGGGGCTCCCATACAACAAACGTGATTTTTTTGCCCGTTTTTATAGATAATGATACGGAACCCTTCTTGCGCTAGTTTGACTCTCACTTGGCTTTCTTTATTTAATGGGTGAAGAGGCCATTTTGACTTTTTTGCGAGAAAGAAAGTACTAATTCATATTCATTAAGTGTTTCTATAAGCGGCGACGGGCTTGCATCCTGTCATGATATAGAATGCCAGCTACTATAAAGTGTGGAAGGACATGTGCAAAATGAAATATTTGGACGTACCTCTGGCTACCTTTAGTCATTCTCAAAGATGTGAGAAGACGTCTAACCCTCGTATTCAGGAACGACACTGTGAGAACACGCACCCACAGTGGACGAAATCTTTTTACATAAACATCACTTAATGTGTTGTGCGACACTGCATAGTGTGACTAGAGGCACATTGTTGTGTACCTCTAGCCAAAGTTGAGCTCTAAAGGCACACGGTAGCGTGCGCCATAGTGCCGCTCAACACATAAAGTGATGTTTATGAAAAAAGATTTCGTCCACTGTGGGTGCGTTTTTTCATAGTGTCGTTCCTGGGTTAATGTCCGTTTCCTACCGTTTAACCATACTCTATGATGTCTACCGTTTCACCGTAATAATTGTAATTATTATTATTAGCTAGCAACACTCTAAGTACCTACTACACAAATTGACATCCGCCCCTACAATGTTGAAAATGGGCAATAATTTATTAGATAAATTTCAATTTGGCTACATTCGGTTAGCACCCCCATCAGAGCTGGCAACATTATCATGGTAATACTCGTAAAATAACTCGTAGCATAATGTTTTTATTCGCACACCATTTTATTCCTTATTCCTATAACAATTGAACCCAATATCACATGACAGATTATTATTGTAATATTATTTTATTTTCATAACATTTTATGTTATATTCCATAGGAATAGAGCTCAAATTACAATAGTTTATATGTCTGCCATATTTGAAAGTATAGCAACATTATTCTCTATTTTAAAGACGTTAGAGTTGATTTTGGCTTGTTTTGTTAGAGTCAGGGTTTTCACGTAGCTGTAATCTGTCACAACTTGTGTCACCCCTAGTTCAGGGTTGCTACAAACGCAATTTATGTGTTAACATGATTTATGGGAGAATGCCCTCGTTTTGGGGTGCAAAGCTCCCCTCTATTTTGGGTAAGTATATAATGTTAGGTACTAGAAACTAGATGATATTACCTAAAATATCTCTATCTAGCAGTACGTACTAATGATTTTATGGCTATTTTTTTACACCTTTATTTACATTATTGAAGTTTTAGTAAGGATCCCTAATTTATTCTAGAAATAAATATAGCCTATGTTAATCAGAAACGATGTAGCATTGTAATAGTGAAAGAATTTTTGATATCGATCAAGTAGTTTTTGAGTTTATCTGTTAGAAACATACATACATACATATATTTCCTCTTTTTATTAGTCTACTAGCAGACCTGGTCACGCGTTGCTGTGTCAACAGATATCGCCATCTGTTAGAATCTTTTGGAGCTAAAAGATAATTGTGACATTTGTGACTGTCAGATAATAAACAAATAATTTGCAATAAAATAATATTGCGACTTATTTGTTTATTATCTGACAGTCACAATTATCTATCTTTCAAGTTGGATCAAACTGCACACGGTGTGCAAAGTTTGATTCAAATCGGTTAAGTAGTCTAAAGCTTGCAATACATGTTGGCCGAGCTATGGCCAACGCGAGCGTAGGCAAATCGATGCAAGGCAAGTGCTACCGTCTAGACGTTCGGCAAGTTTACGCAAACTATTGCAAGCGGCCAATGGATGAGTTGGACGAGTGAAGCTGCCCACACGTTGGGTGCTGTCAGTTCTTGTTGTGCATTCGAACTACCTACGTGGTTATCCGGTGTTTATTTGGTTCGGACAATATGGACGTAGAAGTTGTTGCAGCTGCTGCTATTTATTTGATGAGCACGTTTATTAATTACGTCAATGTATACCGGAAGAAAGTTGTAAATTTAATGGCGGGTAATAAAATTTAATTTAAATTGAATGGCGGGCAGACAAACATGTGGACACGATTGGCCGAGCGTAGACAAGCGCCTTTGATTTGTGCAAAAAAACCGACACGGCTCCGAAGTGAGGCGAGAGGCCGCGAGCGATCGCGAGTGGTGACTAGTCATTGCAAATGACCTCTATACACGTTGGCGCTTGTATTCACTCGGTCAGCTAGGCGAGCGACACCGAGCGATGGCAAGGCAAGGCAAACATGCCGTCTACACGTTGGTATTGGCCCTCGCTCGGCAACGTTGGGCCAACATGTATAGCTAGCTTAAGAGTCCATCGCGGACAAACAACGTGACGCGTAATAATTTATATATATTAAGAAGAAAGAAGATAGGTACCTACTAATCTAAAGCATAGGCTGAAACTAATATGGACTGCCATGATCATCTATAATTCTACAAAAAAAAATTACTTTTATAGAAAGATCATCACTTGAAAATCATGACCGATTTGACTAATACTTATTCGTTGTTCGTAATCAACAGGACAAGATTTGTACTTAAGTAAGAAAACTTGTAAGGTCACTGTGGGCAAGTCCGGCATAGTTTTCTAAAATTTAAATTCAATTTAACTTTATGAATCGAAATACGCTTTCTAAAGTAACTTGAATAGTCGGAAAATATTGGTAATATATTCATCTATCTATAATGGTCTAAAAAAAAGATTAATTGTGATTATCTTAACAATTATAGCATATTTTTTAAAACTCGGCGTGTAGACGGACTTTCCGAGCAGTTTGAGGTAAGTCCGTCTAGTAGCAATAAAATCGTAATTTGTGAGCCAATATGTATGAAAACAGTATCGAACAAGGATACAAAACTGCCGTTGAAATATGTGTTTTAAACGTTTGTCTGTAAGGTATACTTTTCAAGGAAAATAAAAGTATTTAAATTAAGGGCAAGACCGGCATATTTTTGGTGACGACGTACTTTCAGTGATTGTAAACATTTTCACGAAGTAGGTGTACCTAAGTATTTTTTTGTAAATAAAACACAAATTAATAAACAAGAATCTGCATTTGTACTATAAACTCCCTCATATTCATTAGAAGGGTTATAATTTAAAAAAATTAAACAGGTAAGTATCGTAAATTCAAGTATGGTACCTAAGTATTATATGCTCAAAGATTCAAACCCGTATTGCAAGAGGCATTAGCTTAGACTATACAAATAATCATAGGAAAAGAGATCAGTCTAATTAGTGAGAATATTTAGTCTTTAGGTAGGTATTGATCGTATTATTTTTATTCATAAATCAAATACGAAAAATCACTCATCTAACTATACCTAAGTACTTATCTTCTCAAAATTGTCTACAAAAATTGTGACATTTTGTCCTTAATCCTAACGTCTTTTCAAACCTTATAAAGTACCCGCATTTTTAGTATAACAAATGTAAAACGCATAATTATATTACCTATGCATTTTTTTCACGAATATTCACGATTTGAATATTTTGAGAAAATATGAGCTACTGAAAAGGTTGACAATATCTGATATTGAGGCAAGACCGGCATATGACGGAGTTGCCTTATCCATGGTAGACGGACCTAATCAACAACCTATGTAAGTATTGAAAAGTACCTAGGATATCTTATAAATTGACTGTAATTATACCAGACATACCCTAATTAATAATTTAGAAGACTTTAAAAAAGTTTTTATTTAAATGTTTAAAAAAGATAAACAACAACCTTTTCTACTCGGAAAAACTATAAAATCTCCGACAGAAATAACAACCTAATAGAAAACAGAGTGCCCTCAGAACAACAATCCGGTTTAAAATCCGAATGCGCCCATTACGGTCCCCTTGGCGCTGTCAAAGTGACAGTTGACATTCCACCGAAGCGTCACTCGTTCAGAAATCTACCTACGCACCTTATTTTACGGCTCATTTCACATTGTATTGTCTATCCCCTAAAATAATTTACACGTGAAGAGACTTGCCGTGGGGTCAAATACCGTGAAAAACGGGAAAATAATTTATTTGTATCAACTTTATTTATATATTAATTTGTGGTTTTCTGATAGGATTTTTATTTGGCACGATTTTGATGATTGCATTTATGAAATGAATTTTCTAAACTGTCTATGTTCTTGCGATAAGTTCGCTTATAAATATTATGTTTTCTATATGATTATGTCATTCCCCTACTCATCTGTCTGATTGTAAACCATAATGTTCTTTTCCTTGTTTCAGATCGATATTATGGTATGTTTTTTTTAATTATTTTATCTTAATTCGCTTATTTCTTCCTTCCTGAAAGTAAAATTACAACATTTTGCAATTTAAATAGATTTCTTGACTATCTTTCTAACTTTTATCGACATTATGGTGATCTAATCAACCGCTAACCGCTTCCGAAACGCAGTTTCAAATTTCGAACACCGATTCCTATCTGCCCATCTAACCACCTTTCAAAAACGATAGTAACAAGATCCAAACACGAATAAACCATTAGCATTCACTGACTAGCATACCATAAACAAGACGCGAGCATAGAGCGGTAGCCGTATCAGAAATCATAGATAAAAATCGGAGCCAAAAAAGCCCATGTCATACGGATTAGCCCGCCATTGTTAAAAACACAATTGAAATACATCTATCCTTGTCTACCGTGAGTCTGGCATCGTACAATAGAGGGAGACGGCTTCAGTTCCAAATGTGACAGTTTGTATGAAATGTTTGTTTGGAATGGTTACAATGGGGACAGTTCGAATGGATTTCGTATTATTTTTACTTTTTAATCCATAGGCGAGTTTGAAATGGGAATTTGTTTTGTTTTGAGTTGTAACAGCCAATTTGGGGACTTCGATTTAGAACTTTTTTGAACAACTAATGAATTTGGATTTAGAACTTGTCCTTATTTACTTCTTCTTTTGCCAACCTACCTAATTTTTAAGCACCTAAATTATAAGAAAATGTTATAACTACTAACATATTAGCATACCTAGGTACTTTTCAACAATTACAACGACGATAACTCCGTATTAGGTAGGTCTTAGTAGGTAAGTATGTACCTACGGTTTGTATAAATACAAACCGAGACATTTATCTTTGTTCTAGATTTATGTCTAACTAGTAAAAACCCTTGCGTCTTTGTCCACTTGAAGTTATTTTCAAACAGACTTCAACCCTCGCTGTACCCTCTTAGGGGTTTCATTTCGAAAATTCCTTTCTTAGTGCACCCCTATACATAAAAAGGAAAACCCCCTCCAAATTTCAAGTATCTAGGACTAGTGGTTTAGGTTGTGCGTTCATAGATCAGTCGGTTAGTAACGCAAGAGTTTTATATTTAGATAAATTTCAAAGCAAAATGACTTCGTAACGCCAACTTACTTTCGTAATAGCTTATAACCAGCTAAACCCAATGCCAACAAGCGTATAATCCCAAACAAACAGTTCCAAATTTGAAATTGAAAAAGAAAATGCTCACTTTCGTTGTCTATGGCATTCAACAAAAGCATTCATTTCACGCGGAGACGCGCAGTCTGTCTTAGTCCATTCACAAGGTAACATCTAAACGAAAATTACATTTGAACACGCGTCCAAGTAATTCATCATCAAATTTTCGTCTCTAAATAGAGATGTTAAGTTTTTTTAATATAATTTTGTATGAGTAATGGCGGCCTAGTTAATTATGTTTAATTTGTATGGGATTACATAGGATTAGTGTAAGTAACCTACATTCTTTTATGTCTCTTCTTTGGTTTGGATGAATAATGGTTGAATTTATTTGCTCTAAAGAATCAAAATAAAAGTCTCTTACACTTTTTCTAAACATAGGTATCTTACTTACACAATAAATTCTTACATTCTCAACACTACACAAAAGTTGGGCGTGTGCCAAATGTATTGTTTGGAGGTGATTTATTTATTTACGAAACAAACAGTACAAATTACATTATTACTTAAAATTGTAGATTTCGATAAACAATAAATTAGAGTTTTCTAAAAACCTAAGGATATCTAACAAGTTTGTCGGTTCCTAGTCGTCCTAGTTCACAGTTATTTATTTTGTTCTTTAACTAGTTTAAACAAAATGTCGTGTTTTGTTAAAAAAAACCGGCCAAGTGCGAGTCGGACTCGCGCACGAAGGGTTCCGTACTTATCGATAAAAAACGGCAAAAATTATCACGTTTGTTGTATGGAAGCCACACTTCAATATTTATTTTATTCTGTTTTTAATATTTGTTGTTATAGCAGCGACAGAAATACATTATCTGTGAAAATTTCAACTGTCTAGCTATCACGTTTCATGAGATACAGCCCTGTGACAGACAGACGGACAGACGGACAGCGAAGTCTTAGTAATAGGGTCCCGTTTTTACCCTTTGGGTACGGGACCTAAAAATTACGTTATCTGATGATTGAGACTGGAATTGGACAATTGGACTTTGTTGTGCAATAGCTAGCCCAATTGAAAGATAATGATGAATCATCATGTTCTTATTACTTGCCATTTTTTAAGCTTTCGAACCAAAAGGCCGAAGCTAAATTAGAAAAGTTATTCGAAAAATTAAAAAAATCGAGAAAACCTGAAAGTGTTTTTCCTATTATTTAAATTTGGACAATATGTATGTCGTTCAGCTAGTTTTATTGTGAGGTCCAGGCAGGCTATTATAACTATCAGCAAAATGAAACTAAATAAAATAATAATATCTTTTGTTTAATAGTGACATTTATGAAACGGCTAGTAATTACCCTCAACTTCGTCCGCGTAGATTCAGAAAATCGTTTTGACGACTTTATCGTAAAATATAGAAATTCCTGATATAAAATAAAAAATCGGAAAAAAGTAGCAGGTAAGTCGTTAAATCATCCCAAGACTTTAAACTATCTCTATAATGAACTATCTCTAATTTCATCAAAAACGGCCTCGCGGTTTTGCCGTGAGTATTGCTTTTGCATTTATAATATTATTATAGATTAAAGCACAAATACTTTATGTAAAAAATAATATTTACTGCTAAAATCATGTGAATAAAAGAAATTATTGAAATTATTTGCATTTTCTCGAGCTACAATAGATCTCTAGACGTTATTTAGTTTATTTTTACAAGCACTTATTCTAAAGGTATATAAGACGAGTGTGAAAGGGAGCGTTGGAAGAGGAAGCCCTCGGCGTATTTTCCTGGACCAAAATGGTGACGCTTTGAAAAAAGACCCGGTCAAGAGTACTCTAAACCGACGAGCATGCATGAGGAATGTAATGAGAGTGAATGAAGCAAAAGAAGTATGTCAGGATCGTAGCGAGTGGAAAGCCGTGATCTCTGGCCTACCCCTCTGGGAAACAGACGTGATTTTATGTATGTACAGTTCTAAAGTCTTCAAAGTATGTTATTTTCGGTAATTTTCGTAACACAGTAGCATCGAACTTAAAAATATAACCATTATGATGAGCCAAGATATTAACACTTACCGTTTCTAATTTATGATAACCGGTTTTTAATAGTGTTGAGATATTGACAAAGTTATCGATAAAAAATCGATTAAAAAATTGTGTCTAGATTTGATTGAATAAAAGCTTGTTCAAGAAATGATTGAACAAGATGCTTTTATTAAGTGCTAATTAGTTATAATACATCAAATCGTCTAAAATTAATGTCCTTTGACATATTTATTAAATTAATAAAAGAGAAAGTTACGACATTTAGTAATAGAAATAGAAATATTTGTATTATTATATTTAGATTTGTTACGTTACTTTATCGTAAATCCTATAAACTAGTATGAATAAATAACTAAATACTGTAGAAAAAATGAATATCTGATTAATTTCTACACATTCTTGAAGATTAATCACAAAAGTCTTAGTAAAAAATAATTTCCAATCAATATTTATGATTAAAATCGCGTAAATAAATTATGAATAGTTATCTTGATACAAGAAAAAGCAGATATAGTTTTAATAGGATTAAATTGGTAAATATCATACATATCCATCAATTTTTAAACACATCATAAAAAAATTCATGACCTAACGGATATGGTCTAGTCGTAAAAACACAAAGGTACTTGTAAATCTTTCGGGTTCTTTCCATAAGATGGTTATAAAAAAAATATGTTTATAATCAGTATTATATTAAATATTTAACCGCCTTCTTATTTATATAGATCGATAAAAATAATTACGATTTCGATAATTCCTAAATCCATTTTGAACGTGTCACGTCACTAGTCAGTTTTTTGAATTAACATGCATAGTTATTTTATCACCTATATTTTATTTATAAATACGTTATGATTTGTTTTGTTTGGTTTGATCATACCATAGTAATATTACATTAAAATCTACGCTAATATAATAGAGAATTTTTTTTTGTTTTTTTGTATGTTTGTTTATATATAATAAAACTAATAAACTACTAGATAAATTAAAAAAATAAAATATCACCTATACCTAAATAGAGATTCCCACAAAAATTGCCTAATATTCCTTAGTACATTCGGCAATTGTTTAAGAGGCTCCCAGTCGCTGATTGCTCTTTTTCGAAACGAAAAAAGAAATACTTCTGAACAAGCCACATCTCCTATTTTTATAAGTATATTACTTCAGGTTCCTACCTAGATTTCTATTAAGATGAAAACATAATAGCAGAAACTTTTCACGATAAAGATATTATTTCAAAATGATACGTTTTAGAATTTATGATCGAAATATTTTATATACCTACTATTAAAATCAACTTGTGATTTATTGTTAAAGATAGGTAATATGTAGATCTAGATTTCTATTAGAATAGATTTTTGATAAGTAATTATACATAATTTATATCATTAATTTATTCGAACCACGCGCCGACGTGTGTTTGTCGTCATTGCAGCGGTCGGTAGGATTATTTATCGAAGTGATTAAAGATGGGTACATCTTTATTCACACATATTATACATTATAAAATAGGAGATGTGGCTTGTTTACAAGTATTTATTTTTTCGTTTCGAACAAAAACAATCGTCGACTGGGAGCGCCTTAATACCCTAAGGTTATAATATTGTAATTTTCGTAAGGTACTCTATTTCTTTTTAAAATGAATTACAACTCAAGTTACTCACTGTTAATGTAGCTTTTGATAGACGAAAGAATATTCAAAATTGGTTCAGTAGTTTTAAGGGTTCCGTACCCAAAGGGTAAAAACGGGACCCTATTACTAAGACTCCGCTGTCCGTCTGTCTGTTACAAGGCTGTATCTCATGAACCGTGATAGCATTCACATTTCAAAGATGATGTATTTCTGTTGTCGCTATAACAACAAATGCTAAAAACAGAATAAAAAAAAAACCGGCCAAGTGCGAGTCGGACTCGCGCACGAAGGGTTCCGTACCATTATCTATAAAAGCGGCAAAAAAATCACGTTTGTTGTATGGGAGCCCCCCTTATATATTTATTTTATTCTGTTTTTAGTATTTGTTGTTATAGCAGCAACCAAAATACATAATCTGTGAAAATTTCAACTGTCTAGCTATCATGGTTCATGAGATACAGCCCTGTGACAGACAGACGGACAGACAGACAGACAGACGGACAGCGAAGTCTTAGTAATAGGGTTCCGATTTTACCCTTTGGGTACGGAACCCTAAAAAGACGTGTGGCACTCGGAGACTGCCGCGGTAAAGCTATTGCATAACATTTTTTATCAACTTATGTATTTATAATTATTTATTTATTTATTTTATTTATCCTTTTTTCCTTTGTTTTTCTTTGATATTCAACTTTTTGAGCGTGGTGACCGATAAGAAAAGAAAAAGAAATTTTTTTTTTTTTTTTTTTTTTAACGCCGATACAACCAATGCCACCTATTGGCGAGTTGCTAAACTAAAGAGACAAGCGTGATATTTCAAAAAGTCATTAAAAGTTCTGCTATTCATCGATAGATGTCAAAATCTTTAACCTACCTATTTACCTAACTACGTAGTTAGCATTCCACACGTAACAGGTTGCAAGCCCGTCGTCGCTTTCAAGAATACTAACAGGTTTCCTCACGATGTTTTCCTTCACCGTTATAAGCACGTGTAACGCGCATATACATTTTTCGAACAGAAATATCCATTGATGCACGGCCAGGATTCGATATTTACCTAACTACATGAATTCAATAATTCAATTTCAAACTTTTTAGTCGATCATGTCTGTGAAGTACCACCTATTTACCGATAGTGGTAAAATAGCGCCACCTGCCAGCGGAATTGCGAACCTCTCAAACCCCGAGCTTTCGCATGAGACCGCGAAAAGCACCTATAATAACGTAGTATCATCAAATGAAACTAGATGGCGCTGGAATGCGAAAATCACTCTAAGCAGGCATGACATGAGTCATAGGGATGTAATATTGATTGAAAAAAATCTATTAATTAATAATCGATTTTTTGTCCCTACAAATAAATCGATTTTCCAAAAAATCGAATTATATGGTTCGGATCGCTTTCGGAGAGACGATCGATGGGTCGGTTCCCGTTTGTGAAGCGACTATTGGTCGGATCACGTTCGGAAAAACGATCAATGGTTCGGTTTGCGTTCGGAGACAAGACCGATGAGTCGGTTTCCGTTTGGGAGGCGACTATATGTAGGTTCACGTCCGGGAAAATGGCCAACGAACGATTCGGTTCGCGTTCGGAAAACTTAGTTTACAAAAATCGATTTATATGTGTAATTTACATAATCGATTTTTTAAAAATCGATTTTTTGAAATCCAAAAAGAGAAATCTCTAACACTCACACTCACGCATATTGCGTGAGTGTGAGTGTCTCGTAAAATTTTCGTTACGAAATTTTTGGATTCGGTCTCCACGCTCAAGGCCCGCGATAGAAGCTATGCAATAGCTTAATAAATATTTAAGGGTGCTCCCATACAAAAAACGTGATTTTTTTGCCGTTTTTTATAGATAATGGTACGAAATACTTCGTGCGCGAGACCGACTTCACTTAGCCAGTTTTTATTTTAGTTTATCCATTGCAAACAAAAATACCGCCTCTATAAAGACAAAATTATCACTTTGAAAGATCTTTTGGATAAGTATAGGTTACTTACTAGTTACTTAATTACCTGTTCCTAAGATTAAAATTAGTAGCATTCTCATTAAAAACCTATTCGTCGAATCTAATAAATCTTAACTTGAACCGTTTCACACTTAGGTATATCACGATAAGTTATTAAAATTTGCATAATTTACGAAAACAGGTTTCAACCATTCGGACTTGCGTGACAACCACCAATATAGACACTTTATTGGGTTATAAACTAAATTATTTTATTGGAAATACTATTTAAATTAGATAATAAAAAGATTGGGCCTAGATCAAGAAAAACTTGCTTGCTTTTGAACAAATTAGATCGAAAAGAATAGGTAGGTAAATAGGTATTATAAAAGCAGTTTTCTGTTGAAATATTTTTAATGACAAGCTTTTGTAAAATCATTCAAATCATCGAGATGTCACCTGTCACATCATACATATAATTCTAAATCAAGTGTAGCGTGTGTTGCTTCTTGAATTTGTGCTGAAGCTCTTTAGTTATTTTTTTATTGTTGTACGTACTTGAGTAGTAGGTACTTTTAATTAATATTCTTGTTTGAGCCTTCACCTTGTTCGATTGGCACCTCACTGGAGCTCTACATAGCATTAAGGAAAGGATAATTAAAAAAAAGGTAGACCCCAAGCCGTGTTTGTTGCCTGATTCTTCTAGGCTTGGTCGCGTGGAATCGGCGTAGCTTCACCTAGTTCCTAAGACGTTTCAAAGTGATCCTTTTTATTGAAAATAAATGATTTTTGAATTTGAATTTGAATACTAACATTGTCATCAGAGAAGAAGTGAGAAGAATACAAAGTTAAATTACCTAAAAGATGATGAAAGTAGGCAAAATCCGTTGTATCTAAACTGCCGTTGTATGGTCTGCCGTCGGCCGTTGGCATTTATTGCGCTATTAATCTTGGCCGTCAATGAAATTTTCTATTCAAAATAATTATATCCACATTAACACGTACTCAAAACTGTGATGGAACACATCGTGAGGAAACCAGTTAGTAGGTATTCTTTTACAGCGATGACTGGACCCGAATATATAAAAAAATGGAAGCGGTGACGGGCTTGCAACCTGTCACGTATGGAATGCTTACTACAGCAAAATGTGGGTATTGTGCCAAACATTTAGACGTACCTCTGATTACCCCCATATTACATATTCAAGGATCTAGTCGTGATCCTATTTCCTACCTCACAGCTCACTTGGTAGTAACTCTGCCTTCTGTGCTGTAGGTTGTGGGTTCGATCCCCACCCAGGGCAAATATTTGTGTGATGAACATAGATGTTTGTTCTGTGTCTGGGTGTTACTATCTATATCTATACATATAATAAAACTGTAGAAGAGTTCAATTCTGTACATTGAATAAAAACTAAAAAAAATACTCCTAGGGGTCTTTATACAAGTAACAACAGCCAAAAAAAACAATTTTGAAATTTTTGTCTGTCTGTCTGTCTTTCTGTCTGTCTGTTGTCCGGCTTTCACTCAAAAACTACGGGTCGGATTTAATTGAAACTTATTTGTTATGTAGTTATTAGTCCTCGGCAACATATAGGCTATAATTTATTTTGAAATATGGAATACCAGATGTGAAACTATCTGTCCCCCAGTGAAGCGGGCACAGGTCAGCTAGTGTATAATAAGTATGTATTTACAAAAAAAAAAAAAAGTATATAAGTATTCTATCAGTTATCTGGTTCCCATAGTACAAGCTTTGCTTAGTTTGGGGCTAGATGGCGTTGTGTGTAAAGTCCACCAATATTTATTTATTTATTTATTTAGGTAATTTACTTAGGTATTTGGCACAAGGAACTAAGTTTTAACTAGTTCAAGCTTCCAAGGCTAGCTTTGAAGATTCAAAATAAATGTTGTAACTTTTTTTTATCATACTAATATTATAAAGAGGAAAGATTTGTATTTTTCTAACGAATAAACTCAAAAACTACTGGACCGATTTCAAAAATTATTTTACTATTAGAATGCTACATTATCGGAGTAAAATAGGTTATATTTATTAATAGAAAAAAATAAGGATCATCTAAAACTTCAATAATGTAACATTTGGTGAAAAAAATAATAGAATTAAAACTATTGTTACTCATTGTAACTTTTTATTTTAAAACGTGGTAATTAGCCGTATTTATATGATACTTGACATTTTTGGTGTTTTGTATGGGTCTATTTTGTCGAGTCTACCCGGATAAGACGGAAAAAGTGATAAAACTGCATTATCTTGAAAACCATCATATTTAAAAAGAAACTGTCTATATTTTAATTAACTAGTATGATTATGAACATGAAATATGAAAATGAACTATTTAGCTATTCATAGTTTTGATTGAAAATGAAACTAGAGTTTTTGAAGAGCCGATTTTGGAAAATAAATCTATCGAGAAAAGTTTCACCTATCGTGTTTCTGTCTATAATTTATCTAGATTATATCCTTAAGTTATCTTTATCATAAAAAAAACAAATATGTATGTTTTGCGGTTATTGAGAAAAAACGATTCTGCATTCGTAAAAAACATTTATTACTATCTTATCATAAAATAAATTTCAAATTCCAATTCAAAGTCAAAAATCATTATTTCAATAAAATCACAAGGATCACTTTGAAACGTCTTAGGAACTAGGTGAAGCTACGCCGATTCCACGCGACCAAGCCTAGAAGAATCAGGCAACAAACACGGCTTGGGGTCTACCTTTTTTTTATCCTTTCCTTAATGCTATGTAGAATAATTAGTAGGTAGCACCCATGCAATTCTGGGCGGACTGCTAGTGTCAAATAAATGTATTATTAATATTATTATTTTGTCCCCAGGTGTGAATCCAAGAAAGCAGAGAAGAGAACGAACCACCTTCACGAGAGCTCAACTCGACGTGCTAGAGGCACTGTTCGGGAAGACGCGGTACCCTGACATCTTCATGCGGGAGGAGGTGGCCCTGAAGATCAACCTTCCGGAGAGTAGAGTTCAGGTAAAACATTATTTACATTCTACTTCTATTCTCAAAGAGGGTTGACAGTCAGGTGGACGGTAAAACATAAGCCAAATTCTTCCGCAATATTTTTATCAACAAGTTCTGCCGAAAGAAATTCTTCTTGATTCTTTAAATTCTAATTTTTAAACCGATGAAGCAAAAGGAGGTTGATTTTTGTTGTTGCTATTTTTATGTACCTACAAGCGACCCGCCCCGGCTTCGCACGGGTAGCATGTTATTATACATATAAACCTTCCTCCTGAATCACTCTATCTATTAAAAAAAACCGCATCAAAATCCGTTGTGTAGTTTTAAAGATATAAGCAAACATACATACAGACGCGGGAAGCGGAAAGCGACTTTGCTTTATACTATGTAGTGATGTATTGTTACCTGGTGATCCGATTTAGTCCCAAGTTGGTACCATTTAAATTGTGTATTTTGTAGGACTAATAGTTCCTTCATAAAATTTAAACAAACCGGCCA
Source organism: Hydriomena furcata (assembly GCA_912999785.1). Taxonomy (NCBI): domain Eukaryota; kingdom Metazoa; phylum Arthropoda; class Insecta; order Lepidoptera; family Geometridae; genus Hydriomena; species Hydriomena furcata. The sequence continues at coordinate 3,014,420 of OU538848.1, forward strand.
AGTGCGAGTCGGACTCGAGCACGAAGGGCCCCGTACCATTATCTATAAAAAACGGCAAAAAACACGTTTGTTGTATGGGAGTCCCACTTAAATATTTATTTTATTCTGTTTTTGTATTTGTTGTTGTAGCAACAACAGAAGTACATAATCTGTGAAAATTTCAACTGTCTAGCTATCACGGTTCATTAGATACTGCCCTGTGACTGACAGACGGACAGCGAAGTCTTAGTAATAGGGTCCCGTTTTTACCCTTTGGGTACGGAACCCTAAAAACAAATATCGTCCTTAGACTTTTTGATAGGTCGAAACAATTTCGTCGGTTTTCTTTTTAGATTTTTAAACGTAATTATTCAGATGTCCTATAATGATTTTCATTACAACTCTATCAAAATATTAAATGCATGCAAAATAATAACGAATATTTCGATTATAGCGAGTCAATTAAAAACTTAATCCATCATATCAATCACATAAATACATAATCAAATCCAGCATCGTAGACAAAATCCGGAGATTATTAAGTTTCAATTAACTACAGATATCGCCTCGTCAGAATCGTAATTATAATCCGTGATAATGGAAAACCACCCAAACCGAAACCCATTAGAGTAAAGTTGATAAAACTCGATAAAAGTCTCAAAGAGAATCCATCAGCGGCGACAGTTGACGCTCGACTGAACTCTGATTTGTTTAAACGGTCTTTTTATACAAACAAGGATGGTGCATTAGCGCGCCCAATCGAATTACGCGTTCCAATTTCCGAATTTGAAAATCGAATTATTCAATTGTTCGAACTTGCCAACGTTCCGGATTAAAATGGCGCGAACTTATACCAATGCGTCGTCATTGAAATCGGTCTGGGTATTTATTCTTCACAAAAATATTGGCGTTGTACCAGAATATTAGGCAAAACTAAAACATAAAAAATATTTCTACCTATGTCCGTTATAGACTTTTAGATGGCTGGGCCGCCGGGACGATTTTGATATATTTTTTTAAATGTTGTTTGAAATTCTGAACGGTTTTCATGGAGAGAAAATATGAAAATTCCCATGGAAACAGGATAAACACTAGTTTTTGAAACTTAAGTTACATTATTGCGTGTGGAACTAAATTTTTTTCGAAACTATAATATGACCGTGGTTACTCGCTGTTAATTTTGCTTTTGATAGGTGAAAGAATTTTCAAAATTGGTTCAGTAGTTTTATAGTTTTTCCATTACAAACAAAAATTAAAAACAAAACATTTTTTTTCTTGTTCTTTTTATTAATGAGTGTAGTGTAGAGACTCTAGAGACCATGATAAGAACTCTTTTCTCCCCTAATTATTATTATCATTGAGAAAATGATCGCTTACTTCAAACGTAATTGACAGTGACATATGGCTATGACAAGGCCAATTAGAGCTACCTGTGTGACAGCTCGATTTTGTTTAAAGGGAAGATACAGCTACAGATTTTAATTATTTGAAAAACATTAAATACGTAATAAATTATCAAATAAAAAAAATATAATCACTACTGTAATCCCCAAGTCCCTCCTCTCAAATCTCCAGGCGCTTAGATCCTTTGGATATGTCTAGTGGGGGTAGTCAGAGGGACGTCCAAACATTATATTTGTCATATGCCCACATTTTGCAATAGTTAGCATTCCATATGTGGTTGCAAGCCCATCGCCGCTTATAAGAATACTAACTGGTTTCGTCACGATGTTTTCCTTCACCGTTTTAAAAACGTGTTTTGATGCGCATATATTTATTTGGAACAGAAAAATCCATTGGGGCACGCCGTTATTCGAACTCACGACCTTCACATTGAAAGTCGAAGTACCTCCCACTCGGCCAACACGGCTTTAGATATCATTTATTATTTAGTGTATAGTTATATACATTTTAGTTTAAAAATATGCAATCTCAACGTTCAAAAGCATTCACCTGTGAACACCTGTGTAATTCATCAGTCTAATACAAATAGCTCTTTGTGTTAGCAACCATTAACACAATGGAAACGTATTAGGTATCAATATCAATATAGTTAAAACTGTTAGAAGTAACATGGGTTTCGTTCATACTTAAGTACCGATATTGAGTTATGGTTGACGATACCGGTACAGAAACCAAATATCGGATATCCAACCGTTAGCCAAAATAGTTAATGCCGCCCATGCTTAGCGAACACCCAATGGGGTATTTGACAAGATTTTGAAAACCATTCTAGATTATTCAGTAGTGACTTTGGAACCCATAAACTGTTAATTATTGGCCCTAAAAATGTAAATTAAATAACCCGCAAAAACGGCTTCTTTATGCAAATGGCGTCGCACTAGTTTCTGTGACGTTACATGCTTGTCAACAAATACACAAACGTCAAGTTTTTCAAGGCAGACGATGACATATTGACAAGCATGTTACGTCATCGTCGATTCGACCAATCCTGAAAGTTTTGTGTCACGCGACTGGCGTTTAAAATAGATAATTTTAATTATGGGTTTTTTAATAAATCATTGTTTATTTTCAAGTTACTTATTTTACTCCTTAACGCTTTATAAAGGCATAATTTACATAGATTACTATCAACAACACTTTATTTTTCATACTGTCAAATAGCCTAAGTATTATAACTTTACGTGAAGAATTCGCAAGTGTTCTCACTAGTTGTACATATAGAAAATACATAGTTTCAACAAATATATTTATTACAATCGCTGTAACATAGTCATCCATTTTGAAACAATCATCATTAAATAACTGTATCATTAATATCTGTCAAAACCTCAATACATTAGCTACTGAAATCAAAGTATCACTACCGTGCCTGCCAATACGCAGTTCGGATTAACTCAGGGGGACGCATTGGCCCCTTTGGCCTGCGCACATCGACTGACGGGACGGAGGATTTAAAATTTATCAATTTAATAGTTATCCAATCGAAATAAGGTACATATTTTAATGCTCGGTGATCGGCCTCGAGAGTATCGCAGCGTAGTATTGATTAGCGAGCATCTATACTTGCTAATAGTCTGTCTGTCTGTGACATTATTACGGCTAAAACACTGGACCGATTGGGATGAAATTTCATACAGAGATAGTTTAAAGTCCAAGAACGGACATAGGCTACTTTTTTTTCCAAAATTTTCTTTTGATTTTCCGGAATTTCAATGTCTTACGATAAAGTCGTCAAGCTAGTTGAAATATATACCTTATTTCGATTGGATAACTCTAAAGATCAACAAATTTAAAATCCTCTGCGGTCCCGTCCGCCACTGTTTGCTGGCCCTATCCGTTCCCCTAATGAGTTGATAAGTTTCGGTGAAAAAGAGCATAGAAATGGGCGCGATGTTTGTAACAGATGTGTGTATTCGCTTCAATGTTTCCGCGGTTTTGAATTTGTATAATACCATGTAATAGTCGTACATCTGTGATGTTATAACTTTATTTTTCGTGATTTATTTAGTTAGGTACTGTTTGGGTATGAACTAAACAAATAATAAAAATAAATATTGGCGGGACTTTTCACCTTGTTCTTACAGCACCACACGGACGTGCCTTTGACTTCCCCCTTTACATCTTCAAGGACCCAAGCGGATTACAGTCGTGATCCTATTTCTATATGTTTTTTAATAGGAAAGAAAACAATGAAACTACTAAACTACTAGGAAATAAAAATTAAACTAGAGCAAAAATGTACAATCTGTCTTATCACTAAGCGATTTCCTCCAGACCTCATAATGCTCACTCCAAAAACCTAGGTACATACTGATTAATAAGTTAAACACCATTAATGTTTCCACATCTGCGCCTCATCCCAAATCCAGACCTATATCCACTCCGCTAAGGCATAAATCTCTATAATCTGTTGTTCAAACAATGTAATTGATATACACCAGGGACCGAATAACCGAAAAATTAAGATACCTCTATTTATCGATATGACGTCATACCGATAAATTCCGGTATTCCATATATTTCAATACCTAAAAATATAACGGTACCGAAAAGCTTCTACCGAAATTCATAGTGGTATACTAAAGGTTGAATAACGATACCGCAATTTCTACCCAAATATTATAGGTTTTCTCACTCCCCCGCGCGGCGGGGAGCGGCGGCGGCGGCGGTCGGTGCATCAAACGACTTACTACGTTTGTTTTGTTGTGTTGTGTCAGTTTCAGTTGTGTGTGATGCGACATACGAACTATACCTATAGCGAACTGCAAATTCAAAATCGAACTCAAAATTTCATTACTTAGATGATAGGTCTGTTCCCTACCTACGTAGTAGGTACTGTATCTACCTCTACCTAGTAGGTATTGTCGGCGGATCTTAGTTTAGTTAGGTAAGTATCTACCTACCTACGTAAAGATAGCTGTTTGGTTGCGCGGCAGACAATTTTTGACCTTATCCAGTGACACATAACCATTCTTGCTGTGACACGGCACGTAGGTAGGTAGGTACCTACTGACCTTACCTGCCTCACTATGTTTTGTACCTATTGAATGTAGGTACCTGCCTACCTCGGTACCTACCCACCTAGGTAGGTAGGTACCTACCTACAGTTCTGCCAGCGGGTCTAGGCATTCGTGTAGTTAGCTGTGTGTACGCAGAAATGGTTTTGTGTCAGTGACACAAAACCATGATAAGGTCGAAAATTGTCTGCCGCGCAACCAAACAGCTCACTTCACAGATGCCAAGATCCACCAACCCGGGTCAGCCGGCTTATTTCGTAAAAACTATGTTTATCATGTTATGGCTTTCAATGAAGTTTAGGTGGGACATATAAATTGGAATTCTCATAAATTTTAGAGAATACCTACCTACCTATTTCACCTAAACTGCATTGAAAGCCGTATAGAGTAGGTAGTACCTATGTACTTTACTTACTATTAAAGTATAAATATTATGTGGTATGTGGTAGGTAAGTATAGGTTACCTAATACCTACCTATAATTAAAAATTTATAATAGGTAGATATTTGTTTGACCCACCCACCTATGCACTGTTGCGTAGTGAAGGGTAAGACTAGGAATAGATGCCTCACTGTTGTGCGTGTGTAGTGAAGGGTAAGACTGGGAATAGATGCCTCACTTTTCGAAGTTTATATCGTATTTACTTACCTATCTACATATATAAAAATTTTGCTTTACCTACTGACTGACTGATCTATCAACACACAGCCTAAACCGAAACTTAAAATTTCTTCAGCGCTGTAGGTTGTGCGTTCAATCCCAACCCGGGGCAAATATTTGTGTGATGAACATAGATATTTGTTCTGTGTCTGGGTGTTAGTACCTAACTATATCTATCATAATTATTTATGTACCTACTTAAGTATAAAATTATTTACCTAAGTATTCTATCAGTTAACTAGTTCCCATAGTACAAGCTTTGCTTAGTTTAGGGCTAGATGGCGATGTGTAAAATGTCCAACAATATATATCTATTTATTTATTAGTTTAACATAAATCTATTTGTTATTATAATAACTGCCACAGATGACTAACTCCATCAAAATAAGTATAAATAAATATATGGACGGGCAGAAAACTGTATTAATTTGTGGGAAATGGTATGTGGGTTTTATTTATTTCTTCTCAATGTGTATAACCTTTTTTTAGGTAGAAAAAGACGTCTGTCATCAGATGTTTTTTGCGGCTTGGATGTTGGAATGTCGCAGAGTATTTTGCCGACAGTTAGCAAACGCAAAAAAGCAGATCATAGACGAGTTTCTAATTCATCTGATGAAGGATCGCCATCAGCCCCAGTGTCCCCTGTATATGAATCTGATTTACATTTGAAGAACTGTATGCCGTCGCCGAAAAAAGAAAAAGAGAAACCAGGAACTGAATGTGTTTTCGAATGCGATGATTGTGTCAGAGAAAATAAAATTGATAAGGGAAGTTATCATTTCTGTCACATGCTCTTGGATGAGCTACAATTTGTACGTCCATGTATGCGAAACATGGCGTATAGGCATATCTTAAAGATTGTTGACGCAGTAAAAGGGCAACATAAAATGGGCGAAGAAATCCAAGTAACTTATCCACCTTTTAAACACTAGATGTACAACAAAATTGATTAAAAATAAAAAAACTATGCAAATTTTAAACATGTATTAATGTTATCTTTATTACTTATTTTATATTTCCTACTAATATTATAAATGCGAAAGTTTGTGTAGATGGATGGATGTTTGTTACTGTGCAGTCGGCGGATCTAGGCACTCGTGAAGTTAGCCGTAGAAACGCACAAATGGTTATTATGTCACTGTATAAAGTCGAAAATTGTCTGCCGCGCATCCAAACGGCTAACATCACCAGTGCCTAGATCCGCCGACTGCACAGTAACAAACATCCATCCTACAACTACTTCAACTACTAAACAGACAGATTTGGTTGAAATTTGGTTTATAGATAGACTATGACCGGGTATAGATAAAAATTGTCCTATATTTAAATACAGGTCATAATCTAATACGCTAATCAGTAATTAATTGTTCTGTTGGCAACGTTCTACAATTAGAATTTCCAAAAAAATAAACAATTAAAACAATTTCGCTCTTATTCCTTTACAATAAAGTCTAAATTTGAGTAATCTCAAAATTTTAAATTTGGAATTATTTTTTTTCGTTTATTTCTGATGAACGAAATAAATAAGAAAATCAAAATTTCACTTTACTTTTATTGACTAGATTTACGTAAAAAAATAGTTAAATTACTTAAAACTAGCCTACGTTTTAAAACTGTCATCCTGAGGTTACGCAAATTTAGACTTTAACGTAAAGGAATAAGAGCGATGGTGTTTTAGGATTCCGAAATTTTTTTATGGGCACAATAGAATCGCCACCTACTTTAATTTAAATTTTATCATAAAGAAATAAAAGAGAAGTTATGTGTATTTATTAGGTAAATACCTACCTGCCGGTAATTTATTTTCCCGACATTTCGATTATGTTACTTACCTACAAATAATTACAATAGCCATGGTCGCGAGCAGACGTCATAGTCGGGAAAATAAATTAAAGGTAGGTACTTAATTACGTGATAAAGACCCGTGTCAAAATCTATAGTTAAAGGTAGGTAGGTACCTACCTACTGTGCGTGAACGCGTGCGCAACAGAACAGAACAAACAAAGTTTTATTAACCTGTGTGTCGATGTCGCTCGATTGACAAAGACGTGTGTGTGCGTTCACAACAAACGAACTCGCTCTGAGTTTTGCCCCTCACGCGCCCTCCCCCCCCCCTCCTCCCTTCTCTCATAGCCGACGAACGACACTCAAGATTTTTTCGATACCGTTATTCCATACCGGTATAATTTCGGTATGGCCCAACCGCTATCGAATAACGGTACCGTTATATTTTTGCGGTACCAATACCGTTAACCTCTACCGCTTTCAGTCCCTGATATACACACTATTTGTTGGGGCAGTAATCACTTGTAATTTGTGTTTGTGAGACGCTGTGGTGGAAGCGTTACTTTAAGGATAGATCTATTGGTTCTGAGGAGTTTACAAAACCTTCTATCACAGTATAGCCTGGGTACACCTAGGAAGCTGTAATTAAGGGGTGGATCGATGTGGTCTGAGGAGTTAATAAAACCTTATCACAGTATAGCCCGGCTACACCTAGGAAGCTGTAATTAGGGGGTGGATCGATGGAGTCTGAGGAGTTAATAAAACCTTCTATCACAGTATAGCCCGGCTACACCTAGGAAGCTGTACTTTAGGGGTGGATCGATGGGATCTGAGGAGTTAATAAAACCTTCCATCACAGTATAGCCCGGCTACACCTACGAAGCTGTAATTAAGGGGTGGATCGATTGGATCTGAAAAGTTTACAAAACCTTCTAGCACAGTATAGCCCGGGTACACCTAGATAGCTGTACTTTAAGGGTGGATCGATGGGGTTTGAGGAGTTTTTAGGAGGTTTTTTTCTTATAATTTTCATGAGCGAGTGAAGGCGGCAAGTTCTTAATAAATACGTAATTCTAAAATGAATTCTTGTCCACAGGTTTGGTTCAAGAACCGAAGAGCGAAATGCAGACAGCAGCTCCAGCAGCAGACCAACAGCCAGATCACCAGCAAAACCACTTCATCAACGAAGACCAGTGCATCATCCAGCACCATCAAAAACTCCTCATCATCCACCGCTAAATCCACCTCCAAAACGCCCAGCTCTTCAAGCCACGCCACCCAGAACACTTCCAGCAACACCACCACTACCCCCAACTTGCCAATCACCCCCACAACTTCCGTCAGCCCCCCCATAAACGTGATTTGTAAAAAAGAATCCGCGAATTCCAATTACGAAAACTCATCTCTATCCAAAAACCATTCCGTTTCGCATTACAACTCTAACGAGCTCCGGTTAGGCAAGGAGTCCTCACCAGACGTATCCAACCTCCATGGTTACGGCGTAACTCCAAAACAGGAGTTATACAGCAGTCCAAAGAGGTTGGATTACAGCAAACTTGACTACACCGACAAGTCTTTCGGCAGTAACCTGGTTAAAGACCAGTACAGCTCGAGATTGACCGGTAACTTGACGCCGTTAGGGTCTAATTCGTCGATAATGACGACCCCCTCCCCCCCAATCACCCCCCAGAGTCTGAACGGGCCGGGGAATGTTTACCACCCGGATAGTTACAACAGCTTTCACTGGCCGGGCAGTTCTGATTATATTCGGAGCTACTCCACAACGCATCATCATCAGGGTTACGGCCAGAGCGCTTACAATTCGCCGTATTATCCAAGTCAGGTGAGTCGAGTTGCAAAATTACTTAAGCAATTCACACACTGTACTGCGTGAATTTAGACTTTAACGTTATAGGAATAAGAGCAATCGTATTTTACGAAGTTGTAGTCAGTATGTGAACAACAGAATTGGCACCAATGTGTGAATTATCTTATTGTAGCCTCTACCATGGTTTATTCTACAGAAATTCATTATATTTCTACCATGCTTATATTAGCTTCATTTTAAATGAAAACACTTGAAATATACAACTGCACGTTTATTATTACAAAACTAATTCATGATAAATTGTTACCTAAATTATTTAAAATCGTAAAGTAACTGAATGAATCAATGCACAACCTAAAACGTGGGTCATAAAAGAGGTCTAGGCAAATCGTCATAACACGACACTAACCATCTTAATCTTTCAGATGGAGTATTTCAACGGCTCTTCAGTTAACCAGAGCCACGGCAGCCACAGCCACAACCTCACAACCAACGGGAACCAACTATACAACCAGGTTTCGTTCGGAAACCCCTCCCCCCCAGCAGCGTGGCCTTCCCACCACAACATACTATCCTCAGGCCCGGAATCGCCGGAGAATCAGTCGCAAAACTCCCCCCATCTAAGCATGCTGCAAGCGTCCCAAATCACGAACTTTTCTAACTCGGGAAACAGTTATTTTGCCCCGGAAAAGTACGGAATCAACATGGTTTAGTATTTCTAGTCGTTGTGTATCGTGTACATAATCTGTAAGGTGTTTGGGGAGTTTGTTGGTTTTTGAACGAATTTTTCGAACGGATCGTCGTCGTTTGACTGTAGATCCGTTCTTTTTTCAAACTGCCAGTCTATTAATCAAAGTTGGAACATTAACTTTTATACCATGATTTGCTAATTCTTACTGGAAATGCATTTGAATGTTCTTATGATAATGTTTTGTGACTGACTCGTTTTAAATGAATTTTCATTAAGAATTACCAATTCACATTTTCATCTCCTATTTTCGAATTCTTTCAAACATTTTTTATCATGGTTAGCACTTGTTCAAATGTATTTATTTCTTATAACTGAAGTGTTAGGAAATGCTTGAAAGATTTGGAAAATACGATGTAGTGCCTACATTTATCAAAACCAACAAACTCTCTATAAACCTTACTGATACGATGATTTGTTTTGTAAAAAACATTATATCCCCGTTTTGGTCCGAGTTTGAGTTCATATTTTGAAACGAATATCATAACAAATGAGATAAAAACTTTTTTATAACAAATATGTACTGAAACTCGGAACAAAATAGTGTGGATTATTAATTTAAAAATAGATTCGACGAATTTTCAACGAAAAATTGATGCAAGAGGCCTAAAGTGTATCGAAAAGGAAAAAAATCCTTGCCATATATAAAATAAAAACCCCACAACAAATAATTTAAGAATTGTATAGAGATTTCTTTTTGCTTTATGCCTATAAAACACCTGAGTCATATCAATTAAAAAAATTAGGCTATGTTTAGTGAAATTCGCTAAATTATCAAGTTAAATTAATAGTTTTATTATTGTAAATAAAATACGAATAAGAATTTTATTTTGTATATGTGTGCGAATGTAAAATGTGACTTATTATTATATAGAATAAGAATTATCTATTTTCTTTATTTCGAAGCCAGCGAACCACGAAAGAGTTTTATTATCTTTTTTAATACTTTAATTTGATACCAGTGAAATAGTCTTATTTTTCAGCCTATAGAAGGTATCTTATATAAATCTTAGTACAGAATAAAAACGCTAAATTTTGGTATAAAATAAGCGGTTTTAATATATAAATGCAATACAATAATGCAATATTTCGCTAGTACGAGTACCTAGGTACAAGCTTTAATTTTAATTATAATAATTTTGATAAATATTAATACAGAAGACACACGGACAAGCATTTTTAAAGTTAACGTTTCGTTCCTATGATTTGGTTTGAAATTGCGTCGTTGGTTGAGTGTTGCCATTTTCTTAACAATTTTTCCTCTAAAATAGGGAAAACCGGTCGGCTAACAGAATTGTCGATACTTGACGCGAGCTTCTCATTGGTTCCTGAATTTTGAAAATGGAAAACTTATGCATTTTAAACTAATTTTAACAAAATCTAAAAGAGATTATTAGTTAATTTATATTATTATTTTCAAATTGTAGTATTTAAATGTAATGAAATTTGTAATTTATAGTAAATTTTAAGCTTGGACATAGCTAAGTTAGTTTTAAGTACAGTTCTGTATCGCGTTCGATGAAAAGTCAATGTATTTTTTTTAAGTTAAGTTGTATTAATTACTGATAGCTATTCAAATATTGAATCCGAATATATGCGTATAAAATATAGTTTTGTGTTTTATTTTACCTTCAATAACAACAAATAAATAATAATCTAAGTACATAATTCATTTCATTCATTCTTTAATTAGGTAATCACTACATAGTATAAAGCAAAGTCGCTTTCCGCTTCCCGCGTATGTATGTATGTATGTGTATCTTATATCTTTAAAACTACACAACGGATTTTGATGCGGTTTTTTTTAATAGATAGAGTGATTCAGGAGGAAGGTTTATATGTATAATAACATGCTACCCGTGCGAAGCCGGGGCGGGTCGCTAGTTATAAAATAAAGTATAGTTACTTAGGTAAAACAGCAAATATATCTACTTAGTTGTAGTAATTTCAATAACGGCTTAATAAACTCTGACCATCGATCGACCACCTGAAAAAATCCTAAAAAAATAAAATATTGTTAAGTAGGTATTTTTATTTTTTTTACAATTATTATTTGCTATTAAATAAAGTAAAAACATACAAATCAATACAGAACTACTCTAATAGGTATGTATTTCTATTACCTTCTTAACGATTTAAAGGTAGAAATAGAAGAAATGTATTTAAATCCTATTGATATTATAAATGACATTAGTGTGAACTTCTGAATGATACGCATTCTACCAAAATTCGTAATTTATTTTATCAGTACAATGTTTGTAGGGGAAAAAATGGAAGTTGGCTGAAATTGCTTTTTCCTATGCGATTATTAAAATTTGACAAGACAACGTCTGTCACGGGTCGTCTAGTAAATAATAAAACTTGCATTCATGACTGACTGACTATCAACGTACAGTCACTGGTCCTAGAATTTTTAAATTTGAAGTGTTTATTAAAAAAAACTACCTGAACGAGGGTTTCTACTAGTTATATATTTATTTATTAATTTATTAAAAGGGACTGCCTAAGGACTGAACAGCCTTTTATACATGATTATAATAGTCTTATCCTAATATATAAATTTCTCGTGTCAGTATTTGTAACCAAACTCCTTCGAAACGGCTTGACCGATATTTATGTTTTTTTTTAGTATATTCGGTAGGTCGTAGAGTGGGTATGTTTCGTACCGTTTTATAAAATCTAGTTATCTTAATCTTTAAAGTTCGTGAAAAACAAATAGTGTTTTTTTCTATAGAATTATTGAAGTTTAACAGGACGTCTGTCGGGACAGCTAGTATAATAAAATCTATTACATTCAAAGGTAATTGAACTTTCAAACCGCAATTGTACCAACCTAGTAACACGAGTCGGGTTCGACGACTGAAGCCAGGGACGTGCCCGGGATGTCTTATAAAGGTGACAGTCTGACCTGTGACATGACATGTCATGGAATACTGCCGGTAACTTCATCTGCCTACGTGATAGAAAAAAAAACATACAATTATACTTGAGGCTTGAAATGTTACAAAGAAAATAAATGCGAAAGTTTGTGAGTCCACGTTCACACAAAAACTACTGAACGGATTTAGATGAAACTTTACAGGTACATCAGAATAACACATATTCTACTTTTTATCTAGGTACCCGTGCGAAGTCGGGCGAGCAGCTAGTAAATTAATCACTACATAGTATAAAGCAAAGTCACTTTCCGCGTCTGTATGTATGTATGTTTGCTTATATCTTTAAAACGACACAACGGATTTTGATGCGGTTTTTTTTAATAGATAGAGTGATTCAGGAGGAAGGTTTGTATGTATAATAACATGCTACCCGTGCGAAGCCGGGGCGGGTCGCTAGTAAATAATAATGTAGTAAAGAAGAGAGATTTTCCATTGTTCACCAAAAAACAAATGAACGTTATGTTTAATATGTATCATAACGTATCATACCAATAGACAGTTTATTGGTTATAAACGACCATTTGATAGAAAATATTTAGAAGAAAATTTTGGGAAAATGTTCAATAAACTGTATCATAGCCTATGCTGGGAAACCTAAGATGCTGCATAGGTTATATCAATAATCAGTTTTATAAGTTATATCATACTATTACACGACGATTTGATAGAAAAAAATAGTCTACCTAAAAATAGGTACCTACCTACCTTATTTAAGTAATTGTAGTTAATAATAATAATAATAATAATGCTTTATTTGTTTCTTAATCACAGTAAATATATTACCTTACCTTATTTAAGTAATTGTAGTTATTAAGTAACTGTAGTTACCTACCTATTGTCTTGGTACCTGATATAAATCTAGTTAAGTTAGGTTTAAAGAACTTTATTTCTCATAAAACCTCAGAGTTCAAATTAAATACAAAAAAATACGTAAATATTACGTTTTAAATGGTTATATCTAGTTACCTACTCGAACCAACTAAAGTAATGAAATTGTAGGTTAGAAATTAAAATGGTGCTTTTATACAAGTCAAAAAACCATCTAAAACAATACAATCATTAATTTATTCAAGTTACGCCCATCTTGTTCATTAAGTAGGCATCTATCTAACTAAAATAATAATAGTTACCAAAACGATCGTCTATCTAGAGTTCTGAAAAATCCGTTCAACAAATAGTTGTTTTTACTGAACCTATTTCATGTTTTATCGTAAATATGCCTCAAGAATATATAAAAAAAGCACTATAGTAAATTAAACCATTAATTTTATCCTAATTCCTCATTATTACATCCTAGATTTACGAAAAATTACGACAGACAAACCGCACGCATACAAAACATCTTCAAAAACAGCTAAGGTTCAACAAAATTAACTGTTAGTACTGAATTGTACCCCGACATTATAACTATAGTTATATAACATCGCAAACATTACTTGTACCCTGTAGATATTCCCTGGAAAATGTATTTTTATTTTGTTCTGGCAACTCTAATTTACTAACTCGAGAAAACAGTACTTACAAAACTCGAATGTACCACCCGGGAATAAAGCTCAAAGCTCTCTGCGCGTAACGAAAGTTAGAACGTTTAAATTAAGAACGCCCAACGCTAAGCGTACGCAGTAACTTTGCAGCTGTATATAGTGAAGTGTTCCGCTCTCGCTCGCACTAGTGGATATTCCGTATAAGTCTGTCCCGCTCGGGTGCGGAGTTAAGCCGCTTATCTTCGGCCCGCACGCCTCCCCTCCCGGCTGCTGCGCGTAACGGACCCATTCTGCAATCATTTTACAAAATTATTGCTTTTTACTAAAACAAAAATGTTATTATTATTCGAAAGACATTATACAGCCAGTTTACTTTCTTTTGTCTCTTGATAAACAATTAATAAATGACAGCAATAAAAATCTCTACAAAATCTTGTGATTAAAAACGCGTAGGTAGCAGTAGGTACTCTGGCTTGCTAAAGAGGTTCAAATAGAGATCATAAAAGTGTAAATAGCTTGAGAAGCTTGTGCTTTTAGCACACTTATCTACTTCATTTGTCCAGAAAACTATAGTTGTGCGTTCTCTACGTCATAAATCTTGATGTAGGTACCTACCTAGTCTTAGACCTAAGGTCTATAACTCTATGGTATTTCAAAGATCGATTCGTCGACTATACTTCTCTACATACTATATTTCTCTCAAATCTAGTATAGAACATCAAGTTTTGGAATTAAAATCGAGGATCGGAGAATAAGAAAAAACCTACCCATTCAAGAAGTTTTAATTCAAAACAATCCAGTCATCAAGACAAAATCAATCTGATATTTGTAGATAAAACATCTACGAATATCTACGAGAATAACCCACGCGACGCAATATATATTACAAGAAGCGGCCAATCTCTCCGTCTCCCTCTAACTACCCACGCAGCCTCCGTAGACCATAGCTACATACAATATTTACTATTTGACTCGCTGCGCCGAAAATTTGAAGCCTACAGACATAACCAGGGTTTGAAGATGGCTTTAGAATCCAATGTTTAATTTACCAAGGTTTGAATTTCGAATGTCATTTTGTTGGACCTCTTTTCTTTCCTTGCCATTTAAGGTTTAAATTTGGAATATGTCATTTTGTTGTGCATCTATTTTTTTCTGTCCGTCTAAATAGGTCCGGTTAAAGAATTTTAGTCCTGAAAATAGCACATTTCTAGAACATAATGTCCAATTACTTCGATATTCTTAGGTACCTAACCTACTAAGACATGTTACCAGTTTCGTTCGATGTTTTTAAGTTAGCTTTGTTATTCGTAAGCCGTGTTGGCAGAGTGCGAGGTATCTCGAGTTTCAATCTGAACGTCGTGGGTTCGAATCGGGGATCAATGGATTTTTCTGTTCGAAAAATTTACATGCGTATCAAAAACACGTGTTCAAAACGGTGAAGGAAAACATCGTGAAGAAGTCAGTTAGTATTCTTATATTTTTAGCAGCGATGGGCTTGCAACCTGTCAGTGTCACGTATTGAATGCTGACTACTGCAAAATGACGTGCCTCCGACTAAACCCTCTAGATATCTTCAAGGATCTAAGCGCCTGGAGATCTGAGAGTATGTCTACCACACTTGGGGATTACAGTCGTGAACCTATTTTTTTTTAGTTGTCAAAGCTTACTCTTTTTTGTCTGAGTCAATAATACGTCATAAAAGTTGGGTAAGTAAACAATTACATTGCACTTGTCACACCACAAATATTGGGGTGAAAAAATCGCACAAGTTTTTAATAAGCAGTAAGCACTGCCAGCATGCGACCACTTGCGTTCGAATTAATGAACGAGTGTTCCATTATTGAAATTCAAAATGCGAATGTAGATATTTTCAACCAGTTGACTTTTTTTGTTTAAATATCTTTTTAATTACTGGCCAGTACACACTCAACCACGGTTTTTAATTTTTTTAATAGACCAATTTAAATTTTTTTTTTTCGTACCTAGAAATACCAGAAATATTTAGATTAAGATTTTGTTTATGTCATTTATATTATTGTGTAAGTAATTGAGTAAAGGGAAAAATTGCTGGTATAAAATGCTTACGGTAATTCCAATTTTTATTCACTATACATAATATCTAGCTATCACTAGCTTTTACCCGTTACTTTTCAAGATTTTTCACGACTTTATCGTCAAAATAAAATTCTTTAAAATCAAACGAACATTTGGAGAAAAAAGTATATAATAGTAGTCCCGAGACTTTAAACTATCTCTTTATGAAAATTCATCACAATCGGCTCAATTACTTTCGCATTTCGAAAACAGGGTTACTTTCGCATTTCGAGTTACTTTAGATTTTAAAACATAAACCAGGTTTATTCATAATCGTGAATTCATCTTTAATGTGCCTAGCAGGAGGAGAAATTTAGTGTTCTTAGTAGACGAGCTCATAAATACATCGATTATAATCATCATTAAATTACCAAACCACCAAGCCCCAGATGTATCAAGAAAATGAATAATAAATCCGGGTACGTACCACAGACAATAGAGGTATTAGAACCATAGACAAGAGATCGCAACACAAGGGGTGGGGTAATACAATCGGTACGTCAACTCTATTATTTATGGATTCTTTAACATGTAAGGACTATCGTATGACGGGGGGAATGGACATTTGGCAAAGGAAGTGTTTCTTATGCACCAGTGGCTTGAAGAGGGGGCTTTTGGGGTGATTTTTTTGAAATTGTTTATTGGGGTTTTCACGGCTGGCTATCTCGAAGTTTCAAGGTAAAAGTTGAAAGTGTTTGAATATATTTTTAAAGCATATTCAATTAATTTAATTTAAAAATAAAGGATGATTTTTTAAAACACAGCTCCGATTATACAATCGTATACTAATAATAGGTATACACCTATTTATAAAAGCGTATCTAAGATAGGTATTTAAATTCAAAAAATATCTACCTATGACAAGCAATCACGTGTGGAAAGCTAACTACTGCAGAATGTGGGCTGTGCCGAATTTAATGTTAGACGTTCTTCTGACAAACTCCTTTAGAGGCGCACAAATTCTTTCGAAAATCTAAAGGTCTGAGGCACGTCCAAACATTACCATCGTAACACATTTAATTACATTTCAAATGGGCCAAATAGCTGTAACTATTATCTTCTCATTATTTCACTCTGGCTAGTAGGTATGTATGTTTTTTTTAATTTATTAATCACTAGCTTCCGCCAGCGGCTTCGCCCGCGTCGTACCTGGATAAAAAGTAGCCTATTTTGATGTATGCTACATTACTGTAAAGCTTCATTTTAGTCCGTTCAGTAGTTTTTGCGTGAAAGAGTAACAAACACTCACAAATTTTCGCATTTATAATAATAATATGATATTAAATATTACTAGCCGACCCATGACAGACGTTGACCTGTCAAATTTCAATAAACGAATTCAAAAGACTGAAGTTTTTAGTCTGTGATGTCAGATTTGTTGCACACCAGCGCCATCCATATACCAAAATCATCCCTTTTGCGTTTTATTTTTTAATCATTTTGAAGATGTTTTTCATATTTTAAAGTAGTCTATGTTTTATTCGGACATTATATCTAGAGCAAATTTCATCTTAATCCGTTTTGTCCTTTAGGCCTGATTGAGGCACAAACAAACTCAAAAACTTTCGTATTAATAATATTAAGATATTAGGATTCTCACCTCATTATTTCGCTCTGACTATTACCAAGGTAAGTACGATTCGATTCGCCTCGTTATAAACAAACTCTCGTTTTTAAAACACTAATACAAAAACCGGCCAAAATTGATGACATAAAAAGCAATCAGTTACCATTTAGAGAGAAAAGGGAATAGATCAAAGCGAGGTACAACTCTGCGAAAATTCATGCGGGAATAATGTAATAAATTCACTTTTCGGACTCAGTTCAGCCTAACATAGCGCCAAATTGAATCTTAACGCTTCTACGGACAAAACGGGGTCTCTTTTGATTTACAAAATTCAATTTCTTATTACGCTCAGCATAAATCAAACCTTTTTTAGGGTATCGTAGTCTACGAGAAACCTTTATAGTTTTGCTACGTCCGTCCGTGTGTCCGCAGCTTTGCTCAGAAACGCTAAGTGCTTTGAATTTGTGCTGAGACTCTTTAGTTATTTTTTTTATTGTTTACGTACTTGAGTAGTACTTTTAAGTTTTATTCTTGTTTGAGCCTTCACCTTGTTCGATTGGCATCACACTGGAGCTCTACATAGCATTAAGGAAAGGATCATTAAAAAAAAGGTAGACCCCAAGCCGTGTTTGTTGCCTGATTCTTCTAGGCTTGGTCGCGTGGAATCGGCGTAGCTTCACCTAGTTCCTACGTTTCAAAGTGATCCTTGTGATTTTATTGAAATAAATGATTTTTGAATTTGAATTTGAATTTGAAAACTGTAATTTGGCTTGAATATACATATTAGTCACGCCAACAAAGTGGTAGAATAAAATTTTGTAAAAACATTAATCCCTACAGCGTCACAGCTAAGTAGGCTTTACAAGTTTACAAGTTATAGTACTAATAGCCGACTAACTTATAAAATGTACTTGGATAAAAAACCGGCAAGTGCGAGTCGAACTCGAGCACGAAGGGTTCCATACTTGTTGTATGGGAGCCACACTTAAAAAAATATTTTATTCTCTCTTTTTAGTATTTGTTGATAGAGCGGTAACAGAAATGCATCATATGTGAAAATTTTAACTATCTTAGTAATAGGGTCCCGTTATATCCCTCTGGGTACGAAACCCTAAAAAATTACCATTGAAAATTACTTACATAAATACCTAATGTTGTACCTAATCTACGAAACCTTACATTGCACGTGGCCCGACACGCACTTGGTCGGTTTTATTTTTATGCTTAAACGAAAAGGAATATTCGAATTTGAAGCGAAATTAGAAAAGCATTTCCGCGCGTTTCATTTTCAAATTTCTTTTCTTGATACAAAATGGCCAAATGGCGTTTCCTTGTTAGGGATGTTATCTCGTTCTAGTAAAATTTAACGAATTATGGCCGGCGTTCAGTGGCGGACGGTGGCGGAGGCTATTTGACAAGATTTTAAAAACCATTTTAGATTATTCAGTAGTGACTGTGGAACCTATAAAAAAATATTATTTTCAATTCTGTTAAGTATTGACCCTAAAACATTAAATCAAATATTGACAATTTAAATAACCCGCAAACCGCCTTCATAATATGCAAATGGCATCGCACTAGTTTCTGTGACGTCACAAGCTTGTAAACAAACGTCAAATTTTTCAAGGCAGGCGAAGACATTTATAGCATGTTACGTCATCGTCGATTCGAACACCGTTCACCACCATCCTGACCGTTTTGTGTCACATGACTGGCGTTTAAAAAAATGTAATTATGGGTTTTTTAATATATCATTGTTTATTTTTGAGTTATTTTACTCAATAACGTTTTTTGAAGGCATTATTTACATAGAATACTATCAACAACAATTTATTTTTGATACAGTCAATTAGTCTTTTGAATTTAAAAGTTATCCAATCGAAATAAAGTTCATATTTCAATGCTCGGTGATCGGCTTCCGAGCATGGCAGCGCAGTTTTGCGTGATTACCGAGGATTGAAATATATACATTTTAAATCATATACCGCCCGTCCGCCAGTGTGCGCAGATCATGAAATTGATAAAATACTTAGACGTAGTTACCTATCGAGAAAATATTTTCTATTCGATTATTATGAATTGGTTTCTTCAATTTGCTTTGTCTTTTGACATTTTAGAAATTGTTTTACCCATTTGTAGTTACTTTCTAAATCATAACATAAATAATTGATTAAACCTATATTTGAAGAAACCTTACATTGTATTAAGTAGCTCTTTAAATGTATACCTACCTATCACTTTATAATATAAGTACAGAAGACTTTAAGGGTTCCGTACCCAAAATGTAAAAACGGGACCCTATTACTAAGACTTCGCTGTCCGTCTGTCTGTCACAAGGCTGTATCTCATGAACTGTGATAGCTAGACAGTTGAAATTTTCACAGATGATGTATTTCTGTTGCTTCTCTAACATCAAATACTAAAAACAAAATAAAATAAACATTTGAGTACCTCAACAGACCCAGATTACCAGTGGCCCGAGCAAGAACTACTATCGTATCGAAAGCGGGGAATTCACTAGACGATCATGACCGCGGGCAAGTTTGACAGTTTGTCAGACTGACTGCGATTTTCCTACACTAGTAAACATCGTATCACAAACGTATAGTTGCAAAATCCGGCGGGCATGCCTGCAGAATTGCATGACCGTCTAGTGAACTCCCCGCTTAAATCGTATGGTCCAAATATTAAAACTTGTACTTTTTGTCTTCTAAAAGTCTAGTTTTGACATTTGAACGATAGGTTGTCGATACAATAGCGATTCGTGCTTATTATTATGCCCAGTATTTAATACTCTTTTAATCTAAGTAAGTATTTGTTGAATTCAAAAACGTAGGTTTTGTCGAATTCCAACGCGAATGTAAACATAAATTACTCAATTTATTTACATGTAATTCGTAATATCCGAGCTAATAATAATAAATAAATAAATATTGGTGGACATTTCACACATCGCCATGTAGCCTCAAACTAGACAAAGCTTGTATATTTTTCTGTATATGCCATACTATTGATAAATTTAATAACACCCATATACAGAACAAACATCCATGTTCATCACACAAATGTTTGTCCCGGGTGGGAATCAAACCCACAACCTACAGCACAGGCAGAGTTAATACCAACTGAGCTGTGAGGCCAGTCGAATGTTAACTTATAACACTCAATTTATTTACATTTAATTCGCATTATCCGGGTTAAAGAAACACTTCGTGCCCTTTCGGGTGATTTCGCTATGGTTCGTCAGTAGCCGACGATTAGCCACCAATCCTCTTGATTTATTCTATTTCGGAACGCCATTTTAGGTCACGTGTCCGTTGCAAATAAGGCGGGAAGAGCTGGGGAACACAGGGTGATTTTATTTTCCCGGGCAAATGTATCTTTAGGTACATAATATTATCTTCTAGACATTTGAAAGTTATTGACAACCTTTTCCTACACTTTCTCCCTACCTTCCTAATGTAATGTCACATATTTTGCAATTTTACATATAGAAATTATGAAATTAAAACAGCAGTTACGAAATTAGATTTATTTCCAGTATCTATAGTAGCCTTCAGCGCTGTAGGTTATGTCCGGACAAACATTTATGATGAACATAGATGTTTGTTCTGTGTCTGGGTGTTATATTGTTTTATATGTATGAGTTTACAAAAAAAAGGTATTTAAGTAAGTAGGTATTTTCTCAGTTATTTAACTCCCA
The DNA here is from genome assembly GCA_912999785.1 of Hydriomena furcata. Taxonomy (NCBI): domain Eukaryota; kingdom Metazoa; phylum Arthropoda; class Insecta; order Lepidoptera; family Geometridae; genus Hydriomena; species Hydriomena furcata. The sequence goes on from OU538848.1 coordinate 3,035,688, forward strand.
TAATACTAGCTTGATTATTTTCGGCTAGATGGCATTGTGTGAAGTGTCTACAAATATTTATTTATTTTATATATACGAATTTGAACAACACTTTCCTATGATTACGTTTAAAAAAATATATTTATGGGCATAGTGTCTACGACTTCATAATAGTAATATGTAAGGCTTAATGCTACGCCGTGCTACGTCGTAGCAGTCTACTTATCTATGATGCCAAAATCCTACAAATTGTTTATTTATTATTCTATATGTGTGTTTACTGTTTATGTCTCTTTACCATAAATAAATGCTCTTAAGCCTGATAAGTCTCGGTTATTACGCCTATAGTCTGCAGAAATGTATGGGGAAAAACTTACAAGAGTAACACCATCAAACAAGTATTTTATCAGTTATCTTGTTTCTATAGTGCAAGCTTTGCTTAGTTTGGGGCTAGATGGTGATGTGTGAAATTTCCATCATTATTTATTATTATGTATTTAGTTGTCTGAGTCTAAATACGAACATCCTGTACAAAAAGCTATAGAAAACGACACCGGTAATTGGAGCACTCAATTTGCGCGCCACTTTCCCGCCGACGCGTGCTTGACACGCGCCTCTATCAATTCTCTATGGCTATCTGCTCTATAATCGAATGTTTTGTCTGTGGTACCCTTTTGAATAAAGAAAACAATGGCTCCCGCGCTTTTAGTGCTTCGCTTAAGGCGATATTAAATATTCATATTAGAAACGAATTTTCGTATAGAGTGCAATATTATACGACCAACGAGATATTTCAACCTATTATTAGAAAATAAGTAGGTATTAAGTAAACCTTACTTACCTACTAACGACATACCACCTCCATCTATCTTATAAATACTTATAAGTATTGTAACTAACTGTGGTAATAATAAAAGTTTACCTTATATAAAAGTACAAAGTTCGGTAATAAACTTTAACGCCCCTTTTTACCCCGCTAAGGGATGAAAATCAAAAAACCATAAAATATGAATTTCTTTAATTGCATTGATGTGAAATAATACTCTATACAAGCTATTTTGATAATAAACTTTAAAGCCCCTTTTCACCCCCTTAAAAGATGAAAATCAAAAAACACTTAAACACGTTTCAAATAAAAAATGGCAGAGTTTCATACAAACTTTCCTCCCCTATTTCACCCCCTTAGGGGTAGAATTTCGTAAAATCCGTTCTTATCGGATGCCTACGTCATACAATGAACACACTCTCCAAGTTTCAGATAATTTAATAACTCAAGAACGGGCTCACCTATCCAAATCAAATGTTTAGGCTTTGTTTGGACTATTTAGTAGATGGTTTATGTGAAGTTTGCACAAAATCGGTAGGGCGGTTCTCCATTTATCACATTTTTTGTAAGAAATGAATTCAAATGAACGGGAACGGGAAAGGGAAATTAACATACTAAAGCGATACGAAGTTCGCCGGGTTAGCTAGTTAAGGTGGAATCTTGCAACTCAATTTTAAAGCAGTTATCTCCAACCGATTGAGTTGAAATTTCGCACACTTATGTAACTTCGGTGACAATGCAATAATATGCAGTGAGCTGATCTGATGATGAAGTCAGGAGCTGTTCAACAGACACTCACAATGGAACTCCTTAGTTAATACTTCGATTGAGTAAAAACTTTGCATACTTGTCAAGTTCCGATGACAATTTTATATGATATGATAGGTCATAGCACTGGTGCTCGATGGTTTAAATGATTTTACAAAAGCTTGTCATTGATAAATATTTTTCAACAGAAAATTTATTTTTTACAAAAACACAGACCCAAAACGTAGGTACCAAAACCTACCAAAGGACCGTTGACGTAAATCCTTAGACAGATTTTAAAAAGCGTCCCAACTCCGAATAAAAAATAAAAAACCTTGTCGATGGATTAAGGCGCACGCTCCATCGCCAATTATAATTTTCGCTGCAAAGATTACGTTTTTTCGCAAACTTTTTTGTTAATAATACTTTTTTGACAACCGAACCAGGTGGGGGTTGAATGCATTCTAATTGGGACGTCTTGGTTGCAACCCTTGAACAATGGTTTAAGTACCTACAGAACAATAAAGCAGTAGGGTGCTACAATCCTGAATATGAAACCTCTTTTCTTACTCATTGGGTTGTATTGAATGGCCTCACAGCTCAGTTGGTAGTAACTCTGCCTTCTGCGCTGTAGTTTATGGGTTCGATTCCCACCCAGGTGATAAACATATATGTTTGTTCTGTGTCTGGGTGTTAATTATGTATTTAAGTATGTATTTACAAAAAAAGTCTATCAGTTAGTTCCCATAGTAAAAGCTAAGTTTGGAGTAAGATGGTGCTATGTAAGTCCGGCAATATTTATATTAATTCTTTGTACAAACCTACTGCCACATATTTTGATGTTTGGAAAATGAACAATACAATATATCCTTATTTATATCGTCTTGAAACCTTTAATCCAGTACCTAACTAAACAGACACTCTGCCTAACTAAATTGACAATATTTTCAACGAAACGTTGCCTTAAAAGAATCATTGCTTTATTTTGAGCAAGAATCGCTATTTAGGTAACCTCTTTGGATCAAAACTTAACGAGTTTTAATCCTGTGTAAAAAAATTAAGTACTGAATTTTCCAAGCATGATGGACATCTTCTCAGTTTTTCATGGGCGCTCAGGTCCTTCATGAACACAATAGGGGATAGTCAGAGACCAAATATTATATTTCTCACATGCCCACATTTTAGTTGTAAGAGTTCCGTTGCATACTAGCAGAGTAGATAAATAGAATAGAACTAAATTAAATTCTTATAGTTACTTGATACTTAAGCTGTTTTAGTTTAGGCTACCTACCTACCGTTAGGTAACAAAAAATATAATAAGTAGGTAGGTAAGAACTAGTAAAATGTGGATAAAAAACCGGCCAAGTGCGAGTCGGACTTGCGCACGAAAAAATGGGAGCCCTCCTTAAATTGTGATTTTATTCTATTTTTTGTATTTGTTGTTATAGCAGAAATACATAATCGGTGAAAATTTCAACTGTCTAGCTATCACAGTTCATGAGATACAGCCCTGTGATAGACAGACGGACAGCGATGTCTTAGTAATAGGGTCCCGTTTTTACCCTTTGGGTACGGAACCCTAAAAATGATCTATAAAGAAGAAATATTTATAATACAGACTCATACGCGGTAAATATGTATGATTTAATGCATAACTTGTTATAACATAAAACCCAGGCATATCCTGTCAGATCCCAAACTAATTCAAATAGGAAGAACGTCCGCTCTTTTGTCAAAAACACATTAAAACTGTTCCAGATTAATCCCCAAAAAACTGCAACTAATCCATAAAAAATCCGAAATAAATCAGATCTATAAAATACAAAGATGACCTTCCGTCTACGACTTAAAAAAACCGACCAAGAGCGTGACGGGCCACGCGCAATGTAGGGTTTCGTAGTTTACACAGCTAACAACGTTCATTAAGTAATTTTCAATGATATTTGTACTATTTTTTCATTAGTTCTCCATATACTCCCAAAACCATTAGTTTAGCTGGACACTTCACTCTAACAAAAATTGCTACTTTAAAGCTTAATATTTCACAAACGGATCCCTTAATCGAAAAGCTGTTTTCACAAACCCATAATACTTTTTAAAGACCTATCCAACGATACCCCACATCATGGGGTGCGCAAGAAAAAACATTTCCACTTTAGGTGTAGGGTAACCAAAAAAAAAAAATTTTTTTTAAGATTTTATTCTACCGCTTTGTCTGTATATTCATGACAAATTACAGCTTTCTAGGACTAAGATTCTCGACGGACATGATGAAACTACAAGGGTTTCTTGTAGACTACGAAACCCTAAAACATAACCCCATATTTCACAATTAAATTCGGCTACTGGTCATGACTGAGAGTATACAATAATAAATTTCTTTCTAAAAAGCCCCGACTGAAAAGGGCAGGATACGCCACAAAAGGCGGACAGGCTCGGGTAAGAAAAAAAAAGCAGAATAAAGTTGTTTATGGTCATTTTGCCGCCAACGCTCGGCGAGTTTAAATTTAGAATTTTTACTTTTTTAAAACGTGGTAATCCTGGAGGTCAGAATGGGTCCAGAAACCCGTATTAAAATAAGTACTTATACAGGGTTACCAGTTATTTGACCTATTCCTGCTATGAGGTTGTTGGCGATGTTATTTCCGTTAAATGTTAAGTGCGAAAGTTAACCATTTCTGAAAAAACAATATTTTGGTGTTTTTTTTTCAATAATCAGGTTAACAAATTATTAAAAAAATAAACTTTTTTTAATTCTGTTTTAATAAGCGGACATAATAAGCATTCTTCAACAAAACAAAAACTACAAATGTGTGTCCCCACTAGGAAATACTAGTACATTATGAATTTTCAAAAAAAATATATGTTCAAAATAATGACAATAAAATGGTTAACTTTCGCATTAGAACAATATGGTCTCATTCAACGAAAATAACCTTTCAATAATTAGCTATTTTTAGTTTTGAGTAAAAAAAATAGTGTTTTGGAAGAGCCAACTTTGGAAAATAAAACTATCGAGAAAAGTTTCACCAATCGTGTTTCTGTTTATAATATTATCTAGATTATATCATGTTATCTTTGTCATAAATAAAACAAAACTATATGTTTTGTACAACATCCTAGCAGGAATAGGTCGAGTAACCAGTAAGTCCAGTAACCCTGTATGAAGTCGTACTTGTAATAATGTCGTCCTATAAGTAGAGGTTTGGAATCTTTGATTTTATAAGTTTTTATGGCTATGGTAGTCAAAGTTATAGAGCCAGTTGATATTATTGTGTGGCAATTTTGTCTGTGCCAGGTAAGTACTGTCAGGATCGAGTTAAGTACCTCTTAAGTCTCAACTTACCTGCATACTGCTGTTAAACAAGCCATAGTACCAAAACTATTATTGGAAACTGTTTTAGCTAAAGTTATTTTATTATCCGTCCAGTAGGATCGATTTCAAAAATTCTTCGAGTTTTTGATTTTTTCATTACAAACATACTAAAATACTAGAAATGTTTCCTAATCATAATATTAAGTACTATAGCCGATCTGCGACTTTCTTCTGTCCTCGATAATCACATAAAAAAATCTATTTCAGGCAACTTTAAATTTTTTGCATAGAAACCTTGTACAGACAAAATAAATTACGAATTTTCGAAGAATGCGAATCATTCATTAGTCAAAACTGCATTACTATGACGACTGAATGTTTTTAGTCAGTGATGTCAGATTTGTTGCACACTAGCGCCATAATCATCCCTTTTGCGTTTCTTATTATTTTGGGAATGTTTTTCGTATTTTAAAGTAGTCTATGTTTTATTCGGGCATTATAATGCCCGATCTATATCATATAACAGATATATCTACATCTACATCAAATTTCATCTTAATCCTTCTTGTCGTCAGATTGAAGCACAAACATACAAAAATCCTCACAAACTTTCGCATTTATAATATTACAGACGTTGTTCTGTCCAAATTTAAATAACCACATACAGTAATGCACGTTGCTATGACGACTGATGTCAACACTGATGATTCAGATTAGGATAGATGTATAAATAGATAAAGATTAATTTCGACGTCCGCACGATACCTAACATTCGTTTATGTAAGAAAATTATCAAAAACTAGACTCACCGATCGATTCTAGACGAAGCCAACGCGAAGGCCGAAGCCCTAGTACTACTGACATCCACACCGACATCGATAACGAGGCGATGATGTACTTTGTAGGTAGGTTTAATCACACGGAGCAACTTGCTACCAAAATAAATTAACTTGGATAAGAAATGACTGGCCTCACAGCTTAATTGGTAGTAACTCTGCCTTCTACGCTGTAGGTTGTGGGTTCGATCCCCATCACCCAGGGCAAACATTTGTGTGATGAACATAGATGTTTGTTCTGTGTCTGGGTGTTACTATGTATATTATGTATGTATTTACAAAAAAAAAGTAAATAAGTATTCTATCAGTTATCTGGATCCCATAGTACAAGCTTTGCTTAGTTTGGGGCTAGATGGTGTTGTGTGTAAAGTCCGCCAATATTTATTTATTTAATGACTTACTAACTAAATGGCGATGGGTTTGCAATCTACCACGAATGGAATGCTAACTACTGCAACACGTATGGGTATTGTGTGCCAAATGTTATGTTTGAACTAGATATTCAAGGATCTGGAGCGTTAGAACATCTGAATAGATGTGATGACTAGTAAGCTAGGTACTTCGTTAGTTTGAGCTGAGTAGCTGAGTAATAATCTTTTGGGCCTATTCGCCCCACAACCCAGTAAAAATCTTGAGCCCCCAAATTTTGTGGGTGCCCCCAGAGGGTCGGCGGCGCTCTTATTACCTACATAATTTTTTTATTGTTGTATATACCTACCTACTTGGTTAGTACTTTTTATTATTTTTCTTGTTTGAGCCTTCACCTTGTTCTTACGGCACCACACTGGAGCTCTACATAGCATTATGGAGAGAATCATTGAAAAAAAATAGGCCCCAAGCCGTGTTTGTTGCCTGATTCTTCTAGGCTAGGTCGCGAGGAACAGGCGTAGCTTCACCTAGCTTCTAAGACGTTTCAAAGTGATCTATTATGATCTTATTGAAATGAATACTTTTGACTTTGACTTCAGAGGGTCACTTGTGGAGTTGTGGACCTAGATCTTAGTTACACCGGTTACACGGTTACGATAAACCAGAGACAAAGGGGAAGAACTAAAAAAAATATGTGTGAAAGTCAATGGAAATGCTGCTTAGTCATTTATTTTTAGTCAAAATATCAGTAACAAAATCTTCTATTTATAATTAAATATTTCTAACTACTATCGACAAATAACTGATTCCAATCGGACGTCCATTATGACAGTTGTCGAACTTCAAAATATTTTGTGCGCGGTTTTTTGTCATGCATTCTATGAGTAGGGCTGTCACTCGTATTAAGATTTTTTTGTAACATTTTAAATTTTGAATGGCGCGTCAGTGTTATTGTATAACCAAAATCGAAGTTTTCCATCAAGCATGGTAACTAATTTTCCACTTATGATGTACTAGCAGACCCGCAAGACAGATGTTGCCCTGTCCAAACTTAAATAATCGCATAGAGAAACTCACGTTGCTATGACGAACTGATGTCATATTTTTTGCACACCAGCACCATCTATACTAAAATCATCCTTTTTGCATTTTTCAATCATTTTGGGGATGTTTTTTGTATTTTAAAAGTAGTTTATTTTTCATCTTAATCTGTTTTGTCGTTTATATGCCTGATTGAGACACAAACTTACAAACTCGCAAACTTTAGCATTTATAATAGTATATTAGGATTCATAATTTAATTAGGTAATGTAGGACTGTCATAAAGGCAAGTACCTACTTAAAGCGGACTCCAATATGGGTAACCAGTAAGGTAGGTAGGTATACTGCTTTATTCTATCTTATAACCACGCAAGATGAGGTAGAGGCTTTACGGAGAGATATTTTATTTTGTACATAGTCGGTGGATCTATTAAATAAATAAACTCTACTTACAAATTCAATATAATGATATTACCTAAGTAAGGTCTATTAGAGTGGCAACCCTACAATGTGCTCCAATTTCAATTCGAAATTCGAACGCGCCCGCTAGTCTACTACATTTTATTTTTACATTCAAAATATCGAATGGGAAGATCATTATTGTTTATTTTTCTAGAAATAATGGCATTGTTTGTGGACATACCATTATCGATACAAGATTAAGAAGCCATGTTTTATTCGGAGTTTTTGAGTGACTTTGCGTTTTGGTATAGGATGTTTAAGCGTGTTTTTTTTTCTAAATTATGGTAAGTAGTCGTAGGTGGCATAGCGTTAGTATACCTGTACCGATTTAATTAGAACATTTCTTACGTTAGATAGGTATTGTACCTGGTGGTGACAATATAAATTGTCAAATGCAAAACGTAGAATTTTCTGTGGGTAGGACTAAAGTGGTGGGGTATGTAACCTAGGGTAGGAAATGTAAATTACTTTATTTTACTTTATTTTGTAAATCTCTAAGAATAAAAGTACTGAAAAATTATCAACAAACAAAAATATAGCCCTAACTCAGACATGAATTAATTTTAATTTGATTTTCAATGAAAAACACAATCAAACATTAAGCCATCCCGCCCTGTCAAACGAGACAACATACCGAAATGTCAAACCACAACAGAAACGAGACAGATTTGACAAATTTAGTTTTTTTTCTCAACCCATGGCACTGCATCGAGTTTTTCGGCCAGTCTCAGTTGTCAAATTAGACTGTGTTCGATATTTAACACTTTGACACTGGCAGCTAATCCTCCCAACAATTATTTTTCTTTTTTCGATGCTTCTCGAGTGTCATGGCCGCCTTGAAATAATCCTTTTATACGCTGGATCTTATTAAATAACCAGCGTCGTATTTCTAAACGCGTGATTCATGAAAAAACTCCAGCAATCGGAAACTTTAGTGTAATTACCTCTAAGATTAACTTGAAGTTACAACGAGAAATAACTTATAAAACATCGCTGCGATCATCTGAAAAGCGAGAGGCGAATTCAATTTCAACATTCGAACGAGTAGATTAGACTTATGTACGATTATATACTTACCTAATAATACTACGCTAGCATACCGACCTACACACTACACACCTTCATCACCTTTGTGAAATTTTGCCAGCTCTATAGGAGAACATTGCTGCTTTTTTCACAAAAAAAAAATGTTTTTGTCTATTACTGTAAAATAAACTTTTCTCAGGTCATCATGCTAGGCGTGTTTTAAACTTCTAAATTTAAAATTTCGCACGGTTGCTTCTTTTGAATGGGTTCTCTACAATCATCTTTATTGGGAAATAGTAACGACCTCACAATAGAGTTGTCCACCCATATCAAAACAGAAAAACCTTTTTCCAAGTTCATTGTAAAATTTTCTGCCAAATCATTGTAAGTGATAAAATACGCATCTATTTGGATCGCGCAGGTGGCACTTGCTTGTCGTGATAGTGACAGTTGATTCGATCGATTGTACCGTGTCCTATGACATGACAGTTTGATTTGGGGGTGGTTTGAGGATTCCGTATAGAAATCTTGATGTTTGTACATCTCAGTCGGAACCTAGGTATCATTCATAAAGACCTACCTTCATTATTTTTCAACGCGAATAAACGTAACGTGAACGTGATTACCCGTGTTAAAAATCTATAGTTATACCTAGCTTCAAGCAGACTTGAAGGACAGAGTCAAGTGGCCTCACAGTTTAGTTGTTACTAACTCTGCCTTCTGTACGTTGTGGGTTCGATCCCCACCCATGTTTGTTCTGTGTCTGGGTGTTAATATGTATAATAGGTATGTATTTACAAAATTCTATCAGTTATCTGGTTCCCATATTACAAGCTTTGCTAAGTTTGGAGCTAGATGGCGCTGTGTGTATAGTCCGCAAATATTAGTTAATTAATTTATATTTATTTTGTACCTAGCTCTATTACAAAACTAAATGATTTAATATTTATAAAATATTTTTTATAAAATCTTCTATGAAATTAAGCTTTTATGAGCAAGGTAGAGTTGAATGAAAGATATAGGGTAGAGATGTATATTTTTATGTAGAATGCAATATTTGCAATGTCATAGGGAACCCTAAAGTATCGATCGATTATTGAATAATATTTTGTAGGTGTCTCAGATCTATTGGAGAACTTTTTTTCAATTCAAATTTGGAAGCCCGTTCGGTGTGGCCAGGTTCAAAATGCATTTGTTGTGTAATCCTCATGGGACGTGGATTATTTCTTCTAACAATCATTTTTTAAATGTCCCCGCGTGGGATATGGCAAGTGAAGGTATCTTATTCGGTTTATTAATTTTCTATCAGTCATTGTTGCGATCAGGTAGGTTGAAGATTTAAAGGGTGAAGGTTGACGAAAATGCCAAGAATTTGAGAAAGGATTAAGTTTTTTATAAGATTGATTATCATTAAAGAATCTTGTAGCTACATATATGTATTAGGTATCTTGCAACATTAGGTATTATTGTAACTAATTTAAGTATCTAAACTCTTAATCTTATTTAAGACTGAATAAAATACATAGGAAATCCTACTTAGTAGGTAATTTTATCTTAGTTTCTTTTAATTTTATTTTCAACATGTTTAGATTTTCATAGCTCTGTCCGCGTGTTCTCAGAAACAATATTTTAAAATCAAAAGACGATCGTCCCTTGAGACAAGAGAGGCCACACAACGACTTGACATCTCAAGATCACTTTGACATTTAGCTTCGACAATAAACAATATGACAGTGAACTGGCGGTCAGATGGTCTTAAAATGTTAATGAAAACTGAAATAGGATCAGCACTGAATCACCAAGAAGGTATTATACCTTCCTTACCTACGTGTAGACATCCTGACAGATCACTAAAATCGTTTAAATCCTTGAAAATGACTAAAGAGGGTAGTCAAAGGCACATCCAAAAATTACCTACATTATAAAAATGTACTAAGTATTTTGAGCATGTGTTATTGCGCGATTTTTCAAATATTTAATCATTATTATTGTACACTTTTGACCCCAATTTGTGAGGACCATTAAACCTTTTTGCACCTAGCTGTCATAAATAAATTTTGCTACTGGCCATCAATAGAAAAAAAGACGTGGGAACTCTATGCTCAACACATCCTTTGTCCGTTCTTCAGTTCCGTTTTTGAATTTTTGAATGAAAGTTTTTTTTCTTTTTCTTTTTCTGTGTGCACAGGTGTATTTGTTATGTCGATCTATCATTTATTTGGATAGGCAGTGTAAGTTTGTTGTAATCTATGAATTTGTAAAGAATTTGTTTACAAAGATCGGTGAAATTGAGATTTATTTCTCCTACATTTATTGCATAATATAAAGCGATCAATGGCAAATTAATAATGATTGCTAAGTATTTGCAGCTTCGTGCAGTGATGGCGGATTTACGACCAGGCTGAGTGGGAGTAGGATGGAGTATGGGGGCAGATCTTATATAGGGGCGGCCAAATTGGGTTACTTTTTTAAACATCTTATTTATTTTAGCCTATATCGTCCCACTGCAGCATGGCTATTTTGTAAAAACATGATTAACAATGTTATGATATTCATAGGTACCAATAATTATTTGTACTGAATGCCATAATACCTACGCTTTTTATGCTGTTTAGGCACTTATACCTACGCTTCCAACACAATACCTACGCTGCAGCATAGGTATAATAGGTGCATACACAGTGAATAGTTACTATAAAAAGTGTATTTAATAGTAGGTAAGTATTGCATTCAACATCATAACTTAATAATCATTTTGTTACAAAATATCTCCACAGGACAGACGTTTCCCTCCCTTCCTTCCACAAATCTCTAGGTAAATTTGGCCAAATGTCTTACAGGATTTAAAAAAAAAACATTTATTTAGGTACTGTTATTAGGTCCACGCACATCATTCAAATTTAACATTTCACCACTTAGAATTATTAATTAAATCGTTGTATTGTAAAAAAATGGCTATTACACACTCCTTAGGAGTGTGTACCTAATAGCTTAATGGTGGCAAATGTGTAAATCCGCCATTGGCAACGTGATAGAAAGTAATTCATAGAAAATATTTACTATTGCATTATACAGTTCATATTTCACAATAAATACCTATCTACTAGTTACTTTAGAAGGTACTAGGTAGAAGTATCTTAACACACAGACTAGGAAAAAAAAATGCTGATCATACAAACATTTCTTTCGCCGCGGTAATCGAACCCGTGCCTCTTGCGTCAGTGTCGGCCACTCGCCCATCACGCCATTATGTCATCGTTATGTCTAAACACGATATTCTCGAATTCTCTCGCACCTTTACTGATTTGTCTCGCTATGTTTGGAGTTAGGTAGGTAGAATACCTAGTTGCTTGTGAATAGCATGTGGTCATTGGTCATTCATGTCATGAAGGTAGTATTTACGGTCAAGCTAAATTGTCGTGTAGCGCCATCTATCAGTATTACTTGTAAGCTAGCTTGTTTCGTCAGCTAGCTATTTAATTTATCACAAGATGGCAGTATAATTGAAATATGAAAATTCGTATAAAACTATAACTATGTAATAAAGATATATATATATAATAAATATATAAACAATTATAAAAATATGCTGTATTAATTTATAAAATACAATAAAAATAATTGTACCTTACATACTGGCAGCATTTATGCGCAAATACCTACATCTATTTTCTCCCGCTGGCCGCTTGGCTTGGCAACACTAAATTAAAATCAAACATGGCGCGCGTACACAAAATGCCTCAACTTTTACATTTTTTCGTTTTTACCTCATTAGTTTTATGTTGTATTAATTTAGTTGAAAGTGCAAACAGCGATCTAGATGAAAATAACTGGACTGAAATGCTCAAAGGGGAATGGATGGTGGAATTGTGAGTAGAAGGTGTGCCGGCATCGCTCGGCTACTATCGTGTCAAATTTTTTCTCTAATTTATATCTCACGAATTGAGTGTATATCATGTTATCTAATCAATTTTAAAACTTATAATTGAGGCCTAGAATAGTATGCATAGGTCTGAAAAGCTATTATTGCTGGATAAATGCAGTATAAGTGTGCTCCGAGCTCCCACACTGATGTGTTAGGTCAACAACCAATGCAAGGTCGATAGGGTCCGTAACTCCGTAGTATGAACCGTTTTTTAACACGGTATGGCGTGACGCATAGTCTATTGTATCAGTCTGTTGTCTACACGACTTAAGCTACAGAACCTATACTTACCTACAAATATCTAGCTCATTCCTGTAAAAGTTCTAGAATTAAATTCATTCATTAGTATTCAAATAATTTTTGCATGGTTTTGTGGCATATTTAATCTTATTTCCTCGTATAGTAGTTAGGTATCATATAAATAAGAACATTTTCAATATCTAAACATTATCCCCTTGTTAATTTCCTCAATATTTAGGTATTTTTGGTGGAATTATCCTCAAAAATGCTGCAATATATTCCAATTGTTGATAAAGTTAAAAGCATAACAATGGTACTCTAAAGACAATAGCTTAACTATATCTAATTTCAACTGTCTGTGTTCCTGCATTGTTTTGACTACAATAACCCATTTAAACACCCTCAAATAAATCTCAAATTCAACTACCAAGCTTAGATTTCTCATTACCTAACAATTTGTGTGGGAGGTACTTTGACTTTCAAACTGAAGGTTACAGGTTCATATCCTGCCTTGACATGCAATGAAAAGGTAGTGGGTTTGAATCCAGGATGTGCATCAATATTTTTTTTTATTAGAAAAACTTATATGTGCATGGACACACGCTAAAAATGACTTATTATAATAATGTTAGATGTTGAAACATGTGGGCATATGCCAAATTAAATCTTTGGACATGCCTCTGACCACTTCCTTTAGACATTTACAAAGATTTGAGCATTTGAAGATCAGAGAGGATGTGTGTTTTTTTCATTTTCCTATTTCAATATTTTTTTATTACCTAACAATTTTTGTTTTGTAAAATGTATTTTTTGTCTTGTATACCAACACAAATGTAGACAAGTAATTTTCTATATACCTAGGTACAAACTAAACTACTCTAGGTGCTCTAGGACTAGGCCTGCATGATATGCCCACATGATAAATATGTCCTTTTCTGTTGGTGTGTCATCTCCCACTAAACAACCAGACATAAACACAAATATTTCTCAATACTGACATCATTTGATTGTATTGGTGATGTCATACAATGTATTTATGATAATGAACACCTGTTTCGTTAACTTAACTCCCAGTCGACGATTGTTTTTGTTCGAAACGTAAAAATAAATACTTGTGCACAAGCCACATCTCCTATTTTATAATGTAAAGTATATGTGAATAAAGATGTACCCATCTTTAATCACTTCGATAAATAATCCTACCGACCGCTGCAATGACGACAAACACACGTCGGCGCGTGGTCCGCCTTAGCTTTTCGAATAAATTAATAATATAAATTATGTATAATTACTTATCCAAAATCTATTCTAATAGAAATCTAGATCTACATATTACCTATCTTTAACAATAAATCACAAGTTGATTTTAATAGTAGGTATATAAAATATTTCGATCATAAATTCTAAAACATATCATTTTGAAATAATATCTTTATCGTGAAAAGTTTCTGCTATTATGTTTTCAGCTTAATAGAAATCTAGGTAGGAACCTGAAGTAATATACTTATAAAAATAGGAGATGTGGCTTGTTCAGAAGTATTTCTTTTTTCGTTTCGAAAAAGAGCAATCAGCGACTGGGAGCCCCTTAACTAGTATGCAGATAACTAAATTGTAACCATTAAGGGCCTGTTTCACCATCTTCAAGTAAAGTCCTAAGTAAGCTACTTGGCGATTACCAAAAACAAATGTACCATTAAATAGACATTTGATAATTTTAACACTTTCATACATTAATTTAGCGCTAACTGGAAAGTAACTAATCAACACTTTACTTGTAGATGATGAAACATGCCCTTCAAAAATTCTTCATGCTACTTAAACACTAAATAAATGTTGGTGAATATTTCAGAGACGGCTCTAACACCATACAAACAATTAATAGCATACAAAATTGCTTTCATTGATGTGGGTTTCTTGTTCATCATTATCCATTTATTGTTGCAGTTGGTATACTTGTGGTTTCTTCGTTAGCGATTTCTGGAAATCGTTTTTTGACGACTTTATCGTAAAATATTGAAGTTCCTGAAAATCTAAATGTTTTTGGAACGAAGTTCCTTATCGCGCGTTGAGAAAGGGGGCTAGACGGAAAAAATTCTTACGAAAAGTTGTCACGACACTTTTTTGCTATAGTATATCTATTAATATATATATCTATTAATTGTGTCGAGGTCGAGGTGGAAGTGGAGGTCGAGATGGAGGTGGAGGTCGAAGTCAAAGTTGATTCCCCTTCCCTTGTCCCACGTTATTTTGTGAGAACTTCGTTCCATCCGGGTGTCCCTTGACACCTCTCAAGTTTTTTTTGTACAAAAAGTGGCCTATATTCATCCCAAGGCTTTAAACTATCTCTATGATATTACATCACAATCGGCCCAGCGGTATAATATAAAGGAACTTTCGCATTTATAATATAACATATTGATTTTTCCTCAATATTAAATAAAATTAAATAAATTGAATAAAAAGCCGTGTTGGCCAAGTGGGATGTACCTCGACTTACAATCTGAAGGTCGTGGGTTCGAATCCCGGCGTGCATCAATGGATTTTTCTGTTCGAAAAATTTGTATACACGTGCTTAAAACGGTGAAGGAAAACATCGTGAGGAAACCAGTTAATGTTCTTATAAGCGGCGATGGGCTTGCCACCTGTCACTAATGGAATGCTGACTACTGCAAAATGTGGGCATGTGCCAAATATAAGGTTTGAACATGCCTCTGACTACCCTCACTAGACATCTTCAAAGGATGTAAGCATCTGGAGATCTGAGAGAATATCTACCGTACTTGGGGATTACAGTCGTGATTATTTTTTTAATTTGTTCTAGCTACGCACCATGGTGTCCTGCATGCAACGCGTTAGCACCAGCATGGAAGGAATTAGCTTCCCGAGCAGAACGCAAAGGCCTAGATACCAAGACAGGGGCGGTGGATGTCACAAAAGCACCCGGGCTGAGTGGCCGTTTTGTGGTCACCGCTCTGCCTACTATCTTCCAGTGAGTATCTTTTACAAGACCAAGACAATTGTTTACAACAGTTCAGTTTAAACCAGTTAAGGGATTTCTTGACTACACATCATATTTTAATTCATTAATTAGATATGCTGACTACTGCAAAATGTGGGAAGGTGCCAATAGGCTATTTGACAGTATGAAAAATAAAGTGTTGTTGATAGTAATCTATGTAAATTATGCCTTCATAAAGTGTTATGGAGTAAAATTACTTTAAAATAAACAATTATTTATTAAAAAACCCATAATTAAAATGATCTATTTTTAAACGCCAGTCTCGTGACACAATACGGTCAGGATTGGTCGAATTGACGACGACATAACATGCTTGTTAATATGTCACCGCCTGCCTTGAAAAACTTGACGTTTGTTTATTTGTTGACAAGCATGTAACATCACAAAAACTAGTGCGACGCCATTTGCTAAAGAAGCGTTTTTGCGGGTTATATAAATCGTCGATATTTAATTTACATTTTTAGGGCCAATATTTAACAGAATTGAAAATAATATTTTTTATGTGTTCCACAGTCACTACTGTATAATCTAGAATGGTTTTCAAAATCTTGTCAAATAGCCCATTGTAATGTTTGGTTGCCCAAAATAATGAAATGCATGTTTTTTCCTATTTATTAATATCAATCTATCACTTTATTATTATTATTTTTTATATGTCAATATGAGTTTGAATAATTCTACTTACTTTTTGGAAAATAAATGGCTTATTATTATTATTATTTTCTTTATTATTATTAATGTTTGGTTGTGCTTCTGACTACCCCCTTTAAACATATTTAAAAATCTGAGCGCCTGGAGATCTGAGAAGATGTCTAACGCATTTGGGGATTATAGTTGTGATCCTACATCAATTAATTTTAGCAGTTTCAATATCAAACTTTATAAAAATATATTTTTTTTAAGTACATAAAATGTATATTTTCAGTGTGATTGATGGAGAGTTCCGCCAATACAAGGGTCCTCGCGATGCAGAATCATTGCTTAGTTTCGTGGAAGAGAAACGTTGGAAGCAAACCGAACCCATCCCATCGTGGAAGGCACCAAACTCCATACAGATGACGTTTGTGTCCGAGTTCTTCAAGCTTAGCCAAGCGCTAAGGGTATGTAGGCTAATTTCTGACCATTAATTTGCTTAAAAATTTTGTTTTTTTGTATGGGCCATGGTCGAGTCTACCCGGATAAGACAGAAAAAGTGATAATACCGCATTATCTTAAAACCATCAAACTTAAAAAAAAACTGTCTTTTATTTATGTAGGTATGATTATCTAACGAATTATAAAAAATAAACTTTTTAGCTATTCATAGTTTTGAGTAAAAACTAAATTAGTGTTTTGGAAGAGCCAACTTTGGAAAATAAATCGAGAAAAGTTTCACCAATCGTGTTTCTGTCTATAATTTATCTAGATTATATCCTTAAGTTATCATTGTCATAAAAAACAAAACTGTATGTTTTGCAGTTATTGAGAAAAAACGATTCTGCATTCCTTTCAGAGTGTTCACAATATGCTGATGGAAACGTATGGTCTGCCAACCTGGGGTTCTTACCTCATCTTCGCTGTTGCCACAATCTTCATCGGAGCCATACTCGGCTTGGTGAGTTAAAGATTATTACTTTTGATATTATTCTTGTTTGAGCCTTCCCCTTGTTCTTACACCACCACTCTGGAGCCCTAAATAGCATTAAGGAAAGGATCATTGAAAAAAATGATAGTCTCCAAACCGTGTTTGTTGCCTAATTCTTCTAGGCTTGGTCGCGACAATCTTCCAATGAATCCTCATTTAAATCGGTTCAGCCGTTCTAGAGATTAGCACGGACAAACAGACAGGCAGACAGAAATTTTAATAAAGTTGTATCATGTGAATAAATAAACACTTGAGAAAACACAGTTATTTTAAAATCAATTTAATTTTATATATTTTTGTGCTGCAAAATGTGGGCATGTGCCAAATATAATGTTTGGACGTGCCTCTGACTACCCCCACTAGACATCTTCAAAGGATCTCAGCTACTGGAGATCTGAGAGGATGTCTACCGTACTTGGGGATTACAGTCGTGATCCTATTTATTTTATTTTATATTTTTGTAGATCCTGGTGTGCGTGATAGACTTGCTGTATCCACCTCGTCGCTCCGACAAGGTGCTTATCCCTCAGTCAGAAGTAGATAGACTGGCCAAGGGTGATCATGACGCGAAGGAGAAATCTGACGACGACCAGGTACAAGTAGGAATAGCTCACGAGACCCGAATATTCTGTGCTTCTTTGCTTCTGGGAGGGGTTTGGGCTGATTCGCCGGATTTTGGGATGAAAAGCAACCATTTAAGGCGCTCCCAGTCGACGATTGTTTTTGTTCGATACGAAAAAATAAATACTTGTGAACAAGCCACATCTCCTATTTTATAATGTATAGTATCACTACATAGTATAAAGCAAAGTCGCTTTCCGCTTCCCGCGTATGTATGTATGTTTGCTTATATCTTTAAAACTACACAACGGATTTTGATGCGGTTTTTTTTAATAGATAGAGTGATTCAGGAGGAAGTTTTATATGTATAATACATGCATAATATAGTAGAGAAACACTGATAATTTTAGAGGTTTCTAATGTGATGTTGTAAATAAACACATTTTTTTGCGCTTACATACTTACGCAAATGCTGGCTGAACCCCACGAGATATATCAAAATAATGTACTACAGTATATTGTACACCTTAAAAACGTCTACAAAAAAGTCCACGATGGTATTAGAAATGTCTTACGCACAGCGAAGCGGGCACGGGTCAGCTAGTTCCAAATAAAATAAAATTACCTACCTCCTGGTTCTGTGTTTCATCATTCCCTTGTGTTGGTTTCCAGGAACTCCTGAATGATGACATTATAGACGAGGCTGTAGAGAACGAAGCGAACAGCGATGCTGAGCATAACTCACCCAGTGACGTAAGTTTACTTTAGTTAGTACCTCATTCTTTACCTGTTTTATCTATACATATAATAAAACTGTAGAAGAGTTCAATTCTGTACATTGAATAAAAACTAAAAAAAATACTCCTAGGGGTCTTCATACAAGTAACACAAGCCAAAAAATACAATTTTGGAATTTTTGTCTGTCTGTCTGTCTGTCTGTCTGTCTGTCTGTCTGTCTGTCTGTTGTCTGGCTTTCACGCAAAAACTACTGGACGGATTTTGATGAAACTTTTTTTGTTATGTAGCTATTAGTCCTCGGCAACGTATAGGCTATAATTTATTATGAAGATGGGAATACCAGATGTGAAACTCTCTGTCGACCAGCGAAGCGGGCACTGGTCAGCTAGTTTAGTTATAAAATGTTCCCCAATTACTATAGATTTTAAAACGGGTGTTTATCACGTACTTACCTTTAATTCATTATCCCGATTTTTTTAATTAATAACAAAAAAACCGTGTTGGCCGAGTGGGATGTACCTCGACTTTCAATCTGAAGGTCGTGGGTTCGAATCCCGGCGTGCATCGATGAATTTTTCTGTTCAAAAATTTATATGCGCATCATAAACACGAGCTTAAAACGGTGAAGGAAAACATCGTGAGGAAACCAGTTAGTGTTCTTATAAGCGGCGATGGGCTTGCATATCACGTATGGAATGTTAACTACTGCAAAATGTGGACTTGTACCAAATATATTGTTTGGGCGTGCCTCTAACTACCCCCACTAGACATCTTCAAAGGATCAAAGCGTCTGGAGATTTGAGAGGATGTCTACCGTACTTGGGGATTACAGTCGTGATCCTTTTTCATTTTAATATCATACTGGTTTATCATCATAAGGTAGTCCATGGTGAGCACAGTGAGGTATTTATGAGAAAGTCTAGCTTCCGCCTGTAGTTTCGCTCGCGTGGTACATAAATAAAAAGTAGCCTATATGGTATTCCAGTACATGAGCTATTTATATCCCCTAGTTTTATTCAAATCCAAAGATACAAATATCCTTACAAACTTTAGTGTTTTTAATATTGTAGGATTGTCATAATCACTACATAGTATAAAGCAAAGTCGCTTTCCGCTTCCCGCGTCTGTATGTCTGTATGTATGTTTGCTTATATCTTTAAAACTACACAACGGATTTTGATGCGGTTTTTTTTAATAGATAGAGTGATTCAGGAGGAAGGTTTATATGTATAATAACATGCTACCCGTGCGAAGCCGGGGCGGGTCGCTAGTTATAATTATAATTACTAGTTAGAAGTAACAAGTGTATCATATCTTTAAAAAATATAGCGATAGTAAAAAATAATTATGCTTTCAGACATCAGACGACGACAAGAAAGCCACCGGTGACGCAGCACCCTCGGAGCCCGAACCTAAAGCGGAACTTCGTAAGCGGAGGCCTAGGAAGGCTGATTAGAGGGGGTAGGGCGTCTGGGCCTCTAGCTCGCATTTTAGGACCCTTACTTGAGCGCTTGACAAGTTATAATGACCGGTTCTTATATTCAAAATACTATCCGTATTTGCTACGGACGGTAACAAAATTAACAAAATCAGGTCAAAAGATATTTATTTCAATAAAATCACAAGGATCACTTTGAAACGTCTAAGGAACTAGGTGAAGATACGCCGATTCCTCGCGACCATTGTTTAGAAGAATCACTCAACAAACACGGCTTGGTGTCTACCTTTTTAATGATCCTTTCCTTAATGCTATGTAGAGCTCCAGTGTGTTGCCAATCGAACAAGGTGAAGACTCAAACAAGAATAATAAAAAAATTATGACGGAAATTGTAGCTATCAAAATAAACTTGTGAAACGATCATCTTACCGATACCTGTCGGTATAAGAACCGAGCATTACTGATTGATGTAACAAACAAATTTTTTAACAGTAAAAGTGAGTTGTATGAATACTTATACAATACTAGAGTCTCAAGTAAATGTACTAGAATGCCATCTATTTTTTTGCTTGGTTCAAATAATACACAGAATTAAGTTTGAAAGCGAAAATTGAGTAAAAACTTATTCTGGTGCAAGTGAGGTCCGGACGTTACTGGAAAACAATTATAACAGATTGGACAACATGTTTTAGAACTACAGGTTGTAATAAGTTTACTCGCGAAAACTGAAATTGTATATAACTACTAGCTGTCCCGACAGACGTTGTCCTGTCAAATGTCAATAATCCCACAGAAAAAAGCACTTTCCGTTTTTCCCGATCTTTATCACTTAGGGGTATGAAAAATAGATGTTGGTCGATTCTCAGACCTACTCAATATGCTCACAAAATTTCATGAGAATCGGTCAAGCCGTTTCGGAGGAGTACGGTAACTAACATTGTGACATGGAAATTTTATATATTAGATAGATTTTGACACGGGTCTTTATCACGTAATTACCTTTAATTTACTATCCCGACGTTTCGACTATTTTACAATAGCCATGTTCGCGGGCAGACGTCGGGAAAGTAAATTAATGGTAATTACGTGATAAAGACCCTTGTCAAAATCTATAGTTATGTCTACTAATCACGATAGTTTGAAATTGTATTTTTAGACTATGCATAGTGATTGGTTATCATTATCATCGAATTAAAACAATTGTAATTTCTTTCTATCAGTTTTCGTGAGTAATCTTAAGGTGTGAACATAGCGCGGCATTCGCAGGACACAAGTTTGACTAGTTTAAACGTAAAGGTAAATTTAAACGCGTCCAATCATAATCGCCGCTCTCAAATGCCGCGCTATGTCTGGTCACACATAAACTAACAACATCCTGTATTACAATTTACAACGATTACAATAAAAAAATGCTTATTATGAAAAATAGTTTTGCACTAGATGTTCAGAGATAAAATATAATTCAGATATGTATTAAATGAGTTAAATTTTTTTTGTTTCTTGATATTTTGAATATTTTTGAAACAGAGTTCCTAAAATTTCGAATGTCTTACATTTGTTAGTAGGTAACAATTAAGTTTAAATTTTTTTTATATCATCATTATAGTTTCTTTAATCTTTGATAGTTTAAAAATAACTTATTTTTATCAGGTAGTTTACTTTACCTTTAAGCGTGTTCTAAGCGTGACACGATTTAGACACTCTGTTATATATTTTGTCTCTGAACCTTAGTTGCTTATAAAAGTAATCATCGATAAATCGAATAACGATTTCTAAACGAATCTTTGTGTAAGACTGGGTTTTTGGCGCTCATTTTGTCTCACTCTAGCGTTGATGTTTTGATACGTGCGTCTCTGTTTCGCATCGACTACATGGCCCAATAGACGCCTAATGGCTTCATTTATTCAAACAAACATTTCTGTCAAAACGTTGAGGTGTGCGGGTCTGTGGGAGCGGTAAAAAATGTCGGTGGTTTACACAGGATATGTAGCCCATATGTGTTGTCTGACAGTGTTCGCCTTGCACGAGGAGTCTAGGCTGTGTGTTCGATGTTAATTCGCATTTTCACTCGAGTGTTTTTATTTATTGTCGCACCAAAATTAGTTTTAACCATTTTAAAAAGTTGTCACGTTTGATAAGGTAACTATTAACTAATGTAATTATAAACGGACAGAAAAAAATATTTACAAAAACACACATTAAATTTGATTTAATGATGATTCAAAATTATCCTATAGTGACTAAATGTTTTTTGAATATGTACCGACTTTCAAAAAGCGGTCGCTACCTCGCATGGCGAGTACCCGACTGAGAATTAAGAGGTGCTGGTTAGATTCCCGGTTTGGGACAAAAGTTTGCATTACCTGTAAATATTTGTTTCCGAGTCTTGGTTTTGTAGTACCATGGTACGTACTTGTAGTTTCTGATTCTATGATAGTTGTATTCACTAAACTCGATCGATGTTCACAGTTATGGTGATGGATATCGAAAAACGAAGATCGATTTTTACTGAATAAGTGCAGTATGTATGTGGTTGTGATCTTAATCAAACGTGACCATATTTTAGTTACTTTTTGCACTAAAGAAAATCATGTTTAATGGTGAATAGTCACTGAAAATTGCTTACTACTTTTGTATGTGTTTGTATGGAAAGTATTACTCTCATTTTTTACATAGAATAAGGGTAGATTTATATTAGACAGGGCACAGATTTGAAACGTTACATACATTTTGTATGAAGCAATTTATATTAAGGCGAGTAATGAATGTGTTTGATGAATGCAGAATCGTTTTTTCTCAATAACCGCATAACATACATTTTTGTTTTTTATGACAAAGATAACTTAAGGATTTAATCTAGATTTAATAAAAGAACAGAAACACGATTGGTGTAACTTTTCTCGATAGATTTATTTTCCAAAGTTGGCTTTTCAAAAACACTAGTTTCGTTTTTAATCAAATCTATGAATAGCTAAACAGTTCATTTTTATATAATTCGTTAGATAATCATACTAGCTAATTAAATTAAAGACAGTTTCTTTTTAAGTTTGATGGTTTTCAAGATAATGCAGTTTTATCACTTTTTCCGTCTTATCTGGGTAGACTCAGCCCATACAAAAAGTCAAAAATTTCACTTATCACCTTAACCAGTGCCTGATTCGTATCCCGTCCGGGCCCGTCTACTAACTAAAGGTCTGGACACTGCCCGGACTAATATAAATCTACCCGTAATATCTAGTTTCTATTTAGGTATTTCGTAAATGATTGAAATGCATTGAATTATGTCGTGATTTTTTTATAAAACAAGTCGCCGCGCATTTAATCGTATAATTACATTTAAAATACATTAATAATACAATAAATATATAAAAATAATAATACTATATACGGTTTTTTAACATTCCTGCTTTCAAAACGCTCAACTTCCATTACGTATTTACCTGCGAGATTATTTATCTTAATTTTATATTTAATTATACAGATGCTTATAAATATTTATATATATATGATTGATGGTTGATTATAAATATTTATATTTATTAAAAGTTCAGTAGATGTTATCATTGTAGTAATAAACTAAAGAGACGAGGAATGAAAGGGGCGAACTGTGAAAATTTATGTTTATTATCTCTGCCTACCCCTCTGCGACAGAGGCAAGAGGTACCTGTGTTCGGAAACCATTGCTGGATTCTCGAGACGTTATTTTGCTAATTTGACCAACTTTGTTAGATATAAATTTTCACAAATCGTCGTATGTACTCGTTATGATATTTTTAACAAGAAAATTGCCTTGTACAAAGACTTAAGAATTGTTTTAAGCGTTGCGTTAACTATTGTATTGACCTTGTGACTTGCTGAAATAAATTGTATTTGTAACTAAAATATCTACTTTTATTTTATATAAAAAATAAAAAAATATATATAAATAGGATCACGACTGTAATCCCCAAGTACGGTAGACATCCTCTCAGATCTCCAGACGCTTAGATCCTTTAAAGATATCTAGTGGGGATAGTCAGAGGCACGTCCAAACATTATATTTGGCACATGCCCACATTTTGCAGTAGTTAGCATTCCATACGTGACAGGGTTGCAAGCCCATCGCCGCTTATAAATTTTTTACCGTATTAAGCATGTGTTTTTGATGCGCATATAAATTTTTCGAACAGAAAAATCCATTGATGCACGATGGGATTCGAACCCGATTCGAATCAGATTGAAAGTCGAGGTACCTCCCACTCGGCAATAATAGTAATAATAATTAATTTGATAGGATTCAATAGACTATCAAATTAGGCACTCCATCGACATAGAATAGTGAAACCCACTGGATCGAATACTAGTAATATTAACGAGGAATTAAATAGGAAAGGTAGGTATAGGAACTTAAGACGAGTACTTAATAATCGTTTTTTCTCAATAACTGCAAAACATACAGTTTTGTTTTTTATGACAAAGATAACTTATGGATATAATCTAAATAAATTAAAGACAGAAATACGATTGATCAAACTTTTCTCGATAGATTTATTTTCTAAAGTTGTCTCTTCAAAAACACTAGTTTAGTTTTTAATCAAAACTATGAATAGCTAAATAGTTCATTTTTATATAATTCGTTAGATAATCATACTAGCTACCTAGATTAATGACATTTTTTTTTTTAATTTGATTTTTTCCTGATAATGCAGTTTTATCACTTTTTCCGTCTTATTCGGGTCTTATTCATGACTCAGCCCATACAAAACGTCAAAAATTTCACTTATCACCTTAAGACGCTGCCAGTCGACGTTGTTCGAAACGAAAAAAGAAATACTTGTGAACAAGCCACATCTCCTATTTTATAATGTATAGTATATGTGAATAAAGATGTACCCATCTTTAATCACTTCGATAAATAATCCTACCGACCGCTGCAATGATGACAAACACACGTCCGCGCGTGGTCCGCCTTAGCTTTTCGAATAAATTAATGATATAAATTATGTATAATTACTTATCAAAAATCTATCCTAATAGAAATCTAGATCTACATATTACCTATCTTTAACAATAAATCACAAGTTGATTTTAATAGTAGGTATATAAAATATTTCGATCATAAATTCTAAAACGTATCATTTTGAAATAATATTTTTATCGTGAAAAGTTTCTGCTATTATGTTTTCAGCTTAATAGAAATCTAGGTAGGAACCTGAAGTAATATACTTATAAAAATAGGAGATGTGGCTTGTTCAGAAGTATTTCTTTTTTCGTTTCGAAAAAGAGCAATCAGCGACTGGGAGCCTCTTAATATTGATAACACTTTTCCTTCAATTTACCAGAATCTAGGTCTGTTAAGAAAAAAACAAAAGAATTTAATTGAAATGTTTATTTATTCAGATATTTACATGAAATTAATTCAGTTTTAGATTTACAATAGAAATTAAAATAGTATACATAAGGAAGATACAGGCTTCGCGCTTATGATTACATAAAACGAACAGCTTAATTTATGATAAAAATAGGGTAAAATAAATAATTTGTGATTATATGTAAAAACTACTATGCAATCGGAACGAATGCCACCTAAGCGGGGTTTTTGGCCCGAATCTAATTAATATTATAGATATGTAATTATTTTTATGTCATAGTAGAAAAAAATGCTAAACACGCATCTAGAAAGTCCAAGAATCCCAAAAATATCCTTAAAACTGTACTAAATATTTTGATATGCACCCAACAAAAAATGTTTCAATACTAAAACAATTTTATAGTATAGTTTTTGAAGTCAGCTTTATTGTGTAAATAATTTAAGAGTTAGTTTTTTCAACTTAAATTCATTAAGTACAGTAATGATAAAAATCGCAGGTTATGAGATGCTAATTTTACAGGGAAATCGGTTTTAAATCTCATAACTTAGATTTACTTAGCGATGACATATTTATGTAAATCAATTGCGTTCTAGAAAAATAAACGTGAACTTCGGAGTTGCCAAAGATCAGTGCAGCGATCAGTTTACTATCAAAACGGGTAGGCAGTGTACACTATACCTACCTAGGTATAGCAAACAAGAAGGCAAAAAATTGTTTGTGAATACCTACTCGTACTAAATACTTTGCTATACAAATTCGAAACATTATTTTAGAATGGTTGTAAGTCACACTTAGGATGAGCTAAACCACTCTTGATTAGATTCGGGTCAAAAACAGCGGACCAAAAGCCGGTAACCGTGCGAAATTACGTGATTATAATACTCGTACATTACTTATTATGAGATAAGAGGAAGAATTACGTAGAATATTGTCAAAGTGAATTTGTATCTAGCTTTATGTTGCGAATACAGTTTTAACAGACTCTGATTTGGGGGGAATGATTTCCCCACTCTTTTCAGCCGGCTACCTCCTTAACCAACATATTTTAGCCTCCGACTTCAATAGGCACACGGAAATTTACATCAGCAATTCTAGAATATGGAACATAGACTGTTGCCATAGTAGTGTTCAAGCTGGATTTAGGCCTGACCGTGGTACCAAATGTTATAAGGCTGCCGAGATCCGAGAATCACCTAAAATACATGCCTTACTGCCAAATGTTTAAAAAACAGTTGTATTTTTGACATGTCGTTTTAATACTTAAAAAGTGTTGTCTGTATTTGCAACATAAAACTATGATTACCGTAATATTACCTTCGATTATACAAAATGCAAACATTTTTAATAAATTCATGCAAAATCTACTTTCTAATCAATACAATTTTTTTAATTACTAGGGGATAACATTACCAACAATTTAATTTTACACTCATTCTGAAATTGTGCTCCTACATGAAATCTATGTTTCAGTTTCACGTTTGAGCTAGATATCAAAAGACGTGTCTCATTCATTGTAACTCGCCAAAATGATTACTTCTTACGTATTTTATAACAATTGACAACATACTAGAGAGGTGACACGGATGTTATCGTCTATCGATAATTTTATGGCAATTTAGAGTATCGATGAGTCGGAATGTTTTTTTTTGCAAATTTATTACGAAAGGACGATAAAATAGGATTTAGGGACTTTTTCACTATGTTTTATCTACATAGCCTTAGCATAGGTTAAATATCTGTCGATGGTTTTAGGAGGCCCTCAGTCGATTTTATAATTTCTAATCAAGATTTTTTAATAAAATAGAATTCATAAGAAAATAATCAGTTAAAACACATTCTGCAAAGTTAATAGTAAAAAAAAAACTAGTCTCCGTTTTCACCAGCAACTTTAATACTAACACGTCAGTCAATGATACCCACTCTGCAATATTTTTTTCTAGCGATACATAATAATCGGTTTTAGCCTTGTAGGTGCTATTCGAAGTTAGTAGTTGTTGGTGAAAACGAATAAATTATCTAAAGCTTACATTAAATTATATTAAGTGTAGGTTTTCGATTAATTGGACAATACATTTTTAACGCGAAAATTGAAATGGTGATTTCTACTTTTACACGCAGATCTTTGGATAACCCATTTAATCTCAAGATTTCAAATTAAAAACGGCTGTTTATTTATAATAAGCCACAAACGTCACAACAATATTCGTTTAAAATTATTCTAAAAAAAAATCTCATTTTCTATTCATAAAACTAGATTTTATTCTTAAATAAAAAACAAAATCAATACGTCAAAATTGTCGTAATACTTAGTACATTTCGGTTGTAAAAAAACAAAAAAAAAAGACTAGATTGTTAAAATAACATTTAAAAAATATTTCTTAGTGTTAGTTGTCATAAATTAAGTGAGATACAATACTATTCAAAATAACTATATTGACGAAATAAGTAGTTCGGTTAGAAACATCATGAAGTTTATAATAAAAGATTAACATTAAGTTAATTTAAGTCGAAAATATGTTTTTTGTTATTTTTCTATTAAAAGCCAGTTTATACACTAATCGGCGGATTATATAAAACAAGCTAAATAATTATTTATTATACTATGCATCAATAATACAGAGAATAAACAATTTACAACTAAAATGACGATCTTATTTGGTTGAACTAAATGTGATATTTCAATCGTAAGCAATTTTTACGTATAATTAGAAATAAACAAAACCCTAACTTACAAAGTATTTAATCGATAACTTTTATCGATATCGGCTTAAATCGAATTAATTACACCTCTATTTCGTAATTAGAACTGTGATACTAGATTTACACCCGCGTACGAGTCGCGAGACGAGATGCGAGGCGAAACACGAGACGAGAGTGTGAACAGACGCTCGTGGCTCGCCTCGCTCCTTTATGCCGGAGACACACTTACGTGTCGTGGCGCGGCGTGTCGCGCCACTAGCCAATCGCTTTCATACATTTAGTATGGTTAGAGACACATTTGGGTGTCGTGTCGTGTCGCAAACGCTGTCTTGCGATTGGCTAGTGGCGCGACACGCCGCGCCACGACACGTAAGTGTGTCTCCGGCATTACTATCGATCGCGCGAGGTGCGAGCCGAGACACGAGACGAAGCACGAGGCGAGAGTGTAAATCTAGTATAAGACATCGGTTACAGGCTAATTCTGGCGTCAGTTCAATCCATCATTCGATTCGAGTTTTGACTGATGCCAGAATGATGGAAAATGGAAACGGTTTTAAATTTTCATCAGTCCATCAGTCTGCGGTAATTCTCCCGTCATTCTGACCAGAATAATGCATTTAACTGACGCCAGAATTAGAGTGTAACTGATGTCTACTAGAGTAGGTATTTGAAGATCAAAAACTTAACCCGTTTGTTACGAACGATTAGTCATTTATCGATACTGAAAATAGATTAGCTTATTCGATTCCAATCACCTCTTGGTCAGTGACAGTTAGACTGACTGAAACTTCTGTCAAATTCCCGTTGTGCTTTCACAGTGGATAACTGAATCGGTAGCCGATCAAGATTATCAGCAAGCCTAGCATATTCATCCGAGAAATTGATTTGTCTACGAAAGTATAGACAAGAATTACATTTGGACGTAAAATATAGCGATTATATGAAATTGTTCATTCATTCTTGCGATTTCCATGCTGGAATCGCTGCTTTTATCATAAAACATATGTTTTTGTCTATACTTTTGTAAAATAAACTTGTCTCAGGTGGTTATGGTAGTCGTGCACGTCAGTTACATACGGACGCAGGTGACCAAGAGCCGGTGTGGTGAAAGGAATAAGTGGCAGTGAATTATTGGTACATTTGCGCCGATTCTGTTGGTGCTAAAAACTGAAACTTAACAGCATTCATCACCTGTTTCGTATAGAGTAAAAGAGACGGCAATAATTAGAGAACGGCATCCATCTTCTTTTGTTTCTTGTAGAGTAAAAGAGACAGCAATAATTATAAAAAGCCTTAGTTTGGTGCCAACAAAATTGACACTATTGTATGAGTAAAAAGTTATGTCGTATTAAAAAAACTATGACTAAAGTTCGGTTAAGTAGAATGATCGGTGTGGTAAAAGGTGTTATTGCGTTTTGTATAGACTATGTTCATCAGCATCAAACTCAACTTTTTAGAACACTCAAGCGATTAAAGGATAATGGGCAAAAATGTATGATATATATACGTAATAGCCTAAATAACAATGACATAATATTATGTCGTTGGAAATGTATTTCCAATTAGATTCTAATGTAAATCTTATATATCCTCGTGTCACAGTGTTTGTAACCAAACTCCCACCAAAATGGCTCGACCGATTTTAATGTTTTTTTTAAAGTACACCAAAACATTATTTAATTTTTAATTTTTCTGGTATTTTTTTTTTAAATAAGAAAACAATTTTTGGACAATAGATATAGATAAGTAGATACCAACATGGTAGGTAACTTGCAAAATAGACTTAGAAAGACCTTTTCAACGACATACAAGTCATTGCTATTTGAGCCGGGTACCAATCTGCCCACTCTCCTTTCCATAGTAACAGAAACTGAAATAAATGCGTTCTAAAGATATTAGAATGGTATTCAAGTTTGGTGTAGATGTCCATCGACTTTAATATTAACGGGTTAGATGTATATCAGAACTATTTCTGAGTTAACTTTATGATTATTATAAGCGATGAAAATGTTTCTATAATTAATTATAATTTATTTATATTTTGTTCATACTAATTGACCAACAAGCCACAACGGGTCCTTATAAAGATGCGTCTACATAAAATGCAATACTGAATCATCATCATCAATATCAGTTGGTAGTAGCTCTAGGTTGTGGGTACGGGATAAACATTAGTGTAATGAACTGTTTGTTCTGTGTCTGGGTGTTAATATGTATAATGTATGTATTTACAACAAAAAAGAAACGTATATAAGTATTCTATCAGTTATCTGGTTACCATAGTACTAGCTTTACTTAGTTTAGGGCTAGATTTATTATTATTTATTTGTAGCATAAAATTATAATAACAAAAGTAAATATTGGTGGACATTTCATACGTCATATAGACCCAAAATAAGCAAAGCTAGTACTATGATCACAAGATAACTGATAGAATAGTTTAATATTTTTGTAAATACATACATATTATACATATTTGTTTAGAGAGATTATGATACGATTTTATAAAAATAAATATTGGTGGACGTATCACACGACATAGCAAAGTTTGTACTATTGAAACTAGATAGCTGATGGAATATTTATCTGTAGGTTGTGGGTTCGATCCCCACCCGGGATAAACATTTGTGTGATGAACATACATGTTTGTTCTGTGTCTGGGTGTTATGTATAATAAGTATGTATTTACAACAAAAAAAACGTATATAAGTATTCTATCAGTTATCTGGTTCCCATAGTACAAGCTTTGCTTAGTTTGGGGCTAGATGGCGCTGCGTGAAATGTCCACCAATATTTATTTATTTATTATTTATTATTTATAAACACTTGGAAATCCTTAAGATGAATTCAAACATCTTTTCAAAAGTGAGTGACAAGTACTTAATTGGAACTGCCTCTGAGGTAACAGAGAGGAAAAAAAGGGGAGAAAATACCAAAATTAATGATTTTTTAGGGTTCCGTACCCAAAGGGTAAAATCGGAACCCTATTACTAAGACTTCGCTGTCCGTCTGTCTGTCTGTCTGTCCGTCTGTCTGTCACAGGGCTGTATCTCATGAACCATGATAGCTAGACAGTTGAAATTTTCACAGATTATGTATTTTGGTTGCTGCTATAACAACAAATACTAAAAACAGAATAAAATAAATATATAAGGGGGGCTCCCATACAACAAACGTGATTTTTTTGCCGCTTTTATAGATAACGGTACGGAACCCTTCGTGCGCGAGTCCGACTCGCACTTGGCCGGTTTTTTTTTAGTATTATTTTATGTAGACGCATATAATCATCTATTTTACTTATTATCATAATATGGAAGGTACATTTATTATGTGTTTATTATTTAACATGCTTTACACGCAAATGTTGCAAAATAATTTATAATAATAATATAATTTAATCTCATAGGAACCAAATGCAGATAAATAATATTTTTTTTTTATTATTATTATCGCTGAATTTTACAAAAGCACTTTTTATGATGATGTATTGTTAGTAAATAAATATATACCTATAAAGTAATATACTTGATTGTATATCTAATGATCATTTTTAGGGTTCCGTACCCAAAAAACGGGACAATATTACTAAGACTCCGCTGTCCGCCTGTCTGTCACAAGGCTGTATCTCATGAACCGTGATAGCTAGACAGTATACATTTTCACAGATGATGTATTTCTGTTGCCGCTATAACAACAAATACTAAAAACAGAACAAACTAAATATTTACGACTCCCATACAACAAACGTGATTTTTTTTGTCGTTTTTTATAGATAATGGTACGGGACCCTTCGTGCGCGAGTCCGACTCGCACTTGGCCGGTTTTTTTTTTATACTTTTGTAAAATACAGCAATAAAAAGCATACATCACTCAGGCTTACAACGCGATAAGCCTCTTAACATATTCTTATAAGCGAAGCGTTGAAGTCGCAATGTTTAATTGACATGGAGTAGTTTTTATTCAACACTAGCTTTTACCCAGTAAATCGATATTGGACGACTTTATCGTAAAACATTGAAATACAATACTGAAAATGAAATCAAAATTTTGGGATAAAAAGTGGCTTATGTCCGTCCTAAGACTTTAAACTATCTCTATATAAAATTTCATCACAATCAGCCTAGCGGTTTGGCCGTGATAACGTCACAGACAGACACGAGTTACTTTCACATTTATAATATTTGTATAGAAGTATAGATTTAAAATGTATTTGAAGGCATATTATTATGTACATATTGGTGGCAGTTTTGTTGTGTCCACACAACATTTCAGAAATACGATCGCTCTTATTCCTTTCATATTCAATTCTAAATTACCGTAACATGAAAATTAGCGTAACATCAAAATTTCCACCGGCTCCTGAAACACAGTCTTATACCAGTTCGGGATCCTATGGATTCAAAATAAATTGTGTAACATTTCTTTATATCAAA
Source organism: Hydriomena furcata (assembly GCA_912999785.1). Lineage (NCBI taxonomy): Eukaryota > Metazoa > Arthropoda > Insecta > Lepidoptera > Geometridae > Hydriomena > Hydriomena furcata. The sequence continues at coordinate 3,068,319 of OU538848.1, forward strand.
TAAATTAATTGCTAACAAAGTTGTAAAACTTAGGGTAATTTTGTAATTAAATTGTAAAATTACAATAACCTAAGTTTTAGAACTTTAGGAACTTTGAGTGGACACAACAAAATTGTCACAATTGAAACAAATGCGTTTCACGAGGGGCGTTCATTTTAAAAATAGACAGACTTTAATCCCCATATTCTTAATTGTTACCTCGACTCTACCTTGACTCACACTCTTTCGAGGCACCTCGAACTTTCCCTCGAAAACTACCTAATGTTTGGTATCTTAAATCGATATTTTGGAGGTTCCTCAATTATGTTATCAGTCCGTTACACGCACGGGTCGTTCAGTAGCTGTCAAGGAATGTCAAGGTATCCGCGACTAGAGGCAAACTCGAGATAATTTCATCAGAGAAAGCTAACAAAATTCGGTTTCGGTCGAGTCGAGGTTACAACTAAGAATATGGGGATAAATCCGCGTATTTCTATTTAAAGTCGGTAAAACATTGATGGGGTTTAAAATGCGTGTTAAATAAAAACTTACCCCATGCGCACAACACCATTTAAACACTATGTTATAACTTATAATTTTTAAATAAATATCGTCCATTTTAATATCTTATCGCATTGGCGTTGCGATGTAATATTTGAGTTCAGCAGAAGCACGCGTACAGCCGAGACATGTCGAATGGCCACGGCGCGTTCTGGATCTGGCTTCTGTAATCATTAAAAACAAATAAATATTGTGAATAATAAGCCGTGTTGACCGAGTAGGATGTACCTCGACTTTCAATCTGAAGGTCGTGGGTTCGAATCCCGGCGTGCATCAATGGATTTTTCTGTTCGAAAAATTTATATGCGCATCAAAAACACGTGCTTACAACGGTGAAGGAAAACATCGTGAGGAAACCAGTTAGTGTTCTTATAAGCGGCGATGGGCTTGCAACCTGTCACGTATAAACTAACTAACTACTGCAAAATGTGGGTATGTGCCAAATAGAATGTTTGGACGTGCCTCTGGCTACCCCCACTGGACATCTTCAAAGGATCTAAGCGCCTTAAGATCTGAGAGGATGTCTACCGTACTTGGGGATTACAGTCGTGATCCTATTTATTATTTTATTTTAATTTCACACAGCGCCATCTAGCCCCAAAACTAAGCAAAGCTTGTGTTATGGGAACCAGATAACTGATAGAATACTTATATACGTCGTCACGTTGTTTGTCCGCGATGGACTCCTAAACTACTTGACCGATTTTAATCAAACTTTGCACACCGTGTGCAGTTTGATCCAACTTGAAAGATAGAATAGCTTACATCTCAATTTATAGTCGCAATATTATTTTATTGCAAATTATTTCTTTATTATCTGTGAGCTCCAAAAGATTCTAACAGATGGCGATCTGTTGACACAGCAACGCGTAGCCGGGATTGCTAGTATAGATATAAAACAAAGTCGTGTTAGTTACATCATATATACAAATTACTAGCCGACCCGTGACAGACTGTGCCCTGCCCAAATTTCAATAATCGCATAGAAAAAAACACTTTCTGAAAACTTCAAATTATTACCCTATAATAAACCATGACCTGATAAAATAAATTACGAATTTTGGTAGAATGCGTTTCATTCCTTGTCAAACTCGTGTCAGATTTTTTTGACAAAATAAATTTCCAATACCGACCTTAGTAGGATTCAACCTTTTTGGTAGAACGCGTTGCTATGACAACTCAGTGTTTTGGGTCTGAGATGTCTATTTTATTCCACACCAGCGCCATCTATAATACCCAAATCATCCCTTTTGCGTCTTTTTATCATTGTGGGGATGTTTTTTGGATTATATAGAACATATTTTTCATTCAATCTACTTCTACAATAAACTTCATCTTAATCCTTTCAGTCGTTTAGGCCTTTTCGAGGCACAAACATACAAACATCCTTACAAAATGTATTAACGTATTCTTTATTGTTGTTACATTCTACTTACCATCAGGGATCCAGTGGATGCGGCGGCGAGGCGCCGCAGCTGGACTCCTCCGAGTGCGGGTTCTCGCCCGGCTCCGTGCACACCTGGTCGAACACAGAGAACTGCGAAACGTTAGTCTAAATTATTTACATTTTTTATTAAGGCGGCGACGGTGACCGGCTTGCAAACTGTCACTTGTAAAATGTGGGCATGTGTGCCTCGTTCCATACATGACAGGTTGCAGGCTTATCGCCGCTTACAAGAACACTTGTTAATACTTATACTGTCGTCGGAGAGCGCTTTGGATAAAATTCAAGTTATTTTAAGAAAAACTACCTACACTATAAAAAAAAAACAAAGAATATTTTAATAATTCTGCACAAGTTTCAAAGGGCAAATTCCCAGTGTGCAACTGTCAAGACAGCATGTGAGTTTGACAGTTGAACCCTCGTATTCAGGAACGACACTGTGAGAACACGCACCCACAGTCGACGAAATCTTTTTTCATAAAAATCACTTTATTTGTTGTGCGACACTGCATAGCGTGACTAGAGGCACATTGTCGTGTACCTCTAGCCAAAGTTGAGCTCTAAAGGCACACGGTAGCGTGCGCCATAGTGCCGCTCAACACTTAAAGTGATGTTTATGAAAAAAGATATCGTCCACTGTGAGTGCGTGTTCTCATAGTGTCGTTCTTGAATACGAGGGGAAGTCACTTACAATAACCAGTATATTACGCGAGAAAAGAGATGGGTTTAAATATGATTGAATAACACACACATACGTTATCGAGATTAATTATATAGGATCATGCAGTCAGTCAAACATTTAACATTATTTTAAATAACTAGCTTTTGCCAGCGGTTTTGTCCGCGACTGTAATCCCCAAGTACGGTATACATCCTCTCTGATCTCCAGGCGCTTAGATCCTTTAAAGATGTCTAGTGGGGGTAGTCAGAGGCACGTCCAAACATTACATTTGGCACATGCCCACATTTTGCAGTAGTTAGCATTCCATACGTGACAGGTTGCAAGCCTATCGCCGCTTATAAGAATACTAACTGGTTTCCTCACGATGTTTTTCTTCACCGTTTTGAGCACGTGTTTTTGATGAGGATATACATTTTTTTCTAACAGAAAAATCCATTGGCGTCATACATCTTATCCAGGATATAGGCGATATCACAAACATACAAACATTCTCGGATTACTTACATAACATACTTTAGAATTTGAATTGTTAGTAAGATAGTTATTTGGGGATCTTAATATTTTATAATAGGCTATTTGACAGTATGAAAAATAAAGTGTTGTTGATAGTAATCTATGTAAATTATGCCTACATAATGCGTTATGGAGTAAAATAACTTGAAAATAAACAATGATTTATTAAAAAATCCATAATTAAAATTATCTATTTTTAAACGCCAGTCACGTGACACAACACGGTCAGGATTGGTCGAATCGACGATGACGTAACATGCTTGTCAATATGTCATCGCCTGCCTTGAAAAACTTGACGTTTGTTTATTTGTTGACAAGCATGTAAAGTCACAGAAACTGGTGCGACGCCATTTGCTAAAGCGTTTTGCGGGTTATTTAAATTGACAATATTTAATTTACATTTTTAGGGTCAATACATAACAGAATTGAAAATAATATTTTTTTATGGGTTCCACAGTCACTACTGAATAATCTAGAATGGTTTTCAAAATCTTGTCAAATAGCCCATTAATCATAAAAATTCCATTGCAAGCAAAATTACCTACCTTAAAAAATCAACTTTCCTTGTTAAGCTGTGGGGGCGATGAATTAATGAGTTTTTGAGTTATTAATCTTATTGGCCGCATTCATAGTCTTTAATACAATTTAATAGTTCATTAAATACAGCATATTTATATTTAATATCACAATATTTATTTCATTTGTTGTAAATTTAAATATTGCATGCTTTCATAGGCAAAGTAAATTGGTTTATAATAATAATATTAACATCTTCTGTATCTGTATTTCAAACAATAAATATACTTTGACTTTGACACAGACTAACATCTCATCGTACGTTCAAATCGAGTTGTTTCTCATTCATATTAATTGTAAATCAATTAACTATTAATAGCTCAATTTACTTAAATGAAAGAGGATCACGAGTGTAATCCTAAAACAAAGTGTTTAAATCCTTAAGGCGCTCCCAGTCGACGATTGTTTTTGTTCGAAACGAAAAAAGAAATACTTGTGAACAAGCCACATCTCCTATTTTATAATGTATAGTATATGTGAATAAAGATGTACCCATCTTTAATCACTTCAATAAATAATCCTACCGACCGCTGCAATGACGACAAACATACGTCGGAGCGTGGTCCGTCTTAGCTTTTCGAATAAATTAATGATATAAATTATGTATAATTACTTATCAAAAATCTATTCTAATAGAAATCTAGATCTACATATTACCTATCTTTAACAATAAATCACAAGTTGATTTTAATAGTAGGTATATAAAATATTTCGATCATAAATTCTAAAACGTATCCTTTCGAAATAATATCTTTATCGTGAAAAGATTCTGCTATTATGTTTTCAGCTTAATAGAAATCTAGGTAGGAACCTGAAGTAATATACTTATAAAAATAGGAGATGTGGCTTGTTCAGAAGTATTTCTTTTTTCGTTTCGAAAAAGAGCAATCAGCGACTGGGAGCTACTTAAAGAATATTTGAATCAGCAACTAATTAAATAATCCTTTTTGATTATCGAAAAATAATAATTTTTTTTTTATTTGGAACCAAAACATATTAAAACAGTAAAAATTAAAAACGATGATACGTAATAAAACTGTACAGCAGATTTTTAATGAACCGTTAAATCAAATTGGCGCCTCTTAGCATGGCCGCAAAAACTGGCTCGTAAGAGATAGTTACCTTAAGTACATCATGGAGTGAGCTCATGCTTCCTAGGCTTAGTGGTGTGATGGATCGCTCTAGGAGGAGGGAGCCACTGCCTTGCGAACCGCCACCTATTGACCTGTAAATCATAATTTTCAGTTAACTAAACATTCAATACAAAAAAAGAAAAAAAGCCACCAACACCATTTTCTTCTTTATACCTATCTGAAAGAGAATGAAAGGGGCTAGCGATAAGGCCGCATTAAATTAAATATTTGTTGTTTCTATAAGGGTTTAATACACTATACAATTGAAATATTGAACCCTATATTGAAGACTTTAAAATAGGGGTTTGTTAACCCTATTAAGTAAGTTACCTTTCCATAGTCCGATGGTGGGAGAGCGGGGGTGAGGGTGGGGCCTCGGGGGCCGGAGGGGGCCCCTCTCTTGGCCTCTGACTGCGCCATGAACCTGAAGGGGGAATCACATTTCTAAATCTAATATATCAAGTCTGAAAACACATCTTAATTTAATAATTTTGTAATGTAAAAATGTAACCTTAAATTAGGGAGGGGGGAGACTCGCAAATTTTACAAGAACTCCTCGTCCTGTGGGGTCAAAAATTATGAGATTCGTGTGACTTAAATAATGGATGAAAATGGTTTAATTCTAAAAATATACCTATTTATAATAATAATGTCTTTGTCACATTATATTATCATACCGTTATATGAGCCAGTGCCGTGCGATATCGTTAGAGGCGACGTTCGTTTACTGCTTTCTCGGCTGCTGTACATTTGAATCTGAAACAATAACAATTCTGACTTTAAAACACAACCAGTATGTTTATCATATTATATATTATTATAATAAATAGCTTTTAAAAATAAATTTATGCCTTAGAAAAGTGGAAGGCGACAGAGGTGGTTTTTGTCCAGCAGTGGGATGGCATAAGCAAAATAATGATGTATTAGATTAGACAATACGTCCTAAATATACCTACCGAAATAAAAACAGAAGGAATATTTTTTATGTTTAAGTTAATGCGTTTATTTTTATTCGGTAGGGCTCTGTCCTTACAAAAACAGATTTTTTTACGGACCACCATTGGACAGAACGGACTTAATTGTCAGCAAAATATCAGCAATACTATATAAATAAAAAACCACTATAAAAAACGTTTTGCACTATAAAAAACGGCAAAAAAATCAAGTTTGTTATATGGGAGCCCCACTTAAATATTTATTTTATTCTGTTTTTAGTATTTGTTGTTAGAGCAGCAACAGAAATACATAATCTGTGAAAATTTCAACTGTCTAGCTATCATGGTTCATGAGATACAGCCCTGTGACAGACAGACGGACAGCGGAGTCTTAGTAATAGGGTCCCGTATTTACTCTTTGGGTACGGAACCCTAAAAATGGTAATTAGCCGTAACTATAGTTATAAGTTTATCGCCGTTATTACCTGTGGATGATCATCAGCTGTTTCCACAGTGGTAGGAAGGTCTAAGAGACGTTGTGACTTGATGCCGTCTCCTGGACCCATGTGGGATAGGTGGGTGAAGTGACTAGGCGCTGATATTAGTCTAGATCTACCTTCAGATCTGAAAGTGAACAAAGGTAGGTTATTATCGTAATTAGAAGGAAAAAAATAATGGCTTCATTTCTTCAAACAAACAATTTTGTCAAAACGTTGAGGTGTGCGGGTCAGGGGAGCGATAAAAAATGCTCTCTGATTGACCGTCGTGAACCGGGGTCGGTGGTTTACACAAGATATGTAGCCCATATGTGTCGTCTGACAGTGTTCGCCTTGCATGAGGAGTCTAGGCTGTGTGGTCGATGGTTGGTAGGTGGTACCACGACATAAAATTCGGAGGTGGTAAGTTCGATTCCCGGTATTATATGATCTCAAGTGGAAGGAGTCCAAACTGTATGGCCTGTATGTCGACCAAATTGTATGGGCATCAACACATACTCTAAACGACGAAGGAAAATATTATGAGGAACCAGTTAGTTATTCTTACAAGTGGCGCCTCTTTTGGAATGTTTACGTCAAAACGTGCCCATGAGCTAAATGTAATGTTTGGACGTGCCTCTAACTAACCCCTTTAGACATCTTCAAAGATCTGAGTGCCTGGAAATCTGAGAGAATGTCTACCGTACTTGGGGATTACAACCGTGATCCTATTTCATTTTTTTTTTAGACAATTATATTATAAATTTTTTATGACAATTATTTAATTTTTAGACAATTATATTATTAATTTTTTATGACAATTATTTAATTTTTAGACAATTATATGATTTAAATTTTACTTACAATCTATTGTGAGCCTCGATAGCTTGGTGCGATTGCTCTCTCACTGAAAATCTTCTTTTGTTCGTACCCCATTGCGTTGCCTGCTCCACGTTCAAAGGTCCCTCTGTGAACGAATATTATTATTTAAATTGAGTTTCCCAAACATTTTATGTCTCATACCACTTAACATATTTTTCGACTTTGGATAGACCATTACTTAATATGCTTTTTTTTTAATTCATAACTCTTATAATATGTTTTGTTTCTAACAAAAAATGAAGAGGTTATCAATTCGACATGTATGTATATATTTTTTTGTTGTTTTTTTATGTATCTACGTACCTGGTGATCCGATTTCGATGTTTTTTAATGTTACATTATCGAAGTTTTCATACAGATTCCTAATAGTTAGACATATGGTACTTTTAACTTATTTGTAGATATTGATGTCCTCTTTAAAACTGTAGTACATCACTTTGCTCTATTGTCAACAATTTCCACAGCGTACGCGTTATAAGGATTTTTTTTGGAATTTTTTTCACACGTTGGGTTACATTATCGAAGTTTTCATACGGATCCCGTACATTTTTGAAAATATTCTATAGCCTATGTTCATTAGGGATAATGTAAAATTTTAATGGTGAAAGAATTTTTCAAATCGGTCCTGTAGTTTTGGAGCCTATTCAATGCAAACAAACAAATAAACAAACAATCAAATCTTTCCTCTTTATAATATTGTTAGGATTAGGATAGCCATGGTCACAGGCAGAATGGAGTGCTCGAAGCTACACTAACTTGGTCTTCAGAAATAGAAATGTCCATGTTCAGTTGTTACTTACGCGCTAACAGAGGTCTAAGGTAGATGATAAAAGGCGCAGATTCCCCAGTGAAGGGGAATCCATTGTTGGTGCCTGCGAATGCGCAAATCCAACCGCTCTCGTCCAATGGCCGCGCGTTTGCTGTAAATAAAAACAATATTAAATAGAATCACGACTGTAATACCCAAGTACGGTAGACATCCTCTCAGATCTCCAGGCGCTGAGATCCTTGAAGATCTCTAAAGGGAGGAGCTAGAGGCACATCCAAACAAAACATATGGCACATGCCCACATTTTGCAATAGTTAGCGTTCCACACGTGACAGGTGGCAAGGACATCGCCGCTTATGATAATACTAACTGATTTCCTCACTATATTTTCTTAACCGTTTTGATCAATATTAAATAAATATAAATAAATAAATATTGGCGGACTTTACACACAGCGCCATCTAGCCCCAAACTAAGCAAAGCTTGTACTATGGGAACCAGATAACTGATAGATACTTATATACTTTTTTTTTTTGTAAATACATACTTATTATACATATTAACACCTAGACAAAGAACAAACATCTATGTTCATCACACAAATGTTTATCACGGGTGGGGATCGAACCCACAACCTACAGCGCAGAAGGCAGAGTTACTAACTAATTTAGCTAAACAACCATTAAAATTATAGCTATTTTATATGTATGTACAAATACTTACGTATATTAAGAGTCTGAACCCACTCCCCAGTTTCAATATCGTAGATATCTATGTGCGTTGTCGTGAATATTAATAGGTGGGTCTCGTTGATTGCTGAAACAAAAACAATATTAAGTCATATAAAAATAAAAAACCAACCAAGTGAGAGTCGGACTCGCGCACGAAGGGTTCCGTACCATTATCATTAAAAAACAGCAAAAAAAAACACGTTTGTTGTATGGGAGCCCCTCTATCTGTTTTTAGGGTTCCGTACCCGTAGGGTAAAATCGGAACCCTATTACTAAGACTTCGCTGTCCGTCTGTCTGTCCGTCTGTCTGTCTGTCACAGGGCTGTATCTCATGAACCGTGATAGCTAGACAGTTGAAATTTTCACAGATTATGTATTTATGTGGCTGCTCTAACAACAAATACTAAAAACAGAATAAAATAAATATATAAGGGGGCTCCCATACAACAAACATGATTTTTTTGCCGTTTTTATAGATAATGGTACGGAACCCTTCGTGCGCGAGTCCAACTCGCACTTGGCCGGTTTTTTAGTGATTGTTATAGCGGCAACAGAAATACATAATCAGTGAAAATTTCAACTGTCTAGCTATCACGGTTCATGAGATACAGCCCTGTGACGGACAGACGGACAGACGGACTAAAAATTAACTAGCTAGGTATATATTTTTTAATCCAATTATTATGTACTATCTTTTACAGGCGACTTCTTACGCGTAGATTCAGAGTGTATTGTTTCGATTTGATTTTATTGTAAAACATTGAAATTCCTGAAAATGAAAGGAACATTTTGGAATGAATGAATTTCATCATAGGCCCAGCGATTTGGCCGCGATGACGTCACAGACAGAGAGACAGAGTTATATTCACATTTATATTATTAAAATAAAATATTTTAAAAATAAACTAGCAGTTTCCCCCTGCGTCGCAATGGTGTAACAATGATTTTATGGCAAATTATTTTACACCTTATTATTGAAGTTTTAGTAGGGATCCCTAATATTTTCTAGTAATAAATGTTACTCAAAAATAATGTAGTATTCTAATGGTGAAAGAATTTTTAATTGGTCCAGTAGATTTTGAGGTAATTCGTTACAAACATACAAAAATACCTTTTTTCATAGACATAGACATAGACAATTATTTATTTACTTCTTTAGCACACAACACAACATAACATAAAGAGGAAAAAAAATAAAATAAAAACCGGCCAAGTGCGAATCGGACTCGCGCACGAAGGGTTCCGTACCATTATCTATAAAAACGGCAAAAAAATCAAGTTTGTTGTATGGGAGCCTCCCTTAAATATTTATTTTATTCTGTTTTTAGTATTTGTTGTTATAGCAGCAACCGAAATACATAATCTGTGAAAATTTCAACTGTCTAGCTATCACGGTTCCTGAGATACAGCCCTGTGACAGACAGACGGACAGACGGACAGACGGACAGCGAAGTCTCAGTAATAGGGTCCCGTTTTTACCCTTTGGGTACGGAACCCTAAAAACAGTTTAAACTTAGATCTAACATAGGTACACTTAAAAAAACAATGAGCAAGTAAAAAAAAAAAAAAAACTAAATTACAAATAAAAAAGAAACAAAAATTATAAAATAAATATATGTAATGCTATGTGCTACAGCAGCAAAAGGGTCCCGGCTCAGCATTATGAATTTATAACATTGTACAGATAAATTACCATGATGTGCGGGATGTGCAGTGAACATAAGTTCCGGGTCCCTTGCCCTTTGTCCCGCTCGATCCACGTAAAGGGCCAAAGAACTGAAGACCAGCAAGGAGTCTTGGGACCTTGGCACTTTGGCGCAGGCCAAGGGTCTGGCGCCAGAATGGGCGAGGAACACGTTCACTTGGTTCTCGGGGTGCACCAATGCTGGAAGATAACGGCATATTTAATCATCAATCACTTACTATTGAATAGAAGGGGAATGAAATTAAGTGTTGGCCGAGTGGGATGTACCTCGACTATCAATCTGAAGGTCGTGGGTTCGAATCCCGGCGGATTTTTCTGTTCGAAAATTTATATGCGCATCAAAAACACGTGCTTACAACGGCGAAGGAAAACATCGTGAGGAAACCAGTTAGTGTTCTTATAAGCGGCGATGGGCTTGCAACCTGTCACGTATGGAATGCTAACTACTGCAAATTGTGGGTATGCGCCAAATATATTGTTTGGACGTGCCTCTGACTACCCCCAGTACTTCACTTCAGCAGGACATTGATGCAGTGCATCAGTGGAGCATCAATAACAAAATGGAATTTAATCCCGCTAAATGCTCGGCTATGACCTTTGGACGAATGTGGCACCCAATAGCCTTTGACTATAATATCAGTGGTAAAACGATTGCTAGATCACTGGTAATAAAGGATTTGGGAGTCACATTTGACCAAAAGCTCACGTTCCATGAGCACATCACTATCTTAGCTAAGGAGTCGTTCAGAAGACTGGGCTTTGTGCTCAGAAATGCTCGAGACTTCAACAGTGTGCATGTCATTCGGCTTCTGTTCAGTGCTCTTGTCCGAAGTAAGCTGGAGTCCAGCTCTTGTGTATGGAATCCACATGAGGTTACTTATGCACTTCTCTTGGAAAAGGTACAAAAAGCTTTTCTTAGATACCTATATAAACGCATTGCAGGATATTATCCTTTTATGTACCCGACAAAGTTCCTATTGGGTCACTTAGGCTATAACTCGCTGGAAACAAGAAGAGCATATGACCAAATAGGAACTGCCTTTAAGATCTTTCGCAATACAATTGATGCTCCAGATCTGAGTGACAGGTTACTCCGCCTCTACGTCCCAAACAGTTTTCTTCGAGGCAGAAGGCATAGGCTTTTAGCCGTACCCTCGAGCCGGACTGTAGCGCGCTAACTCCCCCCTACCACGCACCCTCACAGTAATCAATAAACTTCTGGCTGCCTAGTGCCTACCCTGACTGTGACATATTTGCTGATGAATGGAAGGATTTAAAATTGTTATGTCTGAGGTTTTGTGAGAATGATGTATGAATGACAATTTGAGAATTAACTGATAATGTACATATTTTATTGAATTATTACTAATATTTTAACTATGACTTTATACCAATGTTTTGACTTCCTGATTCTATTTATAATTTAATTTTTATTTTCCTTTTGTTTTTGTTAATTTTAATTTCAACATTTTATATACCTATCTGTGTTTTAGTTCGTAATTTGATTATTTTAAATGTTAAATCTTAATTAATTAGTGTAAGTGGTTTATCCGTTCTAATTAAATAAATAAATAAAATATCTTCAAAGGATCAAAGCGATTTTTTTTTATTTATTCTTGTTAAATACATATAAAACTAGCGACCCGCCCCGGCTTTGCACGGGTTTAATACATATAAACCTTCCTCCTGAATCACTATATCTATTAAAAAAAACCGCATCAAAATCCGTTGTGTAGTTTTAAAGATATAAGCATACACACAGACGCGGGAAGCGGGAAGCGACTTTGCTTTATACTATGTAGTGATATAGGATTACGACTGTAATCCCCAAGTACGGTAGACATCCTCTCAGATCTTCAGACGCTTAGATCCTTTGAAGATGTCTAGTGGAGGTAGTCAGAGGCACTTCCAAACATTATATTTGGCACATGCCCACATTTCTATTCTTTAATTTATTCTTGTTATACTTACACAATGCCGGTTGATCCATGTTAGGCCTCCGGGGGTCAGGCAAGGCATGTGCCGCGAAGCCCCCTCTGTACCCCAGAATGAGCTTCCCTCCCGCAAGTTGCACAGAATGTACTGCTGAGGGCGCCCTTAGTTCCGCAATGCGACACCTTCGCGCTGCAGTGCGGGTTATTTCGTACACATTCACTATGTATTGATTCTGAAAATATACAATTATAACTTTTAATCGACTACAACCAGAAAAACTGTATCAATTAAATAAATAAATAAATATCGGACTTTACACACAGCGCCATCTAGCCCCAAACTAAGCAAAGCTTGTACTATGGGAACCAGATAACTGATAGAATACTTATAACATTTTTTTTTTGTAAATACAGACTTATTATACATAGTAACACCCAGACACAGAACAAACATCTATGTTCATCACACAAATGTTTGCCCTGGGTGGGGATCGAACCCACAACCTACAGCGCAGGAGTCAGAGTTACTACGAACTAAGCTGTAAGGCCACACAACTTTTAACCGACTACAACCAGTTAAAACTGTATCTATTCGGCGTGATAGCAATAAACAAAGCTTTATATTTGGTACATGCTCAGTTGTATAAGTTTTCTGTGACAATGACAAGCTTTTGTACCACTGAGCACCAGGGCGCTATCACCTGTCACATCATATAACATTGTCATCGGAACTTGACAAGAATGCAAAGTTTTTACTCAATCGAAGTATTTACTAAGGAGTTCCATTGTGAGTGTCTCTTGAACAACTGCTGACTCCATCATCAGATCAGCTCGCTGTCACCATATTATTGAATTGTCATTATCATTGAAGTTACATAAGTATGCAAAATTTCAGCTCAATCGGTTGGGGATAACCGCTTCAAAATTGAGTTGCAAGATTCCATCCGAACAAACATAGTTACATACTCATACATTGCAAGTTAAATAAAAGCTTGTAAAAAAAACCGGCCAAGTGCGAGTCGGACTCGCTCACGAAGGCTTCCGTCTCTATCTATGAAAAACGGCAAAAAATAATACTTTTGTTGTAGGGAGCCCCACTTAAATATTTATTTTATTCTATTTTTAGTATTTGTTGTTGTTGCGGCGACAGAAATACATAATCTGTGAAAATTTCAACTGTCTAGCTATCACGTTTCATGAGATACAGAGACAGACTGACAGCGAAGTCTTAGTAATAGGGTCCCGTTTTTACCCTTTGGGTACGGAACCATAAAAAACTCACGTTTCAGAACTATGTATGTAGGTATTTACCTGTTTCTTGCACAGTACAGCGAAGCCGTGCGAGTTGTTCTGCAAAGGGCCGCCACATATCGCCAATGCGCCTTTACTCTCAGCTAATTTGACGCATTCCACTTCGGAGCATTCCAACGCACGAATCGGCACAAGACGCACGTACCGTCCACGACCAGCTATCACCACTATAAAAGAAAAGCCCTATTACGAAATACTATACGATAGAAATACTAAAAAATAGGATCACGACTGTAATCCCCATGTACGGTAGACATCCTCTCAGATCTCCAGACGCTTAGATCCTTTGAAGATGTCTAGTGGGGGTAGTCAGAGGCACGTCCAAACACTACCTATATTTGGCACATGCCCACATTTTGCAATAATTAGCATTCCATACGGGACAGGTTGCAAGCCCATCGCCGCTTATAAGAATACTAACTGGTTTCCTCACGATGTTTTCCATCATCGTTTTTAGCACGTGTTTTTGATGCGCATATAAATTTTTCGAACAGATCAATCCATAGATACACGCCGGGATTCGAACCAACGACCTTCTTATTGAAAACCTCCCACTCGGCCGAGACGGGTTTTTTTTTTTTTTTTTTTTTTTATCCGATTGTAATACCATATGAAAAAGAAAAACGATTTAAGACGAGGTATACATTTTTTTGATGTATGTAAAGTAGATTTTTCTCAATAACCGCAGAACATACAGTTTTGTTTTTTATGACAAGGATAACTTATGAATTTAATCTAGATAAATGTAACACAGAAACACGATTGGTGAAACTTTTCGCGTTAGGTTTATTTTCCAAATTTGGTTCTTCCAAAACACTATTTACGTTTTTACTCAAAACTATGAATAGCTGAAAAGTTTATTTTAATAATAATTCGTTAGATAATCATACTAGCTACATAAATGAAAGACAGTTTCTTTTTAAGTTTTGATGGTTTTCAAGATAATGCGGTTTTATAATTTTTTCCGTGTGGAATCGGCCTATACAAAATGAAACCTAAAAAGGCATTTTTATTTAAAAACAGCGCCATCTATTATCACAACATGGCAACTCTTCCACCACCAATAACGTCTTACCTAGCAACTGTTCCTTCTGTATATAAACAGCGCTTGCAATCGGCGCATGCGCTCTCCTGGGCGTGATCTCCCCCCTTTCCAGATCCACCAAAGCCAGTCCCCCTTCTCCCCCAATAACAATTCGCGATCTTTCCAAGACGCACGCGCAAAGAGCGCCTCGGAGCACAGCGGCCGCGGTGGAGTCAACTACCACTACAGCGCTGTAAACCTGAAATAATCATCAATTATATTCCTACTTATCTTTATATTATATATTATATAAAAGAAAGTCGTGTTAGTTACACTATTTATAACTCAAGAACTGCTGAACCGATTTGGCTGAAAATTGGTGGGGAGGTAGCTTTGAACCAGGAGACAGACATAGGATTTTTATAATGGGAATGGAAACGGTAAAGGGAAAGGGAACGGGAACGGGAACGGGAACGGGAACGGGAACGGGAACGGGAAAGAGAACGGGAACGGGAACGGGAACGGGAACTTAACACAACATTTGTTAATTCTAAAGCGATACGAAGTTCGCCGGGCTTGTATTATATATCCAAAAGTTTGTGAGGATGTCTGGATGTTTGTGGCTCAATCACAACCAAACGGATTTAGATGAAACTTGAACTATATCTAGCCAATGCCCTAGAATAGCAAATATTTTGGATGCATGTACACTGATGACCTCTGTGGTGTGAAAAGTGATTGCCCGGCTAAGGCTAAGTAGTTTTTGCGTGAAAGCCAGACAACAGACAGACAGACAGACAGACAAAAATTTCAAAATGTTTTTTTTTTTTGCTTTATTTTACTTCAGATTGAAAGTCGAGGTACCTCCCACTCGGCTAACACGTCTATCTATAATAACACAATAATATGTGACTTATTTAGGCATTTATTTATTAAACTTACACTTTTGTCCGGCAAGTTGTTACGTTTTAATATCCTATGAAGTTCGCTTAACGCTACCACCCATTTGGTCTTCTCCGACTCGGATTCTGCTAACATCAGTGTATGAGACCGTCTACCGCCTTCAATTTGTGATGTTGATATCTGAAAGATATAAATAAATAAATATTGGCGGACTTTACATACAGCGCCATCTGGCTCCAAACTAAGAAAAGCTTGTATAAGAACCAGATAACTGATAGAATACTTATATACTATTTTTTTTTGTAAATATACATGCATATGACACATATTAACACCCAGATACAAAACAAACTTCTATGTTCAATACACAAATGTTTATCCCGGGTGGGGATCGAACCCACAACCTACAGCGCAGAAGGCAGTGTTACTACCAACTGAGCTGTGAAACATTATGATGAAGAGCATCTGAATTGTCTCGGAACGTCAGCAATACAATAAGAAACGTGGTAATTAGACGTATCTCTTTAAAAAAAAACATTAGTATTTGTCTTAATATTTAACACCGAAGCTGTTCCCGAGATTCAGATTATATATATAAAAACCGGCCAAGTGCGAGTCAGACTCGCGCACGAAGGATTCCGTACCATTATCTATAAAAACGGCAAAAAAAATCATGTTTGTTGCATGGGAGCCCCCCTTAAATATTTATTTTATTCTGTTTTTAGTAGTTGTTGTTATAGCAGCAACAGAAATACATAATCTGTGAAAATTTCAACTGTCTAGCTATCATGGTTCATGAGATACAGCCCTGTGACAGACAGACGGACAGCGAAGTCTCAGTAACAGGGTCCCGTTTTTACCCTTTGGGTACGGAACCCTAAAAAATAATTGCTCGTTTAAAGGAATTAGACAGATATGGAGTCATATTTGTACACTCACCCTGAATATGCAGGGTATGTCCCGTTTAGCAGCGTGTATGACGTCACTATCTCTCACAGCCGCCACGCTAAAGTGTGCGTCGCGCATGTCAAGGACTTGCGAAACGCACAACGCTGGCAACGCGTTCCTGTCAGCGGATATGTCGTAGAGGAACAGTTTGAAGTCGCACACAACTACGAACTGCCGCATCCAGCCTTTCTTGACTCCGCCCGGTTTCGGAACCTGAGAATAAAAAACTGTATCTGTAGATCAGTGGTCCCCAAAGTGGTCTATATCGACCCTCAGGGTCGAAGACCAGCTAGGGCCTGAGGCAGCGGGAAAGAAATATGGGGTGTCTATCCCCCGTATTCAGGAACGACACTATGAGAACACGGACCCACAGTGGACGAAATCTTTTTTCATAAACATCACTTTATGTGTTGAGCGACACTATGGCGCACACTGTCGTGTGCCTCTAGAGCTCAACTTTGACTTAGTCACACTATGCAGTGTCGCACAACACATAAAGTGATGTTTATGAAAAAAGATTTTGTCCACTGTGGGTGCGTGTTCTCACAATGTCGTTCCTGATTACGAGGGTAAGAGATGAAAATGGGGTCTAAGAAAGTGGATCTCAGTTTAGCAGATCGTGACTTTGATTTTAGCTTTCCATGGATGGTGTAGTTGAATTGATCATTCTAGATGAATCAAAACAGGTGTCTTCATCGACAATTTATTTTTATGTGAGTAATTCCAGTCTTCAAAACGGTGAAGGAAAACATAGTTAGGAAACCAGTTAGTATTCTTATAAGCGGCGATGGGCTTGCAACCTGTCACGTATGGAATGATAACTACCCTCGATAACGTGCCTCTGACTACCCCCACTAGATATCTTCAAAGGATCTAAGCGCCTGAAGATCTGAGAGGATGTCTACCGTACTTGGGGATTACAGTCGTGACCTTATTTTTTTTTTATTCCAGTTTTGTCTTGTGTAGTCTATCTAACTCTCGAAAGTTTTGAAGTTGAAATTTATGTAAATCGATTTGATTAACTCAACATTTACGACCCATTAATAAACTCCATAATAGATGATTTATGTTATTTTTTGGGGGGTTTAGGTTATATTATTAAAAATTATCAAAATTTATTCGATAAATATTTTTTTATTAACTTATAATTTTAGTTTTTTTTAATGTATTATAGGATTTGTAATTTAATTTAAGAACTTGCAGTTAATAACAAAACACTGTACATACCTTGACATATCCCTCGTAAGCGGTCCCCTGTCCACGCGCCGGATCTATGCCCAGCGGACGCCGCTCGGAGAGTGCAGGCAGCGGACAGCGAGGGGGCACTCTGGCACAACAACGCGTGTGCACCGCTAGGCCGCAACGTTCGCACACCACGCCTTGGCGCGTCAGACCAATCTGTGTACAAAAAAAACCGGTCAAGTGCGAGTCGGACTCGCGCACGAAGGGTTCCGTACTGGATGATATATATGGATACTTTATTGTAGAGATATAGAACACGACCAGCCGTAACAAGCGAACAGGGAAGAGAGACTGACATCGACAGATTATCTCTGGTCATCTAAGGCTACTTATACAATATCTCACAAGTTAAGTTTACAACACACGAGCATAGTTCCACATTATCTGTAAAAAACGGCAAAAAAACACGTTTGTTGTATGGGAGCAACACTTAAACATTTATTTTATTCTGTTTTTAGTATTTGTTGTTATAGCGGCAACAGAAATACATAATCAGTGAAAATTTCGACTGTCTAGCTATCACGGTTCATGAGATACAGCCCTGTGACAGACAGACGGACAGCGAAGTCTCAGTAATAGGGTTCTGTTTTTACCCTTTAGGCACGGAACCCTAAAAATAGCACCATCATAAACGATATGCACGGTCTACATAACAAAGTAACAAAAAAATATACGCGTCGAACGTCGTCGGTTTAAAAATCATCAAAATCCGTGTGGCTCTAGACAAAGTTGAGCTCCAGAGGCACACGGCAGTGTGCGCATTGTGTCGCACAACACTCATGTGATGTTTATAAAACAAAATGTTGTCCACTGTGGGTCGGAGCCTACTGTGCGTTCTTCACCTAAATTATAGGTCCTAACCATTAACAAAGCTTGGTCAGCTTCACCTAAATACAAAAGACACACGATAAATACGTGCAGAACAAAGCAAGCCACGGCTTCCCTAACAATGGTTTACGGCGTTCAATCACCGAACTTACCATGAGCGAAGTGCAGTGGTTACATTTCGTGGGACTGCTGAATGTTCTGACGAGGAACTGGTGGACCTTCTGCTTGCCTGGCACCGCCGGTCCCAGGGTCGGATCCTGAAGAAGCAAGTCAAAGTTAACCCTTAAATGCATAATTTATTCTGACCTCTTGAAAAAAATATATCTTGTAGACTTGTACATTCTAATGCAGTGAGACATTAGAATGCTATTGTCCTAATCAATTACTGTACCGAAAAGAAGATGAATTATTACAATAAAATAAAAAAAATGCACTTATTTACCTTCGAAAATCAACTATTTACTCCAAAAACACTATTCCAATTTTCACCTGCTACAAATTTCAGACAGTCAATGCTTTGTGAATGTCATGATGGCATTTGCCAGACGCGAAAGAAAAAAGGTGCTTAAAAAATATTGTCCTGATAGTTGTAATTCTACAACAGTATGCGTTGCGATCATACTATAGATTTGGTAGATTTGAGGTGTTGGTGGTATGTTGCAGTTTTACGTTAATATGCATTTAAGGGTTAAGACGATTTTTATTTTGATGAATGCAGAATCGTTTTTCCTCAATACTGACCTCACAGCTCAGTTGGTAGTAGCTCTGCCTTCTGCGCTGTAGGTTGTGGGTTTCCCACCCAGGACAAATATTTGTGTGATGAACATAGATGTTTGTTCTGTGTCTGGGTGTTATTATGTATCATATATATGTATTTACAAAAAAAATAAGTATTCTATCAGTTATCTAGGTCTCATAATACAAGCTTTGCTTAGTTTGGGGCTGGATGGCGCTGTGTGATAATGTCCACCAATATTTATTTATTATTTATTTATAATAACCGCAAAACATCCACTTTTGTTTTCTATGACATAGGTAACTTACGGATTTTATCTAGATAAATTATAGACAGAAACGCGATTGGTGAAACTTTTCTCGACAGATTTATTTTCCAAAGTTGACTCTTCCAAAACACTAATTTCGTTTTAACTCAAAACTATGAATAGCTAAACAGTTCATTATTATAATTTGTTAGATAATCATAGCTACATAAATAAGAGACAGTTTCTTTTTAAGTTTGATGGTTTTCAAGATAATGCGGTTTTATCACTTGTTCGTTTTATCCGGGTTGATTCGGTCCACACAAAAAAACCAAAATTTCAAGCATCACTTTAAAAGGTATTTATTTTAATAAGGATCACTTTCAAAAGTCTTAGGTGCTAGGTGAAGCTACGCCTGTTCCTCGCGACCAAGTCTAGAAAAATCAGGCAACAAACACGGCTTGGGCTCTATCATTTCTTTCAATGATCCTTTACAATGATATATACGTATGATTTTAAATTTTTTAAAAAATATTTAAAACTAGCCGACCCGTGACAGACGTTTTCCTGTCAAATTTCAATAATCGAATTGAAAATACTGATTATTTTAGTCTGTGATGTCAGATTTGTTGCACAGCAGCGCCATCTGTACAGAAAACATCCCTTTTGCATTTTTTTATCGTTTTGGGGATGTTTTTCATATTTTAAAGTAGTCTATTATTTATTCGGGCATTATATCTACATCTACAGCAAATTTCAACTTAATCCGTTTGGTCGTTTAGGCCTGATTGAGGGACAAACATACGTACAAACTCACAAACATTCACATTTATAATATTGTTAGGATGATCCTTGATCCTATAGTATGGGCACACCACTTACGAATTGGCTCACTGTCGACATTTCACTAGGCGAACTCTTGCTAGAAGCAGGCGACGCGGCCCTAGGTCCTTCCATTTCATCCTGAGACTCCACTGAACCACTTAACGCGGCAGACTGCTGAGATCCATACATAAGCTGTGGACGATTAGATAGTTTGTTATTAACTAAAGTATCCCACATTATCGACGACAGTGACAGTGCTCCGATATATTCCGCCAAACCGCACTCTTAGAAATCGTCGCCTGTCGTAGTATAATGTGTAATCAATTGTCAAAAGTACTGTCGGTCGGAAACGATGCCAATATATCGTTGATCGTTTTCAAGAGTAGACCCTCCCCCACCCCCGATAAATCGTTCCGACTGAGACAAAGTCAAAAGGAAAATACGAAATAAAATGTGTGGGAGATTATCGCTTTTATTACAATTTTACAGTCGTGATACACGCTATTTAATCAAAATGTTTATACAGGGAGAGAAAAATACTTGCCACCACACAAAAAAGTTGGCAACAAGTTAAAATGTTGCTAGTTTAGACACGTGATTAAGTTTCACACAATGATATAAATTTGTATGTTTAAATTGGTTTAAACATCTTAGGAGCTAGGTGAAGTTACGCCTGTTCCTCGCGACCAAGCCCATAAGTATCAGGTAACTAACACGACGAGCATGCCAAAAAAGGAAACAAGAAATATCAGATTAATAGTATTTACAATGGTGAAGGAAAACATCGTGAGGAAACCAGTTAGTGTTCTTATATGCAGCGATGGGCTTGCAACCTGTCACGTATGGAATGCTAACTACTGCAAAATGTGGGCATGTGCCAAATATAATGTTTGGACGTGTTTAGACTACCCTCACTAGACATCTTCAAAGGATCTAAGCGTTTGGAGATCTGAGAGGATGTCTACCGTACTAGGGGTTTACAGTCGTGATCCTATTATTATTATTTATTAAATATCAGAAACAATAATAAAATAATATTGTAACACAGTTATTAGAATTAGGTTTAAAGAAGACACACGCTATCAGAGTACTGGCTCTTTCTAACAATGGTTATCGCATTTTCATCAAACGTGGCGATGTGGCCAGCATCCTGGGGACGCTTCCAACTGGTGATCTGAATCTGGATGCCAACATTATGCAGTAATTAGCATTCCATACGTGACAGATTGCAAGCTCTACGCCGCTTGAACACTAACTGGTCTCCTCACGATGTTTTCCTTCACCATTTTGAGCACGTGTTCTATGATGCGCATATAATTTTATCGAACAGAAAAATCCATTGATGCACGCCGGGATTCGATCTCAAGACCTTCAGATTGAAAGTCGAGGTACCTGCAACCCGGCTAACACGGCATGCCATATATATTAATTACTAGAAAAAATCAGGGATCCTTAATGAAACTTGAATAATGTAACCCAAGGTGTAAAAAAAAAAATAATCAAAAATTAGTGATGATTAGTTCACCTAAGCGACACCGGGGCGGACTGCTAGTTAGTATAAGATGTAAGTAATTATTTAGAGTGTGTAGAGATGATAGAAAGTGCATGCAAAATAAACAAAAACAAACAAGATACCTTTGCGTTACAACAATGTTGCATATTTCTGTATCTGTGGTACTGTGGCGACATCTGTGCGGAATCAACAAAAAAACACTAAAAATGTAGCAAAACAAAAAAATTAAAAAGCATGATCACTTGTTATGCCATATTCTGCTTTATCATAGTTAGCATAAGGTACAATATGTTACTAACTAAGTGCTACTAAGTGTAACTACTGTTTCTTAGTGCAAACACACCAAAAAGAAATACACACTCCAAATTTAATCTAAATTAAATGTGCGTTGATAGATCAATCAGTCAGTCAGTTTTATATATTTAGATAATTGATTTTAGGGTTTCGTAACGGGCTAACGGGAACCTATTACTGAGACTTCGCTGTCCGTCTGTCTGTCACAGGGCTGTATCTCAAGAACCGTGATAGCTAGACAGTTGAAATTTTCACAGATTATGTATTTCTGTTGACGCTATAACAACAAATATTAAAAACAGAATAAAATAAATATATGTATAAGTGGGACTCCAATACAACTTGTTTTTTTTTTTTTTGCCTTTTTTTTATAGATACGGAACCCTTCGTGCGCGAGTCCGTCTAGCACTTGGCCGGTTTTTTTTAATTAGTTAAACAAAATATGGCATTAACAGAGATGTTAAAAACAATCACCTTATTATATTAAATCACAAATTGATATGAAAAAGAAATACATTTCATTAATTGACAATAGTTCTGTCTTTGTCACCTTACTGTCAGGGGCAACCTCATGTGACTGTCAAAAAACTACTTTTTAAATACTAATATAATTTTGATGAATCACAGACAAGAATTGAAATGTATTCCTTCAATTGAATGATACGTACAAAGCGTTACAACAACCTGCCAAGCGAAAACCTACCTTCTGATCGGTGATAGAGGCCACATTATCGTAATGCCGCTCCGTTGGTGCCTCCTTCAAAAATTGGTCGAGGTAACTCATTTGTGATGGCGGACGATCGAGAACTGCAAACAGAAATGATATTGCTTCTTATCTATACATATCTATACATATAATAAAACTGTAGAAGAGTTCAATTCTGTACATTCAATAAAAACTAAAAAAAATACTCCTAGGGGTCTTCATACAAGTAACACAAGCCAAAAAAAAACATTTTGAAATTTTTGTCTGTCTGTCTGTCTGTTGTCTGGCTTTCACGCAAAAACTACTGGACGGATTATGATGAAACATTTTTTGTTTTATAGCTATTTGTCCTCGGCAACATATAGGCTATAATTTATTTTAAAGATTGGAATACCAGATGTGTAACTATCTGTTCCCCAGCGAAGCGGGCACGGGTCAGCTAGTTTTAATAATAAATCGGTCGGTTGTCCTAGACAAATATGAAGTCAGCCGTTTGGCTGCAAGGCAAAGGATTTTCGATCTTATGCCGTGGCACGATACCATTTGTGTGGTGGACCAGGCTGAGTAGGCCGGAGCCTAGGGCGGCAGATTTGGGCTATGTTTTTAGCCTTATTTATTTTAGTATTTATCGTCCCACTGCAGGAATGATGTCTCCCTTCCTTCCACACATCTGATATTGCCAAATATCTTACAGGAATTTATTTACTGTTATTAGGTCCACGCACACGGGGGGAGGGGGGGGGAGTGTAATAGCCTACTGGCAGCAAATGTGTAAAACCGCACATGGCTTACTTCACGTTTGCCTAGATTCACTAACCGTTGTAGAAACATTAAAAAATAAAGTCGGCAAGATACTTTTCATTAAAAATGTACCTCTTTTAGTAAGGTATTAATTTTTTATCGAAAATCTGTTGTTGGATCAACATGGTACTAGTAATAAAATAATTGGCATTAAAAGTTATGTTAATAATTATAAATAAACATTTTAAACTAAATACTAAAACACATAAAACCAATCCCAACCCAAACCATATTCACAAACTAATAGCTAATTATCACGTCACAATAAGATTTTGTAAAATGTATAGTCGGGTACAAAAGTGTTATTCTGTTTTTTTTTAAACTCCAAAAAATATGTAGTCAATATTAAAAGTACTGAAGTATTTCTTTTTTGTACTCGGCTAAACAAAGATTTGGAAATAAAACAGGGTGACATGCATATTGGACGTATACAATAGACGCTGTACATATTATACCCTCCAATCTAGCGAGAAAGCATACATTCACAAAACGCTTTTTTTATGATTAATGAATTAAACGTTGCATCTTTTGGGTGATACTTTCCAAAAGGTTATGAATGCTGACTCGTTTCTTAAAATAAGGACAAATACAAAAAATAAATTTACAAAAATAAAAAAAACAGATTAGTCATGTACCTAGACGATACAAACAAGTGTTAAAGGAAAAACCATGTCGCTCAGCGAGTTATTCAGTGTCGTGAACGTGTCGTGAACACTGTAGCAAGCTCAAGCAAGCGAAGCAATAAAAAAAAATAAAAAAACTTCATATTTATACAAAATGGCCGAATGAATAGCAAACATCACTGTTTTAGAGTAAGGTGTGATATAAATACAATATATTTTACACATTAATTAAGTGGAAATTTGAAAACTGTTATAGTTTTTTTTTTGTTGGATTAAAGATTTATTTTAAATGTAAAATGAAACCGGCATACCAAGCCTTTCTAGTATTACGTTAATTTTAACAGAAATAGTATCATCTAATATTTTAATAAAAGTTTTTGTACAGTATTAAATTTAAGTCAACAGGACAGTATAAGTTATTTTTAGTATTTGGATGGGTCAGTAGATTAGGGGGTTCGTTAAAATGGGAATGGAGGGAAGATTTCATTCAGATAACAATGAAATATATTAAAATTCCAAACTCAAAACAGTGACGCCGCAATGTATTAACAAAAATGAATTTTCCCTTTACACTTGATTGTATTTACAATGGAATGGTTGATACAGAAACCTCCTTTATAAGGATGGTTAAAATGATAATAGTTTTAGAAACTACATACGCAGCACAAGGATAAGAAAATTAAAACTTACACCTCATAGGACAAAATGGACACACAATCACATACAAAACTACTTCTAATATTTTAAATGTTAAGTAAAATTAACGAACCATTTTCTTCTTTACCGCTCCAGAAGTTTGATCCTTTGGTCGATCCTTGCCTCGCTGCTTGCACATAACTTACGACTTTAATTGTGTGTTTATAATGCTCATACATCAATATTGGTAGACAACCACTTGACAAGGTAAGAACTACTTTGTACAAATGTCCGATATAATTATTATAGCCCTTCTTTGGGAGATGTATACAGGGTAAATTAGAATATCAAAATAAGATTACAAATAGTAAAATAAATAAAAAGTAACCAGAACAATTTAAAACAGAACTTTAATAACTTAATACTTCTTTATGACAAAGTTTCACAACTAATGCACTGTTCAAAATAACCTAAAACATTAAACAAATGTTAAATGCAGAGTAAATGTGCTGACGTAACTTAAATTAAAAACATAAAACGCAAAAAATAATATAAGAAAACTTTAACATCAAAAAGTTATAAAACTACAGTAATGCTTTTGATACGACTGTACGTTAATGAAAAATAATTTTGGTAATTTTATTTATATAAAATTAAAACTACTGTAGTTTTAAAACTTTGCGAATTAAACAAAAAACTAAACAAACTGAGATTCTACAGATCTAAGAGAACACTTATATTTAGCAATAAATAATCGAAAAAAAAACCTGCATCGTGCTGTCATGAATATCCAAACGATATTGACTAAATAATTGAATAAATTATAAGTAATCGAGTTCCAATAAAAATTGTTAAAGCTCGTATTTACACTATAAAATGCAAAAAAAGCAGAACATACAAATTACAGATACTTAATAAAAAAATATTTAAAAAAAAAATGATATTAAATGACTAGTTCGAACGTTGTGGACGACACAATTTAAATATCTTTGGCTGCGCAGTTTTAGACTAGACTAAGATTCTAAGGACTAGAAAATAATTTCAATGCTTTGGTGAGATTTGAAGAATACAATTTACTGCAAACAATGTTAATCTTCAACAAAATAATTAGTTGGCTTTGTTAAATAAAATAAACAATTTTGTCAGTGACTGTCCAACAAAAAGAATCAAAAAAGTTGACGCTTTAGTGAAGTTTCAGAACAAAAATTTGAATTTTCGGGTTTTGTAAAAAAAAACTGATATCATTGCCACAAATTAAAAAAATAAATAATAGAAACACGACTGTAACTCCCAAGTACGGTAGACATACTCCTAGATCTCAATGCGCTTAGATCTTTGCAGATGTCTAAATAGGGGCAGTCAGGGGCACGTCCAAATATCATGTTACGAATTTATCAAACGAATTAAAAATAATCCAACTCCAAAAAGTCAACCAATAAAGTTGTAACGTTGAATTGCGTTTGCGATTAGTAAACATTTTGAGCACTAGTTTTCTAACCTAATAATCACTAATAGCGCCTCAACAAGTAAGCAAATACGATTTCTATAGTTCTTAAGCAATACATTTGTGCAATTTTCCATTTACGACAAGCTCGGATCCACCTTTGTGGGCACTATCGGCATGCCCATAGGCTTGTGACGTCACAATTTTGTTTGCAATTGTGTTAAAGTGTCATTCTTTTAACGTGGGACTACTTTAATACGCTGTGGGTGACCGGGTGCCCATAATGGGTGTCATGAGATGATCACAAACGTCAAAATCAAAATGCGTTGATAACTGTGACTATAACCTTTTTTGTGGGCTGAATCCGCGCCTGTTTACGAGAGCATTCTATAGCAACACCATGTAATATGGAACTGGACTTTAAAACAGCTAGCGTATTCCTACAGTCACTTACGCCCGTCACAAGATGACCGCTCGCCGAAGCGTCGAGCATTCTCCGAATTCCACCCAAGTTAGCTTCAGCTAAATCTTGTTACATTATAAATTAATCATTGAATTAACAATGTGTAACATAATGCAGAAATATTATGTTTCGTGTATATTAATATTATGTTTTTTCCAGACTAATAATTCTCATATTCTTAGTTGTAGCCTCGAAATATCGCCACCTCGAAACCATGTTTTGGTAGTTTTAGTTGATAAAATTACCTCGAGTTTGTCTCTAGTCGAGGACTGCTCAGTCAGCAGAACTGTCAACTCAAGCTACCTCGAGATTTACCGTGTCATTCCTCGACAGCTACTGAACGACGCATGCGTGTAACGTTTCTTTGACTTTCGTGACATTTGGAAATCACCACAGACTGCAAATTGATTTAGTCTTGACGGTTTGTTTGATGAAAATCTCTTCGGACTAATGACGTAATTGAGGAACCCCCAAAAGATCGATTTAAGATACCAAATGTGAGGTAGAGACCGAGGGTTTGAGTCGAGGTAGTTTCGAGGTTACAACTAAGAATACGGGGATAAGCTTGTGCCCTATTAAAAATAGTGCATTCAAAAAAAGACTAATAACATAAAACAAAATATCATTCGTATAAATGATGGTACACCAACATAGCCATGCCCCATATACACGATGTCACGCCTATAAAAAGAGGTATGTACGGCCTCAACCACGCTCGAACTGTCATAGCACAATGCAGGTTTAAATAAACACAAGATAATAATATAAAAACAGCGTTATACGCATATAAGTAAATGCCACGAATAATACATGATAGTTGCGATGTAATAAGGTTCATTTTCGAAACGGACCAATACAATTCCAAATCACAGCTCCAATTTCAAATCATAGCCCATAGACAATTTTCACGTAAGCGTAAATGTTCCGTTCCAATTTCGAACGCAATCAATTTATTAAAATTTAGTGGAATATGACCGATTTTCACGCTCCAAAATCATTATTTTACACATAATCATAGCCCATAAACAGATACACGAAAGCATCAATACAATTCAATAGACAATAGAAGTTTTTTTTTCCGTAACATATTCAAATTTTAACAGCCCAATACAATTCGAAAGAAACAATTGTTCCAATTACAAATATACGCAGTCCAGATTCCATTTTTGAATTACCAGATTATAATTCCAATAATAAAATTACAGTCCACGAATAGTGATATGGCACAATAGAGTTCGTTTATTTCCGTTTTTTCCGTCGCGGTCGACGTTGGACTTTGTGGTGGGAGTTCCAGTTCCATTCACATTTAGCGTATGACGTCACAGGTAAATACGTGCGTAAGGTGGGATTGTGCGGTAACATGTAATAAAAACAAAAAGAAAAATGGTGCACTAAATAAACATATAGATAGATAATAGCGCTGAAAAATTGTATATAGTATTAACAATGATGAAACAGCGAGATAGTTTTACAAGAAAAAACGATTCCCATTCACAGCCGATGAAACGCTTAGATATAACTGCACAGTTTTACCTGAATAAAAAAACTCCATCTCTTTCTCACTCACACAAGTTGCCGTGTGATAACCTTTTTTTAAATGTTATAAAATAAATATAACGGGTGTGTAAAGACATCTCCCGAATACTAAAAAACAGGTAAAACTAAATAATACTAGCAGACCCGGCCACGCGTTATTATGTCAACAGATATCGCCATCTGTTAGAAACTTTTGGAGCTAACAGATAATTGTGACTGTCAGATAATAAACAAATAATTTGCAATAAAATAATATTGCGACTATAAATTGAGATTTAAGCTATCCTATCTTTCAAGTTGGATGAAACTGCACACGGTGTGCGAATTTTGATTAAATTCGGTTAAGTAGTTTAGCAGTCCATCGCGGACAAACAACGTGACGCGTAATTTATATATATATATATATATATATATATATATATATATATGTATATATTATAAGATAGCTTTTGTCTGATAATTGAATCACTCCAGACTTAAATATTTAGTTTTTTTTACGTATTTCACAGGCAGCAATGTATTGTGAATATTGCGATCTATCGCCGCGGCCGGGTCGTTGCACGCAGTCTGAGACCGCGCTAGGGCACCATACTTTATTTGTTGCGTTTTTATTACACGTATTTATGTTTTTTGATGTTATCACGCGTTTTTTTTTTAAATATAGTGTTTTTTTAATGATGTACAATGGGTGTTTGTTTACGTAGAATACTTGAAAAAAAAAGGCCAAAAATTGATATATTTTTTTGTAATAATTAATGTGATTAGAATTATGTTCCGAATACCTTATTTCAGTTTTCGGGAGTAATCTTAAATCACCCTGTATAAGTATATATACTGGCACGAGTTGCCCCCCACTGTGAATGCACGAGTTGCCCAAATGAACTAGATACTCACACGAGTTGCCCTGGTGGTGTGGCGGTGCGTCCAGCCTCGCTTGCATATCGCGAATGTGCTGCTCCTTGCGCTTCATGTCGTGGGCAAGTGTGTCCAGACGCTGTTTCTCTTCTATTAACTCTCTGTTGACAAAAACAAGATTTTATTTATTTATTTGCTAGCTGCTCGGCCCGGCTTCGCGCTCCGTTATTCTGATGTATAAGCTATATTACTGTAAAGTTTAATTTTAATCCGTTCAGTAGTTTTTGCGTGAAAGAGTAACAAACACTTACAACACCCGTGACAAACGTTGTTCTGTCAATTTTTTTGTAATAATATATAGGAAAAAGCAATTTAAGGCAGCTTCCAATTATTTCCCAACAAACCTTGTACTGATAAAATAAATTACTAATTTTGGTAGAATGCGTATTCAAATTCAAATTCAAAAATCATTTATTTCAATAAAATCACAAGGATCACTTTGAAACGTCTTAGGAACTAGGTGAAGCTACGCCGATTCCATGCGACCAAGCCTAGAAGAATCAGGCAACAAACACGGCTTGGGGTCTACCTTTTTTTTAATGATCCTTTTCTTAAAGCTATGTAGAGCTCCAGTGTGGTGCCAATCGAACATTGTACCAGTATCAATCATCAGTCAATACTGCGTTGCTATGACGACTAAATGTTTTTAGTCTGCGATGTCAGATTTGTTGCACACCAACGCCTTCAATACCAAAATCATCTTTTTTGCGTTTTTTTATCATTATGGGATTGTTTTTCGGATTATATGTTCCCCCTTTATTTATTCTGATTTTTTATCTACTTACTACAGCAAATTTGTTCTTAATCCGTTTTGTTGTTTATGTTTGATTACGGAACAAACATATCAGTCTCTACACATACTTTCGCATTTATAATATTAGTAGTTCTACCTCTGAGTGTGCATAAGCTCGGCACGAGTCCGACTAAGCTCCTCGCCAACCGCCTGCTTGGCTTGGATCTCCGCATGTAACGAAGACTGCAGAGTGAGGATCTCCATCTTGTCCAACTTCTGCGAGCGCCTGTTCCTCCAGCCCCCAGTGCCCCCCCCTGGGGGCACCGCGGGGGGGGACGAGGGGATAGCCAGGGAGGTGCGGGAGCCTGAAGCTGGAATAAGAGATGTATATTGGTGGACGTTTCACACAGCGCCATCTAGCCCCAAACTAAGCAAAGCTTGTACTATGGGAACCAGATAACTGATAGAATACATATATACTTTTTTTATTGTAAATACATACATATTATACATAACACCCAGACACAGAACAAACATCTATGTTCATCACACAAATGTTTATCCCGGGTGGGGATCGAACCCACAACCTACAGCACAGAAGGCAGAGCTACTACCAACTTAGCTGTAACAGCAGCACTATAACATGCAGCATTCTAACTAAAAACTCACCATGCTTCAAATAATCTAACTCCTCGGTCATCTTAGTGGCCAACGCTTGAAGATATCCCCTTGCCTCCTTCTCATCGGCCACCCATCGGATAATATCTGCAATCTGTAACAATGTTTTTTTTTTTAATTTCTATTGTCTGAAACATCACATTGTTTGATCGTCAACCTAGATAGCATTTTACAAAAAATACAATGGGCTATTTGACAAGATTTTGAAAACCATTCTAGATTATTCAGTAGTGACTGTGGAACTCATAAAAAATATTTTAGTACTCATAAAGTTTTGGCCATAAAAATGTAAATTAAATATCGACAATTTAAATAACCCGCAAAAACGCTTCTTTAGCAAATGGCGTCGCACTAGTTTCTGTGACGTAAATGCTTGTCAACAAATACACAAACGTCAAGTTTTTCAAGGCAGGCGATGACATATTGACAAGCATGTTACGTCATCGTCGATTCGACCAATCCTGAAAGTTTTGTGTCACGCGACTGGCGTTTAAAATAGATAATTTTAATTATGGGTTTTTTAATAAATCATTGTTTATTTTCAAGTTATTTTACTCGATAACGCTTTATGAAGGCATCATTTACGTAGATTACTATCAACAACACTTTATTTTTCATACTGTCAAAAAGCATATTGACATCATACATTCTACGAGTGATTTTTAAGAGTGCAGATTTGCATGGCTTGTTTGCGAAGAATAGGTTGCTTCAACTAGCTCCGGAGACGTTTTAAAGTGATCCTTGTGACTTTATTGAAAATATAAAGTTGAATACTAATTAAAATATTATAGTTAACAAACTAACCCGGCGAACTTCGTATCGCCTTAGAATTGACAAATGTTGTGTTAAGTTCCCGTTCCCGTTATAAAATCCCCTATCCTATGTCCAACTCCTGGTTCTAAGCTACCTCCCCACTAATTTTCAGCCAAATCGGTTCAGCCGTTCTTGAGTTATAAATACTGTAACTAACACGACTTTCTTTTATATTTATAGTAATGATAATAAGAATGAAGAATAATGTGAAAAAAATATTCAGGAAGTTTATGGTAGGCCTGATGTTAGTGAAAGAACTAGTGTGATGAAAGGCTATACCTGTGCCTCCCAATGCTGCATGGTGTCCCGCTTGGCTCTGAGGTCATCGAGTTCCAGTTCCATTTGCCGTCTCTCTGATTGCCATCTTCTACCGTTTTCTGCCATCTGAAATACATATCAATCAATATTATCAAAATATTAAAACTGACACTGACTGATTGATTGTTTGATTGACTGCACAGCTAAAACCGGTAGGTTTTGAAGCATGAAATTGTGCAGAGGGGATTTTTACATAACCTAGATGAACATTTAGAATGGAATTCTTCAAAGGTTGAACTTTGACCCCTAAGGGGGGTTAAAGAGGAGATGATTCTGACAGAGTCTAGATTCTGATTCTGACAGAGTCTAAACCGAAGACTTGAAATTTGAAGGGTTAGGTAGACGACACAGTTTTCATAAAAAGTGCCGTTATCATCGTTATTGCTATAAATATTGTAATATATAAATATTAGTGGACATTTCACACATCGCCATCTAGCCCCAAACTAAGCAAAGCTTGTGCTATGGGAACCAGATTACTTTTAACCTTTTTTTTTATAAATACATACTTATGATACATTATAATACCCAGACACAAAACAAACATTTATGTTCATCACAAATAGGTTTGTACCGGGTGGGAATCGATCCCAGAACCTACACAGACGGCAGAGTTGAGCTAGTTGGCCAGTCCTAAATTATATACCTTCAAAAAGAAAAACAATGTGCCCTGAAAGAGGAATCCCCGAAATTGGTTGGGGGGGCAAGCATGGTTTAAGGTTTAAGGCACACGACAGAGTGCGCATAGTGTCGCACAACACTCGAGTGATATTTATAAAACAAGATTTTGTCCAGCTTTTGTTTTACTGTGCGTTCTCATAGTGTCGTTCATGAACACGGGTGTGTGTTAGTATTTACGCTTCAAAGATTCCCTAAAAGTTTTATTAGAATGGTAACACTTACAGAGTCCAGATCTTTAGCCAGCTTTCGGTTCTCGTTGATGAGTATCTGCTTATCCTCCGAATCGTTCAGCTGTTCGAGGCGACGGTTCTCCAATTTCTCCTTCGATGTTTGCAGCTGTTGAACAAACATTTAAACTAACTTGTATAATTATAATCGAAGATGTCACAGGGGGTAGTCAGAAGCATGTCCAAACATTATATTTGGCACATGCCCACATTTTGTAGTAGCATTTCATACGTGGCAGGTTGCAAGCCCATCGTCGCTTATAAAAATACTAACTGGTGTCACTTTCTCTCTGAGCACGATACTATGAGTATGTTATTCAATAGTGTGAACCCTGGTGCCACAAAACTAAACGAAAAAAACCGGCCAAATGCGAGTCATACTCCGCGCACGAAGGGTTCCGTACCATTATCTATAAAAACGGCAAAAAAATCACGTTTGTTGTATGGGAGTCCCACTTATATATTTATTTTATTCTGTTTTTGGTATTTGTTGTTGCTATACATACATCATCACAGAAATACATAATCTGTGAAA
The DNA here is from genome assembly GCA_912999785.1 of Hydriomena furcata. NCBI lineage: Eukaryota > Metazoa > Arthropoda > Insecta > Lepidoptera > Geometridae > Hydriomena > Hydriomena furcata. The sequence continues at coordinate 3,101,616 of OU538848.1, forward strand.
ATTTCAACTGTCTAGCTATCACGGTTCATGAGATACAGCCTTGTGACAGACAGACAGAGATGGACAGCGGAGTCTTAGTAATAGGGTCCCGTTTTTACCCTTTGGGTACGGAACCCTAAAAACGATTTAAATGTCTCTAAAATTGCTGTCTCTTTTACACTAAACAAAACAGAAAGAGATGGATGCCGTTAATCGACACCAATTATAAAGATAAAGATTGTAGATCACATACCTCTCGGTTGAGCGCATTTCTGTGCGCGTCGACCTCCTGTATCTGTTCGTTGAGCGCGCAAACTTCCGCGTTGTATCTCGATTGCTGTTGTGCCAACGATTCCTTATATTGCATCTGTTGGTAATAATAAAAATTATAATAAAATCAAAACCAATGCCAAATGTGACGTTTGGACGTGCCTCTAATTACCCACTTTAGGATCTTTAGCGATCTAATCGCCTGGAGATCTGAGAGCAGAAAGGTGTTGCGCGTGCGACCCAATGGTGGCAATTCTATTGTGTCCATAAAATAGCTAAGAATTTCGATCGCTCTTGTTCCTTTTACATTAAAGTCTAAATTAGCGTAACCTCAAAATGAAAGTTCTTAAATTTAGAATAATATTTTAGTAATTTAGTTTTTTTACAAGCTTTTATTTAACTTGCAATGTACGAGTATGTATGTATGTAACTATGTTTCTTAAGGTGGAATCTTGCAACTCATTTTGAAGCAGTTATCACCAAACCGATTGAGCTGAAATTTTGCATACTTATGTAACTTCAATGATAATGACAATTCAATAATATGGTGACAGCGAGCTGATCTGATGATGGAGTCTGGAGCTGTTCAAGAGACACTCACAATGGAACTCCTTAGTAAATACTTCGATTGAGTAAAAACTTTGCATTCTTGTCAAGTTCCGATGACAATGTGACAGGTGATAGTGCTGGTGTTCGATGGTTTTTAGGGTACCCAAAGGGTAAAAATGGAACCCTATTACCAAGACTTCGCTGTCCGTGCCTGTCATAAGGCTGTATCTCATGAACCGTGATAGCTTAACAGTTGAATTTTTCACAGATTATGTATTTCTGTTTCCGCTATAACAACAAATACTAAAAACAGTATAAAATTAATAAAAAGTGGGGCTCTCATACAACAAACGTGTTTTTTTTTGCTGTTTTTTATAGATCGCGACTCGCACTAGGCCGGTTTTTTAATAATTTTACAAGCATTTTAAATTATTTTTAAAGAGAAAATAGATTGTAAGATACCTCTAAAGTTTCCACTTCGGCCTGCAACCTGGCAACATCAGCAGCGGCACTGGAACTGGTAGATGGTAATGGCGAGGGTACTCCATCATCTCTTTGCGCGCGAACACTATCTTCGCGCAGTTTTCTCTCCTGGAACAAACATCCAAAATCTATACTTCTATAATCAAAATCCTAACCTATATATATAAAAATCAATTGCTGTTCGTTAGTCTCGCTAAAACTCGAAAACGGCTGAACGGTTATCTCATCTTGGTCTTAAATGTTCGTGGAGGTCTAGGGAAGGTTTAAAAGGTGAGAAAAATTCGAATAATTGCCGGAAAAACCCTAAAAACAGCCCTTTTCTTTTTCCCATACAAAAGTTTTCTAACTAAAACGTAGAGTCAATTTGATTATGGGTTGTGCGACACTGCATAGTGTGACTAGAGGCACATTGTCGTATGCCTCTAGCCAAAGTAAAGCTCTAAAGGCACACAGTAGCGTGCGCCATAGTGCCGCTCAACACATAAAGTGATGTTTATGAAAAAAGATTTCGTCCACTGTGGGTGCGTGTTCTCATAATGTCGTTCTTGAATACGAGGGAAAGTCTGACACGGGTCAGCTAGTAATATTATAAATATTATATATGCGAAAGTAACTCTGTCTATGTTTCTGTCTGTGACTTTGTCACGGCCAAACCGCTGAGCTGATTGTGTAGTGTAAACTTTTGTTGTGCTACGCGAGTCAAGCCACGTGTGGAAGCTAACAAATAAATAGTGGTAGTTTACCTTAGTGCCCTCAGATATAGCGGTGTCCAATCTCGCTTCTAGCTCCCGTCTCCCCTTATCAGACCTTCGAATATCCTGTCTTAGAACATCAATCTTCTGCATGGCAACTTCTAATTCTTCTTCTTTATCGCGGACCTGGAGAAAAGAATTGGGTCAGGCTATTTGACAGCATGAAAAATAAAGTGTTGTTGATAGTAATCTACGTAAATGATGCCTTCATAAAGCGTTATGGAGTAAAATAACTTGAAAATAAACAATGATTTATTAAAAAACCCATAATTAAAATTATCAATTTTTAAACGCCAGTCACGTGACACAAAACGGTCAGGATTGGTCGAATCGACGATGACGTAACATGCTTGTCAATATGTCATCGCCTGCCTTGATAAACTTGAGAGAATGTTTACCATGTTTAGAAATTACAAATAATATAAAAAAATAAAAAATATTGGTGGACATTACACACAACGTCATCTAGCCCTAAACCAAGCAAAGCTGTACTATTACCCGACTGTGCAGAAGAAGGGTAGTGTTATGCGAGCTGTTATGACATAGGCTATATTTTTTAAATATTTCGCCCCCCTCCAAAAAAAGGGGGGTAGTGAAAGAACAAGTGTGGTGATAAACAAACCTGCCGCGACAGCTTTTGCTTCTGTTGCCTAAGTTCAGATAATCGTTCAGTGACCTCGTTGTACTCCGTCATAGCGAGTTTTCGTTGAGTTAGTGCATCCTTCAGTTCTTTGTCCTGTTGGGAAATCATAGTTCATTATTACGATCATGACACTTTATACTTAACAAGCAGACCCGCTACAGACGTTGTCCTGTCCAAATTTCAATAACCGCATATAATTTTTTAGGCAACTTCTATTTACAAGCTTCTATTTAAATTGCAATCGTATGTTTGTTAGTAATTTGTCCGTCAAAATTTGCAAACCATTTATCGAGCATTAGTTGGTATCCCATTAAGCTGAAATTTTGCATATGTACACCTTTAGTTCTGATGACAATATAATAATACGGTGACAGCGAGCTGATCTGATGATGAAGTCAGGAGCTCTGTGTAACAGACACTTCTTAGTAAATAGTTCGATTTAGTAAAAACCTGTCAAGTTAAAATGACAATATAAATAAAAAATAAATTATTGGTGGACATTTCACACAGCGCCTTCTAGCCCCAAACTAAGCAAAGCTTGCACTATGGGAGCCAGATAACTCAAAGAATACTTATATACGTCTTTTGTTGTAAATACATACTTATTATACATATTAACACCCAGACACAGAACATACATCTATGTTCATCACACAAATGTTTATACCGGGTGGGGATCGAACCCACAACCTACAGCGCAGGAGTCAGAGCTACTGCCAACTGAGCTGTGAGGCCAGTCAAATGTGACAGGTGACAGGCTGCTCTGATTTCTAGCTCGAAGAAGGATTATACAAAATACTGTCATGAAAAAACATTTTTTAACAGAAAACTTGTTATATGACCACCTACTTGTAATCTCAATTTCTCCACGGAGTCCGTTTTGTCTTTGGCCAGTTCATCCTTTTCAATATTCAGTGCTTGGACAATCACTTCTAACTCTCTGATCCGCGCGACCATTTCTTGTGGAGATTCTGGCACCTCCTGTTAATAAATAAATAAATATTAGTCGACAGTGTTATAGCAGTGTTGGCCGAGTGGGAGGTACCTCGACTTTCAATCTGAAGGTCGTTGGTACGAATCCCGGCGTGCATAAATGGATTTTTCTGTTCGATAAATTTATATGCGCATCAAAAACACGTGCTCAAAACGGTGAAGGAAAACATCGTGAGGAAACCAGTTAGTATTCTTATATGCGGCGATGGGCTTGCACCTCACGTATGGAATGCTAACTACTGCAAAATGTGGGCATGTGCTAAATATAATGTTTGGACGTGCCTCTGACTACCCCCACTAGACATCTTCAAAGGATCTAAGCGTCTGGAGATCTGAGAGGATGTGTTCCGTATTTGGGGATTACAGTCGTGATCCTATTTTTTTTTATTAGTCGTCTTTACACACAGCGCCATCTAGCCTCAAACTTAAAAACTTGTACTATGAGAAGACAATTTATATACTTTTTTGTAAATAAATAAATAGGATCACGACTGTAATCCCCAAGTACGGTAGACATCCTCTCAGATCTCCAGACGCTTAGATCCTATGAAGATGTCTAGTGGGAATAGTCAGAGGCACGTCCAAACATTGTATTCGGCACATGCCCACATTTTGCAGTAGTTAGCATTCCATACGTGACAGGTTGCAAGCCCATCGCCGCATATAAGAATACTAACTGGTTTCCTCACGATGTTTTCCTTCACCGTTGTAAGCACGTGTTTTTGATGAGCATATATAAATATTTCAAACAGAAAAATCCATTGATTCACGCCGGGATTCGAACCCACGACCTTCAGATTGAAAGTCGAGGTACATCCCACTCGGCCAACACGACTTGTATGAGTACAAAATTAAAGCAAATACCTAGGAACCTAGTTTTGAAGACGGAATGTAGTTTTGAACGTCGTTTGTGAAATATTTAGCCTAATATTATGTTTCTCATGTAAGTGGCTGTGGCATCTTTATTGAAATCTTTCTTCCAAAATAAATACATTTTAAAATATTGCTGGACACTGTTACACATTGCCATCTAGCCCCAAACTAAGCAAAGCTTGTACTATGGGAACTAGATACCTGATAGAATACTGAAATACCTTTTTTTTTGTAAATACATACATAATTACATATGATACACACTAACACCCATACAGAACAAACATCTAGTAGCTTTAGTTTTCATGTTGTTATAATTTAAATAGGACCAAAAAGATCCCAATTAAAACCGGCCAAGTGCGAGTCGGACTCGCGCACGGGGGTTCCTTACCATTATTTATAAAAAAGGCAAAAAAATCATGTTTGTTGTATGGGAGCCCCCCTTAAATATTTATTTTATTCTGATTTTAGTATTTGTTGTTAGAGCAGCAACAGCAAATACATAATCTGTGAAAATTTCAACAGTCTAGCTATCATGGTTCATGAGATACAGCCCTGTGACAGACAGACGGACAGCGAAGTCTTAGTAATAGGGTTCCGTTTTTACCCTTTGTGTACGGAACCCTAAAAAGAATTTTCTTATTTTCCAAATAGTTCAAATTCTTAGTTACCGTTTGCGCAGCACCACTGCTGAGCTGGTCAAAACATCTCACTTGAGCTTCCAGATCTGCGTTCTTTTTGGTTACCGCTGCCAGTTCCTCCTTGAGCTGGATAAGATCTTCTGCAAATAATATAAACAAGTGTTATTAAACACTAGATTAGACGTCTGACTACCTTCAAGGGTCTGAGCGCCTCAAGATCTGAGAGGATACATGATAAATACATGAACAAAAAAAAGTAATTAGTTTCAAGCGATCAGATCCTTGAAGATATCTGAAGGGGTTAGTCAAAGTCATGTCCTAACATTACATTTGGCACATGCCCACATTTTGCAGTAGTTAGCATTCCACACGTGACAGGTTGCAAGCTCATCGCCGCTTTTAAGAATACCGTTTTGAGCAAGTGTTTTTATGCGCATATTTTTTGTAGGGTTTCGTAGTCTACAAGAAACCCTTATAGTTTCGCCATGTCCGTCCGTCCGTCTGTCCGCAGCATAGCTCAAAGACTCTAAAAGCTGTAATTTGGCATGAATAAATATACATATGCCATCAAAAACATAACTTGTAAAAAAAGCCAAGTCTCGCAACGCAACTCAGTTCTTCGACCGTAAAAAGTTGTGGGATCCATGTAATACCAAGTCGGTTAATTTATTCAGTCCCTACTTTAAGGGTCCTTCTGTCTTAAGTTATTACGTAAAGGTAATGATAGAATGATGGTGATAGAATAAAATATTGAAAAATAATTTTCAATCACGACTGTAATCCCCAAGTACGGTAGACATCCTCTCAGATCTCCAGACGCTTAGATCCTTTGAAGATGTCTAGTGGGGGTAGTCAGAGACACGTCGAAACATTATATTTGGCACATGCCCACATTTTGCAGTAGTTAGCATTCCATACGTGACAGGTTGCAAGCCCATCGCCGCTTTTAATAATACTAACTGGTTTCCTCACGATGTTTTCCTTCATCGTTTAGAGCACGTGTTTTGATGCGTACATAAATTAAAAAAATAATAATAATGAATATAATAGTAATAAATAATGACCACTGCCAGGATCCAAGGCTACCCCCCCAGCTCGTAGTTCAGCGATGGTTTGTGCCAACAACGCGTTCTCACGCTCCAACGCCTTAAGAGCCGCGCGGTCGCTCGCGTTCGACGGTGCCTACAAACAAACAAATAATTTACTACCTGAAATACACATATACCTATCCTAATAATATTATAAATGAGAAAGTTTGTGAGTACATACATACAAATGTTAGTTCCTCAATCAGGCCAAAACGACAAAACGGATTAAGTTGAAATTTGCTGTAGTTGTAGATAATAATGCCCGAATAAATAATAGACTACTTAAAAATATGAAAAACATCCCCAAAACGATAAAAAAACGCAAAAGGGATGATTTCTGTATAGATGGCGCTGGTGTGCAACAAATCTGACATCACAGACTAAAAACATTCAGTCTTTTCTATTCGATTATTGAAATTTGACAGGACAACGTCTGTCACGGGTCGGCTAGTAATATTATAAATACGAAAGTATCTCTGTCAAACCGCTGGCTATTTTTTTCCACAAAATTTTCTTTTGGTTTTTAGGAATTTCAACAATTTCGACAAAGTCGTCATAAATCGAATTCCTAAATCTTCGCGTAAAACAGGTAAAACCTAATTATAAATAAGAAGTCTTTTACTTTTACTGCCTTAGGCATGCTTGTACTAAAAAAAGAAAAAAATATATGTCTCCTTATATTAGTTAGTACTCACAACACAGGGATTTATAGTGGAGCCAGCAGGGCTATTTTGTAAAAACATGATTATCATGTTATGATGTTGAATGTAATAACCTAATGTTAGGGAATACCTAATCTGTACACTTTTCATAGTAACTATGCACAGTTTATGCACCTATACCTACGCTTCTGCGTAGGTATTGTGTTGGAAGCGTGGGTATAGGTGCCTAAACAGCATAAAAGACTGATTGATTCACATACCTGACGATATATAACTCAAAATCAAAATCAAAATAGCGTTTATTCATTGAAATCACTTGGATCATTTAGAATCGTCAAATTTAGTTAAGTTTAATTTAGTTTAATTTTGTACATTGTTTCTTTTTTTTTACTCAAGTCCACATGGAGTCAAGTCGCACAGGACAGAGACAAATGAAGATCTTTGGGGGAGGCCTTCACCCACAAAGGGGTTCTTGCAGATTAGGTTAAATAATAATAAGTTGTAGTAATTAAGTTAAGTTGTTAGTAGTTCACATTATTACAACAACGGGAAATTACTCACGTAAATGATAAATTGTCAATGAGGACACCGACAATGTTTCGATTCATCTAGAGAATCTTCTTCAGGGTGAGTGGACCATAACGCGTCGGTGTCCTCATTGACAATTTATCATTTACGTGAGTAATTTCCCGTTGTTGTAATAATGTGTAGTACAACTCACGAAAGTTTTGTTAGTAGTTACCTAAATTTAAAAAGAAAGAAAAAAAAAGATACTTAAACTATGAAACCTGCAGGAAATAAAGGCTTTTTTATTTTTATTTTATTTATTTATTTATATAACAAGTAAATGATAGTTATACTTGACGCACGTACCTGACAGGTGGCGTTCTTAGCAGGACTGAGCGGGGCAGGTCGACCTAGGTCTGATAGCCTAGATCCGGCAGTGAAAGTGAATCCTACGAAGGGTAAATGTACTCCGGAAAATGCTGACGATGCTGACGCTGGCGGTACCGCTTCTGATAACCTGGTGAATAATAACTATGTTATACAAATTAAACAAAATGTGAGGAAAATGTATCAACTAATCAAACGTGAGATACAGCCCTGTGACAGACAGACGGACAGACGGACAGACGGACAGACGGACAGAGAAGTCTTAGTAATAGGGTCCCGTTTTTACCCTTTGGGTACGGAACCTTAAAAATCAAGACACGAGATATAGTTTTTTCAAGTTTTATAAAGGAACTATTAGTTCTACATAAATACAATTTTATTGGATCAACTTAGGACTGTAGTTGTAGTTGTTTCATCAAATAACTTGCTTTTATAAGTTCTATGATAACATAAAATAATTTTATCGGATGAAAAGCTTTCAAGCAGCTTTATTGAAGCGTCCGGCTAAAGTTCTCTCTGGTAATGCGGGTAGATTGCTAGTATTATATATTACTAGCTGGCCCGTGCCCGCTTCGCTGTGCGTAAGACATTTCTAATACCATCGTGGACTTTTTTGTAGACGTTTTTAAGGTGTACAATACTGTAGTACATTATTTTGATATATCTCGTGGGGTTCAGCCAGCATTTGCAATGTAAGCGCAAAAAAATGTGTTTATTTACGACATCACATTAGAAACCTCTAAAATTATCAGTGTTTCTCTACTATATTATGCATGTATTATACATATAAACCTTCCTCCTGAATCACTCTATCTATTAAAAAAAACCGCATCAAAATCGTTTGTGTAGTTTTAAAGATATAAGCAAACATACATACATACGCGGGAAGCGGAAAGCGACTTTGCTTTATACTATGTTGTGATAGTATAGACTATTTAGTACGCACAACAAAAATCATCCAAATCAGATCAGACATGGTAAAGAAATATGCTAAGATATACACAAATACCCTTTGGGTACGGAACCCTAAAAAACACCTACCTATCGTCAGTTTCTCTATATTTTACTAGCGACCCGCCCCGGCTTCGCACGGGTGCAGAGCTTATTCCAACCTATATTTTCCATAGGTATTATTATCTTAAAATTATCAGTGGTTTTCTAATATATTAAGCATGTTATTATACATATAAACCTTCCTCCTGAATCACTCTATCTATTAAAAAAAACCGCATGAAAATCCGTTGTGTAGTTTTAAAGATATAAGCATACATACAGACGCGAGAAGCGACTGCTTTATACTATGTAGTGATACGATAAAAAAAATCGTCTTGTATTTCTCTATTTATGTGAATTGTATTATTTTGAGAAGGCGTTTTTCGTAGTTTAAAACATTTATTTCGCCGCCCGCTCCGGAAGTGAACTCATGGGAAGTGCTCTGACTTAAGGTGATAAGTGAAATTTTTGACGTTTTGTATGGGCTGAGTCTACCCGGATAAGACGGAAAAAGTGATAAAACTACATTATCTCGAAAACCATCAAATTTAAAAAGAAACTGTCTGTAATTTACTTAGCTAGTAAGATTAGCTAACGAATTATACAAAAATGAATTGTTTAGCTATTCATTGCTTTGATTAAAAACGAAACTAGTGTTTTGAAGAGCCAACTTTGGAAAATAAATCTATAGAGAAAAGTTTCACCAATCGTGTTTATGTCTGTAATTTATCTAGATTATATCCTTAAGTTATCTTTGTCATGAAAAACAAAACTGTATGTTTTGCGGTTATTGAGAAAAAACTATTCTGCATTCATCAAAAAGATTTATTACTCGCCTTCTGGCATCACGTTATTCTTATCAAATGCTATATCGTCTTGCCGGCTCTTTAAGGGGCTCCAAGTCGCTGATTGCTCTTTTTCGAAACGAAAAAAGAAATACTTCTGAACAAGCCACATCTCCTATTTTTATAAGTATATTACTTCATTTTCCTACCTAGATTTCTATTAAGCTGAAAACATAATAGCAGAAACTTTTCACGATAAAGATATTATTTCAAAATGATACGTTTTAGAATTTATGATCGAAATATTTTATATACCTACTATTAAAATCAACTTGTGATTTATTGTTAAAGATAGGTAATATGTAAATCTAGATTTCTATTAGAATAGATTTTTGATAAGTAATTATACATAATTTAAATCATTAATTTATTCGAAAAGCTAAGGCGGACCACGCGCCGACGTGTGTTTGTCGTCATTGCAGCGGTCGGTAGGATTATTTATCGAAGTGATTAAAGATGGGTACATCTTTTTTCACATATAATATACATTATAAAATAGGAGATGTGGCTTGTTCACAAGTATTTATTTTTTCGTTTCGAACAAAAACAATCGTCGACTGGGAGCGCCTTAAAGCAATACAAGACATTATACTCTGTACTTTTATTATGATTTACCTTATATCCGTGTCGTCTACATCAAAGTTGGAGGTGTCCGTGGGACTTGACACATCAGGAACGAACGGAGCCTGCATCTCCCTTAGATTATCCCAGTCCAGACCCGCGAACCAGGCATGACTCTAAAAAGAACATATATATTAAAAACTGGATGTCCCAACGGACGTTGTCCTGTCAAAATTTCAATAACCCCATAGAAAAAAACACTTAAAATTTTACCCGAATTTTACAATTTTTCGGGCTACTTTTTCAATATTTTTTTTTCGCTAATAAACCTTGTCCTAGTAATTACGAATACCCCCCGTATTCGTTCTCCCATACAACTAACGTCATTTTTTTGCCGTTTTTATAGATAATGGTACGGAATCCTTCGTGCGCGAGTCCGACTCGCACTTGGCCGGTTTTTTTTTCACACGAGGGTTACATTATCGAAGTTTTTATACGGATCCCTAACGTTTATGAAAATATTCTATAGCCTATGTTCATCAGGGATAATGTAGGATTTTAATGGTAAAATATTATTTCAAATCGGTCCAGTAGTTTCGGAGCCTATTCGATGCAAACAAACAAACAATCAAATCTTTCCTCTTTATAATATCAGTATAGAAGTATAGATACCTTGAAATCTTGCAATCCGTTCCTGCCAAGCCGAGTCTCGGATGCGCATATCAATCGTCTTATTAAATCTTTGGCTTCTTCTGCTACCTGCAAAAATATAGAAAAATCATAGACTCTAAACTCATAGAAAATTCCTAGAGGTAATCAGATGCATGTCCAATTTGGCACACTACGTACTTGTATAAAAAAAATGAAATGAAATACATTTATTTGACACACACACATAATTAGGTAGGTACTAATTACAAGAAGAAAGATAGGTACATAAAAAAACAGACTACCTACTGGGTGGGTCAAACAGGCCCCATCTCAGCTTTATGCTGTTACGATAAAAAGTATCCTATTTGCTATTCTAGGATATAAGCTATATTCTAGCATCATCAAAATCTGTTCAGTCGTTTGGGCTTGATTGAGCCACAAACAGCCTCTCAAACTTTGGGAATAATAATATTAGTAAGCATACTATATACAGTCGTGGTCAACTAATTAGGGACACTCTTTGGTTAAACCGAATTGTGAATTTATTTTTTATTTTCCAACGAGTCTAAACCATATTCCATATCTCTTACATGTAAGTATAATTAGTCATTTATGTGCCCGATTATACAAACAATAACAACTTCTTAAACATTAAACCTCTTTACAGTATAGCTGATAGATTATCGTAGTGCTATTTGTTCAAATAATGCTGGCTGGCCATTTAATTAGGGACACTGAGTATTGCGTTCTATTTTCAAAATTTGAATCTCAATACTTTTTTACTTCTTCTCTTATTGTTTCGTGGTAGTTTTGACGGCAATCCCGACATTTATTTTAAGTTTTGAAAAATATTTTGAAGAAAAATGGGTAAAAATAAAAGTTGCGATCCAACACTACGAAAAATTATCATGAAGTTTGTTGTCGAGCATGGTTGGCCATACCGAAGGATAGCAGAACATTTAAATTGTTCAAAAACTATGGTATACAATGCAGTGCAACATGTCAGACGCAATAACACAGATTTAAATGTGCCCAGAACAAAAAGATCGAGAAAAACAACTCCGCAAGAAGATAGAATGATAACCAGGTTATCTAAGAAAGATCCGTTTCTAGGCTCTATTTTAATTAAACACGAAGTGTTTGGGACAGACGAAAGAGCTGGTGTCTCAGCGAGGACCGTTCGACGACGTCTGGTAGAAGCAGGGTTGTTCGGAAGAGTGGCTCGCAAAGTACCGTTTTTGAAGAAAGAACATAGAAATGCTCGTTTGGCGTTTGCACGTAAATATGGACATTGGACCTATGCCCAATGGCAACATGTATTATTCTCTGACGAGACCAAGGTTAATTTGATTTCTTCAGATGGAAGGCAATACGTACGGCGTTCAGTAAAAGCGGAAATGAATCCAAGATTCACAAAAAAGCAGGTGAAACATGGCGGTGGAAACATTAAAATGTGGGGTTCATTTTCTGGACGTGGAGTGGGACCTGTGAGGAAAGTTCAGGGTAACTTAGACCAACATCAATACAAGGCAATATTGGAGGAAACGATGCTTCCCTATGCTGAGGAGCATCTCCCTATTATATGGACGTTTCAGCATGATAACGACCCGAAACATAACGCCCGTTCAGTCAAGTCGTTTCTTACCAGTCAGTCAGTATCGGTGCTAGATTGGCCAGCAAATAGCCCGGACCTTAACCCAATCGAGCACCTTTGGCACGAAATCAAGAAAAAAGTAGCCACTTATCGTACCACAACTTTAGATGAACTTAATGAAGCTTTTTGTGAGGCATGGGCAAACATTCCTGTCGAAACATGCCAGAAACTGATAATGTCTATGCCACATCGGTGTCAAGCGGTAATTACTAACAAAGGTTTTGCTACTGGGTACTGATTTTACACGTAATAAAATGGAGCTGTTAAAGATATTATAATACTGCAGATTATTAGTTTTGTTTAACTCTATTTTTCATTATAGTTTACTGTCCTTAATTAAATGTCCAGCTACAGAATTATACCTTAAAATTGAATACATGTTCAACCTTTGATATTAAATACTTTTTTCTATTTATTTATTCTTTTATTTACAGCCATTTAAAGCACAATAATCGGACCAAATTATGCAAATAATAGTTACTGAGAAATCAATAGGGTTTTATATTTGTATGTACATAACCGGTTATTGTTCTTCACTATCTTGCATGTCCCTAATTAGTTGACCACGACTGTATATAAATATACTAGCGACCCGCCCCGGCTTCGCACGGGTAGCATGTTATTATACATATAAACCTTCCTCCTGAATCACTCTATCTATTAAAAAAAACCGCATCAAAATCCGTTGTGTAGTTTTAAAGATATAAGCAAACATACATACATACAGACGCGGGAAGCGGAAAGCGACTTTGCTTTATACTATGTAGTGATATATATAGCTAGCATAGCATATAGCTTCCGCCTGCGGCTTCACTTGCGTGGTCGATGGATGAAAAGTGTCCTATATGCTATTAGAAGATATAAGGTATATTCTAATATCATCCAAGTCAAGTCGATTGGGCTACATAGTGTCAGTTCTGACATTTTGGACGATGGGATGTCGATACGATAGCCTCCGTAAGGCCCAGCCAATTTCCAGCGTTGTACTCATTAACGCCCAACGGTCCTTTACAGAGGACCTTAAAAACTACCTTTTTATTACTTTTTTACATTTCGCGGGAAGTTATAATCGTATCAATGCATTTCTGAACGAAATATTATGGATTGTCAATGGATCTGTCATTGGTCAAATCATGCGGCACCTGTCAATTTGAAGGAATTTTGTGAAATAATGGGATGACACTGGCATGCGCTGGGCCGGAGTCACTACTTTTGTGTGGTCCTTTAGGAAGGACCACTGGGTCGTAATGACAAGTGGACGATTAGCAGCCCTGGGTTTTGCGTGGCAATTGATACGTGCTAGCCGCTCTAGTATAAAGAGACAGTGTATTTTAAACTTTACAAGCTAACCCGGCGAACTTCGTATCGCTTTAGAATTATGTCCCGTTCCCGTTCCCGTTCCCGTCAAAAAATCAAAAAATACAGACTATTTAATAGTTTATGGGTGAATAAACTATTAAATTGTCTGCATTTTTTGATTTACAGGATACAGACAATTTAATAGTTTATTCACCCTATTTAAATAGTTTACACAAAATACATTTCTGAACGCATGCATAAATGTCAATCATTACTTACAGTATTTGACAGGATGGACAACAAATGTTTGACATGTACTAAACCAATGAACATTTATTGAAAATGATTCATCTTTCATAATTATGTATTCGTCGAGTTTTCATTGTTTTTAAGATGTATTCTGCTATTCGGGGCGGAGACAAATCCAACGAATCAAAAACCATGAAAATTGGTCCAGCTGATCTCGAGTTACAAGTGTTGTAACAAACCCGTCTTTCTTTTATATAGTAGATAGATATTTTGTCACAAACATCCAAACATCCTCTCCTTATAAAATAATATTAGTAGAATTACCTGCGCGGCTTGTTCGTCAGGCGGCGGGCAGTGAAACGACCGCGCGTGGTTCATAATCTTTCCATAAGTTTCGACTAGTGACTCCGCGTAAAATGGCGTCTCTCCAAATAACATCTCGTACATACACACACCTGAAATTATTGCGTATTTAAAACTTTAGCTTGAACAGAATGTCCGTAGTATTTTATTCAGTTTTAGTTAGTATAAGGTGCCAAGTGGTAATAATGGACAAAATAAGAAATGATAGTATGTGGTGTCAAGTGGCACGAATGGACAAAATAAGAAATGATAGTATGTGGTGTCAAGTGGCAAGAATGGACAAAATAAGAAATAATAGTATGTGGTGTCAAGTGGCAAGAATGGACAAAATAAGAAATGATAGTATGTGGTGTCAAGTGGCACGAATGGACAAAATAAGAAATGATAGTATGTGGTGGCAAGTGGCAAGAATGGACAAAATAAGAAATGAAAGTATGTGGTGTCAAGTGGCAAGAATGGACAAAATAAGAAATGGGTACAGAGGAAGATTGAAAGTAGCGCCGTAACAGAAAATTAGGAGTAATAGGTTAGCGTGGTACATATTAAGAAAATAAATAAACATTGATGGAAACACATTGCCATCTAACCCCATACCAAGCAAAAGCTTGTACTATAGGAAACAGATATGTGGGCTGAACAGGGAATTGATTATGATTTGTAAATTTTATCTTACCCAATGACCACCAATCGCATTCAGGTCCATACCGCCCTTGGCCGTCTTCCATCGCCTGTAACATTGAGTATTATTTAACCCAACTTTAGAAATAAAACTATCGAGAAAGTTCAACATTCTGTTTTGGTTCATCGTGTATATTACACGGATGCGCCAGAAAAAAAATACATAAAATCACGCCTGTTTCCCAGAGGAGTAGGCTGGGACCACGGCCATCCACTTGCTTCGATCCTGACATACCTCTAATGCTTCATTCACTCTCATCACATTCCTCATGAATACTCATCGGTTTAGAGCACTCTTGACCTGGCCTTTTACCAAAATGTCACCAATTTGATCAAAGATAACACACCGCGGTCTTTCTCTTCCAACATTCTTATTCACACTCGCCTTATATACCTGTTCTGTCAATATTTTTGATCATTCTCTCTACATGACCAAACTAAAAACAATCAACAATCCAAAAAAATATTACTAACTGAAAACCAACCGGCTGCGCCAAGCACGTTTAATATTCTACATATTAAAATACTAGCAATCCGCCCCGGCGTCGCACGGGTGTAATAATGATTTGACGGGTAATTTTTTTGGGTTACATTATCGAAGTTTTCATACGGATCCCTAATAGTTAGAAATATAGTATCATGGACTTTTTTGTAGATATTGATTTTATCTATAAAACTGTAGTACATTACTTTGCTCTATTGTCAATAATTTTCGCAGCGTAAGCGATATAAGGGTTTTTTTGGATTTTTTTTCACACGTTGGGTTACATTATCGAAGTTTTCATACGGATCTCTAACATTTTAGAAAATATTCTATAGCCTATGTTCATCAGGGATAATGTTGGATTCTAATGGTGAAAGAATTGTTCAAATCGTTCCATTAGTTTCGGAGCCTATTCGATGCAAACAAACAAACAAACAAACAATCAAATCTTTCCTCTTTATAATATTAGTATAGACTAGAGTTACCCTTAATATCTCAGGCGAAATGTAGTCCGGTGTACCGACAGCAACGTTGCTTTGCACCTGAAATTAAATACGATGTTTATTTAATAAACGGCTAGACCGATTTTTATGATCGTTTTGAGTATATATGGTAGGTATGAGAATAGGTCGTAGGGTATTTTTTATACTTTATGAAATGCTCAATGCACAAGCTTTTTTTTTCACTAGCTCTTTTAATAAAAAATCTGAATAAATAAAGGGGGAATAAAAAATCTGAATAAATAAAAACTTTTAATCCGAAAAACAACCCTTTAAGATAAAAATGTGCAAAAAATTCGATTTCAGACCGAAAACATTGAGTTGTCATAGCAACGTATTCTACCAAAAAGGTTGAAACCTTCTAAGGTCGGTATTGGAAATTCATTTTGTCAAAAAAATCTGACATCAATTTGACTACCGAATGATACGTATTCTACCAAAATTCGTAATTATTTAGTTTTTTTCTATGCTTTTACTGAAATTTGGGCAGGACAAAGTCTGTCACGGGTCGGCTAGTTAATTATAAGTTAAAAACTTTGAAACATACCTTGCCATCTTCCCCCAACCGCAGACAAGACCCGAAGTCGGCTAAACGTATGTGCCCGCTAGCGTCTAACAACACGTTATCTGGTTTGATATCTCTGTGAACAATACAAATAATTATTTACAACTTTTTGTTATATACATCTAAATAAAATCTATGTCCACCCGGAATATAGTGTATTTAAAATGGTGAAATAATAGAAATAGGAGCGGAGCGAGTTTGTATGTAATATGTATGTCATACGTACAAACAATTAAGGAAAGGATAATTGAAAAAAAAAACCGGGCAAGTGCGAGTCGGACTCGCGCACGAATTATCTATAAAAAACGGCCAAAAAATCACGTTTTTTGTATGGGAGCCACCCTTAGTTATTTATTTTATTCTGTTTTTAGTATTTGTTGTTATAGCACCAACAGAAATACATATTCTGTGAAAATTTCAACTGTCTAGCTATTACGGTTCATGAGATACAGCCCTGTGACAGACAGACGGACGGACGGACGTACAGACAGACAGACAGACAGACTATATAGGGTCCCGTTTTTACCCTTTGGGTACGGAACCCTAAAAAAGGTAGACCTCAAGCCGTGTTTGTTGCCTGAGAGACTAGACTAGACAATGGTCGCGAGGAATCGGCGTAGCTTCACCTAGTTCCTAAGACGTTTTAAAGTGATCCTTATGATTTTATTTAAATAAATTATTTTTGAATTTGAATTTGAAAAAATCGCACAATTTGCACTTTCTCTTTAAAATATTGGTTAGTTTTATATTAGTGGCAATTCTGTTGTCTCCACAAACTGACTAACGTTAAAGTCTAAATTAGCACAACCACAAACTCATTTCCTGCTCCTTTTCCCACTTAATGTGGGGTCCTCAAACATGTTGCGAAGAGGATTTGACTTTTGTTTTACCAACGGCCGCCTGCCCGACGTTAACCCTCCTTGGGAATAACCTCAAAATCTCAGTTCTAGGTAACACCATTGTTTACCTATGCACATAACCACTGACATGCACACTCTGTATCGCCAACACCATCTCCGCAATGTAGAACTTGGCCATGTCTTCGGGAAGACGATCCTCGAACTTGGAGAGTAGCGTCAGCAGATCACCGCCGCAGTAGTAGTCCATCACTAGGTACTGTTGGCAGAACAAATTTTATCATAAATACTTTTTAAAAACTACTGCAAATGCGAGCATGAGCTAAATGCGTCTGGACGTGCCTCTGACTAACCCCTTTAGACATCTCTGAGCGCCAGAGATCTGAGAAGATTTCATTTTTTTTTAAATTTTGGTGAAACATTCAAAATCTTACCAAATTGTGTTCATCCTGGAACGCGTAGTGTAGATTCGTTATCCATCTTCTGTCTCCGAACACAAGAACGTCTCTTTCTTCCTGAAAGCATGCTGTCTCTGCTCTCTGTTGAAAGAAAACACAGGTTCATCAAAACACCGTTATCAATAATAAGTATGTATTTAAAAAAAAAAGTTTATAAGTATTTTATCAGTTATCTGGTTCCCATAGTACAAGCTTTGCTTAGTTTGGGGCTAGATGGCGCTGTGTGTAAAGTCCGCCAATATTTAATTTTTTATTTTAATAAACATCAAACAATCCTATTTAATACACTAGCTATCGCCCGCTGCTTCGCTTCCAGGACATAAGCTTAAGCTATGTATACCAAGTTTCAACCATATCCTTTAGGACGTGCGGGCGTGATTGAGGCACAAACATCCTTACAAACTTATAAAATTATAAAATTCATATAATTTAGATACAGCTAGTGGAATAACACATATCGTGAGCGAAGCCGCGGACGACAGCTAATGTATTCATAAAAATATTTCAAAAACGGGTAAAGGAACGTTACTCCCCCAGTCTCTTACTTACTCAGTCTTTTCTATTCGATTATTGAAATTTGGACAGGACAACGTCTGTCGCGGGTCTGCTAGTAAGATATATTTTATGTTTTTTAGGGTTCCGTGCCAAACGCTTCGTGCGCGAGTCCGACTCGCACTTGGCCGGTTTATTTAGAAATTTAATAATAAGTTTTAATTTGAGGTTCAATTACTGCTAATATACCAACTAATTAGTGTGGTTATTTACCGGTCAGAACTACATTATTATATTTCCATTAAGGTGATAAGTGAAATTTTTGACGTTTTGTATGGGCTGAGTCTACCCGGATAAGACGGAAAAAGTGATAAAACTGCATTATCTTGAAAACCATCAAAGTTAAAAAAAAATTGTCTTTAATTTAGCTAGCTAGTATGATTATCTAACGAATAATATAAAAATGAACTGTTTAGCTATTCATAGTTTTGATTAAAAACGTAACTAGTGTTTTTGAAGAGCCAACTTTGGAAAATAAATCTATCGAGAAAAGTTTCACCAATCGTGTTTCTGTCTTTAATTTATCTAGATTAAATCCTAGATATAGAATATCTTTGTCATAAAAAAAACAAAACTGTATGTTTTGCGGTTATTGAGAAAAAACGATTCTGCATTCATCAAAAACATTTATTCCTCGTCTTAATGATTTTAATGTTGTTTGTATAATCTAATAT
Organism: Hydriomena furcata; assembly: GCA_912999785.1. Classification (NCBI taxonomy): domain Eukaryota; kingdom Metazoa; phylum Arthropoda; class Insecta; order Lepidoptera; family Geometridae; genus Hydriomena; species Hydriomena furcata. Next base: position 3,120,826 of record OU538848.1, read on the forward strand.
ATATAAAATTCTCGTGTCACAGTGTTTGTAACCAAACTCTTCCAAAACAGCTTGATCTATATAAATGATTTTTTTTGTGTATATTCAGTAGGTTTAGAAACCAGTTAATATTCTAGAGGCGAATGAAAGTCGAGGTACAGCACACTCGGCAAACAGACTACACAAAAAAAAAAGTGTGATAATACCTTGAGCATCTCCCATTTGTTGAGTATCTTCATGGCGTAAACCCTCTCTCCTGTTGTGGTGGAAACTGCTCCGCTGGCCGTCGCAGCTGTGTTATTGCTGCCATCTGTACCCTGGAAGACATAAACAATCATGACATTAATCCTACTAACATTATAAATGCGAAAGTTTGTGTGTGTGTGTGTGTGTGTGTGTGTGTGTGTGTGTGTGTGTGACTGAATCAAAAATATAAAACTGTTGCTAGGAGTATAAGTAAAATTAATCAAAAAGGGTAGAATTAAAATAAAACTATGCCAAACATTTAAAGATAAATCTAAGAAAACAGATTACTAATTACTTATACTTAATGAATAGAAAATAAATAATTAATAAATGTGGATTTTTACACAAAAATCTGTAGTCTATTTGATTTTATAATAACATTTCAAAGATGCGGGATCCCGCGTGATCCCGCGCGGGATTGAGTAATCCCGCACATCAATCCGCAGGATTGAATGAGCTGCGGGATTGCAATCTAGTGGTGACTGATCTTGGATGTAACTTACTTGCATAAAAGACGCCCTAACAACGCATACTTCCCCGAAGGCGCCTCTTCCGATGACCTTCACCAGCTCGAAGTCATCGCGCGTCAACCGCAGCCTCTTCAACGAAGTTACAACTGGTTTTACTGGAAAATATATTAACACCGCATTAACAAAACCACACTAATTCTACTTATATTATAAATTCGAAAGTTTTCGAGGATATATTTGATTTAAATTAACTTAAAAAATATGTTCACGACTGTAATCCCCAATTACCGTAATATGTAACCCGGCGAACTTTGTATCGCTTTAGAATTATCAAAATGTTGTGTTAAGTGCCCGTTCCCGTTCCCGTTATAAAAAGTTTCCTGGTTCTAAGCTACCTCCCCACCAATTTTCAGCCAAATCGGTTCAGCCGTTCTTGAGTTAAAAGTGTTGTAACAAACCCGATTTTCTTTTATATTGTAGACAAGCTGACCCCGCGAACTTCGTATCGCTTTAGAATTAACAAATGTTGTCTTAAGTTCCCGTCCCCGTTCCCGTTCCCGTTCCCGTTCCCTACGTTTTAGTTAGAAAACTTTTGTATGGGAAAAAGAAAAGGGCTGTTTTTAGGGTTTTCCCGGCAATTATTCGAATTTTTCTCACCTTTTAAACCTTCCCTAGACCTCCACGAACATTTCAAGATCAAGATAAGATAAATCCGTTCAGCCGTTCTCGAGTTTTAGCGAGACTAACGAACAGCAATTGATTTTTATATATATATATATATATATAGATACCGCATTTCACTCACCATATTTGATGAAGTCAGCCACCGGCTTTTCTCTCCTAAGACTGCTGTTGCAACATTCATCGTACAATACAAGCAATGCGTCTACAAGCGTCTCCACGCTGAGGCCGGCGCGTAAAGGTACGTTGCGGCCACAAGCGAACATCGACTCTAGCTGTTTGAGCCGCTTGATGCCGAGCACTGAAAACAATACAAATAATCAATTTCAAATTATTGCACACAATAAATTTCAAAAAAAACATAGCTAAATACTTCCGCAACATGTTGTGCCGACCCCCTTTTAAGTGGGAAAAGTAAATTAATACATTTAAATAAACCGACCAAGTGCGAGTCTGACTCGCGCACGAAGGTTTCCGTACTATTGTATAAAAAAAACGGCAAAAAAACACGTTTGGTATATTGGAGCCCCCTTTAAATATTAATTTTATTCTGTTTTTAGTATTTGTTGTTATAGCAGCAACAGAAATAAATAATCTGTGAAAATGTCAACTGTCTAGCTATCACGGTTCATGAGATACATGTCAGCCTTGTGACAGACAGACAAACAGACGGACAGTGGAGCCTTAGTAATAGGGTCCCGTTTTTACCCTTTGGGTACGAAACCCTAAAAACATAGCCAAATCCTTCCGCAACATGTTGTGAAAAAAGGAAATTAATACATTTCCAAAAAAAATAACTATTTTATCCCCAAGTACAGTAGACCACCTCTCAGATCTCCAGCAGGTCGATCCGAGAAATGGATCTGTCTATATTTTTCGTATTTTGTTCATTCTAGTGATTGCCATGCTCAAACAGTAGAAAATCGCTGATTTTAACACAAGAAAAAATGTTTTCATCAAATACTTCTGTAAAAGAAACTTTTCTGCGGTCTTCAAGCTAGGAGTGCGGGCGCTCCATGAAATGGTAGTCAGAGACACGTTCAAACATTACATTTGGCACATGCTCACATTTTGCAGTAGTTAACATTCTACACGGGACAGGTTGCATGCCCGTCGTCGCTTACAAAATGCTAACTGGTTTCCTCACGATGTTTTCCCACACTCTTTTGAGCACGTGTTAAGGCGCTCCCAGTCGACGATTGTTTTTGTTCGAAACGAAAAAATAAATACTTGTGAACAAGCCACATCTCCTATTTCATAATGTATAGTATATGTGAATAAAGATGTACCCATCTTTAATCACTTCGATAAATAATCCTACTGACCGCTGCAATGACGACAAACACACGTCGGCGCGTGGTCCGCCTTAGCTTTTTTAATAAATTAATGATATAAATTATGTATAATTACTTATCAAAAATCTGTTCTAATAGAAATCTAGATCTACATATTACCTATCTTTAACAATAAATCACAAGTTGATTTTAATAGTAGGTATATAAAATATTTCAATCATAAATTCTAAAACGTATCATTTTGAAATAATATCTTTATCGTGAAAAGTTTCTGCTATTATGTTTTCAGCTTAATAGAAATCTAGGTAGGAACCTGAAGTAATCATCACTACATAGTATAAAGCAAAGTCGCTTTTCGCTTCCCGCGTATGTATGTATGTTTGCTTATATCTTTAAAACTACACAACGGATTTTGATGCGGTTTTTTTTAATAGATAGAGTGATTCAGGAGGAAGGTTTATATGTATAATAACATGCTACCCGTGCGAAGCCGGGGCGGGTCGCTAGTATACTTGTAAAATAGGAGATGTGGCTTGTTCAGAAATATTTCTTTTTTCGTTTCGAAAAAGTGCAATCGTCGACTGGGAGCCTCTTAATGTGCATATACATTTTTGTGCACGGTTTCAAACGAAAACATTCGGCTTGAATTTCAAATTCATATTAAAAAAACATTTATTTCAATAAAATCACAAGGATCACTTTGAAACGTCTTTGAAGCTAGGTGAAGCTACGCCTGTTCCTCGCGACCAAGCCTAGAAGAGTCAGGCAACAAACACGGCTTGGAGTCTACCATTTTTTTCAATGATCCTCTCATTTAATTTCGAGATATCACCCACTCTGCCAACACTACTATAATTGTTTAATTAATATGAGTTAATTGTACCCCGTATCACTTTAAATTTATGAGGTCAGTGGGTAATTGTTTCATTATTCATCATCTGTTACCTAATTTTAATTATGTATGAGGTATACATAATTAAAATTAGGTCACTTTAAGACGAGTAATAAATGTTTTTGATGAATGCAGAATCGTTTCTTCTTAATAACCGCAAAACGTACAAATTTTTTTTTTGACAAAGATAACTTAAGAATTTAATCTAGATAAATTATAGACAGAAACACAATTGGTGAAACTTTTCTCGATAGATTTATTTTTTTAAATTGGCTCTTTAAAAACTTTATTTTCTTTTTTACTCAAAACTATGAATAGCTGAACAGTTAATTTGTATATTATTCGTTAAATAATCATACTAGCCACCTTAATTATAGACAGTTTCTTTTTAAGTTTGATGGTTTTCAAGATAATGCGGTATTATAACTTTTTCCGTCTTGTCCGGGTAGACTCAGCTCGAAATTTTTTCATTTTTTTCAAAGTTTTCATCTAACCAAGATGCGATTCTTGATGCTCCACGAGCTGCAAACTAACCAGTTAGTATGTTTGGACGTGCCTCTAGGCAACTACTCTTGAAAACGATCAACGATATATCGGGACGAGTGTCACATTGTTGAGTATATTCTGAAGGAACGGCTGACATTACTTTTGACAATGGGCTATTTGACAAGATTTTGAAAACCATTCTAGACTATTCAGTAGTGACTGTGGAACCCATAAAAAAATATTATCTTCAATTCTGTTAAGTATTGGCCCTAAAAATGTAAATTAAATATAGTCAATTTAAATAACCTGCAAAAACGCTTCTTTAGCAAATGGCTTCGCACTAGTTTCTGTGACGTTACATGCTTGTCAACAAATACACAAACGTCAAGTTTTTCAAGGCAGGCGATGACATATTGACTAGCATGTTACGTTATCGTCGATTCGACCAATCCTGACCGTTTTGTGTCACGTGACTGGCGTTTAAAAATAGATAATTTTAATTATGGGGTTTTTAATAAATCATTGTTTATTTTCAAGTTATTATACTCCATAACGTTTTATGCAGGCATAATAATAAATTACATATAATAATACATATAATATAATATATAATAAAAAATAATTTATTTTTCATACTGTCAAATAGCCTATTGACATCATACATTCTACTACGACAGACGACGATTTCTAACGAGTGCAGATTTGCATATCAGAGCACTGTCAAATGTCCACATCTCTAAAAATCTGAGCGCATGGCGATCTGTGAGGATGTCTTACAGTCGCAATACTATTTACATTTTATTTTTCAATCATTACGCATGCGTGTTGATGAATAAATATTTTCACATGTGGTTCGCGAATAATCGCTTATTTTTAGACTCTAAGTTCATTAGACTCCGAAGAGACCGAAGGAATACACAAATCATGTTTGTTTCTTAATTATGATAATTTTATAGCTCTTCAAGGAGTTTCATTGAAGTTCAATTCACATGCCACGAGACCTACCTAAAGCCGGGTACTTGTACATACTCACTAGCGAGCCGTAACTGGCAACTCGCAAACTTAAAACGAAATATCGTATCATAGTTAGATCGATTCGACTACAGTTTGAACTGATTTGTAAGTAGAATTACGAACATCGATGATTGTCAATAGTATGAGGAGATGCTGAGACGGGGAGACATATTTGGCCCCACATAGCATCGTTGTGTTTATTTGTAAATTGTGTTGTGCTTGTCGTGGGACAAATAAATGTGTTTTTTTCTTCTTATTTATTTCAAAAGTAATTACGATCATTCCATCGTTCAAACTATTAGTCGTAACGAATATTGTTACGATATTTCGTTTTCATATCGCGAGTAGGTAGATATCGGTCGTGTAAACGTATGTAATACACTGCGTGTCATTTTCTTAAAAACGAGAGATGTATATAACTTTTAATTGGTGTATAATTATCAATTGCGTTGCGAGATAAAACTAAATAGAAAACCGACAAAAATGTTTCAACCGATCGAAAAGTCGAGTGACGATATTAGTTTTTTCAAGTTTTATGAAGCGACTAAACTAAATACAATTTAAACGCCAACTTTGGATTATTCTCTACACAATAGAAAAAACCGCGCCTGTTTCCCAGAGGGGTAGGCAGAGATCACGGCTTTCAACTACGATACTGACATACCTTTTGCTTCATTCACTCTCATCACATTCTTCATAAATACTCGTCTTGTCGCTAATACATAAAAATAAAAAAAAAACCTACGCACCTATTTCGTTGGAGGCAAAATTGGCAAGGTGCGAATCGCAAAATCAGGGTTCCGCACCAGAAGGAAAATTACATTTTATTCATTGACCGTGTTAGTCACGAACAAAAGCTGCAATTTCCTGTAATCCTTGACTCATTTACAAGAATAGGTACTAACACCGATAATATAAAAATAATAGCTTTGAAAACCGAGAAGATACTAAACATAACGCATGTAACTAATTATCTAATGCGCATTAACACGTGCTTATAACGGTGAAGGAAAACATCGTGAGGAAACTTGTTAGTATTCTCGTAAGCGGCGACAGCCTTGCAACCTGTCACGTGTATGCTAACTACTGCAAAATGTGGACATGTGTCAAATGCAATGTTTGGACGTGCATGTAAATAACCCTTTAGACTTCCATTATGATAACGCGAGTAAAACCGGGGGCACAGCTAATGCCGGTACAAACACCACTGCACCGCTGAAGTCCACCCAAGTCTGTTTTGTTTAATGGATTCCATTGACGCCATGGATTGTACCCAAAACCCCATTTTGTTCGTAACAATGTACAGGAAATTAAAAAAACCGGCCAAGTGCGAGTCGGAATCGCGCACGAAGGGTTCCGTACCATTATTGATAAAAACGGCAAAAAACACGTTTGTTGCACTTAAATATTTATTTTATGCTGTTTTTAGTATTTGTTGTTATAACGACAACAGAAATACATCATCTCTGAAAATTTCATCTGTCTAGCTATCACGGTTCATGAGATAAAGCCCTGTGACAGACAGACGGGCAGACGGACAACGAAGTCTTAGCAATAGGGCCCCGTTTTTACCATTTGGATACGGAACACTAAAAAGGATTGCACGATAAGTACTGTTACAATATTATGGGACAGCGCCATTATATCTAAACTAATTTAATAAAGCTGAAGTGTTTGTTTGTTTGAAGTTTGATTGCTTTGGAACGACCAGTCGGATTTGAAAAAATGTTTTAAAGCTGTCTATCATTACGCTAAAGCGGGTTAAACCGCAGGGCATAGCTAGTATAATATAGGTAAATACGTATTATCCTACTAGTCATACTAATCCTAATCCTAATGTACTAATAATATTATAAATGTGAAAGTTTGCGAGTTTGTAAGTATGTTTGTGCCTAAATCAGGCCCAAACGGCACGGATCACGATGAAATTTACTGAAGATTGCCCGAATATAAAATAAACTACTTTAAAATACGAAAAACATCCCCAAAATTATAAAAAAGGGAATGCTGAGGCACAAGGGATGATTTCGGTATAGATGGCGCTGATGTGCAAAAAATCTGACATCAGTAGTCATAGGAACGTGCGTTACTCTATGCGATTACTAATTTAGACAGGACAATGTCTGTCGCGGGTCTGCTAGTATTATAAATGCGAGAGTTTGTGAACGACAAAACGGATTTGGATAAAATTTTAAATATACATAGCTTATGTCCTGGAATGTATATGATACTTTCCATCCAGGTATCGCGCAAGCGAAACCGCCGACGGAAACTAGTACTACAAATGCGAAAGATTGTATGTTGAAATTAAATTAAAATTTAACTATAGATAGATATGATCTGGATTTAAACATAGGAGCTATGTTGTGTGGGAGGTACCTCGACTTTCAATCCGAAGGTCGTGGATTCGAATCCGCTTACGAAAGCTAGTATGCAAACTTACCAGGTGCATTGTTGCTTGGCACAGCCACGTCGGTCGATGGTTCCTCCTCGTCCGACATCGTCACGACTCTTCACTTCATGCCCCAAAGAGATCAAGTATAAAATCTACAAGCCGACGGTAGCCTATTGTAATGTCTTCATATTTCTGCTTCTGTAATGAAAGAGACAAGAGTTAAAGTCAGAAGATACTTTATATATATTTATCACTTTAAAATTTAGGAGCTAGGTGAAGCTACGCCTGTTCCTCGCGACCAAGCCTAGAAGTTAAGGTGATACTTTCTACTAATATTATAATCCTAATAATATTATAAATGCGAAAGTTTGTGATAAGACTGCTATGTTGGTTCCCTAATCAAAAATAAACGACAAAACGGATTAAGATGAAATTTGCTGTAAGTAGATAAACAATCAGAATAAATAAAAGGGGAACTTATAATCCGAAAAACAACCCCTAAATTATAAAAAAAACGCAAAAAGGATGATTTTGGTATAGATGGCGTTGGTGTGCAACAAATCTGACATCACAGACTAAAAACATTTAGTCGTCATAGCAACGCAGTTTTGACTAATGAATGGTGTTATTGTAAGTTCGCACGGCAAACTTGTTTCCTGAGAGTGCCGCGCTATGTCTGCCTTTAATGCGAAAGTTCTTGAGAATGTTTGTGCCTCAATCACAACCAAACAGTTTTGGAAAAACTTATAGGATATTTTTATCCAGGTACCCACCGGAAGCAGGGGCGAAAGCTAGTACGAGAAAAAACGTGATTATTTTCTGTATTTCTATTTAAAATACATTAAATTTTCCAGTTTTCGTACAGACAGGTTGATTTGAAGGTTCCCTAAACCAGCCTACTGCCTTCATGATAGGTGTAACTATATTTTAATGATAATAGTTATCTAATGAACTCCATGATAAAAAAAAACCGGCCAAGTGCGTGTCGGACCACGCGCAATGTAGGGTTTTGTAATTTACGCGGCTATAACGACGTTAAATAAGTAATTTTAATGATATTTGTGCAAAATTTATATTCTATTTCAAATAAAATATTTTCTAAGTTGGTCAACAAGTAATAAACTTGTAAAGCCTACTTAGCCGTGATAGTTTTGTTTTGAACTTCATTATGTACTACAACCGTGAATTTTTTCACGCCCTTAAGCCCTGTGGGTATGTTTTTAAGATTGTATTCTATCACTGTGTTGGCTTGACTCATATGTCGTATATTCATGCTAAATTATATCTTTCTAGCACAAATAGTCTCTGAGCTATGCTGCGGACAGACCGACGGACCGACGGACATGGCGAAACTATAAGGGTTCTTGTAGACTACGAAACCCTAACAAAGAAACAAATAGATAATACACAAAGTAATTAATTTACTAAAACCAGTTATTTTTTCTTTTTTTTGGATCAATAAATATAGTTTACTAATATGAATTCAATTTTCCTATTAGTAATCACATGGTTACCTAATAAGGATTCATAATGCAATTCGTTAATCAATATGTAACAATAGCTAAAATTAATTTTACCTTTATGAATCATAATATGATTTGTGATTTGGTATCAAGAAATCTACTACTAGAACAAGATGAAAGGCGCTCCCAGTCGACGATTGTTTTTGTTCGAAACGAAAAAATAAATACTTGTGAACAAGCCACATCTCCTATTTTATAATGTATAGTATATGTGAATAAATATGTACCCATCTTTAATCACTTCGATAAATAATCCTACCGACCGCTGCAATGACGACAAACACACGTCGGCGCGTGGTCCGCCTTAGCTTTTCGAATAAATTAATGATATAAATTATGTATAATTACTTATCAAAAATCTATTCTAATAGAAATCTAGATTTACATATTACCTATCTTTAACAATAAATCACAAGTTGATTTTAATAGTAGGTATATAAAATATTTCGATCATAAATTGTAAAACGTATCATTTTGAAATAATATCTTTATCGTGAAAAGTTTCTGCTATTATGTTTTCAGCTTAATAGAAATCTAGGTAGGAACCTGAAGTAATATACTTATAAAAATAGGAGATGTGGCTTGTTCAGAAGTATTTCTTTTTTCGTTTCGAAAAAGAGCAATCAGCGACTGGGAGCCTCTTAAGTAACTATTTCATTTTGATACAGTTAAAGTACTTCCCTGACCTATCCTAATTAAATAAAAAGTGTTGTAGGACATGAAGAACGGGTGAGTACATAGCGGATATGGGCTTGCAACCTGTCATGTATGGAACTGTGCCGGACTTAATCGGATGTCTCTGATGTATTGCCTCTGACTGGTCTAGACTAGTCAGTCAGTAACGCAAGAGTTGAGGGAGTTGAGGGTCTCCACCTCGGAAGAAGCCAGCCATTAGTCTAGTTGTCCGCTGAGCTCCATTTCACTGTCAATTGATGGATGACTAGGAACTGAAGGTCTAGCTGGCAAACTTTGCCTTTGCAGACTCAGTTACCATTAAGATTTCATTTAGATTTAAATCATCGATCACATGATTTAGACTGTTTGCAGCGGTATTTAGATGGCTCAACTGGTTCTTATGTATTTTGTAAATATTCTGTAATATATTAGTATGTATTAGATGTTATTTCTTCCGTCCGATCACTAAAAGGCCGTTAAGTAACATTTGATTTTGACACGGATCTTTATCACATAATTCATCATGGTCTGCCCCGCGACCATGGTTATTGTAACATAGCCGAAACGTCGGGAAAGTAAATTAAAGGTAATTAGATAAAGTGCGTGATAAAGACCCGTGTCAAAATCAAATGTTACTTAACGGCCTTTTAGTGATCGGACGGCAGATTTGTCCCTACACACCTTTGAACATGCTATGTTCATAGATCATTACTAATATTTATGTACTGTCTATGTTATTTATAATGCATTACTTGTTTACTAGAAGGTAATACATAATATTTTGAGTTTACATACAAGTTTCCTTGAAAACTAGATATAAAACTAAATGTGTGGGTGTCATACTCATAAATATATTAAGATTTGTAATAAACACTATATCCTAGTGATTTATTTTGAGATTTATTCATGTAGATATTTTATGTGTTCAGTAGCCAAGATCATAAGATAATGATATCATGATTATATAACTCTGTAATTATTTTAAGAAAATAGTTTATTCAATCTAAAATAACTCTTGTATTTGGTCATTAGACCATAATTTCAATATTTATATACAGCATCAGAAATACTGAGTTTGAGCAACAAACAGATGGAAGGAATTTAAAATATCATAAAAGCTCATGATTATCATTCAATGAAAATTTTGGTGCTAGGGTCATTGCACTGAAGACATACATTTGACAACTCTGAGATTATGAATGTTATCAGTATACTATTTTGTTGTCATTACCAAAACACTGATAACTACACTGGACAGTCGAGTCCTGCATTTTTAGCGATATTCTGGGCGGAACCATAGTCCAGCGGTTTTCTGTCGCCTACAGCTTCTCAACAGGAAATCAAACCCCAATTTCACTATTGTCTAACGCCACCCAGTCTGCGAATGCTTTCTATTCGCTCGCTACAAGGTTGCTGGTGTCATTCAACACCCCAACACTTTCGTAATCTCCCTATTCGATCGTTTATCTGCATTTTACACCAACAAAAAGAATATGAGAACCACCATGACATATCACTGATTTCCGCATCGGGCCTATAAATAAACAATAGCATATACTTGTGCGCAGCGAATATACGATCCAGTTGTGGCTTTTTTATTTCCATCATATTTTTAAATCGCTCCGAACTGAATACAATAGCACTGAGATCTTAACCTATATTTTTTCTATCGATTGTTATGCAAAAACACTGAGGTGAGTCATCGTTTTCACTTTTATAATACACTTATGTTATCTACACTCAATTCACCTGAATAATCAGCAAAGTTTATTGATTTGGACTACGGCTACTGTGTCATTTTGATAAAATAATTCATGAACTCAATCGACATAGCAGACATTTTACAGGAGACACTGACAGTGTTGCTTACTGCAAAAATGATTTCGACTTTCTTTTTAATAAACTTTCCTACACTACCCTTTTCACCACAGATATAAAAACCGAAAATTTCCGAAATACCGATGCATTCTATAAATTGGTTATTTAATATAACAGTTTTTCAGTAGAAAAAGATGATAGAAACTCTTCATGATTATTATATCTTCATTGTCCATTGACTTTTCAGTACCCAATCTACGAGGATAAAATCAAAATGTGTAAATCAAAATCATGTTTTGCACAAAATGCTTGTTTCAAATGCTACTGACCTGCTACTGTTTGCTAAATTCAGAAGTCGTCAAACTGGCAATGACTGTACCGGATACATACGAGTACATCTTGGATCATACTACCATTTTAAATAAATGATTATTTATAATTATGAACTCATTGCACCAAAAACACTACTTTAATTTATGTCTGCTTTTTTAACAATAAATTAATGTATATTTACATCATCTATGTTTGATTAACTCATAAATTCCAACGTTATTAGTACACTCATTGATAGAGCGTCATTTGTACGTAATGGAGTCGATGTTCTCTGCAACAAGTTGTAATTGAATTATTTGTGGTTTATTCAGAGAAATATCACATAAAACTGTGTGTTATTGTGTTCTATTGGATTGCAGTGAATGGTTACAAACGATCTATGGATCCTTACGACAGTGTTAATCTCAGAAACAACCTCGTTTCATCAATGGTATGTATGACATCAAAATATTTTGGAAAGTTCATAGAATTTTCCATAAAAACGGATAATTCTCGCAATATTCTTGTTCAATTTGATAGGTAACTGCTCAAACAAACTTGCTGATGCATTATTTACGCGGCAGATAGTCTTCATAGGTCAAAATCTCGAAGGCTTTGTCGCGCGCGTAATTGAGTAGCTGATCAGAAAGGTCATGGATTCATGCTTACCTTTTTGTTTCCAGAATGATGCTTACAACGAAACAAACCTGATACGCGTGTGAGAACACGGCGGAATAAAGTTTCTGAGCGAGAAAACACGCGAATGGTTTTGAGAGGGCAGCTCTGTGAACCTCTGTCAGATGCTATGGCCTCAGACCAGCCTGTCAAGAAGAAACAACGTATTGATGCGCCCGATATCGACGATGGGAGTGACAGGTCTACGGAAGAGGTTTTATTTGACTCTGAAACCCCTCCGGTTGAAATATCTGAAGAGTTTCCTACAAGGAATGGTGAGTCTCCCGACAGTGGCACTGTAAGCGAGGATGCCGTTGACTGTTCTATTAGTATACTCCGACATCCAATCGATTCTGGAATCGAAATCATACCATCCTGCTCAAGCACAACTCAACAATGGACCTCTGAAAACGATAAACTACTTGCCGAACTCCGTACACTCCAAGATGCCCTGGTAGGGCAATGTTTATGTAGATTCGATGAAAGTCTTGTAAATGGGCTTTTCAATCGACAGCTGAACATCGTATCATGGCCGTTAACATGTTCCCTTACCTACCTCTCAACTATGCAGCTCATGTTTGATATGTATCTAAAACAGAACAACTCAGGAACAATATGCTCAAGACTGATGCAGGCGTGTGATATATTTGTACGGAACAGACATGATTGGATCACGGAAGTTGTAGAACTAGCTGACCATAAAAGTAAATTCATAACTTTTGTAGCTAGCAGAGTACTAGCTAGCTTTCTAATTGTCTCAAAAGATACCGTAGATGAGAACTGGTTACAGCAGATCGCTGAGAACATCTATCTCTTCGATAGGATAAACAGGATAACGGTACAAAAAATTAACTTCAGTCTAGATATCATCAAGAGGATAGTAGAATGGAAGGATGTGGAACAGCATCCTTTAGAAGAGAGTAACTTCTCAGCAGGAACTGTACAAGAAGACAATCCTTTCAGGAGTAGTGTGGGTTATGGCACAAGCAGTAGCACAGAGCCTTCAAGCTCACACAGCACCTCACTAAACAATGCCTTTTCTAACCTACAAACACATAACGCACCTTCAACGTCTTCCGAGGAGGGTAGTACATCATTAAAACTCCATGAACCAGTATTAAAACCGCCCACAGATGAAGGGAGAATGGAGGAGCACGAGTCTCCCGAACCTCCCCATTCTAGATTAGAGCGAGTGAATGAACATGGATGTGTCACTGTTGTTCTCACAGACTCCGAATCCTTTGACACATCACATATAAAATGTCTCACTATAAAGACACTGGAGCACCATTGGCCGGTTTTAGTGAAGAATATGGAAATGTTACTGCTACGGTACCTGAATTTACCCAACTCTGAAAACTGTATACTCACATTCTTCTCCCTATGGGAGAATATTATAAGCGTGAAAGCGAATCTCTCCGTTATAGACACCAAACCTTTTTACGCCGATTTGCAAAGTTTCGTCAACTTACTAAGAAACACAGTCCTTCCAAGTTTAATTTATGCCCATTTACTAAGCCTTTTCAATGAAGTTCTATGCTACGGTTCAACCTTAGCACTACAAGACATCCTACCTGAGGAAATATGCTGCCTAGCTCACTCAATAGTCAGATATGTCAAAGATTTTAGGTTGTTGAGTGATGTAAGAGTGCAGAGCAGTAGAAGTGGATTCGGCTTCCTAGCCCGTGATTGCCAAGTCATAAGAGAATACACATTAGGCCCTGAAACTGTCCCCATATCATCAACAATACAACTCGTCGATCAGAGCTATGGAGATGATGAAACTGAAGAGTCTAATCAAAGAAACGAAGTTGATAAAACAATGTTGCAAAGAATGTCTTTACTAGTATTGAAGTCTGTTGCAGTCACTGTAAAAGAAATGCGTTGCGATTCATCCGACAGTTCCATCGACTCCTCGGACTACAATGCTATACAGGACATGCAGATAGTAGAAAGATCAATAAGAGATGTTCTTAAAAAGCTCGATGTTTTCATCAGAAGCAGCTTAGAATTCCATCCCGAAACACCATTCACAAAAATGCTAATACATCTCTTTAGCGAGCAAGACGATTACTTGATTGAATCAATGGTCTGTACCCTAGATATAACAGTGGGTATTGTGTACAGAAATTCAGTGTACCCAGATCTGGTGCCAATGCTCAACCCTATATCCTCATTTATTGAATTCCTGAAGGTAGTTTCGCATGATAGTGATGTGTTACTCGACTATTTGGTAAGCAACGAAACATGCTTCCTGCTGTACTTGTTGAGGTTCTTGAAGTATGTGAGGAGGAACTGGCCGAAATTTCTAGAGACGTGCCAGCAGACTGATTCTGGCAGCAATCGAGGACTAGATGACACAATGAGGGTGTTAATAAGGTTGAGATTGCAAATCAGCCGATTGGTGTCCAAATCTCTTTTCCCATACAATATCAGCCCAGTTCTACGACTGTTGGAGGTGTGTGAGAGCCTTTATGAGGGGAATGAGTTTAGCTGAATTTTGTGACTGGAGTATTACAATACTTTTTGGAGATTTAAGTACATCACAAATATGTTAATACTTGCTTTATCTGGACTTGATAATGCTCGTCTCATACACAAGTTTTGTATCCAACGGTTGTCTGAACTCTGAAAGAGGTTTTCTTTAGCAACATGAGTTGTATTAATTTGGTGTTTTTTACACGGTAAAGTTTCAAGATATTGAAATAAAGTATCTAAAGTTTTTAATGTTACGATTTTAATAAGTTTGGAATTATTATAGTACTTAGTGCATTGTTAGTTTAAAAAGTCTTCCTATGAGAGGCTAATGTACAGTTTAACTACTGATCTGTTTATAGTAGAAGTAAATCTTTAAAATAAAATTTGCATATTTTTACAAACTAAATAAATTATGTAAAATCTTGCAACATTTCAACATTCCAAATTTTTTATCTTTATTGTCTTGATATAATTTATATTAGTTTTAATGGTGGTATTAAGATGTCTTCCTTGGAAAATATTAATGTTTTCTAATTCATAATGAAGAAAATGTCAAGTTTTTTTTTTAATTCAAATTTAGTGGATAAATACTTTAACCAGCCAGTCTGATTTATGAAATACAAATAATGTGCCTTACCATAGACTAAAAGTAAATCTAAGGTGCTCGGAAATAATAAAAATAATATTTTACAAATTTTGTAATTTTGTAGTTAGTTAATTAATTTGACACATTTTATCATAATGAGTGTACTTATTAGCTTTATATTGCATAATATTTTAGCTAAATAATATTAGTGTTTAGTGTTAACTTATTTTAGTATTTAATTTGGTTGTATTATAATTAGTTTGATTAATTGCGTAGCATATTATTAAATGCGGGTTTAATAAGTTTTTTTTTACTAAATTATATAATCATGCCACAACCTTGTAAATATAATTGCCATCTATTACCATTTAATATTAAATGTAATCAGTATTAATACAATATGCTAATTTATATCAAGGGTTTGATATTATTTGGGATCAAACAGAAAGTTGATAGGATTGTTGACCTTTTGAGCCACCATTAGTTATAATAAGAGTATGCCTTATTTTATTTAAATGTGAAGATATTTTTTTTTTATAAAAAACTGGAAAATTATTTATCAAGTTGTGTTGTCAGTATATCAATGGGACCTTTATTCTTTACTTTATTTTGGTAGCTTTAAGTTTGGAACGAAAACAGACTGTTATGTAGGTATATTAAGGTCCATTTTGAAACTTCCATTTATTCTAAGCTTTTGTGGTTAGATTGTGTTGTTATTTGTAGTTATTGAATCTCAGAATTTACAGACAGATCAGGCAGAAGTTTATTTAGATTTTTTGTTACTACTCAAAATAATTAATAAATTTTTGTTACTACTCAAAATACTTAAAATTATCATTAATACAAAATAATACTTCAGAATTCTAAAGTGAACTTCTATAAATGATCATATGTACCCACATGTAACTAAAATGGGATTGAAATTAGTTTGTTTAATTTTTGTATCTTTAATTAACATGCCCCTGATCCGAATACTACTGAGTTTGGAATGGTGATTTCTATTACTATATTTATTCATCTAACTGTTTGAGATGACAAGAGTCTTGACATATTAATTTATTTTCAATTCTACAAAATCATTTCTACATAATAGTTAACTTGATTTAATTATTTTATTTTTCGGAAAATTCAAAAACCATGTATCATCATAAGTTAGCTAAGCAATTGTTATTAAGTAAAATATTTAATTTAAATAACGACAATAAATCAAATATTTTTGTATTATGATGATAATATATCTTTTTTTTTATAACTCATATACTGTTCCTCGTACCCATCCTTTTTGCGTATATTCTATAGGTAGGTAGGTTCGCGGTGTACAGTCAGCAGCGAAAATAGCTGAGCACGAAATAATTTTAGTAACACCAGAAGAGAGAGCAATCATCTATCTGATAGTATAGTTTGTATTTGGGTGTATTTAGTACATACGAAAAAAAATATATACTCTTAGGCATTGTATCAGTTATCTAGTTTCCATAGTACAAGCTTTTTATACTTAGTTTGGGGCTGGATGATGCCGTCCAAGTTCATCCATATTAATTTCTTTCATAAATTAAAAATGTTACCTACGTCAAGTTCAAAATGTTACCTAAATAAAACATCATCGAGTATGTATCACCAATTTATATTTCTATCATAATTTACAACTTAAAATACAATTCATTGTACACTTAGCTGTTATTCTAAAAGCCGATTTCCATGCATTTGGTTGAACCACAGAACAGAAAAAAAAACCAGTAAAAATAGCATAGCGCTCATTAGTATCAAACCCAGCGTGCACACTATAAATATTCTGTAATAGGTAGGTACTAACAACCACTTTTGTAGGATTGGTAATTTATATATTGTTCTTGAGTACCTAGCTAATTAATATGCTAGTAAATTGCTAATGGTACATTTTGTATAGCTGACCGTGGATGAAGTTTTCCAGAATAGCAAGTTTCGAGTTTAAAAGTAGATCTTAATTTCTACAACATAAAGTCAACTTTAATTTTGTCTAACTGTTCTATCAGGCTCTGCCTAATTGAGATTTCTATTCGTTTTCTGTTCATAGGGTTTGAACTTTTTAAGGCGAGGATAGACATTTTACGCACGGTTAACTGGCTTTTAAAATAACAGGGTATATTTATCATTCATACATATATTTAGAAGTATTGCTTTATTTTTAGGAACAGTCTAAAAGTTTGGTGTTAGGGGTTTTTTGTACCAGTCAGTGAGGGGAGATAGAGAGGAGTCCCATACAAGTCATGTTCATACCCGCTTGTGCTTACGGTGAGGTACTTACAATATCCGCCGAGCATACAATTACAATTAAAAGGGTATTATTTCAATAAAATATCAAGGATCACTTAAAACAACATAAAAACTGGCAGGTAGCTTAAAATATAGCAAAAAAGGTATTTATAAAGTAATTAAGCATTCTTTAATTTAACTATATGCCGTCATTTTAATTGTAGATTAATTTTTAACATTTACTCTTCATACTATGTTCATTCTAATTACTACATTATAGGTACATACCCACTCATCTATTAAGTTTTTTCTACATTATTGTGTGAGAACATTTTGATGAATTCACTAAGATTTTTTTACAGAAACTGCAGATATTTTAATTTAATAACAAACATGCGGCATTTAGTCTTAATTAAAAACCTTTGACAAGTTGACTATAAATATAATCTGACTCTTATATCAACGACCTAAGGTCCTATTTTTTCTAAACAATGAAGGTCTAATTTGGCCATAGTTTAACTAAGCTTGAACGTTTATAAACTTTCTAAATATTTTTTTTCTATCTTAGCTTAGCTGTCAATGACAGCCTCTGTGAGGCGCACTAAGTCCATTCTACACTGGTATTTTGACATCTGTCACATCAATAGACGTATTTCCCGACTGCAAAAGGTTGTGTTTTGCGCTAAAATTTATTCCTTACGTATCCTGTTATTCATAAAACCGATTTACCGTGCGCAAAAGTTGATTAGGTTTTTTTCTCTTTCCTTTGAAGTAAAAACAAGGTAGACAAGTATTAAGCCGCGGATCAAGATTGCGAACGATAAACGAATGTATTTACGGATATTTACGTGACAAACGTCAAGACGTGACTATACCATTATAACCGTAGTGGTTCCTACTCAAAGGTCACGAACCTAATGCAGCGTGACAAA
Source organism: Hydriomena furcata (assembly GCA_912999785.1). Lineage (NCBI taxonomy): Eukaryota > Metazoa > Arthropoda > Insecta > Lepidoptera > Geometridae > Hydriomena > Hydriomena furcata. The sequence goes on from OU538848.1 coordinate 3,139,515, forward strand.
GAAAGTACCAGTAAGTACCTACGATACAATGAAGAATCTTAGCTTATAATATTGACTCGAGACAAGTAAGGAGTTTATTATCTATTTATATAACAGTAACGGTCGGCCCACTAATATGTGGTTATAATTCAAAAGAGTGCTTCAAGCAAACCTGCATTCCAATTGCGAAGTCCAGTAGACAATAAGATCAAGTTGTACCTGCCACAATATATATCATGAACGCAGTGTAGCAAAATAAAATTGTATTCATCAGACCGGATGTCCTGTCTATTTTATACCAACATATTTGTATAAAAAATGGTAACGAAATAGCTTAATTGCCCAGGAGTATTCAAAAATTAACATTTGACCTGATACGATCTATCTGGCTTCGATGTTATCTTATTAGTTGCAATTTAACATCATAAAATCGCAATATAATGTATGTCAAAGATCGAAAAACAATTATTTGTTTGTAAGTACTACCTATTACTTACCTAGCTAATCGTCAAACATTTTGCTATGTATTTTGATGTCGACATATCATTCAAAAGAAGGTACACCACCTACACTAGTAACATACCTACAATAATCTACTTTGAACATCAAGTTTGTGTGAAGATGTATGTTGTAATATTTTATTAATTTTATTTTCGGTCGCTCTGACAGAGACTATGCCACTTATACCTTATCTTATTTCCAGAAATAGGAGATTAGATTGATAGCCCATCAATCGATTGTTCATGCGTTTCAATTGTCTGTGTAAACTATCAATTCATCGATAGATATAAGTCTCGTTGCTCGGACTAAGGACAATTCCCGTTTTAAGTTTTAGTAGTATCAATAATATAAGGTTTACTAACAAAAAAAGTACACAACTTAGTTACTTCTACTTACAAATAAAGTGATATTCATAAACATTTGAAATACTACAAAAAATTCATAATTTTAGTGTGGTAACATCTAACAGCTTTTCGCAAAATAATGTTGTGATGAGAAATTCTAAATTTGGAATTAGTTTTTTAAATGTTTTTGAATATCGAACATATTTCAGCGTACAAAAAGAAAATAAAACAAATAACTAACGTATACTAAACATTTATACCTAAAATGGTAAACAACTTGACTTGTACGCGACAAATGTTACCAAATAAAAATAATAAATTAAACTGAACAATAAACAAAAAAAAATCTCGTTGTTTAAATACTAAAATTAAGGTAACAAATATCGCGCCTCACAAAACAACAAACAAAACTAACATACATTCAGGTATCGTAATCCTCGTCGATTTGCAAATTTCCAGAATTCAAAACGTCTATATCAACTGGAACTGCGTGTGGAGTCGCTTTTATTTCCACCTTTTTAACGTCTACTTTGGATTTTGAATTCTGCCTACTTACATGTTTAATTTTAGCCGGCTCTTTAACTGCCGCATCTAGCACCTTTATCTCGGGGTTAGCAAGGTTCTTCGTAAAATCTATGTTTATAAGCGGTGTTATTGGGGTCCGCGGTGTGGTTGGCGTTCGCGGTAATGAGTTGTGTCTTTCGAAACTGGGTTTTGGGACCTTTGGCACAGGGATTTGAATCCTGTGCAGCGCGGGCACAGGGTTCAGATTCGTGTAGCTAGTTGACGGCTGGGGGCTAGAGTACGTCGGGTTTGGTTTTATAACGCTTTTGTGTTCCACCTCATCTGGTAGGGTCTCTTGGTAGAAGTTAGCGGTTCGGACAGGCCTTTTTGAAAGATCTATCGCTTCGGGCATAGTGGAACTTGGTTCGGTTCTGATCACTGGGAAGTAGGGTTCGGTTCTGACTGGGGCGGTGAGGGCTAAGGGCTCTATTATGATCGTATTGCTGGGCATCTCTATGTCAACTGAGACTGCCCGTTTGTGTTCTCTTTCTCTGGGCGTTTGGGGTGGGGTGGGTTGGACCCTCGACTCGCAGTTGCTTTGTGTGCTGGCTTCGGAGAACCTGAAATTTATTTAGTTTGGTAACAACATGAGGTAACAAAAAAATCCTTGTTCATATATATTTACAAAAAAAAAGTATTTAAGTATTCTATCAGTTCTCTGGTTCCCATACACAGCTTTGCTTAGTTTGGGGCTAGGTAACGCTGTGTGTAAAGTCCGCCAATATTTATTTATTTATTTTATATATCAGAACTGTAATCTCCAAGTACATTAGACATTTCAGATCTTTAGGCGCATGGATTCTTGAACATGTCTAAAGGGTAGTCAGAGGCATGCAACATTTAGTTACATGCCCACATTTGCATTGCAGTAATTAGCATTCCTAGTTCAAATATGTCTCAATAGATGGCCTTATTGGTAACAAGGTGACATGCCAAATTTAATGTTTGGTCTTGCCTCTGTCTACCTCTCGACTTATTCAAGGATCAAAAGTCAAAGTCAAAGTCAAAAATCATTTATTTCAATAAAATCACAAGGATCACTTTGAAACGTCTTAGGAACTAGGTGAAGCTACGCCGATTCCACGCGACCAAGCCTAGAAGAATCAGGCAACAAACACGGCTTGGGGTCTACCTTTTTTTTAATGATCCTCTTCTTAAAGCTATGTAAAGCGCGTGATGATCTGAGAAGATGTCTACCGTAGTTGGGTATTAACATCGTGATATTATTTCATTTTTAATTAAAAGAATATAACCTACAATATTAATTACATTGACTTTGTCTTAACAAAAGTGTTCAACACTTGTATCAACAATGCGCATAGGATTCTGGTCGCAAACAGCTTCGCAACAAAGGCGTAATTACCTTGAGGAGGTCGGCGAACTCTCAGCGCTCATTAGCTCCTTCTCCTCGGCAGCTGACACATCAGGTATGTCTTTCACCTGAAATTCCACATTAATATTTTTAACATTATTGACATTTTTAGGGTTCCGTACCCAAAGGGTAAAAACGGGACCCTATTACTAAGACTTCGCTGTCCGTCTGTCTGGCACAGGGCTGTATCTCATGAACTGTGATAGCTATATAGCTACACAGATTATGTATTTCTGTTACTGTTCTAACAACAAATACTAAAAACAGAATAAAATAAATATTTAAGGGGGGCTCCCATACAACAAACATGTTTTTTTTGCCGTTTTTATAGATAATGGTATGCTTTTTAAATTTTGCAGTCATTAACTAAGCATAGCAAACAAACTTGTTTAAAATCTATAGATTCTTTGTCTATGGTCCGTTTTGTTTAGTGACAGTTGTGATGCGTTTTATCTACCTCTAGACTTGATTGACCACAACATAATATTTCCCTTTTAGTCTATTTAAATATGAATCACTTCACTACATAGTATAAAGCAAAGTCGCTTTCCGCTTCCCGCGTCTGTATGTATGTATGTTTGCTTATATCTTTAAAACTACACAACGGATTTTGATGCGGTTTTTTTTAATAGATAGAGTTGATTCAGGAGGAAGGTTTATATGTATAATAACATGCTACCCGTGCGAAGCCGGAGCGGATCGCTAGTCATAGTATAAAACAAAGTCGCTTTCTCATACATAGGGAAACTACGCAACGGATTTTGATGAGGTTTTTTTTTAATAGACTCTATCTATGATTGATTCAAGAGGAAGGTTTAATGTAGAATACATGCATAATATAGTAGAGACACACTGATAATTTTAGAGGTTTCTAATGTGATATCGTAAATAAACACATTTTTTTGCGCTTACATTGCAAATGCTGGCTGAACCCCACGAGATATATCAAAATAATGTACAAAAAGTCCGCGATGGTATTAGAAATATCTTACGCACAGCGAAGCGGGCACGGGTCAGCTAGTAATTAATAAATAAATATAGTCCGTTACAAAACCTTTGCTTAACCTAAGAGATAGATAAATACTATATTCTATCTATACTAATATTATAAAGAGGAAAAATTTGATTGTTTGTTTGTTTGTTTGTTTGTTTGCATCGAATAGGCTCCGAAACAACTGGACCGATTTGAAAAATTCTTTTACCATTAGAATCCTACGTTATCCCTGATGAACATAGGCTATAGAATATTTTCAAAAACGTTAGGGATCCGTATGAAAACTTCGATAATGTAACCCAAGGTGTGAAAAAGAATCCAAAAAAATCCTTATATCGCGTACGCTGCGGAAATTGTTGACAATAGAGCAAAGTAATGTTCTACATTTTTAAAGAGGACATCAATATCTACAAATAAGTCAGCAATACCATATGTCTAACTATTAGGGATCCATATGAAAACTTCCATAATGTAACCCAACATGTGAATAAAAAGCAAAATAATATGAGTGTAATAATCTATAGGTACTAATGTTATTATGAGGAAAGATTTTTTGTATATTTGTATTGAATAAATCCAAAAACAACTGGATTGATTTCAAAAATCATTTACCATTAGAATGCTACATTATCTCTGAGTAACATAGGCTATATATATTGTTTGAAAAAATAGGGATCCCTATTAAAACTTCGATAATGTAACCACCTTGGGTAAAAAAATACCCATAAAATCGTTATAATACGTTACTCCCGTGCGGAGCCGGGGCGGACTGCTAGTGTTTAAATAAATATAAACCGTTTATTTGAAAATTAAAATGTTGTTAAAATGCCCACAACCGGCGCTCTCACCCTACATAGAGTTAATTCGTAGAAGAAGATAACTTACCAGATCTCTAAGAAAGTCGAACCTAGACTCCGCTCGGATGCACTGCTTCACGTGGCTCGGAGACAGGGTTTTCGCGTTGCGGCTGACAGTGACCTGCAGCGCCTGTCGGAGCAGCGACTGGACGAACAGCTCCAGGGTGCGAGGTGGTGGTGGAATGCAGAGTTAAGGAGGCATAGGGATAAAACACTAGTTCCTACAGGTCATTAATATTTTTTACAAGCTTTTATTGGAACGAAGTTCCTTATCGCGCGTTGTGAAAGGGGGCTAGACGGAAAAAATTCTTACGAAAAGTTGTCACGACACTTTTTTGCTATAGTATATCTATTAATATATATATCTATTAATTGTGTCGAGGTCGAGGTCGAGGTCGAGGTCGAGGTAAAGTTCGAGGTCGAGGTCGAGGTCGAGGTCGAAGTCGAAGTCGAAGTCAAAGTTGATTCCCCTTCCCTTGTCCCACGTTATTTTGTGAGAACTTCGTTCCATCCGGGTGTCCCTTGACACCTCTCAAGTTTTTTAACTTGCAATGTATGTAACTATGTTTGTTGAGATGGAATCTTGCAACTAAATTTTGAAGCAGTTAACCCCAACCGATTGAGCTGAAATTTTGCATACTTAAGTAACTTCGGTGACAATGCAATAACATAGTGACAGCGAGCTGATCTGATGATGGAGTCGGAAGCTGTTCAACGGAACTCTTCAGTAAATAGTCTGATTGATTGAACTTTGCATACCTATCAATCTCCAATAACAGTATAAAATTATGGTACTAGCGAGCTGGTCTGATGATGGGGCTCGAATGTAGTCATAGGAACTGCCGAACTACACAACATAACCACGTCGTGTTTGGGCTCGTTGGATTTGTCTTGACCGGTAATAAAGCTCTAGAATTTATTAAAGCTTGATTTTAAAAATATATTTACAAAAAACTTATAATAATAGATGGTGTTTAAGCTAATGTATGTTATATTGTTTTAAGTTACGGCTACCTTGTGTCTTGATATCCTTAAAGTCAAAATTGGTCTTCAGTAGCATTATGCTAAGCTGAAGATGAAAACCCTTTCACCACCACACCGAGCTCATATTTGTTGCTAATTATTGGAACGAAGTTCCTTATCGCGCGTTGTGAAAGGGGGCTAGACGGAAAAAATTCTTACGAAAAGTTGTCACGACACTTTTTTGCTATAGTATATCTATTAATTGTGTCGAGGTCGAGGTCGAGGTGGAAGTGGAGGTCGAGATGGAGGTGGAGGTCGAGGTGGAGGTCGAGGTGGAGGTCGAGGTCGAGGTCGAGGTCGATGTCGAGGTCGATGTCGAGGTCGAGGTCGAGGTCGAGGTCGAGATCGAGGTCGAAGTCGAAGTTGATTCCCCTTCCCTTGTCCCATGTTATTTTGTGAGAACTTCGTTCCATCCGGGTGTCCCTTGACACCTCTCAAGTTTTTTTCGTTACTTATTTAACAAGATTTACATTTATTTTGAATTCCATTTATATTTTTGTGGTGTTTGAAAAACGGTTTCTATTCTATTCTATTCTATTCTATTCAGTAGGTATTATGTACTACAATAGTAACCAGTATATATTCTTAGTGCCGTGTTAGCTAAGTGGGAAATACCTTGACTTTAAATCTGAAGGTTGTGGGTTCAAAACCACAGCGAATATTTTTTTCTGTTCAAAAATGTATAATGCGCATTCGTACGTGCTCTAAACGGTGAAGGAACAGTTAGTAACGAGGAAACCAGTTAGTATTCATAGAAACGGCGATGGACTTGCAACCTGTCACGTGAAATAGTAACAGTATAATATTATAACTATAATACTATTGTTGCGAATTGATCCTGGCTATGGCATTCTTCAATGAATTCAAAACTCCATTATTTGACAGTAGGGTTTATTTCTTGCTAATATTATAAATTTACAAAATGGAAAAGAGATGTCTCGTGTTACATGTTATGCTAGATCGTCCATCTTGAATTTTCTGTCTATTCACTCACACACACACACACGCGTACATAAATTTAGCGCCTAAACTATTTGTCACACTGACAGTTCGTTGACAGATGTCAAGTGACAGTGACGTAGACTATTCGTTGGCGGCCGTTGACGCCGAGGCCCCAACACTATAATATTGACTGGCCTCACAGCTCAGTTGGTAGTAACTCTGCCTTCTGCGCTGAAGGTTGTGGGTTCGATCCCCACCCAGGGCAAATATTTGTGTGATGAAAATAGATGTTTGTTCTGTGTCTATAAAATATAAACTGCAATAGACAGTTGGTTACGTGATGGCTGCACATTGAAGCAATCGTTTATTCAGTTTTTATCGTATATCAGTAACTATATATTAAATAAATATAAATATTGGCGGACTTTACACACAACGCCATCTAGCCCCAAACTAAGCAAATCTTGTACTATGGGAAGCAGATAACTGATAGAATACTTATATACTTTTTTAATGTAAATACATAGTTATATGTATAGTAATACCGTCCCGCCTCTTATATACACACACATAATATTAAATTACATAGTATGTACCTATATTATGTATCTTAAGTATGTATTTACAAAAAAAAAGGTATATAAGTATTCTATCAGTTATCTAGTTCCCATAGTACAAGCTTTGCTTAGTTTGGGGCTGGATGGCGATGTGTAAAATGTCCACCAATATTTATTGGAACGAAGTTCCTTATCGCGCGTTGTGAAAGGGGGCTAGACGGAAAAAATTCTTACGAAAAGTTGTCACGACACTTTTTTGCTATAGTATATCTATTAATATATATATCTATTAATTGTGTCGAGGTCGAGGTCGAGGTGGAAGTGGAGGTCGAGATGGAGGTGGAGGTCGAGATGGAGGTGGAGGTCGAGGTCGAGGTCGAGGTCGAAGTCGAAGTCAAAGTTGATTCCCCTTCCCTTGTCCCACGTTATTTTGTGAGAACTTCGTTCCATCCGGGTGTCCCTTGTTTATTACTAGCCGACCCCACTAGCTACCCGTTTACAAAAAAAAATTACAAACGTTGTTCTGTAATTTTTTTTTTGTAATAATCACACAGGAAAAAGCAATTTCAGGCAATTTTGGTACAATGCGTATCATTCATTAGTCAAAACTGCGTTGCTATGACTAAATGTTGTTTAGTCTGTGATGTCAGATTTGTTGCACACCAACGTCATCTATACCAAAATCATCCTTTTTGCGTTTTTTTATCATTTAGGGGTTGTTTTTAGGATTATAAGTTCCCCTTTATTTATTCTGATTTTTTATCTACATACTACAGCAAATCTCATCTTAATCTGTTTATTTTTGATTGGGGAACAAACATAGCAGCCTTATCACAAACTTTCGCATTTACAATATTAATTAGGATATCGGTTCCTAAAACTAACATTTTTTATTTTATCAGGGCTAGTAGACAGCCGGGATCAAGGATCAAGGATATCTGGGAAACAGCAACTTTTGTCGCCAGTATTATGGTCACTGAATAAATTTAGATATTAGTTTTAGGAGGCCGTCTTTAAATTACGTTACGCTAATTTTATGATTTTTCTAACCTCTTGTCTGTCACAGCTGGTCACATTTTGTGAGATTATCCATTCTTAATGTGACAATACATTTTTACACCTAGTAATTATTAAATTAAAACGTGTTTTAATACTTACGAGCATATTAGATTTTGAAATGTGACGTTACATAATGTTACAATTCGTCCACCCCATAAACGTGAGACGTAATTTATGGATGAGCCCTAGTGCGGAACCCTGAGTTCGCAAGCCCGGTTCGCACTTGTCGGATTATTTTATGTGGCTGTGCACCAGTAATAAATAAATAAATATTGGCGGACTATACACACAGCGCCATCTAGCCCCAAACTAAGCAAAGCTTGTACTATTGTACTGCTCCAACTCGCTCTATCAATAAAAATTAAGATTCATTATGTAATAAAAATAACTACAAAGACTTAAAAAAAAACACAAACAATGAACAAATTAAACTAATTAAGTTAAACTTAACTAATTTTGACGATTCTAAATGATCCAAGTGATTTCAATGAATAAACGATATTTTGATTTTTATGGGAACCAGATAACTGATAGAATACTTAATATATACTTTTTTTTTTAAATACTTATATATTAATACATAACTAGCTGTCCCGACAGACGTTGTCCTGTCAAATGTCAATAATCCATTTTTCCCGATCTTTACGCCATCCTTATCAATTAGGGGTATGAAAAATAGATAGTAGCCGATTCTCAGACCTACTGAATATGCATGTAAAATTTGGTAAAAATCGGTAAAGCCGTTTCGGTGTAAGGTAACTAACATTGTGACACGAGAATTTTATATTTTATAAGACTAGCTGTCCCGACAGACGTTGTCCTGTCAAATGTCAATAATCCCACAGAAAAAAGCACTTTCCGTTCTTTCCGATCTTTACGCCATCCTTATCACTTAGGGCTATGAAAAATAGATAGTAGCCGATTCTCAGACCTACTCAATATGCTCACAAAATTTCATGGGAATCGGTCAAGCCGTTTCGGAGGAGTACGGTAACTAACATTGTGACATGGAAATTTTATATATTAGAAGATAACACCCAGACACAGAACAAACATCTATGTTCATCACACAAACATTTGCCCTGGGTGGGGATCGAACCCACAACCTACAGCGCAGAAGGCAGAGTTACTACCAACTGAGCTGTGAGGCCAGTCAATAGTATAACCAGTATTCGAATAATAGATAAATTACTGGTAATAAAATGGGAATTTATCTACATATCATTGTATAATAAGTATTTTGTTGGTATAAGAAAACACATGTTTTAGTCAGTAGGTACCTACCTATTTATGCAAAATTCGGCCTGTCAAATTTCAATAATACCACAGAAAAAAGCAGTTTCAGTTTTTCCCAAACTTTACGCCACCCTTATCACTAAGGGGTATAAAAAATACCCTACAACCTATTATCAAACCTACCGAATATACACAAAAATCATAAAAATCATTCAATCCGTTTCGGAACTGTGCCACTTTTATTATTAGAAAAATTACTAGATTCCCACTATTTTACCTATTCAATACCTAACTCTAATTTCTTGTAATGTAGTTTTTTGTGACACAAAATAAATGATTCTATTCTATACCTATTCATTCTTATAAGCGGCGATGGGCTTGCAACCTTTCACACATGGAATGAAAGAAATGTGGTCATGTGCCAATGTTTGCTGACTAACCCCCTGTTCAAGGTTCTAAGCGCCTGGAGATCTGAGAGGATGTCTACCGTACTTGGGAATCTATTTATCCAAGAATTTACCCTAGATCTTCATCTTCAAGCTGTCTCACACACGTGCTATGTACACATGGTGTGTCAATATTTCACTCATACTCTCTACATGCCCAAGCCGTCTCACAATACATTATCCTAAAATATTCATGAACGGTAAATATGTTGTTTTTATAAATGTTATCAATACCATTGCATATACTACATCTATATATAGCAAGTTTATTGGTAACTAACTCATCTCAACACAGATAAAAGACATCCGTTGATAACTTCAGTGTTTTTTTTTACAAGAGATAAAGTGCATACTGATATAAGTAACAAAACATTTTGCAATAATAATATCATGGTTTACAAAAACTGTACAATTTCTGGCATAAAATCATACAGTTATCTACATCTCGACATAATATAATAAGGAAAAATTTGTATTTTTGTTTGTAATGGACTTTAAGAAACTACTAGACCAATTTTAAAATTACTTACTACATTATCAGCGAGTATCTTAAGCTGTATTTTATTTTAAAAAAATTAGCAAAAATTGCAATAATGTAACCTAAGGTATCAAAAATCTGCCTTTAATCTTCATTGAGATACCCTTCCAAAGCCAGGGTTGATTGCTATTAAATAATAATATGCTGGTTCAAACTTCAAACCACACAAGTAGAAATCACTACATAGTATAAAGCAAAGTCGCTTTCCGCTTCCCGCGTCAGTATGTCTGTATGTATGTTTGCTTATATCTTTAAAACTACACAACGGATTTTGATGCGGTTTTTTTTAATAGATAGAGTGATTCAGGAGGAAGGTTTATATGTATTAAACCCGTGCGAAGCCGGGGCGGGTCGCTAGTTTAATATAATTTGACTAGCCTCATGATTCCCAAAAAGGACAATGTATATAATATATTCTATCAATAATCTAGTCCTTATAGTAAATAGTACAAGCATTGCGCTGTGTGAAATTTTCACCAATATTTATTTATTTATATCATAAACTAGCTAACCCCACGAACTTCGTATCGCTTTAGAATTAACAAATGTTGTGTTAAGTTCCCGTTCCCGTTATAAAAAGTATCCTATGTCCATCTCCTGGTTCTTAGCTACCTCCCCACAAATTTTCAGCCAAATCGGTCCAGCCTTTCTTGAGTTATAAATAGTGTAACTAACACGACTTTCTTTTATATATAAAGATTTTGAATGTTTAGTGTAGTTTATATATGTATCCACTAGTTGTCATTTTTGTGATTTTTTATTTTAAGTGTAAAAGAAGCGGTGGTTTATATGCAACAAGTAATGGTGTAGTGACTATAAATACAACTATTGCAACTGCTAAGTCAAGGGTGTTCTAACTATGAATAAATAGGTGCCAAATGATTTTAAGATTCTTTTAAATATTGACTTTGTATCATTTGAATAGCATGCCACAATTCTTAAGTATGATATTAGAAATAAACAATTTTATTGTTACTTTGTTTCTTTTTCCATAAAAAATGGTCATAAAATGTATGACCATAACACCTTATCCATTGATAACAAAAACAAAATTAATTGCTTTTAAAATAAATTATGATTTTAATTCGAAGATAACAGGGCCATATGTGTAAAGAAATCAATGAAAATCAGCTCTCTCGTCAAAACAATGAAGCACCAAGAGTCAGATTTGCAGTAGGTGGTAATGGTTTGTTTGTGTTTGTGATTTGAGGGGTATTCTAACTTTTTCTATTTAAAAAAGGATATAGATTATGATTGGGACAGCCTGTGCCACTTTCCCCACATCCTCATCAGTCTGCATTATCTTCTTGATTCGCCCCTACAAACAAACAATGTCATAGATCAGAAATCTGTGAAAATATAGACAAAAACAACTAACTATTTGTCATGTTTGTGGTCCTTTTTACGGCGGTTTCGACTTACCGCCGGGAATCTGGCATTGTATTTTCTCTTTTTTGACGGCATTGTGTCTATACATTCACTAAAACACCAATTTAATAATTAATTTAGTTCACTTCACCACAAGAGTGTTCACTTCTCGCGCATTTTTGAGGTTATAAAAGGGAGACGTCCGCAGCCTACTTCATTTTTATACGAATCTGACATGACAGTTCTCATTGAATATTCTTCTGTCTGTCTGTTTATCGATTTCAAAAACATAAACCAAAATGTTCGCTGTTTTTCAAACAACATGAATAACATGCATGAAATGAATACAAATTGCTATAAAATATGAAAAATTCATGTTTTTGATTTGCTATGGTATAATGAGCTTAAATATCAATAGCCATAAAAAAACCACTGTGCTCCTTCAAGTTGACGGGTCCTACATTTTTCTTGCTGTCACGGCCATACTGACCTATGGCCGTGGAATAAATATGGCTTTGGATTGGAATAAATTAAAAAAAAAAAACTAGTTATCAAAATGGCGTCGTTGACGAGGTAAGTTGTCTGACTTTGTTTATTGCGAAATTTATCATAAAACCCTTCAAAATGTATTTAAGTCCTAGTAATACACAACTTAAACACTTTCTACATCTTGTGACCTAGTTGTTTAATCATATTTACTAGCTATGACCGAGTTCTTCGTTCTGTATTATTGTCGGATTTAACTTCATGTTTACATCATTTATCTCCGCATTTAAGCTTAGTTTCCTTATTTCTTATGTTTTATTCACAATATATTAACCCACGGTGCTAAGAAATCTTTAATTTGGTATGTAAATATTGCTATAACCTATAAAGTTTGCGTACCTATTATCTATATAATTTTCCAGCCTTTTGCCTGCGCCAACGCAACAAATTTGGGACAGAGATGACGAGCTCATGGCCAAGAGAGTGGGCAGCGCGCTTGTACTCTCACAAACTAGTATACCCCCCTATGGACAGAGAAAAGGATGGGTTCCTCGGGTGGAGGCGGACTATGCAGGTTGGTCCAAACTTTACATACCTACACAAAAATTTTGTTCACTGCTCTTCTAATGTGACTATTCTTATATAAGTGACTCCTCAATACTCATACTACTAAAAGCAACTGCTACAGCAAGTAAAATTTGTCAACTTTGACGTCTTTATTACTGGGTGTATATACATTGACACCTATTAGTATATATGCTTGTGTTCACGGGACTAGCTACCACAGCTCTGCACACAAGTGCAGGTGGTGCAAAAGTTCAGATACTTACAAAATAGGCAAAAAGAACAACAGAATTTTATGTAACACCTATTTCATATGCAGGGCTGTCTTTAGCATATCTTGTGTCTAAGTAGATGCATAGTAAGTTTGAATTGAGTAGTAATATTCCGGGCCTAGGTAAAATCCATCCAGTAAAATCTAACCCTGAGAGCTCCCCAATTTTTAGGGCCCCCGCATCAGAGAGTCAGCGGCACCCTTGGGATCTCAGCACCCGGATGCCCCCCACCCCTTGCACAACCTGGTAGAGACGGCCCTGGTCATATGATTGCTCATTATATTTGATGTTTTGCAGATGGTGGAGCATATCCGGAGATACATGTGGCACAGTACCCTCTGGGTATGGGAGTCCGTGGCAAAGAGAGCACATCAAATGCACTCGCGGTTCAGTTGGATGAGTCTGGCAGGGTTAAATACTCCGCTATTGCAAGGCAAGGACATAGTGCTGATAAGGTAAGGAGAAGAAATATGTCTGTATGTGTGAATGTTGAAAGAGGACCTCGGTGTATTTTCGTGGACCAAATTGGTGGCATTTTAAAAAAAGGCCAGGTTAGTGCTCTTAACCGATGAGCATGCATGAGAAAGGAATAAGGATGTCAGGATTGCAGTGGAATCTGTAGTCTCTGCCTCCTCTGAGAAACAGATAATCTTTCAGATAATCTACTCGAACCTAGCCGACCTTCTACCCTCTGAGGTATTAGCCGAAGATGATCCAACCCTGCAGAAACCTGACGATGAAGAGATCATGGACATCACCGAGAAGACCAAGCTGGCACTAGAAAAACTAACCAATGCTAAAATATCTGCTGCACTACCTGTTAAATCTGCTCCAAAAGCTGTAAGTTGACATTTCATTTGCCTGGCATTTTGCTTTTAAATTACTAGAATTATAAATGTACATAATTGTGCATAGATTATCAAAAATATATAAATCAATGAAATCACAAGGATCACTTTGAAACGTCGTAGAAACTAGGTGAAGCTACGCCGATTTCTCGCGACCAAGCCTAGAAGAATCAGGCAATAAACACTGCTTGGGGTCTGCCTTTTTTTTTTCAATGATCCTTACCTTAATGCTATGTAGAGCTCCAGTGTGGTGCCGTAAGAACAAGGTGAATTCTCAAACAAGAATAATAATTAAAAGTATGTACAACAATAAAAAAATTAACTAAAGAGCTCTGATGTTGATCTATAGATCCCTTCTTTTTATGAGGGGTTTGAAGAACATTTACCAATCGCCCTGATAGTACCCTGTTTTCCCAGGCACCAGCCCAATACATCCGGTACACACCAGCTCAGCAAGGAGGTTCCTTCAACTCGGGTGCCAAGCAGAGGGTAATCAGGTATGTACCATGACATAAGTATATTCTACATTAAACTACATTTTGCCCCAATCTTATAATAGTAACTAGCTGTCCCGACAGATGATGCCCTGTCAAATTTCAATAACCCCACAGAAAAAGCACTTTCAGTTTTTTCCAAACTTTATGTAGCATTTTTTTTAAATATGCTTTACGACCTTTTCTCACACCTACTGAATATAATTTATTATAAAATATATACACAAACAAAAAGCATAAAAATCGGTCAAGTTGTTTCAGGGGAGTTTTGTTACAAACACTGTAATACGAGAATTTTGTATATTAGATATTGCGGACTCAGATCCATAATATAAATAAATTAAGAATGATAATAAATATAATCATCTTGCCCATATCATCTTTCACATGGTCCATCCATCTTTTCTTTTTTCTACCTTTTCTTTTACATGTACATCTTTAATCATTATATTCATATTCATTTATTTATTGCTCCAGTTGGTTACAATGGTCTTAGGTATCACAGAGTTTATTATTTTTATTTCATTCACAATTACAATCATCATTCTACATCATTAATACCTTACATTCTTAAAATACATCACTACATAGTATAAAGCAAAGTCGCTTTCTGCTTCCCGCGTCTGTATGTATGTATGTATGTATGTTTGCTTATATCTTTAAAACTACACAACGGATTTTGATGCGGTTTTTTTTAATAGATAGAGTGATTCAGGAGGAAGGTTTATATGTATAATAACATGCTACCCGTGCGAAGCCGGGGCGGGTCGCTAGTGAATAAATAAAAATAAAATAAAATAGTAATGTTACATTTTGACAGGATGGTAGAAGCCCAGAACGATCCGATGGAGCCTCCTCGCTTCCAAATAAACAAGAAGATCCCCCGAGCTGCCCCTTCTCCCCCGGCCCCCGTGCTCCACTCTCCCCCCCGAAGGGTGTCAGTTAAGCAGCAGAGGGATTGGAAGGTACCCCCTTGTGTTTCGCATTGGAAGAACGCTAAAGGTATACATACTTTCATTACTAAGGTTTATTCTTAGTTGTAACCTCTTTACCTTGACTCAAACTCATTAAAAGCACCTCATGTTTGGTACCTTAAATCGATATATTGGAGGTTTCTCGATTACTTCATTACGTCGTCGGTCCAGGTCTGAGTGTTATGTACAATAAGTATAAATAAAACCGGCCAAGTGCGAGTCGGACTCGGGCACGAAGGGTTCCGTATCATTATGTATCTATAAAAACGGCAAAAAAATAACATGTTTGTTGTATGGGAGCTCCTCTTAAATATTTATTTTATTCTGTTTTTAGTATTTGTTGTTAGAGTAGCAACAGAAATACGTGATCTGTGAAAATTTCAACTGACGGACAGCGAAGTCTTAGTAATAAGGTCCCGTTTTTACCCTTTGGGTATGGAACCCTAAAAAAAGTATCTATCAGTTATCTGGTTAAAGTTACTATGGGAATAGTAACTTTGCTTATTTTGGGACTAGATTGTGCTGTGTGTAAAGTCCGCCAATATTTATATTTATTTCCTTTATTCCAGGATACACAATACCCCTAGACAAGAGGCTAGCGGCAGACGGCAGAGGGTTACAGCAAGTTCACATAAACGAAAACTTCTCAAAACTGGCCGAGGCGCTGTATATTGCTGACAGGTAAATACTGTCACCTTTTTTTACCGTTTTTACACCTTTTTTCACCTCAAAAGAAACAACGAAACGCTTATAAGATTACTTTGTGGTCAAACTTTCTGTCTGCTTACAACACTGAAGGAAAACATCGTGAGGAAACCAGTTAGTATTCGGTATATTATAGTAAGCGGCGACGGGCTTGCAACCTGTCACGTATGGAATGCTGGCTACTGCAAAATGTGGGCATATGCCAAATGTAATGTTTGGGGTAGCTTTAGACAACCCCCTTTAGACATCTTTAAAGATTCTGAGCAACTGGAGATCTGAGAGGATGTCTACCGTACTTGGAGATTACTGTCGTCTTTATTTTTTATTTTAGGGTTCATACCTCAAAAGTATAAACGTTACCATTATAGGATCACTTCGTTGTCCGTCTGTCTGTCAAGTCTCTTTTAGGAACCCAGTTGAAATCAGAATCAAGTTGAAATTAATATATTTTTTATAAGATGATAATATTGATTCATTTTTCATTTAACAGGAAAGCAAGAGAAGCCGTAGAAGCGCGTGCGCAGCTTGAAAGAAGATTAGCGCAACGAGAGAAGGAGAAGAAAGAAGAGCATTTGAGGATGTTAGCGCAGAGAGCTCGAGATCATAGAGCTGGTGAGTCTTGGCATTATTATTTACTAACTAGTTGGCCGAGTGGAAGGTACCTCGACTGTCAATCTGAAGGTCGTGGGTTCGAATCCGAAACTTTGCATACTTATTATGGATTGATGACAATACAAGAAAAAAAATTATAGCTTTTCTATTAGTTTTTTTTTTTACATTATTTTTACGAAATAAACTAGCAGATTCTATAAATAACAGTATTTAATGTATGACTTATTACGTTTTATAATGATAATTTGGAGAAAACTGACAATGGTTAACCTTGTTCGCTTACTTCATTAAATTTGCATTATTTTTTTTTTATTATTTGAAGGAGCATTTTTGTAGAACATAAATAAATCCTGAAAGACCTTAGGTTAAGAACTCAAAAAGGCCTAAATCTTAGAGTAACATTCAGAGCGATTCCCGGAAGATCATTTTGGTGTCTTTTTACGCAATTTGAAACTAGATGGCGCTGCTTAATCGTGTCCGAATCTAGAACGCGCTATCGTTGCGTTTTAGTGTCGGAGGCACTCTAGTTATTATGTGTCAGTACTTTATTATTTGAGTTAGCTCGCCTGCATGTTCTGCTTTTGCATGACACGTTAGGATAGAACTTACATTATTCATTCATACTTGTTGGTGGTGGTACTATGGTAGTACCCTTGTATTATTTATTAAAAGCTTTTATTTAACTTGCAATGTATTTATGTAACTATTAACTATGTTTGTTGAGGTGGAATCTTGTAACTCAATTTTAAAGCAGTTATCTTCAACCGATTGAGCTGACAATGCAATAATATGGTGACAGCGAGCTGATCTGATGATGGATTCAGGAGCAGTTCAACGGAACTCCTCAGTAAATAGTCTGATTGAGATAAAACTTTGCATATCTATCAATCTCCAATGGCAAAATAAAATTATGGTACTAGCGAGCTGGTCTGATGATGGATCTCGGAGCCATAGGAACTCCTCAACTATATAACATGACCACGTCGTGTTTGGGCTCGTTGCTTTTGTCTTGACGAGTACTAGAGCTATAGAATTTATAAAAACTGCTATTAAAACTGAATTTATGAAGACTGCTAGTAAATATATAATAAAAAGCATTAAGACGCTGCCAGTCGACGATTATTTTTGTTCGAAACGAAAAAAGAAATACTTGTGAACAAGCCACATCTCCTATTTTATAATGTATAGTATATGTGAATAAAGATGTACCCATCTTTAATCACTTCGATAAATAATCCTACCGACCGCTGCAATGACGACAAACATACGTCGGCGCGTGGTCCGCCTTAGCTTTTCGAATATTTAATGATATAAATTATGTACAATTACGTATCAAAAATCTATTCTAATAGAAATGTAGATCTACATATTACCTATCTTTAACAATAAATCACAAGTTGATTTTAATAGTAGGTATATAAAATATTTCGATCATAAATTCTAAAACGTATCATTTTGAAATAATATCTTTATCGTGAAAGTTTCTGCTATTATGTTTTCAGCTTAATAGAAATCTAGATAGGAACCTGAAGTAATATACTTATAAAAATAGGAGATGTGGCTTGTTCAGAAGTATTTCTTTTTTCGTTTCGAACAAAAAGCAATCGTCGACTGGGAGCCCCTTAAGGAAAGGATCATTGCAAAAAATTATAGGCCCCAAGCCGTGTTCGTTGCCTGATTCTTCTAGGTTTAGTTGCGAGGAACAAGCGTAGCTTCACCTAGCTCCTAAGACGTTTCAAATTGATCCTGTGATTTTATTGAATTAAATGAAAATGTTACTTTAATTTTAAACATTGCAGGTATCCGAGCGCCAGACGACGATTTGGAAACCAACGAAGTTGACGAGAGCGGCCTGACCGCTACAGAGAGGGACAAGCTACGTGTGGAGAGACATAAGGATAGACAACGCGAAAGGAATATAGCGAGGGCTGCACCTGACAAGAGGTAATGGCGGCTATTTTTATGTCTCGACAAACTAGCAAAAGTTTCGTAAAATATGATCTCTTGTTTATTTTGACGTTTAAGTCGAAAGTAGCGTAAGGGAAGAAGTGAAGAAAAAGTTTTACATACATCCACCTACATACCTAACATAGGTATGAAGGTAGATGTATATAATGTCATGTGAAAGTTGCTAGTTCATGATGAAGAAGCCAGTTTTGTGAATGGATTCAACTGCTTATAAAAACTTAACATCAAATATTTATTTTGGAAATCGAGAGGTTCTCAAGGAAGTGCATATATGCATACAGAGCGATTCTCAAACGATTTTCTTAGCCGTCATTTTTACTTTTTGAATACAGAACTAGATGGCGCTGCTAAATTGTGCCTGTTTCTGAAACGCGCTATCGTTGCGTTTTGGTATCAGGGACACCCTAGCTTATAAAATATTACTATTTTCAAACAATGATAAGTTAAGGCACATTTAAGTTTTTGAAGGTGGTACTTCGTGTTATTATCTTTAAAACATATAGAAATGAATTGCTTAACTCGAAAACAGCTTGATCGATTTGGATGATATTGACTGATATTAACAAAAGTTTATAGTGGAAAAATATATGGAAATTTGGAAAGGACTTCCCATCTATTAAATATTTAACAGAAATATTTTTTATACCATACCTACTTTAAAAAGCTTGTTTTATTCACGCAAAACAGTGAATAAAAAGGCCTTTTATTCACTGTTTTGTTTTTATTCACTATTTTGGTGTTTGAATTTGGAACACAAAATATATCCGGTCTCTATTTCAATGCTTACACAAACTCCTTGCGCTGAGATTCGAAATTCAAAACTCTTTGGTGCAAATAAATTCTCGAGATTTGATTGGTCGATATTTGCGACAAGGAGTTTGGCATTAGATTAAATAAATATTCTCGTAGTCATGGTATAAAGTATAGTATGCAACTCCTGAATAAAGTACGAATTTATATCGAGGGCCATGAATCACTCGCGTCGTTCAGGATTCTAACAGTTGAATCACTCGCTGCGCTCGTGATTCAATCATTAGAAGCCTTCACTTGCTCGTGACTCATCTACGGCCCTCGCTTTAAATCCGTCCTTTATTCACTAGTTGCATAATATACTATTTCATCCCACCATCTCGGAAAGAGTATTTTTGCTCTTCAATATCTGAGTGCAAAAGCCGTTTTTATTCTCTAGAGGATAAAGAAAATTGAATTTAGAACATCGTGTGCACTAAGTGAATTAAAAAAATCATTAAACCTATTTACTGCTACCTCTATGGTGCCGAATATATCATACTACTTTTTTTTAATTTGTTAAAAACTCAGACTCGGAACCTTCTTGGTGTTCTTTTTTCAATTTGCTTTGTACGCGGTTCTTTACGCGGCATTTTTTACGTCATTATTAAGATTATTCTGCAATACTTACCTGTCATAATGTAGTAGTTAATACCTAAACTGAAATAAAAGTACCTATCTTGTGATTGTAAACGTTTTTTTTTGCATTTAGTCATTTCCTCGCTGAGGTGGAATGAAAAGTTACGTGTTGCACTCGAGTGCAAAGATTTTTCACCTCGTGCTCTTTTGATTCCCTCGCTAACGCTCAGGATTCTAATTTTGAATCACGAGCGCAGCGAGTTATTTTAGAATCCTTCGCTTGCTCGGTCATCAAAATTGAACACGCGGTTAAAAAGCAACTTTGCACTCTTGTATAACAAATAACTATTATTTCCAGATCCAAGCTGGTGAATCGTGAGCGCGATATATCAGAACAGATCGCTCTCGGCTTGCCTGCCAAGAGTACGCAAGGTGGCGAAGGGATGTTCGACCAGCGGTTGTTTAACACCAGCAAAGGAATGGACAGTGGTAAGTCAAAACGGTGAAGGAAAACATCGTGAGGAATCCAGTATGTGTTCTGTCAATCTATTTATTTAAAACACTAGCCGACCCGTGACAAACGTTGTTCTGTAAATTTTTGTGATAATCAAATAGGGATTAGCAATTTCAGGCAGCTTCCAATTTATTCCCTACAAACCTTGTACTGATAAAATAAATTACGAATTTTAGTAGAATGCGTATCATTCATTAGTCAAAACTGCGTTGCTATGACGACTAAATGTTGTTTAGTCTGTGATGTCAGATTTGTTGCACACCAACGCCATCTATACCAAAATCATCCTTTTTGCGTTTTCTTATCATTTAAGTGTTGTTTTTCGGATTATAAGTACTCCCTTTATTTATTCTGATTTTTTATCTACATACTACAGCTAGTTTCATCTTAATCTGTTTTGTCGTTTAGGCCTGATTGTGGAACAAACATACATTTCTTTTCACAAACTTTCGCATTTATAATATTATTAGGATTATGATTTATAGTTACTTATTATTATGATTACCTCAGGATATGCTGATGACGAAGCATACAACGTGTACGACAAGCCTTGGCGCAATCAGGACAATGTGGGTGCCCACATCTACAGACCTTCGAGGAATCAAGATAAGGACAACTATAGCGATCTCGACTCGCTCGCACACAACCGACGGTAACTAAAATTAAATTAACTAAAATAAATACATACTATTGGCTGAGTTAGCCGAGTGGAAGGTCGTGGGTTCGAATACAGGCGTGCATCAATGGATTTCTCTGTTTGAAAATTTTTATATGCGCATCCAAAACACTTGCTCAAAACGGTGAAGGAAAACATCATGAGGAAACCAGTTAGTATTCTTATAAGCGTATGGAATGCGAACTGTGGGAAAATGTGGGCATGTGCCAAATATAATGTTTGGACGTGCCTCTGACTACCCCAACTAGACAACTTCAAAGGATCAAAGCGTTCGGACTTACCTCTGACTATTCCCATTAGAACTACTTAAGAATTTGAACGCCATGAGATCTAAGTTATTAATAAACTTAACGACAAAAATCAACTAAAAAAATTTTTTTTTTATTAACAAAATCTTTTTTCTTTTATATATTACTAGCTGTCCCGCCAGACGTTGTCCTGTCAAATGTCAATAATCCCACAGAAAAAAGCACTTTCCGTTTTTCCCGATCTTTACCCCCCTTATCACTTAGGGGTATGAAAAATAGATGTTGGCCGATTCTCAGACCTACTGAATATGCTCACAAAATTTCATGAGAATCGGTCAACCCGTTTCGGAGGAGTAAGGTAACTAACATTGTGACACGAGATTTTTATATTAAGACCAGCTGACCCGTGCCCGCTTCGCTGTGCGTAAGACATTTCTAATACCATCGTTGACTTTTTTGTAGACGTTTTTAAGGTGTACAATACTGTAGTACATTATTTTGATATATCTCGTGGGGTTCAGCCAGCATTTGCAATGTAAGCGCAAAAAAATGTGTTTATTTACGACATCACATTAGAAACCTCTAAAATTATCAGTGTTTCTCTACTATATTATGCATGTATTATACGCATCAAAATCCGTTGTGTAGTTTTAAAGATACAAGCAAACATACATACATACATACGCGGAAAGCGACTTTGCTTTATACTATGTAGTGATTAATTAATTTGTTTGTTTGGCATGTTTCCAGATTCGTGGCAGACAAGGAGTTCGCTGGAACAAGCAGTGCCAACACTCGCAGTGGGCCTGTTCAGTTTGAACGAGACTCACATGTGCAAAGCTCTAGTAGAGACGAACCGGTAACTATTCTATACAGTACTAGCGACCCGCCCCGGCTTCGCACGGGTGCAAAGCTGATACCAAAATATATTACAGAATGTCTTTGAATACTTGTTAACAGCATTTAAAATTTAAAAAAAAAGTCGCGCTGATTCGAAATCTTAAAATTATCAGTGGTTCTCTAATATATTAAGCATGTTATTATACATATAAACCTTCCTCCTAAATCATTCTATCTATTAAAAAAACCGCATCAAAATCCGTTGTGTAGTTTTAAAGTTATAAGCAAACATACATACCAGACATACATACAGACGCGGAAAGCGACTTTGCTTTATACTATGTAGTAACTAGCCGACCCGTGACAAACGTTTTCCTGTCAAATTTCAATAATCGAATAGAAAAGACTGAATGTTTTTAGTCTGTGTTGTCAAATTTGTTGCACACCAGCGCCATCTATACAGAAATCATCCCTTTTGCGTACTTTATCATTTTGGGGATGTTTTTCATATTTTAAAGTAGTCTATTATTTATTCGGGCAGTATATCTACATCTACAGCAAATTTCAACTTAATCCGTTTTGTCGTTTAGGCCTGATTGTGGAACAAACATACATTTCTTTTCACAAACTTTCGCATTTATAATATTATTAGGATTAGTCGACCCATGACAGACGTTGTCCTGTCAAATTTCAATAATTGATTGACAGCAAAATATCCATTTACAAAATGATCCGACATTTGTTGAATTCATTTGTTACAAAAAATGTGATAAATGAAGAACCGCTTTACCGATTTTGTGCAAACTTCACATAAACCATCTACTAAATAGTTCGAACAAAGCCTAAACATTTGGTTTGGATAGGTGAGCCCGTTCTTGAGTTATAAAATTACAAAGAAAAGTGGCATTGATTTTTAGGGTTCCGTACCCAAAGGGTAAAAACGGGACCCTATTACTAAGACTTCGCTGTCCGTCTGTCTGTCTGTCCGTCTGTCTGTCACAGGGCTGTATCTCATGATCTCATGAACCGTGATAGCTAGACAGTTGAAATTTTCACAGATAATGTATTTCTATTGCTGCTCTAACAACAAATACTAAAAACAGAATAAAATAAATATTTAAAGGGGGCTCCCATACAACAAACGTGATTTTTTTGCCCGTTTTATATATAATGCTACGGAACCCTCAGTGCGCGAGTCCGACTCGCACTTGGCCGGTTTTTATATATAAGATAAGATAAGACTAGGCTTTGCACGGTTGTACTAAGCTAATTTTAGATATCTTAGATTTTGCAGTAGTTAGCATTTTATACGTGACAGGTTGCAAGCCCATCGCCGTTTATAAGAATACTAACTGGTTTCCTCACGATGTTTTCCTTCACCGTTATGAGCACGTGTTTTTGATATGCACATAAATTTTTCGAACAGAAAAATCCATTGATGCACGCCGGTATTCGAACCCACGATCTTCAGATTGGAAGTCGAGGTGCCTCCCACTCGGCCAACGCTGCTTTTTTTTTATAATGTATATAATTATAAAAAAAAATATGGAAAACGAATTATAAAACTAACAAAATGAATTTAAATATATAATAATATTTTTAAATATATTAATACTAATTATATTTTTTACTATGATATTAATTTTAATTTTAGATTTTATTTTGCTATGTCCTAACAGGACCCATGTACTAATACCAATACCTACTTACCCTATCATAAGACCTATACCTTCTATGTATTGTACATGATGCAAATAAATAAATAAATAATGTAATAATCAAGATAATAATCTCTCCTCAGTCCCGCAATCAACCCGAAGCTGACGCTGACCCGTTCGGTCTAGATCGGTTCCTCTCGGAAGCGAAAAGAGCAGACAAGTCTACCAGAAAGAGGGACTACGAACGACGCGATACTCACACCAAGCGACGTCGCGACTGACAAGGAATGGTGAGTTATAAATAAATAACACCCAGACACAGAACAAACATCTATGTTCATCACACAAATGTTTACCCTGGGTGGGGATCGAACCCACAACCTACAGCGCAGAAGGCAGAGTTACTACCAACTGAGCTGTGAGGCCAGTCCAGTTATTGACGCGTTATGTCTATCAAACATGGAATAATTTATTTTATTATGTTTTTGTATGTATATGTTGTTATAGCGGCAACAGTAATAAATCATCATCACGGTTCATGAGTTGCCCTATGAGACAGACGGATGGAGAGCAAAGTCTTACCCTCGTATTCAAGAACGATACTATGAGAACACGCACCCACAGTGGACGAAATCTTTTTTCATAAAAATCACTTTATGTGTTGTGCGACACTGCATCGTGTGACTAGAGGCATATTGTTGTGTGCCTCTAGCCATAGTTGAGCACTAAAGGCACACGGTAGCGTGCGCCATAGTGTCACTCAACACATAAAGTGATGTTTATGAAAAAAGATTTCGTCCACTGTGGATGCGTGTTCTCATAGTATCGTTCTTGAATACGAGGGATAGTTATAGGGTCCCGTTTTTACGCTTTGGGTACGGAACCCCTAAAAATGGAATAAATAATAATCACCGATGTCGTTGACCTAAAGAATTATTTTTTACTTTTTTTGTTACAGATTTTTCCGACTGTACTCTGTACATACTACAAATTATGTGTCGTTGGGAGATAGCGTGTACTACGTTTGTATAGATTTAAGAATAGAATAAGTAACTGCAATTATTGCGTAAAAATCGATGTTCACCCGCTGATTTTCATTGCAAGAGCTCTGTAGCCCAATTATGAGATTTCCAAACTACGGTCGCTATCGACAGTAGTTTGCTCAGTGACGGATTTACATATTTGCCGCCAGTAGGCTAGATCCATACAAATAGCTGATGGATGTCGAAAGTTACTAGTTAGAAAATCTCATTATAAGGTTACATTATAACTTTGAATTTAGACAATACCAAAATCCATAGTAATTATAGAGTAAATGATTCTTTAATAGTTATTATGACATTGGTATTGTTTAACGAGAGCTATGGCAATTAATATCAGCGGGTATAAATAGATTCTTACCCGATGAACTTGCTGTTTTTTTTTTATTATTTCAATTGATTTTAATGCAACAAACAGTTTTAATAAGAAAAACTATTTAAGTAACATTACAACATTAGATAGTAAATATACTGAAAAAATGTTTTGTACCCTTCGTGTATGGTATATGATCCGTTTTAGCTACGGACGGTAGCAAAAATTACTAACAAATCAAGTGTTTGCGTAAAACTTTAGTTTTACCGAAAGTTGATGTTTACCGATAGATTTTACACTTTACGGATGCTCGTAGATAACATAATAAACTTGTGAAACTTATAAGACATTGATAATTTTAGTTACAATTGTAAAACTTGCTATCCATTCTTTTCCAATTCGTACTCTAATTCCAATTTTCGTTGAAATCGGTTCATACTAACTAACAAACTTACGCATTTATTAGTAGGACTTATGGAAATATAAATATAATTTGTCCTAATAAGGTAAAGTGCTGTCACGGAGTAGGAAGAATTTCGTACAATGACCCGTCATTTATTACATAAACTGTTTGTGCGAGCGAGACAGCAATATCCGAACCCGTTTACCCATATTATTTAAATAAATGCCGTATCTAAGTACCTAAGTCTAGGTGCATCATGATACCTAGGCATAACAATTTAATTACATACATACATACATAAATATATTTCAATATATTTTTACACGAGTAGATAATGACGGGTCGTTGTTAGGAGTTTTTCCTTACTTTTTTACCTCATATCTATACAAACTACCTACTGTATAAATATAAATTCGTATAGTTTAAAATAACTCGGTTCAGGGCAATTTCTGTCGTTTTAGAAGGCAATTGTTGCTTGATAAATTGCCCGTGTAGGATCTTTAGGTTGTACCAACTACAAACATCGACCACATAGACTCCTCATGCAAATACTGTCAGACAACACATATAGGCTACAGATCCTGTGTAGTACTTTTAATTATTATTCTTGTTTGAGCCTTCACCTTGTTCGATTGGCACCACACTGGAGCTCTACATCGCATTAACTAAAGGATAAAAAAAAGGTAGACCCCAAGCCGTGTTTGTTGCCTGATTCTTCTAGACAATGGTCGCGTGGAATCGGCGTAGCTTCACCTAGTGCCTAAGACGTTTCAAAGTGATCCTTGTGATTTTATTGTAATAAATGATTTTTGAATTTGAATTTGTAAACCACTGAGCTCGATTCACGACGCGCCTCGCGGCGGACTGTGACATTGAACCAGCCACTCAGAATGCATTTTTTACCGCAACGTTTTGACGGAATTGTTTGTTTGAAGAAATGAGGCCAATAAGCATCTATTGGGCTATGTAGTCGATGACAAAAAAGTAATAATTTGAACAATTTTTTGTCTAAGAATTGAATATAGCAATAATTACCAAAATTTTCTAAATTGTTTAGTTAGAAAGTTAGTTAGAATATAGGTAATTGTTGATTTAGTTTTGTAATAAAGTGCATTGTAAGTAAAATTTATGTTGTATTTATTTTCTCCTATGGGCGACGTTGGGCTTGCAACCTGTCACGAAACTACACTGTTCATGATATCCATGATGAGTTCATGATGAGCCAATAAAATGTTATACAATTTTGAGGAAGAATTGAGAACTAAGATATTGTTTATGCCTGTTTGTAGTAGCTCTGCCTTCTGCGCTGTGGGTTCGCTTCCCACCCAGGACAAACATTTGTGTGATGAACACAATGTTTGCCCTGAGTCTGGGGGATAGAATGTATTTACAAAAAAAGTATTCTTTATGTCACCTAGTTCCTAAGTTTCACTATGCTTAGACTAGATGATGCTGTGTGAAATAACTACCAATTTGGGCTTGAGGGATTTTCTTATATTGTCACTGTAATTTAGTAGAATTCACCAAACAATGATATTTAATGATTAAATAATGCGAAAGTCATCAACTCCTGCTTTGGCTGAACACATTACCGATTCAAGATTTAGATATATGTAGATTACAATCTCGCTAGTATGAAAAGAATAAAGATATCATTTGAATGTTAAGGTGATAAGTGAAATTTTTGACTTTTTGTATGGGCCGAGTCTACCCGGATAAGACGGAAAAAGTGATAAAACTGCATTTTCTTGAAAACCATCAAACTTATAAAGAAACTGTCTTTAATTTAGACAGATAGTATGATTATCTAACGAATTATATAAAAATGTAATGTTTAGCTATTCATAGTTTTGGTTAAAAACGAAACTAGTGTTTTTAAAGAGCCAACTTTGGGAAAATAAATCTATCGAGAAAAGTTTCACCAATCGTGTTTCTGTTCTTTTATTAATCTAGATTAAATCCTGAAGTTGTCTGTCATAAAAAACAAAAGTGTATGTTTCACGGTTATTGAAAATAAAAACGATTCTGCATTCATCAAACACATTAATTACTCGCCTTATAAATAAAATATACAAAATTTTCATAATAATATTTTTTATTGAAGTAACAATACTTTGAAACATAGATACAATGCATAAACACGAATAACGTGCGCGTACGCTTACCCAGCACACTACAAAGCAGTGCTTACACAAGTAGCTAGTGATTTCACTGGAATAAAATTAAAATTATGCACCTAAAATCCCCCTGACAAAACAAAACTCATAATACATTTTTTTGGCAGGAAACAATAATAATGCATCCGGCCAACGAGTTGTGTCACTTTTGTAACGGGAAATCCAAATTTGATACTTGTATTTATTAGATAACAACTTTTGTAACACGAAATAACACAAAACTAAACTAAGAAATCGTTATTTCATTATTAAAAGAAAAGTATCAAAATTGATAAATATCTGACGAGTGAAAAGACATTAAAAATTGTGACCATGTGACAACGACTCATTAGCCAAACTACCTTAAAAATGGTGGCAAAACAAAATACATTTATTTGATAAATAGTAACAGCAATAAAATTCATAACAATCTTTATACTTAAGTTAACTAATTTGGGGTAAAATCGGCCACCGGTATTAAATTTCCAAGTTAGGGTATAGTTGTTCCCTACTTTTTGGGTAAAGACAGATATACCATTTAGGTTTAGGGTTCGCCCTACACTTGGGGTAGAGACAGATGGACAATCTAGCTAGGTTTAGGGTAAACCCTACACTTGGGGTAAAGACAGATGGGCCATTTAGCTAGTTAATGGTTTGCCCTACCCTTGGGGTCAGTTATAGGCAAAGCCTTTGGGGCATCGGCCGTCAAGGGGGGGTAAACGTACAATAAATGCTGCCAGGGGGAGGGTGGGATAAATACTACATTCTACTTAAGCTTGAGAATAGTGTTCTTGAGTTTATCGGCGTTTGCGCCAGAGAACTCTTCGATTTTCTTGGTGCTCTTCACGAAAACAAATGTTGGCATTGAGTTGATGTTGTATTCGGTGGCAATGTCCTCGCATTCGTCCACGTCAACCTGAAATTAAATAAAAATAAAATAAATAAATAGGATCACGACTGTAATCCCCAAGTACGGTAGACATCATCTCTAGATCTCCAGGCGCTTAGATCCTTTGAAGATGTCTAGTGGGGGTACATTTTACAGTAGTTAGAATTCCATACATGACAGGTTGCAAGCCCATCGCCGCTTATAAGAATACTAACTGGTTTCCTCACGATGTTTTCCTTCACCGTTTTGAGCACGTGTTTTTAGTGTTATTAAACAAGAGATTGATGTGAAACTGGAATATGAGGTGTGTATTCGTACAATTGCTGAGTTTTAGTC
This sequence comes from Hydriomena furcata, assembly GCA_912999785.1. Taxonomy (NCBI): domain Eukaryota; kingdom Metazoa; phylum Arthropoda; class Insecta; order Lepidoptera; family Geometridae; genus Hydriomena; species Hydriomena furcata. The sequence continues at coordinate 3,168,659 of OU538848.1, forward strand.
AATTTGGGATGGAGGTACATACAGGATGTATTAAGACTACACCCGCCTGAAACAGACCATCTTGAATACTATCACAAAAAAAATTGGTGAATTTTTCATTTTCAAGAATTTGGCACTTCTCCAACATTCGGTTGCCTGAATGAAAATATAGTATTTATTCACTTTGTATTGAGTTCATTAGAAGCAATTTTTGCCTCGTCAATTTGCTTGTAGCATTGTCATATTTATCATTATCATTTATCAAATAATTACGTTTACTTTATGTTTATAATAAAAATTGTAGTAAGTAGTGATCTAGGGGCCCCTACCCCGGCTAGCCCTCCACTCGGTGTATGCCAATGAAAGAAGGGCAAGGTCTATAGTTGAAAACCACTATCAATGCCCATACATTTTGAAGGTTTCTCTCGATTTCCCTGAGATCCCATCATTAGATCCTGACTTGGTGGTAATGGGAACACCTCGGAAGCGTTGACTTTCAAACAAAATAAAATTTGTAAATCCGTCCACAAACGTCGGAGTAATCGCGTAACATATAACTATAGATTTTGACACGGGTCTTTATCACGTAATTACCTATTATAGCCGAAACGTCGGGAAAGTAAATTAAATGTAATTACGTGATAAAGACCCGTGTCAAAATCTATAGTTATGTCTACTAATCACAATAGTTTGAAAAATCCTAATAATATTATAAATGCGAAAGTTTGTGAAAAGAAATGTATGTTTGTTCCACAATCAGGCCTAAACGACAAAACAGATTAAGATGAAACTAGCTGTAGTATGTAGATAAAAAATCAGAATAAATAAAGGGAGAACTTATAATCCGAAAAACAACACCTAAATGATAAAAAAAACGCAAAAAGGATGGTTTTGGTATAGATGGCGTTGGTGTGCAACAAATCTGACATCACAAACATTTAGTCGTCATAGCAACGCAGTTTTGACTAATGAATGATACGCATTCTATCAAAATTGTAATTTATTATATCAGTTCAGTGTAGGGAAAAATTGGAAGTTGTCTGAAATTGCTTTTTCCTATGCAATTTTTAAAATTTGACAGGACAACGTTTGTCACGGGTCGGCTAAAAAAAACATACAGGCGAATTGAGAACCTGTTACTTTTAGAAGTTGGTAAAAAAAAATCGAGTTCCCTACGTAAATTGCAATAATGTAAGCTAAGCTATCAAAAGTTTGCTTTATAAAGAACTAGCTGCTCGCCCCGGCTTCGCACGGGTGGTACCTTGATAGAAAGTCTACCGATTTTGTGCAAACTTCACATCTACTAAATAGTCCGAACAAAGCCTAAACATTTTGTTTGGATAGGTGAGCCCGTTCTTGAGTTATAAAATTACAACGAAAAGTGGCATTGATTTTTAGAGTTCCGTACCCACAGGGTAAAAACGGGACCTATTACTAAGACTTCGCTGTCCGTCTCTGTCAAGACTGTATCTCATGAACCGTGATAGCTAGACAGTTGAAATTTTCACAGATTATGTATTTCTGTTGCTGCACTAACAACAAATACTAAAAACAGAATAAAATAAATATTTAAGGGGGGTTCCCATACAAAACATGATTTTTTTGTTTTTATAGACAATGGTACGGAACCCTTCGTGCTCGAGTCCGACTCGCACTTGGCCGGTTTTTATATAGACGAAGCCGGGGCGGACTGTTAGTCGAATATAAACTTCGTTTCACGGTCAAATGAGTGACCTTAACATGGCATTGTGTTGAAGGCGACGGGATTTAGCCTTGAATAATATAATGCATAATTTGATAAAATAAAAATTCCCAACAACAAAAATAGGTTTCTGCGCAAAATAATTAATAAAGCAAGAGATAACATTTAAAAAAACCGTCCAAGTGCGCGTCGGACTCGCGCACGAAGGGTTCCGTACCATTATCTATGAAAAAATGGCAAAAAGACACGTTTGTTTTATGGGAGCCCCATTTAATAAAATATTGTATTCTGATTTTAGTATTTGTTGTTATAGCGGCAACATAAATACATAATCTGCGAAAACTTCAAGTGTCTAGCTATCACGGTTCATGAGATACAACCTTGACAGAGCCGGACAGCGAAGTCTTAGTAATAGGGTTCCGTTTTTACCCTTTAGGTACGGAACCCCAAAAATATTATGTATTTAACAGAATGTTATCAAACCCAAAGTCAAATAACACTGGGTTAAACGTAACTGATAAACGTTGTTAAAAACATTCCTGCCCTTTTATTACAAGCTTTATTTAACCTGCACGTTTCGTATGTTTGTTTGTAAGTAACATTAAAAATGCAAACCATTTTTCGACCATTAGTTGGTATCCGATTGAGCTGAAATTTGAAAACATACTTGCGTCTCGGCCATACACTCGGCCACCTCGCCACTAAGGTTGTCATAGTACTTAGAATAATAAAAACGGCCAAGTGCGAGTCGGACTCGCGCACGAAAGGTTCCGTTCAAAAAATTCCGTCAATCTATGACAAAACGGCAAAAAAACACGTTTGTTGTATGGGAGCCCCATCTAAATATTTATTTTATTCTGTTTTTAGTATTTGTTGTTATAGCGGCAACAGAAATACATCATCTGTGAAAATTTCAACTGTCTAGCTATCACGGTTCATGAGATACAGCCCTGTAACAGACAGACGGACAGCGAAGTCTTAGTAATAGGGTCCCGTTTTAACCCTTTGAGTACGGAACCCTAAAAATTAAATAGGATCATTGCTGTATAGTATTTAGGCGCACAGAACCTTGGAAATCACTAAAGAGGGTAGGCAGAGGCACGACAAAACATTACATTTAACACACCCATACAATAGATTGGACTCCCTATATCAAAATTCGATGTTGCTCAATGATTAAGTAGGCACGATAAGCGCCTACATTTTCTTCTGTACTTCAAAGATAAATTACAAGCAACAATAGGTCGTAACTCCTAATATTACAGGCCGTTTTCCTGTGAAATTGTGTACCAGACAACCTTGAGAGTGTTTCCTATTATATTGCTTCGCTACGTGTTCATAAAGAAAACAAGACTGTTCTAGACTAGATGCAAATACTAATATTATAGGTACATATTAAGACACAGAACAAACATCTATGTTCCTCACACAAATAATTATCCCGGGTGGGGATCGAATCCACAACCTTACTACTCTTTAAGCAAACTTGTTGCTGCTGGCGCTTTGTGAAATATCCACCAATATTTTTTTCCTGTTGCTAACTTAGAATCATGATTCATCTCTTATCAACTAGGTATTTAAACAGGAAATACCGATTTGTCGAAATGTGAAATCAAAACAACAAAGACTAACCCTCGTATTCAAGAACGACACTATGAGGACACCCACAGTGGACGAAATCTTGAGCTCTAAAGGCACACGGTAGTGTGCGCCATAGTGCCGCTCAACACAAAGTGATGTTTATAAAAAAAGATTTCGTCCACTGTGGGTGCGTGTTCTCACAGTGTCGTTCCTGAATACGAGGGTAAGTCAAGTCTAGTCATTACTCAGTGATGCCAGATGACCGCGTCGCATTCTCCCCAAATCCTCCCTGAAATCCCCCCAATATTCAGGTTTTTGAGAAAAAACCACAAACATTTAGCAAGTGTGAATCACACACACACATTTGCAAATTGTGCACATTTGTGATTGATTGGTAGGCAGTAAGGTTATTTAGTCTAGGTATAATAACGACTTTTCCCAGATAACAGTTTTGGCACCAAGAAAAATTTCCCCCTAATTCCCCACAAACACAGATTTTTCCCTCAAAAAATCCCCTCCTAGCTGTGAAAACCCCCCAAATTTGGAGGGATAACCCCCCTATCTGGCATCAGTATCATTACTAATAAGAAGAGTAATAAATGTTTTTGATGAATGCAGAATCGTTTTTTCTCAATAACCGTAAAACATTCTACATTCACATAATATTACACTGTCATTCAAACTTGACAGGTATGCAAAGTTTTTACTCAATCGAACTATTTACTAAGGAATTCCATTGTGAGTGTCTGATGAACAGCTCCTGACTCCATCAGATCAGCTCGCTGCCACTATATTATTGCATTGTCACCAGAATTAAAGGTGTATGCAAAATCAGCTCAATTGGATACCAACAAATGGTCCAAAAATGATTAACAAAAAAAAAGTATATAGGTAAGTATTCTATCAGTTATCTAGTTCTCATAGTGCAAACTTTGCTAAGTTTGGGGCTAGATGGCGCTGTGTGATATTGTCCATCAATATTTATTTATTAAATAAACATACGAACAGTGCAAGTTAAATAAAAGCTTGTAAAAAAGTATGTATTCTAACAGTAATCCGGTTCATACGGCTATGCATAGTTTGGGGTTAGATATGTGAAATATATAATTTAACTAGCCGACCGACGACGTTGTCCTGTCAAATTTCAATAATCGAATAGAAAAGACTAAATGTTTTTAGTCTGTGATGTCAGATTTGTTGCACATCAGCGCCATCTATACAGAAATCATTCCTTTTGAGTTTTTTATCATTTTGAGTTTGTTTTTCATTTTTTTAAAGTAGTCTATTATTTATTCGGGCATTATATCTACATCTACAGCAAATTTCAACTTAATCCGTTGTGTCGTTTAGGCCTGATTGTGGAACAAACATACATACAAACTCACAAACTTTCGCATTTATAATATTACTAGCGACCCGCCCCGGCTTCGCACGGGTTTAATACATATAAAACTTCCTCCTGAGTCACTCTATCTATTAAAAAAAACCGCATCAAAATCCGTTGTGTAGTTTTAAAGATATAAGCAAACATACATACATACATACAGACGCGGGAAGCGGAAAGCGACTTTGCTTTATACTATGTAGTGATTAGGATTAATTTAATTAATTAATTAATAGTATATCAATATTTTTAATTTATTTACCTTAAGAACGACGATAGAGTCGGCCATTTCGGCGGCCATCTCGTCTAGCTTGGGTCCGATCATCTTGCATGGTCCGCACCAGGTAGCCATGAAGTCGATGATGACCAGCTTCTCGCCGGCCTCCGTCAGCCTCGTCTTCAGGTCGTCGAAGTCTTTGATGTGGATAGACATATTGTTTTCTGGAGAAAGAAAAAAGCATGATAATGTAATGCTACTCATGAATTTCTTCATCTTTTACCACTTAAGGTGATAAGTGACATTTTTTTGCTTTAGCTTCTTTTTACGAAGTCAGTTTGTTAAAACCACAGAATTGCCAATAACTTTTCTTTAATTAAAAGTGTTTTTTGTTTGGCCATCGTTAAGTTATTTTTATTGTCACTTTGGGAGGGGCCATTTTAGCACCTAAACTTTAGGTAGGTCCTAAAGTAACCAATCTAAGTACCTATTTAAAAGCGTTGTTAAGACACGACCTTGAGAATAATTGACTCTGTTGTTAATTAAATCGTGTTTCTTATGTTGTACGTTTGAATAGAATAAATCGTGATCCTAATAGTCCTTGTTAAGCCGGGGTCCGCGTAAACGACGGGCCGCGCCGGATGACGCTCCGCCCGTGTGCGTCCGGCGCGTCACGTACAGAGCGTTCCGAGCACGGGCCACCACGGATGCATCGTTCCCACGGCGTGTCCGTCCGCCTTGGCGCGGTCTGGCGCGTGAAAACGCGGGCCGTGGGACCCCGGCATTATACCCATGTAGATATCCTATATTCCTATCCTCTCAACAGGGCTATTTTGTAAAAAGATTATTATGACCAAACACATTTCAAGAATTACCTTAAAGACAGGTTCCTTTTACCTATGTAGGTATTATTATAATCCCTATTTCCCTTGGTCACGCCATAACTTGAAAACGACTGCACCAAATTGGATCATTATATTTTTGTTTTGTTTGCGGTTGTCAGGACAATGTATTTATGAAGAAAATTTAAAATGTAAATATTCGGAAATAGCTAATAGTGATTTTCTTTGGGATTATTGAAATTTAACAGGACCACGTCATTGTATTGATTTGATAGTTTTCAAGATAAGCGTTTTGGTATATATAGATGGCGCTAGTGTGTACAAAATCTGACATCAGTCGTCATAGCAGCGTGCTTTACTCTATGCGATTATTGAAAGGACAGGACAATATGTGTCACGGGCCGGCTAGTAATTAATCCTACTAATCTTATCCTAATAATATTATAAATGTGAAAGTTTGTGAGTTTGTATGTATGTTTGTTCCTCAATCAGGCCTAAACGACAAAACGGATTAAGTTGAAATTTGCTGTAGATGTAGATATAATGCCCATATAAATAATAGACTACATTATAATATGAAAAACATCCCCAAAAACGCAAAAAAAATGCAAAAGGGATGATTTCTGTATAGATGGCGCTGCTGTGCAACAAATCTGACATCACAGACTAAAAACATTCAGTCTTTTCTATTCGATTATTGAAATTTGACAGGACAACGTCTGTCACGGGTCGGCTAGTATTATAAATGCGAAAGTTTGTGAGTAACTGAGTGTGTGTGTATGTTACTCTTTCATGCAAAAACTACTGAACGGATTATAATGAAACTTTACAGTAATATAGCTTATACATCAGAATAACACATAGGCTACTTTTTATCCAGTAGCTAGTAAATAATAATAAAAACTGTTTTTTTAAAGTATTACCATAGTGGGAACATTTTAGCTTAGCACACCTTGCTTAGTGACTATAATGGGAATCGCCATATCGCAACATTGGCTGGACAATTGCCAAGGTTGCCACGATCGATATGATGTGACCTCGAGGTTTTTATTACCATCCCATAAGTTATAGATACTAAGCACGGTTATGTTAAAACTCCGCTCTCTGCGCTGTGGGTTCTATTTAGGAATTGCAATCCCGCAAAACGGGACCACGCATTCCCGCGGTATCCCACTGCTTTTATTAATTCGCTGTATCCCGCACCTTCAAAGCGCGGATCCGTGGTTCCCGCAAATTAAAAACTTGGCGCTAAAACTTTCACGTAAATCGTAAATCTAAGAAAACCAAGTACAAATTTTTTACGAAACTAAATCAAAAGAAATAATTTTTGTCGCAAGAAATGTTTAATAAAAGTTGATTTTTACGCAAAATTCTGTAGTTTCAAATTGATTTTATAACATCATTTCAAATATGCCGGATCCCGCGCGTGGTTGAGTAATCCCGCATATCAATCTCGCGGGATTGAACGAGCTTCGGGATCGCAATCCCTAGTTCTATTCCCAGGACAAAAATTTGCTGAATAAACGTAGACGTTAGTTCTAATACAAAAATAAAATAAATAGGATCACGACTGTAATCCTCAAGTACGGTAGACATCCTCTCAGATCTCCAGACGCTTAGATCCTTTAAAGATGTCTGGTGGGGGTAGTCAGAGGCACGTCCAAACATTATATTTGGCACATGCCCACATTTTGCAATAGTAAAAAAAACCATCGAAAAAATTAAATCGAATATGATCACGACTGAAATCCCCGAGTACGGTAGACATCCTCTCAGATCTCCAGACGCTCAGATCCTTGAAGATGTCTAAAGGGGTTAGTCAGAGCTATAAGTATTATAAATGTTCTATCAGTTCTATGATTCTCATAATTTGAAGGTTGGTTTTAATTTGTCTCGCTAGAATAAGTCCTACAATAACCCAACTATGCCGCAAACATCTAAATAACAGTGAAGCAATAATATTGCTTCTGTGATTCATGAATGAATGACATGCTTAAATCGTCATCCGAATTTACTCATAGGAATATTATTGTACCATCATCGGTACCTACCAACTGTACAATGATGATGCAATATATTACCTACTAGCCGACCCGTGACAGACGTTGTCCTGTCAAAATTCAATAATCGAATAGAAAAGACAATGTTTTTAGTCTGTGGTGTCAGATTTGTTGCACACCAGCGCCATCTATACCAAAATCATCCATTTTGCGAATTTCTATAATTTTGGGGATGTTTTTCATATTTTAAAGTAGTCTGTTTTATTCGGGCATTATATCTACATCTACAGCAAATTTCAACTTAATCCGTTTTGTCGTTTAGGCCTGATTGAGGAACAAACATACATACAAACTCCCAAACTTTCACATTTATAATATTATTAGGATAACGAGGTATTAAATACATACAATGATGGTGCAAATATATTAATTCCTATTACAAATCGGTTGACAAATTTTACTAGGTAAAACTTCGCGAAATACTATTTATAGACGGCTTACTTCACGGGTTTTGCCAATGAGTAGCTGAATATGACCAACAGGGCTATTTTGTAAAAACATGATTATCATGTTATGATATTCATACCAATACTGAATGCCTACGCTTGTACCACACCTACAGCTACCTTGTAAACGTCTAAATTAGTTATGTTTTAAAAACTAAAAATAAATGTTTCGACTAATCGAAAAGTCAAAAGCCGATATTCGTTTTTAGGGTTCCGTACCCAAAGGGTAAAAACGGGACCCTATTACTAAGGTTTCGCTGTCCGTCTATCTGTCACAGGGATGTGTATCTCATGAACCGTGATAGCTAGACAGTTGAAATTTTCACAGATTATGTATTTCTGTTGTCGCTATAACAACAAATACTAAAAACAGAATAAAATTAATACTTAAGTGGAGGCTCCCAAGCAACAAACGTGATTTTTTTTGCCGTTTTTTAAGATTATAGTACCCTTCGTGCGCGAGTCCGACTCGCACTTTGCCAGTTTTATTTAATTTTTTTATGGAACTAATCCTGTTTTATAAAGAACATTTACATAGAAGATGTTCACAAGGAGGTATACGCGTCTTATTGAGAACCTCATATTTACGTCGATTGATAAAATAAACTGAACATACTAGTACTGGTAGGCACTAGGCACATGTATTGAAACACCTAACATATGCACATATTAGAGCATTAATAATTGTGTTTGTATAATGATGACATCATGGTACATAATAATTATTACAAAGGAATTATAATTACTACTAGCAGACACGGCCACGCGTTGCTGTGTCAACAATTTGCAATAAAATAAAATTGCGACTATAATTAAAGATCTAAGCTATCCTATATCTCAAGTTGGACCAGACTGCTCACGGTGTGCCAATTTAATTTAAAATCGGTTATGTAGTTTAGGAATCCATCGCGGACAAACATCGTGACAGGAGATTTATATATATTAAGATAGGTACTTTAAGATAATGAGACGCTTTGAGATAAGATTATTGTAACGTTTACATAATATTTTTTCAATAGTTATTAGAAACCAGTTAGTATTATTATAAGTAGCGATGGGCTTGCAAGCTGTCACGTGTAGAATACTAACTACAAATATAATGACGTGCCTGCCTACCCCCACTAGACATCTTCAAAGGATCTAAGCGCCTGGAGATCTGAGAGGATGTCTACCGTACTTGGGATTACAGTCGTGATCCTATTTTTATTTATTTACTAACTGCTCGCCCCGGCTTCGCACGGGTGGTATCTGGATAAAAAGTAGCCTAAGTGTTATTCTGATGTATAAGCTATATTACTGTACAGTTTCATTTTAATCCGTTCAGTAGTTTTTGCGTGAGAGAGTAACAAACACACCCACTCACACACACCCACACTAATTCACAAACTTTCGCATTTATAATATTAGTAGGATATTAATGTATATTACTGATTAACTAAAGATATTTTTGTAAACACTATCAGCGTACAACATATTATGCCACATAACTCAAGTGCTGGCCACTTTTGGGTTTTTAGGTCATCGATCACGTATCATGGTAACGACTGTGTAGTCCTAGGCAGGCACGAACCACTAACAGTGGATTTAATTCAGAGGCGGGGCAATTTCAGCGTGATTTCACATATTTTCTCTAGATTATTCGTTTTCCGTTCAGAAGAGGGGGACTTTTATGTAATAAAATCACTTATCTACACTAACATAATAATAGAGGACGTTTCAGAAAACTAAAAAGAAAACAGAAATGTTAAGTTTTATGAGTAACTATTAGTCCTACATTAATATAATTGAAATGGGACCAACTTGGGACTATTCTCTACACAATATAAAAAAAATGATTCAAATCGGATCATTAGGTAAAAAGATATGCGTGGTCATACATTAGCGTCGACTTGAGAACCTCCTACCTTAAACCAGTAAAAAAAACTAGACCAATTTATAAAATTCTCTCACCTATCAAAAGCTACATTATCAGAGAGTAACATAGATTATATTTGACTTAAAAAAAATTAGAGATCCTTACGAAAATTGCAATAATGTAACCTAAGGTATCAAAATATGCAAAAAATCTTCATTAGTAAACCCGCCTAAACTTAGCTAGATATTATACTATATTATATTATAGCTCTTAGCATCCAATACATGGAAATGTACTTAAAGGTGGGGTCTATCAGCTTTTCAACGTATGACTTAGGATCACAAATAGGTGGTAAGATTGCACCTGATTTTACAAGTATTTATGTATGCCATTTACAATCCAAATAGCAATCACGGAATTTATAATGACCAATTATTGTATAAAAGGATGTTTTTTCTACATCATTATTTGAAACAATAATAAAAAATATATATGAATAAATGTTGTGTAAAAACAAAACTTACCGATTTAGGACTAGTAGTTTAGGTTAAAAATAATATCACAGTCACCGGCACTTTATATTCAGCCAGGCACGTCGTCACTCTATCAACGTTCGCAATACAATGACTAGCCGGCGCGCGACCGCTCAGAATTTAATATCGTTTTGTGTCGTTCAGAGTAGTCGGTAATTTTGGTGAGTCACTCGTAGCACCTATACCTGCGCTCTTCTAACCGATGGGAAATACGAGAGACGGATATAGAAAAACTAGTTTGGTGCAGTGAACACATCACTTCGTCAACCTTGAACTGACTCTTGTAAGTCGCCGTAGTAGCATTCGTTGATGACGATTATACGGTAAAGCAAGTTTTTAGGGTATCGTTGTCTACAAGAAACCCATAAAGTTACGCCATGTCCGTCCGTCCGCAGCTTAGCTCACAGACTTAGTACTAGAAAGCTGTAATTTGGCATGAATATACATAATACATTACTAATAATACATTACATATACCTAATTCACGCCGACAAAGTGGTAAAATAAAATCTGAAAAATATTTTTTTTTTCAGCTACCTCTCACGTAGTGTTTTTTTATTTCTCGAGTACGGTCAAATCGAACATTAGGTTTGGCACATGCCCACATTTTGCAGTAGTTAGCATTCCATACGTGACAGGTTGCAAACCCAGTAATTAAACACCCACCAAAAACATTCTGTAAAAAACTAGCCAAGTCTCGATGGAGCTGCTTGTTTATCTCTAAAAAGTAATGAAATCTAGACAAAGTCGTGTCAAGTCTGAGGTTCTTTACTGCGATTTCTTTATTATTATAGAATGTTGTGTGACTTGGCCGTTGAACATTCTTTATACGTTAGTGGGTACAAGACAATTTTGTTTACACGTAATGTTATATCTGTTGTAACTACCTATGTTTGTTAAGCGAGATAATAGCCAATACAGGTATTGGTAATTGAACGCAAGTGTCTTATTTTAGGCTGTTGTTGATCGTGCAACACATGCATTCAGCATTGACAATGCTGACTTCTGCTGTCTTCTTTTTGGAGCGTCAAATCGACCACCGATCTAACATAAAATAGACGTATTTTTTATACTGTTTGTTTCAGGCTCGCCTTTACATAAGTATTATTAAGCCTACAATTGACTGGTTATTGAATCAACGTTTTCTAAGTGGCAATTTTCCATCGTTAATGGGTAGCGGTTCTGGCGACAGATTGGTGCAATGGTGTCATGGAGCACCTGGTTTTGTACCCTTGTGTACTCTTCAACGGCCAAGTCACATAACATTCTATAATAATAAAGAAATCGCAGTAAAGAACCTCAGACTTGACACGACTTTGTCTAGATTTCATTACTTTTTAGAGATAAACAAGCAGCTCCATCGAGACTTGGCTAGTTTTTTACAGAATGTTTTTGGTGGGATTTCACTTCTTTTTGTAGAAACGTGGGCTTATTGATTTATTTTATTAGATTTTCTTATTTGACACAGTTTTTTTTCTTTTTATGAGTAGTTTTTTTATTATAAAAACAAATCGTAAGCGCGTTTAAAATACAGTCAGCGCCATCTAGCGACGTGTGCGGGTATCACCACCACTCTTAATTTTGAGCGAAATTAATATTTTAGTTTATTTAATTTGTTATTTGTTTATTCAATTTGTGTAATGTTCGAGTAGAATAAAGTTAATCGTTCGACTATTTCTTCTTGTAAACTTGTAAGTATAAGTAAGTATAAAAGCCAGTCTAGTCTTATCCAGAGTTTTCCTTTAATTTTATTGCGTACTAGCAGTCGGCCCCGGCGTCGCGTCGCACGGATGTAATAATGATATTATAGGTATTTTTTTTACACCTTGGGTTACATTATCGAATTTTTCATAAGGATCCCTAATAAAACTTTTAGTATCGCAAACTTTTGTCCTCTTTAAAACTGTAGTACATCACTTTGGTCTATTGTCAACAATTTCCGCAGAGTACGCGATATAAGGATTTTTTTGGGTTTTTTTCACGCGTTGGGTTACATTATCGAAGTTTTCATACGGATCCCTAATAGTTAGACATATAGTATTGCATACTTTTTTGTAAATATTGATGTCTTCTTTAAAACTGTAGTACATTACTTTGCTCTATTGTCAATAATTTCCGCAGCAAACGCAATATAAGGATTTTTTTTTTAATTTTTTCACACTTTGGATTACATTATCGATGTTTTCATACGGATCCCTAATATTTTTGAAAATATACTATAGCCTATGTTCATCAGGGATAATGTAGGATTCTAACGGTGAAAGAATTTTTCAAATCGGTCCAGTAGTTGAATATTTTATGTAAAGGCGGTATGTCGATCTCTAATAGTTTGGTTAGGCTTTTGTGTTTTCTTATCAGGGTCACCAGGTACTCCAGATCTTCGATTATCCTAGTTTTTATGGTTTTCCCTTTATGTGGCCATTAAACCCTAACTCTGTACCAAATTTCAGCTCTCTGAGTTTATGGGAAGTACTAGTTCTATTCTGATGATCATGAGTGAGTGAGTGAGTGAGTGAGTGTCTGTCTAAAATGCGAAACTTTGCTTTCGCTTAACTTCGTAACTAAATGACCTACAGACTTGAAATTTTGGATTTTAAGTATGTGATTATGGCTTACTGGATGACGAAAATTTCAGCGTTCTGGTCTTATCCAGAGGTTCTCAAATAGGGGCCTGAAAATGCGGCGAAATGGTTCCAGTAAAGGATGGTACGGCAGTGTTTGCTTCGCGCTCGACTTGGCGGGGGCACTGCCGTGCCCCCAAATAATGTGTACCTAATAGAGACTGATTACTTGGCACTAAATAATTAGTAATGGTGATATATTTCATACCATTTTTGTTTAAAAACATTGAATGCATTCGCCCCCTTTTAAGCATGTGTTTATGAATAACATCATTTAATTATCTACACTTATATAAATTAATATTGGTGGATATTTCACATCATCGCTATCTAGCCCCAAACGAAGCAAAGCATGCATGGAACCAGATCACTGATAAAATACATAAGTTGCCTTCTGGTAAGATCAGCGAAGATGTAAGTCAGGACAAATTGTTTAATTACTCAATTCAGCTATATGTTTAAATTATGGCAACATCACCTTACGCGCCATTTTATTGTGCCCCTCCGTACCCCTTAAAATCCTAGCTAAAACTCATATTTTATCACAAATTCAATAATTGTTTTTACTTAGTTTTGTACTTTGGTAAGACCAAATATTTTTTAATATATTCGAAAATCCTTTCAATTGGCAAAAGGAAAGCGGGAAGATAGAAGAAAAGATGGGCAGATGACATTATGAACATAGCTGGAAAAAGCTGGATGCGTATGGCCAAAGACAGGGACAGAAAGAAATGGAGGAGGCTTTTACTCATAGGGGGCCACATAACAATGAAAAATGTGTCAAGTGAAATAATTATAAGTGCATGCATAATTGTAAAGTGTTAAGTGGAAAATAAAGCTGTAATAATAAGAATAGTATTAATAAGACCAAATATTTCTTGTGATAGAGCTTATTCTAGCTGTTACAGGGACAATTTTAATAGTCCGGTCTTACCCTAACACGGTCTAATCTTTTCCTTGCCATTCTGAATAATTATGCTCTGTTTGATCTTTCATAAATCATCAACCATGGAGTTTATCAAATCATTACAAATAAGAAATGAGATGACATTGCGTTCTAAAAGAGTAACCAGGCAATACAAAAAAATAATTCTAAGACTGTTAAGGTTTTTTTAAATATAGTCCGATCTTATCAGAAATCACCTTACAACCAACTGAGCTGTGAGGCCAGTTACTGTCACTAGTTTGTAGGTATATCTACCTACTTCTAATTATTGAATTGTAATCAAGTAAAAACATTGGAGGTAGTTTGTGTAGATAGGTACGAAGTGACCCAACTGGTCAAGGTAGCACTTCGTACCTATCTTTTGCGAGTTCTCTTCCTAATCACACCTCATAAAAACTTGGGGCAGCAGGTGTATGTTCAAAACTGGTTATTACGTAAAACTGTACAACAAAAACTATTTCTAGACAAAAAACAATTTACCAACAATCGAAGGACCTAGATTAGATCCACGACTAGTCATTGATTCGATGGGGCAAGGTCAAATCGTAATTTATTTTTTGGAACGCGGGAAATAGTTCTAAGTTTCATTTAGATAATTTAGCACAGACATTATTATGTTTTTACATAAGATACTCACGTTTACACGAAGATAGGTGTAAATATTGCAATAATTTCCGGACCGGCAGAACACGCGGTGACAGCAAGCAACGGAACGCAACACAAGGCACAAAAAAAATGTTTGCGATTAGAGATGGGGTAGGCGCAATATTGTTTTTGTTGATAGTATCGATTGTGTTGATCAAAGAATCGAGTCAAAATATGGATAGAAGGAGGTGAATGACACATAAATATATAGAACCACGACTGTAATCTTCAAGTACGGTAGACATCCTCTCGGATCTCCAGGCGCTCAGATCTTTGAAGATATTTAAAGAGGTTTATCAGAGGTACGTCTAACTGGTTTTCTCATGATGTTTTCCTTCACCATCTTGAACTTTTATTTTTGATGACATAAATAAGACGCTTAATGTTAATAATCTTAACCTACCTAACTAACCTACCTACATTTTTATGCGTTCATTGTTTGCTTATTTTCTAATTTTTATCTTCTAATGGAACCAATAATAGTATTGATGTTAATTTAAGTTCTTAAGTTTTACTCCAAATTAATAAAATCAAAATCTCATACCAAGGTTTAAATTTCAAATAAATATCCACTCTCCTAAAAATCTGACTTTTTTCATCATTGAATAAGTATGGGTTATTAATCCTAAAAATATTATAAATTTGCAAAAGTTTGTGATTGTATGGCTGTGTGTGTGTGTGTGTTTGTTACTCTTTCGCGCAGCGGAGCGGATTAAAATAAAACTTTACAGTAATATAGCATATACATCAGGATAACACATCAGGCTACTTTTTATCCAGGTACCACCCGTGCGAAGCCGGGGCGAGCTGCTAGTAAACTTATAAAGTTGTCAATGTGCTTAAAGTGGAAATGTTGGGTGCAATGAATTACTCGATTTAATATAGACAAGTTTAGACCAACCCTATTATTTTTATGTAAAAAAATTATATGTTAAAGATTTGAATGATTTATTATCGTATGTACTTGTACATACGTTACCTAAATACTATACATAATGGAAAAGTGTTAAATGATGATCATGCATGAATTGACTAATAATTTACATTGAGCTTAATGTACTACGTACATAATTTATTAATCGGGTTCGATTTTGAATTAGACTGAACACTGACAATGCTATTGACATCCAATACTAAAACTTGCTGTCAGTGTCAATGTCAGTTAACTCAAAATAACAAAAGTTTATAAAAGTCAGTTGCCTTCGATGCGTTCGTTTGGTTGGGGGTGATTTGATTGAATTGTGTCAAGTTTCAGTAAAAATTGTTTAGGAAAATTAATTGGAAAATTAAAATACTTATCGAATATGTCCGCAAATATCACAGAGATCGGCGCGCAGAAAGTAAAGAGCGTCGCAACTGGTCAGGTAAAGATTAGATTAGTCGGAAAAATAAAATTAGAATTTTATTTTTCCGACTTTAGAAAGTTTTTCCGGGCAACTAGGTACTGAAGTTTAGTATGTAACTGTTGGTTCATGCCGACATATTTTAAATTTGGTTGAATTTAAATCGAAAGTTTGTGTTTGCATTGCTATAAATCCTAGCCTACCTACTGTTTTTAGTTTCGTAAAAACCTTTTATGTGCCTACATAGTTATCTACCTACCTAAATCTAGTAATATTCAAAATAGTTATATTTGAAATGAAAGTTTGTGAGTATGTTTCTGTTGGATGTTTGTGGCTCAACATCAATCAACATCAATCACGACCAAACAAACGGATTTGGACGTCGAAAGTAACTCCTGTATGTCTGTCTGTGACGTTTTCACAGCCAAACCTCGGCAGCTAAAATGATATTTCATATAGGGATAGTTAGAAATCTTTGGACAGACTTATGTTGCTTAAGCTACCCTCAGATTCAAGAAGACAACAAGATTAACTATATAATATAATGATACCAATAAACCTCAACAAACTTGAATTTGTTTTTAGTTTATCTAAACATAATTATTTTGTTACAGACGGTGGAATTGCGGAGTTTCTGGGAAGACCAGAATGTAGCCATTGTGTTCTTCCGAAGGTGGGGCTGCATGCTGTGCCGACTGTGGGCAAAGGAGGTAAATATATCCTAAGCTGCGCTTACCAACAAAAGCATTTAATTTTTTATATAAAAAATATAATCATCATCATAATCAGCATTTCTCATCCCACTGCTGGGTATATATAGGCCTCATTTGATGCACTACATTTGTGCATGAAAAAAAAAATCTACATTTATACATCTTTTTTACAGAAAAAATATTATACTATCCTAGTAATATCATAAATGCTAAAGTTTGTGAGTTTGTATATATGTTTGTGCCTCAATCAGGCCTAAACGACAAAATGGAATAAGATGAAATCTTCGTTATTGTATTATATAGAGTTTTCACTAGTTATTGTATTATTTGACAGCTTGGCGAAATAGCTCCAGTTCTCCAGAAGAACAACATCAAGCTGATCGGCATAGGGGTTGAGGAGGTGGGCTCTGCGGATTTTGTCAACGGAAAGTTCTTTGATGGAGGTGAGTTGTCGGAGTTACCAAAATTTTTTGTCCCCAACAGGATCGCGACTGTAATCCCCAAATACGGTAGACATCCTCTCAGATCTTCAGACGCTTAGATCCTTTGAAGATGTCTAGTGGGGGGTAGTCAGAGGCACGTCCGATCATTATATTTCGCAGTAGCATTCCATACGTGACAGGTTTCAAGACTATAATATAGTATGGTTCGTGCACGTGTTAATGCGCATATAAATTTATGAAATAGAAAAATACATTGATGCACGGCCAGATTTGAACTCACGACCTTCGGATTAAAAGTCGGTAAGCGAAATATCCGAACTAAAAATTTTCTTCTCGCTTCTCTACAACTCGTTCCTAGCTCTACTCGATTCTCGCTAATCGGGACAAGTGGGACAAGTGCCTTAATTCGCATTTCAATTTTTTTATCATTATGCGTCAGAATCTATTTATGGTAATTTCGTTTTCCGAGTGGTACCTCGAATTTCAATATGAAGATCGTGCGTTCGAATCCCGGCGTGCATCAATGGATTTTTCTGTTGAAAAAATTATATGCGCATCAAAAACACGTGCTTAAAACGGTGAAGGAAAACATCGTGAGGTAACCAGTTAGTATTCTTATAAGCGGCGATGGGCTTGCAACCTGTCACGTATGGAATGCTAACTATTGCAAAATGTGGGCATGTGCCAAATATAATGTTTGGACGTGCCTCTGACTACCCCCACTAGACATCTTCAAAGGATCTAAGCATCTGGAGATCTGAGAGGGTGTCTATCGTACTTGGGGATTACAGTCGTGATCCTATTTTTTTTGTATCTTTACATACAACTGATAGTTGGTTACGTGATTGATAGGTAGCTAGTTTCAAAGTGATCCTTGTGATTTTATTGAAATAAATGATTTTTGACTTTGACTTTGACTTTGCTAGGTATTGTAATGGTACGTACTTGGTTAGTACCTACTTTTAATTATTATTCTTGTTTGAGCGTTCACCTTGTTCTTACGGCGCCACACGAGCTCTACATAGCATTAAGGCGCTCCCAGTCGACGATTATTTTTGTTCGAAACGAAAAAAGAAATTCTTGTGAACAAGCCACATCTCCTATTTTATAATGTATAGTATATGTGAATAAAGATGTACCCATCTTTAATCACTTCAATAAATAATCCTACCGACCGCTGCAATGACGACAAACACACGTCGGCGCGTAGTCCGCCTTAGCTTTTCGTATAAATTAATGATATAAATTTTGTATAATTACTTATCAAAAATCTATTCTAATAGAATTGTAGATCTACATATTACCTATCTTTAACAATAAATCACAAGTTGATTTTAATAGTAGGTATATAAAATATTTCGATCATAAATTCTAAAACGTATCATTTTGAAATAATATCTTTATCGTGAAAAGTTTCTGCTATTATGTTTTCAGCTTAATAGAAATCTAGGTAGGAACCTGAAGTAATATACTTATAAAAATAGGAGATGTGGCTTGTTCAGAAGTATTTCTTTTTTCGTTTCGAAAAAGAGCAATCGTCGACTGGGAGCCCCTTAAGGAAAGGATAATTGAAAAAAATTATAGGCCCCAAGCTGTGTTTGTTGGCTGATTCTTCTAGACAATGGTCGCGAGGAACAGGCGTAGCTTCACCTAGCTCCTAAGACGTTTCAAAGTGATCCTTGTGATTTTATAGAAATAAATGCTATTGGAATTTGAATTTTGTACTTCAATCTCACGACCGTCGAGTCGGTGCAAGTCGGACTCGCGCACGAAGGGTTCCGTACTATTATCTATAAAAAACGGTAAAAAAATCAGTTTGTTATATTAGAGCTCCGCTTAAATATTTATTTTATTCTGTTTTTAGTATTTGTTGTTATAGCGGCAACAGAAATACAGCATCTGTGAAATTGCAACTCGCTCAAGCTATCACGGTTCATGAGATTCAGCCTGGTGACAGACGAGACAGCGGAGTCTTAGTAATAGGGTCCCGTTTTTACCCTACGGTACCCTAATAATCATTTTGTTTAAATGAGACCGGAATTAACGGGCAAGGTCGACCATTGTTGTTAACCTTGTAAACCTTTACAATAACACGTTTAGACGATGTTTACATTTTTCCATAAACAAAAATCAACCTAATGGTGGCCCCTATGTTAATAGTTGTGTTTACAATCTTTAAATATATTTATCATAATTTGCGTAATCTGTCTGTGTGAGTCTGATTTGTAGTGATTATATCATATAATGTTTCTATCTTATCAAAATTTATAGGTACGTGATGGATAAATCAAATCTAGTACAGTTGTTCTATCTTACGAAGGCGGGCGAGCTGTACTAGTAGTTGTGATGTGTATATACACGCTCTAGCCTATGTTACTCAGAGATAATGTAGTGTTCTAATGGTAAACAGTTGTTTTTGGTATTATTCCATACAAATATACAAAACATCTTTCCTCATAATAATATTAGTAAGTACCAATAGATTATTACACTCATAATAACTTTTGAATAGTATGGAATTTGGGAATGGTATAATTAAAAAAGTAATTTACAGGTACTGGCTACTATATGGCCTTGAAAATGAAGTGATTATTTTGGATTAGGATTAATACCCAGGTACGAATACTGTGGTCTAGTTTGTACAGGCGGCGTTACCTACTATACCATATTTTAACATGGAAAAGTACTTAGTAACTGTAATAGTTGGACATAATTATGGTATTGCTGACTTATTTGTTTATATTGATGTATTCTTTAAAACTGCAGTAGGTACATCATTTTGCTCTATTGTCAATGAATTTTGCAGCGTACGCGATATAAGGAATTTTTTGCTTTTCATTCACGTACGTTATCGAAGTTTTCATACGGATCCCTAGAAAGAAAAAAGAAAGAAAAACGTTTATTCATACCACCACAATAATATAAAAAGAAAACATAAAATAAATTAAAAACAGATGTAACAAAATAAATAAATAAATTCAACAGAAAACGGTTATTAGTTGTGTGGTGGTGAAAAGGTCTAAAGCTCAGCATATACTGTTCGCGCGCATTCTGCACACGACACCAAGACAGCGGAGCGGTAGGCGCGCGGAGCGAGGGACGAGGACAGTCGCCGGCCGGCGCTCGCGCCAGCCGGCGGTCAACAGAGACCACCATTTCACTACACTAGATAGACGCCCGTACTTACCTTAGAATCAGTGTCCATTTAAATTTACCTGTACATATTTCTTTACATCGATTATAATAGTTTCTACATAACTATCTGGTTTTGTTTCCTAACAAAAAGTGGCGACCGTGACAGGACACTGTTCTAAGACTTTCTAAAACCGGTGCGCGTCGACGTGTTCGAAATCGGCCGCGTCATTCTCGAACAAAGGACTTGAACTTTGAACTTGCGTTGGAGTTGGAGCGAAGGAGACAAATTTCTGGATTTTGGAGCCCGTGAGACACCGTCGTGATCCAGAGGCCACGTCCAGGGAAGTCAACCCTATTCCTTATTATTTAAATCGTTCCCAACTACAATATCCTTCATTTAAAATCGCTTTGTGTTTGTGCGCAGCGGCCGCTTTGCCACGCATACATTGCCGTTAGGTATATCCCAGCTGTATTCTAGGAATATCTAATCTATTTAATACGGCACGCTTATAGCGATAGTTCATAAACATAAAATAATATTTCCTGCGTTCTTAATTACCTAATTTAAATAATATCGTTTCCTATTTCTTTGCTAAAACACAATTCCATTTTGCTAAAATAAATCGTAATATTCTGCTTCATATTCTATTCTATTACATACAAGCTAAGTCATATTTAAAATACAGCATCACCTAGCTTCGGCTATTGCACATTCTAGATCTTTCTATGCCTTTCTGCCTATGTAAAAGCCTTATCGCTAGATAGCATTTTCATCCGATATTAAAGGAATCTTGCTGAATAATTCCAGCTCACAAAGCGCGCGGGGTCGAAGCGTTGTTCCTACATCGCGGCGCCTACGCAAGCTGTTTCGCGCGCATTCCAAGCTGTGTTGGTGTGTTGGCATATGCTGCGGGCTCGACGGCGACTGGATTTGGAGGTACTCTCTCCTAAACAGGTGTGAGTACACATTTATTTATTGGATTGTTAGCGTGCCCAAGTGATTAGGTAGTATTTAATAAGACAAAATGGTTGGATCGGAAACTAAAACTGCAAGTATTGCAGAGGAGAAGGTTGAATTGACTAATCTAATTAAGCAAAGAGGTATAATTAAAGGACGGTTAACTAAGTTTTCTGAGTACGTGTCTACTGCACAATGTTTAAAGGAAATACCTTCCGTAAAGTACAAAGAATTAGAATTAAAATTAAATAAATGCCAATTATTATTAAACGATTACGAGGTTATTCAAGATAAAATCGATCTTTTGCATACAGATTCTAATGAACAGGTTAAAGAAAGAGATGTACTGGAAAATCAGTTTCTTAGCTTAATATCCAATTGTCAAGAGCTTTTGGATAATCGACCCAATAAAAATCAAGGGGAAGTAAACCCCGGGGTTGATTTTAGTAGCTGCCAGACTTCTCATTCTAATCCAATCAAGTTGCCAACCATTAAATTACCAACTTTTGACGGCAGCTATTTACATTGGTTGGAATTTAAAGACACATTCGAATCAGTAATAAATTGCAATGAAGGAATTCCTCAAATAAATAAATTTCATTATTTGCGTTCCTCGCTTGAAGGAAGTGCATCCGTGGTAATAAAATCCATAGAATTTAGTGCAAAAAATTATAAAATAGCATGGGATCTGTTATGCGAACGATTTGATAACAAAAATATATTAATTAACAATCATCTCAAGTCGTTATTTAGTATCGAACCTTTGCGTACTGAATCATTTAAAGCATTACGCTTTATCGTTGATCATGTATCTAAACATCTTCGTGCTCTTGATTCTCTCGGGCAGCCTACTGATAAGTGGGATGCTTTGATAATATTTATGGTCTCGGCAAAGTTAGACATTAACACGAGTAGAAAGTGGGAAGAATACAAATGCAATCTAAGCGATTTACCGTTGTTAAGCGAGTTTCATTCATTCCTGCGTAGTCGTGCGGACATATTGGAAACTGCATACTGTAATAATGTTAATCGGTTTGACAAATCAGCTGATAGCAAACCAAAACCTAACACGCAAGCCAAAAGCTTTGTAATGTCTCACGAAAGGAAGGAGAAAATTAGTTGTGTTATATGCAATGACTGGCATTATTTGTATGAATGTCCTAAGTATAAGATGATGAATGTAGATGAACGAGTCAGTGAAGCTTCTAGATTAAAGTTATGTAAAAATTGCTTACGCAGTGGTCATAATTCGTTTCAATGCAAACTTAAAGCTATGTGTCTCACCTGCAAAAGGAAACATAACACGCTTCTTCATCAGACTTATTCTGAAGAAACACAGCCATCAACTTCTTCCACGCTGTCTGTCGCTATGACGTCAGCCACGTCAACCGGCCAAGTGCTGTTATGTACGGCCTTAGTAAATATTGTGGTTAATAATAAAACTTACCTAGCTCGTGCACTGCTAGATACGGGAAGTCAGTCCTCATTTATTACCGAAAGGTTGAAGGAAAGAGTGGGGTTGTCGATTGATAGTTCCCATGCAGTGAAGGTATATGGGATCAATGATGTGGTATGTAACGTTTCCAAGAATTGTCACATTAAATTAAAATCAAGAGTCATGTCTTTCGAAATTGATGTTAGATGCCTAATAGTACCGCGCATAACAGGTAATTTGCCAAACTCTGCTATAGATACTGAGTATCTAAATTTGCCTAATAATATTAAACTTGCCGATCCTAATTATTTTTCTCCTGCTGAGGTAGACATCCTCTTAGGAGCAGATGTATTTTGGGATATAGTCGGCACCAATTTAATAAGACTCGGTCCTAACAAACCGATTCTTCAAGAGTCTAAGCTCGGATGGCTTGTAGGTGGTCCCTTGATAATAAGTCAGTCAATCCCTGAAGTCTATTGTAACTTCTCTCAAGAAATAAAAGATTCCTTAGAAAAATTTTGGAATATTGATGACTTACCGCTTACTAAGACATATTCAATAGAAGAGCAACTCTGTGAAAATCATTTTGTAGATAATTTTTCTCGTTTGCCTACTGGCAGATTTTCTGTTAAAATACCTATGAAAGAAGAACCTGAAAAATCACTCGGTGATTCTTATTTTATAGCAAAAAGGTGCTTGGAAAGCCTAGAAAAGAAATTTATTAAATATCCAGCACTAAAAGAAAATTATAAAGATTTCATAAACGAATATGCGCAGCTAGGGCATCTAACAAAAATAGATAGACCAGAATTTGGCTACTACATGCCACATCATGCAGTGATACGTGAGAAGAGTGAAACCACTAAGCTGAGAGTGGTGTTCAACGCGTCGTCTAAAACTCACTCAGGGAAGTCGCTCAATGATATACAAATGGTCGGCCCAGTAGTGCAAAGTGATCTGATATCAATACTTTTACGCTTTCGTTTGCATAGATATATCCTAACTGGAGATATTGAGAAGATGTTTCGGCAGACGGAAATTTCGCCGGGTCAGCGTCATCTGCAGCTTATATTGTGGCGTGAAGAAACCCATCGCAAAATTGATGTACTGCAACTCAATACAGTAACATATGGCACGGCTTCAGCGCCGTTTCTAAGTTCTCGTTGTCTTCTTCAACTAGCCAATGAATGTAATGATAAATCTATTGCTCGCATTATTCAAAGCGATTTTTACGCTGATGACCTGAATACAGGCTCAGACACGGTTAACGGCCTAAAATACATTTATAAAAATGTTGTAGATGTTTTAAACTCTGCATGTCTACCACTAAGAAAGTTTCGGACAAACTGTCCTCAATTATTCGATAATGAAATCGATTCTTCTAAATCAATGGATTTCAATAAGGAATCCACTGTTCTGGGTCTGAACTGGTCACCCAAAGCCGAACATGAACGTTTATTTCATGCTGGTCCACAACATCTCTTAGCCTCTATTAGAGAGAGATTCTGGCCTATAGGAGGCAGGCACTTGGCCCGCAGCACGACTAAGCAGTGCATGATTTGCTTTCGCTTACGCGGACAAACATTGCAGCCTTTAATGGGCAACTTACCTGCCGAGAGGAGCTACTCCGCGTACCCTTTCTATTCGTGTGGGGTCGATTTTGCCGGACCATTTATGATTTCTAGCCGAAAGGGAAAGGGCAACCGTATATCAAAATGTTATCTGTGTTTATTTATATGCCTTGCATCCAAAGCAATTCACCTTGAGTTGGTCAGTGACTTAAGTACGGAAGCATTCATTTTGTCTTTACGAAGATTTGTTTCTAGAAGAGGCAAACCTCATTCTATTTTCTGCGACAACGGTTCAATTTTTAAGGGCGCTTACAATGAAATAAATAGAATACTCAAATCCAGTCGTAAGTCTGTGTCCAATTTCGCCTCAAATGAAGACTTTAGATTTGTGTTTAGCCCCGCGTATTCACCTCATTTTGGAGGTATTTGGGAGGCTGGAGTAAAGTCCGCCAAGCATCATTTACGCCGTGTAGCTGGTAATGCTTCCTTAACCTTTGAGGAGCTAGCTACGTTGTTCGCGCAAATAGAAGCGATTTTAAATTCCCGTCCTCTAACTCCTTTATCTTCCGACCCTACTGATCCTTCTCCTTTGACTCCGGGGCACTTTCCGATTGGGCGACCTCTCACTTCGGTACCGTCGCTACCCATCACTTCGAAACACCCCAACCGATACCAGCTCATCGAGCAACTAAGGCAACACTTCTGGGAGAGGTGGCGCCGGGAGTTTGTGGCGGAGCTTCAGCAACGGACCAAGTGGAGAACAAGGCAGCGAGAACTTCGGGTCGGAGATCTAGTAATACTCAAGGAAGAAAATCTTCCTCCATTACAATGGCGTCTAGCACGCATTAGCCGATTATATCCTGGAACTGATGGTATCAGTCGAGTCGCAGATATCCTCACTACAAAGGGTATCATAAGAAGAGGAATCCATAAGTTTTGCGTAATTCCTACCGAGGAAGAAGCAAAAATGGCAGCTGATGACGAGGAATCTACTGATGATAGCAATCCAACCAAGGAAGCTTCAGATCCTTTCAACAAGTCAATGGCTGCACTAGAAGACATGAATGGCTCTTACTCTTTGAAAGCACAGCAAGCTTTCAAGGCCCCGGAGGATGTTCGCGCGCATTCTGCACACGACACCAAGACAGCGGAGCGGTAGGCGCGCGGAGCGAGGGACGAGGACAGTCGCCGGCCGGCGCTCGCGCCAGCCGGCGGTCAACAGAGACCACCATTTCACTACACTAGATAGACGCCCGTACTTACCTTAGAATCAGTGTCCATTTAAATTTACCTGTACATATTTCTTTACATCGATTATAATAGTTTCTACATAACTATCTGGTTTTGTTTCCTAACATATACTACAACATGTTACCATGTTGCAGCGCTGGTATTCTGCTGAGACCAGTTTTGATTTCACGGACATAAAGACACAGAGTAGCTAAACATAAAATATAACACACATTAACCTAAACACCATTTATAATAATAATTAACTATAACATAACACAAAATAACACAAAATAGCACACTAGAGAAGAACAACATAAAGAAAAATAAAAATATCGACAGTACACTTACAATTTAATAACTATATAGCTGATAATGCTAACTATGCAACTTGAGACCCGGCTACAGGTGGAACAGAGAGCAACGTACTTACCCACTTTTTACAAGAGCAGTACCGCCTCTACTACTCAAGGTTGGTTAGTTTGTATTAAAAATACATGCTGTTTTAATTTTATCCTAAATAAATTAACATTAATTAAATTTTGTATAGGAGGTGGAATAATATTCCAACACTTGGTAGAGGCATAGCAAAAACTACCTTGAAAAGCTGCTGAACCATGCAGCGGCGTTGCCAAAAGAAGACTAGAAGCAGCTCTACTCCCATCACGAAACCATTTTAATTTATTGTAGAGATACTCTGGCTTCCGACTCTTTATGACACCAAATAAAAGCACAGAAAAATGTAGGTATCGCCTCCAGGACATTTTGAGTAACTTGGATTTATTAATAAAAGGTGTAACGTGAGCTCTAGGAGGAACAGAGAAGCAATACCTAGCACAGTTAGACCTATAGTAGACCCTAATAGTTAGACCTATAGTATTATTGACTTATTTGTAGATATTGATGTCCTCCTTAAAACTGTAGTACATCACTTTGCTCTTATGTCAATTATTTCCGCAGCATACGCGATTATAAAGATTTTTTTGGATTTTTTATCACACGTTGGGTTACATTATAGAAGTGTTCATACGGATCCCTAATAGTTAGACATATGGTACTTTTAACTTATTTGTAGATATTGATGTCCTCTTTAAAAATGTAGAACATTACTTTGCTCTATTGTCAACAATTTCCGCAGCGCACGCGATATAAGGATTTTTATTGGATTTTTTTTCACACTTGGGGTTATTTATCGAAGTTTTCGTACGGATCCCTAACGTTTTTGAAAATATTCTATAGCCTATGTTCATCCGAGATAATGTAGGATTCTAATGGTGAAAGAATTTTTCAAATCGGTCCAGTAGTTTCGGAGCCTATTCGATACAAACAAACAAACATTGTTTGTTTGTTTGTTTGTATCAATCAATCAAATCTTTCCTCTTTATAATATTAGTATAGACAAACATACAAAATATTACTAGAAAAAATTAGGAATCCCGACTAAAACTTTAATAATGTAACTAAATAAAATTGTAATAATTGTAATTTGTCATGATACATTTTTGATGTCATTAAAATAATAATAATAATAATAATAGTAATAATGTCAAAATACAGTCAAACACGGAAATAATTAAGTACATTTAAAATAAATAAAAGAAATAATAAATAAAAATAAATTATGAATTAATTAATTGAGATTTTTATCATTCATGAAATCGTCTATGGTATAGTAACATTTGCTTACTAATAACTTCTTAAGCTTCCCCCGAAACAACGAACATGGCATATCTCTCATTTACTGCGGGAGATTATAAATGAAAGGAGCCATACAGAATATACTCCTCCCTAAAGCGACACGAAGTTCGCCGGGTTAGCTTGTCTTATCTTCTATAATATAAAAATGAATCGCAAAATGTGTTGGTAAGCGCATAACTCAACAACGCCTGGACCAATTTGGCCAATTCTTTTTTTTAAATGTTCGTTGAAGTTCAAGGATGGTTTTTACGGCTTGAAAAATTCGAATAATTGCCGAAAAACCCTAAAAACAGCCCTATTCTTTTTCCCATACATAAGTTTTCTAACTAAAACGTAGAGTCAATTTGAGCTTTATTGCTATTGTATAAAGTTCACTGTTGTCTAAGTAATGTAGGTGTGTTCCTAACGTCATTTAAAATGCATCAGCAAAAGTTGAAATCTTTAAGGGAACGGGAACGGGAACGGGAACGGGATCTTAAGACAACATTTGTTAATTCTAAAGCGATACAAAGTTCGCGGGTCAGCTTGTTATGAATAACTATGAAAACTAAACTAGACTAAACTAAAACTAGAAAAATTGAACTATGGACTAGGATTCATAGGAGCTCTTACGATATACAATCAGTCGATTAGATACGTCGACGGTTTAGTAAATTTGTAAGTCCGTCTGTCACAGATAAGTGAGCAGCTAATCTACTGTGAATGTAGGTAGGTATACATATACAGGTGTATTAAGATCTCCTAAAAACTGAAACTGGATGTTCAGTTTACAGTCATACATCTTAAACAATTTTCGTCAAAAAAACGATATTAAGTGGATAGATACAACCCGGTCACAATATTTGTGCACCTGAACTCGTGACGTCATGGGTACGGGCGAGGCGGGAGAGAGAGAGAGCGGGAGAGGCGCCGCATTCCAGCGAGGTGCACAGATATTCTGACCGGGTTGTAGATACTAATAGAATACTAATATAAGTTATATTACTATTATTTATTTTATTATACGTAAAATGTTAAAATAAATTTTATGTTATAAATCATGTCTCTACTATTAGGTATTTAAATTGATGGGAATTAAAATGCAATTAGAATAGAAAAGAATAGACGATTATTTTTCATCCAATTAACTACTTACTAACGTAATTGTTCCTGTACGGTAGTTAGATCAATTATTGCTTGTTAGTTATTATTTAATTGCTACCAATTCTAACGATTTTTCGTTTTAATTTTATACCATCCTAATATCCTAATAATATTATAAATGTGAAAGTTTGTGAGTTTGTATGTATGTTTGTGCCTCAATCAGGACTAAACGACAAAACGGATTAAGATGAAATTTGCTGTAGATATAGATACAATGCCCGAATAAAACATAGACTACTTTAAAATAAGAAATACATCCCCAAAATGATAAAAAACGCAAAAGGGATGATTTTGGTATAGATGGCGCTGGTGTACAACGTCTGTCACGGGTCGGCTAGTTTTACATAAAGATTCAAGTTACATTCGAGCCACTGTACTGTCACTAAGCACTTCCTATATTTGACAGGCTTTACAAATCAGTTGGTAATAACACTGCCTTCAGCGCTGTGGTTTGTGGATTCGATTCCCATCCAAGACACTTGTGTGATGAACATGGATGTTTGTTCTGTGATAATAATGTACTTAAAAAGTAGGTACTTATGTATTATTACAACAACGGGAAATTACTCACGTAAATGATAAATTGTCAATGAGGACACCGACAATGTTTCGATTCATCTAGAGAAATCTTCTTCAGGGTGAGTGGACCATAACGCGCGCGCTACCCTGCTCGCATTGCATTGTGTAGTACAACTCACGAAAGTTTTGAAAGTGAAATAGGTACTTGTCTTTACAAAAAAAATATGAATAAGTAGGTATTCTAAAGGTGTGACCAGACATAGCGCGGCATTTGAGTATTTGAAAAAGAACCGGCCAAGTGCGAGTCGGACTCGCGCACGAAGGATTCCATACCATTATCAATAAAAACGGCAAAAAAAACATATTTGTTTTATGGGAGCCTCCCTTAAATATTTATTTTATTCTGTTTTTAGTATTTGTTGTAAGAGCAGCAACAGAAATACGTTATGTGTGAAAATTTCAACTGTCTAGCTATCACGGTACATGAGATACAGACTGTTACAGGCAGCCCTGTGACAGACAGACGGACCGCAAGTCTTAGTAATTGGATCCCGTTTTTACCCTTTGGGTACGGAACCCTAATTAAGTGTAATCTTCGATAGTACACAGAGGCCCGGGCGGACAGCAAGTCTATATTAATATTGACTGGCCTCACAGCTCAGTTGGTAGTAACTCTGCCTTCTGCGCTGTAGGTTGTGGGTTCGATCCCCACCCAGAGCAAATATTTGTGTGATGAACATAGATGTTTGTTCTCTGTCTGGGTGTTAGTATGTATTATATAATATACCTATGTAAAGCCGTGTTGGCCGAGTGGGATGCACCTCGACTTTCAATCTGAAGGTCGTGGGTTCGAATACCGGCGTGCATCAATGGATTTTTCTGTTCGAAAAATTTATATGCGCATCAAGAACACGTGCTTACAACGGTGAAGAAAACATCGTGAGGAAACCAGTTAGTGTTCTTTTAAGCGGCGATGGGCTTGCAACCTGTCACGTATGGAATGCTAACTACTGCAAAATGTGGGCATGTGCCAAATATAATGTTTGGACGTGCCTCTGACTACCCCCACTAGACATCTCCAAAGGATCTAAGAGTCTGGAGATCTGCGAGGATGTCTACCGTACTAGGGGATTACAGTCGTTTACAAAAAAAAATATACGTTTTCTATCATCAGTTATCTAATTCTCATAGTACAAGCTTTGCTTACTCTGGATGGATCATGAAAATCGGTTCAGCCGTTCTTGAGTTATAAATGGTGTAAGTAACACGACGGTTTATTTCAATTCCAGATCTATATTATGTTGAGAACATATCAACATATCAAATGCTCGGCTTCAAGCGTTTCAATGTGATGTCCATAATCACTTCACTCTTCTGGAAGCAGTCGAGGGAAGCCATCTTCAAGGGAAGAGATATGCGTATGTATTATTAGATACCGCGCGCGTTGCGCCTACCCTCATGTTAAGTAAATAATCTAAAAAACCGGCCAAGTGCGAGTCGGACTCGCGCTCGAAGGTTCTAATAAACGCCAAAAAAAACACGTTTGTTGTATGGGAGCCCCACTTAAATATTTATTTTATTCTGTTTTTAGTATTTGCTGTTATAGCGTCAACGGAAATACTTAATCAGGGAAAATTTCAACTGTCTAGCTATCACGGTACATGGGATACAGCCTTGTGACAGACAGACGGACGGGCAGACAGACGGACAGCGAAGTCTTAGTAATAGGGTCCCGTTTTTACTCTTTGGGTACGGAACCCTAAATTTGAAGTTACATAGGTTACTACATTTTAATACGACCAGACCAGCAGGGCTATTTTGTAAAAACATGATTATCATGTTGAATGCAATAACCTAATGTTAGAGAATACCTAATCTGTACACTTTTCATAGTAACTATTCACAGTTTATGCACCTATACCTACGCTTCTGCGTAGGTATTGTATTGGAAGCGTAGGTATAGGTGCCTAAACAGTATAAAAAGCGTAGGTATAATGGCATTCAGTACCATAACATGATAATCATGTTTTTACAAAATAGCCCTGCAGTAGAAGTTGCAGCTTTCAAACAAAAAATCGGTCCATTAATTTAGAAGCTATGATGCCACAGACTGACACACAGATGAACAGACACGTCAAACTTGTAACACCCCTCTTTTTGCGTTGGGGGTTAATAAAGCAAAAAATGGCCAGTTGTATTTATTTTGTTATTAAGTAGAACCCATGTTTGGGTACGAAGCCAGAGCGGGCAGCTAGTTGTAATATAACGGATATCGCAGACATTGAAACGGACACGAACGGCGACGGTTTGCAAAATGGCGGCCTGATAGCTGTCAAAAACGGAAAAGAAACGCTCCATTTCACGCAGGTCGGCCCCGCGGATAGGATGTCCAACGCTGAGATTCTTGAGGTTAATTGTCGTTCAGTTGTGTTTACTGCGTTCTTGAGAAATGGTAAATAAGTTAAACTAAAGTGTTTTATCGAATCTAAACGAAATGAAAACGTTATTTGGCTCCAACTCGGTTTATCAATAAAATTGTTAATGGATTTTTTAGATTCAAAATGATTTATATGATTCCAATTAAAAAACAGTTCCAGAGAACCGTCTTTTTCGAAATCTACCATTTCTTTAGGTCGCGGTTAGAGAGGGCCATTTTTCGAAAATATAAACTAAGTAATATTACAAGTGTTTAACTATAATTATTCTTAAAGTTAGTAGGTGAGCTACGGATACACTTGGGGACATTTTGTCTTGCAACATGCCCCGCAACATTTTGCAAGACGCGGGATATATTGCTTACCGCAACATTTGAGTAGTGTGGCCTGTAAATGTCCCGCGTCTTGCAACATTTGCTACATTTGAGTAGTGTGTCCTGTAAAAAGTTCCACACCATTGTCCCCGATACATTAACGTAGTTATTGAGCAAACATGTTGCGGAACGTGTTGATCCATTTGTTCCCTTGTATACCTAGGTTGAACCTAATAACAAAACTGAATAAAAAGATGATTTTTAAGACACTTGTAATATTTATCTGTAGTTTTCGAAAAAAAAGGTCTCATGTATTTCACTAGTGTTGTTCTTGTATTTAGATCTAGGCGGGGACTTGAAGGGAGATTGGGTGCAAGTAGGTGGGGCCCTGGTGGTGGAAAAGGGTGGAAACCTACTCCGCCATTTTGTGCAAACCGGTCCGGGGGAGCATCTACCTAATTTGGAGATTTTGAAGGTGAGAATGTTATATGAAATAGGATAACGACTGTAATCCCCAAGAACCGTAGACATTCTTTCAGTTCTCTACGCGATAAGATCCTTGAAGATGTCTGAAGGGTATTCAGATTCAGAGGGACGCCCAAAAATGTGGCACATGCCCACATTATGCAGTACTTAGCATTCCATACGTGACGGGTTGCAAGTCTATCGCTTCTTATGAGAATACTAACTGGTTTCCTAATGATGTTTTTCTTCACCGTTTTAAGCATGTGTTATGCGCATCATATGTATACATTTATCGAAAAGAACAATCCATTGATGCACCTCTGGGATTCGCACTCCCGACCTTCGGGTGGAAACTTTGGGGGGAGGGGTTATTTTTGGAGGGAAGATATTATACATATAATAACTATACTTGTATCTATTTAATTGTTATTTTTGTTATGTTACAGCACTTCGGTCTGCAGCACGAATACAATCCTGAGACAATGGCGAACAAGAATAGAGAAGATGCTCAGTGCAATGTAAGTAGATACAGGTCATCTGGAACAAATCTTTATTCAAATTCAAAAATCATTTATTTCAATAAAATCACAAGGATCACTTTGAAACGTCTTAGGAACTAGGTGAAGCTACGCCGATTCCACGCGACCAAGCCTAGAAGAATCAGGCAATAAACACGGCTTGGGGTCTACCTTTTTTTTAATGATCCTTTCCTTAATGCTATGTAGAGCTTCAGTGTGATGCCAATCGAACAAGGTGAAGGCTCAAACAATAATAATATTTAAAAGTACTACTCAAGTAACCGATTAGACAACCTATCATACTATCATACTTATCCCTGTAACAAACATAGCTGTTTAATATGTATTGCTTACATTGTATTACAGTAAATATAAAAAAATAAATATTGGCGGACTAGTAGTAACTCTGCCTTCTGCGCTGATTGTTGTGGGTTTGATCCCCACCTAGGGCAAATAATTGTGTGATACCTAAACATAGATGTCTGTCCTGTGTCTGGGTATTAGTATGTATAATAAGAATGGATTTACATTGCTTAGTTTGGGGCTAGATGGCACTGTATGAAGTGTCCACCAATATTTATTATTATTATATTACAGTAGGTACGTAATATAACTTTTGTATTGTAGTTAGCACTAAAACAACTCTCTCACCCCACAACTTTCCCTTTCCAGACAGACAAGAAGCCCTAACTGGCATCAAACCCTCAAAAACCAAGCCCTAGGACCGATCCACAACATATGGACCGAGCGACGCTGCAAGCGAACCTGGGTATAGCCATTGTATCAAAACCAAACTGTTAGCAACCAAACGCTAAAAAGGTCAGAAACATACAGTACTATGATTAAAGTCTGATTCTGTAGTCTAATTTGACTGGCTTCGTTAGTTACTGACGAGCTTAGTATTGGATCAGCGGTATAGATGAATACTACCGAGACTTGAATCTTAGTACTGTAAACTCTTCGCAATCTATTAACTAATTGTGTTATAATGAAGATTTTTTTCTAAAGCTAATAGAGTTAGATAACTAACCAGTAATGGATGCTGAGGTTGACAATTAGACTAATAAGTTAAGGAAACACTAAGGGCATTTTGTCCCGCAACATAACATAACATTTGACGCGGGACATATTGCTTGCTGCATGTACATGTAACAAGTTTCACAACGTTGTCCCCGAGACATTCACTTAGTTATTGACATGTCGCGGAACATGTCTCTCGATTTGTCCCTTGTGTATCCATATGGCTATATCGATTCAAAAGAATATTTCAACTTGTAAACTGATTTTAATACATATTTTACTCTTGCGTTGTATTGAAAAGTTTGAACTAAAGTTGCAAAAAGATCCAAACAAATCCCGCATTGGAAACTAACTGAGAAATATGCACAATTGCAATATGTATTTGACATAATGTGAGTCTTTTTCAATTGTACAATGTATTCTAATACATCGAAAGCAACTTTAACCTAGTTTAGGTAATTTTTGCTGTTAAATAAGATGATAAATGACGTTTTGATATAAAAGAAGCGTACGTTATCATTCTGGGGGGTGATTTGACAATGCCGACGGTGTGTATCTTATATTCGAGTGGACCCTTTTGACAGTTCCATTAATGGTACAGTTTTTATCCCAGTTGTCTCATTTTCCCAACTTTTTGTCCCATTTTCCCACCCAAAGGAACTCGCAAAAGGGGCTACTGGGAATTTATAGTTTTAGATGTGTTGTAAATGAAAGACTGGAATGTTATGTATGGAATAAATATAATTTTTTGATACAAAAAGTGTATCAATTTAATATAAAAATATAGCAATATTATAAAAGAGATAGGTAGAGGTGTCATATGCAGCATTCTTTAAGACTTGACAGGTTTTGTAGCCTGTCAAAGTAAAGTTTATGTTTAGAAATAAAAAAAGCATATGACTTGATTTCCATTATCTAATATTTAAAAATAACAAATAAAAACATACTACTTGAAATAAAAAATTGTAAATATAACCAAGAATATTTTCAAAGAGAATTTAAATACAAGACCAAATTTATTTAAATTAGTGGTAAAGAAAATAAATCTTCATTTTATAAATAAATCATTATATTATAATGATGTTGTTAAATTTTAATTTCTATAGGTTTTTTTATATTAACATTCCAGTTTTAAATTTTAACAATTGTTTATATTTTTATATTAATCATATAATTTATTAATTATAGGTTTATTGTTTTGTATGTGCTTTATTTTTACTATTATTATTAACGATTTGGTGTTAAATGTTTTTATTTTATAGTAATAAAGGCAGTTGTATTTACAAAATGTTTTTTATTACTAGCTGTCTGTCCCTGCTTCGCACGGTTGTAATAATGAAGATTATAGATTATTTTTCGCTATCTTAAGTTACATTATTGCAGTTTTTGTAGAAATCTCTTTAATATACACTCTTTTATTATCCTAATAATATTATAAATGCGAAAGTTTGTGATAAGGCTTCTATGTTTGTTCCCTAATCAAAAATAACCGACAAAACGGATAGAGATGAAATTTGCTGATAAAAAATCTGAATAATTAAATGGGGAACTTATAATCCCAAAAACAACCCCAAAATGATCAAAAAACGCAAAGGAGATAATTTTGGTATAGATGGCGTTGGTGTGCAAAAAATCTGACATCACAGACTAAAAACATTTAGTCGTCATAGCAGCGCAGTTTTGACTAATGAATGATATCTAAGAATGAAAAATAGGAGATATGGCTTGTTCAGAAGTATTTCTTTTTTCGTTTCGAAAAAGAGCAATCGTCGACATACAGGGCCTTAAGTATTCTATCAGTTATCTGGTACAAGGTTTGCTTAGTTTGGGGCTAGATGGCGCTAAAATGTCCATCAATATTTATTTATTGACATGTATTTACAAAAATACATGTCATTCTTTTATATTTACTGTGAATATGTGCTACGCGGAATTGCATTAAGTTGTTTTCTAGGAGAGTTAAGAAAACATATTTCTTATCAGGTCATTAAAGATAATATTTCAAGTTTAGTTTGTGATGACCTATAGGATGGCCTAGTTCCTCTACATATCGGCTTGCATTTAAAATTAACCTTATCTCCTTTATATTTGATTCAATATCGCTTGGGCAACTTTAAGATGAGTGTGGGTACCCAGCTTCGTTGTATGGTATTAGTTATACATAATAAATAAATATTGGCGGACTTTACACGCCATCTAGCCCCAAACTAAGCAAAGCTTGTACTATGGAAACTAGATAACTGATAGAATATTAAATATTCTTTTTTTTTAGTTATGTAAATACATACTTATTATACATATTAATACCCAGACACTGAACAAACATCTATGTTAATCACACAAATATTTGCCCTGGGTGGGGATCGAACCCACAACCTACAGCGCAGAAGGCAGAGTTACTACCAACTGAGCTGTGAGGCCAGTCAATAATAGAGGGTTATGGAAGAAAAATACATGTGGTGCCGACCCCTTATAATGTGGGACCAAAAAGGAAAATCATGACATCCTACTTATATCATAACTAGATGATCCGCGCAGACGTGCTGTCCAATTTTAAATAATCGCTTATAAAGCAGTTTACCAAGTTTTTAATTTTTTTAATTATTTTTGGTGGAATGCGTATCATGCAGTTGTCAAATTTTTATGCACACCAGCGCCATCTATGCTCAAATCATCTTTTGCGTTTTTTATCATTTTGGGGAGGTTTTTCGAATTATGAATACCTCTATATTTGATTCAGGCATTATATCAAAGTACATTATTATTTTTACGTTAAAGTCTAAATTAGCGTAACCTCAAAATGGATGTTCCTAAATTTAGAATATTTTTGAGATTTCCTTACGTTACGCGAGTTTAGACTTTATAGTTAAGGGAATAAGAGCGGTCGTTTTTTTCAAATAAATTTTAGGTTTAGCATGGACACAACATAATCGTCACCATTGAGGTATTAAAAAGATGTTTAAGTGAGAATTCCGTATGATTACTAATATTGCATCTACATTTAAGGTCAAGACATGTTTGTGTGTCCTTATCTTGTGTATTGTTTATAATTTATTGAACAGAATATTCTGCTTATTTTGAACAGTATAAGATTTGACACGTGCAAGTCCAGTTATTGAGTTCACCCACCTACCCACTTTCTATTGAAAGAGTTATCGAAATTGGAAAATCCATACTACAAGAGGTGAATACCAAGAATGTAGAGCTGGGATAGTGCTCATTTATGGAGTATAATTTATCGATAGTAAATTAAACTATCGTAAAAATAGTTTTTTTGGATTTGCGTTCCCTTCCTTGATTTTGAGGTCAGTATCTAGAGTAAATATAATATTAGTTAATTATTAAAGTGAATCTACTATTATAATATTAATATAAATAAAAATCAATGCCACTTTTCGTTATAATTTTATAACTCAAGAACTATACTCACCTATCCAAACCAAATGCTTAGGCTTTGTTCGGACTATTTAGTAGATGGTTTATGTGAAGTTTGCACAAAATCGGTAGAGCGGTTCTTTATTGTAAGTCTATATATGTATAAAAGAAAGTCGTGTTAGTTACAAGTAATTACATGAACTAGTGTTTTAAGTAAAATTTTATAGGAATACAGTATTTATTTATAACATCAGTGTTACCAGTCAAGTATTCCCAAAGAGGGTTGACCGGTTGTAAAACACTCCAAGCCAAAGCGTTCTACAACATGTTTTTTCTACATCTGTCGACCCCACATGAAGTCGGATAAGAGCAAGGAGATAATAAGTAATACTGGTCAAAAAAGTAATGTTATTGTAACAATGTTTAAATAATTATACCTATTAGATTACTAGCCGACCCGTGACAGACGTTGTCCTGACAAATTTTAATAATTGCATAGGAAAAAGCAATTTCAGGAAACTCCCAATTTTTCTCTACAAACTTTTTACTGATAAAATAAATTACGAATTTTGGTAGAATGCGTATCATTCATTAGTCAAAACTGCGTTGCTATGACGACTAAATGTTTTTAGTCTGTGATGTCAGATTTGTTGCACACCAACGCCATCTATACCAAAATCATCCTTTTTGCGTTTTTTATCATTTAGGGGTTGTTTTTCGGATTATAAGTTCCTCCTTAATTTATTCAGATTTTTTATCTACAGCAAATTTCATCATAATCCGTTTTGTCGTTTATTTTTGATTAGGGAACAAACATAGCAGCCTTATCACAAACTTTCGCATTTATAATATTATTAGGATGACAGTGAGAGATAGATCATTACCTACCTACGTACAGTACGGTCAGCCGTTTGTCTCGGTAGACAATTTTCGACCTAATGCAGTGACACAAAACTATTTTTGCGGTCACACGACGGACTTCACGTAGACTAGAACTGCCGACCGTATTGTACTTTGTCAAATATGAAATTTAAAAAAGGTTTAATACATTTATTCATAAAAAAACAATATACATGTCACTTACTTATGAATAGCATAATCTTAGGCTTAAAATAAACAGTTGGTAGGTATGTCGTCGATGTAGCTTATTTTATCTTTATTTTATAAGTAAAGAGTAGTCATGCATTATATGTTTAGTGAGTTTAGATTTAAATGCGTTAAATAAGTGTACATTTTTTATATCCGAGGGTAGATTATTGTAATGCTTTGCGCCTTCAAAGGTAATAATCTGTTTGCCATAGTTCGTCCGAGGTCTAGGCAAAACAAGATAGCTGGCTCGCCGCGCTTTGTTATTTCAGATTTTTTTACGAATGTAATGTTAGTATGTATAGTTTTATTAATTATTTTTCTGACTAAGATGCAAGTGTTATATTTGTACATCTGTTTTAGGTTCATTAATTTCGTCTCTTTATATATTTTAGAAGTTGATGTTAAGTATGGGTATTTGAAATTTATCACACCTATGTTTTATTTCAGTATGAATATCGCTTATATCCTCGTGCTAATCTCGATCTTCACCACAGTGTCGTGTCATCACTGCCACGCCTGCTTTGAAGGGATCTGCTACTCAAAAACACGAATCATAGACGAACACCGTTTCACTGGCCAACTAGCTATCGATAGAATCGAAAACATCGTTTATTTCCACTATGAAGATAGCAACTCTATAGACCATACCGCCGGATTCGATTTAGACGATATTCGGTATAAATCGATACCGAATATTGATTTTTCATTCGCCCGAACAGTCGATCAATCGACTAGAGATGTTTACATCGGCGGAGCAAACGGAATTTACAAGTTCAGCCCTATAGACAACGTTACTACCCAGTTTGGACTATTCGATAGGACAATATGGCATATGCAGTTCAAAAATAAAATCTTCTACACGATTTTCAAAACCAAAGGACTGTTTGCGATGGAGAATAAACAATCGAAAACTTTGGCTCCGTTGTCGAATTATACAATCGATGATTTTATAATCGATCATCGGGAAGACATCTATTTTTTGAGCGAAGGGAAGGTTTATCGATTAAAAAAAGGCGGGAATAGTGCAACTCTATTTTTGGATGACATTTACTCTCTTTCAATAGACAAAGATGAGGTCGCTCATTTCGTTCACAGCGGGAGACGAGGGTTTTACAAATTGGACGAAAAAACCGGCAATCTGGTAGAAATAGGAGCGTTTGGAACCGGTTTGCCTCTAAAATCGGTATTTGATAATAATAATAACGTGATTTTTCATGAGAATCATAGTAGAAAGTTATATTATCTAATGCCTAACTTCGGTAGGTGCACTGTTTCTCATAAAACAAAAGGAAATAATGTAAACGAAAAAAAAAAGTTAAAAAAAGAAGCTGGAGTGAATGAAAAGATTCCTACTTATCTTGTTATAAGTAAACTATTTTGATTAACTTTTTGTGTCTAGACTCTAGGTTCAAAATAATCTCTATTGTAGGTATTGTAGGTTAGGTACTAACATAATGTCAAAAACGGGATATTACTCACGTAATTTTTTTTAATTGTCGATTCTATAACGTCACTGTCAATCGAATTAGTCTCAGACGCGAGAGTGAACTTGTCGGATCAAACTCCAAAATGTTTTCTAGATGAATCGAAACATTATAATATTGAAAACTAGCTGTCCCGACAGACGTTGTCTTGTCAAATTCATTTTGTTTTTTTGAGAACCTTCTGATAATAACGAATACAACAAAAAAAGAATCAGCGAGGTTCAGCTGCTCTCGAGATTTGCGCAGTAACACATTCAGCGATTCATTTTTATATTAAAGACTAGCTGTCCCGACAGACGTTGTCCTGTCAAATGTCAATAATCCCACAGAAAAAAGCACTATCCGTTTTTCCCGATCTTTACTTCATCCTTATCACTTAGGGGCATGAAAAATAGATAGTAGCCGATTCTCAGACCTACTGAATATGCATATAAAATTTGGTAAAAATCGGTAGAGCCGTTTCGAAGGAGTAAGGTACTTAACTAACATTGTGACTTTTGTGACACGAGAATTTTATATATAAGACTAGCGACCCGCCCCGGCTTCGCACGGGTAGCATGTTATTATACATATAAACCTTCCTCCTGAATCACTCTATCTATTAAAAAAAACCGCATCAAAATCCGTTGTGTAGTTTTAAAGATATAAGCAAACATACATACGCGGGAAGCGGAAAGCGACTTTGCTTTATACTATGTAGTGATAAAGATTTTTTTTTTTTACGTGATCAATTTCCCGTTTTTTCATTATGTGTAGTTCCTAACACTAACAAAAGTTTTGAGAGTGAAATGTCTATTGTCAGTCAGTCGTGATGCTATTTAATTTTTTTATTTCTTATTAAAGACCATGTTATTAAATTGAATTGTTTTTTACTTATCCTACATTTCAAAAGCTGTGTTGCCGAGTGAGAGGTACCTCGACTTTCAATCTGAAGGTCGTGGGTTCGAATCCCGGCGTGCATCAACAGATTTTTCTGTTTGAAAAATTTATATGCGCATCAAAATCGTGCTCAAAATGCTGAAGGAAAAAATCGTGAGGAAACCAGTTAGTATTCTTATAAGCGGCGATGGGCTTGCAACCTATCACGTATGGAATGATAACTACTCTCGATAACGTGCCTCTGACTACCCCCCCTAGACATCTTCAAAGGATCTAAGCGCCTGGAGATCTGAGAGTTTGTCTGCCGTACTTGGGGATTACAGTCGTGATCCTATTTTTTTTTTACATTGTACTACCAATATTAATATCGTTTGTACAATCCATTAATTTCCACTTGGCCACCTGCTCTTAATCCACATTCTTGTTCTGGTTTCGATTCCCATCCAGAACAAACATTTGTGTACAGATAAAGAAAATCCTGGACTGTATCGTTTTAATCGTGGTTTTACACATAATCATAATGAGTATCGCACATAACATTTATTACAATAAAATCACAAGGATCACTTTGAAACGTCTTAGGAACTAGGTGAAGCTACGCCGATTCCAAGCGACCAAGCCTAGAAGAATCAGGCAACAAACACGGCTTGGGGTCTACCTTTTTTTTTTAATGATCCTTTCCTTAATGCTATGTAGAGCTCCAGTGCTCCAGCTCTATCTTTATTAGTGACATTACTTAATTAAGAAAAGATGGTAAAATCTTTGTTATCAACGACCGACCGCTCTTCTATCTAGCTGATTAGAGGGGGGGGAGCTGCCCCTACCCGTACCTCGCTACGCCCAAGGAAAACACAATGGGCAAGTGTTGACTTTACAACTTAAAAATACGTGAGTGTTGTAAATAAAGGTAGAATGCAATACCGATTTGCAGCCAAAACTGCTATTATAAGGTATAACAAGTTTGTCTATGTATCGCACGATTCGTTCTTGACCGAGGGCACAGATTATATATTAGTTACTTCGTCTGTTAGCGGACTTGCATAGTAATTAACTGTATGACCAGTTTTATACAGCCTCGAAGAGAGGTGATGTCTAATAACTAGTACCTACAGCTAGTAAGGGGTATGCGATAAAATTAACGTAATGACGACATTTAGAGTAATAAATGTTTTTGATGTATGCAGAATCGTTTTTTCTCAATAATCGCAAAACATACAGTTTTGTTTTTTTATGAAAATGATAACTTAAGGATATAATCTAGATAAATTATAGACAGAAACACGATTGGTGAAATTTTATACAGATTTATTTTCCAAAGTTGGCTCTTTAAAAACACTAGTTTCGTTTTTAATTAAAACTATGAATAGCTAAACAGTTAATTTTTATATAATTCGTTAGATAATCATACTAGCTAAGTAAATTATAGACAGTTTCTTTATAAGTTTGATGGTTTTCAAGACAATGCAGTTTTATCACTTTTTACGTCTTATCCGGGTAGACTCAGCCCATACAAAAAGTTAAAAATTTCACATATCACCTTATGATGATTTATTTGTATGATCTCTTGTTTTTGCCTAGCTATAGGCAGTGTTTTTTTAAAGGGGTTCGCCATATTGTTATAAATCTAATACATAAGGGAGTTAGGTGCACTAGTCCGACACGGTTTCGATTAAAATACCTCATCCATATTTATGATGCAGGACTTACGCCAAATAGTACAATGGATATTGTTGGAGGTGTGCCAATAAATATTTTAATATTTATTTCGCAAACGGACGAAACATTTTGATGATAAGGTGTAAAAAGATCATCTCTAAAACTGCGCATTGACGTGCTTACAACGGTGAAAGAAAACATCGTGAGGAAACCAGTTGGTATTATAAGCGGCAATGGGCTTGCAACCTGACAAGCGGAATGCTAACTACTACGAAACGTGGGCACGTGTTATAATGTTTGGACGTGACTCTGACAAACCATTTTATACATCTTCAAAGATCTGAGCGCCTGGAGACCTGAGAGGATGTCTTGCCGTACTTGGGGATAACAGTCGTGATCCTACTTTTTAGGTACCCAAAGGGTAAAAACGGGACCCGATTACTAAGACTTCGCTGTCCGTCTGTCCGTCTGTCTGTCACAGGGCTGTATCTCACAAACCGTGATAGAGACCGTAGAAATTTTCACAGGTTATGTATTTCTGTTGTTGCTATAACAACAAATACTAAAAACAGAATAAAATAAATATTTAAATGGGGCTCCCATACAACAAACGTGTTTTTTGCCGTTTTTTAGGGTTCCGCACCCAAAGGGTAAAATCGGAACCCTATTACTAAGACTTCGCTGTCCGTCTGTCTGTCTGTCTGTCCGTCTGTCTGTCACAGGGCTGTATCTCATGAACCGTGATAGCTAGACAGTTGAAATTTTCACAGATTATGTATTTCGGTTGCTGCTATAACAACAAATACTAAAAACAGAATAAAATAAATATTTAAAGGGGGCTCCCATACAACAAACGTGATTTTTTTGCCGTTTTTATAGATAATGGTACGGAACCCTTCGTACGCGAGTCCGACTCGCACTTGGCCGGATTTTTCTACCTAGGCATTGTACAAATAAGAGAATAACCTTTTACAACCTGTGTACCTACTAAAGTTTGACTTTAAATGAGTTTGGCACGTTTAGCTGGTATTTTTAGGATCACAGCTGGCTAAAGATAGTTTTGATAAAGTAAGTATTAAATGCCTGGTCATAGGTTTATAGTTTACTAGCTTTAACTAGATGCATCACTCGAGTGAATACTTACGTACTTTTTTTTGTAAATACATAACTACATTATAGGTACATATTAACACCCAGACACAGAACAAACATCTATGTTCATCACACAAATGTTTATCCCGGGTGGGGATCGAACCCACAACCTACAGCGCAGAAGGCAGAGTTATTACCAATTGAGCTGTGAGGCCAGTCAAAAAATCTAACCTTTCTTCTTTTTTACCGACTGACCGTTGTGTACCGTTGAAGCGTATTTACTAAAATATTTTTTTTTATGTATGACCACGCATATCTTTTTTCTGGTGATCCGATTTGAATGATTTTTTTTCTATTGTGTAGAGAATAGTCCCAAGTTGGTCCCATTTAAATTATATTAATGTAGGACTAATAGTTACTTCATAAAACTCAAAAACTAATACTGTCCCTTGACTTTTCGATTGGTCGAATCATTTTCGTCGGTTTTCTTTTTAGTTTTTGAAACGTAATTATTTTCAGTGTAATAAATAGTAAAACAATTTTTTAGTAATATTTGAAATATAAATTGGTACATTCTCCTCTACATTTTCCCATTTGTTTAATTTAAAAGGTTAAGTTCATTAAACTCACTTCAACTTCGCTGCCGTTGTGGCGTTAAAATGGCGGAGATGCTCCGATATGGCGGAGATATGGCAGAAATGGCGAATAAAATTGCAACTTATGTCGCAGCGCGCGGCGTGCTTACAAAGTCCCCGCGAAGATTTAACTGGCTGACTGTCTAAGTCTTCGATGGTTGGTACTAATTTTATCAAAATTGAATCTAACCGAACTGTCTAAAATAGGGATGGGAAAAAAATCTGTTACTGTATCGATATAATTACGTTTAAAAACTAAAAACAAAACCGACTTCATGTTTATAAATAAAAATTGTAGTGCTTTAAAATACATAATGAAAAAACCCAGGGGCCCTGTTACCTATCTGTGCCTTATAGGTGGTTCAAATTCGTGACGTCAACTCGAGTGAAAGAAGGGTAAGGTCTATAGTTGAAGACCACTATCAATGACCATAAATTTTGAAGGTTTCTCTTGATTTCTCTGATTTTTAAGGTTCCGTACCCAAAGGGTAAAAACGGGACCCTATTACTAAGACTTTGCTGTCCGTCTGTGTCCGTCTGTCCGTCTGTCCGCCTGTCTGTCATAGGGCTGTATCTCATGAACCGTGATAGCTAGACAGTTGAAATTTTTACAGACAATGTATTTCTGTTGTCGCTATAACAACAAATACTAAAAATAGAATAAAATAAATATTTAAGTGGGGCTCCCATACAACAAAAATGGTTTATTTGCGTTTTTTTTATAGATAATGGTACGGAACCCTTCGTGCGCGAGTCCGACTCGCACTTGGCTGGTTTTATTTTTTCCTATACGATTATTAAAATTTGACAGAACAACGTTTGTCACGGGTCAGCTAGTATTTTATATATATTTATCTATCGATATCGATAA
This sequence comes from Hydriomena furcata, assembly GCA_912999785.1. Lineage (NCBI taxonomy): Eukaryota > Metazoa > Arthropoda > Insecta > Lepidoptera > Geometridae > Hydriomena > Hydriomena furcata. The sequence continues at coordinate 3,213,491 of OU538848.1, forward strand.
AATCGAACATAGTCTCGTCTCTAGCCACAGTAAACTTTTCCACTAACTCGTGTAAGATTCGACATGTTTTCCGTTTCTCGCAAATATATCTTTGATAGTATCTAGGAATATCCCCGAAGGACTTAGTTTTCATGATTCAGGTGGATGTTTTCAAAGCTTATCTAGGTCCTAAGTGTAGCATACCTAAGTACCACAGAGTTCACTTAAAATGAGATACAAAAATAACACTTAAATATTGCGTTTTAAATGATTACACCTAGGGGCCTAGTACAGTAGGTATATTTTTAAATAGATTGATATGTTAAACGCAAACAATAAACACTAAACAACAATGAAATATATAAAAAATAAAATAAAATAGGTTGACATACCACATAGAGTAGTTGCCAAGATAACAGAATATAATAAATATGATGAGGGTGTGGGATCCACGTTTAATAAAAACCTTTTTTTTTTTTTTTTTTTTTTTTTTTTTTTTTTTAATTTATTAAACGTAAGAATAAAAGGGCTTTGTCGCTTTGCGACCACACCGCCCAATCGGTACAACTTAACTAGGTTAACAAAAAAAAAAGAAAGAACGAAAAGAGAGAAAAAAAAAATTAGGATTCTTTCCTGTCCTAAGCACTTATTAGCTAGGAAATACTTTTTTTTGGCTACATCAGACATCGGTGAAGCCAATATACTGTTACATCGGCCAACATCAAACATTGAACCAAACATAGTTCTTTTATCATCAGCATTCCGCACACATTCCATCAGAATATGTTGAACATCTTCTATACACTCGCAAACGTTACAATTAGGCGATGGAACTTTTTTCATTAGAAAGGCAAATTTGTTGGATGAAATGTGTCCGGAACGCAGCCTAAGGGCAGTCACTAAAGAATAAAAACTTATTATTATTAAACTTATTATATTATTTAAATCATTCACTACATAGTATAAAGCAAAGTGGCTTCCCGCTTCCCGCGTCTGTATGTGTGCTTATATCTTTAAAACTACACAACGGATTTTGATGCGGTTTTTTTTAATAGATAGAGTGATTCAGGAGGAAGGTTTATATGTATAATAACACAGTAAATAAGTAAAAATGACAAAAATAAATGCTGTTAACGAGTATACAAAGACATTCTGTAATATATTTTGGTATCAGATTTGCACCCGTGCGAAGCCGGGGCGGGTCGCTATTAGTTCTTCTATATAATGTATATTTTTCTCTGTAACAAAACCAACTACTTCCCATTCACTTCAATAATTGTTTTTCTACAATGACGTTATATTCCTTTCTGCTTTCCTAAGCGTAAAGAGTTTTCGTTACAAGAGTTTTTATTTACTTGTTAGAAATAATTTTATTAAATGTGGATCCCACAAGGGTAGGTAAAAAATACTAGTAAAAAAATTGGCTGAGGTCCGTTTTAGTGTGTCCATGTTACTTAGATACCTGTCACGTACACCTACCTAATTCTAACTGCGAATGTGGACGCGTGCCAGATGTGCCAAATGTTTGAAGGTAGCCAGGCTAGATAAATAATTATATTAAGTAACTTTTATATTGCACCAAAGATTTAAAAAAAAAATTATATTTAAAAATATTTTTTCTTAAAAAAATAAAATAAAACAAAATAAATAGGATCCTCTCAGATCCTTTGAAGATGTCTAGAAAGGGTAGTCCGAGGCACGTCCAAACGTGTTTGGCACATGCCTAAGTTGGCCTTAATACCTACCTAAGGCTTTATAGGTATCTATATTAGCGAGCTGATCTGATGATGGAGTCAGGAGCTGTTCAACGAACACTCACAACGGAACTCCTTAGTAAATACTTCGATTGAGTAAAAACTTTGCATACTTGTCAAGTTCCGATGACAATGTTATATGATGTGACAGGTGATACCGCGCTGCTTTGATTTCTAGCTCGAAGGAGGATTTTACAGCCGTGTTGGCTGAGTGGGAGGTACCTCAACTTTCATTTCGAAGGTCGTGGGTTCGAATCCCGGCGTGCATCAATGGAGTTTTCTGTTCGAAAAATTTATATGCGCATCTCAAACACGTGAGGAAATCAGTTAGTATTCTTGTAAGCGCCGATGGGCTTGCAACCTGTCACGTATGGAATGCTAACTACTGAAAAATGTGGGCATGTGCTAAATATAATGTTTGGATGTGCCTCTGACAACCCCCACTAGATATTTTCAATGGATCTAAGAACCTGGAGATCTAAGAGGATGTCTACCGTATTTGGAGATTACAGTTGTGATCCTATTTGTTTTATTAGGGTTCCGTACCCAAAGGGTAAAAAAGGGACCCTATTACGAAGACTTCGCTGTTCGTCTGTCTGTCTGTCTGTCACAGGGCTGTCACAGGGCTGGGGGGCTCCCGTACAACAAACGTGATTTTTTTGCCGTTTTGTATAGATTGTACGGAGTCTACGTGTGCGAGTCCGACTCGCACTTGGCCTTTTTTTTTATTTATGACCCCCGTAGTACGTTTCCCATGGCCATTAAGTAAGCGTTACTAAGAGGGACTTAATTTGGAAGGTAGAAGGTAAAAAATCTATATTTCGGTCGTGTAGTGACAAATGACAGAGTTGTGCATGATCAGAACTTTACTTTGGAGGTCCCATTCTACATTATGAGCTCTATGTCACTAGTAAATAGAGTAAAAAATGCAATGCAACGTTAGGAAAATCTGATAATGTTGATAATAGGGTTGTCTAAAGAGATCGAACAGTAAAATAATTTTTTATCTTCTATTTTTATTAAAAAAATATGGTAGACATCCAGATCAGAGATCATCTGACACCTTAAAATATGTTTACAGGGGGTAGTCAGAGGCAAGTATAAATATTACATTTGGCACATGTTTTGCAGTAGTTAGCACACATGACAGGTTGCAAGTCCGTCGTCGCTTTGCTCATTTCTGTAGTGGGAGTTTATTTATATAAACTTAAACCATCGAATATTGTTTGCTTATCTATATATATAAAACTCTTGCATTAGGTACTGACTGACTGACTGATCAATCGCAGGCTAAACCCAGTGGTTTAAATCCCTACACTACAGAAATGAGCAAAGCGACGACGGGCTTGCAACCTGTCATGTGTGCTAACTACTGCAAAACATGTGCCAAATGTAATATTTATACTTGCCTCTGACTACCCCCTGTAAACATATTTTAAGGTCTCAGATGGTCTCTGAAACCATATTTTTTTAATGAATTCCTTTTTATATGTAAGAGTGCATTCCCGAAAATCAACCCTTAAAGGGGTGCAACGGAGGTAAAAGTCTGTTTAAAAATATCTTCACGTGAACGAAGTCGCGGGGATTTCCACTAGTTCACAATATTCTTGTAGTAGGTACGTATCCTTACCTGCGTACCTTTAATTAGATTCATGTAAGATTGTGTTAATAGATTTTTCTTATTCATTAGGTAACATGATTGACTTCACAATGCATTAGTGTTTTTTGTTATTCTCATTCAATTATTAAACTTTTATTTTTTACGTTGTATGCTAAATAGTATTTAATAGGTAACTTACAATGTCAGAAGGGACGTACAGGGGCCTTACCACAAGCTCTTAAAGTAATATTAAATGAGGTAGTAGTAATATGGTAAGGGGGAAAGGTGTCCCAGAAAGGTAAAGCACCTTTAAGAAGCAACCCTATTATTTTTTGTATAAAAAAAGAAAGTTTTGGATATAGGATTTTGGCTTTTTAACATTTTTTTTTTAAATAGAGGGAAGTAGAATATATTTCGTACCGACCCCACTTGAGATAGGAGGCAGGAAAATGATGATCAATAAGTTTTTTTTAACAATTACAACAAATCGTGGGGTTGATTTGATGTCTAAACTTTAGCTTGACACTACTTTTTGGGACAACCTATAGGTTACTTTCAAAAAACGTTTTTCTACGAAAGAGAAGACAAAAATTACATTGATTTGAAGGCTGTAGGTATTAATCACTACATAGTATAAAGCAAAGTCGCTTTCCGCTTCCCGCGTATGTATGTATGTTTGCTTATATCTTTAAAACTACACAACGGATTTTGATGCGGTTTTTTTTAATAGATAGAGTGATTCAGGAGGAAGGTTTATATTTCACTTTCAAAACTTTCGTGAGTTGTACTACACATTATTACAACAACGGGAAATTAGAGACTACTAGATTCTCTAGATGAATCGAAACATTGTCGGTGTCCTCATTGACAATTTATCATTTACGTGAGTAATTTCCCGTTGTTGTAATAATGTGAAGGTTTATATGTATTAAACCCGTGCGAAGCCGGGGGCGGGTCGCTAGTTTTTCTATATAAAGAAAAATCATTGATGCACTGATGCAATTGATGCAGATTTAAGATTAACTAATCAAAATGGCTGACTGAAAGTGTGAAACTAGTGTTTTTGAAGAGCCAACTTTGGAAAATAAATCTATCGAGAAAAGTTTCACCAATCGTGTTTTTGTCTTTAATTTATCTAGATAAAATCCTTATGTTATCTTTGTCATAAAAAACAAAACTGTATGTTTTGCGGTTATTGAGAAAAAACGATTCTGCATTCATCAAAAACATTTATTACTCGTCTTAAGTCTGTACATACGAGTTTTAAATAAGTACCTACCTAACACACGAAGTTAAGGGGCTAAGTGACAACCCTAGGATCCTGTACCTAAGGTCTCAATCGTCCGCGATTCGCATGACAATTGACAAATGTATTGTCTATAAAAGCGATGCGCGCGCGCACCATCGCAATCGAAAGTCAACGAAAATGAAGGTGATTACACGTTTTTATGTGTTAAGTGATGGTGTGATAAGTGGAATTGAGATAATTAAGTTAAAAGTGTACATACTTGTAATATAAACAATTGGCAGGACAACCGCCAAAACAGTTTTTACCAACCACGATAGATTTAATGAATATTAATAACTATTTTATTCGCTTATATTCAGAAAAACTATTTTGACAACTTTATCGAAAACTTGAATGAAAATAGGATCACGACTGTAATCCCCAAGTACAGTGGACATCCTCTCAGATCTCCAGGCGCTTAGATCCTTTGAAGATGGGGGTAGTTTCTAGTAGGGGTAGTCAGAGGCACGTCCAAAAATTACATTTGGCACATGCCCACATTTTGCAGTAGTCTGTATACGTGACAGGTTGATTTTTGAAAATCTAAAAAAATTAAATAAGTAGTTTATGTCCGTCCTAAGATTTTAAACTATGGAGATAGTATTATATGATATGATAGTATTATCTACTATGGTGATAGTAGTATTATGAAATTTCAGCACAATCGGCCCAGCGCCAGGGGTTTGGCCGTGATAACGTCACAGACAGACAGACATAATATTAGTATTGATTAGTAGGTATTCTATAAAAAAAAATATATATATTCTTTTATGAAAAACTATGTGCGCTTATTCACATGCTTAAAACGGCGAAGGAAAACATCGTGAGGAGACCAGCCGCAATATTATGTAAGCTCAATGATAATAGTAATCAGTTTCAACTTCGACAGTTACTCAATGAGAATTGATAGTTGAAGCCGATTGCGGTTTTCAGTGAGTTAACGCAATAATGCTGCTGGTGGACTTGCAATCTGTCACGTACCCCCTTTAGATCCCCTACCCCCTATAGAAATCCTCATGATCTAAGCGCCTTGAGATCTGATATTATGTCTACCGTAATTGGGGATTACAGTCGTGACCACAAAACTATAATTATTAACATCTTTGTACATGTGATTCAGCAATAAATATACTTTGACTTTGACTTTGACTTTGACCATATTTATTTATTTAATGTATCGTTTTTGTAGGAACTACTGGCTGTAATACTACTTGTTAGCGGGGCTGTAGCGGAGCCCCCGGCGCCCTACCCTCCTAGTGGGTGGAGGCCTAGTGGACCCTCCTTCGAACTACCTCAACGAGGACAGGGACAACAGGTAAGGAGAACTAGATTTGTATGTGTGATTTAGAAGAACTGCCTTAATGACATAGCTTCTCGTAACCTTGAACTAATTACTAGAACACTATGTAGTAATTAATTTATTTTATTATTGGTGGACATTTTACACAACGCCATCTAGCCCTAAACTAAGCAAAACTTTACAAAATTGTTCCATCAGTCCACGCGTGATGACTAAGGAAAATGATTGATTTGACCCCCAGCCACAAAACCAGCAGTACCTCCCCCCCTTAGACCCCCGAAACCAGCCCCAAGCTCCCGAAGAGGACGTATCAGTTCAGGGTCTGCCACAGCAAGAGCAGCGGCCGCTGTTCCAAGGTTCTCCGATCAGCGGACAGCAATATGCTGGTCCGAACTTTGATCAGGATCTGAGGAATCTAGATAAGAACTTCCAACAGTCACAGGTATATATATTTTGCGATTATCTCCCTAATATTCAAAATGAGAGTAAGGCAAGAGCTCCGGTTTTGGACACATTTTGTCACTTATAATTAAAAAAATATATATTGCAAAAATTAAAGGGACGATTTTGAAACAACATACAATGGAGTATGTCTTTAAAAAAAAAGAGACATTAAATTGTTTATATTTAACTTTAAATAGCGTGAAATCACTAGCTTTGATCATTCTAGTTCTAGGCCTAAAAATCCAATAACTCCATAAATAACATTAAAACTAATCTGCTCGTAATAATCATCTATGTAGGTTTCAAATATAAAAATAAGCAAAATATTTGTCGCTTAATGTTTTTCTTAAGAAATCACCGGGAATTATTTCTTTGTTCTAATGTTCCTTGAAACAAGTTATTAATCTAGTATCAACATTACAGTACCAGCAGCAGCAAGAACGCTACCGCGAATACCAGCGTCAGAAGCAGCTTGAATCCCAAGCTACCTCCACCCGACCAGCCCCTATCCCTCGCCAATTCGCCAGAACTACCACCGAAGCCACCACCACTGTGACGTCTACCACAGGCTTCGATTTAAACCAAGAAGAAGTAAATGAATCAGACTCAGATAAGAAGGAGAAGACGACAGTAGAAGTGACAAAACAGAACGTACAAGAGTACCCTGGAGAGTTCTTCTTGAGTTCATTAGCTCAGTTGCAATTACAGCCACAGTTCATACCACTTCAGTCTGTATCTGGACAGTATAATAAGCCATCTCGGGTCTCTGCTGAGTATGGCCAGCCTCAGAAGCAGGTGGGATATGATGGGCCAGCTCACTTATCAGCTTTACCATCTGTGTTAGCTCAACAGGCTCAGAACCAACAAGTATTAGCTCAGCAACAGGTTGATCAGGGTTTTTTGCAAAATCAGCAGCCACTTTTAGTCCAACAACCCATTTCTCAGTTCGCTCAAGCTCAAGTTCAAACATACCAACCACAGCCAGCTCAGTTCCAGCCTAATGTCTATATCCAACCTAGCCCGGACGCGGTTGCCGTGCAACCAACTTCTCAGTACGCTCCGGCTGGTCAACCACAGTTTGTAGCGCGACCAGTCGCCTTCCAACCGCAACAACCGCAACCAAACTTTGTCCAACAGCCTCAACCAAACTTTTCCCAGCAACCAGAAGACGATCAAGATCAGAATGAACAGAATCAAGCTAACCAGAATCAGAATCAAAACAGTCAGAATCAGCAACAGTTTTACCAGCAACCAATAGTGGTTCAACCTTTCCCAGCTCAGTTGAACCAAGGCCAGTTCTACCAACCACAGAATCAGTATGATCAAGCTCAATACGCTCAACCAGGGCAACCACAGCCCCAGTTATTGCAACCGGGTCTACCCCAAACTCAATTTGCGCAACCACAAGCAGACCCCCAGAACCGATATCAACCGGCTCCTCAAAACCAATACGCGCAACCTCAAAGGCAATTTGTTCAACAACAAGCTCAACCCGAAGTGCAATACCTTCAACCACAATACGCTGATCAGAGTCAATACAGGCAACCACTTGCTCAAGGACAGTTCCAACCATCAGATCTACAAAACCAATATCAGCAACCTCAATTTCTGCAACCACAGTTAGCTGCCCCCCAGAATCAGTACCTGCAACCGCAATTCGGGCAACCACAGGTGCAATTCGGGCAACCACAACAGCAGTTCCAGGGACAAGACAACCTGCAAAGTGGGTTGGATATCAACCAGGAGGGAAATGATATTAATGAACCAGAGGATAAAGAGGAGGAAGGCGCAACCGCGGTTGCCACCGCTTTTGGTACAAGGTTAGTTGATCTTATTCTCCATTTTTCATCTCAGAGCCGTGTTGACCAAGTGGAAGGTACCCCGACTTTCAATCAGAAGATCGTGGTTACGAATCCCGGTGTGCATCAATGGATTTTTATGTTCGAAAAATTTATATGCGCATCAAAAACACGTGCTCAAAACGGTGAAGGAAAACATCGTGAGGAAACCAGATAGTATTCTTATAAGCGGCGATGGGCTTGCAACCTATCACGTATGGATACTAACTACTGAAAAATGTGGACATGTGCCAAATATAATGTTTGGACGTGCCTCTGACTACCCCCACTAGACATCTTCAAAGAATCTAAGCGTCTGGCGATCTGAGAGGATGTCTACCGTATTTGGGGATTACAGTCGTGATCCTATTTATTTATTATTTTATTTTACTTACAAACAAACAAACATATGAACATTGTTAGTCACATTGCTATTGCTACACGTGTACCGTGTACAATTACGAAATTTCATTGAATGCCAAACATTAGAATTCTGCGTGAAGGAAAAGTATCAATCTAAGATTTATTCTAATCACACTCATTCGTATTGAAATTCAAAGTATGAAGCGGCCTTGGCCTGAACAGAGTGAGACGTGCCCCTGACAACCCCGCTAATATACATTCAATTTTTTTCATCTTATTTTTTTCACATCCATGACATTTGGTTTGGTCTGTGCGTTGATAGATCAGTCAGTCAGTCAGTCAGTCAGTCAGTCAGTCAGTCAGTAACGCAAGAGTTTAATACTCGTATATTTAAATTATTGCTAAATATGAATCCATTTTTCATATAAGTAATCCGAAATATCTAAATTACTTTTTGCATATTTATTTCATGAAATGATAATACAATCGATCGGGATTCGAATCCGCGACCTTCAGACCTCAATCAAGGTCTCTCAAATACGGCCAACACGGCATATTTTTAATTTCTCATCTGTTTTATGATTACTTATTAAAAAAATATACCTATTACATTTAATATTAATTTTTCGAAGAGTTTTTTAATTAATGTATGTCCGGGATTCGAATCCGCGACCTTCAGAGGTCAAGGTCCCTCAAACTCGGCCAACTCGGTTATTTCTTGGTTAAAATCAACATCAAAATTCAACAACAAAATAGGTCAAATGCGCGAATTACTCACTATTGTTACATGACAGACAGACAAACTGTGTTTACAATGCGATGATCATTGTTATTCCGCAGGGCCCTTACCCGACTGTACGAAAGGGGTATTATGCACACAATTCAATCACAATAGTTTATAAATATTTGTATGCCAAACGCAAAATGGTACTACAACAAACAAAGACTGACATTTAAATCTTCATAAATATATAGGTGGCAATTCTGTTGTTACCATAAAATAATTACGTTTAGAAAACTAATAAGTTTTCTGTTAAAAAATATTTTTCAATGACAAGCTTGTAATAAATGTTTTTGATGAATGCAGAATCGTTTTTTCTCAATAACCGCAAAACATACAGTTTTGTTTTTATGACAAAGATAACTTAAGGGTATATATAATCTAGATAAATGACAGACAGAAACACGATTGGTGAAACTTTTCTCGATAGATTTATTTCCAAAGTTGGCTCTTCAAAAACACTAGTTTCGTTTTTAATCAAAACTATGAATAGCTAAACAGTTAATTTTTATATAATTCGTTAATTAATCATACTAGCTAAGAAAATTACAGACAGTTTCTTTTTCAATTTGATGGTTTTCAAGATAATGCAGTTTTATCACTTGTTCCGTCTTATCAGGGTAGACTCAGCCAATACAAAAAGTCAAAAATGTCACTTATCACCATTTATCAATCATAGATCATCGCGCCTGTCACATCATATAACATTTGTCATCGGAACTTGACTTGCAATGTGTAGTAACTATGCACCTATGTTTGTTAAGGGGCTCCCAGTCGCTGATTGCTCTTTTTCGAAACGAAAAAAGAAATACTTCTGAACAAGCCACATCTCCTATTTTTATAAGTATATTACTTCAGGTTCCTACCTAGATTTCTATTAAGCTGAAAACATAATAGCAGAAACTTTTCACGATAAAGATATTATTTCAAAATGATACGTTTTAGAATTTATGATCGAAATATTTTATATACCTACTATTAAAATCAACTTGTGATTTATTGTTAAAGATAGGTAATATGTAGATCTCTATACATAATTTATATCATTAATTTATTCGAAAAGCTAAGGCGAACCACGCGCGGACGTGTGTTTGTCATCATTGCAGCGGTCGGTAGGATTATTTATCGAAGTGATTAAAGATGGGTACATCTTTATTCCATATACTACCTATACATTATAAAATAGGAGATGTGGCTTGTTCACAAGTATTTATTTTTTCATTTCGAACAAAAACAATCGTCGACTGGGAGCGCCTTAAGGTGGAATATTGCAACTCAATTTTGAAGCAGTTATCCCCAACCGATTGAGCTGAATTTTCGCATACATTTACATATGTAACTTCGTTGACAATATGCAATAATATGGACAGTGAGTTGATTTGATGATGGAGTCAGGAGCTGTTCAACACACACTCACAATGGAACTCCTTATTAAATATTTCGATTGAGTAAAAACTTTGAATACTTGTCAAGTTCCGATGACAATGTTATATGAGGTGACGCGCTGGTGCTCGATGGTTTAAATTATTTTACAAAAGCTTGTCTTTCAATCTGAAGGTCGTGGGTTCGAATCCCGGCGTGCATCAATGGATTTTTCTGTTCAAAAATTTATATGCGCATCAAAAACACGTGCTTACAACGGTGAAGGAAAACATCGTGAGGAAACCAGTTAGTGTTCTTAAGCGGCGATGGGCTTGCAACCTGACGTATGGAATGCTAACGATTGCAAAATGTGGGCATGTGCCAAATATAATGTTTGGACGTGACTGCCCCCACTAGACATCTTCAAAGGATCTAAGTCTGGAGATCTGAGAGAATGATCGTACTAGGGGATTACAGTCGTGATCCTATTTATTTTTATTTATTTGTATACCTATTCTACTTGTACTAATCTTGAAAATGTTGATTTTCTTCCAGAACACAACCTCGCGTAAACACCAGATACGGAGCTCCCTTCCCAGTTCCTAAGGTGCAGGCCAGCCCAACAACAGACTCAGCTGTTGAGGTAAGATCTCAAAAAATTGAGCATAGAGCTCTCAAACGGTGTTGTAAAACACCAAACAAATCCATACATCCAGACCATATTGACTCTAGCTTCAGCACCAGCGCGTCACCTATTATAACATTGTCATCGGAACTTGACAAGTATTCAAAGTTTTTACTCAATCGAAGTATTTACTAAGGAGTTCAATTGTGAGTATCTGTTGAACAGCTCCTGACTCCATCATCAGATCAGCTCACTGTCACCATATTAACCTTAAAGAACAGGTGACGTGTACTTTTAGGTTGGGTTAACCAATCGTAGTGCTCGAAATTTTTAGGTCAACTATTACGAGCATTGTGATTGGTCAGCTCCGCATCAGTGGAAACGCACTCTACAACACCCAGGACAGTGCATCATGTTTTTTGGGTATTTATGTATTTCCTCGTTCCAGGATGTAACAGAGGAAGGTCCAGCTGTGGCTCAAGCGGTGGCTGTCGCGAACGGAGAGAGGCGGAAAAGCGCTAGACTAAGGTCAGTGAACCTTACACCACACTCGTTCTGTTTTTAGGGCAGTACTGTGACTGTACTGTGTGAGTAATGTGACCAGACTATATTTTGAAAGATTACCGACATTTGACAATTGACAATTGACATTCTACTACGACAGACAAGGATTTCTAGAGTGTGATTTGGCCGAGTAATGCGCATGCGCACATTGGCGGACGGGAGCGCAAAGGATTTAAAATGTATCAATTGAATTTAATAGTAATCACTACATAGTATAAAGCAAAGTCGCTTCCCGCTTCCCGCGTCGGATTTTGATGCGGTTTTTTTTTTAATAGATAGAGTGATTCAGGAGGAAGGTTTAAATGTATTAAACCCGTGCGAAGCCGGGGCGGGTCGCTAGTATAATAATAAAGTTTATTTAGTTTCGTAAGCATTAACAGTAGTAAATATAAATTACAGTAATAAGGATTAGGTGGTAAGTAAGTATATAGTAAGGTATACATTAATGCAAACCTGTTTTGCTAGAGACTGGTGCCTGAGGTAGGTTTGACACCTGTATTACAGGTCACCACTGGTGACACTGGTAACCAGGTGCACTGGTGACTCACCAGTGCACCAGGTTACCAGTGTTATGAATTAATAGTTTTCTTATTTCGATTGGATAACTATTAAATTCAATTGATAAATTTGAAATACTCTGCGCTCCCGTCCGCCGTTTCGATATTGTCGAAATTGTTTTGCAGAGTAAGGGACCATGCCGCAGGAAATAATGCTAGGATATAGCTATTTCAGGACATAAGCACAGGACAGGAAATGTTTTGACTCTATCTACCCCCTTTGAAAATGTTCAAATATCTAAGAGCCTGGAGATCTGAGAGGATGTCTACCGTACTTGAGGAGTCGTGATCATATTTCATTTTTTTTTAATTTCAGGACTCGTCGTATCCGTCCAGTTTACGCAGTGGACAGAGCCGGACGCCTAGTCCTATCCGAAGCCTAATTCCTAATGCTAAAGGCCATCGCCCACTATACCGGAACGTGCCATAGCTATCACATTCAAATCAATATATCAAAATATCTGTACGTCTCATCCTGAAGGCCATCGTCTGCTATACCGGAACGCGCTACATTATATCAAAATATCTTTACGTCTCATAATAAAGGCCTTCGCCTACTGTACCGGAAAGTACCATAGCTATCATATTCAAATCAATATCTATACTTATTTTTACTCTATATCTTAGATTCTGGTGGTGCCAGACAAAACTAAACTTTACGGCATCCATCTTCTTCTATTTCGTGTAGAGTGAAAGAGTCAGCGATAATTTTAAAGATGTCTTTATCATTTTTAGTTTAGTTTGGTGCCAACAGAATTGACACTAATGTCTTTTGTTTTTTTCTTCTTCTAACTTAAAATCTCACTGAAAAGTTCTGTTATATATCTATTTTTAACTGTCATAAAAACCGAATTTACTATACCCGCAAAAGTCTTGTAGAGGTAGTTACCTATTTAATACCCATACGTATTTTTATATACTTTTAAATACTTAAAAAAAAATCCTTATTATACTTTTATGTATTTTTCAACTCTTATTAGATGAAGAGTATCTTACTAAAAAAAAATCCTTATTATACTTTTATGTATTTTTCAACTCTTACTATATGAAGAGTATCTTACTAAGTATATCGTATTATTGAATATGTAAATAGGTATTTTTTACATAAAATGATATTTCAGTCAATTTAATATTTTTTCAAGTGCCTTTGTGATATTAACTTTATTTAATGTATAGTGATCTACTCGCAAAAACCTATTCCAATGTTTCTAGTATTTTTTATTTTAGCCTTCATTTCAAAGATAAATCTTTGACCGTTTTAAAATATATTTATTTTAAATGTTTCCTAATAAAATACCAATTATTATTTAATTTCATGGTTTTACTGGTTTCATTTTCGTAACGATGTCGAATAGAATATAATAGAATAATGTACATCGTGCAACTGTTACCAACAATTGGGCGCGCACCTTCAGAATGTCAAATGTTTGGCTCATAAAACAAAGCTGTTCTATGAAACCAATTGGGAAAAAAACTGTGTCTTTTTGTTCTATGACGTCATGTTCTATAGAACAAATGGGACCTACCCGAATGGAGTCAGTAAATACACTAACCTTCGTATTCAAGAACGCCACTATGAGAACACGCACCCACAGTGGACGAAATCTTTTTTCATAAAAATCACTTTATGCGTTGTGCGACACTGCATAGTGTGACTAGAGGCACATTGTCGTGTGCCTCTAGCCAAAGTTGAGCTCTAAAGGCACACAGTAGCGTGCGCCATAGTGCTGCTACACATAAAGTGATGTTTATGAAAAAAGATTTCGTCCACTGTGGGTGCGTGTTCTCATAGTGTCGTTCATGAATACGAGCCTAAGGGATCCATACCATCCATATTATCTATACAAAACTGTCTAGCTATCACGTTCATGAGATACAGCTTGGTGACAGACAGTTTCATAGTTTCATTCATAGTTTTGATTAAAAACGAAACTTGCATTATAAATCTATCGAGAAAAGTTTCACCAATCGTGTTTCTGTCTTTAATTTATCTAGATTATATCCATAGGTTATATTTGTCATAAAAAACCAAACAGTATGGTTTTCAGGAACTCCAATATTTTACGATAAAGTCAGTAAATACACTCAGAATCTAGGCGGATGAAGTTGCAGGTAAAAGCTAGTAGGAAATAAAACACATAAATAACATGACATCACCAAGGCTTCATTAACAACAGAATCAACCCATACACACACAACAAAACAACAAAAAACGTAGGCACACTTGTTATAACAAACACATTCTCACGAACAAAATTAATTGGACCAGCAAACAGGGTTTTCAAACGACAAAACTTACACACTTCATAAGTGACAGTTGATACTGTCACGGTATCACCTTGTTCTGCCGTAATCTGACTGACTTCCGGAGGCTTCAAAACTTCAAAATCTTTGAAAAGCTGCGACTTTTGTAATACCTTGACTGCAACTCTCGGATTTACAATTTTAGGCCCGTCAGAGCTAAGCTTTTGCATTATTTGATCTATTATTGTGTTTTTGACTAAATCACACTGCAGACTTTGGTCTGCATCAACCTTTATTTCTTCTGATAATACTTTAAATATCCCTACTTTCTCCTTAGTTTCTGAAATTGGTGTATCTTTAGGTAAAGGGCAACCAAGAGTGATCTTCAACTCTTTAATGATTTTTTCAACTAGGTTGTCCTCTAGTCTTTTCACAGCCAAGTCTAAGGTCATTACTAGTCTGTCCCACATCGGTGGCATATATGATGGATGTCTTGACTCTTCCGCACATTTCATTTGCGGCATCTCATTATCTTTCAACATTGCATTGATTTCCGCTTGATTTGGCAAGTTGATAGTTTTGTTCATTGTTTTTTCATTCTGTTGGTTGATTGATTTCTTTAGTATATTCTTGGTTATTTCTTGGTCTTTATTATCACCCTTGGAGTTTATCGGATATTTGTTGTTCAGATTCTCAGTTATAATGACATTGTTGTAATCGTAAGGAGTGTCCGAGCTCGTTGATGGAGTCATTTCTGGGTAGATACCTAAATTGATAACTGTATCTAAAAGCGTTGGTTTATTTTCTTTTACGGGATGATCTACAGTTACCGTTTCTATATCTATTACAGTTTCTTCGTTATTTTTTAAAGTATAATTCGATTCATCACTTGATTTAGTAAAATCTGAGCTGGTCTGAGCTATAACAAAGTCATTACTAGAAACACCAAAACTAGATTTGTTGTTAACCAAAGTCTCATTGCTAGTTTCGATTGTTACAGCTTTAAAGTCGAGTTTTGATGTTGAAGTGAGATTAGAAATGAAAGGAGTCGCCATTTCAGAGCTAGTCAAGCTTCCCAAAATCATGAATTTCTCTTTACTGGGCACGGGAATAGTTTCATCTCTTGTATTCACTTTTGATCTATTGTAAGCAACAGCTACAGCTACGTTTATAACATCTGTTTTGTACGGAACATTTTCTGTAGGTACTTTGATCACAGAATTTACAGTTTCTACATTTTCCTCGTCGATTTTAAAAGATGTCTTACTGGACTTCTGTGTTAGCGTACTTTGACTTAAATTGCTGATTATAGACTTTTTTGCTGTTGACAGAGACGAAGAGAGAGATTCATTGTCGAATTCGTTAAGGCCAACATCGTTTATAAATAAAATGAATTCTGATTCTTCTCGCAAATTTTCTTTAGCTATTATTTTGTGTAAAACACGTGTTCTTGACACAACATTTGATACTTCATCCGAATATAACTCTTTCTGTATTTGATTAGCATCAATCAAATTCCTCTTCTCATAATATTTCTCTAGTCGATTATTGATAACTCTTCTGGGATTCTTGTATTTAAAAGTCTTCTGTTTTATATTGACAGTTTTCTTTGATTTGCGTTTAGGAATCTTCTTTTTCTTATACTTGCGATTGTTTTTAGTTGCCTTGAATATAGCTTCCGGTTCTGAATTTTTATTCTGGTTAACATTTTCAGATTTTTCATTTGTATCCCCATTTCGATTTTCAGTTTCCATGAACATTTCTGTTTTAGGGGTTTTGTCTGTTAGTTCTTCGCTGTTACTAATATTATTAGGCGTAATTTCATCAGACCATTCGCATGTTTTTTTATTTTCATCATAAATTTCAACAACATCTTCAACTTTATCTGTATCTGTGTTTACGTCATCACTTTCTTGGCTTATTGCATTTTCAATAGTAATATCTTCAGATAAATCAATAACTATGTTTTCCTGCTCTTCTATTGTTATGATAGAAGCATTCGAAATATTATCACTATTCATATACTTAATAGAATTGGTCGGGGTCATAGATTCTATTGAGTCAGAGCTATTGTGTGCGCTATTTTTGGTTCCTTCAGTTTCATTATTATCTAAGATTTGATTCAGTTTATCAGCTTGTTCGGTGTCAAACATTTTTAAAGAATTAGTTGGAGTGATAGAGTTGTTGCTTTCTTGCGGACTCCGTTCTTGAGGACTTCTCTTGTTGCAAATCATCTGTTGAGCTGTCACAAGGTCATCGTAAGTTTCTTTCAGAGAAAAAGCGACTACGTAGCTTGGAAATCTTTTGGGAAAGCGTGTTTGAGATTTTGGTCTAGCTTTTCTTGTTTTCGTTGTTTTGCTTTCTTCAATGGATGGCATTTTACTTGCTAGTTTTTCTGAAACAATTATTGATGAATTTATAAATATTTGTTAAATTTCCGAGGTCTTTGAGTTTTAATGCTATTATTTGAATGATTATTTATTTACGAGTGTATTGTGCTCTCAGAACAGTACCACTATTACAACTAGATTTTGTAGATTTACTATTACACTATTACAACTCTCTTTTTTTTATAAGTAATAAATTTTTTTGGATAGTTTTGCTATATTGAATACAAACAAATTACAATTACAAATTTTAAATTTATTAACACAAGAACATCACTTGAATCCCAAATCAGAAAGCTTTATCTTGTACGACAATGATAACGATCCATTAGCTGGCAATGCTCCTTCTCTTAATCCAAGAGCTGGATTATTTGGGTAGATAGCTTCTTTTATAACATAACTATACAGAAGACTGGCTATGAGAATAACTGGTATCCACATTAGCATACAGTAGAAACAGCCTTCACCAAATCCCATCCCTGCTCGGTGACATACAGGTTCTCGATCACGTGGACATTTTTCTACATCTTCATCATCATCAGAACATTGCGTGTTTGATTTACATCCATCACAGTCAGAGCCTATCAGCTCCATCATTTCGCCAGAATCCATCACGCAGACGGGTTCGGGGCATGTTTTATTTTTGTGCAACTTCAGCCACATCTTCGGGCAAGCTGGAGGTTGGGCACAGGTGCTGTAGATAAAATCATCTTTTTTGTACTCATCGCAGAAGTATGTGAGCAGTTTCCTCTTATGAATGTCATTGGTAACCTCGATCATGGATCTAGAGTTGGGTAGGGACTTCGCTGATTTATTGATTTTGTGGATTTCGTTTGCAGCCGAGGTCATATCAGTGACACGAAGAATCGCTTCGCTATCAATGATGTTGTATGAAGTGCTTTTTCTCATAAGTCGGTTGTACAATTCATTGTAGTCAATATTCTTTGGCTCTTTAGATAACTTTATCCCAGGAAGCAAAGGATGCGTCGAAATTTCTTTAGAGAATTGAATACCTTTAGATACGTTTTCCATTTTAATTATTGTGTGGTTGTCACATTGTGATGGTTTTGTCTCTTTTCTTACATGATTTTTGACAAAGGCCTCTGCTGCTTTAGTAAGATCTTTGATTATAGATTTCAGTTCGTTTATATCGTTCCTTAATTCAGCATCTGTTATGGTACTACGATCTATAGTTACAGTGTTGTTATCACGAGATGCAACTGTTTTGTCACTACAACTTCCACTTTTGAGGATAAATTTTGATTGATTCTCAGCTCCATCTAGTAACGGTATGATATTGTGAGTATTTTCGTAATTATTTATTGTATTTGATAACTTTGATGTATCCAAAAGCGTGGGGGCAGTGTTATAAAACAATGTCTCACTCTTATTGTAAGTATCAATATTCTGTGTACTCATACTCGTACTTCTGTTTTGCGAATTATTAATTGGAAGCACTGCAATGTGAATATCTAGTTTCATATTATTTTTATTCTCGTAATCTGCAAAATATTGAAGTATGTTTTCGCAGTCGCCCAAAAACCTTTGACTTGGTCTCCAACTCTTTTTGTCATTTTTAATCCTCATTCTTTTTCTTTCTGTTTTACAAAGTTTAGATACTTTTCTGCCAAGTTTTTTTCTATGTTTAATTTGCTTGGATTTCGCAATCTTTTCTTTGTCAGTATCTGTGGCCTTTGTTTTTGTGCAAACTGGTTCTTTTTTTGGTTTTAGCTTAGAAAATACTAGGCTCTCGTTCATAAAATCAATCGCCATCATAGGATCACTTGTATCTTCTTCGTTCAATATTGATTCTCGAAGAAACACAGATTCACATACATCAATATCACCTTTTTCTGCTCTTGGTTCTGCTTTATCTATTTTCATACTAACAATTTCTGCCAGCGAATCATTTACATCGGTCATTGTAAAATTATCATTTCTGAAAAATTGAATATTTTCATCGGTACTTGTGATATTAGCCGGATCGTCAGCGTATATACTCTTCATAAGACTAGGCATTGGCTCTAAGTTGGACTTTTTGGTATCTCTCGTTTTATGTTTGTTTTCGTCAGTTGTAGAGTCTGTGGCGCTTTTGTAAAACGGTTTAGGTAAGAACACAATGTGTCGTTTTTTCTTGCGCTTTCTATTCTTTCCATCGCAATCGTATGTTGCACATCTTTTAGTAAAAGATTTCGTTGAAATAGTTAGTAGATCAAAGCTGGAGCAATCAAATAGCTTACTGGTTCTATTGGTAGACAAAACTACATTTTTGTGTTTATTTTTCTTGATTTTATAATTGGACTTATCGGTTCTATTCCGATCTGTTTTGTGTAGATTTTTAGGGATACTCAAAGTGGATATAACTTTGATGTTTTTATTTGATGCTGGCGTTGAATGGCAGGACGATTCCTTCCAACTGTTGTCTCTCGACTTCTTTATAACTTGATTTTGGCAGTACTGGCATATGATTGAAGTTGCGACCTTTTTGTTCTTCACCTCCTGGCTCAATCGCTCTCGATTCAGAACATACGTCGACCTTGATGATGATGTGCTTGTTCTATCCAACTCTGTCTTATGCAGCAACGAATACAGCACTGACTCTGATTTATCCTTAGCATTACTTTTACGATTATCTATCAAGTATTTCTCGATCCAATTGTTGAGTAGATATTTAAAGTTGTCCATCATCATTTTGGGTATATCATTCTGTTCGTTATTTGTCTTAACGTGTTCGCTGTTACTGTAAGCGCTGGTATCATGCTGAAACTCTTCAATCGTATCAATCTCTGTATTGACAGTTGAGTATCTAGATTTTGATCCTTCTTGTGCGGACGTTCTGTTCTTTTTATTCTTGTAGTATCTTCTTAGGATGCAGACGTTTGTTTCCGTGCTCAGGTCTCGTTTTATTTTTTCCCCTTCTACGTAGTATTGGTGTTGGGATAGGTTCTTCTTGATCTGTATTATTCCGCTTCTTGTGTTGATCTGCGAGAGTGCAGAGCAGGTTCTCGAATGTGTGTATATTGTGTGTTGAGATTTCTTGAACAGAACTCTGGTTTCTTCATCTTTGTCTCTGGTGCATCGCTTTCCCATTGTCAGCTGTTAGACCTTGTCCTGAGTCTTCTGCAAGCAACAATTTTTGAATCCTTTCATTGTTGTTATCTCCTTTGATTATGGTGGTGAGGTTTTTGATGATTATTTCTTTAATGACTAGCTGACCCAACAGACGTCTTGTCCATCAATTATCACATAGAACTTTTTTTTTTGCGAATTTGACTATTTTTCGTCCAACTTTTTTAAGCGTTGTTAGCAAATAGATAATCGCAGTCGCCATACTTACCGGTACAAAATAGAAGTTGATTGCAACAAAACTTTCTAACGTACCTGGATAGAGTAGCCTATTTGCTATAGGATATACTGTATTATTTCAAGTTTCATCTAAATCCATTTAGAAGTGTGATTGAGTCAATATGGAAAAGATAATTGAAAAAAAAGGTAGACCCCAAGCCGTGTTTGTTGCCTGATTCTTCTAGGCTTGGTCGCGTGGAATCGGCGTAGCTTCACCTAGTTCCTAAGACGTTTCAAAGTGATCCTTGTGATTTTATTGAAGAAGAGAGGCGAGAACTAGATTTTAGACGCGACCAGCTTAAGACTAAACCGCCTTCACATATGACCTATGGCTGCATCAATGGACCCTGGACTTGCATTGACTGTTCGAGAACATTTGGTGCAAGGATAGGGTACTTAAGCCATATGCGGACGAAGCACCCGATCACATAAAACAAAAAAAAAACAAACAAAGCTAATGTTTCCGTAGCCGAAATCGGCTAGGATGATTTTGATTATATTGAAATATGATTTTTGAATTTGAATTTGAGTCACAAACATCCAAACACCCTCACAAACTTATGGATTTATAATATTAGTAGGATTTATTGTAAATTAATATATAAACTAACCAAAACGCTCCATTCACGTCATTATTCGATAATCACTAGGATTTAATATGATTTCAGATATAAATAATGTGAAAAAAATCACGATAATAAATTTTGAAATTGTGACATTCTTTTGACGTTAGTGAATCTTTCATTCTATCATCTTCGTTCTTGTTTTACTTCTTTTTGAAGTTTCAGTTTATTTCTGTAAGAAGGTTTTAATTTTATTTAAGGAGTTTCGTATTCATATTCATTTATTTATTTATTAGTAGCAGAGTTCATCCGGATAAGACAATGAAACGCATTGTATTATCTTATTATATTATCATTATCAATGAAACACAAAAAGAAACTGCTGATAGACAGTTGTATTGGCCGAGTGGGTAACTCGACTTTAAATCCGGAGTACGTGGTTTCGAATCCCGGCCGTGCATTAATATTTTTTCTATTAGGATACTTTATATGCGCATCAACACGTGGTTAAAACAGTGAAGAAAAACATTTAGTATTTTTAACTGGTTTACAGTTAGTATTCTTATAGGCGGCGATGGGCTTGCAACCTGTCACGTATGGAATGCTAACTACTGCAGAAAGTGACAAATGTAATGTTTGGACGTACCTCTGACTGACACCATTGAATCATCTTCAAGGATCTGTGGCCTGAGCACGAACCACTATCGTATCGACAACGTATCGTCCAAATGCCAAAACTGACACTTTTACTATACAAAAACTGGCCAAGAAGTTGTCGAGTCGTGTTGTTTTTCTTGATTTTATTAACGACTTTGTTAACATTACTAATATGTATATACATGCCAAATTACAGCTTTCTAGCACTTAAACTCTCTGAGCTAAGCTGCGGACGGACGGACGGACGGACATGGCGAAACTGAGTTTCTTAAAGACTACGAAAGCCTAAAAAGTGTCAGTTTTGACATTTGGAAGATACGTTATCGATACGATAGTGGTTCATGCTAACTAAGAGCGCCGGGAGAAGAGAGAGGATGTATACCGTACTAGGGGATTACAGTCGTGATCCTATTATTATTTTTTAAAGGTACTATCCTGAAAATGTCTTCAACATTTCTTAGCATTACGTTTTGGCGACACGATTTTACATATCTCACAGCATCCCTGATCCGGAAGATAAATCATAGAGCGCGTCAAACATACCCGTATCTTGGAAGGTACCGATACCAGCTCCATGCTCTTTGGCTTGGAGTAGCCGTTTTGGATATGGTATATTAGGGGTAGCCTTATTTCTATCACAATACCTATTTGTTCCCTGATTCTACTGGACAATGGTGTCGAGGAACAGGCTTCATCTAGTTCCTAAGACGTTTCAAAATGTTCCTTTTGATTTTATTGAAATGAATGATTTTAGAATTTTAATTTGTAAATCTTTCTCCTTCTCTATGATTTTATTGTCTGTATTTTGTGGTCGAAATTCGAAATATAAATATTTTCTATTCTATTCTAAGAGTTAAAAAAAATAGGATTACGACTGTAATCCCCAAGTACGGTAGACATCATCTCAGATCCTTTGAAGATGTCTAGTGGAAGTAGTCAGATGCACGTCCGAACATTATATTTGTCAAATTTTGCAGTAGTAGCATTCCATATGTGACAGGTTGCAAGCCAATCGCCGATTATAAGAACACTAACTGGTGTCCTTACGATGTTTTCCTTCACCGTTTTGAGCACGTGTTTTTTGATGCGCATATACATTTTTCGAACAGAAAAATCCATTGATGCCGGTATTCGAACCCATGACCTTCAGATTAAAAGTCTAGAATAGGTAGTCCCATTCAAATTCTATATTTATGCACCTTCATAAAACGTAAAAATCTATCGTCTTTTGACTTTTTAACTATTTATATATTTTTAAGCTATTGCATAGCTTCTATCGCGGGCCTTGAGCGTGGAGACCGAATCCAGAAATTTCGTAACGAAAATTTACACAAAATTTTACGAGACACTCACACTCACGCAATATGCGTGAGTGTGAGTGTTAGAGATTTCTCTTTTTGGATTTCAAAAAATCGATTTTTAAAAAATCGATTATGTAAATTACACATATAAATCGATTTTTGTAAACTAAGTTTTCCGAACGCGAACCGAATCGTTCGTTGGCCATTTTCCCGGACGTGAACCTACATATAGTCGCCTCCCAAACGGAAACAGACTCATCGGTCTTGTCTCCGAACGCAAACCGAACCATTGATCGTTTTTCCGAACGTGATCCGACCAATAGTCGCTTCACAAACGGAACCGACCCATCGATCGTCTCTCCGAAAGCGATCCGAACCATATAATTCGATTTTTTGGAAAATCGATTTATTTGTAGGGACAAAAAATCGATTATTAATTAATAGATTTTTTTCAATCAATATTACATCCCTATGACTCATGTCATGCCTGCTTAGAGTCCTCGCCACCACTCATGTCCTGCGACGAAAACCAAAACTAAATTTGACAGCAACGCCATTTTATCTCATGTCAGAGTGCTCGATGAAATTAGCGTCCATGGTTTTTCCCAATATTTTCTTGAAATGTGCGTGAATATGTCGCGTAAACTGGTGAAAAGTGCAGCTCGTGAAATGATTCATAAAGTAAAAGAGTTTTGTGAGTTAGAGCAGAGGAATAAAGACGTTTTGATCCCTTTAAATAATATACAAAAAAGAGTCGCTGCCATGACAGGTAAATTTTAGGGATACCAGAGTATAAGTTTTTGTCTAACAATAGGTAAAATATGACTAAATTAAAACACTAATTAAATTATTTTGTATTTTAGGTGTTTCAGAGAAAATGGTATCTCGAATTACGAAAGAAGGAAGAGTGGCAGCAAGCACTTCAAAAAGAATTGTAATATTTCAAAAATGATGGACTGGTAGATGAAGAAATAGAAAGATTCATAATTCATAATATCAACAGCCAGTGATAGCGACACTGATTCTGATCATGGCAGTGAATTTCAAGAAACAAGTGACAGCGATATGTCTGGAATGCAAGTAATAAATGATGAAGACCATAATTATTGTATAAAAATAATTTAATAAAATTTACCTATATCGTGAAACTAGGTTGATTTCATTGTTTTCCTACATAACTACACTACTATTACAAAGAGATAAAATTTCTAGTTTTATATTTTTGTTTGTACCGGATAAACTAAAAAAATATAAGACCAATTTAAAAAAATATTTAATCTATCAAAAGCTTTATTAGGAGCGAATAACATCACTACATAGTATAAAACAAAGTCTCTTCCGTTGTCTGTCTAAAATTAATGTAAGTACAATAAATAAAAATAAATAGAGATCCCACGAAAATAGCAATAATGTAACCAAAAAAATAAAAAAATTGCCTATATTCTTCATTATTACAACTGTGCGAAGTCGAAGTGAACTGCTAGTAGTAAATAGTTTTAAAATGTAAACATTAGTTCGCTCTCCCTTTTAGTGTAAGGGGTAAATTATGGCTATCTTACTGGCATCATTATAATAGGCGATTGCGACGCCGCGTCTAGCGGACTTGAGTGGTGGCGCGGACTCTAGAGTGATTTTCGCATTCCAGCGCCATCTAGTTTCATTTGATGATACTACGTTATTATAGGTGCTTTTCGCGGTCTCATGCGAAAGCTCGGGGTTTGAGAGGTTCGCAATTCCGCTGGCAGGTGGCGCTATTTTACCACTATCGGTAAATAGGTGGTACTTCACAGACATGATCGACTAAAAAGTTTGAAATTGAATTATTGAATTCATGTAGTTAGGTAAATATCGAATCCTGGCCGTGCATCAATGGATATTTCTGTTCGAAAAATGTATATGCGCGTTACACGTGCTTATAACGGTAAAGGAAAACATCGCGAGGAAACCTGTTAGTATTCTTGAAAGCGACGACGGGCTTGCAACCTGTTACGTGTGGAATGCTAACTACGTAGTTAGGTAAATAGGTAGGTTAAAGATTTTGACATCTATCGATGAATAGCAGAACTTTTAATGACTTTTTGAAATATCACGCTTGTCTCTTTAGTTTAGCAACTCGCCAATAGGTGGCATTGGTTGTATCGGCGTTACTGCGCATGCCTAATCCCCCTCTTCCCCCGCAATCTAGGGATGTAAAAAAAAAAATTTTTTTTTTTTTTCTTTTTCTTTTCTTATCGGTCACCACGCTCAAAAAGTTGAATATCAAAGAAAAACAAAGGAAAAAAGGATAAATAAAATAAATAATTATAAATACATAAGTTGATAAAAAATGTTATGCAATAGCTTTATTTTTTAAGAATTTCGGAGTTGCTTCACAAAATTCCCCGTTGAAGTATTTTTGTTTTCGTTCTTAAGACGTAATTATCGATCATAAAAAAATATTCCAATTTTTGTAAAAAACTATATTAGGTAATTTTAACAAATTAAGTAATTTTTCTAGATAGATAAATAGAGTCACTATCTAAAAGATGCCTTCTCGAAACTTTCACACATCGATGTCCTTGTTATAGATTACTTAGAACGAACCATAATAAAACCTGCAGCAGCGAGAAAATGTGACGGGAAAAATTCCATCTCTTAAAAATGTTGAAGCAAACATGGGGTTTGGCATCACCAATATTTCTGTTCGTATACCTAACTAGCTGACCCGTGCCCGCTTCGCTGTGCGTAAGACATTTCTAATACCATCGTTGACTTCTTTGTAGACGTTTTTAAGGTGTACAATACTGTAGTACATTATTTTGATATATCTCGTGGGGTTCAGCCAGCATTTGCAATGTAAGCGCAAAAAAATGTGTTTATTTACGACATCACATTACAAACCTCTAAAATTATCAGTGTTTCTCTACTATATTATGCATGTATTATACATATAAACCTTCCTCTTGAATCACTCTATTTATTAAAAAAAAACCGCATCAAAATCCGTTGTGTAGTTTTAAAGATATAAGCAAACATACATACATACATACATACGCGGGAAGCGGAAAGCGACTTTGCTTTATACTATGTAGTGATGTAGTGATGATATATTAACATTATAAAGTATACTAACTTTTTCCCGCGACATCATCCGCGTAGATTCAGAAAATCTATTTTTCACGAGTTAATGTAAAATAATGAAATTCCTAAAAAACAAAAGCTTCGAGAAAAGGATGGTACGTGCCGCTTTTTTCCTCGACTTGACGGGGGCACTACCATGTCCCCAGATATTTTTTTAGTCTTGGGCAACTTGTGCTACATTTTGGAAAAAAATAATCTCTATATGAAATGTCATGACAATCAGTCCCGCTGTTCAGCCGTGATATCATCACAGACAGACAGAATTACTTTCGCATTTATAATCTTATATATAAAATATCCATGTCACTATGTTAGTTACCGTACTCCTCCGAAACGGCTTGACCGATTCTCATGAAATTTTGTGAGCATATTGAGTAGGTCTGAGAATCGACCAACATCTATTTTTTATAACCCTAAGTGATAAGGATGGCGTAAAGATCGGGGAAAACGGAAAGTGCTTTTTTCTGTGGGATTATTGACATTTGACAGGACAACGTCTGTCGGGACAGCTAGTATCAATATAGATTTCCAGATACCACGGCTTCGCTGGTGCATATAATCCCTCTCCTACCTCCCTACCCCCACCCCCACTCTTCCAAACAATCTATCTTAGAAATTGCCTTTTAGGCTTTTTAATCTTTTTCAGTTACTACCTACACGAAACAAGAAAAGCTTGAGTAAACTAAAAAGAGAGCGGGCGCAGTACCATAAGCTCAAAAGCCATATTAAAACAATATTACTCATATATCAATATTAATGAAAGCCGTATATATATATCAATACTAGCTGACCCGTGCCCGCTTCGCTGTGCGTAAGACATTTCTAATACCATCGTGGACTTTTTTGTAGACGTTTTTAAGGTGTACAATACTGTAGTACATTATTTTGATATATCTCGTGGGGTTCCAGCCAACATTTGCAATGTAAGCGCAAAAAAATGTGTTTATGTACGACATCACATTAGATACCTCTAAAATTATCAGTGTTTCTCTACTATATTATGCATGTATTATACATATAAACCTTCCTCTTGAATCACTCTATTTATTAAAAAAAACCGCATCAAAATCCGTTTTAAAGATATAAGCAAACATACATACATACGTACATACATATTACATACAGACGCGGGAAGCGGAAAGCGACTTTGCTTTATACTATGTAGTGATTAGGGTTCCGTACCCAAAGGGTAAAAACGGGACCCTATTACTAAGACTTCGCTGTCCGTCTGTCTGTCATAGGGTTATATCTCATGAACCGTGATAGCTAGACAGTTGAAATTTTCCCTGATTATGTATTTCTGTTGCTGCTATAACAACAAATACTACAAACAGAATAAAATAAATATTTAATAGATCAAGATACGTAACCATTATAGTGCGCGAGTCTGACTCGCACTTGGCCGGTTTTTAGGGTTCCGTACCCAAAGGGTAAAAACGGAACCCTATTACTAAGACTTCGCTGTCCGTCTGTCTGTCTGTCACAGGGCTGTATCTCATGAACCGTGATAGCTAGACCGTTGAAATTATCATAGATTATGTATTTCTGTTGCTGCTATAACAACAAATACTACAAACAGAATAAAATAAATATTTAAGTGGGGCTTCTATACAACAAAAACGTGTTTTTTTACCGTTTTTTAATAGATCAAGATACGTAACCATTATAGTGCGCGAGTCTGACTCGCACTTGGCCGGTTTTTTTTATATTTTTATTCAACAAGCATTTAATATGATAAAATAAATTATATAAATGTTTACTCAATATTTATTATTCATTTAGAATTGAATTATTTGATGCATTTCTGTTTTTAAGTGCTCCAAAATTACCTATGAATTATTTGATGCATTAATGCGAAAACCAACGGGGTAGCGAGTAGAGTTGGCAGAATAATGGTGGCTATACTAAGTAATATTATATAGAGGAAAGATTTATATTTTTGTTAGTTTGTAACGAATAAACTCAAACACTACTGGACCGATTGCAAAAAATATTTTATCATTTGAATGCTACATTATCACTGCATAACATAGGCTATATTTATTACTAGAAATAAATAGGCATCCTTACTAAAACATCAATAACACGTAAGGTATAAAAAAAATGCTATAAAATCATTGGTAACCTCGTGAAGACCGAAGCAGACTGAAAAAATATGTTCAAAACTCCTTCGAGCTGGAGCCATCAGACCAGCAGCGCGCTGTCACCTGTCACATAATATTACATTGTCATTGGAGCTTCACTACATAGTATAAAGCAAAGTCGCTTTCCGCTTCCCGCGTCTGTATGTATGTATGTATGTATGTTTGCTTATATCTTTAAAACTACACAACGGATTTTGATGCGGTTTTTTTAATAGATAGAGTGATTCAGGAGGAAGGTTTATATGTATAATAACATGCTACCCGTGCGAAGCCGGGGCGGGTCGCTAGTGAAAGATATTAGGACATATTGTCATTGGAGCTTGCAAGGTATAAGGTTCAACATATTCGAACTATTTACAACTGTTCAATGACTCCTGACTCCATCATCAGATCAGCTCACTGGCACCATATAGCATTGTCAATAATGAACAGCTCAAATTTAATTGATAGATTTGACCCGGAAAATATATATAAATTAAATTAAAATTAAATATAGGCGGACTTTACACACAGCGCCATCTAGCCTCAAACTAAGCAAAGCTTGTACGGGAACCAGATAACTGATAGAATACTTATATACTTTTTTTTGTAAATATATACTAGCGACCCGCCCCGGCTTGGCACGGGTTTAATACATATAAACCTTAATCCTGAATCACTCTATCTATTAAAAAAAACCGCATCAAAATCCGTTGTTTAGTTTTAAAGATATAAGCAAACATACATACATACATACAGACGCGGGAAGCGGAAAGCGACTTTGCTTTATACTATGTAGTGATTATACATAAAACACCCAGACACAGAAAACATCTTTGTTCATAACACAAATATTTGCCCTGGGTGGGGATCGAACCCACAACCTACAGCGCAGAAGGCAGAGTTACCTACTGAGCTGTGAGGCCAGTCTAACAAACTAACTAAAGAACTAACTAACAAGGTAAGTTAAATAAAAGCTTGTAAATAGAGATAGAATCGTAAAAATATACCTAAGCTTCGACCTGTGAACATAATATCTACTTCGACTTTTGGCTACAATAAAACCACACAAAAAGTATGTACCTAAATCATATTTTCCACAATCAATATGGAAGAAAAACGACGCGTTACAGTGATATATCGCTCCGTATTGGGCACATAAATAACTTGAAACGATTGCCGACTACGTTTTTGGGGGAAATCTATGATTTTTTTCCAAGATGATATAAAGATAACTCATCATACATCTACACTTCTACACTATCCTAAATGCGAAAGTTTGTAATTATGTTTATATGTGTGATTGTCAATCAGGCCTAAACGACTGAACGGATTCAAACGAAATTTGCTGTAGTAAACAAAAAATCTGATTAAAGATTAGGGGTAAATATAATCTGAAAAAACAACCTCTAAATGTTTACTATGCAAAAATTCTGACATCACAGACTAAAAATATTCAGGCGTCATTGCAGCGTAGTTTTTACTTATGAATGATTATGCGTTCCACCAAAATTCGTAATTTATTTTATCAGGAAAGGTTTATTGGGAAAAATATCTGAAGTTCTTTATTCTATGCGATTCTTCAAAGGTTTTCACTGAAGACATAGGGTAGATCTGAATACGTGTCTTTATTATCGGGAGTACATAGTCTAAATAAACTCGGTATTACTCGTAATGGGTCTACGCCATGTGTGAGATTTCGTAGCACATCGTAGCACGTCTACGTGGTTGTTTTGTTATTTTTCCAGTTATTTTACAAAGTTTTATGTGTTTGAGGCAGTTTACGACTTCATGGAATTTTCAGCACTCACTGACTCACTGGCTGACTGATGGAGTCAGTCAGTGAATCAGTAATGTAAGAGATTTATATTTAGATTATAAAATATGATATTATGGTGCATTTTCTCAGTGCGTCAAACTAGGTACTGTAAGTCGTCTCTTCAGGGTCAATAATTAATCAAATAATTTATTGTTTTCATACTTTTATCCATGTTTTATTCATATTTTACAAGCTGACCCGGCGAACTTCGTATCGCAATTGACAAAATTAAATGTTGTTTGAAGTTCCCGTTCCCGTTCCCGTTCTTAGGAACATACCTACATTGCTTAGACAACAGTGAACTTTATACAATAGCAATAAAGCTCAAATTGACTCTACGTTTTAGTTAGAAGGTTTTTCCGGCAATTATTCGAATTTTTCTCACCTTTTAAACCATCCCTAGACCTCCACGAACATTTCAAGACCAAGATAAGATAAATCCGTAGGCCGTTCTCGAGTTTTAGCGAGACTAACGAACAGCAATTGATTTTTATATATATAGATAATAAATTAAATATCTCTAAACATCCAATTCACTTCCCCCCAAAAATTTATCTGTCAGAATGACAATTGCTCAAAAACGAAGCATAGAACAAAACGTGTATTCTACCTACGATAAGCGTACCACTGAATAAGTACTTATCTATTTTAGTATGCCGTTACAGTACATATAGAAATACAATAGATTGAACCCATTGGATCAGAACAACAACGTCCATTTTATTCCCAGCTGCACCCGATTCCGGAAGTTTATAACAAAAAAATCTAGTTCACAATATCAAGTTTCTTGTAACTAAAGCTGAAAATAAAATATGTCGTAGGTATATATATATATAAAACTTTTTTGTACTGACTGACTGATTTATCAACACAGCGTAAACCACTAGTTCTAGAAACTAGAAATTTGGAGGGTGTGTTCCTATTGGTGTGTAGGGGTGCACTAAGAAAGGAATAGGCTATTTGACAGTAAATTATGCCTTCATAAAGCGTTTAAAGTAAAATAAATTGAAAATAAACAATGATTTATTAAAATTAAAATTATCTATTTTTAAATGCCAGTCACGTGACACAAAACGGTTAGGATTGGTCGAATCGACAATGACGTAACATGCTTGTCAATATGTCATGGCCTGCCTTGAAAAACTTGACGTTTGTGTATTTGTTGACAAGCATGTAACGTCACAGAAACTAGTGCGACGCCATTTGCTAAAAAAGCGTTTTTGAGAATTTTTAAATTGTCGATATTTAATTTACATTTTTAGGGCCAATACTTAACAGAATTGAAAATAATCTTTTTTTATGGGTTCAACAGTCAATACTGAATAATCTAGAATGGTTTTCAAAATCTTGTCAAATAGCCCATTCCCGAAGTTTAACCCCTTAGCGAGGGTTGAAGTCCGTTGAAAATAACTTAAAGTGAACGAAGTCACGAGATTTTCCACTAGTTTTACATAAAACCAACTTGACTTCTAGGAAGCGGTTCTCAAAGGAAGCAGTTTCCCTCCACAGTTTATCCTAAGATCGAGGTTATCATGGTTAAACCATGGTTTGCTAGAAACGATGACCGTCATACTAATGTTGTCAACTCAAACCAACTCCAAAGATCCGAAGCACGGTAGCGTTCAGTTGTTAAGGCCCTGTATGTCGACGATTGCTCTTTTTCGAAACGAAAAAAGAAATACTTCTGAACAAGCCACATCTCCTATTTTTCTAAATATATTACTTCAGGTTCCTACCAAGATTTCTATTAAGCTGAAAACATAATAGCAGAAACTTTTCATGATAAAGATATTATTTCAAAATTATACGTTATTGAATTTATGATCGAAATATTTTGTTACCTACTATTAAGATCAACTTGTGATTTATTGTTAAAGATAGGTAATATGTAGATCTAGATTTCTACTAGAATAGATTTTTGATAAGTAATTATACATAATTTATATCATTAATTTATTCGAAAAGCAAAGGCGGACCACGGAAAATGGTTATGAGGGGTGGGTAAAGCTACCCCTATTACTTGCCTAAGTAGGTACCAGCAACGCGATCTCATAAAAACTGTCGATAATATTTACGATACGCATACGCCATCTAGAGCTTGCCGTTGTTAACTCTCTTAATCGTTTCTGCCGCGGTTTTAGGAACTGGCAGCGCCTTAATACACTATAGCGCGTTCAGCTGTTAATACATTAGCGGTCACACATCCAATTAGTCACTAAAAAAGATACTCTTAACTTATCTTAGATTAATTCCTGGGGATGTCTTAAGGGGTTAGTCAGAGGAAATTCAATCCGCGAATAATTTTCAAGATAAGAGTGTAAATCGACCTAACAACTATTTGGGAAGTATTTTTGGTGAACATTATATTTAAAAACCTAAAAACCTGTCACGTATGTAATGTTTGGACGTGCCTCTGACTACCTCCACTAGACATATTCAAAGGATCTAAGCGTCTGATGATCTGAGAGGATGTCTACCATACATGGGGATTACAGTCGTGACATTATTTATTAATTTTTTATTACGAAAGACAATATTGCTGTTGTTAAACGGTGACCGCTTTTAAGAAACAGCATTTCCAGTCCAGGATATGAATATTTATTTAACTTTTGAGATAACTTTGCTTTCTTTGACATCTTTGTAAAATAAAAAGCAAGTTTTGAAACAATAGAGCAGATATATTTCGTTTTGAAAACTAATATTTTCTGTTGAAAAATATTTTTAATGACAAGCTTTTGTAAAAACATTCAAACTATCGAGGACAAGCGCGCCACCTGTCACATCATATAACATTGTCATCGGATATTAACATTGTATGCAAAGTTTTTACTCAATCAGAGTATTTATTAAGGAGTTCTGTTGTGACTGTCTGTTTAACAGCTCCTTACTCCATCATCAGATCAGCTCGTTGTCACCATATTATTGAATTATCACCGAAGTTACATAAGTATGCAAAATTTCAGCTCAATCGGTTGGGGATAACTGCTTCAAAATTGATTTGCAAGATTCCACCTTAACAAACATAGTCTCGTACATACATTGCAAGATAAATAAAAGCTTGTAAAAAGAAAACCAAAATGTTTCAACCAATCGAAAAATCAAGGGAAGATATTATTAATTTTATTAAGCTTTATGAAGAATCTATTAGTCCTAGAGAAATACAATTTAAATTATGGTACATTATAACACCCAGACACAGAACAAACATCTATGTTCATCACACAAATGCTTGTGTGTGGGTTCGAACCCGCAATCTATAGCGCAGAAGGCAGAGTTACTAAAAACTGAGCTGTGAGGCCTGTCAATCAACGGGTATGTTACGAGTAAAACCAGCCAAGTGCGAGTCGGACTAACGTACGAAGGATTCCGCACCATTATCTATTACAACAGCAAAAAACAAGTATTTTGTATGGGAGCCCCACTTAATTTTTTTTTAAATCTGTTTTTAGTATTTGTTGTTATAGCGGCAACAGAAATACATCATCTGTGAAAATTTCAACTTTCTAGCTATCACGGTTCATGAGATACAGCCTTGTGAAATACAGACTGCCAGCGAAGTCTTAATTAATAATAGGGTCCCGTTTTTACCCTTTAGGTACGGAACCCTAAAAATATTCAGTTCGGACTTGCAGTGTGTTTCTGAAAGCGGAAACCGCTCGTCGTGACGTCACTCCGACTTCCGGAAAGCAATAGCCGGTGGAGCGTAAACCACGATAGACAATATTTGTTGTTTTCCTTTGTGGTTATATCAAAATCAGATTTCAGACGATGGTATCAAATTTTAAATGTATTTATGGGCTGTATTGTCAAGCAGTATTCCCGCAGTAATGTTTAGTTGCCTCTGACTAACCGTTTAGACATCTTCAAGGTTCCGAGCGCTTGGAGATCTGAGAGGATGTCTCTACTTGGGGATTACAGATCCTCTCGGATCTCCAGGCGCTTAGATCCTTTGAAGATATCTAGAGAGTCAGAGGCACGTCCAAACATTATATTCACATGCCCACATTTTGCTGTAGTTAGCATTCCATACGTGACAGGTTGCAAGCCCATCGCCGTTTATAAGAAAGAATTCTAACTGGTTTCCATCACCGTTTTTAGCACATATTGATGCGACACAGTTTTAATAACTACTGTATTTATCATCGTTCTTTCTATTAATATTGTAACTTATAACTTGTTCCGAAATAAACGATTGTTGTTACATACATTTTTCGAACAGAAAAATCAATTGATGCACCCCGGGATCCAAACCCACGACCATCGAAATAAAAGTCAAAATACTAAATACACTTATTAGCACAACATCTTGCAAAGAGGATTTGGCTGTTTTACAACCGGTTGCTTGCCACCTACACACTTTTCATAATAATAAAATAGGAAATATGTGGGTACTTTCCTAAATATTGTGTCTGGGAACTTGTAAAGTGAAAACTACCCTCCATAGCTATAAAAAAGTTTAAATGAAACTCGTACGAAGGTAATCGCGTTTAAACTTTTCAATAATATGTGCTCTAATATGCCGTGCGGTAAATGTTCATGTGATGCTTTAGTGATGGGATATCCAGTCAGTCTTGTTTCTGTTCAAGCGCGGATCCAACCCTCAAAAAATTACGTTTAGAAAACTAAAAATAAAACCGACTTCATGTTTAAAAATAAAAATTGTATTGGGGGGGGGGGGCAAAAAAAACGTACAGGCGAATTGATAACCTCCTCCTTTTTGTAGTCGGTCAAAAAGGTTGGTTCACAGTCTCGAAAGAACCTGAAAATGTATTATTACACGAAATATTTATTTATATTTATTTTAGTATTTACAGACAGACAGACAGCGGTGTCTTAATAATAGGGTTCCGTTTCTACCCTTTGGGTACGGAACCCTAAAAACTATTTATTAAAATTGAAAAAATAAAATTATGACGTCACTAGTCTAATTGGGTTGTGGGCATGCCCATAGTGCCCTTTGATTCTTCTTTTATACAAGTATTTTCCCATTCGAAATCCTACTATCCTACTTCCTACTAATATTATAAATGCGAAAGTTTGTTAGTGTGTGTGTTTGTTACCCTTTCACGCAAAAACTACTGAACGGATTAAAATGAAACTTTACAGTAGGTACAACCCGTGCGAAGCCGGGCGAGCAGCTAGTCACTACATAGTATAAAGCAAAGTCGCTTTTCGCTTCCCGCGTATGTATGTATGTTTGCTTATATCTTTAAAACTACACAACGGATTTTGATGCGGTTTTTTTTAATAGATAGAGTGATTCAGGAGGAAGGTTTATATGTATAAAAACATGCTACCCGTGCGAAGCCGGGGCGGGTCGCTAGTAATTTATAAGACTACAAAGACTTTTAGAGACTACGTGGACTCTAGCTTGGAATGCGAAGTGCCATCACTAGTTCAGGCTGCGTTTATACAGAAAGTTTATAGTTTAGTGCTATGTCGTAGCCGGTGGGACGAGGTATTCCACATTCAGGATACGGCCAGAGTTTCAATGAGATTAGAAAGACTGCAAGAAGTGCTCAGCAATTTGGTGACTAATTTCATACTATCATTATTAGTTTATAAATATGTTTTACTAGCTGCCCCGACAGACGTGGTCCTGTATTTTTTTTTCTTTTATAAGAACCTTCTGACAATAACGAATACAAAAAGAAATAATTAACCAAATCGGACCAGCCGTTTACGCGTGGGCGTCGACCAAGAGAAATAGGACCATTTTTTTTATATATAAAATCTAATATTATAAATGCGAAAGTAACTCTGTCTATCTGTCTGTCACGTTGTCACGGCCTAAGCGTTCAGTCGATTGTGATGAAATATCATATAGAGATAGTTTAAAGTCTTGGGACAGAGATAAGCTACTTTTTTTACCAAAATTGTCTATGATTTTCACGAGTTTTACGATAATTACGTGATTAAGACCCGTGTCAAAATCAAATAGTAGTGTCTGCTAATCACGATAGTTTGAAAAATAGTTTTACGATAAAACCGTCAAAAATTGATTTCCTAAATATACGCGGAACAATAAAAAATAAAATAAAAATAAATATTGGCGGACTTTACACACAACACTATCTAGCCCCAAACTAAGCAAAGCTTGTACTATGGGAACCAGATAACTGATAGAATACTTATATACTTTTTTTTTTTAATAAATACATAAGTACTTAATATACAGAGTAACACCCAGACACAGAACAAACATCTATGTTCATCACACAAATGTTTGCCCTGGGTGGGGATCGAACCCACAACCTACAGCGTAGAAGGCAGAGTTACTACCAACTAAGCTGTGAGGCCAGTCAATCTGAAGGTTGTTTACGGGTTCGAATCCAGCATGTATCAACAGACTTTTCTGTTCGAAAAATGTATAGCCGCATTAAAACACGTGCTCAAAACGGTGAAGGAAAACATCTTGAACCAAAACAACCAAATAAAATCAGTCGAATCGTTCGAGTTATTTTCGAGTTTATACGAGACCAACGTACTAAATAGATTTTTAGGGTTCCGTACCCAAAGGGTAAAAATGGGACCCTATTACTAAGACTTCGCTGTCCGTCTGTCTGTCCGCCTGTTTGCCACAAGTCTGTAATCTCATGAACCGTGATAGTTGAAATCTTCACAGATAATGTACCTTCTTCTGTTGCCGCTATAACAAACGTTTTTTGCCGTTTTTTATAGATAATGGCACGGAATCCTTCGTGCGCGAGTCTGACTCGCTCTTGGCCGGTTTTTATATGTACATACTTCTTGTGATTCGTACGCAATATAAAGAGAAACATGATCCAAACACTCATCACCGGAAATCCGAGTTTGAAATATTTAGCCGGAAGCGCCGAGCCGACCTTTGAAAGCTCAGTTCCGGCGGAAACGGATGTTTCTCTGTTTGGCACTTCGAGTGAATGACAGCAGCTTTTTAGGTTTGCGTTTTTCCATTTTGATTTCCAGAATATCCACTGTCCATACAAATCCTAATCACTACATATACATAGTATAAAGCAAAGTCGCTTTCCGCTTCCCGCGTATGTATGTATGTATGTTTGCTTATATCTTTAAAACTACACAACGGATTTTGATGCGGTTTTTTTTAATAGATAGAGTGGTTCAGGAAGAAGGTTTATATGTATAATAACATGCTACCCGTGCGAAGCCGGGGCGGGTCGCTAGTAATATTATAAATGCGAAAGTTTGTGAGTTTGTATGTATGTCTGTTCCTTAATCAGGCCTAAACGACAAAACGGATTAGGTTGAAATTTGCTGTAGATGTAGATATAATGACCGAATAAATAAAAGACTACTTTAAAAAATGAAAAACATCCCCGAAACGATTAGAAATATCAAAAGGGATGATTTTTGTGTAGATGGCGCTGGTGTGCAACAAATCTGACATCACAGACTAAAAACATTCAGTCTTTTCTATTCGATTATTGAAATTTGACAGGACAACGTCTGTCACGGGTCGGCTAGTAATATTATAAATGCGATAGTTTGTAATAAGACTGCTATGTTTGTTCCCTAATCAAAAATAAATGACAAAACGGATTAAGATGAAATTTGCTGTAGTATGTAGATAAAAAATCTGAATAAATAAAGGGGGAACTTATAATTCGAAAAAAACCCCTAAATGATAAAAAAACGCAAAAAGTATGATTTTGGTATAGATCATAGTATAGATACAAAATCTGACATCAAGACTAAAAACATTTAGTTGTCATAGCAACGCAGTTTTGACTAATGAATGATACGCATTCTACCAAAATTAGTAATTTATATTATCGGTACAAGGTTTGTAGGGAAAAAAGTTGGAAGCTGGGCGAAATTGCTTTTTCCTATGCGATTATTAAAAATTGACAGGACAATGTCTGTCACGGGCTAACATACACGTAACATCGACTACATAGCCTGTAAGTCGATGGCTAGTAAGGTGTATTTATTCATGGTACACATTTGTTTGTAAACAAAGTTGTGTTAATAAAAATGTAGTTGCTTTTTGCAACATTGCAACGTACAACACAGATAGTAAACATTATCATCATACATATTTCACATGTTCATAATTCAATAAAACTGCGCGAAGATAAAACAAGCCCGACACGGCGACATAACTACAAAATATTCAATTATTTTAACATTTTTCCTCCCGTTTCTCATTACGTAACGGGGCCATAAAGTTTGGGACACACGGTGCGGTGCGGTGCGGTGCGACAAGACGACGTGGTGAGGTGCGGTAAAAAAAATCTACTTTCGACGTCGTCTTTCGTACTAGTAGTAGAATGTATGGATGTAGACGTAGAGATAGATAGGCCAAAGAAAAGATGGATGGACTGTGTGAAAGATGATAATGGGTAATTTTATCACTGTTTCTTGTGGAAAATTACGTAATATTTGCCGAGACCCCCCTCTCCTACGTCAAAATGGGGGTGATTCCCCACAACCCCTCCCCCCTTACACGAAGTAATTAATGGATCTCTTCCCCCTAAACGACTCACGTAATTAATGAACGCCCCCTTATATACATATTTAATGATATAGGTCGTTCCATAGTTCAAACTATAGTCGAAAACGATGTGACGTTTGTCCTTATCGTTTTTGTTGTGGTGTCGCGCGAAACATATAAATAGAAGTTTGAACGTGCCTCTGACTACCCCCACTAGACACCTTCAAAGGATCTAAGCATCTGGAGATCTCAGAGGATGAGTCTACCGTACTTGGGGATTACAGTCGTGATCCTATTTTTTAGGGTTTCGAGTCTACAAGAAACCCTTATAGTTTCGCCATGTCCGTCTGTCCGTCCGGACGTCCATCCGCAGCTTAGCTCAGAGAGTTTAAGTTAAACGCACCGCACCGCACCGTGTGTAAGAGTGCGTATGTATCCATAAGAGTGGTAGTAAAAGCAGCCTATACACGACGTAATATACCGCCACGTCAGATGTCGGCCCTATGAAAGGACATCGTAAAATATACGCGAGTGATATATCTGATGTCTTGCGGCAAAACAGTGCAAGTCGCATTTCGGGAAAATGGAGTTCTGACGCTTTTCGCTTCGAAAACTTTTAGTGACCTAGAAGTAGTGCAGAGAAAAATATCTGAGGACTGATGAGCAGTTGACGAAATAAGAAGTATATTTTTTATTGCTTTGTTCAATAACTTTTACTTTTAATTTAAAAGATACAAAATCTTAGTTCTAATATGTCTCAATAGATGGCGTTATATCAAATCTCAATTAAATCCCTTAGAAGATCCTTAAGGTAACCAACTAATGGGCAGAAAACGTGATAATATTACTTAAGCCCAGTGTAAATAAATAATTGTTATTTTAAGGCTTACCAAAAGGTTCGTTCAAGAGGTTAGATCAAAATAACATTCGCATCCTGCATTTTTGATGGCACACAAATTAAAAGCCTAACCCGAAAAGAGAGGGTTCCCCTTGTTGACAACAATATTTAAAATTACATTACACAAAGATTTATCAGTTACACAAACACTTTGCAGTCGTCACAATGTTTTTGTATTTATACAACGATCCGTTTGTCAATTAGTACGTTGAATAAATCACAGGTTATCATCGAAACAGCAGGTACAATGTAATATATGTAGTTAATATAGGTGGCGCCACTAGGTGGCAGCCATTACAGCGTCTGACAGTTCTTATACGAGCGCGTGCACTTAGTCTAAGATGATGTTTAAATATATAAAATAAATAAGTTGTGGTTTTTCCAAGAGGTGTTTTATTATAAACTAGCCGACCCGACCCGTGACAAACGTTGTCCTATCAAATTTCAATAATCGAATAGAAAAGACTGAATGTTTTTAGTCTGTGATGTCAGGTTTGTTGCACACCAGTGCCATCTATACAGACATCATCATATTTTAAAGTAGTCTATTATTTATTCGGGCATTATATCTACATCTACAGCAAATCTCAACTTAATCCGTTTTGTCGTTTAGGCCTGATTGAGGAACCAACATACATACAAACTCACAAACATTCACATTTATAATATTATTAGGATTAGGATAAACAAAGAACATTACACACATAACAATGGGACAAAGAATAGGAGGCATTTTTTTATTAGTTAAGATTATCACATAGCGTCGTTTAGACATGCAGAAACAGAACAAACATCTATGTTCATCAAACAAATATTTGTCCTAGGCGGGGATCGAACCCATAACCCACAGTACAGAATGCATAGCACCAAGTGAGCAGTGAGGCCAGTCAATAAGTGGCTATAAGTGCTCAAACTCAAACGGACGTGCCTCTGACTCTTTAGATATCTTCATGAATGTGCGTGGATATCTATCATACTTATGGATTTACATACTGATACAATTTGATTTATTCATAGGTACTCGACTACTTTTTGAAGTTGTTATCATTCATAAGTGACAGATTTTTATCTGTACAGAAAAAAAAACAGATTTAAATAAAATACACGAACTGATGGAGCTCTTTGAAAAAGCTATGATAAAAAGTCGAATGATATAACAATTTTTAGGGTTCCGTACCCAAAGGGTAAAAACGGAACCCTATTACTAAGACTTCGCTGTCCGTCTGTCTGTCCGTCTGTCCGTCTGTCCGTCTGTCCGTCTGTCCGTCTGTCCGTCTGTCCGTCTGTCCGTCTGTCCGTCTGTCTGTCTGTCACAGGGCTGTATCTCATGAACCATGATAGCTGGACAGTTGAAATTTTCACAGATTATGTATTTCTATTGCTGCTCGAACAACAAATACTAAAAACAGAATAAAATAAATATTTAAGGGGGGGCTCCCATAGAACAAACTTGATTTTTGCATTCCAGCGCCATCTAGTTTCATGTGATGTTACTACGTTAATATAAGTACTTTTCGCGATCTTATGCGACCGCTCGGGGTTTGAGAGGTAAGATGAAAGAGGTTTGCAATTCCGCTGGCAGGTGGCGCTATTTTACCACTATCGGTAAAGTTAGTCGGTAAATAGATGGTACTTCACATGATCGACTAAAATGTTTGAAATTGAATTATTGAATTCATGTAGTTAGGTAAATAGGTACCTAGGTAGATATTATTAATTTCAAATTAATTTCGAGTTTGAATACTGGCCGTGCATCAATGGATATTTCTGTTCGAAAAATGTACATGCGTGTTACACGTGTTTATAACGGTGAAGGAAAACATCGTGAGGAAACCTGTTAGTATTCTTGAAAGCGGCGACGGCTTTGCAACCTGTCACGTGTGGAATGCTAACTACGTAAGTAGTTAGGTAAATAGGTAGGTTATGAGATATTATGAATTATTTTTTATGTTTCTAGGGTTCCGTACCTAAAGGGTAAAAAACGGGACTACTAAGACACCGCTGTCCGTCTGTCTGTTACCAGGCTGTATCTCGTGAACCGTGATAGCTAGACAGTTGAAATTTTCACATAAGATGTATTTCTCTAAAAAGAGCATAAAATAAATATTTAAATGGGACTCCCGTACAACAAACGTGATTTTTTTGCCGTTTTGATAATAGTGCGAGTCCGACTCGCACTTGGCCGGTTTTTAAATTGATTTCGCTTTTTAGGGTTCCGTACCCAAAGGGTAAAACGGAACCCTATTACTAAGACTTCGCTGTCCGTCTGTCAGTCTGTCCGTCTGTCTGTCGTGTCTGTCACAGGGCTGTATCTCATGAACCGTGATAGCTAGACAGTTGAAATTTTCACAGATTATGTATTTCTGTGGCTGCTCTAACAACAAATACTAAAAACAGAATAAAATAAATATTTAAGGGGGGCTCCCATACAACAAACATGATTTTTTGCCGTTTTTATAGATAATGGTACGGAACCCTTTGTGCGCGAGTCCGACTCGCACTTGGCCGGTTTTTTATATTTCACCAAGCTTTTGTGACCGAGCAACGGCGGCCGTGCGATAACATCGGTCGACAATGTCAAAAATAGTTTTCAGTGTTAGAAATGGGATGCAAAAGTTGCAATATCACACCTACGCTACGTACTGTTACAACCTTAATATTGCTGATCTTGTAGTTATTATCTGCTGATCATATGAGTGACCACACTCACACATCGATTAATTGACGTCAATCTAATTCAACAAGCTTGCAATATTTTCCCTTTATAAACCCCATTTTTTACATCATTTCAGTCAGTCAGTTCTTGGAAGGTTACTCTGTCTTATCAGCTACGGTCCACGGCAACTTCTAGTTGCTAGCCGGCTGCATCAGACCTCTGTATTCCTAACAAGAAGTCCCGTGCGCGATTCTAAAACACGGTTGGTCCAACAAAGATCAAAGTTAAAGTGAAAGTTGTATAAATAAAATTATAATCGTTAAATAAATCTGTGTTCCTATAAAACTTGTTTTTTTTTAAGACAAGTCCAGACAGTACTCATCTAAGTAATATAAAGGTCAATAATATGGCACACATAATTGCGATTTATTAATTTATTTGTGAATTTAAAGCTAATCCTATAATATTATAAATACGAAAGTTTGTGAGTTTGTATGTATGTTTGTTCCTCAATCAGGCCTAAACGACAAAACTGATTAAGTTAAAATTTCCTGTAAATGTAGATATAATGCGCGAATAAATAATAAGACTACTTTACAAATGAAAAACATCCCCAAAACGATAAAAAACGCAAAAGGGATGATTTCTGTATAGATGGTGCTGGTGTGCAACAAATCTGACATCACAGACTAAAAATATTCGAGTCTTTTCGATTATTGAAATTTGACAGGACAACGTCTGTCACGGGTCGGCTAGTTGTGTTATAAAATGACTTGCATTATTCAAGAATAGAGTTTTATAAAAAAGTACACAGAGTAATTTCGAAAAGAAAATGATTTTATTTTTATGCGGCTTAAGTCGGAGCGTCTTATTTATAAGTAACTAGCTGACCCGTGCCCGCTTCGCTGTGCGTAAGACATTTCTAATACCATCGTTGACTTTTTTGTAGACGTTTTTAAGGTGTACAATACTGTAGTACATTATTTTGATATATCTCGTGGGGTTCAGCCATCATTTGCAATGTAAGCGCAAAAAAAGGTGTTTATTTACGACATCACATTAGAAACCTCTAAAATTATCAGTGTTTCTCTACTATATTATGCATGTATTATACATATAAACATTCCTCTTGATCACTCTGTTTATTAAAAAAAACCGCATCAAAATCCGTAGTGTAGTTTTAAAGCAAACATACATACAGACATACAGACGCGGGAAGCGGAAAGCGACTTTGCTTTATACTATGTAGTGAAGCACAAATAAGACAAAAGATAATTAATTTAAAATATTAAAAATTGGCACAAAAAAGGTGTATTCAATAATGAGTGATCGGAAATTCCTAATTTTGCGACTTACACACTTTTATCACACGCCCGTCGAGTGCCGTCGATACAAAATACAGCTAAAGGGTTTGTAACTGACGTGTTTGTCGTAAAAGTTTTCACGTGGAATGGGATGAGGTGAAGGCCTCCTTCACATAGACGTGGATGAACTTTTAATACCTTTTATCAATTCAATCTAGTTAGGGTTCCGTACCCAAAGGGTAAAAACGGGACCCTATTACTAAGACTTCGCTGTCCGTCTGTCCGTCTGTCTGTCACAGGGCTGTATCTCATGAACCGTGATAGCTAGACAGTTGAAATTTTCACAGATTATGTATTTCTGTTGCGTCTATAAAAACAAATACTAAAAACAAAATGAAATAAATATTTAAGGGGGCTCCCATACAACAAACATGTTTTTTTTGCCGTTTTTATAGATTACTAGCGACCCGCCCCGGCTTCGCACGGGTAGTATGTTATTATACATATAAACCTTCCTCCTGAATCACTCTATCTATTAAAAAAAACCGCATCAAAATCCGTTCTGTAGTTTTAAAGATATAAGCAAACATACATACATACATACAGACGCGGGAAGCGGAAAGCGACTTTGCTTTATACTATGTAGTGATGGTACGGAACCCTTCGTGAGCGAGTTCGACTCGCACTTGGCCGGTTTTTTTATTAATTTAGTTTTTACAATTGAATCAAAACTTATCGATAAGGTACTTACGAAGTCTAGGTATCAAATAGGTAACCCAATTGATCTCATCAATGTTATCACAAGAAAAGACAGTAGGGAACAGGAAAAATCGCACAGAAATTATTCATTACCCCAATTTCCACGAGGCTCGGCAGAAAGTTTACAAATTCCTGATTATCCTGGGGGTAGGAGCAGTGCCGTACTTAGCGTTTTATGCGCCCCTTTCGAGCTTCTATACCTACCCCCAGGGCTATCGACCACTTACCCAATAGATGCAATGGCTTCATTCCTTCAAACAAACAATTCTGTCAAATTGTTGAGGTGTTACCGTGTTGGCCGAGTGGGAGGTGCCTCTGAAGGTGTGTTCAAATCCCGGCGTGCATCAATGGATTTTTCTATTCGAAAAATTTCGGTGAAGGAAAACATCGTGAGGAAACCTGATAGTATTCTTATAAGCGGCGATGGACTTGCAACCTGTCACGTATGGAATGCTAACTACTGCAAAATGTGGGCATGTGCCAAATATAATGTTTGGACGTGCGTCTGACTACGCCCACTAGACATCTTCAAAGAATCTAAGCGTCTGGAGATATGAGAGGATGTCTACCGTACCTGGGGATTACAGTCGTGATCCTATTTTATATTTATTTTTATTTTTTTGTTGAGGTGTGCGGGTCTAAGGTAGAGGGAAAAAATGCATTCTGATTGGCCAGTTCCATGTCACAGCCGCGGGGCGCATCGTGAATCGCGCTCGGTGTCTTATATCGGCAGTATAAGCCTAATGTGTTGGGAGAAAGTGTTGCCTATAGACTCATACAAGGCGAACACTTCGTCGACTTCCGCGAACGGCGCAAAT
This sequence comes from Hydriomena furcata, assembly GCA_912999785.1. Classification (NCBI taxonomy): domain Eukaryota; kingdom Metazoa; phylum Arthropoda; class Insecta; order Lepidoptera; family Geometridae; genus Hydriomena; species Hydriomena furcata. The sequence goes on from OU538848.1 coordinate 3,258,377, forward strand.
ATTCGTCGATACCACACATGGTATCGACGAATATTTGCGCCTAACTTCGCAGTAAAAACCTCTGAGCCCCCTTTTGAGGGCGCCCCCTTGTCCCTGACTGCGCCCTATTTTGGTCATTTCTGCGCCCCTCCAAGGTCTGCGCCTTATACGGCACTGGGTAGAAGTAGGAGTAACGAACCTGCGTACAAGGTCGTGTACTTAGATGATGAATGCCTTAGAACAAATGAAATTGCTGCAGTGGGACGCAGCTTAAGGGATTACAGCTGGTATAGTACAACGATGTTGCATAACGTGTATATAGACACGATATATCACGACTGTAATCCCCAAGTACGGTAGACATCCTCTCAGATCTTCAGACGCTTAGATCCTTAGAAGATGTCTAGTGGGGGTAGTTATACGCACGTCCAAACATTATATTTGGCACATACCCACATTTTGCAATAGTTAGCATTCCATACGTGACAGGTTGCAAGCCCATCGCGGCTTATAAGAATACTAACTGGTTTCCTCACGATGTTTTCCTTCACCGTTTTGAGCACGTGTTTTTGATGCGCATATAAATTTTTCGAACTGAAAAATCCATTGATGCACGCCGGGATTCGAACCCACGACCTTCTGATTGAAAGTCGAGGTACCTCCCACTCGGCTAACACGGCATAACGTTATTTTTTAGAATTCAGAACTTATTGTTTTATCTTACGTAGTTTATCGACTTGTTGTGTCGCCACATCGCGTCCAGGCCCCGACTGAAAACCAGCGTCGCAGCGCGCTTCGCCTACTCCCTAGGCTCGGTGCTGTGCGGCTCAATGCTGAGACGGGGACCTATTTGCCCCCACATGGCACAATCTGCTGTTGATTGCTTTTTGTTCTCTTTTATTCAATTGTCTTGTGCCTTTGGAGCAAATAAATGTTTTCTCTTTCTTTCTTCTTTTCTAACACCACAGAATAAGTACAGACGGCTGACTCTGTAAAGACATTTAAATGAATAGCGACTCTTGATGAGTAGCATTAGAGTACAATTTTGTTCAGCATACTAAACAGCGCATATACCTACGTTTTTCCATCTCTTTCTAACTATCTCTTCTGATGCGTAACACGGCGCAATCAATCGCAGTTGTTCCGTGTAACATATTTGTTACTTTGTGTTATATTATTACTAATCGGAACCCTCGCGATTTTGTTCATATAAAGTTATTTTCAAACATACTTAACACCACCCCCCAAGGGGGTTCAATTTTAGGAATTTAAATCTTAGTTTACCAAATGGAATACTTACACTGCCCAAATATTAAGTTTTTAAGATCGGTGGTTTAGGCTGTGCATCGATAGATCAGTCAGTCGAGTAACGTATGTGTTTTATAAATATAGATGGATAGGTATGGGTTTATTTATGTTTCAAACAAGCTGACTCGGCTTACTTCGTATCGCTTTAGAATTATGAAAATGCTGTGTTAAGTTCCCGTTCCCGTTCCCGTTCCCGTTCCCGTTCCCGTTCCCGTTCCCGTTCCCGTTCCCGTTCCCGTTCCCGTTCCCGTTCCCGTTCCCGTTCCCGTTCCCGTTCCCATTCCCGTTCACATTCCCATTCCCGTTAAAAAGTATCCAATATCCGTCTCCTGGTTCTAAGCTACCTCCCCACCAATTTTCTGCCATCGGTTCTGCCGTTGAGTTATAAATAGTGTAACTAACACGACTTTCTTTTATATATATAGATTAAGCCTTAGCGAATAGTTTAAATAAGTCGAAGGTGACCTTATATTGATTTTTAGCGGTTTATTTATATAAAACTCTGTTCGATTTAACATAAGAATCTTACATTCAAAATTCTTTTATTTCCATCCATTTAATGCCTTCTTTTTTGAAGGCATAAATCTTTTAAGTAATCTTTTTGCAATACGTAAGTAGTACGGCAGTGCCATAATTCTCTCGTGTATGTTATTACATATAAAAGTAAAGTGTTATTACGTATAAAAGTATTAAATATAAAAGTAGGTTACGCGATTGTAATCCCCAAGCATGGTAGACAAGTAGACATCCTTTCAAATCTCCACGCACCCAGATCTTTGAAGGTATCGCGGTATTTTTTTAGGAAAACAATAATTGCCTGAATAATAATTTCTCGAATGAACTATTCCCAAAATTAACAATATATCCAATGAACAATTATCAAATGAACAATTGCCTTTTAGGACAAATTTCTAAATGAACAGTTCCAATGGACAATTTATATAGTACTAGCTGCTCGCCCCGGCTTCGCACGGGTGGTACCTGGATAAAAAGTAGCCTATGTGTTATTTTGATGAATAAGCTGTATTATTGTAAAGTTTTATTAAAATCCATTCAGTTTGACTGGCCTCACAGCTCAGTTGGTAGTAGCTCTGACTTCTGCGCTGTAGGTTGTGGGTTCGATCCCCACCCGGGATAAACATTTGTGTGATGAACATAGATGTTTGTTCTGTCTGGGTGTTATGTATAATAAGTATGTATTTACAACAAAAAAACGTATATAAGTATTCTATCAGTTATCTCGTTCCCATAGTACAAGCTTTGCTTAGTTTGGGGCTAGATGGCGCTGCGTGAAATGTCCACCAATATTTATTTTTTTTATTTATTTTTAGTCGTTTTTACGTGAAAGAGTAACAAACATCCATCCATCCATATTTACAAACTTTCGCGTTTATAATACTAGCAAACCCGTGACAGACGTTGTCCTGTCTAAATTTAGATAATCGCATAGAGTAACACACGTTGCTATGACAACTGATGTCAACAAGTATGTCAAATTTTTTCACACCAGCGCCATCTATACTAAAATCATCTCTTTTGCGTTTTATTATCATTTTGGGGATGTTTTTCATATTTTAAAGTAGTCTATTATTTATTCGGGCATTATATCTACATCTACAGTAAATTTCAAGTTAATCCGTTATGTCGTTTAGGCCTGATTGAGGAACAAACATACATACAAACTCACAAACTTTTACATTTATAATATTATTAGGATAAAATATAGCATATGTTACTTGCCGATAACGTAGCTTTATATGTAAAATATTTTTTCAAATTAAATAAATAAATATTGGTGGACATTATCACACAGCGTCATCTAGCCCCAAACTAAGCAAAGCTTGTACTATGAGAACTAGATAACTGATAGAATACTTATATACTTTTTTTTGTAAATACATACATATGATACATATACATAATAACAGATATAGAACAAACATCTATATGTTCATCACACAAATATTTGTCCTGGAAGGCAAAGCTACTACCAACTGAGCTGTGAGGCAAGTAGTTCTTTAGTTTATCTATTACAAACAAAAATACAAATTTTACCTTGTCATAAGTAGTGTAGATTACGTAATCTACACGTTACACGTCACACGTTACACGTCACACGTCACACGTCACACGTCACACGTCACACGGCACACGTCACACGTCACACGTCACACGTCACACGTCACACGGCACACGTCACACGTCACACGTCACACGTCACAAGTCACACGTCACACGTCACACGTCACACGTCACACGTCACACGTCACACGTCACACGTCACACGTCACACGTCACACGTCACACGTCACACGTCACACGTCACACGTCACACGTCACACGTCACACGTCACACGTCACACGTCACACGTCACACGTCACACGTCACACGTCACACGTCACACGTCACACGTCACACGTCACACGTCACACGTCACACGTCACACGTCACACGTCACACGTCACACGTCACACGTCACACGTCACACGTCACACGTCACACGTCACACGTCACACGTCACACGTCACACGTCACACGTCACACGTCACACGTCACACGTCACACGTCACACGTCACACGTCACACGTCACACGTCACACGTCACACGTCACACGTCACACGTCACACGTCACACGTCACACGTCACACGTTACACGTCACACGTTACACGTTACACGTTACACGTTACACGTCACACGGTACACAGGTACACGTGTACGTTCAAACGCATTGTTTGAAATGTATGGTGTGATCCAGGTATGAGTATCTTTAGCTGTGAGCAAGGTCCAAGGAACATTGCCAACTCTTACAGATATAATATAGCGTTGTTATATTTGTGCAAAATACAAGCAATGAGTAATTGCAAATGAGTAATTGTATAATTCTGTTGGTTTGCAGATATTTTTAACAAAATATAGAGAAGAAAATAATATAATTAAAACTATCGTTGTTGCTAATCATCTTGTTTCTTCTTAATATTAGCGATATTAGCGATCTCTTTCAGGCAACCTTTGGATACCTATTTGTCACAAGACAAATATAGTTTTGGATTCACACCAAACAGACAAATGTTCACAATAAACCCATTTACAATATAAGTAATAGTAATCACTACATAGTATAAAGCAAAGTCGCTTTCCGCTTCCCGCGTATGTATGTAACGTACCGTACCGTAACCGTATGTATGTATGTATGTTTGCTTATATCTTTAAAACTACACAACGGATTTTGATGCGGTTTTTTTTATAGATAGAGTGATTCAGGAGGAAGGTTTATATGTATAATACATGCATAATATAGTAGAGAAACACTGTTAATTTTAGAGGTTTCTAATGTGATGTCGTAAATAAACACATTTTTTTGCGCTTATATTGCAAATACTGGCTAAACCCCACGAGACATATCAAAATAATGTACTACAGTATTGTACACCTTAAAAACGTCTACAAAAAAGTCCACGATGTGGAATTTTACCTCAATCGCGGTCGCCTATATTTTATCCGTCCATCGTATAGATCCAAATCAGAAATAAAACATTTGTAAAGGAAGCATGCCTTTTTTATGTTTAGTTTTAAAGTTATTAAAGAATATGCTGACGTCAGCAAAAAATAATATTATTTATATTTTCCAAAATAATAACATTATATACTCTATTTAATTATTTACTATTGTAACGACATAATACCTAACTCCATACGAAGTTTAAGTGTTGTATCTACGATACACAAAGAGAAACAGCATTTTTTTGTATTTACACTAAATTTTGTTTATCTTCATAATCCTTTGGATTCCGCATTTGGATTTAAATGCAAAACATGCACATTACATTTGTATACATCTCACAAAAAAATCAAATACGTAAACAGTGGGGCTTGGGAGATATTACATTTCTAAAGTTTCCATAGAATTTCTATGGAAATAGGGTTGTCAAATTTCAAACACTTATTTTCAATTATTTTTTTTAGTTAAAATTTAATAATTCTATACCGATTTCATGAAGAAGTAAGATCTATTTTGTTCATTATGGATAAGCTCTGAAACTACTAAATGAATATAATAAAAAAACTGGACAAGTTCGAGTTTAACTCGTGCACCGAAGGTTCCGTACAGAGTTAATGTAAATGACAGTTTGTAATCGCAATAAATAAATTTAGTGATGCACAGTGAACAGCTGCTGTCCTTCATCGAAGAAAGTATACAATACAATGTATTATTGTAATGAATACATGAGAAAAAACATCGAAGGTGATGTGCATTTTTTGTAAACGACACGTAAGTATTATTCAAAATGAATATTAAAGGCGACTTGCAATTACGTTTATTTTATCCGTTACCCGACGAATTGATACTGCCACCAACAGCGACAACAGTAGCGCCCTCCCCCTCTACATCCTTGTTGGCGTTGTTGTTTAATATTCATTGTGATGTGCAATGTATGATTAAAATATATGATTAATAGAATTTCCTATTATATTTTTAACTCTGACGTGAAAGGAGTCGAAAAAATTATAACAATTAATTTTACATCGAAAAAAGTAGTAAATTAGGAGTCAAAGTTATCTAAGAAATATTACAGTAAAAAAAGTGACAACCCTAACCTCAAAATTTAAAATTAAATAACTCTGGAGTCCCGCATCAATCACGCCTGATTTTTTTTTATAATATAGTGGACTATATAATGTTAAACTTTTCTCGTTTAAATAAAATGCGGAATCAATGGGACACACCAAAAAAAATTTTTTTTGAAATTTCGAAAAAATAATTATTTTCGTTCTGATTTGCGTTTTTTTTTAACTTTTTTTATCTGAATTAGTAAGTTTAACAGCTTTTCATAAGATCCCATTATAAAAACTGCTAAATTGATTATTTCAAGCGAAATAATACAATTCTTTGATTTCTATGGAGTTTTCTCGAGTTTCTAAATAATTCCAAAACTAAACATAAAAAGATTATGGTTACTTCCCAGAAGTTTTAGTTCTTTCCTAGATCTATAGGATGAAGTGATTAAATATACATGACCACAATTGAGGCAAAATTTCACAGTGTGCGATGGTATTAGAAATGTCTTACGCACAGCGAAGCGGGCACGGGTCAGCTAGTATTAAATATGCACGCACCGATCTGATTTTTGGACGACATTGGTAAAATACCCTTCGTCTACAGATACAAATGAGTATAGTGAACTTAGACTAGACTTTGATCATATTTGTCTGTATCGAGTAGACTTTATATAAATAAGTTTTCTGTTATGTTGATATGTGAAATTTTGGGTTTATTGTATGGGCTGAGTCTACCCTGATAAGACGGAAAAAGTGATAAAACTGCATTATCTTGAAAACCATCAAACTTAAAAAGAAACTGTCTGTAATTTACTTAGATAGTATAATTGTCTAACGAATTATACAACACTAGTTTTTAATTACCAAAAAAAATAATAACGTATTGTCAGTGTCTGTTACTAATTCAATTTAAGTAGTTAAAACTTAAATTAAAAAATTAAAAAGAATATCCTTAAAAAAAAAAAAATTTAGTTAACCGTTTATTCATACGCACCTACCACATATTTACTCATATTTTCATGATTCTATCCATTCATAAATAGCTCGCCGTCTCCGTTGTAATTTGTGTAGTATTTTCTAGTACTGAGACCATAAATTAGTGCCAATTTTCGGTTAAAAAGAAACCTCGATAACTTTGTGATAGTGCAATAATAAATCATGCTGACAGTGCTCAGATCATAAGAAGCTTCTGCTGCAACGGTCAATTTTTTTTTTCGGTATTTTAAAACTATTATTGTATAAAAATGAACTGTTTAGCTATTCATAGTTTTGATAAAAAACGAAACTAAAGTGAAGAGCCAACTTTGGAAAATAAATCTATCGAGAAAAGTTTCACCAATCGTGTTTCTATTATATAAACATAAAACACTCAGTTTTGGTAACGCTCTTTTTCATACGAGTAATATACCTGATGTATTTTAAAATTGAAAAGTGACAATTCGGACAAAGTGTCCGAATCGGCAGCAACCCTGAATTCAAAACTATATTTGTCTTATAAACAAAAAGATGACAAATAGGTATCCAAAGGTTGCCTGAAAGAGATCGCTTTAAGTGATAAGGCCGCCCTTTGCTGTTTTTATTACTTATTAGTTTTTGTGTCCTGTTTTTTTGTTATGTATTTTTGATATGGTGAACAATAAATAAATAAAAAATAAATAGGATCACGACTGTAATCCCCAAGTACGGTAGACATCCTCACAGATCTCCAGACGCTTAGATCCTTTGAAGATGTCTATTGGGGGTAGTCAGAGGCACGTCTAAACATTATATGTGGCACATGTCCACATTTTGCAGTAGTTAGCATTCTATACGAGACAGGTTGCAAGCCCATCGCTTATAAGAATACTAACTGGTTACCTCACGATGTTTTCCTTCACCGGTTTGAGCACGTGTTTTTGAAAAAAAAAACATTTATTACTCGTCTTAAAACGGAATTCCACAGCCCCAAAAGTATTTTATTGTTCCCTTTGTGTATGAAGAATGTAGCCACAATACAGTGGTTAGTAAGTATCCATTTAGGGGAATCTTACAAATGAGTGTCATTTATTACATAGGAATATGCCGGAAGAATTATAGTGCAGGAGCTAAAGGAACGAAATAATATCTACATCTATAAGCTCTTTAGTTATTTTTTTATTGTTGTACGTACTTGAGTAGTAGGTACTTTTAATTATTATTATTGTTTGAGCCTTCACCTTGTTCGATTGGCACCACACTGGAGCTCTACATAGCATTAAGGAAAGGATCATTAAAAAAAAGGTAGACCCCAAGCCGTGTTTGTTGCCTGATTCTTCTAGGCTTGGTCGCGTGGAATCGGCGTAGCTTCACCTAGTTCCTAAGACGTTTCAAAGTGATCCTTGTGATTTTATTGATATACTTAGATGATTTTAGAATTGAATTGAATTGAATATACTACTTTTATAACAAGGTAAAATCGGCGTGTTTGTATTCTTGTTTGTACTGGATAAACTAATAATAATAATAAATATTGGCGGAAATTTCACACACCGCCATCTAGTCTTAAACTAAGCAAAGCTTGTACTATGGGAACCAGATAACTGATAGAATACTTATACTTTTTAAATACGTAATTTTATACATGGTAACACCCAGACACAGACATCTATGTTCATCACACAAATGTCTGCCCCGCGGTGGGAATTGAACCCACAACCTACAGCACAGAAGGCAGAGTTACTACCAAATGAGCTGTGAGGCCAGTCAAACTAAAAAACTACTGGACTATTATGGTGATAGCGAGCTGACTGATCTGATGATGGAGTCAGGGGCTGTTCAACACTCACAACGGAACTCCTTAGTAGTTCTATTGAGTAAAAACTTTTCATAGTTTTAATGACAATCTAATATTATGTGACACTATGACCTGTGCGCGTGTGTGTTGCTCTGATTAGCTCGAAAGAGGATTTTATGAAAGCTTGTCTGTAAAAATATTTTTTAACATAAAACGTATTTTATTTAGCGGTGATGGGCATGCAACTTATTACGTATGGAATGCTAACTGCAAAATGCGGGCATGTGCCAAATATAATGTTTGGAACGTGCCTCTGACTACCACTAGACATCTTCAAAGGATCTAAGCGTCTGGAGATCTGAGAGGGTGTCAACGTACTTGGGGATTATTGTGGGGATATTAAGATTTGTAAGTCACCAGCAGGGCTATTTTGTAAAAACATGATTATCTTGTTATGATATTGAATACCTAATGTTAGGGATTGTTTATGCACCTATACCTAAGCTACAGCGTAGGTATTGTATTGGAAGCGTAGGTATAGGTGTCTAAACAGCATAAAAAGCGTAGGTATTATGGCATTCAGTACCAATAAACATTGGTTTGAATATCTTAACATGATAATTATACCTACATTTTATTAATTATTTACATTTAAAATCAGTGCATAATTATTAGTTTTAATAATGTATAAATGCAGTGTTTTTAATGCTAACTACTGCAAAATGTGGGCATGTGCCCAATATAATGTTTGGACGTGCCTCTGACTACCCCCACTAGACATCTTCAAAGGATCTAAGCGTCTGGAGATCTGAGAGGATGTCTACCGTACTTGGGGATTACAGTCGTGATCCTATTTTTTTTATTATTCGTGCTCAAATAAATCAATTATTATATGTTTTTTTTTAATCATGTGTTTCCGAAATAGCCCAGCTCTTAAGCTACATCAAACTCTGACCGACCAACATTGGAGGAAATGGCGTGTCAGAAATTAATGAAACCATCGATGTAACGAGTGTTGCTATTTTTCTTGCCGCCCGCTCGTTTGTCAAAGGTTTTATTGCAGAAGTTATTTCATCGGGCCGTAAAAGAGTATTTAAAAGTATTTGCCAAAGAATTGGCTATTTGGGGGCTATTTTGTAAAAACAATGGTTATCATGTTATGATACTCACAGTTGCGGATATACCATCAGGAGAAGGTTCTTCCAGCGTAAAATTGCAAGTTTGACATGACGTCTGTCGGGACAGCTAGTAAATAATAAATATTGGTGGATATAAAATATAAATAAAATAGCGTTCTCATATTAGTATCCAATGGCAATCAAATCGCCGTCACTAGAACTGCCTATCCCATATTAATTCTAGCTCATCTAGCTGTACCTAGGTAAATGCTGCCTTTGCCTAGGCAATAAAAGTATTTTAAAGCAATTCACAAAACTTTGAAAGACGGCACATAGCGCAAGTCATAGGAATGTTTGAACTAATTTTTGCAAATCTCGAGAGCAGCTGAACTGATTTCGCTAATTCTTTTTTTGTTGTCTTCGTTATTATCAGAAGAAAGTTCTTGAGGAAAAAATAATAATTTGACAGAACGTTTGTCGGGACAGTAGTATTAAGGGGCTCCCAGTCGCTGATTGCTCTTTTTCGAAACGAAAAAAGAAATACTTCTGAACAAGTCACATCTCCTATTTTTATATGTATATTACTTTAGGTTCCTACCTAGATTTCTATTAAGCTGAAATCATAATAGCATAAACTTTTCACGATAAAGATGTTATTTCAAAATGATACGTTTTAGAATTTATGGTCGTTTTAGATTTTTTTGCCCCAAACTAGGAAAAGCTTATGAACCAGATAGCTGGTAGAATGCTTAAATACTTTTTTTTGTATGTACACACTTATTGTATAATACTAGCTGACCCGTGCCCGCTTCGCTGTGCGTAAGACATTTCTAATACCATCGTGGACTTTTTTGGAGACGTTTAACAACAAACAATACTGTAGTACATTATTTTGATATATCTCGTGGGGTTCAGCCAGCATTTGCAATGTAAGCGCAAAAAAATGTGTTTATTTAAGACATCACATTAGAAACCTCTAAAATTATCAGTGTTTCTCTACTATATTATGCATGTATTATACATATAAACCTTCCTCCTGAATCACTCTATCTATTAAAAAAAACCGCATCAAAATCCGTTGTGTAGTTTTAAAGATATAAGCAAACATACATACATACATACATACGCGGGAAGCGGAAAGCGACTTTGCATTATACTATGTAGTGATAGACACCCAGACACAGAACAAACATCTGTGTTCATCACACAAATGTTTGCCCTGGGTGGGGATCGAACCCACAAGCTGTGAGGCCTGTAAAAAGTCAAGTATTTCAATAAAATCACAAGGATCACTTTGAAACGTCTTAGGAACTAGGTGAAGCTACGCCGATTCCCCGCGACCAAGCCTAGAAGAATCAGGCAACAAACACGGCTTGGGGTCTACCTTTTTTTTCAATGATCCTTTCCTTAATGCTATGTAGAGCTCCAGTGTGGTGTCGTAAGAACAAGGAGAAGGCACAAACAAGAATAATAATGAATAGTACTACTCAAGTACGTAAAACAATAAAAAAATTACAATGCGGCATCGACTCCTTTCATTCACATACCGCTTTAGTATACTTTAAGTGCTAGTTGTTCCCAGGAGTTTCATCTTGTGACTTATCCCACACATCACTAGCCCGAGGCACCGCAATATAAGTTACGGAAGTCAATACCCAAACAGTGGACTTTTTTGTTAGAGCATTATTGTTTTGAACTGACTTGGTGGCGGTGGAAATATTCGGTATTGTGTGGATTTATGACGTAGATATCGATCATTTTTAGGGTTCCGTACCCAAAGGGTAAAAACGGGACCCTTTTACTAAGACTTCGCTGTCCGTCTGTCCGTCCGACTGTCACAGGGCTGTATCTCATGAACCATGATAGCTAGACTGTTGAAATTTTCACAGATTATGTATTTCTATTGCTGCTCTAACAACAAATACTAAAAACAGAATAATATTAATATTTAAGGGGGGCTCCCATACAACAAACATGATTTTTTTGCCGTTTTTAACGGAACCCGTTTTGTACGGAACCCTTCGTGCGCGAGTCCGACTCGCACTTGGCTTTTTTATTACTTGTTTAGGAAGAGTGCAACGTGATTATTTTTGTGATGGAGAGATAAAATAATAAGGATAATATTGGTAGAGATTTCATACAGCGCCATCTAGCCCCAAATTCAAGAAAGCTTGGAATATAGGAACCAGATTACTGATAAAATACATCCTTGGCCAGTCTTGAGGATGTGTAATAAAGAAGTATAAGTTAGGGAATGAATGTAGAGGCAGTTTAATAAGAAAATATAAGACAAGAAAATCGAACGAGTACCTATACCTACGAGTCTGACTCGCGCACAGAGGATCCCGTACAACATGACTGTGTATAAATGTAAGTATCAATGATTTTTTCCTGTTTTTTAGGGTTCCGTACCCAAAGAGCAAAAACGAGACCCTATTACTAAGACATCCGTCTGTCCGTATGTCTGTCACAGGGCTGTATCTCATGAACCGTGATAGCTAAACAGTTGATATTGTCACAGATTATGCATTTCAGTTGCCGCTATAACAACGAATACTAAAAACAGAATAAAATAAATAATGAAGTGGATTTTTGCCGATTTTATAGTTAGTGGTACGGAACCCTTCGTGCGCGAGTCCGGCTCGCAATTGGCCGGTTTTATTAAGTTTAAAACAGCTAACAAAGCCGAGTGAGCCTTTGATATTTTTTGTGTATGTACACAAAAAAAACATCCCTTGAGATCGGCAATTATATTAATTACTTATGTACAACATTTTTAAACAAATAACGCAATAAAAAAAACACTATACCTACATTTTATGACAATTAAAAAATCCTACTAAATTGAATCCTAGTGATTTCAATGATTTAATTTTAAGTTCAAACTCGAATTGAATTCAATATAACTTTCATCAACATATTCACACTCACAGTTAAAGACATCGAAAATGCCTTATAGAGTGTTCAAAAAGTTCTCAAAACAAAGTTGAATATAATTCGAAACGCAAAATCTGCAACTTTGAATGATCGAAAGTCAATCAAAAGTTTTGCGGCACGGAGACTTTATCTAATAATATTTCTGCTATTAACATAGGGTTGATGAAAAAGCCGTGCTGGCCGAGTAGGAGGTACCTCGACTTTCAATTCGAAGGTCGTGGGTTCGAATCCCGACGTGCATCAATGGATTTTTCTGTTCGAAGTATCTATACATATAATAAAACTGTAGAAGAGTTCAATTCTGTACATTGAATAAAAACTAATAAAAATACTCCTAGGGGCCTTTATACAAGTAACACAAGCCAAAAAAAACATTTTTAAATTTTTGTCTGTCTGTCTGTTGTCCGGCTTTCACGCAAAAACTACTAGACGGATTTTGATGAAACTTTTTTAGTTATGTAGCTATTAGTCCACGGCAACATATAAGCTATAATTTATTTTAATGATTGGAATACCAGATGTGAAACTATCTATCCCCCAGCAAAGCGGGCACGGGTCAGCTAGTACTTAATATGCGCATCAAAACACGGTCAAGACGGTGAAGGAAAACGTCGTGAGGAAACCAGTTAGTATACTTGTTATCGGCGAAAGGCTTGCTTGTCACGTGTGGAATGGTAGCTACTGCAAATTGTGGGCATGTGCATTTTTTTTGACCCTAGTTGTTTTTAATAAAACTTAGAAACCGGGTCTTTACCCGGTTGTGGTGCCTACCCTAGTTTTGGTCATTTTCAATTTTTGCAGTCAATAACTAAGCCTAGTAAACAAACTTGTTTAAAATAATATAGTTAATAAAATTATTTGTCTATGGTCCGTTTTGATTAGTGACAGTTGTGATACGTTACCTCTAGATTTGATTGACCACAACTAAATATTTTATACGTTTAATACGTTTCATAAATAATTAATAAATAAATATAGTTTGTCACAAAACCTTTGCTTAACTCAAGATATGTAGAGAGATAGATAAATATTCTATTTTATGTTGTTTAAAAATCGTAAACTTTTTCAATATAATCCGTTTATTTGAAAATTCAAATGTTGTTAAAATGGCCACAACCAGCGCTCTCACCCTATTTGACAGCCCTAAGCCTCGCTAAAACTTTGATCTAACGTTGTGAAAGCAACAGACAGACAGTTATATGTTTTGATTTAGATTTAAACCCGAAGTATATTTTCGATAAAACTTTTTGCATCACAAAACCATAGACATAGAACTAAATAGACAACACAAGTCCCTCCATCTGTATGAAAACCTGTCACTTTTTTAAAAGCTTTTATTTAACTTGTTAGATAGTACGTGCAATCTTGCAATTGCATTTTAAACCAATTCCCTCCAATCAATTTAGTTGAAATTTAGCATACCTATGTAACTTTAATGACAATACAAAAATATAGCGACAGCGAGCTGATCTGATGATGAAGTCAGCTAACAGAACTGCTTAGTTAGTAGATCGGCACCAAACTGGAGATCTACATTATCATTAAGGAATGGATCATTGAAAAAAAAGGTAGACCCCAAGCCGTGTTTTTTGCCAGATTCTTCTAGGCTTGGTCGCGAGGAATCGGCGTAGCTTCACTTCGTTACTAAGACGTTTCAAAATGATCCTTGTGATTTTATAATTTGAATTTGAATTTGTTAGATTGAGTTAAAACTTTGCATGTCAAGTTGCATTGACAATGTAATATAATGTGATAAGTGACAGCGCGCTGGTCTGATGGCTTGAAGCTCGAAGGTTTGAAGAATTTCACAAAAGCTTGTTTGGAAATATTTATAAACAGAACATTTATTTTACTACTGTGTCAGAAGATCGCTTTAAGGGGCTCCCAGTCGACGATTGCTCTTTTTCGAAACGAAAAAAGAAATACTTCTGAACAAGCCACATCTCCTATTTTTATAAGTATATTACTTCAGGTTCCTACCTAGATATCTATTAAGCTGAAAACATAAAGCAGAAACTTTTCACGATAAAAATATTATTTCAAAATGATACGTTTTAGAATTTATGATCGAAATATTTTATATACCTACTATTAAAATCAACTTGTGATTTATTGTTAAAGATAGGTAATATGTAGATCTAGATTTCTATTAGGATAGATTTTTGATAAGTAATTATACATAATTTATATCATTAATTTATTCGAAAAGCTAAGGCGGACCACGCGCGGACGTGTGTTTTTCATCATTGCAGCGGTCGGTAGGATTATTTATCGAAGTGATTAAAGATGGGTACATCTTTATTCACATATACTATACATTATAAAATAGGAGATGTGGCTTGTTCACAAGTATTTCTTTTTTCGTTTCGAAAAAGAGCTGCGCTAAGCTGTGCGGAGTAGGGCAGTAGGGCTATTTTGTAAAAACATGATTAAAAACATGTTTTTTTTTGTAAATACTTAGTATACTTAATAAAACCCAAACACAGAACAAACATCTATGTTCATCACACAAATGTTTGTCCTGGGTCGAGATCGAACCCACAACCTACAGCGCAGAAGGCAGAGTTACTACCAACTGAGCTGTGAATTAAATGAAGCGTCGAAGATTTGC
The DNA here is from genome assembly GCA_912999785.1 of Hydriomena furcata. NCBI lineage: Eukaryota > Metazoa > Arthropoda > Insecta > Lepidoptera > Geometridae > Hydriomena > Hydriomena furcata. The sequence goes on from OU538848.1 coordinate 3,273,642, forward strand.
CTGTCTTTTACACGCGAAATAAATGCGTCATCTAGTTATATCTACGTCTGTGTCTTAAATATAAAAAGTGCTTAGACTTTTCCAATCAAATCTGGGGCTTTTGAAATCTTGGGGGATGGTGGTGAATTCAGGTAATAAATATCACAAGTTATATTAATTAGGCTTAGGTATGGTTGAATGAAGGCAGTGGCGGACTTACACATTTGCCGCCAGTTATTATTATTACCCAGAGATTATTTTTACAATCCAACGATTTAGTTAAAAGTGGTGATTCCTGTAAGACATTTGGCAAAATCAAGTAATTGGCCAAGAAGGAAGGGAGGCATCTGTCCTGCAGTGGGACGATAAAGTAAATAAAAAGTTTGAAAAAGTTAACCTAAATTTGCCGCCCCTAAAATCTGCCGCCATAGACTCCAGCCTACTCAGCCTGGTGGTAAATCCGCCACTGGTTGAAGGAAAGAGAGGAAGAGAAAGGAAGAAACTAAATGAGCCAGATAAAGGAGAAAGTAGCTGTCTTGTCGTTTAAGGAAGTTAAGGAGGCGGCGCTGGAGAGAAACAGATGGAGAGAGCTGCATCAATTACACCGACAAGAGCCCAGCTCTTAACTTAGAAGAAGAAATATGGTTATGAGAGAAAAATGCGTCGTTTACTGTTTAAATAAATATATAAATAATTCAAATTCAAATTCAAAAATCATTTATTTCAATAAAATCACAAGGATCACTTTGAAACGTCTTAGGAACTAGGTGAAGCTACGCCGATTCCACGCGACCAAGCCTAGAAGAATCGGGCAACAAACACGGCAATAACTTCTTTGTAATAATGTATAACTAACATGTTAATATTAAAATAGTCTGGATTCATTAAGAGTGTCCCGATATTTCATATGTGTTCCGGAATAACACAAATGATTCCGACAAATTTTAAGTAAGTTTTTTTTTATGTTATATTCAATGTTTGTATATGCTGTTGATTCTATAAAAAAAAATATATATTGTTTTGTCCCTAAAATTATCCTAAAACTTTTTGAAAATCTTTTTGAAAAATCCCGACCTTTTGTCCAGATTTTCTGGTCATCCCATCTGGTAGCCCTACCTACAAGTAAATAAAAAAAAAACTTATTTTCCTTACCAACTGACGAGTAAGTAGGTACGTACTGTTATGTAGATGACTTCGTTATTATGTGCGGCTACATTAAACTGTTAAAAAGTGGAGTTCATGTAAATTTTTCAACATTTAACTCACCATCAATCCTTTTTACAGGCCGCCTGTTTGATAGCCGTGTTAGGGTGACCACGAATACCATTATCTGATAGAAATCCTTATTTATTATGATTGATTTCTACGAAATTTATATAAGTTAAATAATTATAATATAATAATAATAAAAATATTTATTTTTCAAAAGGCTTTCACAGAAGGTTTACACTTAATGAATGGCTTAAAATACTAGGTAAGGTAGGTTCTACATAATATCATCAACAATACAATGTGCAATAATTATTAGGGTAATACAATAGCAAACACCTTAATTACCTACCTAGGTAAAAACCTTGTGTTTTGAATGGCATAGATACTCTACTTTGCATCAAGCCTTGTAGTGTCAATAACATTGACTCCTCGCTCTAACTAAGTTTACACTTGTATATAGACGCGAGGGATCCTTGCTTCGGCTGTCTACTTGGGGTTAAGCTCAGAAGGTATATCTATACTTCGTAATGAGCACATTAATAATAGTTGTATTGTAATTATGTAGCTAAGTTCATATCGTTGTATTAAATATATGTATATTTTTTCATTTTCATTGTATTTTTATTAGAAAACAATTTTATTGACAGCACACGTGCCGATATGTGATAGTCAAAGTCATCTGATCAAAACTACTATTGTCTGCGAAAATCTTGGTAAATACTTGTCCTTTCTTTTGATAAAAAAATAAGTTAAGTTTTTTATTGGTTAAAAAAAACAATAAATACTTTTGAGTACACGATATATACCTATTTTATTCTAATTTTAAGTATTATCAATTATATTAAAACTAGGTAAATAAAACCCACGCAACATCCAATTAGGAGAATATTTTTATCCATTCCGCATCCCGAAAATATGGCCACCCCACACTTAAAGGGAAGCATCATTAAACATTAATTCGCAACTCTTCCCCTTAAGTAGATGCCAGTGGCCATTTTATTGATTTAAATTATACACCAAGCTGCGTTTATAAAATCACTGGTTTATTTTTTTTACGCTGGTTATACTCAGAGTAGGCAATTCTTAATGGCTGTTAAACTCTAACATAAAATCTGTGCCCTAAGTAAGCTGTAAGAACAGCTGGCATATTTCGTAAAAAGTTGTTATTTTACGAGCTATTATATTTATAGCTATGAATATCAGTCGAATTGAGATAATACCAATTACATAGTAACTAATATACGAGTAGAATCTATTATCATAGCTACGAGATCATAGATTTTTACGAAATAAGCCAGCAGTTTATTAGTACATTATATACTAAGCCATAGTATATTATGTACTAGCTGACCCGTGCCCGCTTCGCTGTGCGTAAGACATTTCTAATACCATCGTTGACTTTTTTGTAGACGTTTTTAAGGTGTACAATACTGTTGTACATTATTTTGATATATCTCGTGGGGTTCAGCCAGCATTTGCAATGTAAGCGCAAAAAAATGTGTTTATTTACGACATCACATTAGAAACCTCTAAAATTATCAGTGTTTCTCTACTATATTATGCATGTATTATACATATAAACCTTCTTCTTGAATCACTCTATTTATTAAAAAAAACCGCATCAAAATCCGTTGTGTAGTTTTAAAGATATAAGCAAACATACATACATACATATTACATACAGACGCGGGAAGCGGAAAGCGACTTTGCTTTATACTATGTAGTGATTAGCTGTCCGCCCAGGCTTCGCATTGAAGTGAACTAATGAAGATTATAGGCAATTTTTTGATACCTTAGGTAACATTTTTGGAATTTTTCTCTCGCCGTGTTTGTTGCCTGATTCTTCTAGGCTTGGTCTTGAGGAACATGCGTAGCTTTACCTAGCTCAGAGTGATCCTTTTGATTTTATTGTAATAATTTTAGAGTAATAGATAATTTTATGGCAATTTTTTTTACACCTTCGGTTATATTATTGAAGTTTTAGTAGGGATCCCTATTTTTTCTAGTATAAATATAACCTATGTTACTCATAGATAATGTAGCATTCTAATAATGAAATAATTTTTGAAATCGGTTCAGTAGTTTTAAGGTTTTTTGTTACAAACATACAAAATTTTTTTTACACCACCTTCGGTTATATTATTGAAGTTTTAGTAGGGATCCCTAATTTTTCTAGTATAAATATAACCTATGTTACTCAGAGATAATGTAGCATTCTAATAGTGAATTAATTTTTGAAATCGGTTCAGTAGTTTTTGAGTTTTTTGTTACAAACATACAAAAATACAAATGTTTCCTCCATATAATATTACTATTAATATTATTATTAATATACTTTTTGACCTTGACAATGTGTTGAGAACTATGAGTGTGGCCGCTGTAGGTTTTGTTTGGTAGGTAATGTAGGAGTCAGCCATCATTCTTCTTATCCGTAATTATGAAACAATAGTTTCTGTTCGGCTTTGCTCGCGTGTTACCCGGACAAAATGTACCCTATGTATAAATTCAGACTAAAATCTATCTAGACACAAAATTTCATAGAAATCAGTTAAGACGTTGTGATGTGATTGGATAACAAACAGACATACAAAACTTTCAAACAGATTGCCTTGAGATCTGAGAGGATGTCTACCATAGGTACTTACTTGGCGATTACAGTCATGATCTTATTACAAGCTTTTATTTTATTTGCCATTTTAGTTTGTTAAGGTGTGACCAGACATAGCGCGGCATTCGCGTCTGGTCACACCTTTAAAATGAGCGGGACAATCTCTCTAACCAATTAAGCTGAAATTTAGCATACCTGTGTACCTTCGGTGACAATACAATAATATGGTGACAGCGAGCTGATCTGATGATGCAATCAGAAGCTGTTACGATAACCCTGACAACGGAACTCAGTAAAAAGTTTGATTTAGCAAAAACTTTGCATACCTGTCAATGACAATGTAATATGTGACAGGTGACAGCGGGCAGCTCTGTAGGGCTATTTGGTAAAAACATGATTATCATGTTATGATATTCATACCAATATTTATTGGTACTGATTGCCAATGCCTACGCTTTTTATGCTGTTTAGGCACCTATACCTACGCTTCCAATACAATACCTACGCAGAAGCGCAGGCAAAGGTGCATAAACAGTAAATAGTTACTATGAAAAGTGTACAGATTAGTTATTCTCTATCATTAGGTATTGCATTCAACATCATAACATGATAATCACGTTTTTACAAAATAGCCCTGCTGATCTCGAAGGTTTGAAGGAATTTATAAAAGTTTGCTTCGGTAAAATATTTTTCTTAACTTAAGACGAGTAATAAATGTTTTTGATGAATGCAGAATCGTTTTTTCTCAATAACCGCAAAACATACAGTTTTGTTTTTTATGACAAAGATAACTTAAGGATATAATCTAGATAAATTACAGACAGAAACACGATTGGTGAAACTTTTCTCGATAGATTTCTTTTCCAAAGTTGGCTCTTTAAAAACACTAGTTTCGTTTTTAATCAAAACTATGAATAGCTAAACAGTTCATTTTTATATTACTCGTTAGATAATAATACTAGTTAAGTAAATTACAGACAGTTTCTTTTTAAATTTGATGGTTTTCAAGATAATGCAGTTTTATCACTTTTTCCGTCTTATCCGGGTAGACTCAGCCCATACAAAACGTCAAAAATGTCACTTATCACCTTAACCCTTGAAAACTTATATTATCAAACCCTTGACATAAACCAGACTAGTTTCAAACAAATTAAATCCGAAACAGAAATTGAGACAGTCCATTGTAAAAGCAATTCAAACTTGTGTTATTGGCCAAATACGTACTAATTGTGGGTTTAAAAGGTAACAGGTGTTGCCAACATTTCGACAAATAAGCCAAGACTTTAAGGGTTTATATTAGACTAGCGACCCGCCCCGGCTTCGCACGGGTAGCATGTTATTATACATATAAACCTTCCTCCTGAATCACTCTATCTATTAAAAAAACCGCATCAAAATATGTTGTGTAGTTTTAAAGATATAAGCAAACATACATACAGACATACAGACGCGGGAAGCGGAAAGCGACTTTGCTTTATACTATGTAGTGACTAGCAGTCCGCCCCGGCGTCGGTCGCACGGGTGTAATAATGATATTTATGGCAAATTTTTTTACACCTTAGGTTACATTATCAAAGTTTTAATAGGGTTCCCTAATAGTTAGACATATGGTATCACGAACTTTTTTGTGTATATTGATGTCTTCTATAAAACTGTAGTACATCACTTTGCTCTATTGTCAATACTTCCGGCAGCAAACGCAATATAAGGATTTTTTTTCACACGTTGGGTTACATTATCAAAGTTTTCATACGGATCCCTAACGTTTTTGAAAATAATCTATAACCTATGTTAATCAGAGATGTAGGATTTAAATTGTAAAAGATTTTTTTAAATCAGTCCAGTAGTTTTGGAGCCAATTCGATACAAACAAACAAACAAACAATCAAATCTTTCCTCTTTATAATATTATAGTAAAGTATATAGTATAGAAGTATAGATATAGACTAGCCGACCCGTGACAGACTTTGTCCTGCCTAAATTTCATTAATTGCATAGAAAAAAGCAATTTCAGACAACTTCCAATTTTTTCCCAACAAACCTTAAGATAAAATAAATTACGAATTTTGGTAGAATGCGTATCATTCTTTAGTCAAAACTGCGTTGCTATGACGACTTCATGTTTTTAGTCTGTGATGTCAGATTTGTTGCACACCAGCGCCATCTATACCAAAATCATCGTTTTTGCGTTTTTCAATAATTTAGAGGTTGTTTTTCGGATTATAGGTTCCCCCTTTATTTATTCTGATTTGTTATCTACATACTACAGCAAATTTCATCTTGATACGTTTTACCGTTTATTTTTGATTAGGGAACAAACATAGCAGCCATATCACAAACTTTCGCATTTATAATATTAGTAGGATTTATATTAGACGGGGTACAGACGGAGCTCGTATTTGAAAGGTTACATACATTTTGTATGAAGCAATTTATATTAAACAGTACCAGTGTCCTGTCCGGGCCCGTCTACTAACTAAAGGCTCCGGCCCGGCCCGGACCCGGCCCGGTTTAATATAAATCTACCTTAGTTGTTTAATATAAATTGTTGCGCCATTTGTCTCAAGCTGGGGTTTAGTTTAGTAAAAGGACTTATTCATAACTACAGTGACTGATAAATAACACTAGCTGTCCCGACAGACGTTGTTCTGTCAAATTTCAATAACCCCACAAAAAAGCACTTTCAGCTTTTTCCCAAATTTTACGCTGAATTTTCCAAGAAGTGGTACGAAATATACCTACAAAATGTACACCAAAAAAAAAATATTAAAATCGGTCGAGCCCATATCTGTGACGTTATCACGGCCAAACAGTTGTTCCGATTGTGATGAAATTTCATATAAGGATTGTTTAAAGTCTTGGGAAGGACATAGGCTACTTTTCTTTTCATTTTCAGGAATTTCAGTGTTTCTTGATAAAGTCGTCAAAAATCGATTTCCTGAATCTACGCGAACGAAGTCGCGGAAATGTAATGTTCGGACGTGCCTCTGACCGCCTCTTTAGGCTTATTCAAGTATCTGAGCGCCTGGAGATCTGATAGGATGTCTACTTAGGAATGTCTACTTCTTTTTCTATCCCTTTCTTTCTTAAATCTTATTTCCTTTTCTTTCACAGTTTAAAAAGCTAATAAAAATTACTAGAAAATGAATAATTCATTACGATTTTCCGTTCACCCGATGAAATAAAAACACTACGTTCCCTTTTGCAATTTGCGATTAAAATACCAAAGTAGGAAAATGAAAGAAATAGAGTTGCGGAAACGAAAAAGTGTAGGAGCTGAGACTAAATAAAATACCACACAGGCTCTACAAATTTACAAAAGTGTACTAAATAAATGTAAAACCTGATTCTTCAAGATTTGGTCGCGCGGAACAAGCGTAGCTTCACCTAGCTCCTTTTTTTAAAGACGTTTAAAATGATCCTTGTGATTATATTGATATAAATACCTAACTTTGACATATCGGGTGTAATAAGACCACTCCCGAAAAGTAAAACTAAGTTCAGACCATGCACCGAAAGAAACTTAAACAAAATTGGTAAATATTTTATTTATAATTTGGCTCTTTTGCAAAATCAGGTTGCATAAACGAAAATAAACTTTTCACTTTGGATTCAGGCCATTATTGCCTCCTCTATTAGCCTGTAGCATTGCTTATATCATAGGATTTATGAAATACAAATACAGTTTTAAATATAAATACGGCTAATTACCACGTTTTTCCTTGTATTGCTGACGTTTTGAGACAATTCAGATGCTCTTCATCATGAGCATCGCCTGCGACCGCGATCAACGGCAGATCGGCGAATACTGAAAACGTGGTAATTAGCCGTATTTCTATTTAAAATGATTAACAACCACGATAGTTTTAATTCTATAATAATAATCTTTATTCCATGCAACAGAATGTATAATTAATACACCTGTAATAAATATATTACAGACTAATATTATAAAACACAAAAGTATAATATAAAACAAACACAACTAAATTAAATAAATTATACGAATGGTTTGCTTTGCGCCGTGTTACGCGGCCATGTCGTCTCGCAGGCGCCCGCCATTAAATCCTACTAATATTCTAAATGCGAAAGTTTGTGAGTGTGTGTGTGTGTCTTTGTTACTCTTTCACACAAAAAGTACTGAACGGATTTAAACGAAACTTTACAGTAATACAGCTTATGCATCAGAATAAATCATAGACTACTTTTTATCCAGGTACCATACGTGCGAAGCCGGGGCGAGCAGATAGTTATTAAATAAGTTTATTGCGCTCATCTCTTGCACTACCATATCCGCCACACCCCCTTAATTACAAATTTGGTTTCTCCAAAAAGCAATACAACTTTAGCAAACACTTCATTTAATCATCATATTAAAAAGCAATTTTTGTTTGCGAATTTTTAATGACTTTCGACTTTTGGCTTATTTTATTCCGTGGTGTATCTTGGGATAGGTTTGGCACGTTCTACATTTGGATGGGTGACTGTTGTTTAAATCTATGCATCTATGTATACATATTAATAAATTATTTACACGATACTAACGGTAAAGGAAAACATCGTGAGGAAACCAGTTAGTATTCTTAAGTATAAGCGGCGATAGGATTGCAACCTGTCACATATGGAATGCTAACTACTACAAAATGTGAGCATGTGCTAATATAATGTTTGGACGTGCCTCTGACTACCCCTACTAGACATCTTCGAAGGATCTAAGCGCCTGGAGATCTGAGAGGATGTCTACCGTACAAAAAACAATATCTCAATTTATTTATTCTTCCATAAAATTGCGTTTTTATATAATTATATATATTTTTTACACAAATTTATATAATACAGCTTCATTCATATTTAAATCATTCGACGAAGCGATAACCAATTTCAATTTAATTTAAAGAGAGTTATTTCAAATTGCATACTCTGAGAGGAATTTTAAGGTATTCTAAGCATTAACAATTTTAACTAACTGTTTAAAAAAGCTCATTTTACAACGTCATCTCATTTATCAAAAAAATATATATTCTTAAGGTGTGACCAGACATATAGCGCGGCTTTGATCGCGGCGCCCGCTGCTAGCCGCGCTATGATTGGACGCCGGCCGCGCGTACATTTACCTTTATGGTTAAACTAGTCACACGGCAAACTTTGCCGCGCTATGTCTGGTAGCACCTTTAGTCTTACATGAATATAATTTAAATGGGACCTACTTAAGACTATTCTCTACACAATAAAAAAAAACCGGTCAAGTGCGAGTCGGACTCGCGCACGACGGGTTTCCGTACCATTTACAAATAAAAAGGCAAAAATCACGTTTGTTGTATGGGAGCCCCCCTTAAATATGAATTTTATTCTGTTTTTAGTATTCGTTGTTATAGCAGCAACAGAAATACATAATCTGTGAAAATTTCAACTGCCTAGCTATCACGGGTCATGAGATAAAGCCCTGTGACAGACAGACGGACAGACAGACGGACAGACGGACAGCGATGTCTTAGTAATAGGGTCCCGTTTTTACCCTTTTGGTACGGAACCCTAAAAACACCGAAATCGGATCACCAGGTAAAAATATCGCGGTCATAGAAAAATAGAGTGATGACCACATAAAAAAGTAACAAAAAATAGACGTGACGAATTGATAATCTACTCTTTTTCGTCGGTTAAAAAAGAATTTAGAAAGCAATAGTGATGAAAATAATGTGCCAGAGTGTGAAAGTACACATTACGGGTGGTTTACTTCAAAGAGATGCGATCTAAAGGCAATCTAGGAGGTACTAGACTGCATAAATATACATTACTTGCCCAGACTGCCCCTTTACATATTCACAAGTCTTTGAACTGGTTTAATAAAGTAAATGGTATAGTCTGTGCACATACCTACCACCAAGTACCAAGGAGTATTAAGCAAGTTATAGTGAACGGTTAGTTCGTACTCTCTAGATTCGTTCGAGAACGAAAAGTTCATACCTTGTTACTACAACTCATCACGCGACAGTATGAACGAGTTTGCGTACTTGTGTTTTGACGTACCAGCTCTCAGAAATACCACCTCTAACAAATACCGGGTTGATAAACCAGGTTTGAAATACTTTCAAGTATTTAAAACCTCGTACAGCAACCCTCTCCCCAGACGAGACAAATCCAACTATGTACTGAGGAGTTCCATTGAACAACATAAATTCAAACTAAAACACACCCTTCACACAATATAACTAAAATTAAAAATATGCTGGAAGTTGGAACCCAAATAGGTTATAGTTAACAACATTATTGTCATCTTTTTTATATAGCTACTAATATTAGTTTAAATAAATAACTCATGTTTTCATTCTAACTAACCATCATGGTAATAATTGGTAAAACTTTGAAATTTCTAGCCGAATCTGTGATCCCAGTTTCTACATACAAGCTATAGCTTAGTTAGAACGAGGTAAACAATATTCCTACAGGTAATTTTAAGTCTTCTCCTGTTATAATTCTATGAACACTGTCTGTAAATTAAGACTTTTATGAATAAACATTTTTATTATTATTATTATTATTATTATAAAGTAAAAATACTACAAGTATAAAAATACTTTCAAGTACAAAAATACTTTAACGTACAGAAATATACGTGTTCAAACTGTGACGTCGTACTTGGAATAAATACGCACCACCTCTGTCGACTAGCACTTTAATCATTCAAGAAATAGAAGTTATCTGGTATACCAGATCACCCTTATGATGACAATAGCAAGCTGTACTGTAAAATAGATAAAATTGAAAAACGACTGTAATTCTCAAGTAAGGTAGACATCCTCTCAGATCACCAGGCGCTCAGACTCTTGAAGATGCACGCTTTTGCTTGCACTACCGTCGTGTTCAGGCCAACCGAAGGTTGTCTGGAAGAGATCGCTCTCAGCGATAAGACCGCCCATTGTACTTCAATATTAGATACTGTTTTATGCTATTGTTATGTGTAGTGTTTAATAATGTGTTTTCTATCTATCTATCTATCTAAGATGTCTATATTTCAAGGAACGTCAAAAAATTACATTTGGCATTTATGCTAACATTTTGCAATAGTCAGCAAACCATGACAGGTTGCAAGCCCATCGCCGCTTAAGAATACTAACAGGCGTAGCTTCACCTAGCTCCTAAGACATTTCCAATGATCCTATTAATTTTATTGAAATGCTTCTTTTTTTCTTTTACCGTTTTAAGAACCATTAATTGATTTTTTTAATTTTAATTTCGCTAAGACAAATTAATAGTTACTCTATTTGTAACTATTAAAATCTCGTTAATCTATCGTACGTATCAGTGATCATTTTAATAATTCCAATTAAAATCATTTACTTCAATAAAATCACTAGGATCACTTTGAAACGTCTTAGGAACTAGGTGAAGCTACGCCGATTCCTCGCGACCAAGACTAGAAGAATCAGGCAACAAACACGGCTTGGGGTCTACCTTTTTTTTCAATGATCCTTTCCTTAATGTTATGTAGAGCTCCAGTGTGGTGCCGTAAGAACAAGGTGAAGGCTCAAACGAGAATAGTTTCATAGCTTGCTTGTTTAACTCTGTTCTTGGAGGCACTAGACGTTTAAAGTTATGGCTAAGACGTTTTCACTGTGTTAGTTCTTTTGAACACTAATCGTAAAGTTTTCAACAATGTTCAAGTGATTTGGGTAAAAAGTAAAATAAAAACCGGCCAAGTGCGAGTCGGACTCGCGCATGAAGGGTTCCGTACAAAATATCTTTAAAAACGACAAAAAAAATCGTTTTTTATAGATAATGGTACGGAACCCTTCGTGCGCGAGTCCGACTCGCACTTGGCCGGTTATTATTTATTATCTGTCAAACTTAAAAGTTTTCTATTGAACAAAAAGGTTACATAACAGTAAAATGTAAAAAGTATTTATTAGGTTTTCACTAAAAAGTATTTCATAGGTTCTGTCTTCTACAGTAGTATGTTTTATTCGGGCATTATATCTAAATCTACAGCAAATTTAATTCATTTTATAATATTAGTAGAATTAGGACTAGGATAGCACAGTAAGAAGTTGGATGAACCCTCGTTCGCTTCAGGTGAATTCTCTAATTAACACCAAGATTTTAGTTACAACATTCGTAAGACGATCTTAAGGTTGCCTTAAGGCGCTCCCAGTCGACGATTGTTTTTGTTCGAAACGAAAAAAGAAATACTTCTGAACAAGCCACATCTCCTATTTTATAATGTATAGTATATGTGATTAAAGATGTACCCATCTTTAATCACTTCGATAAATAATCCTACCGACCGCTGCAATGACGTCAAACACACGTCGGCGCGTGGTCCGCCTTAGCTTTTCGAATAAATTAATGATATAAATTATGTATAATTACTTATCAAAAATCTATTCTAATAGAAATCTAGATCTACATATTACCTATCTTTAACAATAAATCACAAGTTGATTTTAATAGTAGGTATATAAAATATTTCGATCATAAATTCTAAAACGTATCATTTTGAAATAATATCTTTATCGTGAAAAGTTTCTGCTATTATGTTTTCAGCTTAATAGAAATCTAGGTAGGAACCTGAAGTAATACACTTATAAAAATAGGAGATGTGGCTTGTTCAGAAGTATTTCTTTTTTCGTTTCGAAAAAGAGCATTCGTCGACTGGGAGCCCCTTAAGAAGCGAGTAAAGGTCACACTGAATATGGAGCTTCAATTTCTTATTTACATTATTTTTTGCGTGTATCTTCCTACTTAGCGGCGACAGACTTGCAACCTGTCACGTACGGAATGCTAACGCAAAATACATAAAATAAAAAAAAATGTATCACGACTGTAATCCCCAAGTATAGACATCCTATCAGATCTCCAGGCGCTTAGATCCTTTGAATATGTCTAGTGGGGGTAGTCAGAGGCACGTCCAAACATTATATTTGGCAAATGCCCACATTTTGCCATACAGGTTGCAAGCCCATCGCCGCTTATAAGAATACTAACTGGTTTCCTCACGATGTTTTCCTTCACCGTTTTGAGCACGTATTTTTGATGCGCATATAAATTTTTCGAACAGAAAAATCCATTGATACACGCCGGCATTCGAACTCACGACCTTCGGATTGAAAGTCGAGGTACATCCCACTCGACCAACACGGCTGCTAACTAAAACTACACCTTACAGACTACACCTATCAGACATCGTCAAAGGATCTTAGCGCCTGGAGATCTAAAATGATGTCTACCGTACTTGGGGATTACAGTCGTGATACATTTTTTTTCTGATTTTTCTTTGTTACCCAATCGTGTCTGCACTGGATTGATTTCGATGATATTTGGTACATAGATTATGACTTGAATTAAGTATAGGATACTTTTTATTCAGTATAAAAGCGAAGCTGCGCGCCAAAACATGTTAAGAAACAACCATGTTAACACCCCATTACAATAAATAACGCCACCTTATATGTCAGGAACAGAAGACATATTATCGTCACTTACCTGACAATGACAGATAGACGCATTCAAATAACGTACCTATATGTATATTTATCTGGTAGTAGGTAGGTATGTTAATGAAAGTGGGCACTCAAATTAGCAAACTTGTGTAAACTTACTCACATCATGTTTATTTCGTAAAATACAATGGTTACTGAAAATTCAGACTTCTAGTTTTATCCACAACAAAGTTATAGAGGGTCGAAAATGGCCTGAACTGCTTCGAGAAAAGGATGGTACGGCCGTGCCGCTTTATTGCTTGACTTGGCGGGGGCACTGCTGTGCCCCCAGATAATATTCTCTTTGACAACAATTCGTCATCCACCAACAGCGGCAGGGTTAACAGGAAGCAGTGGGGAGTTTGGAGGGACCGGCTCACTTATAAAATACTGTATAGTTCCTATGACGACCTTGTGACATGGCGATCAAATGCCGCCAGTAAATAAGCATTCCCCTGATGCGGGGCAGCAGCCGTATCAGTACTGGCAGAAGGCCGAAGAATAGTTTTCCGGAAGGGTTTCTGACTGGATATTAGAGGACGGCACGCCGGACTCTGAACTGCGGTGCAGAAAGAAACGGGAACCTACTGCACAATAATTCCTACAAAAAGTAATGATGCAAGCACAAAAGATGGAGAGAGCTGCATCAATTACACCGACAAGAGCACAGCTCTTAAGTTAGAAGAAGATACTTCCTAGGTGGCCCCATTACCACCAAGTCAGCATCTGATGATGGGATCCCAGGGAAATCGAGAGAAACCTTCAAAATTTATGGGCATTGATAGTGGTTTTCAACTATAGACCTTACCCTTCTTTCAGGGGGGGAGGGAGGAGTAACAGGAGCCAAAAAGAAGAACTGAACATGATATTAATCCTCAAAATCCCACTTAAAAGACAATGCGAAGTAATAAGACAACGCAACGTCTTTGTTCAATTACTTTTAAAGCATTTTCATTCATTGTAAAATGAAAAAAATGGTGGCGATTCTGTTGTGTCCAAGCTAAACTTTAAATTTCGTAAAAAAACGAACGATCTTATTCCTTTTATATTTAAAGTCTAAATTAGAATCACATCAAAATGACAGTCCTAAAACTTGGGATATTTTAGCCGTTTCTCTATTTTATTTCGCATATTTGACACAAACAAGTGTTATCTTAGTCAACACCAATTTACATGTCGATTAAATTTAGCTTGACGTTTCTAAATCTATTACAAAAAGCTTAAATTTATTCAAAACTATTCTATGTTTTAGAACTGTCACTTTGAGCTATTTTAAACTTTAACTTAAAATAAATAAGATCAATGGTTTTTAAGAATTTTAACTTAAACGTGGACACAACAGAATCGCCACTAATGTCAATGTAAAACTTTAGATAGTAAAGTGTCACTATCTAAAGAAATACAAACTATAAAAGCAATTGGCAGAAAAGTAACAGTAGCCGGAAAGAAGAATTGAATCCTCTAAATCCTACTTAAAAGACGATCCAAAGTATAAAGACAACGCAACGTCTTTGTTGCATTACTTATAAGTGTACAATGTTAGACTGAAAATGAACCGCTTGATATAAGGTCGGTGTTTTGTGAGTGAGCTAAACTATTTCAGGGGGCCGTACCACTTAAGTGGTAAACTTGTGGTAAGGCAGAACGGCTCCAGAAATGCCTATCGACTTTTCCCATCAATGGACAACTGACCTGGGGGGTTAAGGTGATAAGTAAAATTTCTGACTTTTTGTATGGGCTGAGTCTACCCGGATAAGACGGAAAAAGTGATAAAACTGCATTATCTTGAAAACCATCAAATTTAAAAAGAAACTGTCTGTAATTTACTTAGCTAGTATGATTATCTAACGAATTATATAAAAATGAACTGTTTAGTTATTCATAGTTTTGATAAAAAAACGGGTCAGCTAGTCTACTATATAAAAGAAAGACGGGTTTGTTACAACATTTATAACTCCAGATCTGCTGGACCAATTTACATGGTTTTTGATTCGTCTACTATATAAAAGAAAGACGGGTGTTTGTTACAACATTTATAACTTCAGATCTGCTGGACCAATTTACATGGTTTTTGATTCGTTGGATTTGTCTCCGCCCCGAATAGCAGAATACATCTTAAAAACAATGAAAACTCGACGAATACATAATTATGAAAGATGAATCATTTTCAATAGATGTTCATTGGTTTAGTACATGTCAAACATTTGTTGTCCATCCTGTCAAATACTGTAAGTAATGATTGAGATTTATGCATGCGTTCAGAAATGTATTTTGTGTAAACTATTTAAAAAGGGTGAATAAACTAATTTGTCTGTATTTTTTTATTTTTTAACGGGAGTTAATTATAAAGCGATACGAAGTTCGCCGGGTTAGCTTGTTTATTTACTATATAAAAGAAAGTCGGGTTTGTTACAACACTTATAATTCAAGAACGGCTGAACCGATTTGGCTGAAAATTGGTGGAGAGGTAGCTTAGAACCAGGAGACGGACATATAATACTTTTTATAACGGGAACAGGAACGGGAACGGGAACTTAACATATCATTTGTTGAATCTAAAGCGATACGAAGTTCGCCGGGTTAGCTTGTTTTTTAGGGTTCCGTACCCAAAGGGTAAAAGCGGACTATTACTAAGATTTGCTGTCCGTCTGTCCGTCTGTCTGTCCGTCTGTCTGTCACAGGGCTGTATCTCGTAAACCGTGATAGCTAGACAGTTGAAATTTTCACAGATTTTGTTGCTGCTATAACAACAAATACTAAAAACAGAATAAAATAAATATTTAAGTGGGGCTCCCTATACAACAAACGTGTTTTTATGCCGTTTTTAAAAGATGATGGTACGGAACCCTTTGTGCGCGAGTCCTACTCGCACTTGGCCGGTTTTTTATACATTTTATCCGCTCAGCTTATTAATAAAATCCCATCTTTATCTTTCAACACGGTCCTCATTAAGTATCCGACGTCGAAGTTATTACTCTACTGCAAGCACCTTAATTCACAGTACCTGAGTACTACTCAGGCTATCTTAGGTATCACTCACACAAAGAAACTATCTTCATTCTATTTGCAGCTGTTCTACTTAGTTTAGTTTCTTTGTTTCCACAATTATAAAGTAATCCCCATATTCTAGGTTTATATTAGAACGGGTCGTGTCCGGGCCGGGCCGGAGCCTTTATTAGTAGACGGGCCCGGAAGGGACACGGATCAGGCACTAAATTAAATAAATAAATAGGATCACGACTGAAATCCCCAAATACGGTAGACATCCTCTCAGATCTTCAGACTCTTAGATCCTTTGAAGATGTCTAGTGGGGATAGTCAGAGGCACGTCTAAACATTATATTTGGCACATGCTCACATTTTGCGGTAGTGAGCATTACATACGTGACAGGTTGCAAGCCCATCGCAGCTTATAAGAACACTAACTGGTTTCCTCACGATGTTTTCCTTCTTGTAAGCACGTGTTTTTGATGCCCCGACCACGGTCTAATATTAATCTACCCTCAGTTGTAACCTCGAAATATCTCCACCTCGACTCGACATCGAATCCGTGTTTTGGTAGTGTCAGTGTATGTAAGCTACCCACACTAAGTAAAGCTTGTACTATGGGAACCAGATTACTGATAGAATATTTATATACTTTGTTAGGGTTCCGTACCCAACGGGTAAAAACGGGACCCTATTACTAAGACTTCGCTGTCCGTCTGTCCGTCTGTTTATCACAGGGCTGTATCTCATGAACCGTGATAGCTAGACAGTTGAAATTTTCACAGATTATGTATTTCTGTTGCTGCTCTAACAACAAATACTAAAAACAGAATAAAATAAATATTTAAGGGGGGCTCCCATACAACAAACGTGACTTTTTGCCGTTTTTATAGATAATGGTACGGAACCCTAAATGCGCGAGTCCGACTCGCACTTGTTAATTTATTTATAAATACGTCCTTATGATACATTTAACACCCAGACACAGAACAAACATCTATGTTCATCACACAAAGTTTTGTCCCGGGTGGGAATCGAACCCGCAACCTGCGCACTACAAACTGAACTGTGAGGCCAGTCAAATAATAATAATAGTCGTAAACCGTAGGTATATTCAGTAGTTAGTTACCAAAACCCAGTCCACCCGTACACTTCTGGCAGTAACTTTATCCGCAGTCCAGTTTCCGATGTACACTTCAGTGCAATTAGCCGGAACACGGCAACTGGCTATGCAATATTTGCTTAATGGTTTAACTGCTGCATTCACTGAAGTGTATGTTTACTTTACAACCGGCAAAAAAAAGTCTTTTGGTTTTTTTTATGGGCTGAGTCTACCCGACTAAGACGGAAAACGTAATAAAACTGCATTATCTTGAAAACCATCACACTTAAAAAGAAACTGTCTATAATTTACTTAACTAGTATGATTATCTAACGAATGATATAAAAATGAACTGTTTAGCTATTCATAGTTTTGATTAAAAACGAAACTAGTGTTTTTGAAGTGCCAACTTAGGAAAATTAATCTACCGAGAAAAGTTTCACGAATCGTGTTTCTGTCTATAATGTGTCTAGATTTATTTGTCATAAAAAACAAAACTGTATGTTTCGCGGTTATTGCATTCATCATAAACATTTATTACTCGTCTTAACTAGTTCCCGTAGTACAAGCTTTGCTTAGTTTGAGGCTAGATGGCGCTGTGTGAAATATCCACCAATATATATTTTATCTGTGCATTGGATATTTTGTGAAATAAACGAATTGAAAGGCGCACAAACGGGAAGTCTAAAAGGTACAATAATTTATTAGTGAATTGTGTTCGAGGCAAGTTAAAATAACGAATGCACGCGCGCCCCTAATCCGATTGAACACACGTACCGATGGAAAAACAGTCAGAATATTTTAGAAAATTCAAAAATCATTTATTTCAATAAAATGACAAAGATCACTTTGAAACGTCTTAGGAACTAGGTGAAGCTACGCCGATTCCACGCGACCAAGCCTAGATGAATCAGGCAACAAACACGGCTTGGGGTATACCTTTTTTTTAATGATCCTTTCCTTAACGCTATGTAGAGCTCCAGTGTGATGCCAATAGAACAAGGTGAAGGCTCAAACAAGAATAATAATTAAAAGTGCTACTCAAATGTAGCTTTAAATCTATATATATCAAAATCAATGCAAGCCCGTTCTTCATCATCACTACATAGTATAAAGCAAAGTCGCTTTCCGCTTCCCGCGTCTGTATGTATGTATGTATGTTTGCTTATATCTTTAAAACTACACAACGGATTCTGATGCGGTTTTTTTAATAGATAGAGTAATTCAGGAGGAAGGTTTATATGTATAATAACATGCTACCCGTGCGAAGCCGGGGCGGGTCGCTAGTTTATAATATTATTAAGATTTTATTTATGCATCGCGCAACCTTGAGTCATGTTATGACTTTTAAATAAACCCCATAATAATCCTTATAAATCCCTTTTAAATAACCAATCTTTTACCCAACGCTTTCGCTTTTTGCTCGACATTTT
Source organism: Hydriomena furcata (assembly GCA_912999785.1). Lineage (NCBI taxonomy): Eukaryota > Metazoa > Arthropoda > Insecta > Lepidoptera > Geometridae > Hydriomena > Hydriomena furcata. Next base: position 3,292,440 of record OU538848.1, read on the forward strand.
GAGTGAACACGTGTTTTCGCAAGAATTCATTTATACAATATCATTATGGATAGATTTATATTAGACCGACAGGCACGGGTTTGAAACGTTACATACATTTTCAACGGTGTAACATCAGTCGTCATAGCAACGTGCGTTACTCTATGCGATTATTGAATTTTGGACAGGACAACGTCTGTCGCGGGTCTGCTTGTTATAGATATTTAAAAATCAATTTTACACAAAACTAAATAATAGATAATATTGACAATATGACATTCAAATAATCGTGTATGTCGTGTATTTTTTTTAAATTTGGCCATATCACATAGCGCCATCTAGCCCCTAACTAAGCAAAGTCTATGGGAACCAGATTACTGATAGAATTACATACATTTTCTTATAAACATATATGATACATTATAACACCTAGATACAGAACACACATTAGTATATTATGATACAAGTGAGCTATGTCGCCCATTACAGGTTATGGATTGCTGCCCGAGCCGTAGGCGAGGGCGTAAAATAGCCGAGTGTCTAATGAGCAAGTTGCTCACGAGTTTCATACGCACTTTTTCAACACACTTGCGAGGAAAAAACAAACATGTATTGCATAAATATGTTTATCACTCAAATATTTGTCCTGGGTGGGGATCGATACCACAACCTACAGCGCAGAAGACAGAGCTACTACCAACTGAGCTGTGAGGCCAGTTAAAACTATGACTGGGACCGTAACAGTATTACTTGCGGTGCGAAAGTGATATTGCTTTAGTCTTACTTTAGAGATTGTAGTACGGCTCCTGAACTATGATAAACTAGAGTTCAAGGCCACTAGGCCCAAGCCACCTTGGCTTGGGCCGTTGGCTAAGGGTAGTTTTAGAGGGTAAGGGAGGGTATTTTCCCAAGGGGTTTCTCGTGAGGGTTGCTATTAAACCCGACAGGAGTCATCATATTAGTTGGTAGTTATATTTGTATGAGAAAATAGTAACAGATTTAGGTTACAAATGAAATAGGATCACGACTGTAGTTACCATACGGTAGACATTCTTTCTGATCGTTGGTGATGTCTATAGGGGTAGTCAGAGGCACGTTTTCTAGTTATTTTTTAGGGTTCCGTACCCAAAGGGTAAAAACAGGACATTATTACTAAGACTTCGCTGTTCGTCTGTCCGTCTGTCCGTCTGTCTGTCTGTGATAGCTAAACAATTGAAATTTTTACAGATTATGTATTTCTGTTGACGCTATAACAGCAAATAATAAAAACAGAATAAAATAAATATTTAAGTGGGGATCCCATACAACAAACGTGATGTTGTACGTACTTGGTTAGTACTTCTAATTTATATTCTTGGTTTGAGCCTTCATCTTGTTCTTACGGCACCACACTGGAGCTCTACATAGCATTAAGGAAAGGATCATTGAAAAAAATGCTAGGCCCCAAGCCGTGTCTGTTGCCTGATTCCTCTAGGCTTGGTCGTAACAGGCGTAGCTTCACCTAGCTCCTTAGACGTTTTAAAGTGATCCTTGTGATTTTATTGATTTAAATGCCTTTTGAATTTGAATTTCAAACATTAAAGGCACATGACAACATTTTTCAGTAGTTACTCGTAGCGTATCTTTTAAGAATACTTAATGGTTCCCTCGTGATGTTTTCCTTCGCCGTTGTGGGCAAGTGGTAATGGATCTACCCACTATATTCTTATATGTATAAAAATCCACAGATTCACGACAAGGATTTGAACCCACGACCATCCAACTCGGTCAACACGGCTTTAATGAGCTTTTTAAGTTAATATAAAATGCGCATATACATTTACGAACGGAAAAAACCATTGATACACAGCTGAAGGGATTTTAACCCTTCGAAATGAAAGTCGAGGTACCTCCCACTCGGCCATCACAGTATTAAAAGGTGACATTTGATTTTGCCCTGCACCCCTTACCACAAGCTCTAAAATAATTTAATTATTTATTAAAATAAACTGCTAAAAGTTTATGTGATAAGTTAATAGTTCTGATAAATAATCTTTTTAGTCTTTTTAGTAATGAGATTAATTTATTTACTTACTTAATTATTCAATATTATTAAATTAAAAAAAACTGGCCAAGTGCGTGTCCTACCAATGTAATTTACACAGCTAACGACGTTATAAGTAATTTTCAATGATATTTGTGCAAAATTTCTAATACTACTTGATATTTGTTAAAACATTTTATTTTCTAAGTTGGTCGACGATTACTCGTAAACTTGCAAAGCCTACTTTCCTGTGATAGTTTTGTTTTTAACTTCAGTATATGTACTACTACCGTAAACTTTTTCACGCCCCCAAACCCAATAGTTTAGCTTTTAGAGGAATGGGGGGGGGGGGGACACTCGACTCTAACAAAAATTGGCACTTTATAGCTTAATGTTTCACAAACGGAAAAGCTTTCTAGCACTAATAGTCCTAGAGCTAGGCTGCGGACAGACGGACGGACGGATGGACGGACTGACGGACATGGCGAAACTTTAAGGTTTTTTTGTACGAAACCCTAAAAAGAGATATTAACTTTCATAAACATTCGTATGGCGTTGTCAATTTTGCACCGCGGGTAATACTGTTTTAATATTACTTTATGAGGTTGTGGTACGGCCCCTGGTACGATAAGGGTTATTTAATCCGTCTACCATCTTTTAACACGTTTTTATTAGCATCACCTAGTGAAATGTTTAGTGAGTTTGGACGTGCCTCTGATCTCCCTTTGTATACTTGACAGATCTTTGAATATATCTAAAGGGAGTAGTCAGAGGCACGTCAAAATATTTCAAAATGTATTTCACGTGTACGAAGTCGTGAAGATTTCCACTAGTTTACAAATAAAAAGCCTGTTTACGTTAAAAAACTTATTTACGTACTAGCTGACCCGTGCCCGCTTCGCTGGTCGACAGATAGTTTCACATCTGGTAATCCAATCTTCAAAATAAATTATAGCCTATATGTTGCCGAGGACTAATAGCTACATAACAAAAAAAGTTTCATCAAAATCCGTCCAGTAGTTTTTGCGTGAAAGTCGGACAACAGACAGACAGACAAAAAATTCAAAATTTTTTTTTTGGCTTATGTAAAATGCCCCTAGGAGTATTTTTTTAGTTTTTATTCAATGTACAGAATTGAACTCTTCTATAGTTTTATTATAATGTATAGATAATAAACGGATTTTTTCCGCGATCTGTACTTTAAACTGGGCTGTAAGGTAACGACTTTTTCGGTTCGTTCATTGAAATTTATTAGTGACTTTACAAACACAAAGCTTTAACAAAAATGGTGAAACTACAAACTTAAAACATCAAAAGTTATCTAACGTGAGCCTAGCTAGCTTAGTGGGAGCCTCGACTTACTTTACGAAGGTGGTGGGTTCGATTTAAATCATTTATATGACACTACTAGCTGCTATCACAGAAGTTATCTTGTCAAATTTCATTAATCTTACAGAAAAAAAGCACCTTCAGTTTTTCATAAAAGAATCAATTTTGCGCTGTAATTTCCAATTTTTTTTATAAGAACCTTTTCCTGACAAAAACAAATACAACAAAAAAAGAATTAACAAAATCGGTCCAGCTATCACGCGTGATGACGTGACCAAGAGAAATTTTAACTGAATACCTACTAACTGCACAATGTGGGCATGTGTCATATTTGGACGTGCCTCTGGCAACCCCATTTAGATATCTTCAAAGATCTGAGGGCATGGAGTTCTGAGAGGATGTCTACCGTACTTGGGGATCATAGTAGCATAAAGGGGGAACTTATAATCCGAAAAACAACCCCTAAATGATAAAAACGCAATAAGGATGATTTTGGTATAGATGGCGTTGGTGTGCAAACAAATCTGACATCACAGACTAAAAACATTTAGTCGTCATAGCAACGCAGTTTTGACTAATGAATGATACGCATTCTACCAAAATTCGTAATTTATTTTATCAGTACAAGGTTTGTAGGGAAAAAATTTGAAGTTGCCTGAAATTGCTTTTACTATGCGATTATTAAAATTTGACAGGACGTCTGTCACGGGTCGGCTAGTATTATAAATGATAGTATAATAAAGTTGTATTTTTGTGTGTATTTGTTTGTTTTTGTTACTCTTTCACGCAAAAAACTACTGAACGGATTTAGTTGAAATTTTACAGTAGCTTATACATCAGAATAACACATAGGCTACTTTTTATCCAGGTACCAAGCCAGGGCGAGCTTGTTATTAATAATCGTATTCCTTAAAAATAAACCTTCCAACTTTTATAGCAAGAAATAGATAATTTAATTTACTTTTAATCATATATTTTTAAAAAGAGGTCAAAGGAGTTTCTATTCTCCGATAAAGGATCATTTCTCATTGAATCCTTAAATACTCTTTTTATTGGGATCTAATTTCAGCCGACAGCGGCGACAAGTGCTCTGTTACAGATAGGGATGGGGTGCAGTCTCAAAAACCAATAATCTTGATCTTTAGTTAAAAGTTAATTTATTGTATCCAAACCTTAAACTAAAAGTTACTTAAAATTGTTTGTGTTATGCATACCTATATAAATGTTACAAAAATATAATAATTACAAACAATTTCTAAGATGTAAGAACACTAACTCCCATGCTAGAAATATCCTGTGTTGTCTCTTTTGTCGACTTGTCGATTTTCGCATTAAATATATGGCGTTACATTACATCATTCAAAATGAGCCTTTAACCGCGATTATTAAATATAATGGGATCACAACTGTAATCCCCAAGTACAGTAAACATCTACTCAGATCTCCAGGCGCTCAAATCCTTGATGATGACTGAAGAGAGGCTGATCCAAACATTATACATTATATTCCAAATATTATATATTACATACAAGCTTACACATACACAATATGTGAATATTTATTGTTCAATGACAACACACATTGTAAAGTCTATCTTTATTTTTTATGGCGTAAAAATCGATCTTAAGACGCTGCCAGTCGACTATTATTTTTGTTCGAAACGAAAAAAGAAATACTTGTGAACAAGCCACATCTCCTATTTTATAATGTATAGTATATGTGAATAAAGATGTACCCATCTTTAATCACTTCGATAAATAATCCTACCGACCGCTGCAATGATGACAAACACACGTCCGCGCGTGGTCCGCCTTAGCTTTTCGAATAAATTAATGATATAAATTATGTATAATTACTTATCAAAAATCTATCCTAATAGAAATCTAGATCTACATATTACCTATCTTTAACAATAAATCACAAGTTGATTTTAATAGTAGGTATATACAATATTTCGATCATAAATTCTAAAACGTATCATTTTGAAATAATATTTTTATCGTGAAAAGTTTCTGCTATTATGTTTTCAGCTTAATAGAAATCTAGGTAGGAACCTGAAGTAATATACTTATAAAAATAGGAGATGTGGCTTGTTCAGAAGTATTACTTTTTTCGTTCCGAAAAAGAGCAATCGTCGACTGGCAGCCCCTTAACCCGATGATTTAGCTAGCACTATAGGCATAGTCCATTGAACGGGTTCAAAAAGGCCACCAGGGATCGTACCACAACTCATAAAGTAATATTAAACGCGGCGCGACATTGACAATACCATACGATTTCATATTATTAATTAGTTCTAACATAACTTTAAAGCTGGCACCACAAATGTGGGTGAAGTTTCGCTATATATAAAATGTAGTGCTTTTTTTTAAATCAGTCCTTTTTCCTTATATCATCCGTCCCATCCCTACTCATCTCGCAATTCAAGCACTATTCGATCCATCAATGTTCCTCATGCCGCGTCGAGCGCAAGTAATTTAAACTTTTTCTCATTTTTAGGGTTCCGTAACCGATATCCTGCATTCCTGGACGGTTGGCATTCGGGTCACTTCACGCTTTGCTTGCGGAACAAATCTTTGGGTATTCATCATTTCCGAGCGGACGGGGATGACGAATTTTTACATAGATTCGTTATTTTATTTTAAACCGTCAAGAAAAAAGAATTTTTGCAATTCGATGCGGAGACCTATAATATTTTTTATTGTTGCTTTTTAGGGTTCCGTACCCAAAGGGTAAAAACGGGACCCTATTACTAAGACTTCGCTGTCCGTCTGTCTGTCACAGGGCTGTATCTCATGAACCGTGATGGCTAGACAGTTGAAATTATCACAGATGATGTATTTCTGTTGTCGCTATAACAACAAATATTAAAAACAGAATAATATCGATATTTAAGTAGGGCTCCCATATAACAAACGTGATTTTTTGACGTTTTCTTATAGATTCTTCCCTTCGTGCGCGAGTCCGACTCGCACCTGGCCGGTTTTATTTTATATGACCGCGCATATAATTTTACCTTGTGGTCCGATTTGGATGGTGTTTTTCTATTGTGTAGAGAATATAGTCCCAAGTTGGTCCCATTTAAATTATATTTATGTAGGACTGACAGTTCCTTCAAAAACTTATAAATAAATAATAATAATAATAAATAGGATCACGACTGTAATCCCCAAGTACGGTAGACATCCTCTCAGATCTTCAGACGCTAGATCCTTTGAAGATGTCTAGTGGGGGTAGTCAGAGGCACGTCCAAACATTATATTTGGCACATGCCCAGAAATTTCAGTTACCATTCCATACGTGACAGGTTGCAAGCCCATCGCCGCTTATAAGAACACTAACTGGTTTCCTCACGATGTTTTCCTTCACCGTTGTAAGCACGTGTTTTTGATGCGCATATGAATTTTTCGAACAGAAAAATTTATTGATGCACGCCGGAATTCGAACCCACGACCTTCAGATTGAAAGTCGAGGTACATCCCACTCGGCCAACACGGCTTTTTTATTTAGTTATTAAAACATAATTATATTACACCTACAACCTAACCTTTAAGTTATTACCTACTAGCCAACCCGTGACAGACGTTGTCCTGTCAAATTTCAATAATCGAATAAAAAAGACTGAATGTTTTTAGTCTGTGATGTCAGATTTTTTGCACACCAGCGCCATCTATACGGAAATCATTCTTTCGAGTTTTTTAATCATTTCGGGGATGTTTTAAATTTTTTAAAGTAGTCTATTCTTTATTCAGGCGTTATATCTACATTTACAGCAAATTTCAACTTAATCCGTTTTGTCGTTTAGGCCTGATTGAGGAGCAAATATACATACAAACTCACAAACTTTCGCATTTATAATATTATTAGGATGTCTTCTTGGTAATTTTGTGTTTTCGAATTGCAACCAATGTCCGGCTATCCCGCGCCTCGTTAGTTACTAACGAGCTTAGAGAATGATGTAACAGCTAATATTAATGACCTAGACAGAACAAAAAATCATGTTCATCACACAAATGTCTGTCCTGGGTGGGAATCGAACCCACAGCCAGCGTAGAAGAACAGTCCAGTCACAACTCAGTTTAGTAGCTCTCCCTTCTGCGCTGTAGATTGTGGGTTCGATCCCCACCCTGGACAAACATGTTTGTTCTGTGTCTGTGTGTTATTATGTACCTTGTGTATATATTTACAAAAACAAACTTTAAGGCGCTCCCAGTCGACGATTATTTTTGTTCGAAACGAAAAAAGAAATACTTGTGAACAAGCCACATCTCCTATTTTATAATGTATAGTATATGTGAATAAAGATGTACCCATCTTTAATCACTTCGATAAATAATCCTACCGACCGCTGCAATGACGACAAACACACGTCGCTCGGCGCGTGGTCCGCCTTAGCTTTTCGAATAAATTAATGATATAAATTATGTATAATTACTTATCAAAAATCTATTCTAATAGAAATTTAGATCTACATATTACCTATCTTTAACAATAAATCACAAGTTGATTTTAATAGTAGGTATATAAAATATTTCGATCATAAATTCTAAAACGTATCATTTTGAAATAATATCTTTATCGTGAAAAGTTTCTGCTATTATGTTTTCAGCTTAATAGAAATCTAGGTAGGAACCTAAAGTAATATACTTATAAAAATAGGAGATGTGGCTTGTTCAGAAGTATTTCTTTTTTCGTTTCGAAAAAGAGCAATCGTCGACTGGGAGCCCCTTAAGTAGTCTTCTATCAGTTACCTAGTCCTATAGTGCCTATAGTTGCTTTTCTTAGTTTGGGGGCTAGAGGACGCTATGTGATGTCCAAAAATATTTATTTTTTTGAATACTGAGTTAATGTTGATAAATTTAGTATTGTTGTGTTGTTGATGTTGGAATAAGATGATAATAAATACAATTACTACATACGGCCGTCATTTTACTGCGGAAGACACACGGCATAACATGATTGCATTCCCCGCTATAAAAACGGTGTAAAAAATACGACCAAGTTTATGACTACCCTAGTCTTGAGATATTGACACGGAAAAGGTATAGGTTCTTAGCAGTACTTCACTCTTCTTGATAAGAAGTAGGTGTTTACTCGTAGGCCGTTGTTACATGTTTAGCCACAAGACTTCAGATGAGACAACATATATACATAAAACAACAGACATAACTATAGATTTTGTCACTTTGTCACGTAAAAAATCTACAGTTATGTCTACTAACTAATCACGATAGTTTGAAAAATAAACAACAGACATATTTTAAAGTAGTCTATGTTTTATTCGGGCATTATATCTACAGTAAATTTCCGTTTTGTCGTTAAGGCCTGATTGAGGCACAAACTCACAAACTTTCACATCTCTACTTATAAAATAAAGTCGGGTTTGTTACAACACTTATAACTCAAGAACGGCTGAACCGATTTGTTTGAAAATTGGTGGGGAGGTAGCTTAGAACCAGGAGACGAACATAGGATACTTAACGGGAACAGGAGTTAATTCTAAAGCGATACAAAGTTCGCCGGGTTAACTTGTTTATAATATCATTAAGTTGGGATAGATTCTGAATTACACAAAACTTGTAGGACAGGTTGTGAACTTGCCCTCTATAACCTGGCCCCAAAGGTGCCACCAATCAAAGGCAGCGTAAGGGGCAACGATGATGCTGAAGGCTTAAGGGTGTCGAGAGGTTCATTGCAGTTCCGTTACTCCCATCTTTATGCACTTTAACACTTCCACCCCTTGCGAACATAAGTTTCGCTCTTGTGACATCCGGCCGGCCAGACAACTACCTACCTTTGTTGCTACTGTTATAAGTTATATTTTATTCTGTGATATATATTGCTAAAGGATAGTTTATTGTTATACTCACAAAATGACACCTTTCCGGTAGTTGGTGGTGGGTATCGCCATTTTACAAGATACAATTTCGGATAATTTCGCTTGGCTTAGTAGGAGCTGCATCGACTTTCTATCATAAGGTGGGTTTAAATCCCAGTAAGCATCAATGGAGTTTTCTATTCAAAATTTTACATGGGCATTAAACACGTGCTGAGAAAACATGGTACGGAAAACCACTTATTATTCAAAACGGTGATGGGTTTTCAACCTGTCACATATCTATCTCAAAATTGGCCCCAATTGGTCCCACTTAGATTTGACATCAAACTGACATCCTAGTCAAATTTGACATCAAAGCCCACAAAAAAAAAATGCTTTTTTGCACGACATAAAATAATCATATTTATTCCTCATACAGAATATAGGTGATAAGAATTAGTTTTCGAGTGAAAATTCTCCAAACTTTCGAGCTAGAAATCCAACATGCTGTCACATAATATTACATTGTTATCGGAACTTGACAGGTATGCAAAGTCTGATGATTTTTGGTAATGACGAGAATTAAATGATTTTGATGAATGCAGAATCGTTTTTTCTCAATAACCGCAAAACATAAAGTTTTGTTTTTGTGACAAAGATAACTTAAGGGAGCGCCCCGATATTTCGACGATTGTTTTTGTTCGAAACGAAAAAAGAAATACTTCTGAACAAGCCACATCTCCTATTTTATAATGTAGTATATGTGAATAAAGATGTACCCATCTTTAATCACTTCGATAAATAATCCTACCGACCGCTGCAATGACGACAAACACACGTCGGCGCGTGGTCCGCCTTTGCTTTTCGAATAAATTAATGATATAAATTATGTATAATTACTTATCAAAAATCTATTCTAATAGAAATCTAGATCTACATATTACCTATCTTTAACAATAAATCACAAGTTGATTTTAATAGTAGGTATCAAAATATTTCGATCATAAATTCTAAAACGTATCATTTTGAAATAATATCTTTATCGTGAAAAGTTTCTGCTATTATGTTTTCAGCTTAATAGAAATCTAGGTAGGAACCTGAAGTAATATACTTATAAAAATAGGAGATGTGGCTTGTTCAGAAGTATTTATTTTTTCTTTTTAAGGATTTGATCTAAATAAATTATAAATAGAAACACGATTGGTGAAAATTTTCTTGATAGATTTATATTCCAAAGTTGGCTTTCAAAACCACTAGTTTCGTTTTTAATCAAAACTAACCCTCGTATTCAAGAACGACACTATGAGAACACGCACCCACAGTGGACGAAATCTTTTCTCATAAAAATCACTTTATGTGTTGTGCCACACTGCATAGTGTGACTAGAAGCACATTGTCGTGTGCCTCTAGCCAAAGTTGAGCTCTAAAGGCACACGGTAGTGTGCGCCATAGTGCCGCTCAACACAAAAAGTTATGTTTATGAAAAAAGATTTCGTCCACTGTGGGTGCGTGTTCTCATAGTGTCGATCTTGAATACGAGGGTATGAATAGCTAAACAGTCTGCCCGCTACCATAGCTTTTGTAACATAGCCGAAACGTCGGGAAAATAAATTAAAAGTAATTACGTGATAAAGAACCGTGTTAAAATCTATAGTTATATCTACTAATCACGAAAGTTTGAAAAATAATAGTTAATTTCTATATAATTCGTTAGATAATCATACTACCTAAGTAAATTATAGACAGTTTCTTTTTAAGTTTGATGGTTTTCAAGATAATGCAGTTTTACCACTTTTTCTGTCTTATCCGGGTAGACTCAGCCCCAAAAAAAAAAACCAAACATTTCACATATCTCCTTAATTGGTTAGGAGGAACTGGTTTCAAATTTTACCCGCACATACTAAAGAACTAACAAAGCAAGATAATTACTAAAAGGCAAAGTTAAAAGCTTGTAAAAACAAGTATAATCTTACCTAACAACAAATAAGCCAGTAGGTAGGGTAGGTAGGTACTTTGTACCCTACCCCTGAAAAACCCACGCACCCATATCAACCCTTTCCGCTACGAAGGGCGTAAACACCATTTTGACCAAATTGAGTTATAAATGCAGTTCTACATAATCATATTATTATACTAGCAGACCTGGGTTGTTCTGTCCAAACAATAATCCCATAGACTAGCTATCGCGGTTCATGAGATACAGCCCTGTGACAGACAGACGGACAGACGGACAGAAGCGATCGTATTTTTGTTAATTTATCGAGACAATAGAATGGGCTATTTGACATAATTTTGAAAACCATTTTAGATTATTCAGTGGTGACTGTGGAACCCATAAAAAATACTATTATCAATTCTGTTAAGTATTGGCCCTAAAAATGTAAATTAAATATTGTCATTTTAAATAACCCGCAAAAACGCTTCTTTATCCAAATGGCGTCGCGCTAGTTTCTGTGACGTTACATGCTTGTCAACAAATACACGAACGTCAAGTTTATCAAGGCAGGCGATGACATATTGACAAGCATGTTACGCCAATCCTGACCGTTTTGTGCCACGTGACTGGCGTTTAAAAATAGATAAGTTTTATGATAAATCATTGTTTATTTTAATCCATAACGTATGAAGGCATACTTTACATAGATTTCTATCAACAACACTTTATTTTTCATACTGTCAAATAGCCTATTACCATCACTATACATAGATATTATGTTATTTACCCGTACATAAGGTCTATAACCCAAGCGGGTATTTTCGCCCAACAAATGATCGCCAATCGGTTATAAATAGGCTTGTCAAGTGCGATGTTACAAGCACAGTCTGCAAACACACTTGACCTTTGCGTAAACATCAACCACTGTAAGATGCGCCGGTACTATACTAACTCGAACGCAATCAAAATTGTAATATTGCTATTGCTATTTGACAGTATGAAAAATAAAGTGTTATTGATAGTAATCTATGTAAATTATGACTTCATAAAGCAATAAGTAAAATAACTTGAAAATAAACAATGATTTATTTAAAAACCCATAATTAAAATTATCTATTTTTAAACGCCAGTCACGTGATACAAAACGTTCAGGATTGGTCGAATCGACGATGACGTAACATGCTTGTCTTGAAAAACTTGGCGTTTGTTTATTTGTTGACAAGCAAGTAACGTCACTGTCAATGTATTCTTCAAAGGATCTAAGCGCCTGGAGATTTGAGAGGATGTCTACCGTACTTGGGGATTACAGTCGTGATCCTATTTTTTTTTACCAGTTCCAAAATATGAATAGCATTCGAGAACCAATAGTAGGCCAATCTTGCGGAGTCGCAATCACTCACGGCGCGAACAAGCTCATTGTTCGTATAAAAGGGTGTCAAATAAAATAAAAAGCACTGAAAAAGATGTCTGGTTGCACTACGGGTTAAATAGGATTTGTGGGGGCCATCATCCACCGAAGTTACGTGGAGATGTGTGACTGGAAAACAAACAACATAGCTTTGGTGGATGGCGGCCTTTGACCTAGGTCAGTTTTATTATCAGTTAGATGTTCAGCGGGCCGATTGGGAGGTACCTCGACTTACATTTCGAAGGGTTAGTGCATCAATGGATTTTTCTGTTCGAAAAAATTATATGCGCATCACGTGCTCAAAATGTTTGGACGTGGCTGACTAATAAGATCCTTTGAAGATGTCTAGTGGGGGTCCACTATACATCTTCAAAGGATCTTAGCGCCTAGATCTGAGAGGATGTCTACCGTACTTGGGGATGGCAGTCGTAACCCTATTTTTTTTTTTGCTATCGTATCGTCAAAACGTCAAAACTGACACTTTATCATCATTTTCTTCTCCTTTTAATTCCCACGTAATGTGGGGTCAGCACAACATGTTGACAAACATGTTGCGAAAAGGATTTAACTACAATAGATTTAATACAATAGTATTGTATGACACGGATACATTACGGATTTCTGGACTTTGACTCAAACCCAAGCTGCATAACCTACAATAAAAAAACCGGCCAAGTGCGAGTCGGCCTCGCGCACGTAGGTTTCCATACCATTATTTATAAAAAAAAAACCGGCCAAGTGCGAGTCGGACTCGCGCACGAAGGGTTCCGTACTATTATCAAAACGGCAAAAAAATCACGTTTGTTGTACGGGAGTCTCACTTAAATATTTATTTTATGCTGATTTTAGAGAAATACATCATCTGTGAAAATTTCAACTGTCTAGCTATCACGGTTCACGAGATACAGCCTGGTAACAGACAGACGGACAGCGGTGTCTTAGTAGTCCCGTTTTTTACCCTTTAGATACGGAACCCTAGAAACATAAAAAATAATTCATAATATCTCGTAACCTACCTATTTACCTAACTACGTAGTTAGCATTCCACACGTGACAGGTTGCAATCCCGTCGCCGCTTTCAAGAATACTAACAGGTTTCCTCACGATGTTTTCCTTCACTGTTATAAACACGTGTAACGCGCATATAGGTACATTTTTCGAACAGAAATATCCATTGATGCACGGCCAGGATTCGAACTCGAAATTAATTGGAAATTAATAATTTATTTATTTATTTATTTACCTAGGTATAATATCTACAATATCTCTCTATCTATAATATCTACCTAGGTACCTATTTACCTAACTACATGAATTCAATAATTCAATTTCAAACTTTTTATTCGATCATGTGAAGTACCACCTATTTACCGACTTACTTTACCGATAGTGGTAAAATAGCGCCACCTGCCAGCGGAATCGCAAACCTCTTTCATCTTACCTCTCAAACCCCGAGCGGTCGCATGAGACCGCGAAAAGTACCTATAATACGTAGTAACATCAAATGAAACTAGATGGCGCTGGAATGCAAAAATCAAGTTTGTTGTATGGGAGCCCCCCTTAAATATTTATTTTATTCTGTTTTTAGTATTTGTTGTTCGAGCAGCAATAGAAATACATAATCTGTGAAAATTTCAACTGTCTAGCTATCATGGTTCATGAGATACAGCCCTGTGACAGACAGACAGACGGACAGACGGACAGACGGACAGACAGACGGACAGCGAAGTCTTAGTAATAGGGTTCCGATTTTACCCTTTGGGTACGGAACCCTAAAAACGGCAAAAACGTTAAACAAAAACGGACAGACTGACAGACAGGGTCTCGTTTTTACCCTTTGGGTACGCAACCCTAAAAATCGACCAATAGAAAAGTCAAGAGACGATATAGTTCTAAAAGTTTTCTAATGGAACTGTTATGTATTCATACATAAATAATACTTAGATAGAAATACACAGATTTAAATATAACATTTGTATTCCGTTAGATGTCCTAAAAGTAAAACAAAATAAAGTATTCCATCAGGCGAGAGCTGGGTACCCAGAAACCCCCTAGGGGCAAGTTCAAAAAGCTGGGTACCTCAAGGTATCCTCTAGAGGCAAGTCCTAACTTACCCTCGTATTCAAGAACGACACTATGAGAACACGCACCCACAGTGGACGAAATCTTTTTTCATAAAAATCACTTTATGTGTTGTGCGACACTGCATAGTGTGACATAGAGGCACATTGCATTGTCGTGTGCCTCTAGGCAAAGTTGAGCTCTAAAGACACATGCGCCATAGTGCCGCTCAACACATAAAGTGATGTTTATGAAAAAAGATTTCGTCCACTGTGGGTGCGTGTTCTCATAGTGTCGTTCTTGAATACGAGGGTTATTCAGGTAAGCCCTGAACTTTTAGTAATGCACAGTGACGCTCTAGACCCACAAATGCCAACAAAATGTTGAACAACTTTGAGACTTTCAACTGAATTATTTGCTAACAATTCCCACCAATGGTATTCACCACTGAAATTCCATTGTTTCAGTTGTAGTAAGCCTATAGCACTGGTCTGAACGGTTTCGAATCACTTGCGAGTCGGTTTGCAGTCCAGGTTATACCTTAGAAATAAATAAATAGGAACACTACTGTAATCTCAAACTACAATAGACATCTTAGATCTCTAGACGATCATTGAACATGCCTAAAAGGGGTAAACAGAGGAAGGTCCAACCAACATTTGGCACATACCCACATTTTGCAGTAGCATTCCACACGTGACAGGTTGCAAGCAATACTAACTGGTTTCCTCACAATGTTTTATTTCACCGTGTGTTGTGTTTTGATGTGCATATGCATTTTTAGAACAGAAATATCCATTGATGCACGGCTATTTCGAACCCAAATATTTGTGTGATGAACATAGATGTTTGCTCTGTGTCTGGGTTCCCATAGTACAAGCTTTGTTTAGTTTGGAGCTAGATGGCGATGTATTATATGTCCACCAATATTTATTATTATTATTTTTGAACCGAGGCGCGATGCGACGCTGCTTTTCAGTGGGTACTAAGGTCTTATTCAAGGGAAATAACCTCCTAGCAGGAATAGCTCGTATAACCAGTAACAAATTCAAATTAAAATTCAAAAATCAATTATTTCATTAAAATTACAAGGATCACTTTGAAAAATCTTAGGAACTAGGTGAAGCTACGCCGATTCCACGCGACCAAGCCTAGAAGAATAAGGCAACAAACACGGCTTGGGGTCTACCTTTTTTAGGGTACCGTAACCAAAGGGTAAAAACGGGACCCTATTACTAAGACTTCGCTGTCCGTCTGTCCGTCTGTCCGTCTGTCCGTCTGTCCGTCTGTCCGTCTGTCCGTCTGTCCGTCTGTCCGTATGTCCGTCTGTCCGTCTGTCCGATTGTCTGTCACAGGGCTGTATCTCATGAACCGTGATAGCTAGACAGTTGAAATTTTCACAGATGATGTATTTCTGTTGCCGCTATAACAACAAATACTAAAAACAGAATAAAATAAATGTTTAAGTGTTGCTCCCATACAACAAACGTGATTTTTTGCCGTTTTTATAGATAGAGTACAGAAGTGCGCGTGTCCGACTCGCAATTGGCCGGTTTTTTAAATGATCCTTTTCTTAATGCTATGTAGAGCTCCAGTGTGGTGCCGATCGAACAAGGTGAAGGCTCAAACAAGAATAATAATTAAAAGTACTACTCAAGTACGTCTTCTGTATGTATGTATGTATGTTTGCTTATATCTTTAAAACTACACAACGGATTTTGATGTTTTTTTTAATAGATAGAGTGATTCAGGAGGAAGGTTTATATGTATAATAACATGCTACCCGTGCGAAGCCGGGGCGGGTCACTAGTGTATAATATAGTGCTAAGGCCTCTGTATCATGTTTTAGTTTCACAATCCGAGTCGGAACAATTTCCGGTGTTAAACTTCTTATTTTATTGCTGCAATTCGTTTGCAATTCTCATCCTTTTTTTTGGAGGTTTTTACTGAGTTTTCATTCCGGATAACATTCCAAAAGTTGCTCTGAATCTCATAATAAAAACCGGCCAAGTGCGAGTCGAACTCGAGCACGAAGGGTTCCGTACCATTATCTATAAAAACGGCAAAAAAAACAAGTTTGTTGTATGGGCGCCCCCCTTAAATATTTATTTTATTCTGTTTTTAGTATTTCTTGTTAGAGCAGCAACAGAAATACATAATCTGTGAAAATTTCAACTGTCGGACAGTTGAAATTAGTCACAGGGCTGTATCGGCATAGACAGACGGACAGCGAAGTCTTAGTAATAGGGTTCCGTTTTTACCCTTTGGGTACGGTACCCTAAAAACGGAGGTTAGGATGTTTGTTTGTTATTTAACCACGTCATTAGAATGTTGGTAAAATATATATCTCTTTTTGTTTCATTTTATTTTATTTGTTGCCAATATGTACATATAGTTTTTTAAATCACAGAACTAATGCGGAGAAATTACCAGATTTACTTAACAAAAGTGGGAATAGAGATAAAAGTCAGATGTAAAGCATAGTCTTTTAAGTCACAGAACAAATGGGGGAAAAAATCCCAGTAGTTTTTTATAATAATAATCTATAATTATAATTATATATATGCAAATCGCTTTTCGTTTTCATTCCGGATAATATTCCAAAAGTTACTATGAAAAAAAAAAAAAAAAAAATTTGGGGGTTTAAACTCAAAATTGCCGCCCCCCCTTACATTTATTTTTACCTTTATCATCTTTGTGGGCGTTGGCGGCATTTTTCAGTTATTGTATCCCCTAAAAAAAATTGATAATGTTCGTGCCCAGTGTATGAGTTGTCCATACATCTGTAAATTGTGAATTTGGCCGCCCCCTGAACTTGCCGCCCGGGGTATGTGCGCCGGATTGCCCCCCCCCCCCTCTAGATCCGGGGCTGGCAGCTTTCATAATAAAAGCGGAGGTTAGGATGTTTGTTTGTTATTTAACCACGTCATTATTTTCCTGTCTGGTTCTATATTATGTGTGTGCATAACTTGTTATTAGCCGTGTTGGCCGAGTGGGAGGTACCTCGGCTTTGTAAAAGTCGTGGGATCGAATCCAGCCGTGCTTCAATGGATTTTTCTGTTCGATAAAGTTTATATGCTCATCAAAAACACTTGCTCAAAACGGTGAAGGAAAACATCCCATACAATAAACGTGTTTTTTTGCCGTTTTTTATAGATACTTCGTGCACGAGTCCGATTCGCACTTGGCCGGTTGATGTTGAATTGTTTTGTCTGTCGCGAAAGTAAGTTACGGCATAAAAACTCGCAAGTCCGGATATCCGGCGCTCCGCCCTTATGCGTCCGCCGGTTATCCGTTATCCGGCCTCCCGCCAAACCACTAACCGTTGCATTTCGAATTGCCATAAAAAATCAACAACTGCTATTTGAAAAAAGCCGAATGAGAAGTAAGTACGAGGTCGTGAGTTCGAATCCTGGCCGCCTACTTCTTCAGAAAATACACAATAAACAAATTAATAATAATAATTAAGTTTAGAAACTAAAAAACTGACTTCAATACGGAATTTTGTTATACAGGATGTCCCAAAAAGTAATGTCAAGCGGAATTCCAGAGATAAGGCACCCCTTGGGGTATCCGAATCACCCCTATGTATGTTCCGCGATTTTGCACAGTTTTTGAGTTATGATTTTTGTGTGTTTTAAAGAATTTTCCCCCAGAACAGTTTTAAAAAAATTATATGAAGTTATATACCCAATACAAAAAAAATCAACCGTTTAAAAAAATACGGTATAAAAACTCACAATCCCCGGCTGGAGCTAACTTGGTGGGGATTTTGGGAACAGTTCGTGGATTTGATACCCATGAGTGAAAATCTAAAATCTCAATGCGCCTATATCCTTGAAGTTGTCTAAACGGGGTAGTCAGAGGCACGTTAAAACATTATGTTTGACACAATACCCACTTTTTGCAGTAGCATTTTATACGTGACAGATTGCAAGCCCTAAGATTTTAATTTTTGTTATTTTAAATTGTGTGTCTAAATCACCGCAATGGGTAAATACCTAAACACACTAAGCTCTATTGACTAACCATTTTGAGAACATGCACCAATGTTTGTACACTCACCACTATTGATTCCCAGATAGCCCAAACAGTGTAAGTTAAATACGATTTTGATTTATTTAGAGTTTTTTACACAAATGGAACTAAACACGTAACACAGACGGAAACCATCAAATTTAAGACGAGATACATTATTTTGATAAATATAGGATAGTTTTTTCTCGATAACTGCAAAGCATACAGTTTTGTTTTCTATGACAAAGATACGTTAAGGTGATAAGTGAATTTTTTGACTTTTTGTATAGGCTGGGTCTACCCCCATATGACGGAAAAAGTGATAAAACTGCATTATCTTGAAAACTATCAAATTTAAAAAGAAACCATGTGTAATTTATTTACCTAGTATGATTATCTAACGAATTAGATAAAAATGAACTGTTAAGTTATTCATAGTTTTGATTAAAAACAAAACTAGTAATTTTGAAAAGCCAACTTTGGAAAATAAATCTATCGAGAAAAGTTTCACCAATCGTGTTTCTCTGTCTGTAATTTATGTGGATTATATCTTTAAGTTATCTTTGTCATAAAAAACAAAACTGTGTATTTTGCGGTTAATGAGAAAAAACGATTCTGCATTCATCAAAAACATTTATTACTCGTCTTAAGGATTTAATCTAGATAAATATAGCACAGAAACACGATTCGTGAAACTTTTCTTAATAGATTTAGATTGTTGTAGTTGGCTCTTCCAAAACACTATTTACGTTTTCAATCAAAACTAAAAAACGTTGAACAGTTAATTTTTATATAATTATTTAGATAATCATACTAGCTACCTAAATGTATGACAGTTTCTTTTTAAGTTTGATTGTTTTCAAGATAATGCGGTTTTTTCACTTTTTTCGTCTTATCCGGGTAGACTCAGCCCATACAAAAAAAACACCTTAATGGTTAGACTTTCACTCATGGATTTTTTCCCGTTTTTAAACTATTCGTGCGCGAGTCCGACTCGCACTTGGCTGGTTTTTTATCACAATCATTTTCATAATTCGATATCAGAGTAAACTTAACAGGTAGGGTAAAAAGTAAGGGCTTATATCGTAAAGGTGGGAAATTGGATCGTCTGTAGACCAATAAAATACATAGGTACCTACTAAACCATACGATAACCGCCTTATGGCCTGCGCACAGTGGCAGACGGAGGCGCAGAAGATTTAAAATTTATATAAAAAAAGGATTGTAATCCCCAAGTACGGTAGACATCCTCTCAGATTCCCAGGCGCTGTGTATGTCTAGTGGGGGTAGTCAGACTCACGTCCAAACTATATATTTGGCACATGCCCACATTTTTCAGTAGTTAGTATTCCATACGTGACAGTTTGCAAGCCCATCGCCGCTTATAAGAATACTAACTGGTTTCCTTACGATGTTTTCCTTCACCGTTTTGAACACGTGTGCGCACGATGCGCATATAATTTTTTTGAACAGAAAAATCCATTGATCAACCCACGACCTTCAGATTGAAAGTCGATGTACTACCTACACTACCTTATTTCGATTGGATAACTATTAATTAATTGATAAATTTTAAATCCACCGCGCCTCTGTCCGCCACTGTGCGCAGGCCCTTATACGATAACTGGTAATCACGTGGGGCCTTAACGACTGAACGGATTAATATGAAATTTGTTGTAAAATGTAGATTGGTACTTTAAAATCCGAAAGATATACCCAAAATTAAAAAAATACACACAAAATAGATGATTTCAGTTTTGACGAGTGCATGATATTTATATTCCAAAGTTGGCTCTTCAAAAACACTAGTTTCGTTTTTAATCAAAACTATGAATAGCTAAAAATTTTCATTTAGATAATCATACTAGCTAAGTAAATAAAAAAAAAGTATTGGCGGACTTTACACACAACGCCATCTAGCTCCAAACTAAGCAAATCTTGTACTATGGGAACCAGATAACTAGTAGAATACTTATATACTTTTTTTTTGTAAATACATACTTAATAGACATAGTAACACCCAAATTACAGACAGTTTCTTTTTAAGTTTGATAGTTTTCAAGATAATGCAGTTTTATCACTTTTTCCGTCTTATCCGGGTAGACTCAGCATACATATATTCCTAAATAGCATATTAGGCAAATAAAAATGAAATAGGATCACGGCTATTATCCCCAAGTACGGTAGACATCTACTTCAAGCGCTCAGATCAAATGTAATGTTTGGACATGCCTCTCACAACCCCCATTAGGCAAATTCTACAAGCAATATCGCGCATTGTCTTAATCCTACTTATATTATAAATGCGAAAGTTTGTGAGTAAGTGAGTGAGTGGGTGTGTGTTTGTTACTCTTTCACGCAACTACTGAACGGATTTAGATAAAACTTTACAGCTTATACATCAGAATAACAATTTGGCTACTTTTTGGAGTTTACTCCTTAAGAATCGGTTTTTGATATAAGGCGCCCGGTATGAAAAAAATGTGAGTAGTAAAATCTACTGAACGCATGACCTCGTTACGTTTTTGGTGCGCAACTTTCTAATTTGGTGTGAGCAGTGCAGCTAGATCGTGGGTAGTGTGTACCCTTCCTTTGCCTATACTTTATAATGCTTTCTCTCACTCTTACTGATGACAAAACATCTTATAGTGGGGGTACGCTCTACGCACGATCTGGTAAACTCCAGTCGTGCGTCGGAGCTGACACACACAATTTTTTATCCAGGTACCACGCGAGCGAAGCCGCTGGGGAAAGCTAGTAATTTTATATAGGTAGCTTTTACCATTTTCATTTGAATCGTAAATAACGTTGTCAGTGACTAACCCAAAAATTCTGCCGTAATACGGATAATTTGGTGAAATAAAGGCACGCGTTCACTAAAGCACACCAATTTCCTACTATCTTGATCGGCCCCGAGAAGCGGGTGCTCAAACACCGCTTCAGATAAGAGACTGTTATTTATAAATCCCGGTGGTACATTCGAATTAAATCGCGAAATGGATTATTTGCAGTGTTTTCTTGCGGCCGGGAATCATTTCAAGTTATAGAAATTAATTACCTTTGAAAACTAAAAAGAAAATCGTCAAAATGTTTTGATTAAACGTAAAATAAAGAAACGATATTCGTTTTTAGGGTTCCGTACCCAAAGGGTAAAAACAAAGACTTCGCTGTCCGTCTGTCTCAAATTCAAATTCAAATTCAAATTCAAAAATCATTTATTTCAATAAAATCACAAGGATCACTTTGAAACGTCTTAGGAACTAGGTGAAGCTACGCCGATTCCACGCGACCAAGCCTAGAAGAATCAGGCAACAAACACGGCTTGGGGTCTACCTTTTTTTTTATGATCCTTTCCTTAATGCTATGTAGAGCTCCAGTGTGATGCTAATCGAACAAGGTGAAGGCTCAAACAAGAATAATAATTAAAAGTACCTACTACTCAAGTACGTAGGTACAGCAATAAAAAAAATAACTAAAGAGCTTCAGCACAAATTCAAAAAGCAACACACGCTACACTTGATTTAGAATTAAAACTTACAGATAAAATAACTATTGTAAATAATAACTGTCTGTCTGTCACAAGGCTGTATCTCATAAACCGTGATAGGTAGACACTTGAAATTTTCACAGATTATGTATTTCTGTTGCCGCTATAACAACAAATACTAAAAACAGAATAAAATAAATATTTAAGACGGGCTCCTAACTCTCAGACAACAAACGTGTTTTTTTGCCGTATTGCTCGTTTAAAGGTATAAAGGTAAGGAATTAGTCAGACTACCCCCTTAAGATGTAATATTAAAGCAAACAGCCTTTTTTATGACAAAGATAACTTATGGATTTCATCACGATAAATTATAGACAGAAACACGATTGGTGAAACTTTTCTCGATAGGCTTAATTTTCCAAAGTTGGCTCTTCAAAAACACTAATTTCGTTTTTACTCAAAACTATGAGTAGCTAAACAGTTCATTTTTATATAATTCGTTAGATATTCATAATAGCCACATAAATAAAAGGCAGTTCTTTTTAAGTTTGATGGTTTTCAAGAAAATGCCGTTTTATCACTTTTTCCGTCATATCCGGGTAGACTCAGCCCATACATAAAAACAAAAATTTCAAGACATAATCTAGAATCCTATTCAAATTGAATATCAAATTAAGTTTATCCATAAAACAGCTTTTTCATAATAATGGGCTATTTGACAAGATTTTAAAAACCATTCTAGATTATTTAGGAGTGACTGTGAAACCCATAAAAAAAGATACATTCACTTCTGTTAAGTATTGGCCTTACAAATTAAAATTAAATAACCTGCAAAAACTCTTTTTTTTGCAAATGGCGTCGCACTAGTTTCTGTGACGTTAAATGCTTGTCAACAAATAAACAAACGTCAAGTTTTTCAAGGCAGGCGAAGACATATTGACAAGCATGTTACGTCACGTGACTGGTGTTTAAAAATAAATAATTCTAATTACAAGTATTTTGATAAATCATTGTTTATTTTCAAGTTATGAAGGCATAATTTACATAGATTACTATCAACAATACTTTATTTTTCATATTATCACCTATTAGTTTTTTTAATTTTTTTCATAATGTTTAGTTTTAATTTCGGGGTAAAATAAGGACAAGAGTTCACGTTAAAAATTCACATTTATTATTTTAAATGAGTTTTTACATCACAAAACAGAATGTTCGCTTAAAGCGCCTCCCATTGTTATTAAAAACAAAAAATAAAGCGCTCATACAAAACCGAGAAGGTACAGTCGCTCACAGTAGTGTTAAGTAGTTTTTAAGCTAGACTATCAGGCCATTTTTAACTTCTAAAACGCCAGATTTCTTGATACTAGAATTATAAAAACATTTGTGTGAGCGACCACACTTTGTTTTAAAACTATCAAAATATGTCATGGTTTCTATTAATACTTAAAAAATTAAGTAACCAATGCTTAAACTATTTATAGCAAAATAATGATCACAATTTTGATCGTATAAAGGAAATAATAAACATGTTATCGTAAGTATGTAATCAGTACGCAAATTATTATAAAAGCTTTTCGCAGGGGTGCAAAATTTGAAGAAGTTATTTTTTTTATTAATAATTATTTTATTATTAGGCCTCATAAAAATGCAATCAAAGAAAATTAATAAGAAAAATGTTATCACATTAAATACTTATTTTAATAATATAATTTACATTTGAACAACACCGTTAAAATAAGATTATAGCAAACTAACGATAAACACAAAATAATCCGAATCAACATCAATACTTCGGTATTTTTTTTAACAATTATGTTACAGTACCTGGCCTTAAAATATTAAGATTGATAATATAATTGTAATATTTACGGTCTGGTACTGTAAAATAATACAATGTACTTAAATATTGTATCGTCAGTGTGTCAAAATCTATAATATCCATCATAAATATGCCTTTTCTATGAACAATCCAATGGTTAACATCTAAATCTATTAGTTAATTAATAAATCTAATCAAATTA
Source organism: Hydriomena furcata (assembly GCA_912999785.1). NCBI lineage: Eukaryota > Metazoa > Arthropoda > Insecta > Lepidoptera > Geometridae > Hydriomena > Hydriomena furcata. The sequence goes on from OU538848.1 coordinate 3,316,519, forward strand.
ACACTTTAAAAGTGATATTAGCGTACTGATAAGTGCGTGTTTTAAATAAAACTGAGTTCCAATTTTAACGTAAAAGCTCGTTATTTTTTAATTTAAATTTTGATAATTGGGTAATCATTTACGTTTAATAATGCAATAATGCACCTTAAATAAATAGTATGGCAACTCTTCATACTTAAACATGTTAGATCTATTTACATTATATACATTTTTTTTATACTAAAATCGACAATTTAAAAAATACTTAGGTTTTATTGAGACAAACGGATAAGAATTTCACAATGATTCTTACTTAACTGTATCAACTACTTTCGATGTTTAATCAATTTTGCAGTGCAACAGTTAGTATTAATGTACGTCGTGGTTTTTAAAAATTATTAAGGGGCTCCCAGTCGCTGATTGCTCTTTTTCGAAACGAAAAAAGAAATACTTCTGAACAAGCCACATCTCCTATTTTTATAAGTATATTACTTCAGGTTCCTACCTAGATTTCTATTAAGCTGAAAACATAATAGCAGAAACTTTTCACGATAAACATATTATTTCAAAATGATACGTTTTAGAATTTATGATCGAAATATTTTATATACCTACTATTAAAATCAACTTGTGATTTATTGTTAAAGATAGGTAATATGTAGATCTAGATTTCTATTAGAATAGATTTTTGATAAGTAATTATACATAATTTATATCATTAATTTATTCGAAAAGCTAAGGCGGACCACGCGCCGACGTGTGTTTGTCGTCATTGCAGCGGTCGGTAGGATTATTTATCGAAGTGATTAAAGATGGGTACATCTTTATTCACATATACTATACATTATAAATTAGGAGATGTGGCTTGTTCACAAGTATTTATTTTTTCGTTTCGAACAAAAACAATCGTCGACTGGGAGCGCCTTAAAAAGATAAAAACCAACGGTTTATATCTATACTATACAATCTCAGTCTTATACATCCATAAAAAGATGTTCAGAACTAGTTTAATATCATTTCTATCAAATTGACATAACATTTACACGACTATCATAGACGCTGAGCTTACTTCACCTAATTTGGCAGTGTTCAATGTATAATGAATCAATATAAATCAAATCCGAAATTATTAATGTTTTCATCAATTGTATCGATACATTTTTTATTTATATAATTATGTTCAATCATCATAAAATCAACCAACACAATAATATCGATATTTTAAAAGATACCAATGGAAATAATTGAATATAAACACATTTTTATCGGACGGTCCAAACACGCTATTTCACTCTCACTGATTTTACACTGTACACTTAAATTTAGTCAATTTTAAAGTCTCAAACTATTTAATGTTTTTTTATTCGCACCCTTGGTTTCTAGAGTAATCGTTTGTATCCGTCGATTTAGATGCGCTACCTTTTCCTTCACTCTGCATTTGAATTTGTGAACCTGCGAAGTAAAAATATAATAAAAAATAAATAATAATAATAATAAATACTGGTGGACATTTTACACATCGCCATCCAGCCCCAAACTAAGCAAAGATTGTACTATGGGAACTAGATAACTGATAGAATACTTATATACGTTTTTTTTTGTAAATACATACTACACACCCAGACACAGAACAAAGATCTATGTTCATCACACAAATATTTGCTCTGGGTGGGGATCGAACCCACAACCTACAGCGCTGAAGACAGAGTTACTACCAACTGAGCTGTGAGGCCGTCTAAATATTTAATACAACGAAGAATTATTTTTAAACTTGCAAAAATAAAAGTACCTATGTCGTAAATTGATTTTGATTGATTTGCGAAATAAAAAAGAACAATTACGTAACTATCCTAATTTTAGAACTTTAGATCCAAGGTTACTTGAATTTGTACCTTAGCTTGATTATAATAAGATATTAAATAAAATTTTGATTGTGGTGCCAACAGAATCGCCACTAATGAAATTAGTAAATAATAACATAAAACAACGTATTTTACATAGTTTTTAATGTGTCTTACCATTTAACCCTCGTTTTGAATGCGGTAAAGTATTCGTAGGTCTTTCTAGCATGTTTTTACTAAAATAAACGCTGTTGTCCGTGTTGAACCGCACCGGGGGAGAGTTGGAACAGCTCCTGGAATCAGGTATTAGAGACCTGAGAAAGAAAAAATAAATAATAACTATTTCCTAAGAGATATAAATAAAAAACATTAAAGACCTAGATAATAACAAAAAAGAAAATTAGATGAAATTAAAAAAAAACTAAAATTATATAATTAAAAGAAAAATTGTAATAAAACTACGTAACAAACAATATATCAAATAATTTGAAAGAAAACATGAATTAAATAAAAAACGAAAGACTTAGATATTACCTATCGTATTTGATCGGTGAACAAAGAGAACTTCACGATTGATATCGTTTATTAAATACCTGGGTTCCAAATGGTATCGGTCCAGCTCAGGCATTTGAGCTAGGTTGAGTGGGTTTCTGCTTGGGTTGCTGTAGAGAGATGGTGGCGGCGGAGTAGCGTATAACTCGGGCGGCATTAACTGTTCTGCTGGCAGCTATAAAGAAAAACAAAAAATATAAAAAAAAACAATACTTCCACAATACCAAATAAGAACTTTATTTGGAAACTATACACTGTATGCTGTAAATATTAAGCAAAGAGCATCAGGCGATTGTTTTTAGGGTTCCGTACCCAAAGGGTAAAAAACGGGACCCTATTACTAAAACTTCGCTGTCAGTCTGTCCGTCTGTCTGTCACAAGGCTGTATCTAATGAACCGTGATAGTTATACAGTTGAAATTTTCACAGATAATGTATTTCTGTTGCTGCTATAACAACAAATACTAAAAACAGAATAAAATAAATAATTAAGGGGGGCTCCCATCCAACAAACGTGTTTTTTTATAGACGATGGTACGGAACCCTTCGTGTGCTAGTCCGAGTCCGTGTGTGTTTTTTTCAAAATATCAATGTATAATATACTCGTATCTAATAAAAGGTCGACGTAATAAAACCCATGTCAAATGAATGATTACAAAATGTTGTTTATTTAAGACAACTCATTTTATATTAAAGAAAATAATGTAAACACTTTTTCACACGAGCGTACTAATCTGCGCGAGTGGGTTTAATGTTTTATCTTTGACCGGTTGCAACACGGAAAACGAAGATTTCTCCCCCAAGTATTGTATTCTGTTCTGCTCCACTTCTGTACATCATTGTACTTTAGATATTTTTATTATTTTGCGAGGAGCACTATTTTTAATGTAACAATTTTTACTTTTTTGCTTTTTTTAGTGGCGACAGTCTTGCAAGCGTGCAACCTGTCACGTGTGGAATGCTAACTAATGCTAAATGTGAACACTTGCCAAATGTAATGTTTGGTCTACCGCCTTTAGACATTTTCGATGATTTGAGCGCCTGGAAATTCGAGAAGATCTCTACCGTACTTGGGGATTACAGTCGTGATTCTATCCCTCGTATTCAAGAATGACACTATGAGAACACGCACCCACAGTGGACGAAATCTTTTTTCATAAAAATCACTTTATGTGTTGTGCGACACTGCATAGTGTGACTAGAGGCAAATTTTCGTGTGCCTCTAGCCAAAGTTGAGCTCTAAAGGCACACGGTAGCGTGCGCCATAGTGCCGCTCAACACGTAAAGTGATGTTTATGAAAAAAGATTTCGTCCACTGTGGGTGCGTGTTCTCATAGAGTCGTTCTTGAATACGAGGGTAAGTCATTTACTTTTGTTTTCCTAAAGGCTAGAATAAACTTATTAAGTACCTAAAAAATGTGGTAATTAGCTGTATTTATATTAAAATACCTAAAATTCCGTTTACCTGGCGATTTAATAGATTCAAGGCAATTTCTATGATATTTCGACGTCACGATCACACCAAGCAATTTATGTCAGCATAATGCCTACAGAGATTGAATTGAATAATTCATGGCGAAACATGAAGGATCAATAAAAAATATTACCGTTTCCTGAACAAAATTTCGCAAAAAAAACTATAATTGTACAGATTTGAAAAAACTATAATTGTACAGCTGAGGCTCTTTAGTTATTGTTATTATTATTATTTTTTATTGTTTACGTACTTGAGTAGTACTTTTAATAATTATTCTTGTTTGAACCTTCACCTTGTTCGATTGGCACCACACTGGAGCTCTACATAGCTTTAAGAAAAGGATCATTCAAAAAAAAGGTAGACCCCAAGCCGTGTTTGTTGCCTGATTCTTCTAGGCTTGGTCGCGTGGAATCGGCGTAGCTTCACCTAGTTCCTAAGACGTTTCAAAGTGATCCTTGAGATTTTATTGAAATAAATGATTTTTGAATTTGAATTGAATTTGAACCGATGAAAAAAGAGAGTTCTGAAATCAACGCGTATTTTTTTCTTATGCTTTTTAGGGTTTCGTAGTCTACAAGAAACCCTTATAGTATCGCCATGTCCGTCCGTCCGTCCGTCTTTCCGCAGCTTAGCTCAGAGACTATCTATCAGTGATAAAAAGCTATAATTTAGCATGTTCTCGTATATACATAATAGTAATGTCACCAAAATCGTAGAATAAAATGTAAAAAAAATTTTTTAGGATCTCCTACGTCTTTAGTAGGGATGTTTTTTTTATTCTCGCGTAACCCACACCGTGGGGTATCGTTAAGATAGGTCTTTAAGGTAGTAGTACGATTACATATACTGAAGTTAAAAGCAAAACTATGACAGCTAAGTAGGCGTTACAAGTTTTTGAGTAGACGTTATAGTCAACCAACCTATAAAATGTATTCGAAGAAGAATAAATCATTTTTTTTGGTACAAATACCATTGAAATTGCTTATTATAACGTTGTTAGCTGTGTCAACTACGAAACCCTATATTGCGCGTGACCCGACACGCACTTGGCCGGTTTTTCCGGTTTTTCTTGTCCGGGTAGACTCAGCCCAAAACAACTAAAAATTTTAGTGGTATAAAATAATTTCAATTACAACTTACCAATCCACTAGTGTTGAGCGGTAAAGCGTTTTTATACTTCAACCAATCTTCGTAAACCTTATCGTACTGTCTGTGGCACTCATTTGGTCCCACGTGAGGGACGTGTAGACTGCTCATAGGTCCCAAACTTTGTATACTAGGCCCTAAATTCGCCATAGGATATCTCCTGTAGTCCATTTGCCTGACCTGTATGTACTGGTTGCAAGGATCTATGTTGTGGTCGTAATATCTCTCGCAGTTTGGGGGCATATCGTATTTGTCTGGGGTTTTTGATATGAGCGGTCTAATGGAGCTATAGTCCGTGGTTGAGGACTTGTTTGAGCAGCTGTCGCTTATTTTGCCGTCCAGTGGTATTATGTCCGGGTTTTTATCTGAAACAAAAAATCATTTTATATTTACGTTTAAATCTAAAATGAAAATCGTCATACAAAAAATAATTAACACGTCGAATTGAGAACCTTCTCTTTTACGTAGGTTAAAAAACTAGTCTATAGTAGAGTCTATAGTTTAGCTGTGCGTTAATTGTCAGTCAGTCAGTCATATTACTGTTCTTATGCATATAAAATGAAAAAAAAGTTCACGACAGTAATCCCCTCTCATTATCTCTAGATGCTTAGATCCTTGAAGATATCTAAAGGGGTAGTCACAGGCACGTCCGGACTTTAGATACATTTGGCCGTGCTCTCATTTTTGTAGCAATTAGCATTCTATACGTCACGTGACGATGCATATAGATGACCTAATACCCTATTTCTGGTAATGCATACTCCCCATTGCTTTAAAAGGTCGGTTAAGACGCGATCATTAGACCGATTAAGGTTTTTAAGCATTTTATTCCTTTTTATCGGCGTTTAGTTGAATCAAATGTTTGGCTAATGAGACCTCCCCCCACTTAAAGAGGGTAATGACTTTAATGGATTAAAAAGAAAATTAATCGCGGGCGTTTCTTTTAAAGCGGGAATTTCGATGTTTTGTTTGTTTTAATTCGGTTTTGAGATGAATTTTTAAGTTTTAATATAAACCTACATATTTATGTAGAAATAAATAAAAAAATTGATAAGATTTATAAAGAACTAGCTGACCCGTGACAGACTTTGTCCTGCCTAAATTTCAATAATCGCATAGAAAAAAGCACTTTCCGAAAACTTATAATTTTTTCCCTATAAACCTTGATAAAGTAAATTACGAATTTACGAATGCGTATCATTCAGTAGTCAAATTGATAAATGTCCATTTTTTTGACAAAATAATTTTCGAACCTTAGTAGGATTCAACCTTTTTGGTAGAATGCGTTGCTATAACAACTCAATGTTTTTTGTCTAAGATGTTCAATTTTTTGCACACCATCTATACCAAAATCATCCTTTTTGCATTTTTAGGGTTCCGTATCCAAAGGGTAAAAATGGGACCTTATTACTAAGACTTCGTTGTCCGTCTGTTACGGGCTGTATCTCATAAACCGTGATCTAGTTGAAGTTTTCACTGATGATGTATTTCTGTTGCCGTTATAACAAAAAACGTATTTTTTGCCGTTTTTTATTGATAATGGTACGGAACTCTTCGTGCGCGAGTCAGACTCGAATTTGGCCGGTTTTTTTTTAAATCTAGCTTACCTAGACTATCAACGCTTTCAGATTCCTTGGTGCCTGTGAGAGGAATGTTTGAAGTCTCGTCCTGTTGCCTCTTGTCCTTTTCATTTTTGTCTGAAACAAATGAAAAATCTTAAAATTGTATATTAAGATACAAGTGAGTACAAGTTGCTAATTACACACGAGGCTGTTGTTTGTAGCCCGAGCCGTAGGCGAGGGCGTAAAACACCCGAGTGTCTAATGAACAAGTTGTTCACGAGTTTTATACTCACTTTTTCAACACAATTGCAAGTTTTTTTTTTTCACGCGCCATATTTAAGCTGATTGATAGCCATATACTATACAGCCTACTTGAAAATTATAATTTCAGTGATAAAATGCAAATATTTCAAACCAATTATTGTAAATTATGGCATTCAGTACCAATAAATATTGGTATGAATATCATAACATGATAATCATGTTTTTACAAAATAGCACCACAGGTCTATTGCCCTACCTCTTTCATATTCAGGAAGTAATTAACTACACAAGATAAGGCACTTGTTATGCGCATACCTTTGAACTCTGAATTCTGAGGGAGAGGATAATTGTTGGGTTAAACAAAGCGAGTTAAAATCTCCCTGCGATGATTAGAATGTGAAATGATATTTCAATATTCCCCGTAAAAGCATCTTAAGTTAAATATAATCACGACTGTAATCCCCAAGTACGGTAGACACATCCTCTCAGATCTCCAGACATATTTAGTTGTGGTCAATCAAGTCTGAGGTATAATGCGTTACAACTGTCATTTATCAAAACGGACCATAGACAAAAAAATTTAATAACTATAGATTTAAAACATGTTTGTTTGCTATGCTTAGTTATTAACTATCTAAATTAAAAATGACCAAAACCGGGGTAGGCACCACAACCGGATCTATGACCCTATACCTTATTTATATTGGAAAACTATTAAATTCAATTGATAAATTTCTAATCATCTACCGCGCCATCCACCAGTCTGCGCCAACCATAAAAGAAAGAGATAGAATCTGAGATATAGAAGAACAGAAAGAGATAGAAGAGGTGTGCTTGTTTTCAATAATATGTAAGGAGCACTTTGTTAAATTAAAAATTCTAACCCTTCCTAGTTTATATATATTGGTAGTTCTCATGGATATTGTTAATCATCCGTTTAAGTATGAAACGGCTAAACAAAGGAAGGTAAGACTCGGAACAAGGAGAAAAAATATCGAGGTCCCGTTATGCCCAAGGTTAAATGTTGTTAGGCATTGCTCTAGGTATCAGGCTGTCGCGCTGTACAACTCTCTTCCCGTGAACATGAAAGTTATAGATATAGACAGGCCTAATACATTTAAAACGATGCTAAGAAAACTTTTGCTGGAAGGATGTTTTTACTCAGTAGATGAATTTAAGGAGAGAATATGACATTGTGTAAAGTGAATGTGTAATTGTTTCTGTGTATTTCTTCCTTAGTGAATGTTAATTGTTTTAATTCAATTTTTTTTTTTTTTTTTTTTTTAACCTGATTGAATAAGATAATAATATAAGTAGGTAATAATGTAGCATTTTGATTAATTTATAATAAGTATTTTAAGTTTTTTAGGTATTGTGTTTTAGCTTTAAGTTATTATTTCAGATACAATTTTAATTGTTATTGAATAAATGAATATGAATATGAATATGAATATGAATATGAATATGAATATGAATATGAATATGAATATGAATATGAATATGAATATGAATATGAATATGAATATGAATATGAATATGAATATGAATATGAATATGAATATGAATATGAATATGAATATGAATATGAATATGAATATGAATATGAATATGAATATGAATATGAATATGAATATGAATATGAATATGAATATGAATATGAATATGAATATGAATATGAATATGAATATGAATATGAATATGAATATGAATATGAATATGAATATGAATATGAATATGAATATGAATATGAATATGAATATGAATATGAATATGAATATGAATATGAATATGAATATGAATATGAATATGAATATGAATATGAATATGAATATGAATATGAATATGAATATGAATATGAATATGAATATGAATATGAATATGAATATGAATATGAATATGAATATGAATATGAATATGAATATGAATATGAATATGAATATGAATATGAATATGAATATGAATATGAATATGAATATGAATATGAATATGAATATGAATATGAATATGAATATGAATATGAATATGAATATGAATATGAATATGAATATGAATATGAATATGAATATGAATATGAATATGAATATGAATATGAATATGAATATGAATATGAATATGAATATGAATATGAATATGAATATGAATATGAATATGAATATGAATACTTACTTTCTTTCTTGCAGTATCTGCAACAGAACACAGCGGCTGAGACGGCAGTCATGGCGGCGATCACTCCTACAGCTCCGAGGACGATAATCAGGACTGTCGTCAGTTCCACTTTGACAGGTACTTGTGCTGTTGACAGGGACATGACTTTCAAATCTTTTAACCTAATAAACGGTAAGAAAAGTGTCTGGACAATATCATTCTTAAGGTGTGAATAGACATAGCGCGGCATTCGCAAAACACAAGTTTGCCACGTGACTAGTTTCAACATAAGTTAAATGTGCGCGCGGCCGTCGTCCAAACATAGCGCGGCTACCGCGCTCGAATGCCGCCCAATGTCTGGTCACACCTTTAGTTAAGTAATACTCAATTTTCAACACGGGTTTATATACAGTTTGTGTAAATTAGAGTGAGGATTGAATATTTCTGGGCATTTTAATAGTGTATTTATCAATATTTGTATACAGCGAATCACCCCCCCTCCTTCCGTCACTCACCCATAACCGACGGATACTAAATACAGTTCAAAGTGTATTGGGACCACAAAGTGGAGGCCTTACTTACTTCATGGAAAGCCAAAATTAAAGACACGACCCCCATTTACATCTCATAGACCTTTCTGCTGCTTTGAACCCTTTCTTGTCGTCGCCTGGTGAGAGTTAAAGACCACTTTGGGAATCACCTAGCTCAAACAAAAACCTAAAAATTAAGTATCACCTTAACTTACTTATATACTCGTATATGGCTCAATACATTTACTTATTATACAATTTTCTTGAATGTATCATCGTTGTGCTACCATGGCACTCCTCGTTTCTGATACCGAGTATGATACAGTGATTCCTAGATGCCAGGGATTGTTCTACAACTTACCAGTATGCCGTTGAGGATACTTCAGCAGACTGGAAGTGATAGTCAGCGGTTCACTGGCCCCTTTCTTGTTGTACGCTCTGACAGAAACGCCGAGCGCGTTACTCGCTGATAACTCTGTTACTTCGAACTCTGGGTCTTCGTTGGACATGTTTCGGAGGAGTAGGCCAGTGGACATGTCGAATATCTAGACCAAAATAAGGTTATTTAAGGATAGATATGAATCGGAGAAGGAGACCAGTGGATATGTCGAATATCTAGACCAAAATAAGGTTGTATAAGAATAGACATGTTTCGGAGGAGTAGGCCAGTGGACATGTCAAATATCCAGACCAAAATAAGGTTGTTTATGGATAGACACATTTCGGAGGAATAGGCCAGTGGACATGTCGAATATCCAGACCAAAATAAGGTTGTTTATGGATAGACACATTTCGGAGGAATAGGCCAGTGGACATGTCGAATATCCAGACCAAAATAAGGTTGTTTATGGATAGACACATTTCGGAGGAATAGGCCAGTGGACATGTCGAATATCTAGACCAAAATAAAGTTGTATAAGGATAGTTATGTTCTGGAGAAGGATACGAGTGGACATGTTGAATATCCAGACCAAAATAAGGTTGTTTATGGATAGACACATTTCGGAGGAGTAGGCCAGTGGACATGTTGAATATATAGATATATAGACCAAAATATGGTTGTATAAAGATTGATAAAGGGTGTGTCCGACCTTACTCAGTGGAATCAGGGATGATGGAATAATAAATGATGATAGATGTTTGTGTATTTATTTATTTGTTTCTGTAAACTAGGATTCACAGTTTTATATATTTTATACTAGCTGACCCGCAACAGAAGTTGTCTTATCCAAATTTCAATCAGCGTATAAGAAAAAACACTATTAAACATCGACAGCAAATTTCATCTTAATCCGTTTAGGCCAGATTAAAATAGTAAAAACATCCTCACAAACATTCGCATTAATAATATTACTAGTTGTCTCGTCAAATTTAAATAATCCCATAGAAAAAAGAACTTTCAGTTTTTTCCAAATTTTACAATTTTACCTTGGTTTTTCCAACTGTCTTTCATAAAACCTTCTCCTGACAATAATAAACACAACAAAAGAATTAGCAAAATCGGTCCAGCCGTTCACGAGTAATGCCGTGACCAAGGGACATATTTATTTTTATAAATACAGGGTTACTGATTTCAACCAATTCCTACTAGGAGGTTGTAGGGGAGGTTATTTCGGTTGAATAAGAACATAATTTTCTAGTGCGAATGTTTCTGAGAAAAAAAAATTATCAAGAACACAAAACATCATAAGGGCAGGACAGAAACATCATACCATAAAAAAATCATGATGTTTCTGTCCTTGTATGTATGAATATAACCAACCTGCAGTAGAAAAGCTTGTCGAATCCCACCATCATGTCCCGGAGTACAATTGAGGGTCAAGGAGTCGTATGTCACGTTGGTGATCTCGCAGGCTTTGACAGCTGAAGGTTTGTCTGAGCGAAATATAACAGTAAAATTATTATGGCAGTCTTGACATTGTTAGTGAATAGGTAAATAAAATAAGGACGTCATGGCTTAAAAGAACCATTAAATTGACCAGATGACGAGAAAACCAGGGCATGCTCTGCCACAGTTCGACTTTATAAACTGTTTGGTAAAGCCACGGATAAACTAAGAGGCAATAGAGCGACATAAAAAAAATATTGAGTTCACGACTGTAATCCCCAAGTACGGTAGATATCCTCTCAGATCTTCAGGTGCTTAGATCCTTTGAAGATGTCTAGTGGGGGTAGTAGGTTGCAAGTCCATCGCCGCTTATAAGAATACTAACTGGTTTCCTCACAATGTTTTCTTTCACCGTTTTGAGCACGTGTTTTTGATGCGACATAGCGTTCATACACGTGAATATGTCAGGGACAATGTTGTGTTCCCTAGTGTATCCGTGGCTTAATATGGTAATTCAAGGTTAATGTTCTAAATGGATTAATTTCAATAACCAACATCTGATCACTACATAGTATAAAGCAGACGCTTCCCGCTTCCCGCGTCTGTATGTATGCTTATATCTTTAAAACTACACAACGGATTTTGATGCGGTTTTTTTAATAGATAGAGTGATTCAGGAGCAAGGTTTATAGGAATCAGCTTTGCACCCGTGCGAAGCCGGGGCGAGTCGCTAGTTATATATAAAAATAAATGCCACATATAATATTTCATTGATTATGAAGATTTAGGGGGGGGGGGATCCTGATACCCCGTTTACACTCGCGTACGAGTGAGGCGAGACGAGGCGCGAGACGAGCCACGAGCCCTGAGTGTGATGTGAACAGACGCTAGCGGCTCGCCTCGCGCCTCGTCTCGCCACTCGCGGCGCTCGCGTCCGGAGCGGTTTTTGGGCACGAGTCAAAGGACCTCGCGGCAGACTCGAGCGCGGTGTTTACACTCGCGTTCAGCTACGAGACACGAGACGAGACACGAGGCGAGGTACGAGGCGCGAGTGTAAACGGGGTATGAGGACATCCCATAATGAACTCACCAGCAGGTAGAATATGGAACAGGCATGGCTTGGTCTGCCGTCCGACTGAATTGGAACCCGAACACTGCACCCATCCGTAGTCTGACGATGTGTTTACCATGTAAAGGAATGTACCTGGAAACGTAATATATTTTTCAACCAACGATTAATTGAGGTTCTCCAGGTAAGCAGGCATTTAAATTGTATTATATGGATTTATATGTATCATATGTATGTATTTACAAAAAAAAAAAGTATATAAGTATTCTATCAGTTATCTAGTTCCCATAGTACAAGCTTTGCTTAGTTTGGGGCTAGATGGCGATGTGTAAAATGTCCACCAATATTTATTATTATTTATTTATTTATTTATGTAGGACTAATAGTTAATTAGTAAACTTAAAAAAGTATATCGTCTCTCGACTTCTCAATTCAAAAATAGACAAAACAGGAAATATCTAGTTGTAGTCGATCAAACCTAGAGGTATAGCGCATCACAACTATCACTAATCAAAACGGACCATGGACGTAAATTGTATTATCTATAGATTTAAGGTGATAAGTGAAATTTTTGACGTTTTGTATCGGCTGAGTCTACCCGGATAAGACGGAAAAAGCGATAAAACTGCATTATCTTGAAAAACATCAAATTTAAAAAAAAACTTTAATTTAGGTAGCTAGTATGATTATCTAACGAATTATATAAAAATGAACTACTTAGCTATTCATAGTTTTTATTAAAAACGAAACTAGTGTTTTTGAAGAGTCAACTTTGGAAAATGAATCTATCGAGAAAAGTTTCACCAATCGTGTTTCTGTCTTTAATTTATCTAGATTAAATCCATAAGTTATCTTTGTCATAGAAAACAAAATTGTATATTTTGCAGTTATTGAGAAAAAACGATTCTGCATTCATTAAAAACATTTATTACTCGTCTTTGACCAAATTTGTTTGCTAAGCTTGGTTATTGACTTCAAAAATTGAAAATGAACCGGGGTAGGCACCACAACCTAGTCTTTGACCCTACTTACTTTATCAAATATAATTTAGCTACTTCTTAAGCCGCCCACGCCCGCGTTTTTACGCGCCAGACCGCGCCAAGGCGGACGGACGCGCCGTGGGAACGATGCATCCGTGGTGGCCCGTGCTCGGAACGCTCTGTACGTGACGCGCCGGACGCACACAGGTGGAGCGTCATCCGGCGCGGTCCGTCGTTTTACGCACCGTGGGACCCCGACTTTAGTTGGATACTTACTTGGTGTATTCGATGCTGTGGTGAGCGGAGACGTGGTGAGCTCGTGCTTACTATGAGCTGAGCTGTTGAACCACCAGTGGTAGCTCATTTGTTCCTGTTGACAAAACAAGGGTTTAAAACCACTTTCTTTTAAACTAAGAGCATCACCACAAAGTCCTATTGTAATAACAAAACAATAATACTCGCGGTGCGAAAGTGACGAGTTCGTATTGCATTGTCACTTTCGCACCGTGAGTAATAGTTTTGATATTACTTTTGAGCGGCCTCAACGACAAAACGGATTAAGTTGAAATTTGCTGTAGATATAATGCCAGAATAAAACATAGACTACTTTAAAATATAAAAAACGGCCAAGTTCGAGTCGGACTCGCGCACGAAGGGTTCCGTACCATTATCTATAAAAACGGCAAAAAAATCACGTTTGTTGTATGGGAGCCCCCCCTTAAATATTTATTTTATTCTGTTTTTAGTATTTGTTGTTATAGCGTCAACAGAAATTCATAATCTGTGAAAATTTCAACTGTCTAGCTATCATGGTTCATGAGATACAGCCCTGTGACAGACAAACGGACAGACGGACAGACAGACAGCGAAGTCTTAGTAATAGGGTCCCGTTTCTACCCTTTGGTTACGGAATCCTAAAAAACATCCCCAAAATGATAAAAAAACGCAAAAGGTATGTTTTCTGTATAGATGGTGCTGGTGTGCAACAAATCTGACATCACAGACTAAACATATTCAGTCATTTCTATTTGATTATTGAAATTGGACAGGACGACGTCTGTCACGGTCGGCTAGTAGTTACATATATACATACAAACAAACATTGCAAATTAAATAAAAGCTTGCAACTAGTACAAAATATCACGGAAAGATCTCCAAAATGTCTGATAGTAAAACTATCATTTATCATTTACTTTATTCGCATGTAGATCTCGAACAAAAACTTTGCAGATTATTTATGAGTCTAGACTGCACAATTACATCTAGTCTTTATGCTGATGCAATCGCTGAGACCCTGGAACAGTGGGCGTAATCAGATGCGACTTATGCCGGAAACACACTTACGTGTCGTGGCGCGGCGTGTCGCGCCACTAGCCAATCGCAAGACAGCGTTTGAGACACGACACGACACCCAAATATGTCTCTAACCATACTAAATGTATGAAAGCGATTAGCTAGTGGCGTGTCGCGCCACGACACGACACGTAAGTGTGTTTCCGGTTTTATCATGCTTGGAATGCGACACAGCCCGAGTTCAACATTTGTACAGTAAAATATAATGAAAAAGGTTTTTTATTAAAAACTAACTGACCTAGCAAACTTCGTAAAATAAATAGACCGAGTAGGAGGTACCTCGACTTTCAATCTAAAGGTAGATTCGAATCCTAGCGTCCATAAATGGATTTTTCTGTTCGAAAAATGTATATGCGCATCAAAAACGGTGAAAGAAAACATCGTGAGGAAACCGGTTAGTATTCTTATAAGCGGCGATGGGCTTGCAACCTGAATGCTAACTACTGCAAAATGTGAGCATATGCCAAATATAATGTTTGGACGTGTCTCTGACTACCCCCACTAGACAACTTCAAAGGATCTAAGCGTCTGGAGATCTGAAAGGATGTCTACCGTACTTGGGGATTACAGTCGTGATCCTATTTATTTATTTATTTTTCATCGATCCTTTGTAAGTTTCTGAACGTACCCAAGAATATTTGACATCCAACCAAATGTTTGACATATAGAAACAGTTTGTATGGAAAAAGAAAAATGTTGTTTTTACTATTTTTCTCGCATTTTTTCCCTGAACTTCCAAGAATATTTTTAAACTAAAATCAACCGAATCCGTCCAGCGGTTTTCGAGTTTTAACGAACAGCATGTCTAAAGGGGGTAGTGAGAGGCACGACCAAACTCAAAATGTCTGCTTACCAAACGGCCCGATCGTAATGTATTCACAATGTTTTGTAAACAATTTAGTGTACTCGAGTAACTTCATTAAATAATTTACGAGTATTTAGAATACTTGGCACAGCCTACGACGTTGACGAGACCGTAACAATGTTATTGAAAGCTTGGCCTCATTTCACAATAAAGCCACGGATATACTGAAAAAAACAGCCAAGTGCAAGTCGGACGCGCATACGAAGGGTTCTGTACCATATCTATAAAAAACGCCAAATAATAACGTTTGTTGTATGGGAGCCCCCACTAACATATTATTTTATTCTGTTTTTAGTATTAGTTGTTATAGCGGCAACAGAAATACATCATCTGTAAAAATTTCAACTGTCTAGCTATCACGGTTCATGAGATACAGCCATGTGAAAGACAGACGGACAGCGAAGTCTTAGCAATAGGTTCCCATTTTTACCCTTTGGGTACGTAACCCTAAAAATAAACATCGTCCCTTGACTTTTCGATTGGTCAAAATAGTTTTGTCGGTTTTATTTTTAGATTTAAAAAAGTAAAAAACGGAACCCTATTACTAAGACTTCGCTGTCCGTCTGTACGCCTGTCCGTCTGTTTGTCACAGGGCTGTATCCCATACAACAAATGTGTACGGAACCCTTCTTGCACGAGTCCGTTTCGCATTTGGCCGGTTTTTAAATTATCAGCGTCAGATGCGAACCAAATGGAAATTATCAGAAACATGTCGAAATATCCGGAAACGAACAATCCGACACTACAATGATTGTAATACTGATTGATGAGCACGAAATAAAATAGGTACGTGCTGTTCCGACTCCCAGAGTAATATTTAAGTGTAGGGCGTCTTTTTTACAAGCTTTTATTTAACTTGCAATGTATGTATGTAGTGTGTACGAGTAACTATGTTTTTTAAGGTGGAATCTTGCAACTTAATTTTGAAACAGTTATAGCCCGATTGGGCTGAAATTTCGCATACTTATGTAACTTTGGTGACAATGCAATAATATGGTGACAGTGAGCTGATCTGATGATGGAGTCAGGAGCTGTTCATCAGACAGTCCCAGTCTTAGTTTAGAGCTAGATGGCGTTGTGTGAAATGGCACCTATAATACAATAAGTTTTCTGTTATAATTTTTTTTCAATGACAAGCTTTTGTAAAATCATTTAAACCATCGAGCATCAGCGCGTCACATCATATAACATTGTCATCGGAACTTGACACGTATGCAAAGTTTTTACTCAATTTAAGTATTTACTAAGGAGTTCCGTTGTTAGTGTCCTTTGAACAACTCCTGACTCCATCATCAGATCAGCACCTTAGTATTGTCAATAGGACTAAAAGTGTATGCTAAATTTCCGCTCAATCGAATACCAACAAATGGTCGGAAAAATAAATAGGATCACGACTGTAATCCTCAAACACGGGAGACATCCTCTCAGATCTCCAGACTCTTAGATCCTTTATTTAGCATTCCATACTTTCTTATAAGCGGCGATGGACTTGCAACCGTGACAGGTTGCAAGTCCATCGCCGCTCCATCGTCGAAAAATGGTTTGCAAATTTCGAAAGTTACATACGAACAGTGCAAGTTAAATAAAAGCTTGTAAAAGCGTTCATACCCGTGAGTTGGTGGACTCGCTTGTAATTTACTAATCTAATGCTGTTAAATTCAGTAGTAAATAAATCATATATTTCAGTGAGTGCATGTTGCGTAATGCGTTTCAATACAATGGATTTCTATTATTGTTTAAATGATTGGAGTTTG
The DNA here is from genome assembly GCA_912999785.1 of Hydriomena furcata. Lineage (NCBI taxonomy): Eukaryota > Metazoa > Arthropoda > Insecta > Lepidoptera > Geometridae > Hydriomena > Hydriomena furcata. The sequence goes on from OU538848.1 coordinate 3,333,863, forward strand.
ACTAGCTGTCATATTTTGACTAGTGATAAGTAGTGTCTGCTAAACTGGGGCCGTACCATAAGATCTATACTACGTACGTATTGCGTAGTCACTTTCGCACCGTGAGTAATATTGTTTAAAAATAAAAATATTGGTGGGCATTTCATACAGCGCCATCTAACCAAAAACTAAACAAAGCTTATAATGGGAGACAGTTAAGTGATAGAATATATAAATACTTTTTTTTGTAAATACATACTTATCATACATTGTTACACCAAAACACAGAACAAACATCTATGTTTCATCACACAAATGTTTGGTGGGAATCGAACCCACAACCTACTGTGCAGAAGGCAGAGTTACTACCTAATTTGACCTTTATTATTGTTAATGTTTAAATATTCTACGAATCCTTACAAAAATATTAAAAAGAAACAATAACATGAAAACGGAAACATTTTTCGCGTTAGAAACATTGTTTGAAGGAATTACCATTACAAAAACCAAATAAATGCGAGTCGGGACTCGCGCACCGAGGGATCCGTACAAACTTCTTATTGTTTTTTCTGTAATTAACTATTTTCTGTATTTTTTTTAATTTCAGGCCCAGTAGTTTTGGATATGCGTAGGTATTTCCCGACACTGAAAAAGTGTCGTGTCGCGCGCGATTTTTGGATAAAACTAGTGTCATACAACTAATGTCATCGTATAACGACGAAACTAGTGTCGTAAAAGCCTCTGCGCTAATAAGACGTGTGTTTTAGTAAAATTAGTCTAAAGCTTTGATAATACCGGAGTCATGAACACATACATACTGTGAATTTCACGACACTATTATTTTTAATGAAACTAGTATCACAGGTACTGTAAGTAGTGTCATGAATTCATCATCCATAAAACTTGTTTAACTTGTAAATTCGGCTTAAGGGTTCCATTTCATTTTGAGGTACGGAACCCTAAATATGTCTTGTATTAAAAGTTGAAATATTTACTTTGAAATTCGGCTTAAGGATTCTATTTCATTTTGAGGTACGGAACCCTAAATATGTCTTGTAATAGAAGATGAAATATTAACTTTGAAATCCGGCTTAAGGATTCTATTTCATTTTGAGGTACGGAACCCTAAATATGTCTTGTATTAAAAGTTGAAATATTTACTTTGAAATTCGGCTTAAGGATTCTATTTCATTTTGAGGTACGGAACCCTAAATATGTCTTGTATAATAAGTTGAAATAATCACGAGCACAAAATGCGCACTTTTGGATATTATAAAAAGAAAGCAAATACCTACACTTAAACAATACATGCGACTTATATTTATTACTTTCGACTAGAGCAGGCGTTGGCAACCTGCTGCTCGCGAGCCAAATTCAAATTCCAATTCAAAAATCATTTATTTCAATAAAATCACAAGGATCACTTTGAAACGTCTTAGGAACTAGGTGAAGCTACGCCGATTCCACGAGACCAAGCCTAGAAGAGTCAGGCAACAAACACGGCTTGGGGTCTACCTTTTTTTTCAATGATCCTTTCCTTAATGCTATGTAGAGCTCCAGTGTGATGCTAATCGAACAAGGTGAAGGCTCAACAATAAACCAAATAACTAATAAAATAACAAATAGCCACATGCGGCTCTTTGGATGTGAAGATGTAGTTCTTTAGCTCCTTACGCAAATATTATTCATTTTATAAAAATCTCATGAGGAAATGAATTAGTTTTTTTTTTATTTAAAATTTTTATTTGTTAGTACCTCGAGTACCTTTCAATCTGAAGGTGTCGTGCGTTTGAATCCCGGCGTGCATCAATGAATTTTTCGGTTCGAAAAATTTATATGCGCATAAAAAACACGAGCTCAAAACAGTGAAGGTAAACATCGCGAGGAAACCAGTTAGTATTCTTATAAGCGGCGATGGGCTAGCCACCTGCCACGTATGGAATGCTAACTACTGCAAAATGTGGGCATTTTTTATTTTGTTAGGTTCTTAAAACTGGGAGATTTTGTAAATTGTCATTTTTGGCTCTTCCGACTCGAAAGGTTGCCGACCCCTGGACTAGAGCTGTTCGAGGGTTTTATCGAATTCGGAGTTGATTTCCAATCAAAATAAAACATTTATTTGTAAGAAAATACAACAAAGCGACACGACACATGTTTTATTTAGCACATCTAGGTAGGTATTGGCATGAGCCTAATTTAATGTTTGGACGTGCTTCTGATCACCCACTACTTTGAATAGACTTACATAATATTTCAGTAAGTTTATGCGAGAGCCGAATTGGATACCCACTGATTTATTTGTTTTAAGGGCTCCGCACCCAAAGGGTAAAAATGGGACCATATTACTAAGACTTTGCTGTCCGTCTGTCTGTCACAGGGCTGTATCTCATGAACAGTGGTAGCTAGATAGTTGAATATTTCACAGATTATGTATTTAAGTAATTTAAAAATGTTTATCTTTAAGGCCCTGTATGTCGACGATTGCTCTTTTTCGAAACGAAAAAAGAAATACAAGAACAAGCCACATCTCCTATTTTATAATGTACTTGCTGACCCGTGCCCGCTTCGCTGGGGGATATAGAGATAGAGATAGCTTCACACCTGGTATTAAAATCTTCAAAATAAATAATAGCCCTATATGTTGCTGAGGACTAATAGCTACATAACAAAAAAAGTTTCATCAAAATCCGTCCCGTAGTTTTTGCGTAAAAGCCGGACAACAGACAGACAGACAGACAGACAAAAATTTCAAAACGTTTTTTTTGGCTTGTGTTATTTGTATAAAGGCCCCTAGGAGTATTTTTTTTCGTTTTTATTTAATGTACAGAATTGAACTCTTCTACAGTTTTATTACATGTATAGATAGTATATGTGAATAAAGATGTACCCAACTTTAATCACTTCGATAAATAATCCTACCGATAGCTGCAATGACGACAACAATTGTTTCGGAGTAGCGACTCACTTCTACTCCTACCTCTTACACGTACACAAAAGTAAATCATAGGAATATTTACCCCATTGTTGGGGTAACTTCGAATGCGTTATGTATTCATGATACAAGTCTTTGTGGAGCCCTTAAAATATTCGGATGAATAGCATTGAATGCTTGAATATATGGTATTGATATCATTTTATATTCGTTTATTATTGAACTCTGATTGGAAAGTTTATAACAATTTACGGACTAAGGTGTGACCAAACATTGCGCGGCAATCGAGCACAGCAGCAGCGCTATGTTTGGACGACAGCCGCGAGCTACCTGCCGTACTTAAACGCCGCGCGCAGATGCCGCGCTCAATTGCCGCGCAATGTCTGATATTCCAATCTATACTAATATAATAAATGCAAAAATAACTCTGTCTGTAGCTTGCAATCTGTCACGTATGGAACGCTGACTACGCGTCAGTTAAAACGCACCCTAATGGGTGCACGTGTACAACCCGCAGTAAATTTATTTTTCTTTGTTATGTCACGTACCTGTACTACATTGTATAGATGGCGGGATGATTTTGGTATAGATGGCGCTGGTGTGCAAAAATCTGACATCAGTTTCGACTACACAAGACAGGACAAAGTATGTCACGGGTCGGCTATTAATTAATATACCCTTTACAAAGACGGGTTTAGGAATAAAAGATCGCCATTAGTAAATTAAGTGTCGTTTTCATTACAAAGTGTCAAGAAGAGTTTATTTAAAAATTCATTAAATTAGTGTCGCTTCAGCAGTTCCACTGATTAAAACTTGTTCAAGTTTCAAGTCTCAAGTTCCAGATGGCTTAATGTTTTATCTATTCAAGGAGCAGAGCTTTAAGTTGTTCCTATTATATACCGACCGGTATTGGTAGGATAACGAATTGTTTTGGCAGTTCTCGTAAAATCTACTAGCCGACCCGTGACAGACGTTGTCCTGTCAAATTTAAATAATAAAAAAGAAAAGACTGAATGTTTTTAGTCTGTAATGTCAGATTTGTTGCACACCAGCGGCATCTATACAGAAATCATCCCTTTTGATTTTTTTATCGTTTTGTGGATGTTTTTTATTTTTTAAAGTAGTCTATTATTTATTCGGGCATTATATCTACATCTACAGCAAATTTCAACTTATCCGTTTTGTTGTTTAGGCCGATTGAGGCACAAACATACATACAAACTCACAAACTTTTGCATTTTTAATATTATTAGGATCAGTATAATCAGGATGCTAAAATATTCATCGAATTGTAAACTCTAGTGTAATGGGTCTGCAGATAAATTAAATTACCCGTGGACCCGTTAATGGTACGACCCAGCGGGGACTAGTGCAATCATGTCGAAACTGTGCATAAATATTAGTCAGTGACCGAAAGTTCGGTTTCGGTTTCGGCCAGTTCCGGCCGAAACTCGAATGTTCATGAGTTGTCGAGCGTCGTTCGGCGAACTTCGACATAAAAAAATTAAATACATTTGTTATAAATATAATATGCAAGTAAATTTGTAAAAATTTAAAATACACTAGATTTCAGTATGAAATAGAAATTTTAAATATGTAAAACCGGACAAGTGCGTGTCTGGTCACGCGCAATGTAGGGTTTCTTAGTTTACACACATAATATCTAACGAAACGCCAGAATATGGGGTACGCGATAAAAAAAAAACATCCCACTTAAGGTGTAGGGGAGGTACAAATACCCTAAAAAAACAGCTTTCTAGCACTGATAGTCTCTGGGCTAAGCTGTAGATAGGCGGACAGACGGACGGACAGACGGACGGACGGACATGGCGAAACTATAAGAGTTTCTTGTAGACTACGAAACCTTAAAAATGCAGGTAAGGAATCTAAAAAAATTATAATAATCTTCATTAGTACAGTCCCATTGTTCAAGTTGTGCTTAGTTTTGGCTAGATGGCGCTGATTAAAATGTCTACCAATGTTTATTTATTTACTTAAGGGGCTCCCAGTCGACGATTGCTCTTTTTCGAAACGAAAAAAGAAATACTTCTGAACAAGCCACATCTCCTATTTATATAAGTATATTACTTCAGGTTCCTACCTAGATTTCTATTAAGCTGAAAACATAATAGCAGAAACTTTTCACTATACAGATATTATTTTAAAATGATACGTTTTAGAATTTATGACCGAAATATTTTATATACCTACTATTAAAATCAACTTGTGATTTATTGTTAAAGATAGGTAATATGTAGATCTAGATTTCTATTAGGATAGATTTTTGATAAGTAATTATACATAATTTATATCATTAATTTATTCGAAAAGCTAAGGCGGACCACGCGCGGACGTGTGTTTTTCATCATTGCAGCGGTCGGTAGGATTATTTATCGAAGTGATTAAAGATGGGTACATCTTTATTCACATATACTATACATTATAAAATAGGAGATGTGGCTTGTTCACAAGTATTTCTTTTTTCGTTTCGAACAAAAATAATCGTCGACTGGGAGCGCCTTAATATAATATGATATTTTACCGTTGGGTTAGCAAAGAGATCGCATTCGATTTCCACCATCTCGCCTCTCGCCGCTCTCATCACCAGCGGCTGTGATGTCTTGCAGGTTGGAGTGACTGTGGAAGAACCAATCATTAAACTATTTGCAAAGCATTGAGACCTTATCACTCCACCAGAATCCACTGCTGAACAGGCAGTGGAACATCAGAAATAAAACCATCAATCCTTCTCTAATTAAGTACCTTAAATACATTTTGCATTTAATATGGAATAATAAACATCATCAGAACATCTCTCATGCTTCAAGGAGTTCCAGAGACTCCTAATAACCATCAACTAACCAGTAACACACAACCAGACTGACTAGGGCGGCAGATTTTAGAGGCGGCAAATTTGGGTAAATTTTATAAAACATCTTACTTTTTTATTTAGCCTTTATCGTCCCACTGCAGGACAACATGGCTCCCTCCCGATTTCGACGGAAAAGATGAGGAGCAATAGGTTAGCGTGGTATGTTATGAGGAAGGAAAAGGTCATGTAACGAGGGATGTAGACGTAGAGGTAGGCCAAAGAAAAGATGGATGGACTGTGTGAAAGATGATATGGGTAAGAAAGGAGTGAGTGATGAGATGACGGCTGATAGAGGGAAATGGAAGAAGTACACATGTTGTGGCGCCCCCACTTAAGTGGGATAAGGGCTGGAAAATGATGATCTTATGAACAAGCGTGACAATGTTTAACCAGTTCAAAGAAACAGACAGGTTGAACAATAATGTGCTTACATTTCACATCCAGGGTTAGATTATCACTAGAACCTTCTCCTAAGCTATTCCTAGCAGTGCAGACGTAAGTTCCAGCTGCCTTTCTGGACACCTTCTGCAGAACCAGACTCTGGTTTGCCAGTAGAACACCTGGACCTGGTTTGACTGTTACACCCTGTTAAGGAAGACAAGAGACTCATAAGAATTATGTTATGTGAATTATGTGGTCAGATGACTGGCCTATTTTAGTCCATACTCATATAAGCAAAATAAGTACGTCAGAATCGCAGCAAGTGGAAGGCCGTGGTCTTTGCCTGTTATGTTCACTTAAATACTCACATTGTGCATAAAATACACGTGATTGTGCCACGGATTGGCTCGCACTCTGCAGTCCAGGTATACATCAGAACCCTCCACAATATTGTTGCTGTCCAGGCTGGCTCCTAACTCCAGTATCACCAAAGGTAGATCTGTTAAAATAGATTATTACTTATATCATTACTTCACTGGTTCTTTTTAGGGTTCCGTACCTAGAGGGAAACGGGGTCTGTCCGTCTGTCCGTCTGTCCGTCTGTCGTATCAATGTAAAGTCGCAAAAAACAGGGTTTAATCCATAAAGCTTAGAATCGTAATTTTATTCAATACTTACCAGTGAAAACCCTCGCGTTTTTTATTACTCGAAGTTATTTTCAAATAAACTTCAACCCCCGCTGCACCCCTTAGGGGTTTTTATTACCCATGCCTTACTATCAGTAATCATCTCATCGCTCACTCCTTTCTCACCACCCACTACTGTTTTAGTCAGGCCTCACAGCTCAGTTGGTAGTAACTCTGCCTTCTGCGCTGTAGGTTGTGGGTTCGATCCCCACCCAGGGCAAACATTTGTGTGATGAACATAGATGTTTGTTCTGTGTCTGGGTGTTAATATGTATAATATGTATGTATTTACAAAAAAAAAGTATATCAGTATTCTATCAGTTATCTGGTTCCCATAGTACAAGCTTTGCTTAGTTTGGGGCTAGATGGCGCTGTGTGCAAAGACCGCCAATATTTATATATATATTTCTGAGGAGCTACTTACGCTGTATTTCCATCTTCCATCCATCCTCGTGAGTGGAATGTGGCAGCATCGGTTGAACTGCCCGGCAAGACATGACTCTCCCAGCGTCTTCCACTGCTGGCACGAAGGTTAGGATGCTACTGGTAGCGTTACCATCCGTTGATGTCTGTTAAAGAAAAATAAGAGTATTTTACATTCATGAGGAAAAAATTGGTATTCATATAAGTGGCGATGGGCTTGCAACCTGTCACGTATGGAATGTATGGAATGCCAACTACTGCAAAATGAAGGTATTGTGCCAAACATACCGTTTGGACGTTCTTCTGACTACCCTCCAAGGATCAAAGCGTCTAGAGATCTGAGAGTATGTCTACCGTATTTGGGGATAACAGCCGTGATCTTATTTAATTTTTATAAATTTATGAGAAATTTTATGAGCTTTTTTAGGAAAAGAGTTTTCTAGGACAGAGGCAGCCGCGAGGCTACCTGCCGCGCGCAAATGGTGTTATTGTTCGTTCGCACGGCAAACTTGTGTCCTGAAAATGCCGCGCTCAAATGCCGCGCTATGTCTGGTCACACCTTACATCACTGCTTTTGAAGAAATAATTTAATAGTGTCATTCTCAAATAAAATAATAAAATAAATAGGATAACGACTCTAATCCCCAAGTACAGTAGACATTCTCTCAGATCTCCAGACGCTTAGATCCTTTGAAGATGTCTAGTGGGGTTAGTCAGAGGCACGTCCAAACATTATATTTGGCACATGCCCACATTTTGCAGTAGTTAGTTCAAATCCAAAGTCTAGAACATAATAGACATTGCATTGATCAATAATCGGTTAAATTAAAAATCGATGGTTTCAACTAGGCCAGCGCCAGTGTAATTGGTCATTGGAAAAGCCTGCTATATTATTTAACTCAATAGTAACCACTTAGCTTCCCGACAGCTCATAAAATAGTCTACGATTTCGCTCTGGGGCCATGCCACAAGATCCTAAAGTAATATCAAAACAATATTACGTGCGACGTGCGTTTAAAATAATAAATAAATAAATATTGATGGACATTTCACACAGCGCCATCTAGCCCCACACTAAGCAAAGCTTGTAATATGGGAACCAGATAACTGATAGAATACTTATATACTTTATTTTGTTCTAAATACATACTTATTATACATATTAACACCCAGACACAAAACAAACATCTATGTTCATCACAAAAATGTTTATCCCGGGTGGGGATCAAACCCACAACCTACAGCGCAGAAGGCAGAGCTACTACCAACTGAGTTGTGAGTTTAATTTTACCTTTGAGCTTGTGGTACGGCTACTGATAGCATTCAATCCCAGACCACGATATTGATATTACATTTTAACGTTTACATCCTACTAATAATGTAAATCAGATAGAGGATAGTAATAAATGTTTTTGATGAATGCAGAATCGTTTTTAGGGTTCCGTACCCAAAGGGTAAAAACGGGACCCTATTACTAAGACTTCGCTGTCCGTCTGTCCGTCTGTCTGTCTGTCTGTCACAGGGCTGTATCTCATGAACCGTGATAGCTTAGACAGTTGAAATTTTCACAGAATATGTATTTCTATTGCCGCTATAACAACAAATACAAAAAACAGAATAAAATAAATATTTAAGTTGGGCTCCCATACAACAAACGTGTTTATTTGCCGTTTTTTTATAGATAATGGTACGGAACCCTTTGATCGCGAGTACGACTCGCACTTGGTTTTTTAACAATAGCAAAACATATAGTTTTGTTTTTATGTCAAAGATAACTTTGCACATCAGCGCCATCTATACCATAACCATCCCTTTTGTGTTTTCTTATCATTTTGGGAATGTTTTTCATATTTTAAATTAATCTATGTTTTATTCTAGCATTATACCTACATCTACAGCAAATTTCAACTTAATCCATTTTGTCGTTGATGCTTGATTGAGGAACAAACATACAAACAAACTCACAAACTTTCGCATTAATAATATTATCAGGATTATCATGATGATGAACTGCTACAAAGCTTTCCAATTCCTACTACTTATACAAAAATACCTTAATAGTTCAATCGCGATGCGATCATTCAATAAGAACCGCTTATTAGTATCGATAATGCATCGATAGCTTCACAATCGTAAGGGTTACAGCAGAAACAACACATCTGGTTTACTTTAACTTTTTCTTTTTAATTTCTCCTACTTACTATAAAAAATAAATAAATAGGATCACGACTGTAATCCCCAAGAACGGTAGACATCCTCTCAAATCTACAGACGCTTAGATCCTTTGAAGATGTCTAGTGGAGGTAGTCAGAGGTACGTCCAAACATTATATTTGGCACATGTCCACATAACGGTAAAGAAAAACATCGTGAGAAAACCAGTTAGTATTCTTATAAGCGTAGACAGACTTGCGATTAGTCACGTATGAAATGTTTGCTTCTGCAAAATGTGGGCTTATGCCAAATGTAATGTTTGGACGTGTATCTGACTAACCCATTAGACATTTTCAAGGAAATCAGCACCTGAAGATCTTATATGTCTTCCGTACTTGGGGATTACAGTCTAGAGCCTTTTCTATATTCATACTAGGTACAAACGAATGAATGATCTAGCTATTTCCTCGCCACTGCGCCACTGCCTAATGATAGGAGCTATTGTAATGTCAATAACAGTCAGTATAGAACCAGGTTTGTTTGTATGTAATCAGGGATCGCGGGTCACTGACTCCGCGATGGGAGTGGGCTTGAAGACCATGAGAAATGCCTTCGTTTAACACAACCCGAAAATAGTATAGGAAAATCAGATTTTCTGTTGAAAACTATTTTTAAAATGAAATAGGATCACGACCGTAATCCCCAAGTACGGTAAAAATACTCGTAGATCTGGGGGCACCTAGATCCTAGAAGATGTCTTAATGAGGTAGCCAGAGGCACGTTCAAACATTACGTATGTCACATGCCCACATTTTGCAGTAGTTTGAATTCCATAAAATTCAAATTCAAAAATCATTTATTTCAATAAAATCACAAGGATCACTTTGAAATATACGTGACAAGTTGTAAGCCCATCGCTGCTTTCAACACAAGGTTTTGTAAAAGCCTCCTTCGAGCTAGAGATAAGAGCAGCGCGCTGTCACCTGTCACATGATTATTACATTGTCATCAAAACTTGACAGGTATGCAAAGTTTTGACTCTATCGAACTATTTACAAGGAGTTCCGTTGAACAGCTCCTAACTTAATCATCAGATCAGCTCGCTGTCAATACTGTATTGTCAACACAGCATGGCTTCACAGCTCAGTTGGCAGTAGCTCTGCCTTCCGATGTGGTTAGTGGGTTCGATCCCCACCCAGGATAAACATTTGTTTGATAAACATAGATGTGTGTTCTGTGTCTGGGTGTTAATATGTATAATAAGTATGTATTAAACAAATATATAAGTATTATAGAATACTTATATATTTGTTTAATACATACTGATAGCGTTATGGTCCACTGATAACTGTTATCTGATAACCAGATAACTGATAGCAGTTATCTGGTTCCCATAGCTTTGCTTAGTTTGGGGCTAGATGGCGCTATTTGAAACGTCGACCAATATTTATTTACTTATTAAAATCTGTAAAGCCAGTTTTTTTTAACAAATTTTAGTTGATGGGCTTGCAACCTGTCACGTATGGAATGTTAACTATTGCAAAATGTGGGCATGTGCCAAATAGAATGTTTGGACGTGCCTCAGATCTGAAAGGATGTCTACCGTACTTGGGGATAGTCGTGATTCTATAAATATATTTTTTTATAATTCCCGCGTATTCAAACCGATAACTACAGTAAATCCTGTGGGGCTATTTTGTAAAAACATGATTATCATGTTATGGTACTTAATGCCATAATACCTTCTAATTCTAATTGCTTTTTATGCTGTTTATGCACCTATACCTACGCTTCCAATACAATACGCAGAAGCGTAGGTATAGGTGCATAAACTGTGAATAGTTACTATGAAAAGTGTACAGATTAGGTATTCTCTAACATTAGGTATTGCATCCAACATCATAACATGATATTCATGTTTTTTACAAAATAGCCCTGCAGCTAAGGATTCTGTAATCACAAACAGACCAGCCGAAGCTATAAATAGGTAACATTGTTATGTTACCACCGCCATCTGGTGGACAAAACGTAAACAAACGCAGTTGACTTGCTTTTGGTATACACAGTGACCAAAATTGTTTACATTCTAACAATATCACTACATAGTATAAAGCAAAGTCGCTTTCCGCTTCCCGCGTCTGTGTGTATGTATGTTTGCTTATATCTTTAAAACTACACAACGGATTTTGATGCGGTTTTTAAGCTATTGCATAGCTTCTATCGCGGGCCTTGAGCGTGGAGACCGAATCCAGAAATTTCGTAACGAAAATTTACGCAAAATTTTACGACACACTCACACTCACGCAATACGCGTGAGTGTGAGAGTGTTAGAGTGATTTTCGCATTCCAGCGCCATCTAGTTTAATTTGATGTTATTACGTTATTATAAGTACCTACTTTTCGCGGTCTCATGCGAGGCGACCGCTCGGAGTTTGAGAGGTGAAAGATGTTTGCAATTCCGCTGGCAGGTGGCGCTATTTTACCACTATCAGTAAATAGGTGGTACTTCACAGACATGATCGACTAAAAAGTTTGAAATTGAATTATTGAATTCATGTAGTTAGGTAAATATTGAATCCTGGCCGTGCATCAATGGATATTTCTGTTCGAAAAATGTATATGCGCGTTACACGTGCTTATAACGGTGAAGGAAAACATCGTGAGGAAACCTGTTAGTATTCTTGAAAGCGGCAACGGGCTTGCAACCTGTTACGTGTGGAATGCTAAAATAAATAATTATAATTACATAAGTTGATAAAAAATGTTATGCAATAGCTTTACCGCGGCAGTCTCCGAGTGCCACACGTCTTTTTTTTAATAGATAGAGTGATTCAGGAGGAAGGTTTATATGTATAATAACATGCTACCCGTGCGAAGCCGGGGCGGGTCGCTAGTTACATATAAGACGATTAATAAATGTTTTTGATGAATGCAGAATCGTTTTTTCTCAATAACCGCAATACATACAGCTTTGTTTATTATGACAAAGAAAATTAAGGATTTGATCTAGATAAATTACAGACAGAAACACGATTGGTGAAACTTTTCTTGATAGATTTATTTTCCAAAGTTGGCTCTTCAAAAACATTAGTTTCGTTTTTACTCAAAACTATGAATAGCTAAACAGTTCATTTTTATATAATTCGTTAGATAATCATACGAGCTTAATAAATTATAGACAGTTTCTTTTTAAGTTTGATGGTTTTCAAGATAATGCGGTTTTATCACTTTTCCGTCTTATTTAGCCCACATTATTACAACAACGGGAAATTACTCACGTAAATGTAGCGCGCGCGTTATGGTCCACTCACCCTGAGGAAGATTCTCTAGATGAATCGAAACATTGTCGGTGTCCTCATTGACAATTTATCATTTACGTGAGTAATTTCCCGTTGTTGTAATAATGTGTAGTACAACTCACGAAAGTTTTGAAAGTGAAATTATTTAGCCCATTCAAAAAAACAAATATTTCAAAAACTTTAAGGTGAATTAAAGTTTTTGTACTTAATTTTGAACACATATTTAATCATAAATATCGTAATAATATTATAAATGCGAAAGTTTGTGATAAGGCTGCTATGTTTGTTCCCCAATCAAAAATAAACTACAAAACGGATTAAGAATAAAATATCTCTAAAAAGTAAAAATATGCAAAAAGGATGATTTTCTATGGTGTGCAACAAATCTGACATCACAGACTAAAAACATTTAGTCGTCATAGCAACGCAGTTTTGACTAATGAGTGATACATATTCTACCAAAATTTGTAATTTATTTTATCAGTACGAGGTTTGTAGGTAAAAAATTGGCTAGATATTGCTTTTTCCTATGCGATTATCAAAATTTGACAGGACAACGTCTGTCACGGGTCGGCTAGTTATTGATAAAGTGAGTTGGGAGCATATGCAGTCCTAGACTTTTTTGTCGTCTAAATAATTATATATTTTTTCTAAGTTAACCTTTTTGCATAGTTTACATTACATTAATTACATAAATTAAGTATATAAATTTGTTAATAAATTGCTTTAGCATGTCACTAAATTTGGAATTTACATAGCCTACGCACTGAAATAGCTTTTTGTCTACTTTTTATTCAATTACAGAACGAAGCCGCCGGCGTAAGATGGTATTACAATAGATTAGTATAGATGACTACGCAATTACTTACTAATGGATCAGAAATGTGTTTTATTTTGTTAAATTACATTGCTGGTTTTATTTAATAAAGCGGTCACAAATTGACAGTCATTATTACAGGTCAGTAAGCGATGTTATTTAGGTCACGCTGTATAAACATGATAATCTGTACAACACTAGTGTTTGTACTAGTGTAAGTACATACACATAGCTCAGTTGGTAGTAACTCTGCCTTCTGCGCTGTAGGTTGTGGGTTCGATCCCCACCCAGGGCAAATATTTGTGTGATGAACGTAGATGTTTGTTCTGTGTCTGGGTGTTAATATGTATAATAAAAAAGTATATAAGTATTATATCAGTTATCTAGTTCCCATAGCTTTGCTTAGTATGGGTCTAGATGGCGCTGCGTGTAAAAAAAAAGAAAAAAAAAAAAGACCATTACACTTATATTATATACAAATACTAGATTTTAAACGCAACTTGATTTGATTCAGAAAATCGACTTTATGATTCAGAAATTATGAAAATCAAAAGATTTTTTTTGAGATAAATTAGACTTTTAACTTCATCTTCTTATATATAAAAATTAACGTTTTAAATGTGGAAATAACTCCGTCAGTGTGTGACGATATCACGGCCAAACCGCATTGGCCATTTGTGATGAAATTTCGAATTAGGATGCTTTGAAGTCTTGGGACGAACAATGACGGAATTAGGCAACCTTCTTCCAAAATTGGCTCAGCCGACGAAATAGTAGGTAGAAACATTTTTAGTGTATTATCTTTTAATATTTATAATAAAATTCTCGTGTCACAATGTTTGTAACCGAACTCCTCCTCCTTTAATTATTTTTTTGTGTATATTCAGTAGGTTTGAGAATAGATCGTAGGATATTTTGTATTATACGCTTAAGGGGCTCCCAGTCGCTGATTGCTCTTTTTCGAAACGAAAAAAGAAATACTTCTGAACAAGCCACATCTCCTATTTTTATAAGTATATTACTTCAGGTTCCTACCTAGATTTCTATTAAGCTGAAAACATAATAGCAGAAACTTTTCACGATAAAGATATTATTTCAAAATGATACGTTTTAGAATTTATTAATTAAGTTTAAGTAATTATACATAATTTATATCATTAATTTATTCGAAAAGCTAAGGCGGACCACGCGCCGACGTGTGTTTGTCGTCATTGCAGCGGTCGGTAGGATCATTCACATATACTATAACATTATAAAATAGGAGATGTGGCTTGTTCACATGTATTTATTTTTTCGTTTCGAACAAAAACAATCGTCGACTGGGAGCGCCTTAAGTGATTAGGGTGGCGTAAAGTTCGGGAAAAACTTGGGATTATTGAAATTTGACAGCACGTCTGTCGGGACAGCTAGTGTTTTTATAATAATTTGTTTTATCTTGTAGATACTTACAGTCTCTCGAACGCTCTTCATCCTGGTGCCCCCCTTCCACCAGGATATGGTGGGTTTTGGCCTGGCGCCTACAGCTTGGCAGGTCAGCTCAGTGCTCTGCCCCGCCACTAGAGGTCGCTTACCACCTTGTAGCCGAACCCATAGCGGTCTTACTGCAAACAAATGAAGACAATTTAGATTCTTAGTATTGATCGCTGTTTGAAAAGGACACAAAAGCCTTAAGACGAGTAATAAATGTTTTTGATGAATGCAGAATCGTTTTTTCTCAATAACCTTAAAATATACAGTTTGTTTCCAATTAACATGAAAAAATAACTGCTAACCCAACTTTAGGGTTCCGTACCCAAAGGGTAAAAACGGGACCCTATTACTAAGACTTCGCTGTCCGTCTGTCTGTCACAGGGCTGTATCTCATGAACCGTGATAGCTAGACAGTTGAAATTTTCACAGATTATGTATTTCTATACGCGCTATTACAACAAATACTAAAAACAGAATAAAATAAATATCTAAATGGGGCTCCCATACAACAAACGTGTTTTTTTGCCGTTTTTTATAGATAACGGTACGGAACCCTTCGTGC
The DNA here is from genome assembly GCA_912999785.1 of Hydriomena furcata. Lineage (NCBI taxonomy): Eukaryota > Metazoa > Arthropoda > Insecta > Lepidoptera > Geometridae > Hydriomena > Hydriomena furcata. The sequence goes on from OU538848.1 coordinate 3,349,437, forward strand.
GCGACTCGCACTTGGCCGGTTTTTTATGCTCACCCAACTTTTTATAAGTTTATTTAATCATTTCGATCCCTGCGTCCATTAGCGTCGAAATAAACGATTTTAGATCGAACTATATATTATTTTAATATTGCGTGTCAATCATCAATCAATAATAGTCAATTTATATAAATCAGATCATGGTTTTTAAGTTATAATGGACTTGCAGACCCACGGCAGACGTCCTGTCCAAATTTAAACAATCACATAGAGTAACGCACCTTGCTATGACGACCAATGTCAACATTGATGTCAGATTTTTTGCACACCAGCGCCATTATACCAAAATCATCTCTTTTGCGTTTTTTTTATAATTTTGGGGATGTTTTTCGTATTTTAAAGTAGTATATTTCTTATTCGGGCATTTTATCTACATCTACAGCAAATAACATCTTAATCCGTACAAACATACTCACAACTTTCGCATTTATAATATAGGATTTTGGCAAGTAGGTACGGTAGACATTAAAGTCAAAATCAAAAAGTATTTATTTTAATAAAATCACAAGAATCACTTTGAAACGTCTTAGGAACTAGGTGAAGCTACGCCGATTCCACGCGACCAAGCCTAGAAGAATCAAGGCAACAAACACGGCTTGGGGCCTATCATTTCTTTCAATGATCATCTCAGATCCTTGAACATATCTAAAGGGGGTAGTCAGATGCTCGTCCAAATTATACATTTGTCAAATGCCTACATTTTGCAGTAGTTAGCATTCCATACGTGACAGGTTGCAAGCCTATCGCCGCTTAAAATACCAACTGGTTTTCCTACACCGTTCAGAGCACTTGCTATAAAAATCTGTTGATGCACGGTCAGGATTCGAACCTACGACCATCGGATTGAAAGTCAACGCAGCACACTCGACCAAAGCGGCTCATTTTAATTTAATTAGAACAATGTTATATTCACACTTAGGGCCTACTACTAATGATTTCTCACAGTTAGTAAATCATTCGAAAATATACTCTATTCTTATAAAAGTAAGGATTACATTTGTTTGATAACCACGTTGTATGGGTTTAAATAATTTTATGGCTAGCATAGGGTTCCGGTTACATATTTAAGAGTTTTTTAACAATTTTTTTTTAATAATATTTATTATATCTCAGCTGTACACTATTGGATAATTCTTTCGAAAAATGATATGTGCACGAAACGGTGAGGAAACCAGTTTGTATTTTTTTAAGCAGCGATAGACTTTAGAAATGTCAAATATGGGCCAAATATAATGTCGGACGTGCCTCTGACTACTATCTTTGGATATCAAGAAGAAACTGAGCGCCTGGAGAACTAAAACGTTCTATTATATATATATATATATATATATATATTTTTTTTTAATAAAATGGGGTTATTTGTAAATCATTTCGATGTAATAGAAATCATGATAGACTTTCACAAATAATACTGTATAGCAGTTTTTATGTCAAAATTATAAGTAAAAAACCCAAAATTGAACTTAATTTATAAATAAATAAATATTGGAAAAAAAATCACACAGCTTCATCTAGCCCCAAACTAAGCATAGCTTGTACAATAGGAACCATATAACTGATAGAATACTTATATACTTTTTTTTTGGTAAATACATACTTATTATACATATTAACACCCAGACACAGAACAAACATCTATGTTTATCACACAAATATTTGCCGTGGGGGTCGAACCCACAACCTGCAGCGCAGAAGGTAGAGTTACTACCAACTGAGCTGAGAGAGCTTTAAGAAAGAATACCGTTTTAATCCTTATCGAAATCACTTCATTATCAAGTAAATTTCCTATACTAATATCAAGCCGTGTTGGCCGAGAGGGATGTACCTCGACTTTCAATCTGAAGGTCTAAGGTACGAATCCCACCGTGCATCAATGGATTTTTCTGTTCGAAAATGTATATGCGCATCAAAAACACGTGCTTACAACGGTGAAGGAAAACATCGTGAGGAAACCAGTTAGTATTCTTATAAGCGGCGATGGGCTTGCAACCTGTCACGTATGGAATGCTAACTACTGCAAAATGTGTGTATGTGCCAAATATAATGTCTGGATGTGCCTCTGACTACCCCCACTAGACATCTTCAAAGGATTTAAGCGTCTGGAGATCTGAGAGGATGTCTACCGTATTTGGGGATTACAGTCGTGATCTATTTATTTTATTACTAGCTGACCTGTGCCCGCTTCGCTGGGGGACAGATAGTTTCACATCTGGTATTACAATCTTCAAAATAAATTATAGTCTATATGTTGCCGAAGACTAATAGCTACATAACAAAAAAAGTTTCATCAAAATCCGTCCAGTAGTTTTTGCATGAAAGTCGGACAACAGACAGACAGACAGACAGACAGACAAAAATATCAAAATGTTTTTTTTTTGTTTGTATTACTTGTATAAAGGCCCCTATGAGTATTTTTTTTAGTTTTTATTCAATGTACAGAATTGAACTCTTCTACAGTTTTATTATATGTATAGATTATTTATTATTATTATTATTAATATCACGCGAGTAAAGCAGCAGGTAATAACTAGTAAATAAATAAACTAACCACTGAAAAGCCTAAATAAAAAACAGTCGTAACTCGGCCAACAATTACAAGTACTCAAGCGACCAATTTCGACGCTTTCCGTTTCCCCCGAGCGGACGGAACCCCAAAAGGGGTAAAAACAAAAAAACTCCCGGTTAATTGTTCTAAGTGGTCCAAACAAAAAAGATCGGAAGAACCTTTAAAACGACCCCTTTGTTGGCACCAAGTAGGGCATGAGTTCCGTCGGTGAATTAAAACCCTAAAAAGGGTTGTTTTTTGTTTTAAACTGAAGGGTTAAAAGAAAGGGTGCGAGTTTATGAATGCTGATAAGAGGATGGGATTTATTGAAATACTGATTTAATCAATTCTTGGTGTTTAAAAGTGCTTCTGCGACACCCGTATTGTTTGTGGATTAATTACGCCTTTTATATACCTTTCACCACACTGGTTCATTAAGACGAGTAATATTATTTTTTAAATGCAGAATCGATTTTTCTCAACAACCGCAAAACATACAGTTTTGTTTTTTATGACAAAGATAACTTAAGGATATAATCTAGATAAATTAATAGACACGATTGGTGAAACTTTTCTCGATAGATTTATTTTTCAAAGTTGACTCTTCTAAAACACTAGTTTCGTTTTTAATCAAAACTATGAGTAGGTAAACAGTTCATTTTTATAGTATAATTCGTTAGATAATCATACTAGCTAAGTAAATTACAGACGGTTTCTTTTTAAATTTGATGGTTTTCAAGATAATGCGGTTTTAACACTTTTTCCGTCTTATCCGGGTAGACTATACAAAGAGTCAAAAATATCACTTATCGCCTTAAGTATTTAATCTAGATAAATTATAGACAGAACCACGATTGGTGAAACTTTTTTCGATAGATTTATTTTCCAAAGTTGGCTCTTCAAAAACACTAACTTCGTTTTACTCAAAACTAGCTGGTAGAAAAAAAACATTACAGAGAAAAAATCCGTTGTCATGTACCTACTGATTTGTTAATAGTTTTTGTCCTAACTTATATGAAATGTTGTTTTTATGGTGTTCAATAAATATTCTTTTAGCTTCCGTCCGCGGCTTCGCTCGTGTGGTACCTGAATAAAAAGTTGCTATTCCAGGACATAGCTATGTATTTTCCCAGTTTCATCCAAATCCATTCGGTAATTTGGGCGTGATTGAGACATACAAACATTCTCACTTTCGGATGTAATAAAGCGCTCGTAACGTGGTTGACCAAACCTTTTTAGGGCTCCGTACCCAAAGGGTAAAAACGGGACCCTATTACTAAAACTTCGCTGTCCGTCTGTCCGTCTGTCTGTCACAGGGCTGTATCTCATGAACCGTGATTGCTAGACAGTTGAAATTTTCACAGATCATGGTACTTCTGTTGCCGCTATAACAACAAATACTAAAAACAGAATAAAATAAATATTTGAGTAGGGCTCCTATACAACAAACGTGTTTTAAGGCGTTCTTTTATAGATAATGGTACGGAACCCTTCACGCGCGAGTCCGACTCGCACTTGGCCGGTTTTTAACAGTTTCTCTTCACACACTTTCGTTGAATTAAGCAACCTTCAGCGCAATCACCAAATGGACGAGTCACCGCTACTGAAAGTAACAGCGCTTCGGGAAACATTTTCAGCCTGAAGAAAAGCTTGTACAGTTCAAGAGTTTCCGTGAAAATTGTCTACAAATGTTTAGAAACTTGGTAATGAACGGAATAATTTGGGATTAAAATTTATTTAATCCGATGCTATCCAATTTCAACGTTGGACTAAATTGGGCCGAAGACTTGAAAGTTGTATGAAATGTGAGCCGTGTACGCTGAATTTTCAGTTATCTTCAGAGGGACTAAACAATATCTTGTTTATCTACCTACTAGCAGTCCGCCCCGGCGCCGGCGTCGCACGGGTGTACTAATGATTTTATGGGTATTTTTTTTTACACCTTGGTTTACATTATCGAAGTTTTCATAAGGTTCCCTAATAGTTAGACTTATAGAATTATGGATTTTTTTTTGTAGATATTGATGTTTTCTATAACTGTATTTCATTACTTTGCTCTATTATCAATAATTTCCGCAGCAAACGCGATATACGGCTTTTTTGGATTATTTTTCACACGTTGGGTTACATTCTCGAAGTTTCCATACGGATCCCTAACATTTTTGAAAATATTTTATAGCCTATGTTCATCAGGGATAATGTAGGATTCTAATCGTGAAATTTTTTTTCTGATCGGTCTAGTAGTTTCGGAGCCTATTCGATGCAAACTTACAAACAAACAATCAAATCTTTCCTCTTTATAATATTAGTATAGTTATCAGGTGTTCATTACCTGGATGACCGAACTTTGCTCGTTATTTCATTGCCTGAAAACACGGATAAAACGACGTTTTCTGAAAATGTAACCTAGCTAGATCGTTTTATCGCCCCCGAAACCCACTGCATACTAAATTTCATGAATAACGTTAGCCGTTTCCAAGATTCAGATTATATGTATACAAGAATTGCTCGTTTAAATGTATTAGTATATATAACACACGATAACTGAAGACGCAATACAACTACACCATCGGCCACACAGCCTTTAGACTCCTCATACAAGCTGAACACTTTCTCACAACACATTAGGCTTCTGATATAAGACACCGAGCGCGATTCACGATGCGCCCCGCGGCGGGCTGTGACATTGAATTTTTTTACCTCTTCCTTTTCCCCGCACACCTTGACAACAATTGTTTGTTTGAAGAAATGAATGTGTTCGATGACCTACACCTGCGTACACGTGCCTCTGACTATCCCTTGTAGATATCTTCAATATCAGCGCATGGAGATCTGAGAGGATGTCTACCTTGGGGATTGCAGTCGTGATACTATTTAGTCTATGAAGCGCCAAAATACAACTACTGCAAAATATGAACGTGCCTCTGACTACACCCTTTAAATTTACAAAGATCTGAGCGCATGGTGATCTGAGAGGATGTCTACCGTATATGGATTATCGTCATCATTCGTTTGCACTAACGCGGAAAGCGAAATTCGACCAATCAAAGTGTCAATAATTTCGAGCACTGTGATGCTGATGTGTCAAACAGAATTGAAGTCGTTTCCACCGCGCTAGGCTCGGCAGTGTAGACGAACACACAGTGGAAACGCACTATATCTTGCTTGAAAGCGCTATGGCACTAACCCTCGTATTCAAGAACGACACTATGAGAACACGCACCCACAGTGGACGAAATCTTTTTTCATAAACATCACTTTATGTGTTGAGCGGCACTATGGCGCACGCTACCGTGTGCCTTTAGAGCTCAACTTTGGCTAGAGGCACACGACAATGTGCCTCTAGTATGCACACTATGCAGTGTCGCACAACACATAAAGTGATTTTTATGAAAAAAGATTTCGTCCACTGTGGGTGCGTGTTCTCACAGTGTCGTTCTTGAATACCAGGGTAAATCTTGTGCTATGTTGGTTTAAAAAACAGAGTTTTTCAGATTTTCTCTCAGAGGCGTTAAAAGAGAGTAGAAATGTATAGAGTTAAAATGTATTTTAGTGCTTGCTGCGATTCCTATCCCCTTGATACTAACCCGTGCCAAATATTCTAGCAAAGCGAGAATGTAGAACAGAAATCGATAAAGCACTCTGTTTTGTAAGACTTTGTGAGTGTAAGGTTTTGTTACTGTACAGTTTGTTAAGTATTAAAAAAATCTTCAAAAGTATTCAAAGGTTCCGCAGCGAAGTCTGGGGTTTACTCTTGAAAACGATAAAGGACAATATCGAGACAATACGTTACATTTTGAACCATGGAACTAGCGACATTACTTATGACAATTGACATCGTAACTTCTACTATGACAGTCGAAAGTGCGGTTTGGCCGAATATATCGAAACACTGTCGCATCGTTTCGATATAGTTGATATCGTTTTGCAGAGTAGTAACTGTTCCGGCTATTTACCCACATTTGTATTATTGTTTTTTTGTTAACTAAAAAACTAAGTACTGAATAAAAATTATTTTTCATCCCACCATCTCGGAAAGAGTATTTTTGCTCTTCAATATCTGAGTGCAAAAGCCGTTTTTATTCTCTAGAGGATAAAGTAAATTGAATTTAGAACATCGTGTGCACTAAGTTTGTGAATTAAAAAAATCATTAAACCTATTTACTGCTACCTCTATGGTGCCGAATATATCATACAACTTTTTTTTAATTTGTTAAAAACTCAGACTCGGAACCTTCTTGGTGTTCTTTTTTCAATTTGCTTTGTTCGCGGTTCTTTACGCGGCATTTTTTCACGTCATTATTAAGATTATTCTGTAATACTTACCTGTCATAATGTAGTAGTTTATACCTAAACTGAAATAAAAGTACCTATCTTGTGATTGTATACGTTTTTTTTTGCATTTAGTCATTTCCTCGCTGAGGTGGAATGAAAAGTTACGTGTTGCACTCGAGTGCAAAGATTTTTCACCTCGTGCTCTTTTGATTCCCTCGCTAACGCTCAGGATTCTAATTTTAGAATCCTTCGCTTGCTCGGTCATCAAAATTGAACACGCGGTTATAAAGCAACTTTGCACTCTTGTATAACAAATAACTATTACCTATCAAAATCTATATTACCAGCAAGTAACTGAGCCATATTATAGCCATATTATATTTTTAAAAAACTTAAAGATCTCTACGAAAATTGCAACAATGTAACATAAGGTATCAAACATTTCTATCTTCTTCATTTCTCTCTTCTTTCTGGCTCCTGAAACACAGTTTTCACTAGTTTGGGAGCCTATGGATTCATTTAATTATGTTCACTGTATATTATGTCAATATTAATAAATAAATTATTATTATTATTAATAAATAAATAAATAAAAAATTATTAAATTATTATTAAATAAATTATTATTAAATTTACACAAGCGACAAAACCACCCAAATTTCATCAAAAATAGTAATTACACGTAAAATAGTAACAATAAACTTAAGACCTCATAAAGGTATCTAATACGAGTAATTATTTTTAATTTAGTATTAAATGATTGGATATAATATAATGTGTAAATAGTTAGTGTAATTGGTCTTGTACCGTGCTAATAACTACATAGTATAAAGCAAAGTTGCTTTCCGCTTCCCGCATCTGTATGTATGTATGTTTGCTTATATCTTTAAAACTACACAACGGATTTTGTTGCGGTTTTTTTTAATAGATAGAGTGATTCAGGAGGAAGGTTTAATTGTATTAAACCCGTGCGAAGCCGGGGCGGGTCGCTAGTTATGTATAAATAAATAAATAAATAAATAAATAAAAACCAGTGTGGTTCACATAGACTTGATAAATCTACTTACATAAGACTGGTCTCACAGCTCAGTTAGTAGTAGCTCGGTAGCTCATTTTTTTTAAATACATACTTATGATACATTATAACACCCATACACAGAACAAACACATATATTAATCTAACAAATATTTGTCCTGGATGGGGATCGAACCCACAACCTACAGCGCAGAAGGCAGAGCTACAACCAACTGAACTGATACCGTCTCTATTGCCCAATGCATTTACCAATTTGATCTTTAATTCATGTATTAAACTGAAAGGCCTAAATAAATTAAACTGAATATGGAACAATCCCATACATTAAATATTTTCCAGAGGGAAGCAGGATCTTAGTTCCTGAGAATACGGAAACCGTCATAGCATGACCGTCATAATACGACTATATTGTCCTGTCATTGGAGATTGATAGGTATTCAAAGTTATATCTCAATCAGACTATTTACTGAGGAGTTCCGTTGAACTGGTCCTGACTCATCATCAGATGGGCTAGCTGTTACCATATTATTGCATTGTCACCGAAGTAACATAAGTATGGCAAATTTCAGCTCAATCGGTTGAAGATAACTGCTTCAAAATTGCAAGATTCCACCTTAACAAACATAGTTACATAGTTACATACATACACTGCAAGTGAAATAAAAGCTTTTAAATAGTGATACTTCAAGCAAGCAATTAATACAGTGACGACGCGACGGTGGTCTAATGTTTTTGACAGTTTGTCAAAACGAGATTTCGCCGCTATATTAAGGTCGTATGCAGTTAACCGTTTTCTTAGAGAGCTAAAGCGGTTTGCAAGGAATGGGGTCATGGGAGAATTGACTGACATACATACTTGACTTGCATAATGTTATGACCTGTTTTTCACTTAGCTGTAAGAAACATAAGTCTTTATAAATAAAATAAATATAAATATTGGTGCACATTACACACATCGCCATCTAACCCCAGACTAAGCAAAGCTTGTGCTATAGGAACCAGATTACTGATAGAATACTGACATACTTTTTTGTAAATACATACTTATTATAAATATTAACACCCAGACACAGAACAAACATCTATGTTTATCACACAAATATTTGTCCTAGGTGGGGCTCGAACCCACAACCTACAGCGCAGAAGGCAGAGCTACTACCAACTGAGCTGAGGCCAGTCAACATACATTTCAAGTTAAATAAAAGTAAAAAAAAAAAGTTTTGCCGCTGGTAAAGAGTAATTAGTATCACAGCTATAATCCTCAAGTGTCACGATAAAAGTTGCTTAGTACAGCATTATCACTACATAGTATAAAGCAGTCGATTTCCGCTTCCCGCGTCTGTATGTATGTATGTATGTTTGCTTATATCTTTAAAACTACACAACGGATTTTGATGCGCTTTTTTTTAATAGATAGAGTGATTCAGGAGGAAGGTTTATATGTATAATAACATGCTACCCGTGCGAAGCCGGGGCGGGTCGCTAGTAAAATTATAAAGACAGCCGATGTACACTGGCTAAAAACAGTCCAGTGCAGAGAGGACTGGATATCTTTGGAGGAGGCCTTCACCCGGAGAGGGGTTCTTGCAGATGTTAAATAAAACTAACCAAATATACCTACTCACTCTTAAATTGAAACTAAGTTAATTATAATTAGAATATAGTATATTATGCAACTAGTGAATAAAGGACGGATTTAAAGCGAGGGCCGTAGATGAGTCACGAGCAAGTGAAGGACTCTAATGATTGAATCACGAGCGCAGCGAGTGATTCCACTGTTAGAATCCTGAACGACGCGAGTGATTCATGGCCCTCGATATAAATTCGTACTTTATTCAGGAGTTGCATACTATACTTTATACCATGACTACGAGAATATTTATTTAATCTAATGCCAAACTCCTTGTCGCAAATATCGACCAATCAAATCTCGAGAATTTATTTGCACCAAAGAGTTTTGAATTTCGAATCTCAGCGCAAGGAGTTTGTGTAAGCATTGAAATAGAGACCGGATATATTTTGTGTTCCAAATTCAAACACCAAAATAGTGAATAAAAACAAAACAGTGAATAAAAGGCCTTTTTATTCACTGTTTTGCGTGAATAAAATAAGCTTTTTAAAGTAGGTATGGTATAAAGATTATTTTTTTATCTGCAAGGCTTTTTATTTTTATATTAATACAGCATATCATTGCATAGTAAAGTAATACATTTATAATTCAAACGAAATTCTCAACAAATACAAATTGCCTATTCAATAGAAAGAGCCAATTTCTTTATTCCTTGTTCGAGTACAGACAGACACAAAAGACCTTTGTCAAAATATTTCTCGAAGACATCTTTGAGTTAGAATATATAGTATAATATTCAGAAAGGATTCTTTCCTTAAAAGAGATGTTTTGAAGTTTTAAGATTTTTCAATGCCGTTTATAAAATACTAGCGACCCGCCCCGGCTTCGCACGGGTAGCATGTTATTATACATATAAACCTTCCTCCTGAATCACTCTATCTATTAAAAAAAACCGCATCAAAATCCGTTGCGTAGTTTTAAAGATATAAGCAAACATACATACAGACATACAGACGCGGGAAGCGGAAAGCGACTTTGCTTTATACTATGTAGTGATAATCATCATTTAATTTTGAAATTTTTGGTGTTTTGTATGGGCCGAGTCTACCCGGATAAGACGGAATAAGAGATAAAATCGCATTATCTTGAAAACCATCAAACTTAAAAATAAATTGGCTTTAATTTAGGTAGCTAGTATAATTATCTAACAAATTATATAAATATGAACTGTTTAGCTATTCATCATAGTTTTGAGTAAAAACTAAATTAGTGTTTTGGAAGAACCAACTTTGGAAAATAAATCTATCGAGAAAAGTTTCACCAAACGTGTTTCTGTTTATATCTAGATTAAATTCTTAACTTATCTTTATCATAAAAAATAAAACAGTATGTTTTGCGTTTATTGAGAAAAAACGATTCAACATTCATCAAAAATATATATAAATTTAGTCCTCGTCATAAAAATATAGGGATAATTCGGGTATTTTTAATTATGAACTTTCGTATGAAGATATTTTTTGGGGCACCCGATATGTGTCACGTGGTTCAATCCCAAAAAATCTGTTGAATAGATTCGAAATAGATAAAGATACTTCATGATCTAGAACAGCACTAAGCATTACATCATATTATGATTATGTATCACAGATTATATATTTATATAGGGATATATATACTTAATATAAATATTTCTATATTCGTATGTTTTTAAGTATATAATTATTTATTTGATTAAGTACTTTTATAATAAATATTTTTAGTAGTGCACCTCGAAAAATCTTCCATTCTTCGTTATATTCATTCCATCCTAAGGTTGTCTGGAAGAGATCGCTTTTGAGCGATAAGACCGCCCATTGTACAGTGTTTCTTCTAGTTTAAGTTTATATATCTTTATTATTTTGTTTTAATGGTGTACAATAAAGCATTTTCATTCATTCATTCATTCATCATAGTAAAACACGAGCGAAGCCACAGGCGGAAGCTAATCCACTTTCGTCGCTGCTAGTACAGTCGCCGGCAGAAGTATATCATCCTGTCAATTAGGAGTTCTTCAGATTATCATCTCGCGAGGTTATGTATGTGATGATTGTATCTCTAGAAATGAGATGCGAATAGGGATGTCCATTTAATAAGAATATATCGATATTATGTTGACAAGAGATATAAGATTCGATAAATTAACGTTTGCGGCATTTTAAGGTTCCGTACCCAGATAAAAACGGGACCCTATTACTAAGACATTGCTGTCCGTCTGTCTATCACAGGGCTGTATCTTGAATTTTTCACAGATGATGTATTTCTGTTGGTGCTATAACAACAAATAAATACTAAAAACAGAAAAAAGAAATGTTTAAGTGAACACAAACCTTACAACAAACGTGATTTTTTTGTCGTTTTTTATAGATAATGGTACGGAAATCTACGTGCGCGAGTCCGACACGCTCTTAGCCGGTTTTTAGGGTTCCGTACCCAAAGGGTAAAAACGGAACCCTATTACTAAGACTTCGCTGTCCGTCTGTCTGTCTGTCTGTCACAGGGCTGTATCTCATGAACCGTGATAGCTAGACAGTTAAAATTTTCACAGATTATGTATTTCTGTGGCTGCTCTAGCAACAAATACTAAAAACAGAATAAAATAAATATTTAATAATTATTTAACCCATACAACAAACATGATTTTTTTGCCGTTTTTATAGATAATGGTACGGAACCCTTCGTTCGCGAGTCCGACTCGCACTTGGCCGGTTTTTATCTGATGTCGAGTTGACATAATTTTAAAAGTTGGTTTTATTTAATTTGCATACGATATCGAATCGTAAGCAAGGAAACAAATGTAATTTATTTTATACTAGCGACCCGCCCCGGCTTCGCACGGGTAGCATGTTATTATACATATAAACCTTCCTCCTGAATCACTCTATCTTTTAAAAAAACCGCATCAAAATCCGTTGTGTAGTTTTAAAGATATAAGCAAACATACATACATACATACAGACGCGGGAAGCGGAAAGCGACTTTGCTTTATACTATGTAGTGATTTCAACGTTTACCTGGTACAGATATCGTATCTTTTTACTTAAGTTTAATATACTAGCTGGTCCTGTCAATAATAACCCCAGCACTTATCATTATACATCTATTAGATTAAAATGAATCCCTATTTCCTTTGGTCACGGCAACGCGTGAACGGCTGAACCGATTTTGCTAATTCTTTTTTTGTTGTGATTTTTAGTGTCAGAAGAAAGTTCTTATGGTAAAAAAACCGGCCAAGTGCGAGTCGGGCTCGTGCACGAAGGGTACTGTACCATAAACCATAAAAACGGCAAAAAAATCACGGGAGCCCCCCTTAAATATTTATTTTATTCTGTTTTTAGTATTTGTTGTTATAGCAGCAACATCAATACATAATCTGTGAAAATTTCAACTGTCTAGCTATCACGGTTCATGAGATACAGCCTTGTGACAGATAGACGGACAGACAGACAGACAGACAGACAGACAGACAGACGGACAGCGAAGTCTTAGTAATAGGGTCCCGTTTTTACCCTATAGGTACGGAACCCTAAAAAAGAAGAAATTTGACAGGACAACGTCTGTCGAGACAGCTAGTATTATAAAAAAACTCTTGCTGACCGACTGACTGACTGATTTATAAACTTACAGCTTAAACCACTAGTCCTAAAAACTTGTAATTTGGAGGTTGTTTTTTTTGGTGTGTAGAAAGAAAGGAATTCTCGAAATTCGGGTAGAATTAAGGGGGCGCAGCGAGGGTTTAAGTCGGTTTGAAAATAGTTTTACGCTAACATGTGGGTTTCCATTAGTACATCATAGAGCTTATACATCGAAACACACGTAGTATTTGCACGATTAACGGTTACTTTGATTGTTGCTTCAAAGACAATATAATGAATGACAGCTTATTCTATAATATAAAAATAAGTCGGGTTTTCCTTCCTGACGCTATAACTCCAGAACGCACACACCGATTTCCACGGTTTTGCATTCGTTGAAAGGGTCTCGGGCTCCGTGAGGTTTATAGCAAAGCAAATTCAAGAAAAAATTCAAGAGAAAAGCAGGAAAACAGGAACGGGAACGGGAACTTAACACAGCATTTGTTAATTCTAAAGCGATACGAAGTGCGCCGGGTCAGCTTGTATAAATATAAAGTTTGACATATTTACTAGTAGATGTTTAGAATATATATAATATATATATTCTAAACTTAATTCCACTTATAATGTTCCACTTATAAGTGAATAGTAACCCTCATTTAATTTTTATGAATGAAAATTATTATTATTAAACTTAACTTAAAAAGATGTTATAGAATTAAAACTATCGTGATTGATAGAAATCCAATTAATTCCCAAGTTTCAGCTTGTATTGATAAGGTTTTGAAACAATTCAGCGTCAAACGCCAACAATAAAAGTTAAAACGTGTTAATACACAATATTTCTATTTAAAAGTAGGTATTTCAAAATATAAAGCTCAAATTAATTATTTGTTTTCAACTTTAGTTCTCAGAGAATGTTTACTTTATGCGAGTCTATTTTCGTTTTGTTATTAACTGAAAATAGAACAACTTTACTACGACAAAATAATGGCGTTATTTTAATATAAATAGTTTATTTCTGAACAAGTTAAAATCCTAATCCTAATAATATTATAAATGCGAAAGTTTGTCATAAGGCTGCTATGTTTGTTCCCTAATCAAAAATAAACGTCAAAACGGATTAAGATGACATTGGCTGTAATATGTAGATAAAATATCTGAATAAATAAAGGGGGAACGTATAATCCGAAAAACAACCCCTAATGATAAAAAAACGCAAAAAGAATGATTTTGGTTTAGATGGCGTTGGTTGCACACCTGACATCACAGACTAAAAACATTAAGTCGTCATAGCAACGCAGTTTTGACTAATGATACGCATTCTACCAAAACTCGTAATTTATTTTATCAGTACAAGGTTTGTAGGGAAAAAATTGGAAGCTGCCTAAAATAGATTTTTCCTGTGAATATTACAAAAAAAAATTTACAGAATAACGTTTGTCACAGGTCGCCTAGTAGAAAATAAATGATAACTGCACTGCAGTAGTTTTTTAAATGAGTCACAGCTATCAACGCTCACCTCTTTAAATTAAGTGCAGGTATCAGATATTTAACGAGTACCTATTAGACTGATATTACTCAAAACGGTGAAAAAAAAACATTGTAAGGAAACCAATTAGTATTTTTACAAGCAGCGATAAGCGACAGATTACTATTACTTATGGAATTCTAACTACGGCAACATTTGCATATTTTTATGCCAAAACGTAACGTTTTGACGTACCTCTGACTACCCCCTATAGTCACCTTCAAGGTTCTGAGCGCCTGGAGATATTAGTGGATGTCTGCCGCACTTGGGAATTACAGTTATGATTTATTTCATTTTAATTGTAATTAAATGAAATGGAATGTTCTTTATTGCGAAACAATTAAAAATATGTATGCTACAATAGGCGGTATTATCAAAGATATTTCTTCCAGACGACCTTCTTAAGGTGAGAAGTAAAATTTTTGACATTTTGTATGGGCTGAGTCTACCCGGATAAGACGGAAAAAGTGATAAAACTGCATTATCTCGAAAACCATCAAATTTAAAAAGAAACTGTCTGTAATTTATTTAGCTAGTATGATTATCTAACGAATTATATAAAAATTAACTGTTTAGCTATTCATAGCTTTGATTAAAAACGAAACTAGTATTTTTGAAGAGCCAACATTGGAAAATAAATCTATCGAGAAAAGTTTCACCAATCGTGATTCTGTCTGTAATTTATCTAGATTATATCCTTAAGTTATCTTTGTCATAAAAACAAAACTGTGTGTTTTACGGTTATTGAGAAAAAACGATTCTGCATTCATCAAACACATTAATTACTCGCCTTAACCCAAGACAAAAAACTTAAAGCCATACGACTCTGAAATGTAGAACCGGGTTCACTAATGTTTCACCGACAAACGTTACGCAAATCTTCATTTCAAAACCAACGATTCGTACACTATTCATTCCACAAATATATCATTCCGCAAATGTCTAATTTCGCAACTCAACGAGTTGTATACTATTTATTTCAAAAATGTATCGTTCCGCAAATGCATCGTTTCATAACTCAACGCTTCGATTCATTTTATTTAGCAAACATTTTATTACGCAAATGTATAACATCACAACATTTTACTTCGCATATAATTTATTCTCCAAACATATTTTTTCACAAATGTGTTTTTTTACAAATATATCATTTAATAATAAACAAACGTATAAAAAGACGTACGATACAATGTTTGAAATGATGGTGGAATACGGAGCAGAAAATAACATTGAAATCAAGCCAAAAGTTTGCATATTAGATTTTGAAAAAGCTGCCATAAATAGCTTGAAGTCATATTTTGAGAATGTAATCCTGCACGGCTGTAATTTCCATCTTGGACAAATAATTTACAGGTAAGTTTTAATTCTATACATTTTATTATCTTACTAAATATTAGGAGGTAATCTTAAATGATTAAATTACCTCTAAAGTTAATTACATTAAACTCGTAAAATAACAGCATTTCGGTTCTGGCTGGTTCTTTGCGGCGGGTCACAGTTCTAACCTAACCTAACCGACAGTGTCTTTAGTGGTAGTGATGTTTTTTGATTAGGCACTACATTAATAAAAGCTAGTTGATTCGAAATATTGTGCAATTTATTTTATTTTACCTCAATATTAAACCATGCATATCACATCTTAGTACTAGTAAATTAGCACGTAAATTAAGTTTTTTTTTTTTTTTGTAAAATATGTTTTCGAAAAATTGCATTTGGGAAACGTTGGTTAGCGAAGTGTTGGTTTATGAATTGATATAGTTATGATATGAATTGTTTTTGAAATAATATGTTTTGAACTGAACATTTGCGTGATGAATACTATGCGATTTGAATTACTTATGATGTGATGAGTTATGAAATTAATAGTTTTGTAATAATACGTTTGCCAAGTGAATTATTTATTTAGTGATGTAGTTGTGGAAAGTTGAGATGTGAAACGAAAGGGTTCCGAAACGTTGGTTTTGTAATGAAGAGTTTTGAAACGTTTGTCGGTAAAATGAACGGGTACCGTAGAACCGCTATCAAAACATCGATACATTTTTGTCGCAACACTATGTAGCTTTTCGGCACTTTCAGAGATTTATGAGTGCGTCCAATTTTGCGGTAATCTGTTGTTAGTTGGTGTCGGTTTGTTTTTTTTATGTTTTATGTTAAACTAGGGGCTTTATACTAACGAATGCTTTGTTTCACTAGCGGATGGCAGTCTTTTGTGGATGACGTCTTTTTTGACTGTTTGACAGCAGAAAGGTAATGTTTGATGGATTTGGAAGAGTTTTGCATTATATTACTACAAAGCTCTGCGAGCATACGATTTAAGAGGAGTAATAAATGTTTTTGAAGAATGCAGAATCGTTTTTTCTCAATAACCGCAAAACATACAGTTTTGTTTTTTACGACAAAGATAACTTAAGGATTAAATCTAGATAAATTACAGACAGAAGCACGATTGGTGAAACTTTTCTCGATAGATTTATTTTCTAAAGTTGGCTCTTCAAAAACACCAGTTTAGTTTTTAATCAAAACTATGAATAGCTAAACAGTTCATTTTTATATAATTCGTTAGATAATCACACTAGCTAAATAAATTACAGACGGTTTCTTTTTAAATGACCCAAGTGATTTCAATGAATAAACGATATTTAGATTTAGATTTTTTAAATTTGATGGTTTTCAAGATATTGCAGTTTTAGCACTTTTTCCGTCTTATCCGGGTAAATTCAGCCCATACAAAAAGTCAAAAATTTCAAGTATCGCCTTAAATCAATATATTTTCCAATAGTTTTTATGTTTTAAGAAATATGTAGGTAACTTTGTACAGTACTTTTAATTATTATTCATGTTTGAGCCTTCACCTTGTTCGATCAGCACCACACTGGAGCTCTACATAGCATTAGGGAAAGGATAATTAAAAAAAAGGTAGACCCCAAGCCGTGTTTGTTTCCTGATTTTTCTAGGCTTGGTCGCGTGGAATCGGCGTAGATTCACCTAGTTTCTAAGACGTTTCAAAGTGATCCTTGTGATTTTATTGAAATAAAATAAATTTTGCTTTTTTTTACATTTTAATGATCTTTAGATAACGCAATTGTTTCTTTGTAATATTAATATAATGTATTCGACGTGTTTCAATTTCTTTCTACATCAATGCTTTGATTTAATGAGATCGTTAAAATAAAACAGGCAAATTGGAAACATTATTAGGTACCCAAGACTTTATTGCAGAATTACTTTTTTAGGGTTCCGTACCCAAAGGGTACTTAGTTGGTTAGTTGTGGGAACTCCCTTTACCGCATTTAGACTCAAAATTGCTCCGTTATGCGTGCCCCCCACTACATCAGTCAGGTGAGTCAGCTACATCTGTAGCCAGCCTAGCTCATCCCAGAAGCACAGAAGCTTCCTGGGGTCTTCACAGGCTTCGAGAAGAAACCTCGGGTAACCGAGGATTTGTGTACGTTGCGCTAGTACCCAAAGGGTAAAAACGGGGCCCTATTACTAAGATTTCACTGTCCGTCTGACCGTCTGTCTGTCACATGGCTGTATCTCATGAACTGTGATAGCTAGACAGTTAAAATTTTCACATATTATGTATATCTGTTGTTGCTATAACAACAAATACTAAAAACAGAATAATATAAATATTTAAGGGGGGCTCCCATAAAACACACATGATTTTTTTGCCGTTTTTATAGATAATGGTACGGACACCTTCATGCGCGAGTCCGACTCGCACTTGGCCGGTTTTATCTGTTGTAACATTGCCTTCTATAAAATTAGGGATAAAAATCACACGCCCATCTACTTTATAAATCAAGTATCAAAATTCATCACGTAATCCCATCAAAGGGGAGAGCGAGACGGCAGATTTGGAGTGAAGAGTGCGAGAGAGACGCAAGACGAACTGCAAGTCACTGATTAATATATTTTGTGGGTAATGATACGTCAATCACGAAGATAAAATGATAATTTTATGATCTGAACGTGGCTTAGCGTGATAAATTACCTAATCTTGTAACCACTCGAATGCAACATGATTTTCAATTTTCTAATTTAAATATAAAAGTTAGCGATTTTGCATGAACTGTTAAGGCGCTCCCAGTCGACGATTGTTTTTGTTCGAAACGAAAAAAGAAATACTTGTGAACAAGCCACATCTCCTATTTTATAATGTATAGTATATGTGAATAAAGATGTACCCATCTTTAATCACTTCGATAAATAATCCTACCGACCGCTGCAATGACGACAAACACACGTCGGCGCGTGGTCCGCCTTAGCTTTTCGAATAAATTAATGATATAAATTATGTATAATTACTTATCAAAAATTTATTCTAATAGAAATCTAGATCTACATATTACCTATCTTTAACAATAAATCACAAGTTGATTTTAATAGTAGGTATATAAAATATTTCGATCATAAATTCTAAAACGTATCATTTTGAAATAATATCTTTATCGTGAAAAGTTTCTGCTATTATGTTTTCAGCTTAATAGAAATCTAGGTAGGAACCTGAAGTAATATACTTATTAAAAAAGGAGATGTGGCTTGTTCAGAAGTATTTCTTTTTTCGATTCGAAAAAGAGCAATCTGCGACTTGGAGCCCCTTAAACAAGAATCACTATCGTATCGTCAAAACGACAAAACTGACACTTATTGTGTTGTATAAGTGTCAGTTTTGACATTTGGATGTCCTTTACGATACAATAGCTACTTGTGACTATTTTGCTAAAGAATAAAACATTTTTTTAAAGGCTTTTTTCTCGCCACAAATCATCGACTACATAGCCTAATAGACGCCTAATGGCTTCATTTCTTCAAACAAACAACTCTGTCAAGTTAGTGAGGTACGGGGAGAGTGGGAAAAAATGTATTCTGATTGGCCGATTCAAGATGACGTGATTCACTAGGGATGGAAAGTGTTGTCATGAGTTGTCGATAGCAGTCAGAGGCACGTCCAAATATTATATTTGGCACATACCCACATTTTGCAGTAGTTAGCAGTCCATACGTGACAGGTTGCAAGCCCATCGCCGCTTATAAAAATACTAACTACTGGTTTCCTCACGATACGATGTTTTCTTTCACCGTTTTAAACACGTGTTTTTGATCTATATATATTATATATGTATAAAAATCAATTGCTGTTCGTTAGTCTCGCTAAAACTCGAGAACGGCTAAACGAATTTATTTTATCTTGGTCTTGAAATGTTCGTGGAGGTCTATGTCTATCTCGGTCCCTTTTCTTTTTCCCATACAAAAGTTAAAAAAACGTAGAGTCGAACGCGAACGCGAACGCGAACGGGAACTTAAGACAACATTTGTTAATTCTAAAGCGATAATATTATAAATGCGAATAGCAAATAGGTTACTTTCATGTAGGTACAACGCGAGCGAAGCCGCGGACGGAAGCTAGTTGGCAATAAGTAGTTTTACTAGTTAGGTCCAACTGTTGTTGTTACTACTATGTAGGTTTATCGATCATCAATTATTGAGTAGTGGTACAACACTATTGACTTTCGACAAGGAAAATAACCAGTGTAACTTGAGCTTGTGGTAATGGCTTTTTAGCATAAACAGACGAGATGTGCACGGGTCAAGGAAGTGGTCGGTACTACTGCAGGTTTGACGCGCGGTATTTTTTATCGGCCGTATAAGCCTGATGTTTTGGATGACAGTGTTCGCCTTGCATGCGGTGTCTTCTGGGCTATGTAGTCGATGCCACAAATATTCGAAATAATTGTTCATTTATTATCAAAACAATGTTACAAGCAGACAGTTGAAAGTTTGACCGTGTCCAATCATGTTGGGTCAAGAAATCTGATGACCCTCGTATTCAAGAACGACACCATGAGAACACGCACCCACAGTGGACGAAATATTTTTTCATAAACATCACTTTATGTGTTGTTATGGCGCACGCTACTGTATGCCTTTAGAGCTCAACTTTGGCTAGAGGCACACGACAATGTGCCTCTAGTCACACTATGCAGTGTCGCACAACACATTAAGTGATATTTATGAAAAAAGATTTCGTCCACTGTGGGTGAGTGTTCTCATAGTGTCGTTCTTGAATACGAGGGTTAGGATGGTAATTTTGTTCACGACTGTACTATGCAAAGATTATGCACCAAAACTTGGGAGTTTCCGAAATTAACGTTTTAAATAAGTGCCTCATAACAAAGTCAGAGTTAAATTACATACAATCAGTTGCCAAGTTCTTACTTTGTTGGGTTTAATCAAGTCTGTGATATAATAAACTTAAGTTGGCACCTAAGGAAGGATTTTGGGTGTTAAGTTGCAACTTAATATATGTATACAAGTCTTAATAAGTATGTGTGGGTTAACATTGTAAGATAAAGTGAAATAAAAACCAGCCAAGTGCGAGTCGGACTCGCGCACGAAGGGTTCCGTACCATTATCTACATATAAAAAAAACTAAAATATAAAAAATACTACTTAAATATTTATTTTATTCTGTTTTTAGTATTTGTTGTTATAGCGACAACGAAAATACATCATCTGTGAAAATTTCAACTGTCTAGCTACCACGGTTCATGAGATACAGCCCTGTGACAGACAAACGGACAGCGAAGTCTTAGTAATAGGGTCCCGTTTTTAACCTTTGGGTACGGAACCCTAAAAAGTGTAATAAGTTGATATCGGAATAAGTAGAGCTGCTTTTAAAATTTGTGCTAAAGTTATTTTTTTATGGTTGTACGGTACGTACTTGGTTAGTAGTTTTAATTATTATTCTTGTTTGAGCCTTCACCTTGTTAGATAGGCACTACACTGGAGCTCTACATAGCATTAAGAAAAGGATCATTAAAAAAAAAGGTAGACCCCAAGCCGTGTTTGTTGCCTGATTCTTCTAGGCTTGGTCGCGAGGAATCGGCGTAGCTTCACCTAGGTCCTAAGACGTTATAAATCATTTTTAACACATTTTTGTCATCTCAGTTGGTTGTAGCTCTGCTCTCGAAAACTGAGCTGTGAAGTTATTTTGTAGAGTCAAATTATAATAAAAATACTTACAGTTAACATCAATGGAGACACTTTCCGATAAAGGAGGGATTGAGGGGTCCGTGACAGCCTGAAAAAATACAATAGGTTATATATTTAGACAGTAAGTTTACAGTCAGTCAGCCAATAACTCGAATTTGATCGATCTTCTGAAATACGGGCCATGAAAAGCGAAGCAGGGACCGTACCACAAGCTTCAAAGTAATATCAAAACAATATTACTCATTATTGACTGGCCTCGCAGCTCAGTTCGTAGTAATTCTGCTTTCCGCGCTGTAGTTTGTGGGTTTGATCCTCATCCAGGACATACATTTATGTGATGAACATAGATGTTTATTTTGTCTGGAACTCTGGGTGTTATAATGAGTACCTGGATGACCGAGCTTTGCTCTGTATTTTATAGCCTGAAAACACGGATAAAACGACGTTATCTAAAAATGAAACCTAGCTAGATCGATTTATCGCCTCCGAATCCCCTCTGCATACTAAATTTCATGAAAATCTTTGGAGCTGTTTCCGAGATGCAGATTATATACAAGAATTGCTAGTTTAAAGGTATTCGATAGATTAGATCGATAGATAGATAATTAAGAAAGTATTTAAATAAGTATTGCTACAGTTATCTGGTTTCCATAGTACAAGCTTTGCCTAGTTCGGGGCTCGTTTATTTCAAAACGTAACGCCTTATTTACATTTAGCTCACTTCGACTGCAATAAGCATGTATTTTTAAAGCGCGAATGTAATGATTTGACCCATTTACATATCCTCACTACTCTCAAGGCTCACTTCTGCGCTCACTGCCGCGGATGTGGGCTAAATGTAAATGAAGCATAAATATGTCCGCTCCGCTCTGTTGTGGCTGATCCATAGCTCTAAGAGCTAGGGGTCTACTCTCGAGAACGATATATTGCGACAAATTTCACGTTTTCGACTATATTTTGATAGAAACGACATTACTTTTCAATAGACAAAGAGGAGGTCCTCAATTCAACCCGATTTTTGTTTTTATGTTACCGAGCATATAAATTTACCTGGTGATTCGATTTAGATGATTTTTGATTTTCTATTGTGTAGAAAATAATCCAAAGTTGGTCCCATGTAGAACAAATAGTTCCTTTATAAAACTTAACAAATAAAAATAACATCCCCACTTTACATGTATAGGAGGTACCCTTAAAGATTTTATTCTACCACTTTGTTTGCTTGACTCATATGTACATTCATGCCAAATTACAGCTTTCTAGCACTAATAGTCTCTGAGCTAAGCTGCGGACAGACGGACGGACATAGCGAAAATATAAGGGTTTCTTGTTGACTCGTAACCCTAAAAACGAATATCGTTGATCGAAACATTTTCATCGAAATTTAGGTTTTCAAACGTCTATTAATATTGCAGTGGCAGAATAAATGATTTTTCTTTCTTTCTTTCTTATTTCTCTTTCTTTCTTTGTGTGGGATGTCGCCACGGCAACGTATCGCCACTGCATCGAATGACCTGGCTCTACGCCAGCCATACCAGAATTAACTGAGCTAAACCGACATGATAAAATCTACCGCTAAGGTCAAATAAGACCATCTAATTTTCACAGAACACGACCTCATTACGGATAGAGTTGAATTGGGACATTTTTGGCGCTTTCAGCTAAATACAGAACAGTTTAAGCTAGGATATCAGAAGCTCCGGCTAATACTATTTGGTTAATGAAACTGTACTTTTGAAATAAAACAGGATAAGTGCGAATCGGCCTCGCGCACGAAGGGTTACGTACCATTATCTATAAACAACGGCAAAAAAACACGTTTGTTGTATTAGAGCCCCAATTAAATATTTTATTTATTCTGTTTTTAGTATTTGTTGTTATAGCAGCAACAGAAATACATAATCTGGGAAAATGTCAACTGTCTAGTTATCACGGTTCATGAGATACAGCCCTGTGACAGACAGACGGACAGACGGACAGCGAAGTCTTAGTAATAAGGTCCCGTTTTTACCCTTTGGGTTTTTACCCTTTTAACCCTAAAAAAATGAGTATCCAGTTGACTCCAATCAAGAACAGACAAGTTGTGGTAGCTTCCTTCCGAGGTCTTATTTTTTTTTTAAAAGCTTTTAATTATCACTATTCGTATTATGTTGTCAAGCAAACCATTTTTCGACCATTTGTTGGTATCCCGATTTAGCAGAAATGTTGAATGCACCTTTAGTTCTGGTGGCCCAAACAACAAACGTGTTATTTTGCCGTTTTTTATAGACAATGGTACGGAACCCTTCATGCGCGAGTCCGACTCGCGATTAGCCGGTTTTTTTTAATGTTTTTAAACGGTTCATATACTCGGCAAGACCATAGGGGAAGTTGGTCTAGTTTGGGGTCGCTCAAGTATAGGAGATAGTATGTTACCTGACAAGTGACATCAGTCCCGTAGTCGGATCTCTGCAGCTTGAACTCCACAACGGCTCTTGCCTCCGAGTTAGCGAGAAGCGCGTGAGACTTCCACCACGAGACGCGAGCTATTGGACGACCTGTGGACAAAATGACATAGATTGTATATATATATAAATACAAGCTGCTCGCCCGGATTCGCACGGGTGGTACCAAGAAAGTAGCCTACGTGTTATTCTGATGTATAAGCTATATTACTGTAAAGTTTCATTTTATTCCGTTCAGTAGTTTTTGCGTGAAAGTGTAACAAACACACACAACCACTCACAAACCTTCGCATTTAAATAAATAAATATAAATATTGGCGGACTTTACACACAGCGCCATCTAGCCCCAAACTAAGCAATGCTTGTACTATGGGAACCAGATAACTGAATACTTGTTTACTTTTTTTTTGTAAATACATACATATTATACATAGTAACACCCAGACACAGAACAAACATCTATGTTCATCACACAAATATTTGCCCTGGGTGGGGTTCGACCCACAACCTACAGCGCAGAAGGCAGAGTTACTACCAACTGAGCTGTGAAGCCGGTATTTATAATATAAGTAGGATTATTCCACCTATGACAAACTAGGTAGCTATCTAGCTATCCGAAAGCACAATAAATCGTCCACAATCCCAGTTTAAGCCGGTACAAATCGCAGTCCCACGTATTTTACACAAAGCTGAAACTGAAAATGAAAGGATTAAAAAATATACGTATAAATTATATTTTTGTTGTAATAATGATGACTACTTACAATGTTTTTACACAAGTAAGGTTATTTATGACATTTGAACGTTATACCAAGGTAATTATGACAATACATCAATATATGTATATATATATTTTTATATATTTATGTATATTATATATTTCTGATCATATTATATGTTTGTATGTTTTTTTTTAGTATTTATTTAAAGTATTTATTCTTCGATTATTATTAAATACTGTTTTTAGTGCACCCCGACCAATCTTCCATTCATCTTTATATTCACTCCATCCCAAGGTTGTCTGGAAGAGATCGCTTTTTAGCGATAAGACCGCCCATTGTACAGTTTGTTCTAGTTTAAGTTTCTTTCGTTGTTATTTATTTGTTTTATGGTGTACTTAAAGCATTTTCATTCATTCATTCATTCATACATCAATAATATTGAATGATGACTTCACTAATATTGTCCTGTTTGGCTTTACTACTGCAAAATGTAGGCATGCACTAAATTTAATTTTTGAACTACCCTCTTAAGGCATATTCAAGGATCTAAGCGACTGGAGATCTGAGAGGATGTCTACCTTATCTGGAGATTACAGTCGTAATCGAATTTCTAGTTGGATTTATTTCGCCCATAAAGTAGCACTTAGATACGAGTCTATACTAGGGGACATTTTGTCCCGCAAAACTATGTACGTAACGTAGACAGCGTCCCGCAATATTTTACGTGACGCGGGGCACCTTTAGAAGGCAGAGTTACTACCAACTAAGCTGTGAGGCCAGTCAACATTAGAAAAGGAAAGTGGGTCAAAGTCGACCACACACTCCAACTAAAAAAGCTTTTTATAGGAAGTACAACAATAGGTACCTATAACGCGAACAATTCTGAATGGGAACAAAAAAACGTGTTAAAACAAAGCCCGCCCGTGGGATGGATGACCCTTATCAAGGGTTTGAAGTGGGCCAAGTTATAAGCGGAAGCGGGACTATCTGCTGGATTATTTTTGTGTCTGATATATTGATGTATCTGGGTGTTAGAATGTATTTACAAAAAAAAAGTATATAAGCATTCTATCAGTTATCTAGTTCCCATTGTACAAGTTTTGCTTATTTTAAGGCAAGATGGTGTTGCGTGAAATGTTTACCAATATTTATTTATATAAAACTGTCTTCGCAGGGGTGTAATAATCTATACTAATATTATAAAGAGGAAAGATTTGATTGTTTGTTTGTTTGCATCGAATAGGCTCCGAAACTACTGGACCGATTTTATTCTTTCACCATTAGAATCCTACATTATCCCTGATGAACATAGGTTATAGAATATTTTTAAAATGTTAGGGATCCGTATGAAAAATTCGATAATGTAACCCAACGTGTGAAAAAAAATCCAAAAACAATCCTTATATCGCGTTTGCTGCGGAAATTATTGACCATAGAAGAAAGAAATGTATTACAGTTTTATAGAAAACATGCGATAATGTCATGGAAACTTCGATAATGTAACCCAACGTGGGAAAAAAATAGCAAAAAATTCCTTATTATCGCGTACGCTGCAAAAATTATTGACAATAAAGCAAAGTGATATTCTACAGTTTTATAGAGGACATCAATATCTACAAAAAAAACATAATACTAGTCAACTTTAGGGATCCTTATGAAAAATTCGATAATGTAACCTAAGGTGTAAAACAATTACCCACAAATTCAGTATTACACCCGTGCGACGCGGGGGCGGACTGCTAGTGAAGAATATAGGCAAATTTAAGATACCAGTTATTTTACATTATTGCAATTTTTGTGGAGATCTCGTGTTACTCGCCGATAATGATCATAAATTTGCATAGAACAAACTATAAGCGCATGGCTGAGATATGAACCCACGTCCTTCAAAAGCGGATACACCTGGCACTGGGCCGTTAATATCCCGCCACCGCTCTTGAGCTGACCCAACGCCAAATATGAGCGTGAATCGGGCATTTTTACTAAACATCCCTTAGAACCACAACCCCCATGATAGGGGTTAACTGCTTTCAAAAACAACTGATTAAATGGAATAACACGCGTCGACACAACCTGGGCTGTTGGGGTTGTATTGTGAATTAATTCTGTGTTCTGAATTCATTTTTGAATTTTAAATTGCGTTTGAATTGTGCTATTCACACGATTTTTTTGTTCTTGTACTGGATTTATTAATAAGCATTTCATTTTTCTGTATCTAACTGTAGTATTTATAGTTAGGTCCTAACTACTAAGTTCATGTTACAAACTAACAGTAAACTAATAAACTAATAAAGAAATATATATTTAATACTACGTTTACTCAATACTATACGTTTTCAAGGCATTAATGGTGCACATACCTAAATTATGTTCAATTCTTAAAGGATTAAACGAAATTTAAGTATTAGGGTTTGTATGTAATGTTTCTAATCGATAATTAAAGTACTCAAATCAAATCACGTGATCAAATCCGTAAAAGGAAAACGTCGCGAAAAACCTAGTATGTGTATCTTGTGATTTTAAGTGGTGAAAACTTAAAACCTGAGGCCGTACCACAAAGCTAAAAAGTAATATTTAAACAATACTACTCATGGTGCAAAAATTACTACGCAATACTAACGAGTATAGCGTTGTCACTTTCGCATGATTATAATATTACTTAAGGAGCTTAAGGCGTTATGTATAATCACTTCTGGGATGATAGAATGATAACTGAAAAATGAGGGCAAGTGTGAACATCAAGAAGCATTGGGATGTGGTCTAAACACACCATGTATCTTTCTACCCCGCCCTCCCCTCCCCTGTGACGTCACTTACCTCCAACAGCGACGCAGGTAAGGTTGACATCGGACCCTTCATCGTAAGGGCCGAGGATGCCGCCCACCACCTCATTCCCTTCGTGGTTCAGGATTATCAGCCGGTCTGGTGGTACTGCAAAGAAAAAACTGCTGTTATCGTGCTCATACATAAAATACTAGCCGACCCGTGACAGACGTTGTCCTGTCAAATGTTTATAGTGATGTCAGATTTGTTGCACACCAGCGCCATCTATATAGAAATTATCCCATTCGCGTTTTTTATCGTTTTGAAGATGTTTTTCATATTTTAAAGTAGTCTTTATTCGGGCATTATATCTACATTTACAGCAAATTTCAACTTAATCCGTTTTTCATACAAACTCACAAACTTTCACATCACTACATAGATAGTATAAAGCAAAGTCGCTTTCCGCTTCCCGCGTCTGTATGTCTGTATGTATGTTTGCTTATATCTTTAAAACTACACAACGGATTTTGATGCGGTTTTTTTAATAAACAGAGTAATTCAAGAGGAAGGTTTATATGTATAATACATGCATAATATAGTAGAGAAACACTGATAATTTTAGAGGATTCTAATGTGATGTCGTAAATAAACACATTTTTTTGCGCTTACATTGCAAATGCTGGCTGAACCCCACGAGATATATCAAAATAATGTACTACAGTATTGTACACCTTAAAAACGTCTACAAAAAAGTCAACGATGGTATTAGAAATGTCTTACGCACAGCGAAGCGGGCACGGGTCAGCTAGTTTATAATATTATTAGGATGAGGATAATCATAGTCACCAAATTTATGATGAAACTTGGATTGATGATCAGAGTGGGTTATGTATGTGGTTTGTTTATGAAACTAATAAAATAAACGGTAGACATTTTCTAAGATCATCAAGCGCTTAGATTCTTTAGGATGTCTAAAAGGGTCAGTCGGAGAGTCATTAATACTTACCCCTCATTTTGCAGTGCAATCATTTCATACTTTGACAAGTTGTAAACCCTTCACCGCTTCTAAGAATACAAGTACTTAATTTGTTTCCTCACGATGTTTCCGTTTTGAAGCACGGCCAAGATTCTAATTTACGACATTCGGATTAAAAGTCGAGTTACTTCCTGCACGGCTAACATGAAACTTAAGTTTATGATAAAACTTAGTTTGGTGATGAAGTTTATTAGGATAGTAAAACCTTGAACGGTGATGAAACTTAGGTTAGCGATGGAAATTAGCGGCGTAATAATAGTAATATATCATTTATAAATAATTTTAACTATAAATACAGCTAATTACCACGTTTTTTTCTGTATTGCTGTCGTTTCGAGACAATTCATATGCTCTTCATCATCAGTATTCGCCGATCTACCGTTGATCGCGACCGCGGGCGATGCTCATGATGAAGAGCTTCTGAATTGTCACAAAACAACAGCAATGCAAAGAAAACGTGGTAATTAGCCGTATTTATAGTTAAAACTAGCTGACCCGTGCCCGCTTCGCTGTGCGTAAGACATTTCTAATACCATCGTGGACTTTTTTGTAGACGTTTTTAAGGTGTACAATTATTTACGACATCACATTAGAAACCTCTAAAATTATCAGTGTTTCTCTGCTATATTATGCATGTATTATACATATAAACCTTCCTCTTGAATCACTCTATTTATTAAAAAAAACCGCATCAAAATCCGTTGTGTAGTTTTAAAGATATAAGCAAACATACATACATACAGACGCGGGAAGCGGAAAGCGACTTTGCTTTATACTATGTAGTGATAAATCATCATTGTAGTGTATTACGGTACATTAAAGTGATGACGTTAGCGAGGCTAGCCGAGTGGATACAACCTAACGTTCATCGTATCACTCAAGCCGAGGCCTGCACGCGAAGCGGACACGTCTGATGGTTATATCATTCGAGATGTTTTATTTGATACCCAAGCAAACTGTACAATCATCATCATCATTGCTAGGTGTGTCCTAAATAATTAAGCATCATTACTGTTACTTACTGAGCACAGTGAGGTTTAATCTCGTGTTTTTCGTCGGAGACTTGATAAAATCAGCTCTACATCGATATTGTCCGCTGTCTTCAGGCCTGAAAACAAAATAAATAATCCACATTAAGGGGCTCCCAGTCGCTGATTGCTCTTTTTCGAAACGAAAAAAGAAATACTTCAGAACAAGCCACATCTCCTATTTTTATAAGTATATTACTTCAGGTTCCTACCTAGATTTCTATTAAGCTGAAAACATAATAGCAGAAACTTTTGACGATAAAGATATTATTTCAAAATGATACGTTTTAGAATTTATGATCGAAATATTTTATATACCTACTGTTTATTCTTTCGTGAATAACTGAGGTTTATTTGTATTTTGACAAATGAAATGCTATTTAGTACAATTAGGATTTTAATAATTTGGACTAATATAATTATATACAATCGAAGTGTGTTCTACAAGGGCGGTGAAAGTAATGACGTATATCTGCAGTAACCAGCCATACCAGGCATATTTAATTGGCAAGTTAATACCAAGTAGACATTGCGAATATAATTTTAGTAGGCGCTGCAACATCCTGCCTCCGTTGAAAAGCCTGGTTTTCAACTTTAACTATCGACTTCTTCATTTGTAAGAGGACAGAGACGAACGAGTGCTCTTCGTACACAGCCTTTTGTTGTGGTGACGTCAGCAACGCGATTGATCCCGTCATGTCCCGTGTACAATCTGGATACTCTTCCGAGACGCCAACTTAGAGCAGGAACATGGTCTTCGTGGAGTAAAACGAGATCCCCGACGTTGAGACTAGCATTGTTGATATTCCACTTCCTCCGGACTTGCAATTCGGCGATGTACTCTTTCTGCCACCTTTGCCAAAAATGTTGTCGCAGCTTTTCTACCCGAGCATATCGTTGGAGATTGCCTTCTTTGGCTTCTAGCAGTTTTTGAGATGGCATTGCAGTCAGCTGTCTACCAATTAGAAAGTGCCCTGGGGAAAGGAAAAGGAAATCGTTTGGTGAGGAAGAGAGAGGACACAATGGACGACTATTTAGGATAGCCTCCACTTGCGTAAACAAAGTACCTATCTCTTCAAATGTTAAATTAGTATTTCCCATTATTCTACGAATATGGTATTTCGCGGATTTTACGCCGGCTTCCCAGATACCGCCGAAATGAGGAGCGTAGCTTGGTGAGAAAATAAAATTGATGCCTTCCTGAGATGCAAAGTTAGATAGAGATTCTGAATTTAGTTTTAAAAAGGTACCTAGCTCTTTCGCGGACGCAGTGAAGTTACCTCCGTTATCACTGAAAATCTCAATGGGCTTTCCCCTACGTGCTACAAACCTACGGAGAGACATCATAAACGCATTTTTAGATAGGTCAGACACGGCTTCTAGGTGGATACATTTATATCTCAAGCACACAAAAAGACACAGATATGCCTTCTGCAATCTGGCACCACGACCTCTTTTATTAAGAATGTGAAAGGGACCAGCGAAGTCCACTCCTACAGAAATAAAGGGGAAATCGGGATTAATTCGTTGTGAGGGTAAATCTCCCATTTTGGGCTGCAAGACTTTACCCTGCACACGTTTACATCGAACACATCGATGGACAATTTGGCGAGCGAGGCGACGCCCGTTGATGGGCCAAACAGACTGACGAACTGATGCTAGAAGTAGCTGTGGCCCAGCATGAAAATTACGTAGGTGTTCTCGCTCAAATAGCAATTTAGTTAGATGATGGGACGAATCGAGAACAATGGGGTGCTTATTTTCGTATGCATAGTTCGATGAATCGATTCTACCACCAACTCTTATTAAATTATTGTCATCCAAAAATGGTGACATAGATAACAATTTAGATTTAGGATTTAGTAAGCAGTCTTTAGACAGCATTTTATATTCATCAGGGAATGATTCCCTTTGAGCAAAAAAGCATAAATGATTAAAAGAATCGTTTAACTCCCTAACAGATAAATGACCTGATAATTTTGATTTTGGATTTTTTAGATTATTTAAGAACCTTTTGACATATGCGAACGATCTTTCGAGCTTAGTTAATTTAGAAAACTTGTTGAAATGAATTACAGGCTCAATGGCAGATAAAGAAAGAGGTAATGATTTGAATTCGGGTAAACCCTGACAACTAGGCGTAGGTAAGGTGGGCCACTCGGACTCATCAAAATTTAGAAAATTAGGACCAGACCACCACAACTCTAAATCACGAAGTTGACTGGCATTTACTCCTCTGGAGATCATGTCAGCAGGATTCACATCAGTCGGTACATAGCGCCATGAGGATTGAGCTGAAATTTCAATTATTTCGCAGACTCTATTAGCCACAAACGTTTTTAATTTACTTGCGTCACTGGTGAACCACGAAAGTACTACACTAGAGTCACACCAGTGCACGATTCTAGAAGGTTTGTGTCTGATGGAGTCGACCACGCTCTTTGAAAGCCTGGCGGCGAGTAATGCAGCGCAGAGCTCCAAGCGGGGAATAGTAGTAGGTTTAAGCGGACTTACTTTAGATTTAGCACACAAGAGGTTGACCCTAACATCATTATTGTTATCAATCGTTCGCATGTAAACACACGCACCATAAGCACACTGCGATGCATCGCTAAAAACGTGCATTTCAATGCTCTTTGGTGATTGGCAGAGAACCTTTCGTGGGATCTGCAAGGTAGAAAGCGAAGGTAAATTATTGATGAACTCCATCCAAGATTCCTGAATAGATTGAGGAACAGGCTCATCCCACTCAATTTTTTGTTGCCATAACTTTTGTAGCATCATTTTAGGCTGTATTATGCAGGGACTAAGCAGGCCAAGAGGATCAAAAATCTTGAAAGAGTTCGATAATATAAGACGTTTAGTTATTGTTGTTCCTTTATGAGGCATTTCGAATGGAAAATGTAATGAATCACTAGTGGGATTCCATCCAAGACCTAGAGTGCTGGTGGACTCACTGAGATAAAGTGATTCATCATTACTTGTAATAATTTTGTTGAGCAACTGTGGAGCATTTGTTTTAAATTTACGTAAGGTGAAGCATGCAGATTTTAGACTATCAGTTACTGAATTTAGAATGAATTGTAGCTGCTTCTCATCGTCACATCCTGTATATAAATCATCGACATAAAAATCATGCTGTATTATAGTTTTAATCAATGGATCCTCACATTCTTCTCCCACCTGCCAGAGACATCTTGTGCTTAAATAGCTCGCACTTGCGGTACCGTAAGTGAGAGTATTTAGCTGTAATGTTTTTAGAGGCATTGACTCTTCTTCCCTCCACAGAATGAGCTGCAAATTTCGATCTCTATTTTTAGCGATTTTAATTTGACGATAAAATTTGTTAATATCTCCAGTAAGTACATATTGATATTGTCGAGCTCGAACTAAAATGGAAAAAAGAGAGTCTTGAACATGAGGGCCTTTTAGCAAAATATCATTCACTGAATAACCCGAAGAGGTGGGTTCGGAACCATTGAACACAACGCGTAGTTTTGTCGATTCACTGCATTCTTTTATTACAGCATGGTGACATAAAAAATATGAAGATTCTGGCCTTGTGACGGGTGATTCAGATAAATGCCCCAATTCAGCATATTCGCAAATAAAATCGACGTATTTAGATTTTAGATCAGGATTTTTTTGAAAACGCTTTTCTAAATATAAAAATCGCTTTTTCGCCAGGACATACGAATCGCCCAGGCAGTCAGGAGAATCCTTTAGTGGTAACTCTACGCAGAATCTGCCTGACTCTAATCGAGAAGTAGTAGAGTTAAAAAGCTCTTCGCACTTCGTATCATCCGGGCTCAAAAAGGACTTCTGAGGTAGCTCTTCAAGCGACCAGAATTTGATTAGCATTTCGTGTAAATTATCATTTTGTATACCATCTGAAATAATTGAATGATTACAGTGGATATTATTCTGAGATTTGGATTTGGATTTGGAGTTGTAAATAGGGCCGGCTATCAACCAGCCAAATTTAGAAGATCTGAGTTTTGGTTTGTTGGGACCTAATGAACGCTGATCACAGCCAAGGATTTCCCAAAAAATATCTGCACCAATCAACATATCAATCGGTGCAGGCTGGTCGAAATTTGGATCGGCCAGTCTTATGGTTTGTGGTATCTTTAGATTCTTGATGTCAATTGGAGATTTTGGAATTTCTCCTGTCAATTCATCTAGAACAAAACATGACAAGGTCACGCTGTATGGGGTATTCATTGAATTAAGCCGAGCGACACAACTTTGAGTCACACTTGTGTTGCAATTATTGCCTATACCGATTACATTAATCGTATCTATCGTTTTTGTTTTTAAACCTAATCTATTTTGTAGCCTTTTAGTTACGAATGACGATTGGCTGCCGCAGTCTAACAACGCGCGCACCTTTTCGCATTGATTCGTATTTGGATTTTGAACCTCAATAATAGCTGTTGATAAAACTACCTGGCGATCAACCATATTAGTATCGCATTCTCTAGAAAAGTTTACGACTGTTTGTTGCGATTGAGCTGGTGGGTGTAAAAGCGAGTTATGCCGATCTTTGCAGCCACGCTCCCGACAAGGTCCCATACGGCAATCGCTTTCTGGATGGCCCTGTCTAAGACAATTCACACATAATTTGTACTTACTTACGTCAGCCATTCGCTCTTGGATATTTTTTGCCTTATATGTAGGACAGTCATAAATCTTATGATTACCACTGCAAATGATGCAGACAAAGGTACTTGTGCTTTGATTAGCACTTGTAAATGATTTTGTTTGATTATGATTTGGGCGATATTGGTGATTATTGTTGGAGCGATTTTGATGATTATAGTTGGATGGTGATGGTTGTGTTTGACTGGATGAATTAGGCTTATTATTGTTATTATTTATTTTATTATTGTTATCGTATTTAGTCCTATTTAAAGCCTCAATGACGTCCGCGCGATCAGTTAAAAACTTATTAAAGTTTTCCAAAGTGGGTATGTCAGCGAGACTATTACGCATCTCTTCCCATTTTTCAAGAGAACGGTTATCCAACTTTGAGGACAACATGTAAATAATAAGAATGTCCCAATGAGTAGTGGGTTGACCAAGGCTTGATAAAGCTCGTAGATTCTTAGTTACATGGTCAACGAAGAACCGCAAAGATTTCTCAGACTCGCGAGTTATGGGCTGAATGTTAAACAATGATTTAAGATGATGATTCACCAATAACCTCTTATTGTCATATCGCTCCAACAGCAAACTCCAAGCAGTGGCGTAGTTGTCTGAGGAGACTTCCAAATTAGAGATTATACGAGCCGAGTCACCCTCAAGATACGAAATCAAGTAATGAAATCTTTGGATTGAAGATAGACGTTCATTTTTGTGCACTAGAGACGTAAACGTATCGCGAAACTCCAGCCAGCGGAAGTAAGAACCATCGAATTTAGCTATTTCAATTTTTGGCAATTTTATACCTAATTCCTGATGATCGTGACCCCAATTAGCGCGGGAGTCTCTTCGAGAAAGCTCCAAGTTTTGTTTATTTTGATTGAGTAAATCTTTAGCAATAGCTATTAGTCTTATTATATCACGCTCAATGAGGTCCCGTGCATCAATTTCCACATCAATACAATCAGGATTCAAAATTTCTAACTCACTTTGCACCTCTTCGAATTTAGATGACAATATCTCAAATTTACCAAGTTTAAGAGTTAATTCAGCAAATTCTAAATGCTCTAAATCATTATTTTTAGCAATTATCTCATCTAAATACTTCTTAAACTTGGTAATTTGACCCTTTATTGAGCTTCGTCTCAGCGTTAACATTTTTAATTTATCTATTTTTTCTGTCATTTTATCGTATTTTAAAAGTTGTCTTACGTTAGTAAACTAGGTATAATAAATTTAGATAATATTTACGTAGTTTAATTTACCAAAACAACTAGACCAAGCTCAAAATAGGTAAGAGATATTTAGATAACAATAAAATGTTTTATTCTCACGCTCCTTATCTGGCGAAGTCAACAGCAGTAGGTATCTTACGGAAGCCAGCTTGCCTAGCAGTAACTCATAAACAGCTGATCGCCTTTGTTCGCAGCTATTAGCACTGATAGCTAAGTTATTTCAAGTTCACTGTCGTGTTATGCGCCTGCGCAAGCCAAGCGCAAACCTGGAATCATTTATTCAAATCACGTAAATTTTCGTACAATACTGTTGCATAGGATTCAATTAAAGAATGAACCAAATAATTTGTTTACAAGTTACACCAATAGCCAAGTAGGTAGGTACCTAATGAGTTTATATTAACGTTAATTTAGCAAAACCAAGTTATCAGTTTTATTTAGTAGGTATTGATTGCAAGTGGAGGAATGCTAGATCATAAATTAATAATCGTATTATTTGTACAACTTTATAGGGTTTGTTTTAAGATATTTTGTAAGGAAAGTAGGTTTATTTAGTAGTATAAGTTGGTCAATTTAGAATACACTTTAGTGGTGCATTTTATTTTTGTAATTTAGATAAGTATGAATCTTTAGCAATGATTCCGACCTTATTGATACTTAGGTAAGATAAATAGTTTATAAGTTAATGTATTTTCCTAGTGGATAATTATTAATTACTTAGGCTTTAGATACATTATAGGTAGATAGGTTACACAATTACACATATAGTTTAAGATTTCGACTTTGTTTTATTTTGTATGCTATTTCGTAATGTAATTGATTTATTTTTATAAAGGTATAGATATTTATATATGTAGATAGCTACTTACGTGTTTAGGCACGCATTGTTGATGTAGAATGATTACTTTCACATTTAATTTAGGTAAGATGATGAGGATATTGGAAATGTTGTAGGATAGAATAAAGGATGGGCACTTAGCTTTCATGGGATTGTTCCTGCAGGAGTGAAGCTTTGATTCTCCACTAGACCATCGCACAGTACTTAGTTTTAATCCAAGTTCAAAATGTCCACGGTGTCCATGTTCTTCCCAAGAATAAGGTAAAATTTTCGAATGTGGTTTCGTAGCATCCAGGTTTTCCAGGCCAAAGGGGGTGACACAACCAGTAGATGAGTGAGTTTCCAGAAATCCGCTATAATTGTAGATGGTATTTTGGATCCAGGCAGTGATATTTCTTGTGGAAAATTCCCTCGAATACTTCGCCGGCCGGTCGATGGGCACGTTCAAGATGGTGGATGGATGCCACGAGAACTTTTTCAATTGCAGCTTGTGTCCTGTCACGGTCGCCAATGTTTATTCTTTCGTGAATAACTGAGGTTTATTTGTATTTTGACAAATGAAATGCTATTTAGTACAATTAGGATTTTAATAATTTGGACTAATATAATTATATACAATCGAAGTGTGTTCTACAAGGGCGGTGAAAGTAATGACGTATATCTGCAGTAACCAGCCATACCAGGCATATTTAATTGGCAAGTTAATACCAAGTAGACATTGCGAATATAATTTTAGTAGGCGCTGCAACACCTACTATTAAAATCAACTTGTGATTTATTGTTAAAGATAGGTAATATGTAGATCTAGATTTCTATTAGGATAGATTTTTGATAAGTAATTATACATAATTTATATCATTAATTTATTCGAAAAGCTAAGGCGGACCACGCGCGGACGTGTGTTTGTCATCATTGCAGCGGTCGGTAGGATTATTTATCGAAGTGATTAAAGATGGGTACATCTTTATTCACATATACTATATATTATAAAATAGGAGATGTGGCTTGTTCACAAGTATTTCTTTTTTCGTTTCGAACAAAAATAATCGTCGACTGGCAGCGTCTTAAGTCCTGACATTGCACAGCCTAAACTATTCGACAACAGAAATACATCATCGGTAAAAATTTCAACTACTTATCTAGCTATTGCGGTTCATGAGATACAGCCCTGTGACAGACAGACGGACAGCGAAGTAAAGATAAAGATAAAGATAAATAAACGTTTATTTTAGTACCACCAAAAATCAATACTTAAAAACTAGAAAAGCGTATGCTCAAGTAGTAGTAATAGGGTCGTGGTTTTAACCTTTGGGTACGGAACCCTAAAAAGTCTCGAAACCAAAAGCATTGAAGTCCGAAAAAAAACTTTTTCCTACCCCATAATAAATATAACTGATGAATATCACTACATAGTATAAAGCAAAGTCGCTTTCCGCTTCCTGCGTCTGTATGTATGTATGTATGTTTGCTTATATCTTTAAAACTACACAACGGATTTTGATGCGGTTTTTTTTAATAGATAGAGTGATTCAAGAGGAAGGTTTATATGTATAATACATGCATAATATAGTAGAGAAACACTGATAATTTTAAAGGTTTCTAATGTGATGTCGTAAATAAACACATTTTTTGCGCTTACATTGCAAATGCTGGCTGAACCCCACGAGATATATCAAAATAATGTACTACAGTATTGTACACCTTAAAAACGTCTACAAAAAAGTCCACGATGGTATTAGAAATGTCTTACGCACAGCGAAGCGGGCACGGGTCAGCTAGTAATAAATAAAGGTACATAATAAATATAACTGATGAAACGACTGGCCTCACAGCTCAGTTGGTAGTAGCTCTGACTTCTGCGCTGTAGGTTGTGGGTTCGATCCCCACCCGGGATAAACATTTGTGTGATGAACATAGATGTTTGTTCTGTCTGGGTGTTATGTATAATAAGTATGTATTTACAACAAAAAAACGTATATAAGTATTTTATCAGTTATCTTGGTTAACATAGTACAAGCTTTGCTTAGTTTGGGGCTAGATGGAAATGTACACCAATATAACTACACCATTCAAAAGGATGAAGTACAGGAGTTAAATTACCAACTTGGTCAAAAGCTTTCATTCACAATCACATCAATAGATCCTAACTCTACCTATCATTTCTATTTACATCCGCTGTCAAGAAGTGACTTTTGACAGCAACACTTTGTAGGCAAGAATAAAAGGTAAAGAGATGTGTAAAAAAAAATATTTTCGCTCTTGCAATTTATATTCTTACACTGTATTAATTTAGTGAACTTGTGTTCAATATAAATAAATATTGATGCATATTTTTACACAACGCCATCTATACTCAAACTAAACAAAGCTTGTACTATGGTAAACGGATTACTGAATAATACATACACATATTTTTTTAGTAAATAAATAAAACTTAAATAAGATCAAAACTATCATCCTCAAGTACGGTTGACCTTCTCTCAGATCTTCTGGCACTCAGATCCCTGAACATGTCTAAAAGAGATAGTCAGAGGCTCGTCCAAACATTATATTAGGCACCCATTTACACCCATTTTCAATTGCTGTCCTTTTGTTGACTCACATATTTTGTAAAATAATAATAAATAAATAAATATTGGAAGACTTTCCACACAGCGCCATCTAGCAACAAAACTGACAACAACTAGAAAACTGAAAGAATACTTATATAATTTTTTTTATAAATACATACATTATGATACGTTATAATACCTAGACACAAAACAAACATTAATATTTACCACACTAGTGCTTGTACGCTTTGTAAGGCAGAGCTACTACCAACTGAGCTATGAGGCTTTATAGTTAATAGTTATGGTGGCCCATAACTTCACTTCAAGAGCATAAAACAAATACTAGATAGATACTCGTAGATACAAACAATATTTGTCACACAACAGCACGGATACCTAACACATATGAATAAGTAAACAGACGTAAACAAACAACCAAACAAAGCGAATGGGGAAACTAATTGTTTTGTGCTGTATATACGGTGATTCTAACAATTCTGAATATCGTTCCTGTCAGTACAAAAAGTCGTATGTCAAAATATTGTTATTTTTAGGGTTTCGTACCCAAAGGGTAAAAACGGGACCCTATTACTAAGACTTCGCTGTTGAAATTTTCACAGATTATGTATTTCTGTTGCTGCTATAACAACAAATACTAAAAACAGAATAAAATAAATATTCCCGTACAACAACGTGTTTTTTTCCCCGTTTTTATAGATAATGGTACGGAACCCTCCGTGCGCGAGTCTGACTCGCACTTGGCCGGTTTTTTTTTATTGGCTGTATGTGTAGTAAATAGATTTCCAGGAGTATAATATATATGTAAGCTATAAAACGAAACTTATTTAAATTTAAATACTGTAAAAAAACTTCAAAGATAAGATAATAATCAGTTTTTTGTGTCTCCTGAAACGATATGAGAAACTGATGTTGATATTCGTATCTAAAAACATCGGAATACTAAAAACAATCTCGTCGTCAGAAATTTAATATATTATTAAATTATAAAAAATGTAACAGAGTATTTTTTCAGAAAAATAGCGAAATTAATATTTTGTTTGATAGATTCATATTGATGGAAAGGTCCCACAAATGTTGGTAGTAGCTCTGCCTTCTGCGCTGTAAGTTATAGGTTCGATTCCCATTCAGGACAATCATTTCTGTTATTAACCTAAAGGTTTGTCTGTGTCTGGGTATTATAAGTATGTATTTACATAAAAAAAAGTTAGGTTTGTATTCTATCAGTCATTTGGTATTACAAGATTTGCTTAGTTTGAGGCTAGATGACGATGTGTGAAATGTCCACCAATATTGATTACTATTTGTTTATTAGAAAATTTAATTAAAATAAAAATCAACAAACATTTTTTTTTCTTAAAATGAAATAATTTAGGCAATTTAAATGCACTGTCAGAAGTATCTTAATACAAGCCTTACCGGTGTGTGAAGGGTACTTCAAATTGTGTAAGATTTCTTTATTAACGAGAATTGGAGTAAGAAATTGAAATTTGATATTCCAGTAAGATTTAATCTCGAATCTCAAAAGAGCTGAATAGGAGACGGTTTTGAGTTTATTTATTGGTGAAGAAGTATTTATGAATTTACGCCTTGGATATACAAAATGAAATATATCCTTTCAATAAACTATTGAAGTGAGGTACTATTTAACTAGCTTTTGGATAATAGGGTCATGACGTCATCATGATAACTTTTTAGTTTTACTACATTTTAGGGTAACCACAGGGTAAACACTGGACCCTATTACTAAGACTTCGATGTCCGTCTGTCCGTCTGCCTGTCACAGGGCTGTATCTCATGAACCGTGATAGCTAGACAGTTGCCAATAACGACAAATACTACAAATAGAATGAAATAAATATTTAAGGGGCTCCCATACAACAAACGTGATTTGCCGTTTTTTTATAGATGGTATGGAACCCTTCGTGCGCGAGTCTGACTCGCGGTCATGAGTTTAATAAAAAAAAATATATAGCATCGAAGACCCGGTTGTGGTGCGTCCCCGGTTTTGGTCATTTTCAATTTTGGCAATCAATAACTAGGCATAGCAAACAAACTTGTTTAAAATCTATAGTTAATACAATTCATTGTCTATGGTCCGTTTTGATAAGTGACAGTTGTGACACCTCTAGACTTGATTGACCACAACTAAATATTTCCCATTTTTGTCTATTTACATATGAATAGTTAATAAATAAATATTGCCTGTTACAAAATCTTTGCTTAAATCTAAAAGATAGATAAATATTCTATTCTATGTTGTTTAAAAATCTTCGTTTAGGGTGATAAGTAAAATTTTTGTCATTTTGTATGGGCTGAGTCTACACGGATAGGACGGAAAAAGTGATAAAACTGCATTATCTCGAAAACCATCAAATTTAAAAAGAAACTGTCTGTAATTTTATTTTTCAAACTATCGTGATTAGTAGACATAACTATTGATTTTAACACGGGTGTTTATCACGTTTTTACCTTTAATTTATTTTCCCGACGTTTCGGCTATGTTACAATAGCCATGGTCGCGGGCAGACTGGAGAACACGGTGCTACCGTCGAGAAGCGGAGGCAGTTGACGAAACTACCCTCACTTGGTCTTCAGAAATAGAAATGTCCATGTTCGTGTTACGACACACCACACTAACCGTATCTACGCACTTAGATGGTCTGTCACGACGCCCACACATAGTGACCACAGGATTCCAAGAATTAGAGAGTCTATAGCCGTCTTCACGATTGAAATTTGAGTACTTTTTGATTTCAATAGCTTCCCGAACTATTCTCTTATAATAATGGCGTTCACTAGACAGAACTTTTGGGTCATGTAGTTCAATCCAGTGAGACGGTCCCGAATCTACTAAGTGCTCTGCGATCGCTGACTTATTTACCTGGCGATTTTTGACAGCTGCAATATGTTCTTTGACACGTTCGGCTATAGTTCTTTTTGTTTGCCCAATGTATGAACGGCCACAACTACAGTCTATCTTATACACACCAGGCATCTGCAAAGGTACAACATCCTTCGGAGTCCGCAACTGCTTAGCCACCTTAGACAATGGAGTGAAAACTGACTTAATTGAAAATCTCCTCAAGCAGTTGCGGACTCCGAAGGATGTTGGAAGTACTCAAATTTCAATCGTGAAGACGGCTATAGACTCTCTAATTCTTGGAATCCTGTGGTCACTATGTGTGGGCGTCGTGACAGACCATCTAAGTGCGTAGATACGGTTAGTGTGGTGTGTCGTAACACGAACATGGACATTTCTATTTCTGAAGACCAAGTGAGGGTAGTTTCGTCAACTGCCTCCGCTTCTCGACGGTAG
Organism: Hydriomena furcata; assembly: GCA_912999785.1. Taxonomy (NCBI): domain Eukaryota; kingdom Metazoa; phylum Arthropoda; class Insecta; order Lepidoptera; family Geometridae; genus Hydriomena; species Hydriomena furcata. The sequence goes on from OU538848.1 coordinate 3,391,642, forward strand.
CACCGTGTTCTCCAGTCTGCCCGCGACCATGGCTATTGTAACATAGCCGAAACGTCGGGAAAATAAATTAAAGGTAAAAACGTGATAAACACCCGTGTTAAAATCAATAGTTATGTCTGTAATTTACTTAGCTATTATTATTATCTAACGAATAATATAAAAATTAACTGTTTAGCTATTCATAGTTTTGATTAAAAACGAAACTAGTGTTTTTGAAGAGCCTACTTTGGAAAATAAATCTATCGAGAAAAGTTTCACCAATCGTGATTCTGTCTGTAATTTATCTAGATTATATCCTTAAGTTATCTTTGTCATAAAAAACAAAACTGTATGATTTACGGTTATTGAGAAAAAACTATTCTGCATTCATCAAACACATTAATTACTCGCCTTAAGTCATTTTTTCATTGTCAGTTTTTAAAATGTTGTTAAAATGGCTACAACCAGCGCTCTCACCCTATTATCATTTTCACACAGTCCATCCATCTTTTCTTTGGCTTACCTCTTCTACATCCATCTAAATCTTACCGTAATTTGGTGAGAATCAACACAGCCGGTTGTGTCTCCGCCTTGAAGGTGGCTCTTATTCCAAAAATGGCGGGATCCGACCAGTGTGTCGTCACACCCTCCCTAGTATCGAGTCTGTGGACAAAATAAAATATCATCAAAAATGGTTAAGGATTTGCGAAAAATAATTAAGACACTCAAATTTTCTTGTTTTATGGTTGAAACATTTACGTCGGGTTTTTTTTTTTAAATTGTTAAATCGTAATCAAATATAAATAAAATGAAATAGGATCAAGACTGTAATCCCCAAGTACGGTAGGATGTCTACCGTACTTGGGGATTACATCGCAGGGATCGCAGATCTTTAGGCGCTCAGATCTTTGAAGACGTCTGAAGGGGTTAGTCAGAGGCACGTTCAAATATTATATATAGCACATCGTAAGATCCTTGAAGATGTCTAAACGGGTTAGTCAGAGGCACGTCCAAACCTTAAACGCGACCAGCTTAAGACTAAACCGCCTACACATATGACCTATGGCTGCATCAATGGACCCCGGACTTGCATTGACTGTTCGCGAACATTTCGACTGTTCGGGAAACATCCGATCACATAAAAAAAAACCAGCCAAGTGCGAGTCGGACTTGCGCACGAAGGGTTCCGTACAATTATCTATAAAAAAACGACAAAAAAAACACGTTTATTGTATGGAGCCCAATTTAAATATTTATTTTATTTTGTTTTTAGTATTTGTTGTTAGCAGCAACAGAAATACATAATCTGTGAAAATTTCAACTGTCTAGCTATCACGGTTTATTAGATACAGCCTTGTGTCAGACAGACGGACAGACGGACAGCGAAGTCTTAGTATTAGGGTCCCGTTTTTACCCTTTGGGTACGGAACCCTAAAAAACTAATGTTTTCGTAGCCGAAATCGGCTAGGATGATTATTATTACATTCAGCACATCGTAATTATTGTAGTTATTTATTTTCAAAATTGCTTGTTTAACAAAATAAAATGAATTTAGAATGACGTCATATAACCAGCAGGCTTATTGTCTAACATTCAATATTCATCGATCAATGTTCAACGAAATCGTAAACAATTATCATTAGACTTATAAATTGGTATAAGCCCGGCAATAGAAAAGAAAAACAGGACCTTTATAGGTCCCCCGCCCCTAAACACTTTTATAAAAATACTGAGCCATAAATTTAGATAATAATATTATTTACCTATAGTTTACAGGAAAACTTAAGAGAAATTTGTACGGAACCCTTGCTGCGCGAGTCCGACTCGCACTTGTCCAGTTTTTTCAATATTCATAGAGAATTATTCACTCACTCTTTAACACAGGCTTATAACACAGCTGTGTGATGGTGTTGTCAATTGTAGACATACAATTTTGACAGATGGCGTTGAAAATGACAGCATTAATCCAATTAAATAATGGACATTACACACAGCGCAGGAAACCAGTTAGTATTCTTATAAGCGGCGATTTGCTTGCAACCTGTCACGTATGGAATGCTAACTACTGCGAAATGTGGGCATGTGCCAAATATAATGTTTGGACGTGCCTCTGGCTACCCCCACTAGACTATGTCTAGTGATCATAGTCATAGTCAAAGGATCTAAGCGTCTGGAGATCTCAGAGGATGTCTACTATACTTGGGGATTACAGTCGTGAACCTATTTTTTTTTTATAAGATACCCAAAATTTACCTATGAAAATCTACAAACACCAGCTCATTTAATAACTTCTCAGCATTTTCCTAAACTAAAAACCTGTCAAAATGTGACATAAAATTGATGGCCATCATCGATATAGGCACATGATTTTATTAGCCGACAAGGTATGTCAAGCATTCTTCGCCTTAAAATTCTTCAATCACACATCATACAAAAAGTTACTACAGGTTCCGGATGTTGATATGGCATAGAGTGAATTTCGATCCGAACGACTCATTTTTAGGGTTCCGTACCCAAAGGGTAAAAACGGGACCCTATTACTAAGACTTCGCTGTCCGTCTGTCCGTCAGAGGGCTGTATCTCATGAACCATGATAGCTAGACAGTTGAAATTTTCACAGTTGGTATATTTCTGTTTCTGTTATGACAACAAATACTAAAAACAGAATAAAATCAATATTTAAGGAGGACTCCCATACAATAAACGTGATTTTTTGCCGTTATTTATAGATAATGGTACGGAAACCTTCGTGCGCGAGTCTGACTCGACTTGGCCAGTTTTTTATTGCAATATCTGCAAATATTTATTGTTATGGAATCCCAGTGAGTCCATCAGGAATGTATTTGTATGCGTCTATTGGATGTTATTTTTAACAAAATAAAAGACTTGGCTTTGTACAGCAATTCATATCGCAAATATGTCATGTTTTATTCATAGAATGTTATGAATGAAACGGCGATACGAGAAAAATGCTTCTACAAATTTTAACCCAAAAAGTTTATCACACCATTCAAAGTTTGTCCTAGCAAACTTTTCTCAATACATTTTTCATTATATTCGTGTCGTAAAGTCGTGTTAGTTACACTATTTAAAACTCAAGAACGGCTAAACCGATTTGAAAATTGGTGGGGAAGTGGGTTAGAACCAGACGGACATAGGATACTTTTTAACGGGAACGGGAACGGGAACGGAATCGGGCACTTATCACAACACACAAGGACAAACATTATTTGCTTTACCCACATCGTGCCATAACAACGACCGTACATTACTCACAGATCATAGCGGTAACAAGAAATCTGACTCATCCAAATCTCTTCATCACGTACCGATTGTAGGAATCCCTTTAGCTGTGCCCATATAAGAGCACTATCAAACTTGCGTATTAGGTTTGCTGAAGCATGCCATCAGCTAGAGTTAACGTAGAGTTAACTAGATTTAAGATTAACTTATCAAAATGGCTGACTGAAAAATGTTTTTATAGTATAAATGGATTCTTTGAATATAAACTGTAACTATATTATTTATATATATTTTAGGGGTTCTGTACCCAAAGGGTAAAAAGGGACCCTATTTCTAAGACTTCGTTGTCCGTCTGTCCGTCTGTCTGTCATATATCTCATGAACCGTAATAGCTAGAGAGTTGAAATTTTCACAGACGATGTTTTTCTGTGGCCGCTATAACAACAAATACTAAAAACAGAATAAAATAAATATTTAAGTGGGGCTCCCATACAAAAAAAGTGTTTTTGTCTAGAATGCATTTTTTTGCCGCTCCCCCAGACCCACACACCTCAACGTTTTGACAGAATTGTTTGTTTAAGACGAGTAATAAATGTTTTTCATGAATGCAGTATCGTATTTTCTCAATAACCGCAAAACATACAGTTTTGTTTTTTATGACAAAGATAACTTAAGGATTTAATCAAGATAAATTACAGACAGAAACACGATTGGTGAAACTTTTCTCGATAGATTTATTTTACAAAGTTGGCTCTTCAAAAACACTAGTTTCGTTTTTAATCAAAACTATAAATAACTAAACTGTTATCTTTTATATAATTCGTTACATAATCATACTAGCTTTTTTTTTTTTTTAAATTTGATGGTTTTTAAGATAATGCAGTTTTATTACTTTTTACGTCTTATCCGGTTAGACTCAGCCCATACAAAACGTCAAAAAAATCACTTATCACCTCAAAGAAATGAAGTCATTAGGCGTCTATTACGCTATGTGGTCAAGGTCTTACTCTACGAAGAATGAAAGCGTAAAAGTGTGGTTACAGCTATTGTACAAGAAAAGTATAATACCCTTGAACTGACCCTTGAAAGCGATATGTCGATTTGACAGATGGATAGATTATCTGTGGGTTTGTTACGAGCTTTTTCAAAGAGCCTTTTATTAGTATTCCGTTCTGGGGCTTCTTTTATTCGGGGTTTTATACTAATAATAATAAAAATAATAATTTTTCAAAAAGATTACACAGTACGTTTTAAATTTATGATACTAGGTATATTAGGTACTACTCAAGTACGTACAACAATAAAAAAAATAACAGAGCTTCAGCACAAATTCAAAAAGCAGCACACGCTACACTTTATTTAGAAATAAAACCTAAAGATAAATGAATTATTTGCTTAAAAATAATTAAAGTAGACAAATGTTACACAAAATAAAATGGTGCAGACTAAGTAAGTAGGTTCTATAAAGAGATGGTACAATTAATCAATCTTTCAGATAAAGGATGGGCAATACTTGAAATTTTTGACTTTTTGTATGGGCTAAATCTACCCGGATAAAATGGAAAAAGTGATAAAACTGCATTATCTAGAATACCATCAAATTTAAAAAGAAACTGTCTGTAATTTATTTAGCTAGTATGATCTAACGAGTTATATAAAAATAAACTGTTTAGCTATTCAAAGTTTTGATTAAAAACGAAACTAATGTTTTTGAAGAGCCAACTTTGGAAAATAAATATATCGAGAAAAGTTTCACCAATCGTGTTTCTGTCTGTAATTTATCTAGATTATATCCTTAAGTTATCTTTGTCATAAACAAAAAAACTGTATGTTTTGCGGTTATTGAGCAAAAACGATTTTGCATTCTTAAAAAACATTTATTACTCCTCTCAAAATCTCCGCACATTATTAACGTTTTATTAGATGCATACATTTTTAACAAAACTTATACATAGTGGGCTCATATAAAGCAAAGTCTGAATCGGGGGGAACAGTAAGTTTGTAAAAGAAGCCCTAAACATTACTCGTAATACACAAACCTATTTGTTTGTCTTTATGTAGTAACTTTTTACGTACCTCGTGCAAGTTTTCAATTCCACTTTGCACCGAGTTCGGTTTATGGTTCCGTGTAATTGCGTTTTGTATTTTTGTGAATTTTCCAACGTTTTTAGGGGTTCCGTTTTTCACCCGAACAAAACCCTATTAATATGCCTCGGCTGTTTATCTGTTTATCTGTCTATTTCTGAATTCAATATGTTTAATTTTTATCAAATCTCGTATACAAAAAATATTTTTTTACAAAATAAACAAGACTATCTAAAGACCATTGCAAACTGTCTATAGGTAGCTCAATTGATCCAGATCACTACCAGTCAGAAGCGTTCTCAAGATACTGGCAGCATTGCCACGCTGGATGGCAATGTTGATCCGTGGTGCCAAATAGGAACCAGCTCTCGGAACACGCGTCGCTTCGACTTTATTTCTTGAACGGAAATAGGCTATAGGTATAATAATATAACTGAAATTTACAAAAAATTAAAAACGGTGAAGGAAAACATCGTGAGGAAACCAGTTAGCGTACTTATGAGCGGCGATGCTTGCAACCTGTCACGTATGGAATGCTAACTACTGCAAAATGTGGGCATGTGCCAAATATAATGTTTGGACGTGTTTCTGACTACCCCCACTAGACATCATCAAAGGATCTAAGCGTCTAGAGATCTGAGAGAATGTCTACCGTACTTGGGGATTACAGTCGTGTCCTACTATACTATATATTACATAGCGTGTCCCTGTGGTGGCTATCACAACAAATAATAAAAATCGAGAAAGTTCTATACAAAATATCGGGTATTTCTACGTCTTTCTTCCAGCGCTCTATATCGCATTGTACGGAACCTTACGCGTGCGAGTCCGACTCGCACTTGACCAGTTTTTTATGAGTTTTGCCATCCCCTAAAGCGTGAGTTTATGTACCATCCGAAAAAGAAACCAATTCTACTTTGCGTTATTTGAACTTTTAAAAAGACATGAGGGCTTTCGAGGATACTCAACATGTAATTGTTTTTTTATTACCATCTTGGGAAAACTAAGAATGAAGAAAGTTAAGTAATATATAATAATGCCATCAAAAAACATAACTTGTAAAAAAAGCCAAGTCTCGCAACGCAACTCAGTTCTTCTACCGTAAAAAGTTGTGAGATCCATATAATATCAAGTCGGTTAATTTATTCAGTCCCTACTTTAAGGGTCCTTCTGTCTTAAGTTATTACGTAAAGGTTAGCATAAGGTAATAACATAAGTCAGAAGGACCCTTAAAGTAGGGACTGAATAAATTAACCGACTTGGTATTACATGGATCTCACAACTTTTTACGGCAGAAGATTTTCCCGATACCCACAACGTTACTGTGCAAAATAAACTGCTGAATGTTCAAAAACTTTCAAAATTTGAGTGATTCATGTAAATGTACAGTCTACATCAAAATTACTATGATGAACTGAGTTGCGTTGCGAGACTTGGCTTTTTTTACAAGTTATGTTTTTGATGGCATCTGATTTATGTTTGTAGATAGCCCTACTTTTTAGGGTTCCGTACCTAAAGAGTAAAAACGGAACCCTGTTACTAATACTCCACTGTCCGTTCGTCCGTCTGTCCATCTGTACGTTTGTCCGTCTGTCCGTCTGTCTGTCTGTCGGTCTATCGGTCTGTCGGTAGGTATGTCTGTCCGTCTGTCTATCACAGGGCTGCATCTCATGAACCATGATAGCTAGACAGTTGAAATTTTCACAGATGATGTATTTTTGTTGCCGCTATAACAACAAATACTAAAAACAGAATAAAATTATTATTTAAGTGGGGCTCCCATACAACAAACGTGATTTATAGATAATGGTACGGAACTCGACGTGCGCGAGTCCGACTCGCACTTGGCAGGTTTTTTTAGGATTTCTACACTAAACACTAATTGTGTTTCAAATTTGAAGCTTCTATGTCTGCTAGAAGTGCCTTAAACTTTTGATGATCGGTCAGTCAGTCAGTGAGTGAGTGAGTGAGTGAGTGAGTGACAAAATAGGAAACTTTGACTAGTTATAATTCTTAAACTACTGGTTCAAATTGAATAAAATTTTAAATATACCGCATTTATATAGTGACTGCTTGGTTACTGAAAATTCAGGCTTCTAGTTTTATCCACAACGAAGTTATAGGGGGTCGAAAATGGCCTGAACTGCTTCGAGAAAAGGATGGTACAGCCATGCCGCTTTATTGCTTGACTTGGCGGGGGCACTCCCGTGCCCCCAGATAATATTGACTGGCCTCACAGCTTAGTTGGTAGTAACTCTGCCTTCTACGCTGTAGGTTGTGGGTTCGATCCCCACCCAGGGCAAACATTTGTGTGATGAACATAGATGTTTGTTCTGTGTGAAATCGGTTCAGCTGCTCTCGAGATTTGCGCTTAGCAACACATTCAGCGATTCATTTTTATATTATAGATACAATTTATGGGCTATTAAAAAGAAAAATAATTCCAAAATAAATTGAGATCCCTACGAAAATTACTGGAATAATGGTATTCAAAATTTTCCTATACTTTCGCGTTATTAGTACACTCGTGTGAAGTCGGGACGGACTGCTAAAATTATTTATTTCAAGTTTTATTTCCGTTTGGTTTGGCGTGATTGAGGCACAAACATACAAACATCCTCACAGATTTTGGTATTTATTATATTCTCTGGTCCTTCCATATTTTATGTGAAATTTTTGGTTATTTGATAAGACAGAATCTTGAAAACCATTAAACTTAAAAAGAAACTGACTGGCATTTAAGTAGCTAGTATAAATATCTAACGAATTTTATAAAAATGAACTCTTTAGCTATTCATAGTTTTGAGTAAAAACGAAATTTGTGTTTTAGAAGAGTCAACTTTGCAAAATAAATCTATCGAGACCAGTTTCACCAATCGTGTTTCTGTCTACAATTTATCTAGATTATATAAGTTATCTTTGTCATAAAAAACAAAACTGCATGTTTTGCGGTTATTGAGACTATTCTGCATTAAGGGGCTGCCAGTCGACGATTGCTCTTTTTCGGAACGAAAAAAGTAATACTTCTGAACAAGCCACATCTCCTATTTTTATAAGTATATTATTTGGCGGTGTATTATTGATATTTATGTACAGTATGATGTTTTTTGGTCTGACCACTATCCACTTGTAGTCAAGTGTAACTTGGATGTCGTCAGGCAGAAAGCTATGTCACTCGATTCAAAAATTAGTAGTGTTCAATGGGGTGAGAGAAATTTAGATCAAATTAATGAGTACCAGTATCTTTGTAATGCTCAGTTAAGAAAAATTGACATACCCAGTGAATTGCAAAGTTGCTGTGGTAAACAATGTAATGTTACTAGCCATAAATATATAATAAATAATTTATACAGCAATATAATAACCATACTGTGTAGTGCAGCTACTGCCACGAGTGTTTTAAAAGTAAAAACGGGCAAACGAAATAAAGTAGTGGCGGGGTGGAATCAACATGTGAGCGACTCTTACTCGAATGCCAAACTGAAGTTTAATGCATGGGTGTGTGGTGGTAAGCCCACAAGTGGACCTATTTATGAATCCATGGTTCAGACGCGTAAAATATTTAAAAGTAAATTGAAGTGGTGTCAAAATCATCAGGAACAGATAAAAATGGACATAATGGCAAAACATCATTCTAATGCTAATTTCAAGGATTTTTGGAAATGTACAAATAAATGTAATGTTCGGCCAGGCATTCCAGTAAGTGTTGACGGTACATCCGACCCAAGAGATATTGCTAATGTTTTTAAAAACCATTTTGCGGTGCAGTCACCCTTGGGACCATCATGTCAGAGTTTCAATGCTGAGACCAGTAAGTTTGTGTTATCAACTACTATTTTCGCTAAAGACATACGAGTTGTGATCAAGAATATGACCAGAGGAAAATCACCGGGTCATGATGGGCTCAGCATTGAACACTTGAAGCATGCTGGTGTTCACCTACCTCGGGTACTGGCAATGTTGTTTAACTTTTGTCTGAGTCATTCTTACCTCCCTTCGGATCTGATGCAAACACTGGTGGTGCCAATTATCAAAAGTAAAACTGGGGATGTTTCTGATAAGACAAACTATAGACCTATCTCTCTGGCCACTATTGTAGCAAAAGTATTTGACAGTGTGCTTAATTCATGTTTGAATAGGCATATAAAATTACATGACGCTCAGTTTGGGTTCCGGCCTGGACTATCAACCGATTTGGCCATTCTAAGTTTAAAACACACTGTCAAATACTACACAGACAGGCAAACCCCAGTCTATGCTTGTTTTCTGGACTTGTCAAAAGCATTCGATCTGGTATCATACGATGTTTTGTGGCAAAAGTTAGAGGAGACAGGGCTACCACCAGAGTTGATATCAACCTTTAGGTTTTGGTACCTCAACCAAGAAAATCGTGTGAGGTGGTCGGGAGAGTTTTCGGACGCATACAGGTTGGAATGTGGGGTGCGGCAGGGGGGGTTAAGCTCGCCCTCAATTTTCAACCTGTACGTAAATGCGCTAATTGAGAAACTCAGCAGCATGCCCGTGGGTTGTCATGTGGGGGGTATAAGCCTTAATAATCTCAGCTACGCTGATGACATGGTGCTGCTGGCTCCCTCGGTTAGCGCTCTCCGAAAGTTATTGGCCGTGTGTGAGTCGTATGTGTCCTCACACGGACTAATATATAATGTGAAAAAGTCAGAGTTCATGGTTTTCAGGGCGGGCTCCAAGTGCCCCATTTTTATTGCACCTATCACACTACATGATGTGCCTCTAAAAAGGGTTTCACAATTTAAATACCTCGGGCATGTGGTGACTGATACCATGAAGGATGACGGTGATATGGAACGGGAACGCAGAGCATTGTCGGTTAGGGCTAACATGCTGGCCCGCAGATTCGTACGATGCACAGACTCTGTTAAAATCACCCTTTTTAAGGCGTACTGTACATCCATGTACTCGGCGAATCTGTGGTTTCAGCACACTCAAAAATCGTACAATGCTGTGCGGGTCCAGTTCAATAACGCCTTCAGGACGCTGTTGCGGCTCCCGCGCTATTGTAGTGCATCCGGCATGTTCACTGATGCGCGCACGGATTCGTTTGACGCCATCTGGCGAAAAAAGACTGCCTCACTCCTTAACAGGGTGCGTGGGAGTAGCAACAGCATTCTGAAAGTGGTAGCTGCCAATTTTGAATGTCCTCTGATGGGGAAGCTCATCCAGAGAACTAAATCTTTATTTATTATTAAGTATTAACTAACCCTTTATATTTAAGCTCTTTCTAACACTATGGACCTGTAAGTTGTCTGAATAAATAAACTTTATTATTATTATTATTATTACTTCAGGTTCCTACCTAGATTTCTATTAAGCTGAAAACATAATAGTAGAAACTTTTCACGATAAAAATATTATTTCAAAATGATACGTTTTAGAATTTATGATCGAAATATTGTATATACCATACCTACTATTAAAATCAACTTGTGATTTATTGTTAAAGATAGGTAATATGTAGATCTAGATTTCTATTAGGATAGATTTTTGATAAGTAATTATACATAATTTATATCATTAATTTATTCGAAAAGCTAAGGCGGACCACGCGCGGACGTGTGTTTGTCATCATTGCAGCGGTCGGTAGGATTATTTATCGAAGTGATTAAAGATGGGTACATATTTATTCACTTAAACTATACATTATAAAATAGGAGATGTGGCTTGTTCACAAGTATTTCTTTTTTCGTTTCGAACAAAAATAATCGTCGACTGGCAGCGTCTTAATCAAAAAAATATATTCCTCGTCATAAGCATAATAATTAAGTAAGAACTTAAATCTGACACACTTTGTATGGGAGACTGCTTATGAGCAAAGTCAAGCGTAAAACGTCAGAGTGACGTTTATTTTTAATGTTGGAAATTAGGTTGATGTAGGACTCGGCGGCTCGTTCTCTTACCATAAAACGCTGTTTAACTTTACCTATATTTTCAGTTATAATCTGGAGGTCCACTCTTTTAAACGATAAACGATACGAGACAAACGTCACAATCATTGACAGATGGATCCTAATCCTAATCCTAATTATATTATAAATGTAAAAGTTTGAGAGTTTGTATGTATGTTTGTTCCTCAATCAGGCCTAAACGACAAAACAGATCAAGTTGAAATTTGCTATAGATGTAGATATAATGCCCGAATAAATAATAGACTACTATAAAATTTGAAAAACATCCCCAAAACGATATAAAAACGCAAAAAGGATGATTTCTGTATAGATGGCGCTGGTGTGCAAAAAATCTGACATCACAGACTAAAAACATTCAGTCTTTTCTATTCGATTATTGAAATTTGACAGGACAACGTATGTCACGGGTCGGCTAGTAATATATAAATAAGTTACTTTTCATTGGAGTACCACGCATGCGATGCCGCGCGAGTGCTTTATAGTATTCAAAATATTAATATTATAGGCTTGCAACCTGTCACGTATGGAATGCTAACTGCAAAATGTGGGCATGTGCCAAATATAATGTTTGGACGTCCCCTGACTACCCCCGCTAGACATCTTCAAAGGATCTGAGAGGATGTCTACCGTACTACTTACAGTCGTGATCCTATTTATTTATTTTTTATAGGTAAAATATAATAATATTAATCTACAACCCGGTCACAATATCTGTGCACCTGACCTCGTGACGTCTTATCGGCGGTCTCTCTCATATCGGCAACGAAGAAGCGGAAGCGGGAGAGGCGCCGCATTCCAGCGAGGTGCACAGATATTCTGACCGGGTTGTAGATTACTTATTATGGTGCCCCAACGGGGTCTACACTGAGAAACAATTATTAATTATAGCACTATTAAATATACCTACTGAAACAATAAATGGATATGAATATGAGTGTAGGAGGTATTTATTTCAATAAAATCACAAGGATCACTTTGAAACGTCTTAGGAGCTAGGTAAAACTACGCCTGTTCCTCGCGACCAAGCCTAATTCGCAATAATCCTTTCTTTCATACTATGTAGAGCTCCAGTGTGGTGCCGATCGAACAAGTTGAAGAAGATGAATTCAAAATAAGGACAGCGTTTTCTGGTACGGTTGCACGGGCGATGATCAAAGGATGCTTTTAACATCTGTCTGTCATCTTTACTCAAAAACAAACTTTATGTTAACGAGTTTCGGTACACTTTAGAATGCTACCGAGGTAAGTAACTTTGTTTTGACTTTGCACGTTATGTGTATAGCCGTAGGGCTCATGTTGACGTGTCAATTACAAGTGGTTACATAACTAGGCTTCTGATTGTTAAGTCTAATTGGAAACATGGATCGTAATTGTCGGTTATATCAAAGTGTTCAATAGTCAATATTTTGTTTTCAACTCGTTAAGGCCCTGTATGTCATAAATTGTAAAACGTATCATTTTGAAATAATATTTTTATCGTGAAAAGTTTCTGCTATTATGTTTTCAGCTTACTAGAAATCTAGGTAGGAACCTGAAGTAATATACTTATAAAAATAGGAGATGTGGCTTGTTCAGAAGTATTTCTTTTTTCGTTTCGAAAAAGAGCAATCAGCGACTGGCAGCCTCTTTGTGATTTATTGTTAAAGATAAGTAATATGTAGATCTAGATTTCTACTAGAAAATGTTTTTGATAAGTAATTATACATAATTTAATATCAATAATTTATTCGAAAAGCAAAGGCGGACCACGCGCCGCCCATGGATCAGTACCACGTGCAGCGGTCGGTAGGATTATTTATCTAAGTGATTAAAGATGGGTACATCTTTATTCACTTATACTATACATTATAAAATAGGAGATGTGGCTTGTTCACAAGTATTTCTTTTTTCGTTTCGAAAAAGAGCAATCGTCGACATACAGGGCCATAAGATCAATTATTGATCAATAAATACTTTTTAATAACTAATATAATATTACTAATATATATTTATGACATAATATAATAATATATCTATTGACATTTTCAAAAGGCTATTACTATTTGTTTTTAAAGATATTTTTAGGTTTATTTTGTATTAAATGTATGTAGGTACACGCTTTTGACTGCACCACCGTCGTATATCGTACACTTTATGTCCAGTCCATCCAAAGGTTGTCTGGAAGAGATCGCTCCCAGCGATAAGACCGCCCATTGTACTCCAATGTTGGTTTGTGTTGCTTTTTTTTTTCATGTTATTGTTATGTGGTGTGCAATAAAGAGTTTTCTATCTATCTATCTATCTATGTTTTATTTTTGAATATATTTTTATAACAACAAATACTAAAAACAGAATAAAATAAATATTTATGTATACAACAAACCGTTTTTTGCCGTTTTTTTATCGATAATGGTACGGAACCCTTCGTGCGCGAGTCCGACTCGCACTTAACCGGTTTTTTTTATATATTACAGGGAGTAGACCACCTGGACCTGTGTAACTGGACAGGTGGATGTAATGGCATCAATTCAGTGCAACCATGTGATCTATGATAATTGATCTGGGAATGCGAACTGAATTTAATAGTGATTCTATGCTCCACTATGTAATTCTCTAACTGGCTATGTGATTAGCTTTACAGGGTTCTGGTTATTCGGCAAATTCCTGCTAAAAGGTTGTAGGGGAGGTTATGTTGGTTGAATGAAACCATAATGTTCTAGTTAGAAAGTTAACCATTTCTGATTTTTTTTTCAATATCACTTTTACAACACGAAAACTATAAATGATGTCTAAGGTCATAAGTGATTTTTTTTACTTTTTCTATGGGCTGAGTCTACCCGGATAAGACGGAAAAAGTGATAAAACTGCATTATCTTGAAAACCATCAAATTTAAAAAGAAACTGTCTGTAATTTACTTAGCTAGTATGATTATCTAACGGATTAAATAAAAATGAACTGTTTAGCTATTCATAGTTTTGATTAAAAACGAGACTAGTGTTTTTGAAGAGCCAACTTTGGAAAATAAATCTATCGAGAAAAGTTTCACCAATCGTGTTTCTGTCTGTAATTGATCTAGATTATATCCTAAAGTTATCTTTGTCATAAAAAACAAAACTGAATGTTTTGCGGTTATTGAGAAAAAACGATTCTGCATTTAGGTAAAACATTTAATACTCGTCTTAAAATCAAAATTGGAACTGTTCACCCTATCTTCAGAGGAGGACGTTGATGTCTGCGACACAGTATTATACTTTGCAAATGTAATTTTTAGGGTTCCGTAACCGAAGAGTAAAGACGGGACCCTATTACTAAGCCTCCGCTGTCCGTCAGTCTGTCACATGACTGTATCTCATGAACCGTGATAGCTAGACAGTTGAAATTTTCACAAATGATGTATTTATGTTGCCGCTACAACAACAAATACTAAAAACAGAATAAAATATATATTTATGTGGGGCTCCTATTCAACAAACGTGTTTTTTTGCCATTTTTTATAGATAATGGTACGGAACTCTTCGTGCGCGAGTCCGACTCGCACTTGGCCAGTTATTTATAGATAATGGTACGTAACCCTACGTGCGCGAGTCCGAAGTCCTACTACATAACATTATCCTCCTTCTGACGCGCAGTCAGGTAATAAGAACCTAACCCGATTTTCATGTTTATTTGTAATCGGTTAAAAAAATGTGATTTATTTTTAAAGATGCGATGACAACAAGTTACTTTTAATTAAATTAAATAGCAACAATTATGAGACCTATCTTAAATGAACTGATTAAATGCACCATATTTAATTTAACGAGTCGATGATGTTTTGAAATACCGATAATGGGAATTTAAAATATAATTTACTAATTACCAGCCGTATATTACTGTCTTGACCAATTATAAGAAACTAGCAGTCCTCCCCGGCGTCACACGGGTGTAATAATGATTTTATGGTTATTTTTTTTACAGCTTGGGTTACATTAACGAAGTTTTAATAGGGATCCCTAATAGTTAGACATATGGTATCACGGACTTTTTTGTAGATATTGATGTCCTCTACAAAATGTAGTACATCACTTTGCTCTATTGTCAATAATTTCTGCAGCAAACGCAATATAAGGATTTTTTTTTTCACACGTTGGTTAAATTATCGAAGTTTTACGGACACGTATCCCTAACGTTTTTTAAAATAATCTATAGCCTATGTTCATCAGGGATAATGTAGAATTCTAATGGTAAAAGAATTTTGAAATCGGTCCAGTAGTTTCGGAGCCTATTCGATGCAAACAAACAAACAAACAATCACATCTTCCTAACTTTACACTGGTGTACCTGATTATCGAGATTTTAGGCAAAATTTTGATACCCTAGGTTTTATACAATATATACACTCTTTGTGGAGATTTCTATTTTTAAAAGCTTTTGGTTAACTTGCAATGTATATACATACATTACATATACATATACATACATACATTACATTTACGTTACATACACATACGTGTATGTAACTATGTTTTTAAGGTGGAAACTTGCAATTCAATTTTGAAGCAGTTATCCCCAACCGATTGAGCTGAAATATCGCATACTTATGTAACTTCGGTGACAATGCAGTAATATAGTGACAGTGAGCTGTTCAACAGACTCTCACAATGGAACTCCTTAGTAAATACTTCGATTGAGTAAAAACTTTGCATACTTGTCAAGTTCCGATGACAATGTTATATGATGTGACAGGTGATAGAGCGCTGGTGCTCGATGGTTTAAACGATTTTACAAAAGCTTGTCATTGAAAAATATTTTCAACAAAAAACTTATTTTAAATAAAATATAGCCTATGTTACTCGGTGATATCGAAGCTTTTAATAGGAGAAAGAATTTTTTATATAGTGACTTATTCGTTTTTTTATTTATTACAAAGATATACACTAACACTATGCATAATGTATGTATGTGTACATAATGTCGTGAAAATATTTGTCCCGCCGCGGGACTAGAGCTCGCACTTCTTGCAGCCCGTCATCACGTCTCCGATATTGTCATATTGCAATATTATTTTCCCTATCTTTCTAAAAGTTTTTTTAACTGAAATAGTTTTTAAAAGTGTCGTCGCGACTATTTTCATTAAAAACTTGTGTCATAAAAATATTTCTGTTAATCTATCTTTTTAGCTGTACCTAGGGTTAAAAGATTGTTTTATCATAACGTCAAAGATAAAACTTATTATTTTTCGAGTATAAAACTATGATTCTAGATAAAATATAGCAGTGAACATTTACTAGATTGTCACTTTCTCGTAAGACCGCCCAGACGATATTCAATCGTCTGGGCTGAAGGGCAACATTAGTGTCAATTTGAGTTAAGCTCAAAATAAGTATAGTACTAAAATATTGATACGCGCTTAGACAGGTTTTATATATAAAACATTTCAATTTTTACAATTATTATTTTGGGTTTAAGGTCATAATCAAAGCTCAATAAGCATGTATTTTTGGACTTTTAAAATAATAGAATCACGACTGTAATCCCCAAGTACGGTAGACATCCTCTCAGATCTTCCAGACGCTTATAATCCTTTGAAGATGTCTAGTGAGGGTAGTAAGAGGCACGTCCAAACATTATATTTGGTACATGCCCACATTTTGCAGTAGTTAGCATTTTATACGTGACAGGTTGCAAGCCCATCGCCGCTTATAAAAATACTAACTGGTTTCCTCACGATGTTTTCATTGTGTGTAAAGTCGATCAATATAATTTATTTATTTATTTATTTCACCCGTGCGGGAATGGATAGATAGTGTATAATATACTGTATCATATTCGGTAACCGAGCTAATGAAATAATGCTATTTCATTATTACCTAATTCACACTGACAAATAATTTGAACAATTAATCGCAATGTCAACACAATATTCCTGTCGGATACAGTACCTAGTTATGTTCAGGGCTGTCTCGAACTGTTCCAGAGAAACGCACGCCAATTAAAACTGGTAATAATTGTATGTATACTAATATAACAAATGCGAAAGTAACTCTGTCTGTCTGACGTTATCACGGTCGATTGTGATAAAATGACATATAGAGACAGTTTAAGGTAATGGGACCATCGACAACATAGCCCAATAGACGCTTATAAGCGGCGATGGGCTTGCAACCTGTCACGTATGGAATATAACTATAGAAAATGTAATAATGTAATAACTATGAATGTGGGCATGTGCCAAATATAATGTTTGGACGTGCCTCTTCCCCCACTAGACATCTTCAAAGGATCTAAGCGTCTGGAGATCTAAGAGAATGTCTACCTTATGGTTATGGCATTTCTTCAAACGGGGTAAAAAATGCATTCTGATTGGCCGGTTCAATGTGAACCGCTTTTGGTAGTTTACACAGGATCTGTAGTCCATATGTGTTGTCTGACAGTGTTGCTGCATGAGGAGTCTAGGCTTTGTGGGTCTTTCGTCTTTCGAATTTCAATGTCTTACAATAGTCATCAAAAATAAATTTCCTTAAATCGGCAAAAATCGTTTTACTGAATCTACGCGGACAAAATCGCGGGTAAAAGTTAGTCTTATATTTAACTAGCTGCACCAGTGAGCAACTTCGTTAGAAGCAAATACGTTTTCTTATCTTGTTTTGTAAATAATAAAGAAATATAAATTAGATAAGTTTTTTTTCTGTTGAAAAATATTTAAAAAAACCGGCCAAGTGCGAGTCGGACTGGCGCACGAAGGGTTCCGAACCATTATCTATAAAAAACGGCCAAAAAAATCACGTTTGTTGTATGGGAGTCACCCTTATATATTTATTCTACTATATTTTTAGTATTTGTTGTTATAGCGGCAACAAAAATACATAATCTGTGAAAATTTCAACTGTCTTGCTATCACGGTTCTTGAGATACAGCCCTGTCACAGACAGACGGACAGCGAAGTCTTAGTAATAGGGTCCCGTTTTTACCCTTTGGGTACGGAACCCTAAAAAATGGTAATTTATTCTCCAAAAACAAACAGCATACTTCCGATAAAATTATATAATTAGACGGTCGACATATAACAGTTACTATAACTCAGAAACCCCGGGCTACAACTCAGGGCTGCCACAGTAAATTATATGCTGAACGACAGCCACGATGTGTGCACATTAAGATCTGACATTTGACAACCCTAACGTATATTGTAATGGATTCCGGATCAATAGAAGCTATTATAAGGTTGATTAGTGTATGCTAATGATTTAATGTGCATAAATAACAGGCATTTCATATTGACAGCACCTGTCAACACGTTTTAGACCAGGGGTCACCAAATGGCGGACCGCGCCGACCTTTTTTGTGCGGACCTTAAGTACAATATCATTTACTTATTTTGAAAAATAATACAACCATATTTAATACAAGCTTTTATTTAACTTGTACTATTTGTAAGAAGCCGTGTTGGCCGAGTAGGAGGTACCTCGACTTTCAATCTGAAGGTCGTGGGAATCCCGGTGTGCATCAATGGATTTTTCTGTTCGAAAAAATTATATGCGCATCAAAAACACGTGCTGAAAACGGTGAAGGAAAACGTCGTGAGGAAACCAGTTAGTATTCTTATAAGCGGTGATGGGCTTGCAACCTGTCACGTATGGAATGCTGACTACTGCAAAATGTGGGCATGTGCCAAATTGGACGTGTCTCTGAGTCACTTGACATCTTCAAAGGATCTAAGCGTCTGGAGATCTGAGAGGATGTCTACCGTACTTGGAGATTACAGTCGTGATCCTATTTATTTATTATTTTTTGTGAGTATTTTTGTTTGTTTTTAAGTTGTCCTTTAAAATTTGCAAACCATTTTTCAACCATTTGTTGGGATCCGATTGAGCTGAAATTTTGCATACACCTTTAGTTCTGGTGACAATACAATAATATGATGACAGTGAGCTGATCTGATGATGGAGTCAGGAGCTGTTCAACGGACACTCCTTAGTAAATGGTTCGATTGCGTAAAACTTTCATATCTGTCAAGATTCAGTGTGTATGTGTATAGTGGTGGCGATTCTGTTGTGTCCACGCTTAAGTTAAAATTCCTAAAAACTATCGATCTTATTTCTTTTAAGCTAAAGTTTAAAATAGCGTAACCTCAAAGTGACAGTTCTAAAACATAGAATAGTTTTGAATAAATTTACGATTTTTGTAATAGATTTAGAAACGTCAAGCTAAATTTAATCAACATGTAAATTGGTGTTGACTAAGATGACACTTGGTTGTGTCAAATATGCGAAATAAAATAGAGAAACGGCTAAAATATCCCAAGTTTTAGGACTGTCATTTTGATGTGACTCTAATTTAGACTTTAATATAAAAGTAATAAGATCGATCGTTTTTTTACGAAATTTTAAGTTTAGCTTGGACACAACAGAATCGCCACCATTGACCATGTGACAGATAGCGCTGCTCTGACTTTCAGCTTGAAAGAGGATTTTACAAAAGTTTGTCTTGAAAATATATTTTTCGACAAAAAACTTATTTTAACCCTTTGAACTTGTGGCACCACTTTACATTTTGTGTTGTTATAATGAAGCTTAGGAATATAAGAAAATCCTGTTACATAAACTTTTAGTATAGGTATCCTTTGAAGATTTATAAATACCTACAATTTACCCTAATTTACCTACTTTTGACTACACTGATAATGTAAATGAGGTTTTTACAAGACTTGAAAAGTTTAAAATTCTAATTCTACTTGAGTAAAACCCTTATAACCAAATCTTTTCTGAATTCACAGAATAATTATTATTTCTGTAAGTACCTACCTACTATTTTCAGCATGCATTATGAAAAACTAGTTTTGTTCTATTGACATTATTGTGTCACTAAAATAAAACGATATTCCTGGTATTCATGTAAATAGCTATGTAAGGTCGCATTTTCTTTTAGCAGAGACAGCTAAACGAACAAATATTATTTGATAAATACATAAAAGTCTGTTAAAAAATTATTAGATTTTGATCGTATTATAAAACTTAAATTTAATAGCTAAATTGTAATGGTACTTACGAGTAAATAGGAGATTCGTGTCCCTGCTTGTACCAGATCAGCAGACCCATCTGGTCTCCAGGTATAGTCGGTGCAACGTCACAGGGTAGCTCAACAGACCCCCCTGTTGGGGCGTGGAACGTATCGATATCAGCTGTAACAAACAAACAAACTTATTAGCATTAAAATCAGATACATCTTCTAAATAAATACCTACGTTTATTAGCTTTTATGTTAGATACACCTTTCAAATTTATACGGCTCTGTGTTCTCCATCAATTTTTATTGCGAAAAAATAAACAACTTTCTAGATTCAGTGGTATGAGATCGCGTTGCTGGTACCTACGTAGACAAGTAATAGGGGTAGCTTTACCCACCCCTCAATAACCATTTTCTCTTTGTCCGCCTTTGCTTTTCGAATAAATTAATGATATAAATTATGTATAATTACTTATCAAAAACCTATTCTAATAGAAATCTAGATCTACATATTACCTATCTTTAACAATAAATCACAAGTTGATCTTAATAGTAGGTATCAAAATATTTCGATCATAAATTCTAAAACGTATCATTTAGAAATAACATCTTTATCGTGAATAGTTTCTGCTATTATGTTTTCAGCTTAATAGAAATCTAGGTAGGAACCTGAAGTAATATATTTATAAAAATAGGAGATGTGGCTTGTTCAGAAGTATTTCTTTTTTGGTTTCGAAAAAGAGCAATCGTCGACATACAGCCCCTTAACAAGGTGTTTTATTCAAGTATATAGTGAAAGATCCACTTATCGTCTGTAAATCATGTGAATAGCTACCATTTGATACTATTATTGCGGAATTCGCCTGAAGCAAGATGCTCCATTTGATCGGCTAACAACTGGATGTAATGATTGTTCACATGATCAGTCAATTTCAAAACTCTCGAAATGAAATGAAATGAAATGAAAACATATGTTAAGACAGATTATAACACAAAAAGACCGGCCAAACGCGAGTCGGACTCGCGCACGAAGGGTTCGTTATTACCATTTTGAATTTGTGCTGAAGCTCTTTAGTTATTTTTTTTATTGTTGTACGTACTTGAGTAGTAGGTACTTTTAATTATTATTCTTGTTTGAGCTTTCACCTTGTTCGATTGGCACCACACTGGAGCTCTACATAGCATTAAGGAAAGGATCATTAAAAAAAAGGTAGACCCCAAGCCGTGTTTGTTGCCTGATTCTTCTAGGCTTGGTCGCGTGGAATCGGCGTAGCTTCACCTAGTTCCTAAGACGTTTCAAAGTGATCCTTGTGATTTTATTGAAATAAATGATTTTTGAATTTGTATTTGAATTTACCTATAAAAAACGGCAAATAACACGTTTGTATGTTGTAAGTAGTATTTGTTGTTATAGCGGCAACAGAAATACATCATCTTTGAAATTCCAACTGTCTAGCTATCACGGTTCATGAGATACAGCCCTGTGACAGACAGACGGACAGACGGACAGCGAAGTCTTAGTAATAGGGTCCCGTTTTTACCCTTTGGGTAAGGAACCCTAAAAAAGAAATAGGGTCAACCCTAGACGGTAGACATCAAATCAAAATTCCAGACGCATAGATCCTTGAAAATGACTAAAAGGAAGTCAGAGGCACGTCCAAACATTACATTGGGCAACCCATATTTACTCGAAATTATGGCGCTAACTAGTACCACCTTGTACTTACCGCGAAAATATAAAGGATATAATAGTAGATACAATAGTACAAGCACTCCTTTTACTTAGAAATAACTGATGAAATATCGATCGTGTAGCAAGACCCTAAACTGAAGTACAGTAGCCCAAAGGCAGAAAAGAAATACAGGGGTTAAAATATAAAGCTCAATTTCAACCTCTTGAAATGATTGGATCCTTCGAGTGTGTAGTTAGACAGTGGTTATCATAATATATCTCTAATATTATAAACTAGCTATCGCCAGCGGCTCCGCCCGCGTGGTACCTGATAGGGGGGAAAGAAACATGTTGTGCCTACCCCACTTGATTGGGATAAGGGTAGGCAGATGATGATGATGATGCTGATGAATAGCAGTTTATATTATCTATCAATGATTTAGATAATGGCCCGTGCGATAAATATGACGGTCAGCGAGACAGGAGTTTTTCCTTTATAATATTTGTTATCTGTGCAAGATATTAATAATATTTTACCGATGTTTACTACCATATTCAAGGGTAGTTTATAAGCAGTTTCTTGAGTCGTTTAGCCATATATATAGCGGCTATAATTTCAAACGATAAGAGCCTGGATGAATTATGAATGCAGAAGTAGAGATGGGACAAAAAAAACCGGCCAAGTGCGAGTCGGATTCGCGCACGAAGAGTTCCATACCATTATCTATAAAAAAACGGCAAATAAATCACGTTTGTTGTATAGGAGCTCCCCTTAAATATTTATTTAATTCTGTTTTTAGTATTTGTTGTAATAGCGTCAACAGAAATACATAATCTGTGAAAATTTCAACTGTCTAGCTATCACGGTTTATGAGATATAGCCCTGTGACAGACAGACGGACGGACAGACGGACAGCGAAGTCTTAGTAATAGGGTCCCGTTTTTACCCTTTGGGTACGGAACCCTAAAAACTAAGTTATTTCTGAGTATGGTAAACATAAACCGTATACCTTCTACTGAATCCACCCTACACAATGTACCCTGAATCCACCTCATCCATCATATTTTAATATTCATTTTCAGCTCCAAAAAAACACTTCCAGCTATACCTATTCAATAAATCAATAAAATCAAAATAAAATAAAAAAATAAAATAAAAATAAATAGGATCACGACTGTAATCCCCAAGAACGGTAGACATCCTCCAGATCTCCAGACGAAGATCCTTCGAAGATGTCTAGTGGGGGTAGTCAGAGGCACATCCAAACATTATATTTGGCACATGCCCACATTTTGCAGTAGTTAGCATTCCATACGTGACAGGTTGCAAGCCCATCGCCGCTTATAAGAATACTAACTGGTTTCCTCACGATGTTTTCCTTCACCGTTTTGAGCACGTGTTTTTGATGCGCATATACATTTTTTGAGCAGAAAAATCCATTGATGCACGCCAGGATTCGAACCCACGACCTTCAGATTGAAAGTCGAGGTACCTCCCACTTGGCCAACACGGCTTTCAAATCAAAATAATGTATAAATAAAAAAAAAACTAGATAAGTTTAATCTACTGTATACCGTCTACTGCTAAATCCGCCCGCCCCCCCTTACACCATGTACCCTGGCCTCACAGCTTAGTTGGTAGTAACTCTGCCTTCTACGCTGTAGGTTGTGGGTTCGATCCCCACCCAGGGCAAATATTTGTGTGATGAACATAGATGTTTGTTCTGTGTCTGGGTGTTACTATGTATAATATGTATGTATTTACAAAAAAAAAAAGTTTATAAGTATTCTATCAGTTATCTGGTTCCCATAGTACAAGCTTTGCTTAGTTTGGGGCTAGATGATGTTGTGTGTAAAGTCCGCCAATATTTATTTATTATTTATTTATTTATTATTATCATATTTTAAAATACATCTTCAGCGCCAAAAACCACTTCCAGCTATATCCATTCAATGCATTATAAACGGGATAATGATAGCCCCGATTTGACTCCCGGGAATATTTATTTTACGCGTAGATTTTTATCGCGTAATGATATGGCAACACTTATCCGTCAAACGGCCTTTTATTTGCATCGCAAGATACGATTTCTGTATATTTTATTTTTACTACTGCCTAAACTGCAGACCTGGTAAACAGCCTCTAAGATAAAAAATAAAATAAATAAATAGGGTCACGACTGTAATTCCCAAGTACGGTAGACATAATCTCAGATCTCCAGACGCTTAGATCCTTTGAATATGTCTAGTTGGGATAGTCAGAAACACGTCCAAACATTATATTTGGCACATGCTAACATTTCGCAGAAGTCAGTATTCCATACGTGACATGTTGCAAGCCCATCGTCGCTTATAATAATATTAACTGGTTTCCTCACGATGTTTCCTTTACCGTTTTAAGCACGTGTTTATGATGCGCATATAAATTTTCGAACAGAAAAATCCATTGACGCACGCCGGGATTCCACGACCTTCAGATTGATAGTCGAGATACATCCCACTCGGCCAACACGGCTGGTAAACAGCCTCTAAGATAAAAAATAAAATATTATATAAATAGGATCACGACTAACGTAATTCCCAAGTACGGTAGACATCCTTTCAGATCTCCAGACGCTTAGATCCTTTGAAGATGTCTAGTGGGGGCACTAGTAGAGGCACGTCCAAACATTATACTTGGCATTAATTAACATTATATCACCATTTCATTTTCAAAACTTTCGTGAGTTGTACTACACATTATTACAACAACGGGAAATTACTCACGTAAATGATAAATTGTCAATGAGGACACCGACAATGTTTCGAGACGGTAACGTTCAGTGCGAGACGGCAATGCGAGCAGGGTAGCGCGCGCGTTTAATGGTCTACTCAACCTGAAGAAGATTCTCTAGATGAATCGAAACATTGTCGGTGTCCTCATTGACAATTTATCATTTACGTGAGTAATTTCCCGTTGTTGTAATAATGTGTAGTACAACTCACGATAGTTTTAAAAGTGAAATATTATACTTGGCATTAATTAACATTATATCACCATATATTATTGCATTGTCACCGAAGATACATAATTATGCCAAATTTCAGCTCATTCGGTTAAAGATAACTACTGCTTCAAAATTGAGTTGCAAGATTCCACCTTAACAAACATAGTTACATACATACATTGCAAGTTAAATAAAAGCTTGTAAATACAGGCAGGACCATTATTGTTTGTATTATTGCCGCTGCTACCATCCCAGGTACACCGGGGATAAATAGCATAATAATAGTCAGTTATTGCATGACTCGCGGGACTATTTATTTTGCTCGCTGAACCGATTTTATCGAGTAATAATATGGCAACACCGGTCGCATTTATCAAACTTAAAAAGAGGAATGTAAACTGTGCGATGCCAAATGAATTAAAACCGGCCAAGTGAGAGTCGGAGTCGCGCACGAAGGGTCCCATACTATTATCTATAAAAATCACGTTTTTTGTATGGGAGCCCCACTTAAATATTTATTTTAATCTGATTTTAGTATTTGTTATAGCGGCAACGGAAATACATCATCAGTGAAAATTTCAAAATATAGGTTCATGAGATACAGTTCCTGTGACAGACAGACGGACAGCGGTGAGTAATAGGGTCCCGGTATTTGGGTACGGAACCCTAAAAAACAGTGATGAGCTAATTTGAATAATTGATGTAGATTTTATCGGTAATTTATTTCAGGCAATCTATTTATTTAATTACCTTTAATTTATTTTCCCGATGTTTGGACAATGTTACAATAGCCATAGTGAAAAAAACCGGCGTAGAACCAATAGTTATGTAAACTAATCACGAAAGTTTGAAAAATAATCAATTTATTTAACTTTTGCAGTTCTTCAGTATTACTACTTAAACTTTATACATTTTAATTTTAAAATTTAGCTGTCCGGGCTTTACACAATCACTACATAGTATAAAGCAAAGTCGCTCTCCGCTTCCCGCGTCTGTATGTCTGTATGTATGTTTGCTTATATCTTTAAAACTACACAACGGATTTTGATGCGGTTTTTTTTAATAGATAAAGTGATTCAGGAGGAAGGTTTATATGTATAATAACATGCTACCCGTGCGAAGCCGGGGCGGGTCGCTAGTTGTCATTATAGATTAAAGACACATTTTTGAAACTTTAGGTTACACTTACAAATTTTCGTGAAGGTCTCTATTTTTTTGAAAATAAATATAGCTTATCTTACTCGATGTTAATACAGCTATTGATAGGTGAAAGAATATTTAAAATTGGTTTAGTAGTTTTTTATCGATCAATCTAATAGGCAATGTTTTAGGAAATAAGTAGAGGAAAATAACTAATTACTGCATTTTTTACGTCATCCGTGCACCAAAATGCATCAAAACACATAATGGCGGCGAAATATCAATTTTTTTAATTGAATGCGCAAAAAAATTGTTGCCATGGATAGGACGAAAAATATTCTACCATTGCCATTATTTATTTCTGCGCCATCTAGTAGTTTTTGTTAGAACCAACTGTAGCCGGATGTATCCCTAAAAACGTGAAAGTGGCGGTACAGTTTTTTCTTGCAACCTTGGCCAGTTGTCCAAGGTGCCGGATAAATCATTGTTTTTTATGATGTTTTTATCCGATTGGACGCTTGAGTGGTTATAAACAGTAAATATAATATTCTGTTTCTTTGCTTCAAACTTTCATGTGTTGTGTAATATTTTTTAACAGAGATTTGATTTGACGTAGGTTATTATTATCAAAACGTTATTATTATCAAAACTTACTTAACTTTAGAAAAAACTTTTAAAACCTTTTAAGAAATAACTTAATAGGGCAAATACCAATTTCAATGAATCCATTCTTAATAAACCTATTCGAATATCTTTCCCATAATCAACACGTTTCAAACTAAAAATTCCGAACAAAACTTCACAAAGCATTTGACAGGCGGCCATATTTGTTTTTTTTAAGCGGCAGGCGTCAATGCCTCATTATTATTCCACATAATGATCTGGATCTCGATTATTCCAAGAACGATATCGAGATAACGCGCGGGTCGCTTTTGTTAACATCGCCGGCCGAAGATTGGGCAGACCTGATTCACTACAAATCATATTTTAAATGTATAAGTGTTGTATTACGCTTGTCCTATTATTATTATAAATGCGAAAGTTTGTGAGTTTGTATGTTTGTACCCTAATCAAACCTAAACGACCAAACTAATTAAGACGAAATTTGCTGTAGTATATAATTAAAAAATCAGATAAACAGAAGGGGGAATTTCTAATCCAAAAAACAATCCATAAATGATAAAAAAAAATGCAAAAAAAGATGATTTTGGTATAGATGGCGCTGGTGTGCAAAATATTGGACATCTCAGACCGAAACCATTGAGTTGTCGCCTTGTCATAGCAACGCATTCTACCAAAAAGGTATCCTACTAAGGTCGATATTCGAAATTAATTTTACATAAATATCTGACTACCGAATGATACGTATTCTACCAAAATTCGTAATTTGTTTTATCAGAACAAGATTTATAAGTAAAAATTTCGAAGTTTTCTGCAAGTGTTTTTTTAGGCGATTATTGCAATTTGAGCAGGACAGAGTCTGACACGGGTCGTCTAGTAAATTTATAAAGCTCGGATGAGGATAATTCGATAAATGTAACTTCGTCACACTGCCATACAGTTTGTACAATTTATATTGCATTTATAGTGCGTGTAAGAAAGAATAAATAAATAAAAAACCGGCCAAGTGCGAGTCGGACTCGCGCACGAAGGGTTCCGTACCATAATCTATAAAAACGGCAAAAAAAAAAACATGTTTGTTGTATGGGAGACCCCCTTAAATATTTATTTTATTCTGTTTTTAGTATTTGTTGTTAGAGCAGCCACAGAAATACATAATCTGTGAAAATTTCAACTGTCTAGCTATCACGGTTCATGAGATACAGCCCTGTGACAGACAGACGGACAGACAGACAGACAGACGGACAGCGAAGTCTTAGTAATAGGGTTCCGTTTTTACCCTTTGGGTACGGAACCCTAAAAATAAATAAATCAATATTAGTGGACATTTCACACAGCGTTTCTTGGCCCAAAATAAGCAAAACTTGTCCTAAGGGAACTATATAACTACTTAAATACTTCTTCTTAGATATGAATACATACATAAAGTTACAAATTGTACTGCCTGTACAGTTTGTACAATTTGTAACTTTAAAAATACGCAACCGTTGTTTTTGGTTGAATCCAGCATACTTTGTTCCATAATTACGTTTTAAAAGTAACAAAGTTCTCATCATTCGTGCAAAGGATTATTAGCTTTCATATAATAAGCATAAGATGTAGTATCGCTTGCGTTCGTTCAGATACAGAGTGACTACGTTGGATTTTTTACTATTATTTCGTCTGTGTGCCCAAAGATTGGTTGCACCTGGCGTAGGCATTTGCGAGAATTAGTGATGCGGCCCGAAGTATCGATAAAATATGCAAAATGTTTTTCGACGATTAATTTGCATACTTTTGCAATTCTCTACAACTGCTAGCAATCGATATGATATAAAAATGTTATGGCGGTGTAAACTGTTGCGGTTTTTATTGTATGGTTTTATGTAAAGAGCCGTGTGGGGTTACCTCGACTTTCAATCCGAAGGTCGTGGATTCGAATCACGGTCGTTCATCAATGGATTTTTCTGTTCTAAAAATGTATGAGAAAAACATAGTGACGAAACTAGTAAGTATTCTTGTAAGCGGTGACAGGCTTGCAACCTGTCACATGTGGAATGCTAACTACTGCAAAATGTAGGCATGTGCTAAATATAATGTTTGGACGTGCCTCTGACTAACCCTTTTAGACATCTGCAAAGATCTGAGCGCCTGGAGATCAGAGAGGATGTCTACTGTACTTGGGGATTACAGTCGTGATCCTGTTTTTTTTATAATTATGTACGGCTTTGATGGTAAATAATTAAATGTTTTGAAATGATCAGCCAATCAGCCTTGCCATAAATTACGGCTATGCAAATTGTATTTCCTGATTAAATGTTTATTTTCGAATTCAAAACAAAAACGTAAAATGTTTATTATTTGTAAAACCAATTTCAATAAATTAATATTATTACATATTTTCTCGACATTTACTAATAAGCACTTACGTTATTGATTTTCAGGGTTCCGTATCCAAAGGGTAAAAACGGGACCCTATTACTAAGACTTCGCTGTGCGTCTGTACTTCTGTCCGTCAAATGAATACTAAAAACACAATAAAATAAATATTCAAGTGGGGCTTCCATACAACGTTTTTTTTTGCCGTTTTTTTATAGATAATGGTACGTATAACCTTCTTGCGCGAGTCCGACTCGCACTTGGCCGGTTTTTCAATATGGAAATGGAAATAGAATCACGACTGTAATCCCCAAGTACTGTAAACATCTCAGATCACATCTCTGAGGCTTTCAGATTCTTGAAGACATCATTATATTTGGCACATGCCCACATTTTGTAGTAAATATCATTCCACGCGTGACAGGTTACAAACTCATTGCCACAATTCAATATGGAAAATGTAATAGGATCACGATTGTAATCCCCAAGTACAGAAGACATACTCTCAGACGCTCAGATCCTTGTAGATGTCAAAATGGGTTAGTCAAAGGAATATGCCCACATTTACAGTAGTTAGCATTCCACGCGTGACAGGCTGCAAGACCGTCGCCGCTTATAAGAACTACTAACTGTATTCCTCACGATGTTTTTCTTCACCGTTATAAGCACGTGTTTATGATAAAGTTTCGAAGAGAATAATCCATTGATGCACCGCTGCAATTCGAATCTGCGAACTTGGATTGGAAGTCGATGTACCTCCCACGCGGCCAACACGGCATTCAATAAGAATTGATGTTATTTCGTTTTATCGATAATCGATAAAACACCTAACATTTCGAGTAACAACACTGCTCAATAGTAGCGTGGACCATAAAGTAACTACAAAAGAATTCCCCACGCGGCTTAATTTTTGAATAGGCACATACGCACAAAATAATCGTTAACCAATGATCTACCATACACTGGAAATGGCAAGATATTCTATAAAATTATGTAAAATTACGGTATGGTATTACCTTAAAACATAATTTTCTTCAACATTTCTTGTATCGGAAAAGTCGGTCCAAATTAATTGGAAAATTTAGTAATAAAAACTTGTTTTTATGTAATGCAAAAATTATGTAATAAAACCGGCCACGCACGAAGGGTTCCGTACCATTATCTATAAAAACGGCAAAAAAATCATGTTGGATGTAAGGGCCCCCCTTTAAATATTTATTTTATTCTGTTTTTAGTATTTGTTGTTATAGAGGCAACTAAAATACATCATCTGTGAAAATTTCAACTGTCTAGCTATCACGGGTCATGAGATACAGCCTTGTGACAGAGAGACAGACGGACAGCGGAGTCCGTAGTAGTAATAGGGTCTCGTTTTTACCCTTTGGGTACAAAACCCTAAAAACACCAAGTTTTTGGGTAAACCTTTCTATGTTTTTCCCCCGTAAACCTTTTTGTTTTGTTAAAAATTATGAACGCAACAAAAAAATCGGTCAAATCGGTCGAGCTAGTTACCGAGTTTTTGCGAAACAAACGTACGCCAATTTATTTTTATGTATAGATTTCATATGCAATTTGGATGATTGTTTGTATACGAGATATATTATTATTATTATTTAGTTTTTGTAACATTACTCGTAATAGCCAACACGACTGTAATATTTTATTGCTTCGACATTCGATCTAAAGGTCGTGTGTTTGAGTCCCGGTCGTGTACTCATGTCCAATGACATTGTATCTGTGTATAAATGACATTTATTATGACCTGGCATTTATTATTTATATTGTGACTAATAGAATTTTCTTCGTAATCTACTTTTATAATTTGTTCATTTTGACGTTCATAAGAAGTACAATACAATTTTTTATAAAATTACCAAAATTATTAATTAAAAATTGATTATTTACTCAAAACGGTACAATAAAATAACCAGTTCGTATTTTTATAAACGACGATGGGCTTGCTACCTGTCACGTAATGAATACTGCAGAACGCATCAATGTAATGTTTGGTCGTGACCCTAACTACCATTCCTAAGATATCTTCAAGGTTGTGCACGCCTGACGTTTCCCATGTCGTTAGTCTTAGAATGCTGACACGTACCAAATGTAATGTCTGGACGCGCCCCGGACTACATTCCTAAGACATCAAGGATATGCGCGCCTGACGTATACCTGTAGCCTTTTTCTTATTTTTGCAAATAACCACGCATATAGCCACTTCCATAATCACTATATCTATGTTAAAGAAAACAGTCGTCGTGGGTGTTAAGAAAGACATTCCTGTTCATTCTACCTTTTTGACCGACCTTTTTGCGAAATATATAAATAATAATAAATAAATCAATATTGGTGGACATTATCACACAGCGCCATCTAGCCCCGAACTAAGCAAAGCTTGTACTATGAGAACTAGATAACTAATAAAATACTTAAATACTTTTGTAAATACATACATATGATACATAATAACACCCAGACACAGAACAAACATCTTTGAATTTGTGCTGAAGCCCTTTAGTTATTTTTTTATTGCTGTACGTACTTGAGTAGTAGGTACTTTTAATTATTATTCTTGTTTGAGCCTTCACTTTGTTCGATTGGCACCTGGAGCTCTACATAGCATTAAGGAAAGGATCATTAAAAAAAAGGTAGACCCCAAGCCGTGTTTGTTGCCTGATTCTTCTAGGCTTGGTCGCGTGGAATCGGCGTAGCTTCACCTAGTTCCTAAGACGTTTCAAAGTGATCCTTGTGATTTTATTGACATAATGATTTTTGAATTTGAATTCTATGTTCATCACACAAATATTTGCTCTAGGTGGGGATCTAACCCACAACCTACAGCGCAGAAGGCAGAGCTACTACCAACTGAGCTGTGTCAAATGGAGGATTATCTTTTCGCATTTGTGTATAGTCTTTGAATATTTTTTGCAACACTTCTTTTGAAGATTGATTATTGTTAGGTGTGAAATTTTGAAATTAAGATTAGGCGGCATGGTTGCGTTGCGTTGCGCGTGACTACAACAATTGATAATAATAATATGTTATTTTGAAGATGGAATCCTAATAATATTATAAATGCGAAAGTTTGTGAGTTTGTATGTATGTTTGTTCCTCAATTAGGCCTAAACGACAAAACGGATTAAGTTGAAATTTGCTGTAGATGTACATACCTATAATGCCCGAATAAATAATAGACTACTTTAAAATATGAAAAACATCCCAAAAACTATAAGGATAAATAAGATAAATAAAAATAATTATAATAACAATAATGTTTTCATAAAGTAAATTATCATATTTACAATATTAAACCACTTTCAATAAGAATCACGACATATTATCATGACAGTCTGTATAACATGGAATACATTTGGCTTTTCCCCATCTCCATCATACTCATAGCATGGAAATGAAATGTCAATTCGCGTGACAGATACTGACACGTACTTATCCATTATGCCCTGGTTTCTACTATAGCGACCGTACTATAACGGCGACTGCGATTATGTCCACAAAATCCTTAATATTTAATCAAAAAAATTATAATAAAAAACCGGTCAAGTGCGAGTCGGACTCGCGTACGAAGGGTTCCGTAAAAAAACATGTTTGTTGTATGGGAGCCCCACATAAATATTCATTTTATTTTGTTTGTCTGTCCGAAATACATCGTCTGTGAAAATTTCAACTGTCTAGCTATCACGATTCATGAGATACAGCCTTGTTACAAACAGACAGACGGACAGCGGAGTCTTAGTAATAGGGTCCCGTCTTTAACCTTTGGGTACGGAACCCTAAAAACACGTAGCCAAGTCAAAACCATTATTTTATTTTTTTTTGTCCTATAAAATAGGCATAGATTTTCGGATTTAGCGCTATGGCCTATATTAGGTAGTATAGGTACCTACATGGGGTATATTTCACCGAGGCATCCCTTTCCTATTAAATGGGGTACGCAAACGTAAAATGATGTCTATATCCCTACCTCAACTCAACCGCAAAAACATATTACAAGAAGCCATACCACAAGCTCCTAAAGTAATACCAAAACTATATTACTCGCGGTGCGGTTCGATCCCGATTCTGTATTTCGAAGTACGGTGGACATCCTCTCAGATCTTCAGGCGCTCCTTAACGATGTCTAAAGGGGTGAGGCGCGTCCAAACATTATATTTGGCACATGCCCACATTTTGCAGTAGCATTCCATACGTGACAGGTTGCAAGTCCATCGCCGCTTAGAAAAATACTAATTGAATTGAGATTTTTACGAAATAAGCCAGCTGAATATTCAAAGTCAAAGTTTCTTTATTGCTTGAAATACATGTACAGAAAATGTTAATCACTACATAGTATAAAGCAAAGTCGCTTTCCGCTTCCCGCGTCTGTATGTATGTATGTTTGCTTATATCTTTAAAACTACACAACGGATTTAGATGCGGTTTTTTTTAATAGATAGAATGATTCAGGAGGAAGGTTTATATGTATAATAACATGCTACCCGTGCGAAGCCGGGGCGGGTCGCTAGTTTATTAATATGACAACAATGTACTCTGCCTATGAAGGCATGTAATATCAAAAATGTACAACATACCTATATTATTCAAAATAAATCTATACAATATATAAAAGAAAGTCGTGTTAGTTACACTATTAAATTTATAACTCAAGAACGGCTAAACCGATTTGGCTGAAAAGGGGATACGGGAACTGGAACGGAAACGGGAACGGGAACGGGAACGGGAACGGGAACGGGAACGGGAACGGGAACGGGAACGGGAACGGGAACGGGAACGGGAACGGGAACGGGAACGGGAACGGGAACGGGAACGGTAACGGGAACGGGAACGGGAACGGGAACGGGAACGGGAACGGGAACGGGAACGGGAACGGGAACGGGAACGGGAACGGGAACGGGAACGGGAACGGGAACGGGAACGGGAACGGGAACGGGAACGGGAACGGGAACGGGAACGGGAACGGGAACGGGAACGGGAACTTAACACAGCATTTATTAATTCTAAAGCGATACGAAGTTCGCCGTGTCAGCTTGTAATAAATAAAAATAGTAAATTATTTAATTATTATAAATTGTTTTGGTATTACTTTTAAGTACGGACTCAGCTAGGGAGTTCGTAGAGAACGGCGAAAGGATTATTTTTATAGTTCTGAAGGACCGCTTTGCTAACCCCTAAGGGGCTAGTCATAAATATAGTAAGAACGGTCGTTTTACAAGCACCAGTTAGGTATTTATAGTTATGTCCTTTTCTTGGTCACCCTGTATAACCAGGAAATTTACTACAACCTCTGAAAGTAATATTACGATAGGTAATTATGTACGAGTAATATGCGATCGTATGTTGTTGACACTTTTGCACCGAGTAGGTACTATTTTTATATTATTATGAGATTGACAGGTTCGAGTAGTTATGATAAAACTAGCCGACCCGTGACAGATTTTGTCCTGTCAAATTTCAATAATCAAATAGAAAAGACTGAATGTTTTTAGTCTGGGATGTCTGATTTGTTGTAGTCAAAACATTTTCATCGGTTTTTAAGGTTCCGTACTCAAAGGGTAGAAACGGGACCCTATTACAACTCCTCTGTCCGTTTGTCTGTCACAGGGCTGTATCTCATGAACCGTGATAGCTAGACAGTTGAAATTTTCACAGATTATGTATTTCAGTTGCCGCTATAACAACAAATACTAAAAACAAAATAAAATAAATATTTAAGTGCGGCTCCCATACAACAAACGTGTTTCTTTTGCCGTTTTTTATAGATAATGGTACGGAATTCGCACTGTCGGGTTTTTTTTAACGTAATTTTATTTGTTTGTTTGTAACAGTTTTAAAGATAAACACGTTTACTCTTGTAATATTAACGAAGATAGTATTCTGATCGCGATCAAGTTTATAAAAGAAACTGGCGTTACCTACTCGTGCAGAAAATCGTTCGCGTGGGTCGAATACGTTTCATTATTTGATTTCTGGACAACGTAGAAAAATAAATAATACCCTCGGTCATTCCTTGAATTTTAAGCTAAAAGATGTACAGTTATTATCAGAATCGGTCCAGTAGTTTTTGAGAAAATTGAAGTTATACAGACTGAAATTATTAAACCAGAAAAAATTGTCATTTCAAAAATAGTTTACTGATAAATTGTTATCGGACGTCAAAACTGTCATCATCTTATAGTCTTTTGACAGTTATAAAATGGGAATTTGACAGTTCAAGCTGAATACGATTACCAGCAAGCTTACGCAATAAGGCTATTTTATTCTAATTATAATACTCGTACATTTCTTGTATATTTTTTTATTGTTATTTTAAGTGTTTCGTACCTAAAAGGTAAAAACGGGACCCTATTACTAAGACTTCGCTGGCCGTCTGTCTGTCACAAGGCTGTATCTCATGAACCGTGATAGCTAGACAGTTGAAATTTTCACAGATGTTGTATTTATTTCTGTTGCCGCTATAACAACAAATACTAAAAACAGAATAAAATAAATATTTAAGTGGGGCCTATACAACAAACGTATTTGTGGCGTATTTTATAGAAATGGTACGGAACCCTTCGTGCGCGAGTACGACTTGCACTTGGTTAGTTTTTTATATGAATATTAGTTTTATCACTACATTGTATAAAGCAAAGTCGCTTTCCGCTTCCCGCGTCTGTATGTAATATGTATGTATGTATGTATGTATGTTTGCTTATATCTTTAAAACTACACGACGGATTTTGATGCGGTTTTTTTAATAGATAGAGTGATTCAGGAGGAAGGTTTATATGTATAATACATGCATAATATAGTAGAGAAACACTGATAATTTTAGAGGTTTCTAATGTGATGTCGTAAATAAACACATTTTTTTTTCTACAATAAAGTCCGCGATGGTATTAGAAATGTCTTACGCACAGCGAAGCGGGCACGGGTCAGCTAGTTTTAAATATAAAACTCGAAATACTAGCTTTATAATCCCTTTATTGTTAAGGTAAGTAATCCAAATGAATTTGCGTTTCAAAGTATTAAGTAGGTCGAACAAACAGAACAGCTGAGATCGTAGTGTTTAGAACAGCTAGATAACTACAGAGATGTCACGTATGGAGTGATAAGTACTGTTTAAACTGGGCATGTGACTAAACGCGATGTTTGGACGTTCCTCAAATTATTTGACTGGCCTCACAGCTCTGTTGGTAGTAACTCTGCCTTCTGCGCTGTAGGTTGTGGGTTCGATCCCCACCCAGGGCAAATATTTGTGTGATGAACATAGATGTTTGTTCTGTGTCTGGGTGTTAATATAAAGTATGTATTGACACAAAAGTATTCTATCAGTTATTTGGTTCCCATAGTACAAGCTTTGCTTAGTTTGGGGCTAGATGGCGCTGTGTGTAAAGTCCGCCAATATTTATTTATTTATTATTTATTTATTTATCCTGAAAATTTTTGGGTTTGATGATCTGATATGACTTGTTTTTATATAACAATAACAATAGATTAATTCGTAATTACTCATATTTACTCGCACATCTATGGTTCAAAAAATTGTTTTTGTATTTGTCAAAATATTATTAAAATTTATTATATTTTGTATTTTTAAATTTGTATTTTTGTTTCGCTTGATTAAGATATATCAATATTAACTATTAAAGGAAGGATTCCATACCATTATCTATAAAAAGCGGCAATAAAAACACGTTTGTTGTATGGGAGCCCCCCATAAATATTTATTTTATTCTGTTTTTAGTATTTATTGTTGTAGCGGCAACAGAAATACATCATCTGTGAAAATTGCAGTGTGACTGACTAACGGACAGAGAAGTCTTAGTAATAGGGTCCCGTTTTACCCTTTAAGTACGGAATCCTAAAAATGTAGTAGGTAGTGCCCATATAATTAAATTTTCTATATGACATATTATTCTGTCCAATAATTAAACACATCTTGTTTTATTATTTTGTAATTTAGCTTTTATCACAAGTTTTTTTCTTTTTTCTTTAATTGGTGGACATGTCACACGTCGCGTTCTAGCCCCAACCTTAGAAGCCCTTTTCAAATGTAACCCTCGTATTCAAAAACAGCACTATAAGAACACGCACCCACAGAGGACGAAATCTTTTTACATAAAAATCACTTTATGTTATGAGCGACACTATGGCGCACACTACCGTGTACCTTTAGAGCTCAACTTTGGCTAGCACACGACAATGTGCCTCTAGTCACACTATGCAGTGTAGCACAACTTAACACATAAAGTGATTTTTATGAAAAAAGATTTCGTCCACTGTGGGGTGCGTGTTCTCATAGTTTCGTTCTTGAATACGAGGGTAAGTGACTTAGCTACATTCTCTAAACTGTGGTTATGATGTAAACATGATTAACATAAACAAACAAGCTCCCAAGTTCTCTTGTGATTGGTATTAGGGGCTAAGTTTTAATAGGGATTCGAGTTTGCTTTAATTACCTGATTACACTCTTCCTATCGCCCCACTGGTTATTTGTATGGCACTTTGGCATTACTTGTTGTGACTAGCACTGGTCATTACTATCTTGTACATTAGTACATCGTAGTATGATGGCTACTAATGTCTCGAGTCGCGAGATTGCGCGACGTCACCGGACACGTACATAATGTCTGTGCTGCGAGATCGCACGACGTCACACGACACGTACAATACGTACCGGGCGACAATGTCGCGGGACAATACATAATGTTTACTTATTATTTATTTTAGTAACAATAAGTCTAAAAGTGTGTTAGGCGCACCTCCCACACGAGCTAGAGTCGAGGCGCCGCTTTCTCGCCCTCGCCTTGACTCCGAGTCGCCTATGCCGCGACTGCGCACTGTCGAACAAGCAGCGCCGCGCCGCTTGCCCGTCTCGACTCCGAGCTCCATACGGGCGATGGACTACGTTACCACAGCAAAATAACGGTATTATTAAGCCCTAAAATATACCGTTCCCTCTTCGCTAGTTATAAAACATAATATACAGCCCTCATAAAAGCATTTCTGCTTTCGGATACACATCCACAACTGTAGCACTAAATAATATCGCTTTAGCACCAAAACGCACAATGATGGTAATAATTTCGGTTACGCACGAATTTACATCACGGTATTGAGTCTTTACGACTTTCGCCACAGACTATACAGGGTGATATATTTATGATCAGAAACTTCATTAATCTAAAACAAGGTTATAATATAATAATAGTATTAAGATTGGATTAATAATATTATCTAAAACAAGCTAATATATTTTTATCAGTAAATACTAGTCTAGCCAAACAGACAGACCCGTCCAAATTTCAATAAATAAATCAATAAAAAAAATTACAGATAGATGTCGTCTTGTCCGAATTTCAATACATAACTAAAAAAACTTTTTTTTTAGTTTTTCCAGATATTTTCTACTTTTCAGCCAACTATTACTATTTTTGTTTTCAATAAACCTAGTCGTGAACGAGATATAGAAATGATCAACAGAAAAACAACTATGTTCGGTCTTTTACTACATGAAATGAGTCATGAGATACAATCATGATAGGCTCAAAGAAATAGTGCCAACCTTATTTACTAAAACCTAATTACAGAAAAAAAGTATTCTATCAGTTATCTCGTTCCCATACTACAAGCTTTGCTTAGTTTGGGGCTAGATGGCGCGGTGTGTGAAGTTCAATATTATTTATTTATATACATATTTTACTAGCTAACCCGGCGAACTTCGTATCGCATTAGTATGTTTATTTCCCGTTCCCGTTCCTGTTAAAAAGTATGCTATGTCCTATAAAATCCCCATTTACAAAATGATCCGCCATTTATTGAATTCATTTGTTACAAAAAATGTGATAAATGAAGAACCGCTTTACCGATTTTGTGCAAACTTCACATAAACCATCTACTAAATAGTCCGAACAAAGCCTAAGCATTTGGTTTGGATAGGTGAGCCCGTTCTTAAGTTATCAAATTACAACGAAAAGTGGCATTGATTTTTATATATATAGACTAGCTGACCCGGCAGATTTTGTACTGCCTCAATCGATAAATAAAAGACCTAAACTTTTGTATAAAATAATTTTAAAACAAACAAAACGAATCGGCTGTTTTTAGGACTTTCCCAATTATTCGAATTTGTCTTACCTTTTAAATCTTCCCTAGACCTACACGAACATTTCAAGACCAAGATAAGATAAATCCGTTCAGCCGTTCTCGAATTTTAAGCGAGACTAACGAACAGCAATTGATTTATATATATATGTATATATATATATATATATAAGATTTAAGCATCCTGTATAATATTTGCTGCCATTAGGAAGCGTCGCAAACTTCTGTGCTTAATGAAATTCTTCATATTCGTATTTACGTGAATGCATTACTTGCACAGAGCGAATGAAATGGCTTGGCTACTCTAATAGCCTTAAGACGAGTAATAAATGTTTTTGATGAATGCAGAATCGTTTTTTCTCAATAACCGCAAAACATACAGTTTTGTTTTTTATGACAAAGATAACTTAAGGATATAATCTAGATAAATTACAGACAGAAACACGTTTGGTGAAACTTTTCTCGATAGATTTATTTTCCAAAGGTGGCTCTTCAAAAACACCAGTTTCGTTTTTAATCAAAACTATGTTATTTTTATATAATTCGTTAGATAATCATGCTAGCTAAGTAAATTACAGACAGTTTCTTTTTAAATTTGATGGTTTTCAAGGTAATACAGTTTTAAATATTTTGTGTTCGATAGATATAGATAGATAGATAACCCTTTATTGATTAACCTTCCTTAACCTTAACCCTTACCCTTGACTTTAACCCTTTATTGAAATAACAAGCAGACTACCATTTCATTTAAATGTCTTAATTACGTAATTTATTTTATCAGGTCTAGATTTTATATGTATAGGAAAAAAAATGAAGTTTCCTGAAAATGCTTTTTCTATGAGATTATTGAAATTTGGGCAGGACAAAGTCTGTCACGGGTCGGCTAATATAAAATAAAAATAATAAAATAAATAATCCCAAGACGACTGTAATCCCCAAGTACGGTAGACATCCTCTCAGATCTCCAGGCGCTTAGATCCTTTGAAAATGTCCAGTGGGGGTAGTCACATTATATTTGGCACATGCCCACATTTTGCAGTAGTTAACATTCCATACGTGACAGGTTGCAAAGCCCATTGCCGCTTTTGAATCGCGTTTAGTCAATCTTTCTTCATTCATTCTCCCTACATGTCTAAGTATTAACTCAGCTGTTTCGAATACACAATGCCATTAATATCTGCATGTATAACTACGTCTTAAAATGTACCTAATGGATTACGCGGTTGGCGTACTGATTTCTCAGACATTAAAATGAAATGGTAGTAAAATTATTTGAAAATCTAAGCGACAGATGCCACGTCACCAAGAAATCGCACTGTTTAAAATTGAAAAAAAAACCGGTCAAGGTTAGTAGCTTTTTTTATCTTATTTTTTTTTTATTTTCGGATTATAAGTTCCTGCTTTATTTAATCTGATTGTTTATCTACTTTCTGTTTATTTTGATTAGGGAACAAACATAGCTTATCACAAACGTTTGCATCATCACTACATAGTATAAAGCAAAGTCGCTTTCCGCTTCCCGCATCTGTATGTATGTATGTATGTATGTATGTTTGCTTATATCTTTAAAACTACACAACGGATTTTGATGCGGTTTTTTTAATAGATAGAGTGATTCAGGATTCAGG
Organism: Hydriomena furcata; assembly: GCA_912999785.1. Classification (NCBI taxonomy): domain Eukaryota; kingdom Metazoa; phylum Arthropoda; class Insecta; order Lepidoptera; family Geometridae; genus Hydriomena; species Hydriomena furcata. The sequence continues at coordinate 3,432,366 of OU538848.1, forward strand.
TTTATATGTATAATAACATGCTACCCGTGCGAAGCCGGGGCGGGTCGCTAGTTTATAATATTATTAGAATGTATGTATGTATGATTTTGACTTAACGATACAACTGTCAAACGACAGACTACATTTCGAAGAGAACGATTATCCTTGTTTCTTTCTAGAAATAGGTTATATATATATAGATACGAGCTTAATAACTGCGCAGGCAACAGCTGGCGAGACTTAGCTGATATTATACTCGTAAAAGACTGTATTTTTCGAGATATTAGCGCTCAAAACAGGATTTTCTTGAGAGAAGACAGCTTTCTGGAACCAGAATTAAATACAAACATAACTAAATTGTAATTTTAATTTATAATATCATCGATATAACAGACAAGCAAACATCGAAACTATCGCGTGTGTAAAAATATTAGTGTGACTCGTAATATGACTTATTTTTAAGACGAGTAGGTAATAAATATTTTTGATGAATTCAGAATCGTTTTTTCTCAATAACCGCAAAACATACAGTTTTGTTTTTTATGACAAAAATAATTTAAGGATATAATCTAGATAAATTACAGACAGAAACACGATTAGTGAAACTTTTCGCGATTGATTTATTTTCCAAAGCTTGCTCATCAAAAACACTAGTTTAGTTTTTAATCAAAACTATGAATTGCTAAACTGTTCATTTTTATATAATTCGTTAGATATTCATACTAGTTACTTAAATTAAGGACAATTTTTGTTTTAATTTGGTGATTTTCAAGATAATTCAGTTTTATCACTTTTCCGTCTTATCCGGGTAGACTCAGCCCATACAAAACGTCAAAAATTTCACCTTAAGCTAGGATCGCAGTGTATGATTTGATTGTTCTCCTCTATCAGTAATGATTCCGTCAATCGCTCGCTCAAGAAAAAGCAGAAATGATGTTTAATGATTACCCGACATTGTAGCATCGATTGAAGGTCAATTTCCCATCAATTGCCTGCACATCATTGTCATTCACAAAGGATTGTCAATTGAAATAGGATCACGACTGTAATCGCCAAGTACGGTAGACATCCTCTCAGATCTCTTGATGCTTAGATCCTTGAAGATGTCTAAAGGGGGTAGTCAATAATTTTTTTAATCGAAACGTCAGCAATACAAGGAACAAAATTGAGCTGCAAGATTCGACTTTAACAAACATAGTTACATACATTGCAAGTTAAATAAAAGCTTTTAAAAACGTGGTAATTAGCCATATTTCAACATTATATTTGGCAACATTTATAACTACTGCAAAATGTGAGCATGTGCCAAATATAATGTTTGGACGTGCCTCTGATTCCACTAGACATCTTCAAAAGATCTAAGCGTCTGGAGATCTGAGAGGATGTCTACCGTACTCGGGGATTACAGTCGTGATCCTATTTTTTTAGGGTTCCTTACCCAAAGGGTAAAAACGGCCCTATTACTAAGACTTCGCTGTCCGTCTGTCCGTCTGTCCTTCTGTCTGTCACAGGGCGGTATCTCATGAACCGCGATAGCTAGACAGTTGAAATTTTCACAGATTATGTATTTCTGTAGCCGCTATAACAACAAATACTAAAAACATAAAATAATTATTTAAGTGGTATGGTAACCCCCATACAACAAACGTGATTTTTTGGCGTTTTTTATAGAATAGTATGGAACTCTTTTTGCGCGAGTCCGACTCGCACTTAGTTTTTTTTAATTTATTTGGCACTAGCTGACCCGTGCCCGCTTCGCTGTGCGTAAGACATTTCTAATACCATCGTTGACTTTTTTGTAGACGTTTTTAAGGTGTACAATACTGTAGTACATTATTTTGATATATCTCGTGGGGTTCAGCGATATAAGCAAACATACATACATACATATTACATACAGACGCGGGAAGCGGAAAGCGACTTTGCTTTATACTATGTAGTGATACCACACCCACACTTTGCAGTAGTTAGTCGCCGCTTATAAGTATTGTCAAAGCACTAGTTATTCAGCTAGGTCATCGGATTCACTGATAATCCAGGTCACGTTTATTAAATAAAGAACGGACAAAACAGGCTTACTCGCTTTCTTTATTACTTACATGTCCACTGACGCACTTGGTGTGGTGAAAGGTAGAGGCGGACGCGACAAACGAAAGAAAACGCTTGAGTGAACTAAAATAAGACCTGGGGCATAATGATATTAATAAAAGCCGTGTTGGCCGTGTGGAGGTACCACGACTTTCAATCTGAAGGTCGTGGGTTCGAATCTTGGCGTGCATCAATGGATTATTCTGTTCGAAAAATTTATATGTGCATCAAATAACACGTGCTCAAAACGGTGAAGGAAAACATCGTGAGGAAATCAGTTAGTGTTCTTATAAGCGGCGATGGGCTTGCAACCTGTCACGTATGGAATGCTAACTACTGCAAATTGTGGGCATGTGCTAAATATAATGTTTGGACGTGCCTCTGACTACCCCCACTAGACATCTTCAAAGGATCTAAGTGTCTGGAGATCTGAGAGAATGTCTACCGTACTTAGGGATTACAGTCGTGATCCTATTTATTGTTTTAGGGTTCCGTATCCAAAGGGTAAAAACGGGGCCCTATTACTAAGACTTTGTTATCCGTCTGTCCATCTGTCTGTCACAGGGCTGTATCTTATGAACCGTGATACCTAGACAGTTCGCTGTCCGTCTGTCCGTCTGTCTGTCACAGGGCTGTATCTCATGAACCGTGATAGACAGTTGAAATTATAACAGATGATGTATTTCTGTTGCCGCTATAACAACAAATACTAAAAACAGAATCAAATAAATATTTAAGTGGGGCTCCCATACAACAAACGTGTTTTTTTTGCGTTTTTTATAGATAATGGTACGAAATCCTTCGTACGCGAGTTCGACTCGCAATTGGCTGTTTTTTAGATTATATTCGCTAATGCTTCTCCTTTAAACCATACAAACGCACCCTGTTGATTTGATTTCGTCCGGCAGACCTTTCCAATAAAATTATGCTACACACAAAAAACCTTTTTGAATATTATTTTTCTTTATCAGTAGCAGTAAACAATTTAATGGTATTTCTGGTAGGATATTGCATTGCCTATATAAACTGTATCCATAAGTCCCACGGCCCGCGTTTTCACGCGCCAGACCGCGCCAAACGGACGGACGCGCCGTGGGAACGATGCATCCGTGGTGGCCCGTGCTCGGAACGCTCTGTACGCGACGCGCCGGACGCACACAGGCGGAGCGTCGTTTTAGGTATAGCTTTCACCCGCGACTTCGTCCGCGTAGATTCATGAAATCGAATTTAGACGACTTTAAAGAATATTTTGTGTAAAAAGTAGCCTATGACTTTAAACGATCTCTATGTGAAATTTCATCAAAATCGGCTTAGCGGTTAGGTCGTGATATAACGTCAGAGACAGAGTTACTTTCGCATTGATATCATTAGTATAGATTCGCTTTTCAAGAAGCGGTGAACAGCATGACGACCGTAAAAACTACGGCTCCGTAACTGTATACTCGCTACGAGAATCGAATCTCATGCCTCGAGAAGTACGAGACGCAGCTTTACGCGTGGTAGTTAGATAAAAGTCCAAAAATAACGCGCTCAACATGGTCATGACAGGTTGCAAGCTCATCGTCGCTAGTAACATATTAATCTACTATTTTACAGTGGAAAAAAATATTTATCATTTAAAATTAGTCAATATATTTCAAATAAATTGAATAGAAGCACTCAGATCCTTAAATATACCAAATGAGGGTAGCCAGAATCAGCATTTTATACCTGACATTCAAGTCTTAGAAATATTTCGCTAAATAAACGTAAATGAATACCAAAAGCTTAAAATGAAAACCAAGTTACGGAATCCTCATTCAAGACACGTACGACACGCTCTTGACATTTTTAAGTTATAATTGGCTGGCACTATCGCGAAGAGAATAGCTGTTATTATAAATTCAATTTACTTTACAACTCGCAATTGTCTTGGTTTGTTTTTGTAGATGTGATTACGTTTTGAAGAAAACCGACGAAGATTTTTTTTCACTTTCAAAACTTTCGTGAGTTGTACTACACATTATTACAACAACGGTAGTGCGAGACGGCAATGCGAGCAGGGTAGCGCGCGCGTTATGGTCCACTCACCCTGAAGAAGATTCTCTAGATGAATCGAAACATTGTCGGTGTCCTCACCGACGAAGATGTTTCGATCGAAAAGTCAAGAGGCAATATTCCTTTTTTTAGTTTAATAAATTAACTTTTAATCCTACATAAATACTATTTAAATAGAACCAACGTTATGCTATTCTGTACATAATAGAAAAAAAAAACCGGCCAAGTGCGAGTCGGACTCGCGCACGAAGGGTTCCATCTTTTTAAGACGAGTAATAAATGTTTTTGATAAATGTAGAGACGTTTTTTCTTAATAACAGCAATCATATAGTTTTGTTTTATTATGACAAAGAAAACTTAAGGATTTAATCTAGATAAATTAAAGACAGAAACACGATTGGTGAAACTTCGTTAGATAATCATACTAGCTGAGTTAATTATAGACTGTTTCTTTTTAAGTTTGATGGTTTTCAAGATAATGCGGTTTTATCACTTTTTCCGTCTTATCCGGACTTAATTTTTGTATGGGCTGGGTCTACACCCAGCCCATACAAAAAAAAAACCAGCCAAGTGCGAGTCGTACTCGCACACGAAGGGTTCCGTACCATTATCTATAAAACAGCAAAAAAAATCATGTTTGTTGTGTGGGAGCCCCACTTAAATATTTATTTTAATATATACCCACTTAAATATTTATTTTTTATATTAAATAAAAAATAGTATTTGTTGTTATAGCGTCAATAGAAATACATAATCTGTGAAAATTACAACTGTCTAGCTATCACGGTTTATGAGATACAGCCCTGTGACAGACAGACGGACGGACAGACGGACAGCGAAGTCTTAGTAATAGGGTCCCCATTAGTAGTAGGAGTCCCCCTTAAATATTTATTTTATTCTGTTTTTAGTATTTGTTGTTATAACAGCAACTGTAATACATAATCTATGTAAATTGTAACTGTCTAGCTATCACGGTTCATGAGATACAGCCCTGTGACAGACAGACGGACAGCGAAGTCTTAGTAATAGGGTCCCGTTTTTACCCTTTGGGTACGGAACCTTAAAAAACAAAAAAAAAAACAATCATCCCCTTAAGGCGCTCCCAGTCGACGATTGTTTTTGTTCGAAACGAAAAAATAAATACTTGTGAACAAGCCACATCTCCTATTTTATAATGTATAGTATATGTGAATAAAGATGTACCCATCTTTAATCACTTCGATAAATAATCCTACCGACCGCTGCAATGACGACAAACACACGTCGGCGCGTGGTCCGCCTTAGCTTTTTAAATAAATTAATGATATAAATTATTTATAATTACTTATCAAAAATCTATTCTAATAGAAATCTAGATCTACATATTACCTATCTTTAACAATAAATCACAAGTTTATTTTAATAGTAGGTATATAAAATATTTCGATCATAAATTCTAAAACGTATCATTTTGAAATAATATCTTTATCGTGAAAAGTTTCTTCTATTATGTTTTCAGCTTAATAGAAATCTAGGTAGGAACCTGAAGTAATATACTTATAAAAATAGGAGATGTGGCTTGTTCAGAAGTATTTCTTTTTTCGTTTCGAAAAAGAGCAATCAGCGACTGGGAGCCCCTTAAGGATAAGTCGTAACAAATCTGATCTCGTGTGTAATGGAGTCCTAACAAGGGCAACGACGCAAGTCTACCCGTCGCCACACTAATTGCTACCTAACAACTGTTGTTTACAGCAATTATTAGACACAATAAATGAGAAATGGCGATCCGTTATCGTGAAATAAATTGTATACCAATAAACACTATTAAATTGACTTGTTGGTTAGGATAGATTTATATTAGACCGGGCCGTGTCCGGGGCGTGCTGTGTGTTGAATATGTAACCAATGTCAATGTCAGATAGAACACAGAACTGTCAAATTTAAACTCTGCTCTATCTGTCTAAACTTTCAACTGTTTCTCTCTCTTGAAAAGTCTGCTGCACGGATAACATGTTTAACAATAAAATCTCTGTTCATATATACTGGAGTTCTTCATTCTCGCCAATAACTCTTCACTGTGTACGTGGCCCGGACGGGGCATGGAAGGGCACAGGTTTGAAACGTGAAATACATTTTGTATGAAGCAATTTATAATAAATGGCAGTCCTCTCCGGCGTCGCATGGGTTTATTAATGATTTTATGCGATTTTTTTTACACCTTGGATTACATTATCGAAGTTTTTATACGGATCCCTAATAGTTAGACATATGTTATTCCAGATTTTTTTGTAGATATTGATGTTATCTATAAAACTGTAGTACATTACTTTGCTCTATTGTCAATAGTTTTTGCAGCGTACGCGATATAAGATTATTTTGGTACTTTTTTTCACACGTTGGGTTACATTATCGAAGTTTTCATACGGATCTCTAACGGTTTTGAAAATATTCTATAGCCTATATTCATCAGTGATAATGTAGGATTCTAATGGTAATATAATTTTTTAAATCGGTTTAGTAGTTTCGGAGCCTATACAAACAAACAAACAATCAAATCTTTTCTCTTTATAATATTAGTATTGACAGGGCCTGAACCGTGTCCCGTCCGGGCCCGTCACGGACAAGGCCCGGTCTAATATAAATCTACCCTCAATGTTGAAACGACTAACTATAGAACTTGGTTTTCCCTTTTATTTATCTCTACATCTATAACATGTTTGTCGAAATCGTTAGAGCGAAGTTATTAGGCTTTCTTTATTTGGACTTCACTTTATTTGTGGTCATTACCTTCTCTATGGCCGTCATCAAAGTCAACATGAAAAGGAATAAGGATGTTCCTCGCGACCAAGCCTAGAAAAATCAAGCAGGCCTAGTTTCACCTATCTTGTGATATCTTTTGACTTTGACTAAGTATATTTGTTCTGTATCTGGGTGTTAAAATATATTGTACTAGCAGACCCGACAGACGTTGTCCTGTCCAAATTTCAATAATCGCATAGTGAAATCCACGTTGCTATGACGACTAATGTCAACACTGATGTCAGATTTTTTGCACACCAGCGCCATCTATTCCCAGATCATCTCTTTTGTGTCTTATTATCATTTTGGAGAAGTTTTTCGGTTTATTAACCACCTTATGTTTTATTCGGGCATTATATCAACATCTACAGCAAATTTTAGGCCTGATACAACAAACTCGTCAACTTTCGCATTTATAATATTATTAGGATTAGGTGTATTTACAAAAGTGTAGAAGACTAATAATTACATATTTTTTATGAATACTTTAATACTCGTATTTTATTATTTATATCTGGTTCCTATCGTACAAGCTTTGCTTTGTTTGGGGCTAGATGGTGCTGTGTGAAAGGTCAAATATTGTTTTTACATCTTTTATTATTTTTATTCTCATTGGCAGAGGTAAAGATAATTGTATCTTGAGTTTACGGAAATAGTCTTCACACAATCGACACGTGTTCCTTTTGATCCAAAAGCTCGGTTTACCTGTTTATCTCTTTTTATCCTATGAGGGAGGGATAGGGGGGAGGGAGAGCTTACAAGGCTTTATGTACCCATTATTGTTGGGAAAACCGAATCAATTTTCTCTGAGCCCGCTACAGACTACATTATCAAGCATTTTAACGCAGCTTCCCGATAATTACGCACACGCCCTCATTTTAAGCTTTTGCATTGTTTTACGGTGCGCACGAGGATAGTACTCGGTACAAGTAGCTGTCAATCTATACATTATATAATAAACTAGCCGACCCGTGACAGATGTCGTCCTGTCAAATTTCAATAATAGATTGACAGCCAAATCCCCATTTACAAAATGATCCGCCATTTATTGAATTCAATTATTACAAAAAATGTGATAAATAAAGAACCGCTCTACCGATTTTGTGCAAACTTCACATAAACCATCTACTAAATAGTCCGAACAAAGCCTAAACATTTGGTTTTTACAGGTAAGCCCGTTCTTGAGTTATAAAATTACAACGGAATGTGTCATTGATTTTTATATATATAGAAGAGTACTGACATCTGCACGCTTATATTTTTTTGCAAAAACATGTTCAAGAGGCCATTAATAAAAAAATCAATATATATAATTCTGGGAGATATTGTGTGTCTTGAATGAAAGGGATTTTCTCGAAAAGTACTGAACTGATTTTCATTAAAACTATATCAGCTAAATGCTTGGGATCTTAAGAGTGTCCAGAGGTATACTGTATTTTTTTTGTTATCTAGAAATATAATTATGAAATGTCTATCACGGCTCGCCTGTACCTGTCAAATTCTGATGACAATGTAATATTATGTGAAAGCTGGCAGCGCGCTAGTCTGATGTTGGAGTTCAAAGGTTTCAAGCTTTAACGATATGACAAAAGCTTTAAAAGAAAAAAAAATAACAGAAACCTTTATTTTTTACTAACAGGCCAGCTACTAGCAAACCTACTATCCTGGTGTGATCTTTCAACTCGGAACTTAACTCAGACCCGTCAAATACAGCGTAGGTAATTTAATTTTAATGTAAAAGGGAAGGTGCCCTCACGTATGCTATTATGAACGTAGCCAGGGTGTAGAGACTTCAACCCCTTGGACCAAAAATAAAAAAACAAACATTCATATTTCAAACTGACGGTCGTGGGTTTGAATGCCAGATGTGCATTTAATGGAATCCTTTTCGAAAAATGTATATACGCTTTTTGAACAGGTTACAAGTTCCTCGCTTTTAAGAATATCGACTGTACGATGTTTTCCTACACCGATTTCTTCACATGTTGAAAACTTTAAGGTTTAGTGAAATAATTTTTCAAACTATCGTGATTAGTTAACATAACTATAGATTTTACGCATGTCTGCCCGCCATGTCATACGTCGTGAAAATAAATTAAAGGTAACGTGATAACGACCCAATGCATCAATGTAAAAATCTATAGTTATAGATACGATATAGGTTATATCTATATTTACGATAATAGGTACGCGCGCCGAGTTTGTTGCCCGATTCTTCTAGGCTTGGTGACGAACAGGCGTAGCTCTACCTAGCTCCTAAGATATTTCAAAGTGATCTCTGTGATTTTATTAAAATAATTACACTTTGACTTTATCATCACCTCTGTGATAAGCCCTGGATACGTCCACGCATGCCTTATTAAAGAAAGTAGGGTAATTCTGAGTGTGTGTGTTCCAAAGGCTTACGAGAGCAACGCCCAGGGCGCTAACCCGTTGAGGGGTGGTTTTATTTTGCAATATATGAGCTTGTAAGATCCAGAATATTTCCTGGAAGAATATGTATTAAGAAAATTAGTGTTTTCCTAGAATATGCACACAACTATTACGATAAGGAAACATTTGTATTTTATTATTTTGTTTGTACCGGATAAACCTCAATAACTAGTGAACCAATTTCAAAAATTCTTTCACTTATCAAAAGCTACACTATCATCGAGGAACATAGACTATATTTTATTTTCAAAAATATCAGAGATCCTCTCAAAAGTTGCAATAATGTAACCTAAGGTATCAAAAATTTGTCTACAATCTTCATTAGTACATTTGCAAAGCCGGAGCAGGCAGCTAGTCTATGCTAATATTATAAATGCGAAAGTAACTCTGTCTGTCTGTCTGTCTGTCTGTGACGTTATCACGAACAAACCGCTCGGCCGATTGTGATAAAAATTCGTATAGAGATAGTTTAAAGTTTTGGGACAAACATAGGCTACTTGTTTTCCAAAATGTTCCTTTTGATTTTAAGGAATTTCAACGATAAAGTCCTCAAAAACTGTTTTTCTGTATCTACGTAGAAGAAGTCACGGGTAAAAACTAGTGTAACAATAACATATATACTATTATAAAAGTAGGTTTTTATAAGTATTATTAAGTTTATAAAAATATTAGAAATAGACATAGACATGTCATAGCAAATATATCAGTGAAACCAGTTTGAAACTATAATTAGTTATAATATCATGAATATCACTACATAGTATAAAGCAAAGTCGCTTTCCGCTTCCCGCGTCTGCATGTCTGTATGTATGTTTGCTTATATCTTTAAAACTACACAACGGATTTTGATGCGGTTTTTTTTAATAAACAGAGTGATTCAAGAGGAAGGTTTATATGTATAATACATGCATAATATAGTAGAGAAACACTGATAATTTTAGAGGTTTCTAATGTGATGTCGTAAATAAACACATTTTTTTGCGCTTACATTGCAAATGCTGGCTGAACCCCACGAGATATATCAAAATAATGTACTACAGTATTGTACACCTTAAAAACGTCTACAAAAAAGTCAACGATGGTATTAGAAATGTCTTATGCACAGCGAAGCGGGCACGGGTCAGCTAGTCATATATAATATCATAATATCAGACCTGCGACAGACGTTGTCCTATTCAAATTTCAATAATCACATAGAGTAATGCACGTTGCTATGACGACTGATGTTTTAACACTGATGTCAGATTTTTGCACACCAGCGCCATCTGTACCAAAATCATTCCTTTTGCGTTTTTTCATTATTTTGGGGATGTTTTTCGTATTTTAAATTCTATGTTTTCTTCGGGAATGATAGCTACATCTACAGCAAATTTCATCTTAATTCGTTTTGTCGTTTAGGCCTGATTAAGGCACAAACATACAAACAAACATCACAAACTTTTGCATTTATAATACTATTAGGATGTGGTTAAAATTATATCTATATGAAGCGGAACCTACCTAATTAATTAAATTTACTACCTAATTATATTCATATCAAATGTTAATACTAGTTTATTCTGCGTAATTCCAGAGTGAATAGGGTTGCCACATGGTCAGGATTAATCGGGATTCTCCCTGCATTTCTTATGAATCACGGCAAAATACAAATTGTCCCGACAAATTTTATTAATAAAAATAACTTTTTACTTCGTAATATTTATTTGTCCCGACATTACCCAAAATCGCGACTTTTTTAAATTTTGTCCAGATATTTAGGTCATCCCATCAGGTAGCTGTGAAACCCAGTAAGCAATAACGCAGGTAGCTGTCGTGACCTGTCGTATAACTACGAACTTTCAATAGAATCAAATATAGCGTGGTTGGTAATAATTTTAAATAGAAACACGGCGAAAGCAACGCTTATTGGTAGGAGAAAACATTTCATTGACATAAATTGAATCTATATTAAACAATATTTCATACTGGTATTGAAGTCGCGGAAATATAATACCACGAAAAATCCTAACTAAAATTTAAATTAACCCCTGGGTCTTGACAGGTTTTTTTGGCGCCGTTTTTTTGGCGGTTTTTTGGCGCCATAAATGCACTATTTCACCTATATCTCGTTATTTTGCATGAAAAGGTATAGACATCTAATATTTTTGGATTCTCCGTGAAATTTTCAACAAACTTATCTATAAATGCAATTTAGAGTGTAAATAACCTTTTTAGAAAAAAATAAATAAGGTAATAAATAAATTTTTTTTTTTTTTTTTTTTTTAAATTCATCAAAAAAAAATTAAAAGCAATTTAAATGAAGTTTCTTTTATAGATCATAACAATAGCTATTGTTTATCATATAAATAAGAAACTTTATAATAAACTAAATAAATGGATTTTTAGTGAATTTTTTTAGATAATAAAAAAATGGCGCAAAAAAAATAATAATTTTAAATTTGCGCGGAAACATATTTCGGATCCGGAAGTGAATGGTTTTGTTACACAGAACGATACTGTCATCTGTCAGCTTCGTAACAGTCAAAACCCGGAAGCGATAGCTCTTCTGGTTATTTTAATAGTTCTGATTGCAAAAGCAGGCTATAAAATCAGCACTATTCTGACACACATTTTAACTATTCTCTAATTATAAATTCAATTAATCGTGTATCACAACTACCAAAACAGAACCAACAACTTTATAGTCCTTGGTCGTTTCGAACGGCGTGTTGTTGGCAGATTCCGACCGTGTGTTTCCGACAGTACATAAAGAAGGAAACGTTGACTCGCGTTGACAGGAAACCAATAGATCGGTATGTTTGCGGTGGGATACTCGCTCTACTGGTGCCGGCTGTTACTATGACGCTTTTTGAAATTATTTAGTATTTTTTTCTTCTTAAAGTGGGTGATAGACGTACGAACTTATAGTACGCGGTTTTTAAGATCGCGAACTTACTCGGCTCGACGTTAGTGACACACGTGAAGCTTACTCACTCTGTATTGCGAGGTCGTCGACTGAAGAAGCTTTGTGTTATTTAGGAATAATATCGTATTACATTTTAAAAACTAAAAAAAAGAAACGAAGTCGAAACAAAATGGCGGCTCGCGGCTCGCAATCCTGCCACACGTTCGAGCCATGACGAGCTACGAGCAAGATTTCAGACCGGTTGGATCGCCGACGATTTTGCGCGGCGGTTTTAAAGTACGCGTACTTACGGTGACACACAAGCGAAAAAGGTCGGCGAGCCATAAGTACGCGTACTTGCTCGTACGTCTATCACCCACTTAAGGGTTCCCGTTTTTACACTATGGGTACGGAAGTACCCAAAGTGTAAAAACGGGACCCTATTACAAAGACTTTACCCGCTGTCCATCTGTCCGTCTGTCAGTTGAAATTGACAGATTTTGTATTTTTGTTGCTGCTATAACAACAATTACTAACAACAGAATAAAATAAATATTTAAGTGGGGCTCCCATAAAACAAACGTGTTTTTTTCGCTGTTTTTTATAGATAATGGTACGGAACCCTTCGTGCACGAGTCTGACTCGCACTGGGCCGGTTTTTTTTTCTTTTTTTGTGAGTCTTGTTATCCTATTTGGTAGACTTATGCCTAAACTTTTGATCTGAAGTTTCTGGTTCCGATACTGTATCATGTTTTTACAAAATAGCCCTGATCGTAATGAAATGTATTTTTAATTTATAACGGTATTCTTGTAAGCGGCGATGGACGCAACTTATCTGTAAATACAACTGAAAAATTTGTATTTTCTGCTAAATGAAATGACGTGCCTCAGACACAAAGATCCTTCAAGATGTCTAAGGCACGCCACGTTTCATATGAAATGCAAGGTTTATATGAAATACATTTTTTGGATAACTCGCCATTGAAAATTCGTCAAAAAAAGTTCGAAAAAAAAGTCGATTAGTTATATATAACATTATCCGTCACTGATCGATTCACTTACAATAGTTTTTGCAACGAACAAAGCCATTAAACAAATAAAATACCATGTGCTACAGAAACCGCCGGGCACTGTACTGTGGTCTGTTAATTATACCGACTTAGTATCGTGTTTATTGATGTTTCTCATTAAATTGTATGTACTTTTCTTTATCCCGGTTGCTATATGTTTGCAGCTTGTGTCGATAAACTTTAGACATAGAAACTTAAAGTATTCGAGTTGAACATAACCTAATTAACTTATAGCGCTTGTTCCTTAATAATTAAATTTGAAAACTAAAAACAAAACCGACTGCATGTTGCTATAAGTCCAATACTTCACCTCAGAGTTCAGTTGGTAGTACTTCTGCCTTCTGCGCTGTAGGTTGTGGGTTCGATCCCCACCCAGACCAAATATTTGTGTGATATACATAGATGTTTGTTCTGTATCTGTATGTGTAAGTATGTATTTACAAAAAAAAGTATATAAGTATTCTATTAGTTATCTGGTTCCCATAGTACAAGATTTGCTTAGTTTGGGGCTAGATGGCACTGTGTGTAAAGTCCGCCAATATTTATTTATTTTAATACAATATTTCATCTCCTATTTTTTCAACTTTAGTGGTATTTTATCGTTGAATTCAAAAGGGATTAAGCAGAAGCATATCCTCTTAAATATTTATTTTTATCAAATCGATTAATAAATAACGGAGTTCCGAGGTAACAAACATAAAAAATAAAATAATTAAAACATAGAATTTAAAACCTTGTTCTTTTTTGAAGTGGGTTTAAAACACACATAGGATCACGACTGTAATCCCCAAGTACGGTAGACATCCTCTCAGATCTCCAGGCTTTTAGATTCTTGATGTTATCTTAAGGGGTCAGGGGCACATCCAAACATTATATTTGGCATTATGTCCTCATTTTGCGGTAATTAGCATTCCATACGTGACACGTTGCATGCCCATCGCCGCTTATAAGAACATTAACTAGTTTCCTCACGATGTTTTCCTTTACCGTTTTGATGCGCATATATTTTTTCGAACAGAAAAATCCATTGATGCACGCCGGGATTCGAACCCACGACCTTCAGAAAGTCGAGTTTTTGAAAGTCGAGGTACATCCCACTCGGCCAACACGGCTGTGGCAAATTACAGTCGTAAATAAACATAGTTTGAAGTAAACTAGAGAGTTCCTCCATAATGCGGACACAAAAGAAGTTAAAGCAGAAATAAAAGCCACTTCAAAACAATATCTTAAAGGATAATGATCAGTTTGGTCCCATCAAATTGCAATGGATTTTTTTTATTTGAATGTATCTACAAAGTAGTGTGGGAAAAGCTTAAATGTTATTAGTGAATCGTATTATCTTCAATATAATATAAATAAGTAGGTTTTAAAGTTACATTTATTTGCCATAGCAGTGTTGGCCGAGTGGGAGGTACCTCGACTTTCAATCTGAAGGTATAGTGGGTTCGAATCCCGGTGTGCGTCAATAGATTTTTATGTTCGATAAAATTATATGCGCATACCATGGTGAAGGAAAACATCGTGAGGAAACTAGTTAGTATTCTTATAAGCGGCGATGGGCTTGCAACCTGTCACGTATGGAATGCTAACTACTGCAAAATGTAGGCATGTGCCAAATATAATGTTTGGACGTGCCTCTGACTACCCCCACTAGACATTTTCAAAGGATCTGAGCATCTGAAGATCTGAGAGAATGTCTACCGTATTTGGGGATGACAGTCGTGATCCTATTTTTTTTTTTTATTTATTTGCCAACAGTTTTAGTTCTTATAAAATGAAATGCTATCAAAAACATAACTTGTAAAAAGAGCTTGTAAAGTCTCGCAACGCAACTCAGTTCTTCTACCGTAAAAAGTTGTGAGATCCACGTAATACCAAGTCGGTTAATTTATTCAGTCCCTACTTTAAGGGTCCTTCTGTCTTAAGTTGCTACTTAAAGGTTAGCTAATTACGCTTAAATTGCTTGAATTACCTTTTTATAAAACATTTCGCCAGAAAATTACTCGATTCTAATATTATTCTGAGAACGTCGGGAAAATAAATTACTTGATAAAACCCGTGTTAAAATCTATAGTTAGGTCTACTAATCACGATAGTTTGTAAAATAATTATTCTGAAGCCGGGGTCCCACGGCGCGTAAAACGACGGGCCGCGCAGGATGACGGACGCTCCGCCTGTGTGCGTCCGGCGCGTCGCGTTCAGAGCGTTACGAGCACGGGCCACCACGGATGCATCGTTCCCACGGCGCGTCCGTCCGCCTTGGCGCGGTCTGGCGCGTGAAAACGAGGGCCGTGGGACCCCGGCATATGAAGTCCCGAGGTCCCGTGACTTTGATCGTAGGCTGTCTCCTGTCTCGGGACTTTGAGACTGTGTCGAGACTTCCCAAACCCTAGTCAGATACCACCTCTTCATGGTAAACAAGAGCCTATATTCCATGCTCCCTGCGAGCCAACAACATAAAAGTCCGGCCCCTGCCATAATTTACAATAATACTTCGCATTATTCCGCAAAAATATGTCTTCCAACTAGGTCACATATTTCACACCCGTTACGGACGCGGAATAAAAACAAGATCGTAGGCTGGAGAGCAAATTAAAACCAAATAGGATGTGCTTTTTTCTTTTTAGGGTTCCGTACGCAAAGGGTAAAAACGGAACCCTATTACAAAGACTTCGCTGTCCGTCTGTCTGTCACAAGACCGTATCTCATGAACCGTGATAGCTAGACAGTTGAAATTTTCACAGTTTATGTATTTCTGTTGCTGCTATAACAACAAATACTATAAACAGAATAAAATCAATATTTAAGTGGGCTCCCATACAACAAACATGATTTTTTTGCCGTTTTTATAGACAATGGTACGGAACCCTACGTGCGCGAGTCCAACTCGCTCTTGGCCGGTTTTTTATATTATAATATACAAAAAAAAACAAAAAAACTATAAAACTTTCCTCTTTATAATATTAGTTATACCACTAACATGTTGTGTTGTAATCATCGTCGTGTCGGTGTCGATACCTAAAACCTATTTATTACCCACTGTGCAGTAAGCTATGTTAAGGCGAGTAATAAATGTTTTTGATGAATGCAGAATCGTTTTTCTCAATAACCGCAAAACATACAGTTTTGTTTTTCATGACAAAGATAACTTAAGGATATAATCTAGATAAATTACAGACAGAAACACGTTTGGTGAAACTTTTCTCGATAGATATATTTTCCAAAGTTGGCTCTTCAAAAACACTAGTTTCGTTTTTAATCAAAACTATGAATAGCTAAACAGTTCATTTTTATATAATTCGTTAGATAATCATACTAGCTAAGTAAATTACAGACAGTTTCTTTTTAAATTTAATGGTTTTCGAGATAATGCAATTTTATCACTTTTTCCGTCTTATCCGGGTAGACTCAGTCCATACAAAACGAAACATAACATAACCATAACAATGAAATACATAACGAATGCATTTATAATATTTTCCGTATAATCCGTATCCACCAAATCCCGCGATCGATAGATGGGTATAACAATCCCTCGTTAAAACTTGCACAAAGTCCTCTCTAAATAAAGCATATGAATAACTGACCGGCGTTAGCTGGATGTTTGTCACAGATAAATAAAATAGTTAACGGCGGGTTAACTGTTTTAGTTATCCATGGCAAAAGAATAATTCAAATATTTCTACTAAAAAGCCGTGTTGGTCGAGTGTAGGTACCTCGACTTACAATCTGAAGGTCGTGGGTTTTATAATCTGAAATCCCAGCGTATATCAATGGATTGTGCAAAACACGTGCTTAAAACGGTGAAGGAAAACCAGTTAGTATTCTTATAAGAGGCGATGGGGTTGCAACCTGTCACGTATGGAATGCTAACTACTGCAAAATTTGGGCATGGTGCCAAATATAATGTTTGGACATGCCTCTGACTACCCCCACTAGACATCTTCAAAGGATCTAAGCGTCTGGAAATCCGAGAGGATGTCTACCGTACTTGGGGATTACAGTCGTGATCCTATTTTTTTTTTCTATAAAATCAATTATTATGTGATTATTGGTTAAATTAACTAGCTTTTAATTATTTTAAATAAATTTAAATAAGACCTTGTAAAATATAATACACTAGCAGATCCACGACAGACGTTATCCTGTCCAAATTTCAATAATCGCATAGAGTAACGCACGTTGCTATGGCGATTGATGTCAGATTTTTTGCACACAAGCGCCATCTATACCAAAATCATCTTTTTTTTAATCATTTTGGGGATGATTTTCGTATTTTATAGTCCATGTTTTATTTAGGCATTATATCTACATCTACAGCAAATTTTATCTCAATCCGTTTTGTCCATTACGCCTGATTGAGGCACAAACAAACATACAAACAAACTCACAAACTTTCGGATTTATAATATTATTTGATATATAGCGGGTCTGCTAGTATTTATACAAATTAAATTAGAATATCCAGCGGCCTGAGCATGAACCACTTTTGTATCGACAACGTATCGTCCAAATGTCAAATCTGACACAAGTGTCAGTTTTGGCATTTGGGCGATACGACGATAGTGGCTCATGCTAACCCCCCAGGAATCCTAGTCAGGCTATGTTGGTAGTTGGTTTGTTTAAAAAGTGAACCAGCCATTTTCAACTGGTCTATGAACTTAGTCCAAATAAATAATTGACTAATATTATCCCCGACATGAAGGCAAAATGAACTGCAATATTAATTTCTGAATTTCCAATTTTGAAATGAATTTTGAATTATAGTGGTTTGTAAATCCTATGCTTATTTATATTCATTTTGAATGCTAACTACTACAAAATGTGGGCATGTTCCAAATATAATGTTTGGACGTGTTTCTGACTACCTCCTCTAGACATTTTTAAGGATGTAGGTAGGTAATCAGGTATTGAAATGAAATTGTATTATTTAATTCTTAATTTTTTAATTTTTATTTTTCCTTTTTAATTTTATTTATTATTATTGTTATTTCTTTTTCATTATTATTATTTTTATGATTGTATTTGTTATTGAGATTTATCTTTTTTTTATTATGTGCCTAAATATTTCAGACACGATTGTATGATTGTTTATGAATAAATAACTGAACTGAAACTGAAACTGATCTAAGCGCTTGGACATCTGAGAGGATGTCCGCGTACTTGGGGATTACAGTCGTATTCATGTTTATATTTAAAAGCCTTTATTTAACTTGCAATGTATGTATGTAACTATGTATCTGTGTAACAATGTTTGTTAAGGTGGAATCTTGCAACTCAATTTTTAAGCAGTTATCTTCAACCGATTGAGCTGACATTTGGTACTTATGTTATTTCGGTGACAATGAAATAATACGGTGACAGTGAGCAGATCTGATGATGGAGTCAGGAGTTGTTCAACGAAACTCCTCAGTAAATAGTCTGATTGAGATAAAACTTTGCATACCTATCAATCTCCAATGACAATATAAAATGATGGTACTAGCGAGCTGGTCTGATGATGGGGCTCGGATGTAGACATAGGAACTGCCTAACTACACAACATAACCACGTCGTGTTTGAGCTCGTTGGATTTGTCTTGACGAGTACTAGAACCTTAAAATTTATAAAAGCTTGGTTTTAAAAAAAAAACTAATTATTTTTTTGTTTAAATCCTAATCGAATCATTATATGGTGGCAATTTCTTTTGACACAATTCAACTAAAAATAAGAAATACGATCGACCTTATTCTATTCACATTAAAGTCTACATTAGCATAAATAGAGTGGATTTAAAATTGGTAAAGCTTTTATAAATTTACGAGTATCGTAATGTTATTTAGAAACGTCAAATAAAATTTTGTCAACTAATTTAGTGTTGAGTATAATGTTACTTGAATGCGTAAAATATGTAAAATCAAATAGAAAAACTTGCCAAGTGCGAGTCGGACTCGCGCACGA
This sequence comes from Hydriomena furcata, assembly GCA_912999785.1. Lineage (NCBI taxonomy): Eukaryota > Metazoa > Arthropoda > Insecta > Lepidoptera > Geometridae > Hydriomena > Hydriomena furcata. The sequence continues at coordinate 3,451,575 of OU538848.1, forward strand.
AGGGTTCCTTATCGTTCTATTATCTATAAAAAACGGCAAAAAAAATCACGTTTGTTGTATGGGAGCCCCACTTAAACATTTATTTTATTCTGTTTTTAGTATGTGTTGTTATAGCGGCAACAGAAATACATAATCAGTGAAAATTTCAACTGTCTAGCTATCACGGTTCATGAGATACAGCCTTGTGACAGACGGACAGCGAAGTCTCAATAATAGGGTCTCGTTTTTACTCTTTGGGTACGGAACCCTAAAAATAAATAAATAAATATTAGTGGACATTTTTACACAGCGCCATCTAGCCAAACTAATCAAAGCTTGTTCTATGGGAACTAGATAACTGATAGAATACTTATATATATATTTTTTTGTAAATACTTACTTATTATACGAGTATTAACACCCAGACACAGAACAAACATCTATGTTCATCACACATAATATTTGTCCTAGGTGGGGATCGAACCCACATCGAACCAATGGAAATAAGTTTTCTGTTAAACAATATTTTTCATTGACAAGCTTTTGTAAAATCATTTATACCATCGAGCACCAGCGCGCAAACTGTCACATCATATAACATTGTCATCGAAACTTGACAAGTATGCAAAGTTTTTACTCAATCGAAGTATTTACTAAGGAGTTCCATTGTGAGTGTCTGTTGAACAGCTCCTGACTCCATTATCAGATCAGCTCGCTCACCGAAGTTACATAAGTATGCGAAATTTCAGCTCAATCGGTTGGGGGTAACTGCTTCAAAATTGAGTTGCAAGATTCCACCTTAACAAACATAGTTACATACATACATTGCAAGTTAAATAAAAGCTTGTAAAATGTGAATGAATCTAAGTGGACAGTACTAAATAGTTTTATAATTATGTAGCAATTTTACAATTAAGGCGCTCCCAGTCGACGATTATTTTTGTTCGAAACGAATAAATAAATACTTGTGAACAAGCCACATCTCCTATTTTATAATGTATAGTAAAGATGTACCCATCTTTAATCACTTCGATAAATAATCCTACCGACCGCTGCAATGACGACAAACACACGTCGGCGCGTGGTCCGCCTTAGCTTTTCGAATAAATTAATGATATAAATTATGTATAATTACTTATCAAAAATCTATTCTAATAGAAATCTAGATCTACATAATTACCTATCTTTAACAATAAATCACAAGTTGATTTTAATAGTAGGTATATAAAATATTTCGATCATAAATTCTAAAACGTACATTTTGAAATAATATCTTTATCGTGAAAAGTTTCTGCTATTATGTTTTCAGCTTAATAGAAATCTAGGTAGGAACCTGAAGTAATATACTTATAAAAATAGGAGATGTGGCTTGTTCAGAAGTATTTCTTTTTCGTTTCGAAAAAGAGCAATCAGCGACTGGGAGCCCCTTAAATATTGATTTTACTAGTGTAATTTGATCGGTCTCATTAACTAAGGTCAAAACAATTTTTAAATAACTAAGTAATTAACAAATTTTATTTTATTGAATTTGAAACGTCGCTACCATAAAATTAAGTAAAAAAAACTTTCTAAATCATAAATAATAATTATAATTATGATTTTTATGTTTATTGATAGTAAATATTTGTTTATTATATTTTGATTATGTTTATTTAATTTTACATAATTTTTGATCTTTTTTTCATTAACTGCAAATACAGGTTAGTTATAATTACGGTTTTAAAACTAAAAAGAAAAACACCAATTGAAAAGTCAAGAGACGATATTAGTTTTTAGGGTTCCGTACGCAAAGGGTAAAAACGGGACCCTATTACTAAGACTTCGCTGTCCGTCTGTCTGTCAAAGGGCTGTATCTCATGAACCGTGATAGCTAGACAGTTGAAATTTTCACAGATTATGTATTTCTGTTGCTGCTATAACAACAAATACTAAAAACAGAATAAAATAAATAGATAAGGGTGGCTCCCATACAATTAACGTGTTTTTGTTTTTTAAGTTTCATAAATAAACTATTAGTCCTACATAAATTAAATGGGACCAACTTTGGACTACTTACACAATAAAAAAAAAACAAACAAATCGGATTTCCAGTTAAAAAGATATAAAAAAAAAATTGATACGCGTCGTATTGAGTACCTCCTTTTTTGTCGGTTATACTGTCTTATCAAGAGCCGTACTACAAGCTCTTAAAGTAACATCATAACAATATTACTCGTGCGAAAGACTCGTACAGCGTTGTCACTTTCGCACAGTAAATAGTATTGTATTAATATTACTTTTGAGCTAGTGGTACGGCCCCAGTTCATCAATTCAGTACATATACAAGCATACTACAGCATACCGAACCCTAACAAGAAGCCGTACGAAACACCTAATCGAAACAAATGGTCATCAGGCGTCGCTTCGGCCAATCTGGTCAATTACGTTGATTGGGAAGCCAATGGCTGCATTGAGGAGATCGTGAGAACTATATTAGCTTAGTTTACTTCGCTTTTACATTAGTCACTGGAGCTCTACATAGCATTAAGGAAAGGATCATAAAAAAAAAGGTAGACCCCAAGCCGTGTTTGTTGCCTGATTCTTCTAGACAATGGTCGCGTGGAATCAGCGTAGCTTCACCTACCTAAGACGTTTCAAAGTGATCCTTGTGATTTTATTGAAATAAATGATTTTTGAATTTGAATTTGAATTTAGTCATTGGACGTCATTTGTCACCGCTAACACGAATTTAAACCGCAAACACGCTAAACCGGCTAAGTGCGAGCCGGACGCGCGCACGAAGGGTTCCGTTATCTATAAAATACAAAAAAAAACACGTTTGTTGTATGAGAGCCCTTAAATATTGATTTTATTCTGTTTTTAGTATTTGTTGTTATAGCAGCAACAGAAATACATAATCTGTGAAAATTTAAACTGTCTAGCTATCACGGTTCATGAGATACAGGCCTGTGACAGACAGACGGACAGCGAAGTCTTAGTAATAGGGTCCCGTTTTTAACCTTTGGGTACGGAACCCTAAAAAGGAGCATACATCTAGCACTGGGTAATATGCTTTTTCTGAGAATCGTATATTAGATATCGATTTTTAATATCGGATTTCAAACCGATATAATCGTATCTGAATCAGATATCGGTTTTCAATATCGGATTTCAAAACTATATATTTCAATATATAGATATTGTGAATATACGTGATTTATACAATATCGTATTGTAACACCGATTCGCATCGAACTATGAAATACGATGTGAATCGATATTGCAGGTTTTATAAAACTATATTTGGAGTGAATGCATATCTGCAGTAAAATGTAAAAATATTTGCTCTAGTGTCATCATTCAGGAAGGAAACAGCTGAATACGTTTGTATAGAAACAACTGCCCAGTAGGGCTATTTTGTAAAAACATGATTATCATGTTATGATGTTGAATGCAATACCTAATGTTAGAGAATACCTAATCTGTACACTTTTCATTAACTATTCTCTGTATATACACCTATACCTACACTTCTGCGTAGATATTGTATTGGAAGCGTAGGTATAGGTGTCTAAACAGCATAAAAAGCGTAGGTATTATGGGCATTCAGTACCAATAAGTATTGGTATGAATATCATAACATTATAATCAGGTTTTTTTATAAAATAGCCCCGCAGGAATGCTTTTAAAAGCAACTTTAGACTCACGTTTCTTTAGAAAACCAACGCCTCACTAAACAACGCTGCAGGCGACTGCGAATAAGGCAAAGTAATGTAAACAAAGTTATCATTGCTTCCCCGGTTATAAATAAAACTCTGAACTTATCGCGAATAAATTTCAAAAGTAATTAAACTGGTGACTTTGTACAAAACTGTTATATTTATTGCTGTAATTACGAGTGGAGTCCGTAATAGCTGGATAATAGATCGTGGAAATAAATAGCAAGGTTTGTTTTACCTGCGGAACTCTTGAAAACGATAAACGATATATTGAGACAGACGTCATATCGTTTCCAACTATATTTGACGGATGGAATGTCCGACGCTAGTTTTGACAACTGACATCGTACTTTTGTAAACGATATATCGGAACAAATGTCACATCGTTTCCGACTATATTTGAAGGATAGAAGTACCGACATTACTTTTGATAACCAACATCGTACTTTTGTAACCGATAAACGATATATCGAGACAGACGTCACATCGTTGGATGGAACGACCGACACTACTTGACAATTGACATCATACATTCGCACCGAGAGTAATGTTGTTTAGATATTACTTTTGGACTTGTGGCCTCAGGTATCACGTGAGCGAAGCCACTTTAATTATTAAAAAATACGAATAAAATAAGCTTATTTATGATCTCTCAGATCTTCAGCCGCTCAAATCCTTGAAGATGTCTAAGTGGGTATTCAGAGGTACGTCCAAATATTGCAGTTAGCACAATATGTCCCCACATTTTTAGTTTTACAAACTGATTTAGAAGCCCTTTTACGCGAGCATATACTAGTAACATACATTTTTAAGTCAAAGTCAAAGTCAAAGTTTCTTTATTGCTTGAAATACATGTACAGAAGATGTTCATTTATAAATATATTACCAATGTACTCTGCATATGAAGGCATGCAATATCAAATTTACAACATATCAAAAAAAATAACAATAATAATAATAAAAATTGTAATAATTGTAATTTGTCATGATAAATTCTTGATGTCATTAAAAAAATAATAATAAAATAATAATAATAATAATAATAAAGATATTAGTGCTTTCTAGTACTGGAGTAGTGCCGAAAAACCTACTTCAGTACCTTAAAATCATAGATCTTCCGGAAAACATATATGTAACGATGCAGAAGGCTGCAATTCTAAATACTTGCAGGACTGTTCGAAAGTTTTTACAGGACGACTCCAATACCATACAAATCTAAAGTGATACTCACTTGGCTTAGGCCCGTGAGCTTCACTTATACCGAAATTCTATATTTCGAGAATTAATAACGCAATAATAATAACCGTCGAGTAGTAAAATTACTTCTTTAAGTCGGTCAAATACATTACAACATTTATCATACGTTTATTAGTAGCACTTACTAGAATGTAAACAGTGAAATACATTAAAAGAGATGTTACGACCTCTCTTTCATATTGTTGGCTATGAAAGGGACAGAAGGTCGTATAAAGCTGGAGTTATATGGACTACCCACGAAGCGTTAGACTCATTCCCGTATATTTAGTGGGGTATTTTTAACTGACTTGAAAATAGCAGGCGATTTTCTTTGAAAGCCGTGTTTGCCGAGTGGGATGTACCTCGTCTTTCAATCAGAATGTCGTGGGCTCGAATCCCGGCGTGCATCAATGGATTGCAATTGCAACCTGTCACGTATGGAATGCTAACTAATGCAAACTGTGGGTATGTGCCAAATATAATTATTGGACGTGTCGTAGTCATAGGACGAAGTCTTAGCAATAGGGTCCCGTTTTTATCCTTTGGGTACGGAACCCTTAAACTAATATCATCCCTCGACTTTGCGATTGGTCGAAATATTTACGTCGGTTACGTAAATATCTATAACGTAGTATTATACCTACACGTACTACGATGATAATGATCGTGTGAATGTGCCCAAAATAGCTGTATTCTAGAATAAATCTAAAAATAATAAGCTCTATAAATTGTACACATTCCAATAATATCTATTTGGCCATCCTAAGCATCGGTATTTCATTAAAACAAAAATGTGGCGTTTGGTGCTTTCGCCGACTTTGGGGAACTTTATTCGTTGCCCAGAGGGATATTTACCACGGTATAGAAGTTGTAATAATAATATGAATATTGGATACACACACATCGCCATCTAGCCCCAAACTAAGCAGAGCTTAAGGACCAGATAACTTATAGATAACAAATTTGAAAAATAAGTATTTATATGTTTTAATAAATTTCAAAAAATGTCAAAAAGAAATTTATTAAAACATATATTTGGAGTATAGCGCTGTATGGGTGTGAGACCTGGACAATGACCCAGAGAGATAGGGAGATCCTAGAAGCTTTCGAAATGTGGTGCTGGAGAAGGATGGAAAGGATAAGCTGGACAGAAAAAATATACAAATATAGAGGTTTTACGTAGAATACAGGAAAAAAGGATCCTATTAACAACGATTGAGAACAGAAGAGGGAAGATGGTTGGCCACCTTATACGGCACGACAGTTTTATAAAGACTATAATGGAAGGGAAGATTGAAGGGAAGAGAGGAAGAGGAAGGCCACGAATAAGCTACATGAGCCAGATAAAGGAGAAAATAGCTGTCGTGTCGTATAAGGAAGTTAAAGAGACGGCACTGGAGAGAAATAGATGGAGAAAGCTGATCAATTACACCGACAAGAGCACAGCTCTTAAGTTAGAAGAAGAAGAAGTATTTATAAAACTATTGCTGTCGCGCTGTGCACGAGATATAATCGAGTGGCGATAGAGGCAACAACAGCGCAGATCCAATACTACTATTTAAAATGAACGAAATCGCTATTTCGTATTCCCCTGTTTCCTCCTTCAAAACTGGATCGATTTTAATATTTTTTTCAAAAACAATATTTAAAAAGATTGATCTATGCTTGTATGTCTTTCTTTTATTGGTTACTAGCTGACCCGTGCCCGCTTCGCTGTGCGTAAGACATTTCTAATACCATCGTTGACTTTTTTGTAGACGTTTTTAAGGTGTACAATACTGTAGTACATTATTTTGATATATCTCGTGGGGTTCAGCCAGCATTTGCAATGTAAGCGCAAAAAAATGTGTTTATTTACGACATCACATTAGAAACCTCTAAAATTATCAGTGTTTCTCTACTATATTATGCATGTATTATACATATAAACCTTCCTCTTGAATCACTCTATTTATTAAAAAAAACCGCATCAAAATCCGTTGTGTAGTTTTAAAGATATAAGCAAACATACATACATACATACATACATATTACATACAGACGCGGGAAGCGGAAAGCGACTTTGCTTTATACTATGTAGTGATATTCGTCAAATTTGTTTACAGGACGTCTAAGTAGGCGGTTAAAACTGGTCAATTTTTGAGATTTTAGATAAAATAAATAAATAGGATCACGACTGTAATCCCCAAGTACGGTAGACATCCTCTCAGATCTTCAGACGCTTAGATCCTTTGAAGATGTCTAGTGGGCGTAGTCAGAGGCTCATAGTAATAAATTTATGGAGAAAAGCATGACATAGTGGTATGCAGTGGTCCTCATTGATTGTATAGCAGAAAAATATTTGCTCTAGTGTCATCATCCAGGGAGGAAACAGGGGAATACGATGGCACCACTGAAAATCAGCGCTGCATCAACTCTCGCTGTTGCAGCATAGCTGAGTGGTGACCAATTTTATTGTCAATGTTGCCAATATGTATGTTTTTTGTTTAGTTTTAAGAGATTATGTTGACACAAAATAAATGTATTCTTTCTTTCTTTCTTTCTTTCTTTCTTTATATAAAAATGCCTGCCCAAGAATGCTCTTAAGGCGCTGCCAGTTCCTAAAACCGCGGCAGAAACGACTAAGACAGTTAACAACGGCAAGCTCTAGATGGCGTATGCGTATAGTAAATATTATCGACAGTTTTTATGAGATCGCGTTGCTGGTACCTACGTAGGCAAGGAATAGGGGTAGCTTTACCCACCCCTCATAACCATTTTCTCTTTGTCCGCCTTTGCTTTTCGAATAAATTAATGATATAAATTATGTATAATTACTTATCAAAAACCTATTCTAGTAGAATTCTAGATCTACATATTACCTATCTTTAACAATAAATCACAAGTTGATCTTAATAGTAGGTATCAAAGTATTTCGATCATAAATTCTAAAACGTATCATTTTGAAATAATATCTTTACCGTGAAAAGTTTCTGCTATTATGTTTTCAGCTTAATAGAAATCTAGGTAGAAACCTGAAGTAATATATTTATAAAAATAGGAGATGTGGCTTGTTCAGAAGTATTTCTTTTTTCGTTTCGAAAAAGAGCAATCGTCGACATACAGGGCCTTAAGGCTTTTGATAGCTAGAAGGTTACTCCTCTGCATGGGTTTGTATAGATTTGAAGTGATAAATTGTCAAAATTTATTGGCATTTTTGTGAACGAGAATCGCAATTATAGCTTAGGGTTATTGGGGAAAATTGATGAGAATTGTTCGCAGATGTTTGTCGGTTAGGGTTCCGTAACACAAAAGGAACTACACCTACTACAGATACTACATTTTTAATCGATAAAACCAGTAGAAGTTACTTCAACATCACTTCAACAATTATAACTAAGAACCACATCAGCCTTCAATCTTAAAAAAAACATCCCCACTTTAGAAGTACAGGGAGGTACCCTAAAAAAATAATTTCAACATTTTATTCTACCACTTTGTCGCCGTGACTAATATGTATTAATAATGCCAAATTACAGTTTTGACGGACATGGCGAAACTATAGACTACAAAACCCTAAAAAATCGTCAAAATAGATCCGTTTAAAAGCTACGATGCCACAGACAGACACACAGATGAACAGACAGACACCTCTCTTTTTGCTTCGGGGGTTAAAAAAATTTAAAAATTTGAGAAAAACATCGTGAGGAAACCAGTTAGTATTCTTATAAGCGGCGATGGGCTTGCAACCTGTCACGTATGGAATGCTATCTTCTGCACAATTGGACGTGCCTCTGACTACCCCCACTAGACATATTCAAAGGATCTAAGCGCCTGGAGATTTGAGAGGATGTCTACCGTACTTGGGGATTACAGTCGTGATCCTATTTATTTATTCTTATTTTATTTACCGACATAATTAAGGTGTCTCAAGATAATTGAAAAATTCGAATTAACTCAGCTAAATTGCTTTCTCATGCCTTTTTGATAATTATTCTTTTACAGCCTGTATTTTTGTTTATTTAACTTGGTTTAAGTGCATATTTAGGGATAAATTACGACTTCGGTGGCGTAGCGGGTTAGACGCCTAGTGCACGTTTAAAAAGTAATAAGATTTCTGTTGAAAAATACTTTTTCTAGTCAAGCTTTTGTAAAATCTTCCTTCGAACTAAAAATCAAAGCAGCGCGCGTTATCACCTGTCACATCATATAACATTGTCATCGGAACTTGACAAGTATGCAAAGATTTTACTCAATCGAAGTATTTACTAAGGAGTTCCATTGTGAGTGTCTGTTGAACAGCTCCTGACTCCATCATCAGATCAGCTCGCTGTCACCATATTGTATTGTCACCAAAACTGAACTAACCAAAGAGGTAGTCAGAAACACGTCGAAACATTACTGAACACACTGAAATCGGCTATCTAATCGAATACTTACCTATACCTATTTTATTTTTATAAAAAAATATTTATTTACAATATAACGCCAGACACTGAACAAACATCTATTTTCCTCTCACGTAGTCAGCCCTGGGAATCGAAGCTGTATCCTACACCACAGACGACAGAGCTACTGCCAACTGAGCTAGGTCAGTCTAGTATTTTGGAAGTTATTTGAGAATTTTGCATACATTTTAATAGTTTTGGGGTTTTTGGGGCAAAAAGGGACGAAAACAGACTTTAATCGAAAATACCTACTAGTGCCTACATCACATGTTTAACCAAAAGCGGTTTCCCAAAATACATTTTCCATTTGGGTCCGAGTGGGTATTATCGGACATGTACCACAGAATATCTGACAGTAAAATTACAGAAATATCACTCGTATACCAGTTAGTGTTATAAGCGGCGATGGGCTTGCAACCTGTCACGTATGGAATGCTAACTACTGCAAAATGTGGGTATGTGCCAAATATAATGTTTGGATGTGCCTCTGACTATCCCTACTAGACATCTTCAGAGGATCTAAGCGTCTGGAGATCTGAGAGGATGTCTACGGTAGACTTGGGGATTACAGTCGTGATCCTATTTATTGGGGTCGATTCCCACAAAGGACAAACATTTGTGTGATGAACATAGATGTTTGTTCTGTGTCTGGGTGAGTATGTATTTGTAATAAAAAAAACCGGTCAAGTGAGAGTCGGACTCGTGCACGAAGTGTTGTATGGGAGCCCCACTTAAATATTTATTTTATTCTGTTTTTAGTATCTGTTGTTATAGCGGCAACAGAAATACATCATCTGTAAAAAAATAACTGTCTCGCTATCACAGTTCATGAGATACAGCTCTGCGACAGACAGACGGACAGCGAAGTCTTAGTAATAGGGTCCCGTTTTTATCCTTTGATTACGGAACCCTTAAAAGTATGTAAGTATTCTATCAGTAATCTATTTCCCCACAAGCTATGTTAAGCTTGAGGTTACATGGCGCTGTTTGAAATTTCCACCAATATTTATTTATTTTGATTCCATTTTAGTTCCATTTCAAGTTTTATAAGTTTCCGTAACTTATAAAACTTGAAATGGAACTTAAGTCGATGTTAAGTTTTTTATTTTTTTTATTTATCATTTACACAAAAAGAAAATAGTAATGTATTGGATTGACTTTATTGAACTGCACAACTCGACGTTGATATGGGCATCAAAAATTTTCAAAAGAATAAGCGCAAAATTATGTGTTTATTTACGACTTCATATTAGATATCTTAAAATTATCAGTGGTTCTCTAATATAGTAAGCATGTTATTATACATATAAACGTTCCTCCTGAATTACTCTATCTATTAAAAAAAACCGCATCAAAATCCGTTGTGTAGTTTTAAAGATATAAGCATACATACAGACATACATACAGACGCGGGAAGCGGGAAGCGACTTTGCTTTATACTATGTAGTGAAGTGACACAGGGCAATCGCAACATATCTAAGATATACCACTTGACATTCAACTCACGAGAAAATACAAACCGAGCAGCGTAATAATATAACTGATACCGTTTAGATGTTACGATACGATATTAGCGGTTATTTATCTCGACAAACTGACTAATATTTTTTTTTTACCCAAAGTGTAAAAACGGGACCCTATTACTAAGACTTCGCTGTCCGTCTGTCTCTTTTGAACCGTGATAACGTGAGTTCACCATTTGCCTCGTAACTAGACATCATCTTGTCTATACACGCTAACCAACAAGCTAACCCGGCGAACTTCGTATCGCTTTAGAATTAACAAAAATAATGTGTCAAGTTCCCGTCCCCGTTATTTCACGGCACCTTGTGTAAATTTAAGAAAAGTTATATTTTTAAGTCCCAAATAAATAAAATAAAATAAATATTCATATTAAATCAAATTATTATTAGTTAAATGATGTCATTTTTGCTATTTATACGTTTTAATTTAATTATTTTTATATCCTTTTGAACTATCGTAGATTTTTTTATTAGAATTATAATTTAATTTAGTCTAATTTTTTTTTTTTTTTTTTTGTTTCTTTTTTTTATTATGTATTATTATTTAATGTTGTTTCAATCATTTTTGTAATGTTGTATTTAACTCGCTCTCGCTTTAAATCTTGCACGCTGTCTGTCTCCTTATTGTAACACTTGTCAGGTTTTGGACCCATTTTTCTTTTTAATTATGTATTGGTGTTTTTCAATGTTGGTGACTTAAAAGTATCCTGGTTCTAAGCTATCTCCCCACCAATTTTCAGCCAAATCGGTTCAGCCGTTCTTGAGTTATAAATAGTGCAACTAACACGACTTTGTTTCATTAAATATAGATTCGGCTTACAAACAAACCGACCACACGATCCATGATAAATGCACTTTGCAACAACTAAACTTTCAACAACTCAAAGTTAGGCATTGGCCTTCTAAGAAACGGGTATCGTTATTTTACAGCCGTTATATAAATAATATCCTACTATCATTCCTTATCCTAATAATATTAAATGCGAGAGTTTGAGATTTTTTTGCATATTTGCCTTAATCATGCCAAAACGACAGAACGGATTAAGATGAAGTTTGCTGTAGATGTAGATATAATGCCCGAATAAAACATAGACTACTTTAAAATGCGTAAAACATCCTTGAAATTATAAAAAAACAGGTTGTCTGTAAATTCGGTTTACTGACGATAGTTGAACGTGACATTGTGATTGTGCCTCTTTGTCGCTCGTTCCGCGTTCTCGCTTGCACTTCAATCCTTAAATGGAACGCTTCAGAGTGAGGTAACGCCGCATGAGTCATGTTTTTTGGTGCGTGCAGCCGGCTCCATCGAATTATAAGACGTTGTCACGTCAAAAAACTCAAAAGTGATGATTTTGGTATAGATGGCGATGTGCTTAATCTGACATCAGTGTTGACATCAATCGTCATAGCAACGTGCGGTACTCTATGCAATATAGGATCATGACTGTAATCCATCCCCAAGTAAGGTAGACATCGACTCGGATCTTCACTAGCTCTGATTCTTAAAAATGTCTCAATAATGTAGTCAGAGGCACATCTAGACATTACATTTAGCACATGCCCACATGTTGAAGTAGTTAATTTTTTTTCTGTTTAATTAATAAAGTTTGGAGAGAACAATGTTTATAAATAGTTTTGTACGGGTATACATATAAATATTATTGGCAAATTTTTGATACCTTAGGTTACATTATTGCAATTTTCGTGAGGATCGCTATTTTTTTTGAAAATAATTTATAACCTGTGTTACTCGCTGATAATGTAGCTTTTGATAAGTGAAAGATTTTTCAAAATTGGTCAAGTAGTTTTTTAGTTTATTCATTACAATCAAAAATACAAATTTTATAAATTTTAGTTTCTAAGGCATTGTCAAAATAAATAGTATTTATTTCAATAAAATCACAAGGATCACTTTGAAATGTCTTAGGAGCTAGGTGAAGGAAGGTTTTCTTTACGTAGGTATATAATAATTGTAGATAACGGCTGTCGCATTTCCGATGCCGTAACTTTACAAAGTATAGTTTAGTCAAAGGATGGATGGCTTAACTTGTTTTTGTTAGATGAAGTTTTAACAAGGATTTGTTAAGTTTCATAATTTAATTAAAAAGCACGCTTTTAGTTCACTTTTCATCTCTTTGTCATTATTATATTGTTTTAAAGAAAAATACTGGTTTTATGAGAAAATATACAATGTGCTACAGCTACAGCAAAATGTGGGTATTGGACGTGTTGACTAACCCCTTTTAGACATCTTCAAGTATCTAAGCGCCTTGAGATCTTAGAATAAGTTGACCTATTACAATCGTGAACCTATTTATTTATTTTATTATACAATGTATGGCGATGGGCTTGCAACCTGTCACGTATAGAACGCTAACTACTGCAAAATGTGGGCATGTGCCAAATATAATGTTTGGACGTGTCTCTGACTAACCCCCACTATACATCTTCAAAGGATCTAAGCGTCTGGAGATCTGAGAGAATGTCTACCGTACTTGGGGATTATAGTCGTGATCCTATATTTTTTTTTACTTTGTACTTAATTATGTATGTTTTTTATTGTTACAAATAAAGATTATTCTATTTTATTCAGACTGTCCTAGCTACAATTTTCTGAGCTACGTACATTGAATCTAGCTCAATTCCATTTTTAGGGTTCCGTACCCAAAGGGTAAAAACGGGACCCTATTACTAAGACTTCGCTGTCCGTCAGTCAGTCCGTCTGTCTATGATAGCTAGACAGTTGAAATTTTCACAGATTATGTATTTCTGTTGACGCTATAACAACAAATACTAAAAACAGAATAAAATTAATATTTAAATGGGGCTCCCATACAACACACGTATTTTACGTTTTATTCGTACGAAACCCTTCGTGCGCGAGACCGACTCGCACTTGGCACTTGGTTTTTTGAATTAGCTCGAACTCATGTATGAGCAAAAAATTTCCCCTCTGCTAGACTATTTCGAAGTCCGTGTAACTGATGTAGTTTTGTTTCCGAAACAGTTTTTATGTCGATTCTGGGATACAGAGCCCGAGAGGGAAGGATTTACATCGACATTAATATGCCTTATTTCCTCTTCGTTCTTTTTAACCGACTTAAAATAAGAAGGTTCTCGATTCGGTTGTATTTTTACAAGCTTTTGTATTATTACTAGCTTTTGCCCGCGACTTTGTCCGCGTAGATTCAGAAAATCAATTTATGTCGAAAACGTGTTACACGTATGGTGGTAATTCTGTTGTGCCAAACCGCTAGCCCAATTTTGATGAAATTTCAGATAAAGATAGTTTAAAGTCTTTGGACGGACATAGGTTACTTTTTTTTTCCAAAAAAATACATTTGATTTAAAAAAATCCACGTTTTACTATAAAATCGTTAAAGCTAGTAATAGTATAAAAGCTTGTAAAAATACAACCAAATTGAAAACCGAGAACTAGGATTAGGCATGTTTAGCTTTGCATTTTTAGGGTTCCATATGATTGTGTATATCACGGTTCATGAGATACAGTCTTGTGACAGACAGACGGACAACGAAGTCTTAGTAATAGGGTCTCGACCCTATTACTAAGACTTCGTTGTCCGTCTGTCCATCTGTCCGTCTGTCTGTCACAAGACTGTATCTCATGAACCGTGATATACACAATCAACATAGTTGAAATTTTTATTGATTATGTATTTCGATTGCCGCTATAACAACAAATACTAAAAACAGAATAAAATAAATATTTAAACGGGGCTTCCATACATACAATTACGGAACCCTTCGTGCGCGAGTCCGACACGCACTTGGCCGGTTTTTATTTTATTTTTCTCTTATTCTGTGTGGGTTTAATGCGTAATCTCATTTGTGTCTAATTTTAAACAGTAAAGCCTACATTATTAAACATGAGTTGGAAATGAAAACGGGTATGTAATAAGTGACTATCTTGACAAGATTAAAAATGTACTCGTATGTCGAGGTTTTGAAGACCACCGCCATTTTTTTACCGAGGAACGAAGGAGGTTCTCAATTCACGGGTATATTTTTAGTGCTTGTTAGATTATGAAATCGGGCCATCCTAAATAATTGGTTTTATTATACTTATAAAGATAAAAATGATTATCTATACTGTTTAGCGGATCACGACTGTAATCCCCAAGTACAGTAGACATCCTCTCGAATCTCTAGGAGATATCCTTTGAAGATGTCTAGAGGGGATAGTCAGAGGCACGTCCAAACATTATATTTGGCGCATGCCCACATTTTGCAGTAGTTAGCATTCCATACGTGGTTGCAAGCCCATCGCCGCTTATAAGAACACTAACTGGTTTCCTCACGATGTTTTCCTTCACCGTTGTAAGCACGTGTTTTTGATGCGCATATAAATCGAACAGAAAAATCCATTGATGCACGCCGGGATTCGAACCCAACAGATTGAAAGTCGAGGTACATCCCACTCGGCCAACAAGGTCTTTTAAAAATCACAAAAAATACGTAGGTACATAAAAAGTAAAATGAATTGATAACCTCATTTTTACGTCTGTTGATAGCGTCAAAAAATGATAAAACTTTCACTTGCAATAACTATAAAAGTATTCTATCAATCAAAATATTTAAATAAACAGTAAAACCGCAGAAATAACAAACGACCAATTGCTTTTACGATCCCGTAACAACATTGTTGATTATTGTTGGTTATTATTGTGGTACAACATTTGTTTACAATGCCTCGAAGTTATTAACGCTAGTTTACATCGTGTCAGTAATATTTATTTGTTATAGACATCGAAATTAAGCAATGCTATCAAAAACATAACTTGTAAATAAACAAGTCTCGCAACTCAGTTCTTCCACCGTAAAAAGTTGTGAGATCCATGTAATACCAAGTCGGACCCTTAACTAAGGACTGAATAATCCTTAGTTAAGGGTCCTTCTGTCTCAAGTTATTACGTAATAATCCAACCTTTACGTTAAGCTAAGTTATTACTATAACTTAGCGTCGAAATTATTAACGAAAATTTACAATTATTCACAGGTTATGTTTTTAGTATTCCGTACCCAATGGGTTAAACGGACCCTATTATTACTAAGACTCCGCTATCCGTCTGTCTGTCGGTAACCAGGCTGTATCTCATGAACCGTGATACCTAGACAGTTGAATTTTTCACAGATGATGTATTTCTGTTGCCGCTATATATAAATTAAAATCAGAATGAAATAAATATTTAAGTGGGGCTCCCATTCAAAAAACGTGATTTTTTTGGCGTTTTTTATAGATAATGGTACGGAGCCCTTTGTGTGCGAGTTCGACTCGCACTTGGCCGGTTTTTTCTTTTAATGCATGAAAGATGTATGGAATTGAAACTACTAAAAACCGTAAACATATACCAATAACGATGTTTGGACGTGCCTCTGACTACCCCTTCTAGACATCTTCTAGGATATAAGCGCTAGAATATCTGAGAGGATGTCTACCGTACTTGGGGATTAGTCGTCCTATCCTATTTTTTATTTACAAAAAAAGTATACATGTATTCTATCAGTTATCTGGTTCCCATACATTCCTACTAAATATTTTTGCTAATAGAATACACTCACACACACATACACACACAAACTCACTCTCACACACACACCTACACACACACACATACACACACACATACACTCACACTCTTACCCTTGAAACATTTTTACCATTTTGGTTTAGTTTTATTCGGAACCTTTATTCTCTGTATCGAGAGGAGGGCGTTGGTGTCTGCGACACAGTCTAGCACTTCTGCAGGCATCATCGTTTTTTGACTGTTTGTTAAGAGGCTCCCAGTCGCTGATTGCTCTTTTTCGAAACGAAAAAAGAAATACTTCTGAACAAGCCACATCTCCTATTTTTATAAGTATATTACTTCAGGTTCCTACCTAGATTTCTATTAAGCTGAAAACATAATAGCAGAAACTTTTCACGATAAAGATATTATTTCAAAATGATACGTTTTAGAATTTATGATCGAAATATTTTATATACCTACTATTAAAATCAACTTGTGATTTATTGTTAAAGATAGGTAATATTTAGATCTAGATTTCTATTAGAATAGATTTTTGATAAGTAATTATACATAATTTATATCATTAATTTATTCGAAAAGCTAAGGCGGACCACGCTCCGACGTGTGTTTGTCGTCATTGCTGCGGTCGGTAGGATTATTTCTCGAAGTGATTAAAGATGGGTATATCTTTATTCACATATACTATCGAGCGAGCGCTGGAGGCGCTCCCAGTCGACGATTGTTTTTGTTCGAAACGAAAAAATAAATACTTGTGAACAAGCCACATCTCCTATTTTATAATGTACTAGCGACCCGCCCCGGCTTCGCACGGGTGCAAAGCTGATACCAAATTATATTACAGAATGTCTTTGTATACACGTTAACAACATTTAAAATTTTTAAAAAAAGTCGCGCTGATTTGAAATCTTAAAATTATTAGTGGTTATCTAATATATTAAGCATGTTATTATACATATAAACCTTCCTCCTAAATCACTCTATCTATTAAAAAAAACCGCATCAAAATCCGTTGTGTAGTTTTAAAGATATAAGCAAACATACATACAGACATACAGACGCGGGAAGCGGAAAGCGACTTTGCTTTATACTATGTAGTGATAGTGATATAGTATATGTGAATAAAGATGTACCCATCTTTAATCACTTCGATAAATAATCCTACCGACCGCTGCAATGACGACAAACACACGTCGGCGCGTGGTCCGCCTTAGCTTTTCGAATAAATTAATGATATAAATTATGTATAATTACTTATCAAAAATCTATTCTAATAGAAATCTAGATCTACATATTACCTATCTTTAACAATAAATCACAAGTTGATTTTAATAAATAGTAGGTATATAAAATATTTCGATCATAAATTCTAAAACCTATCATTTTGAAATAATATCTTTATCGTGAAAAGTTTCTGCTATTATGTTTTCAGCTTAATAGAAATCTAGGTAGGAACCTGAAGTAATATACTTATAAAAATAGGAGATGTGGCTTGTTCAGAAGTATTTATTTTTTCGTTTCGAAAAAGAGCAATCAGCGACTGGGAGCCCTTCTTGTTCCCAATAAATATATATTTCATTTCATTTCATAGCACAAGCTTTGCCTAGTTTGGGGCTAGCTGGCGCTGTGTGTAAAGTTAAAAACGGCACCATTGTAAACCTGCTTTATTTAAAGGAATGTACAGCAATAAGTCATAAACCGATTTGTTTATTAAAAAGTAATAATTATAGTGTGTAGAGATTGTAGCCGTTAGTCAAGTTATTTTTGTTTTTAAGGTTCCGTACCCAAAAGGTAAAAACGGGACCCTATTACTAAGACTTCGCTTTCCGTCAGCCCGTCTGTCTGTCAAGTCTGTCACAGGGCTGTATCTCTTGAACCGTGGTAGCTAGATATCTGAAATTTTCCCAGACGATGTATTTCTGTTGCCGCTATAACAACAAATACTAAAAACAGAATAAAATAAATATCTAAATGGGGCTCTTATACAACAAACGTGTTTTTTGCGGTTTTTTATAGATAATGGTACGGAACCTTTCGTGCGCGAGTCGGACGTTCGTTTCGTTTTTTTTTACTTTATGGCGACCACTTGAAGTCAAAAAAGAAAACACCATTGAGATCGGACCAGCCATTATTTACGGAGTAATCAGTGTACATCCATACATACAAATACACACACATTTAGCAGAATAGCATATTAAGAAACTTTCGACAGCGGTTTTGGAGAATCACTTCGGAAATTGTAAAGTTTAATGGTTTAAAGTCAAGCGGCGATGGGCTTGCAACCTGTCACGTATGGAATGCTAACTACTGCAGAATGTGGGCATGTGCCAAATATAATGTTTGGACGTGCCTCTGATTACCCCCACTAGACATCTTCAAAGGATCTAAGCGTCCGAAGATCGTACTTGGGGATTAGAATCAAAAAGTAAATATTTATTTCAATACAATCACAAGGATCACTTTGAAACGTCTTAGGAGCTAGGTGAAGCTACGCCGATTCCACGCGACCAAGCCTAGAAGAATCAGGCAACAATCACGGTTTGGGGCCTAGCATTTTTTCGATGATCCTTTCCTTAATGCTATGTAGAGCTTTAATCAAATGTAATACTTGTATTGTGTACGTTACTTACTAATAATAAATAAGAGAAATAATAATAATATGAAATCACGGTTTAGTATGCAACGCCAGCCATATCGATATAGTTATCGTTATTGTGAGAATATCGCTTATCACCCGCAAGATATACAGGGATTATCAAAACGGGTATCTTAGAAGCGATACTCCTTTATACCAGCTAGGTAGTGCTATAGATAGCTAGATAGAAAATTATTTATTGAACAAGACAAAAACATGTACTTATGCGCACTGATGCTAATTTGCATTTTCTTCTAGTAAAAAAAATAAATTAAATAGGATCACGACTGTAATCCCCAAGTACGGTAGACATCCTCTCAGATCTCCAGGCGCTTGGATCCTTTGAATATGTCTAGTATGTCTAATACTAGACATATTCTAATACATATTATAATATGTCTAATACATTACATTTTGCAGTAGTTAGCATTCCATACGTGACAGGTTGCAAGCCCATCGCTTACAAGAATACTAACTGGTTTCCTCTTCCAGTTAACCTTAGTGTAATTTGGAAAAGTAATGGTAATGTTTTTTAAGAGAATGAAAAAGATTTTAATATTCCTAAAAAACTCTGATTATGTAGCGTGTTTTTATTTGTTGCGTAATAATTTTTCTGTCAATCCATTACGAAAATTTAAATTTTACCTTTTAGTAATGTAGATAAATGTCTAAATGACAAAATGACAAAGTTTCATTCTGTTCATAATGTGAAAATTATTAAATTTAATTATGTTTGTAATTATCAAATCGTGTAGGTGATATAATTACTAAATTTCGCAACGATATTAAACCCTAAACGCAGAGACTCACTTAGTTATAATAGGTAAGTGAGTTAACAGCTTCAAAATGGGGTAGATTTTCGTTTTGTACAATATTATTTATGACAAGCTGACCCCGCGAACTTTGTATCGCTTTAGAATTAACAAATGTTGTCTTCCGTTCCCGTTCTCTTTCCCGTTCAATAGTTTTTGTAGCGCACACGAAGAAAGCAAAATTTTTAGCAATTTTTTACACCTTGCTTCAAACTGTCGTCATTTTTATAAAGAATTTATTACTTTTTCAAAATAAAAAATAGCCTATGTTACTCAGGGATAATGTAGCTTGGTAAAGGTGAAAGAATTTTTGAAATCGGTTCAGTAGTTTAAAAAAAATTAGTGTAAAAAAATTACATGGCTATTTACACGTTTCATGTTATATTAATCACGCTTCGACACAATTCACTAGATCTTGTAAAAGAGTTGCGTTTCTACTACGCTAGTTTCTTAGTCTCGGCCGATAACCGTCGGCGTAGTGGCTTATTGGCCGTTTTGAATGTTAGTTGTAAAATATAACGGGTTATCAGTTGGTATATTATACAGTATATTAGTGGCTAAGCCTGGAGGCGCAGAAGCTGAGATTATAGTCTATCTTACACCGGGGTGCGAACCTAATCTATAACCAAACCAACTCCCCCCCATGAGGGGTCATGCCACTATTAATGGAAAGCCAATATGAAAGTCACGACCCACTTCAATACTGCTGTAAATGGGGAATTCAGATCTCATGGACGACCATTTTTAGGGTTCCATACCCAAAGGGTAAAAACGGGACCCTATTACTAAGCCTTCGCTGTCCGTCCGTCCGTCTGTCTGTCACAGGGCTGTATCTCATAAACCGTGATAACCGTCGAAATTTTCACAGATTATGTATTTATGTTGCTGTTATAACAACATATACTAAAAACAGAATAAAATGAATGTTTAAGTGAGGCTCCCATAAAACAAACGTGTTTTTTTTTGCCATTAGATAATGGTACGGAAACCTTCGTGCGCAAGGCCTACTCGCACTTGGCCGGTTTTTTTTGTTCCTGTCTTTGACTATATTATTTTTGTCGTCGACCTTTGGGGGTCATTATGGACCACTTTGGGATCCACTGCCCTAGATCTCGATCATCATATCAGTCAGTAGATATAAATAGCCATAGAAACTGCAAAAGCAGGGCCTCTTTAAACGTAATCGAAAGGCCCACAGTATTTTTCCTATGACCTATTTCGTGTATTTCACATCAGAGATTTATAGCCTACAGGTTTAGATAAGCAACCTCGGGTCCAGGGATATAAGAAAAAGGTGCAAGGGTCGGAACTCGAAATCATTCTCTTAGACCTTCGAAATGCTTATAATACTAGTACAGTCAACAGCAATAGTCAATAGCTCAGTTGGTAGTAACTCTTTCTCTGCGCTGTAGGCTGTGGGTTCGATCCCCACCCAGGGCAAATATTTGTGTGACGAACATAGATGTTTGTTCTGTGTCTGGGTGTTAATACGTATAATAAATATGTATTTACAAAAAAAAAGTATATAATTATTCTTCTGATTCCCATAGTACAAGCTTTGCTTAGTTTGGGGCTAGATGGCGCTGTGTGTAAAGTCTGCCAATATTTATATATTTATATATATTTTATATACCGTTTGGAACACCTGTTTTGATTCACATATACATTTTTCGAACAGAAAATTACCTTGATGCACGCCGGTATTCGAAATGAAAGTCGAGGTACCTCCCACTCGGAAAATAATCAAATTCAAATTCAAATTCATTTATTTCAATAAAATCACAAGGATCACTTTGAAACGTCTTCTTAGGAACTAGGTGAAGCTACGCCGATTCCACGCGACCAAGCCTAGAAGAATCAGGCAACAAACACGGCTTGGGGTCTACCTTTTTTTTTAATGATCCTTTTCTTAAAGCTATGTAGAGCTCCAGTGTGATGTGAATACAAATACCTTCTGCAGAAGAATATAAGTAGTTATTTTTTCTCGCAACTTAATAAAGAAATACAAACCCACATAAATTTACTTAAATTGTTTACAATTAGCAATAAATCATACAATAAAAACAATTGAGTCCTACCGCGCTCATACAATAAGGGTTATACCATAAAATCAAATATCTTGGTTTATCTGACCATAATAATCTTGGGGTGCAATAAAACCCCATGTGACCTCATGGCCGTACCCTGATGGGGCTGTTGACGCTAGTTTATGGGGGAATTATAACATAAAACGGAATGGTGGCAAGATAACCATCGGTTCTCGAAAGATAGTCGAAATAAAACCAATGCTATCAAAAACATAACTTGTAAAAAAAGCCAAGTCTTGCAACGCAACTCAGTTCTTCTACCGTAATGAGTATTACCAAGTCGGTTAATTTATTCAGTGCCTACTTTAAGGGTCCTTCTGTCTTAAGTTATTACGTAAAGGTCTGGTTCTAATTAAATGAAATTGGAAATTTACTGTGTTTATACAATACCTGCTTGGTTACTGAAAATTCAGGCTAAAAAGCAAAAGCTTTATATTATATGAACAAATTGTGAGTACCTACACATAAGCGACGATGTAAATATAATGTTACTAGCTGACCCGTGCCCGCTTCGCTGTGCGTAAGACATTTCTAATACCATCGTGGACTTTTTTGTAGACGTTTTTAAGGTGTACAATACTGTAGTACATTATTTTGATATATATCGTGGGGTTCAGCCAGCATTTGCAATGTAAGCGCAAAAAAATGTGTTTATTTACGACATCACATTAGAAACCTCTAAAATTATCAGTGTTTCTCTACTATATTATGCATGTATTATACATATAAACCTTCCTCCTGAATCACTCTATCTATTAAAAAAAACCGCATCAAAATCCGTTGTGTAGTTTTAAAGATATAAGCAAACATACATACATACATACGCGGGAAGCGGAAAGCGACTTTGCTTTATACTATGTAGTGAAGACGTTTCGAAGACATCTTCAAGAATTTTAGCGCCTGGGGGTTAGAACAAAATGCAAAACAAAAATAGAAGCAGTTAAAAAACATAGGATTATGACTGTTTTAAAATTGTGAGTTCAAGTTGTGAACCTTTTTAGGGTTTCGTATGCATGCGTACCCTATTACTAAGACTTCGCTGTTCGGCTGTCTGTCTGTCTATTGAAACGAAATAATTTTACTCTTGACTTTGAATGCCTTCTTTTAAGTTTTGATCTCAAACTTGCTCTGAGACAACCTACGCGACTAAAAAGCCAGACATGTATAGATAATTTTGCTCATAATTTCAAAAAATCATGCATAACTGAAGTCATAGACTTAGCACTATCGGACCATACATCTCAGCTTATAAAATGTCCAATCAGCAATATAAATCTATTGAAGTCTTGGCGTGTGATGAGGCGAGATTACTCAGCCGATAATATAGAAAAGTTTACAAATATCCTTGGTTGCATATCGTTTTCTGAAGTATATAGTGAAAAGGACCCAACGGTTGCGTTTGATGGATTTATTGAAGTATTTAAACTTTTTTATGATCTCTGTTTTCCTCAAAAATTTGTAACTATGAAGGCGTCAAAACCAGTACGATGGGTATCACGAGGTATAAGAATATGTTGCAAAAAAAAAAGGAAACTTCTTTGGGTACTTAGAAGAAAACCATCAAAATTGAATGTAAATAAATATAAGGAATACGCAAAACGACTAAATAGAATTATAAAACTAACGCAAAAAGCACAAAATAATTATAAAATAAAACAATCAGATAACAAAAGTAAAACTACTTGGAGTATTATAAATAGCGCAAAACGTAATTTACCAAAAAATTCAATTGACAAATTAAATATAGATAATAAATTAATTACAAATCCAAAAGACATAGCAAATGCATTTAATAATTTTTTTATTGATAAAATAATACCTTTAGATAACTCCGGAAAAAACGTAACAAAACTAATTAAAAGCTACAAAGACTCCATATTTATGAATCCTAGCATACCCACTGATGTTCTTAAAATTATATACTCCCTTAATAATACAAACAGTGTTGGATATGATGATATCTCTACAAAAATACTGAAAGTAGCAGCTCATTCTGTGAGCGCACCGATTAGCCATATTATTAATTTAAGTCTCAGTACCGGTATATTTCCAAAAGCATTAAAAGTCTCCATAATTAAACCACTGCACAAAAAACAAAGTAAAGAGTCCATGGAAAATTACAGGCCAATATCTCTTATACCTGTAATATCTAAAATATTTGAAAGATACATATATAAATTAATCAATAATTATCTGGAAGCGAACAAACTTCTCTGTAACGAACAGAAAGGCTTCAGAGAGGGTAAAACTATAAATATGGCTCTATATGACTTTTTATATCGTGTAACAAGCAATATTGACAAAAAAACACCAGTATGCTCGATTCTTTGTGATATGACTCAAGCATTCGATTATGTACAGCATAGTATATTGTTAAAAAAACTCGAGGTCTATGGGATCAGAGGCAATTCGTTACAACTGATAAAATCCTACTTAGAAAACCGAATACAGATAACACAAATAACAAAAATAAATTATAAAACTAAAACAGAAGAAATTCATAGATCTGAAGAACGTATTATGACATACGGCGTTCCTCAAGGGAGTGTACTGGGCCCATTACTTTTCATTATCTATATTAACGACCTGCCAAAAGCCGTAAAACAACCTATGTCATTATTTGCTGATGATAGTACTGTGACTATTACATGCAATAATATTGACACATATAAAATTGACATAAAAGACGCACTGACATCAATCATAAATTGGCTAGATAATAATAACTTGAAAATTAATATAAACAAAACTAAAATAATTCATTTCAGACAACGCGAGAATGCTGCTTCTACAAATCTTGACATAAAATACATAAATAATACAATAGAGGAGGTTGACACTACAAAATTCTTAGGGATTCAAATTGACAATAAACTAAACTGGAAACCACAGGTAGAAAGTCTTTGTAAAAAAATAAACAGCATTGTTTATGTTTTGTATAAACTGTCCCCAATAGTTAATATGGAAACTCTGCTCATCGCGTATCACGGCTTGATTGCTTCCAATATTAGGTACGGTATAATGTTTTGGGGTAACTCCACATACGTGGATTAAATCTTTAAACACCAAAAAAGGTGTATAAGAGCTATGTTTCATCTTAAAGTAACGGATACATGCAAACCATACTTCAATAAATATAAAATTCTCACTATTCCTTCACTGTATATTTTTGAAACGGCAATGTTTGTCAGACATAACCCTGATCTGTTTTGTCGGCTGTCTAATGTCGTTCCTCGTAGCCGACGAGACCAATATAAAGTTTGTGTCCGCAACTCCAAGACTTCACTGATGCACAAAAGTGTCTTCTGTATGGCTCCTTTGATCTACAATAAGCTACCGCTACCATTGCGAGAATTATCAACTACGTTGTTTCAGAGAAAGCTGAGAATTATATTGACTAATAAATGCTATTACAAAATAAATGAATTCTTTACAGACATATTAACTTGATTAGGTATTTGTTGTGCTTTGACATTGTATTACTTTTTGCTTTGACATCTGCATTTTACTACCTACTAATTTAGTCCCATTTTCAGGACAACAATTTTTATGATTTTTCTATGATTTTTATTTTATTCTATTGACATTTACTCTAATTCGTTTTTTTTTATTTTTTATTTTTATTTTGTATTATATTATATTATTTTATTTTGTAATAAGTACCCATTGTAAACATAAATATTGCACACCCTTAATAGGGTAGAATACATTGATACCACAAAATTATAATTATTATCATCTTTGTACATGTGATTCAGCAATAAATATACTTTGACTTTGACTTTGACTTTGTCACAAGGCTGTATCTAATGAACCGGGATAGCTAGACAATTGAGATTTTCACAGATGATGTATTTCCGTTGCCGCTATAAATACAAAAACAGAATAAAATAAATACTTAAGTGAAGCCAATACAACAAACGCCATATATCACATAAAACAAAATTGTACAGAACCCTTCGTGCGCGAGTCCGATTCGCAGTTGGACGATTTTTTTGATAAGCGTTCTTATCAACACGACACATCTTAACTCGAGCGCGTCTCGATCATATCACCCACCCGTAGTAGGGGACCAATAACGATACTCTATTAAATTTGGACATGGATTTACGATGCGCCCACCCTTATTTAAATTACAACATTTTATTCAAACTACCTTTAATCGGCGCAGTTTCGATACAAATGGTTGATTTACAGCGTGAGACGCTACAGATAAAATTTGCTATAATAGTTTGGCTTTCGATGTGAAACATCTATAGCGGGTCAGACCGGCTGTTGGCGATTCGTCGCCACGGCATGGCATGCGACAACACGCGGCTACGCCAACTAGATGAGTTGCTGCCAAGGAAGTGCCGACCGCGTCCTATTCGGTTCGCGATAAGATGACACTCTCTTTTGTACTTAAATAGTTATGCATATTACCTGTACAAAATAATTTCGATGTTTCACATCTGTCAGGCGTCCCGCGACGACTCTCTTTTTTATGTCCATTTATGGCAGAACAACTGCGTGTTGAGAAAAGAGCACGGGTCGCCGTCATCTTCCGTCGCAAGGAACGCGAGGAGGATAACACTATCGGATGTTCGTGGCTGGGCAGTGGGTATGTCATATGCTTTTGGGTAAGTTTCCACTAAGCGGAGATGCGATAAACTGTGCGGAGAAGTAATTTATAACTCGAATATTTGAGTTCTATCTCTTTAAATATGAATAATTAACAATTAAATATCGCCTGTTACAAAACCATTGCTGAACCTAAGAGATAGATAAATACTCTATTCTTTGTTGTTTAAAAATCGTCGTTTAAATCATTTTTTCAATTTTCAAATTAAAATGTTGTTAAAGTGTCCACAACCAGCGCTGTC
This sequence comes from Hydriomena furcata, assembly GCA_912999785.1. Classification (NCBI taxonomy): domain Eukaryota; kingdom Metazoa; phylum Arthropoda; class Insecta; order Lepidoptera; family Geometridae; genus Hydriomena; species Hydriomena furcata. The sequence goes on from OU538848.1 coordinate 3,478,380, forward strand.
ACCCTACTTATGAAGTATTTTCGATGATAATCTACTCAGATCCTATGTCTGAACATCTAGTTATAGTTTCTAATAGTATAAATTATACAATACAAATAATTTTCATAAAATAATTATATTTCAACTAAGGTAGGAAAATTAAAATAAAAAAGCGGCCAAGTGCGAATCGGACTCGCGCACAAAAGGTTCCGTACCATTATCTATAAAAAAACGGCAAAAAAACACGTTTGTTGTATGGGAGCTCTACTTAAATATTTGTTTTATTCTTTTTTTTAGTATTTGTCGTTATAGCCTCAACAGAAATACATAATCTGTAAAAAAATCAACTGTCTAGCTATCACGGTTCATGAGATACAGCCCTGTGACAGACAGACGGACAGACGGACAGCGAAGTCTTAGTAAAAGGGTCCCGTTTTTACCCTTTGGGTACGGAACCCTAACAAATCAAATCATAATACAATTTTATACAAAACTAAAACAATTTTGTTACTCCAAACCTTGAAGTAGGTATTATTCTATAATTTAATTATTCTGTCGAGCCTTCAAAAATATGATTAAATACTTCAAAGCATAATATTAATAAAAACTAGTCGACCCGCGTCCGACTTTGTTCTGTCCAAATATCAATAATCGCATAGTTGCATGCACGACTGATGTCAACACTGGTGTCAGATTTTATGCACACCAGCGCTATCTACACCAAAATCATCCTTTCTGCGTTTTTATATAATTTTGGCGAGGTTTTTCGTATATAAAAGTAGTCTATGTTTTATTCGGGCATTATATCTACATCTACAGCAAATTTGATGTTTATCCGTTATGTCGTTTAGGCCTGATTGAGGCACAAACATACAAACATCCTCACAAACTTTCTTATTTAAAATATTATAAGGTTACCATGAAAATTGGGAGTTTTTTTTCGAAAACTGACGGATTACCTGACCCTCGGGACTTACCTGAAACAAAATAAGATAAATTAATATTATTCACTTTAAGGTAAACTAGCAGGCCACCCCGGTTTCGCAAGGGTGTAATAATGAGGGTTGTAGGCGAATTTTTAATACCTTAAGGTTACATTATTATGTTTTTTTGAGGATCTCTATTTTTTTTTAAATATTAAATAGCATTTGATTCTTACACGGGTCTTTATCACGTAATTACCTTAAATTTATTTTCCCGACGTTTCGACTATGTTGAAAAGTCTGTCCGCGACCATGGCTATTTTAACATAGTCAAAATGTCGAGAAAATAAATTTAAAATAACTACTTGATAAAGACCTGTGCTATGGGCTTGCAACCTGTCACGTATGGAATGCTACTGCAAAATGTGGGCATATGCCAAATATAATGTTTGAACGTACCTCTCGACTACCCCCACTAGACATACTCAAAGGATCTAAGCGTCTGGAGATCTGAGAGAATGTCTACCGTACTTGGGGGTTACAGTCGTGATCCTACACATTATTACAACAACGGGAAATTACTCACGTAAATGATAAATTGTCAATGAGGACACCGACAATGTTTCGATTCATCTAGAGAATCTTCTTCAGGGGGTTTTTCAGGGTTACCCTGAAGAAGATTCTCTAGATGAATCGAAACATTGTCGGTGTGCTCATTGACAATTTATCATTTACGTGAGTAATTTTCCGTTGTTGTAATAATGTGTAGTACAACTCACGAAAGTTTTGAAAGTGAAAAAAGTCGTGATCTTGTTTATTTTCATTTATTTAAAAAAAATCTAATCACGATATGATAATACTAGCTGATAAGAGATCAGCAAATACTCCAAATAATCCGGTATTCTCCGATCTACCATTGATCGCGGTCGCGGTCTCATGATGAAGAGCATCCCTCGAAACGTCAGCAGTACAAGGTAATTAGCCGTATTTCTAGATAAAATTTAGCTTTCCAGAAGTAAACATTTTTGACAAACACTAATATATCCAGTTTTATCAAAATTTGTTTGGTCTTGGGCGTGATTGAGCGCAAAACATCCGACACGTGCCCGACGTTGTCCTGTCAAATTTCAATAATCGAATAGAAAAGACTGAATGTTTTTAGTCTGTGATGTCAGATTTGTTGCACACCAGCGCCATCTATACCAAAATCATCCCTTTTGCGTTTCTTTACCAATTTGGGTATGTTTTTCGTATTTTAAAGTAGTATTTGTTTTATTCGGGCATTAAATCTACATCTACAGCAAATTTCAACTTAATCCGTTTTGTTGTTTAGGTATGATTGAGGCACAAACATACAAACAACCTCACAAACTTACCGGATATCCGGATATATTTTATTTAGCACAATATCAAGAGAGTTAATGCAACTCGTGACTCCTTTGTTCCGTCGGTAAAATTTACTTTGCTTTGTTTGGGAGCGCAAAACTTTTTCGGTAAAACATTAATTATCCCTCTAATATGTACAAAAACTACTTCAATTTAACCCTACAACTATACCCATAAAACGGCTAGACCCGAGGCATCTATACAACTCGGCTACTATAAGTAAACTGCTTAAAAAAATATATTGAATAATTTCGTTTCAAAAAACTAAAAAGAAAATGTTTCTGCCAATCGAAAAGTCAAGGTACAATATTAGTTGTTATGTTTTATGAAGTCACTATTAGTCCTACATTAATATAATTTCAATTGGATCAACTTAAGACTATAATCTATACAATAGAATAAGAAACATTCAAATCAGATCATCAGATAAAAAGATATGCGTAGTCATACATAAAATCTTTAATATAAAAATGAATCGCTAAATGTGTTGGTACTCAACATCGCCTGGACCAATTTGGCCAATTCTTTTTTTTAAATGTTCGTAGAAGTTCGAGAAAATTAAAATAATTGCCGGAAAAACCTTAAAAAAAGCCCTTTTCTTTTTCCCATACAAAAGTTTTCTAACTAAAACGTAGAGTCAATTTGAGCTTTATTGCTATTGTATAAAGTTCACTGTTGTCTAAGCAATGTAGGTGTGTTCCTAAGAACGGGAACGGGAACGGGAACTTCAAACAACATTTGTCAATTGCGATACGAAGTTCGCCGGGTCAGCTTGTAATATATATATACGCGTTGACTTGAGGACCCTCCTCCGTTTATCGGTTTAAAACAGAGAAAACACACAGAAATTATATTAAAAACATATTGGAGATATTGACACCATGATGATAATGATATTTAGAAAAGATATCTGTGACAGTCAAGCGGGGGGTACCTGGACTTTTAATGCAAAGGCGGTGGGCTCGAATCCTGGGCTTTTAGAAAAAACTTACACATTTATACAGTGAATGAAAACATCGCATTTGAACAAGTTAGTAAATATTTTTGGGTTCCGTACCCAAAGGGTTAAAACGGGACCTTAATACTAAGACTCCGCTGTCCGTCTGTCCGTCCGTTTGTCTGTCACAAGGCTGTATCTCATGAATCGTGATAGCTAGGCAGTTGAAATTTTAGCAGACGATGTATTTCTGTTGCCGCGTTAACAACAAATACTAAAAACAGAATAAAATAAATATTTAAGTGGGGCCCATACAACAATCGAGTTTTTTTTTGCCTTTATTTTATGGATAATGGTACGGAACCCTTCGTGCGCGAGTCCGACTCGCACTTGGCCGATTTTTTATATGTATACTACAAGATATTTTAAATGTCCTTAGCACCAACACGCAATACAAATTCAAATTACTTTGACTACATCAGCGCTGCAATCTTTTAGTAACCGAGTTGTTCATTTTGCCACCCCTTTAAATTCAACCCTAAAACATATCGAATAATTTAGGAAAAGGTAAACCACAGTTGTGTCCTCTTATTTATTAAACGTGTAAAAGTTGGCGTTTTGTTAACGCAAAGTTTTATTTGCCACGACACGATATTAATATCGTGAGGTATAATTTTTTTTATGAATGTAGAAACTAATCAATTGATCTGATGATGGAGTCAGGTGCTGTCCAACAGTCACTCACAACGGAACTTCTTAGTGAATACTTCGATTGAGTAAAAACTGCATTCTTGTCAAGTTCCGATGACAATGATATGATGTGACAGGTGATAGCGCGCTCGACGGTTGATTTTACAAAACCTTGTCACTGAAAAATATTTTTTAATGACAATGATAATCTAGATAAATGTAGAGCAGAAACAAGATTAGTTAAACTTTTCTTGATAAGTTTATTTTCCAAGGTTGGCTCTTCAAAAACACTTTTTACGTTTTATTTATCCCTTGTTTCCTCACGACGTTTTCCCTCACCGTATCGTCAACTCTAAAAACATCACTCACAAAATTATGGAGTTCGCCTCGAAGTTATATGAGCTGAGGTTTTGCGCGCGGTCGGAAACTAGATAAATAGGATGAAGTACTACCAGTAAGGTACACAGAGAAATGTTAATGAATGTTCACGACAGGTTAAGGCTCTAATTTAAGCGGCAATGGGCTTTCGACCTGTCACGTGTGGAATGCTAACAACTTCTGAAAATGAGCGTGTTTTAGACACGTTTCTGGTGTGAGATTTTAAAGGATGTGTTTGATGTGATGTTGGATGTGAAGCCGGAAACACACTTACGTGTCGTGTCGTGGCGCGACACGCCACTAGCTAATCGCTTTCATACATTTAGTATGGTTAGAGACATATTTGGGTGTCGTGTCGTGTCGCAAACGCTATCTTGCGATTGGCTAGTGGCGCGACACGCCACGCCACGACACGTAAGTGTGTTTCCGGCATTACACACTTGGGATTTGTTAGATTATACCTAATTTATTTTTAAGCCACAGTTGTACTAGGGAATATTTTGTTCCGCAGCATTGTCGACATCGCGCGGGTTATGTCAGGCGACATAAATAAATAAATATTGGTGGACATTATCAAACATACAAACAAACTCACAAACTTTTGCATTTATAATATTATTAGGATTAGCTTCATTCAAAGAAACAATTCTATCAAGTCGTTGAGGTGTGCGGGTCGGGGGAGCGGTAAAAAATGCATTCTGATTGGCCGGTTCAATGTAACAGCCCGTCGCGTCATGAATCTCGCTCGGTATCTTATAAATATCAGCTGTTTAAACCTAATGTGTTGTTTGAAAGTGTTCGCCTTGCATGAAGAGTCTATAGGCTGTGTGGTCGATGATTGACAACGATTATAGTTTGGCTTTAGCTCGACTTAATTTGAGTCGATAGAATTTACATATTCTAATATGTGTTAACTAGTTGATGCAACCAATTAGATAATTAACTAGTCGACACTTATGAAGATCTAAATAATCATATCTAGTGAATATTATGTTACCGATTACTAAATGGATCCTTCATAATCTTCCTATTATCCCACTTAAGTGGGGTCGGAACAATATGTCTTCTACCATTTCCCTCTATCAGCGGTTATTTCAACACTCACTCCTTTCATATGCATTACTAGCTGACCCGTGCCCGCTTCGCTGTGCGTAAGACATTTCTAATACCATCGTTGACTTTTTTGTAGACGTTTTTAAGGTGTACAATACTGTAGTACATTATTTTGATATATCTCGTGGGGTTCAGCCAGCATTTGCAATGTAAGCGCAAAAAAATGTGTTTATTTACGACATCACATTAGAAACCTCTAAAATTATCAGTGTTTCTCTACTATATTATGCATGTATTATACATATAAACCTTCCTCTTGAATCACTCTGTTTATTAAAAAAACCGCATCAAAATCCGTTGTGTAGTTTTAAAGATATAAGCAAACATACATACAGACATACAGACGCGGGAAGCGGAAAGCGACTTTGCTTTATACTATGTAGTGATAGTGACTAGCCGACCCGTGACAGACGTTGTCCTGTCAATTTTCAATAATCGAATAGTAAAGACTCAATGTTTTTAGTCTGTGGTGTCAGATTTGTTGCACTCCAGCGCCATCTATACAGAAATCATTCCTTTTGCGTTTTTGTATAGTTTTGGGGATGTTTTTCATATTTTAAAGTAGTCTATTTATTATCTACATTTACAGCAAATTTCAATTTAATCCGTTTAGTCGTTTAGGCCTGATTGAGAAACAAACATACATACAAACTCACAAATTTTCACATATATAATATTATTAGGATCATCTTTCAAACTGTCCATCCAACTTTTATTTGGATTTTTCTTTTTCTACTATGAATAGCTAAACACTTCATTTTTAAATAATTCGTTAGATAATCATACTAGCTAAGTATATTATAGACAGTTTCTTTTTAAGTTTGATGGTTTTCAAGATAATGCAGTTTTATTACTTTTTCTGTCTAATCCGGGTAGACGTAGCCTATACAAAAAACGAAACATTTCACATATCACATATGTCTAAAATTTTGATGACAAAAATGCCTGCGGCTTCAATATTTGCGGGCTTCAAGTTGTTGCCGCAAATATTGAATAGCTGTGATGTTATTGCACCACTGGTATATTTCCCTTAAGGCTACATGGTGACTTTAAACGCAGCTTATAGTAAAACAGCCAGTACAGTTAAGCTTACTCACGTGTATCCAGAATTGAAATGAAAAATATATTTATAACAACGAAATAAAAGATTTAACTAGGTACACATACTAACTTATCTTTTACAAAATTTCGTAGAATCATTGAGCACAAGGGATTTCTTTCAGTCCCTTACTAGGCTAGGCCTGTATCGAGGAGACTTGATTAGGGTTATACATTAGCGATTTGCCACAGGAGACAGATACATCTTCTTCTTCTAATATATAAAATTTCCATGTCACAATGTTAGTTACCGTACTCCTCCGAAACGGCTTGACCGATTCTCATGAAATTTTGTGAGCATATTGAATAGGTCTGAGAATCGACCAACATCTATTTTTCATACCCCTTAGGCGTAAAGATCGGGAAAAACGGAAAGTGCTTTTTTCTGTGGGATTATTGACATTTGACAGGACAACGTCTGTCGGGACAGCTAGTAATAATATAACTTAAACGAGAATTTTTTTCACAAAAACTAACAAAGATACAAATATAATAAAAATTTAAATATTGGTTAGAAGTTTCGGTGTATTCTTGCTATTAAGTTCGTGAGAACTGGGGGGTTAGCACGAATCACTATCGTATCGACAATCTATCGTCAAGACACTTTGACTATACAAAAAGAAAGCCGTATTGGCCGAGTGGGAGGTACTTTGACTTTCTCTTAACTTTTCTTTTGATTTTTATGTTTCACGATAAAGTCGTCAAAAATTCGATCGCATATTAAGGCGCTCCCAGTCGACGATTGTTTTTGTTCGAAACGAAAAAATAAATACTTGTGAACAAGCCACATCTCCCATTTTATAATGTATAGTATATGTGAATAAAGATGTACCCATCTTTAATCACTTCGATAAATAATCCTACCGACCGCTGCAATGACGACAAACACACGTCGGCGTTGGTCCGCCTTAGCTTTTCGAATAAATTAATGATATAAATTATGTATAATTACTTATCAAAAATCTATTCTAATAGAAATCTAGATCTACATATTACCTATCTTTAACAATAAATCACAAGTTGATTTTAATAGTAGGTATATAAAATATTTCGATCATAAATTCTAAAACGTATCATTTTGAAATAATATCTTTATCGTGAAAAGTTTCTGCTATTATGTTTTCAGCTTAATAGAAATCTAGGTAGGAACCTGAAGTAATATACTTGGAGATGTGGCTTGTTCAGAAGTATTTCTTTTTTCTTTTCGAAAAAGAGCAATCAGCGACTGGGAGCCCCTTAAGATTATTATAACCGAATTCATCACGATGTTTTCATTTACCGTTTTTAGCACATGATAATGCGCATTTACCGTATTTAGCACATGTTAATGCGCATGTTTCAAACCGTTGTTGCGAGGCCGGGATTCAAATCTATGACCATCATATTAAACAACTTGCAGGTATGAAACTATAAATACCATGGTACTACAATAACTATTTTCAAGAGTAGAATTGCGCATTTAAACCACATTGCAACTGATGACTAGCACCAAATTGGGTTCATTAGCGTACATTGCTCCAGCTATTCTCTCATTTCCCTGTGGAAATATATAACATGCATTGAGCAAATATGGCGTCGAAGCGTATCGAAATATTTTGGAAATTCTCGCTTGTAGCTGCTATTAATCATTTTGCACTGCACGTAATCGGATTAAACTGTACGAAAATTACTGAAAAACATATTGAAAAACGGGCTTATCTGTCACGTATGGATTGTTACTGAAAAATGTGGGCATATACCATAATTTAATTTGTGCGCCTTTAACTACCCCTTTAACCCCTCATCAAAAACGACGAGTACCAAACTGCAATACCTTGACCGGCAGCTATATTGCGTAAGCTCACTGATAATCGCAATCGGCTTCAACGTCAAAATCCCGTTGCCTTTGACAGTTACATTTGAATTGACAGATGCAGCCGATTACGAATACCAATGAGCTTTCGCAATAAGGAACACATACTACTAGTACATATAAAATCCCGCCAAAATCCCGTCAGTCCCGGGAACCCACAACTCAATTCAGCCGGCCAATTTGCCTACAGAATATGCACGTTCATTCATTCATTCATTCACGTCCGTTCATTCCGTTTTATTACTTTCCATCTCCGAAGGTTGTCTGGTAGAGATTGCTGATCAGTGATAAGACCACCCATTGTACAGTATATTTTTAGTTTTTTTAATGCATAATATATATTTCTTCTGTTTATCCTGTCCAATAAAGTATTATCTAATTATGATTGTCTACTAAATTATCTGTAAAACTTTTTGGATTCGGAGTTTAAACCAAAAAGTTGTTTTTACGAGCCATTTTCGAACCATAAATCTATCTAGAAAAGTTTTACCAATCGTGTTTCTGTCTTAAATTTAGATAAGTTATCTAAAAATAAAATCAAAGCTTTAAATTCTGCGCATTGATAAAAACAAGATGGAACTGACAGAAGGAATAATGAATAAATGAATCCCGCATTTTATGTAAAATATTGCAGAAATCTAAATATAATATTCTTGCGATACTGACTGTCTGATCTATTAACGCACATCTTAAACCACTGGAAATAGAAGTCCTAGAAACTAGACATTTTAAGGTTCTATTCCTTTTGGATTGTAGGGGTGCACTAAGAAAGAAATTCCCCGAAATTCAACCCCTCAAGGGGTGCAACAGGAGTTGAAGTCAGTATGAAAACAACTTCATAGTATTACTTCTGATATGTAGAGGTGCACTAAGAAATACATTTCCGAAATTCAACCCCTAAGAGGGTGCAGTGGGAGTTAAAGTCTGTTTGAAAATAGAAGTGAAAGAAATAGAAGTCCTAGAAACTAGAAATTTTAAGGTTCTATTCTTTTACACTCTGTAGGGGTGCACTAAGAAAGAAATTCCTCGAAATTCAACCCCTAAAATGGGTGCAACGGGAGTTGAAGTCAGTATGAAAACAACTTCATAGTATTACTTTTAATAAGTAGAGGTGTATGAAAGGAATTCCCGAAATTTAACCCCTAAAAGGGTGCAGAGGGAGTTGAAGTCTGTTTGAAAATAGAAGTGAACAAAGTCGCGGGGGTTCCTACTCAGATATAAAATAACCAACAAAAAGAAGCAAACAACACAAAATTCTTTATTTTATGGTTTCAATAAAATACTGAAGAGCAATATTAGATAAAAATAGGATTAATGCACTATGCAGAACAGAATAGCATTTTATGTCGTCTGTGACCTAGAGATAAGCGAGCAAATGGACGCAAAGCCACGTCAATATAGCTCTTGTTGCTTACGAAATAAGGTACAAATTAGAGTTAAGCGAAAAAATGGACACAAACCAACATAAATATAGCTCTTATTGCTTACAACATAAGGTTCGAAACAGATTGAAGTGGAAAATTCATTTCATTGGAGACCAGCGAGACGTAAGATTTTGGCTCATAGTCCTATTGATATAAGGTACAAAGTTTCGAATTTGCATAAAGTTGGAAACTGCAGTAATATAGAGGCAATAAATAAATAGATCTTATTGTTATTACTATAAGGTCTATTATTCTATAACCTGGAAATGATTGAAGTTAGAACTTACCTATTTGTTTTATACTGTACTGTATTTTAATTATTATTCTTGTTTGAGCCTTCACCTTGTTCGACCGGCAACACACTGGAACTCTACATAGCATTATGGAAAGGATCATTGAAAAAAAAAAGGTAGACCCCAAGCCGTGTTTGTTGCCTGATTCTTCTAGGCTCGGTCGCGAGGAATCGGCGTAGCTTCACCTAGTTCCTAAGACGTTTCAAAGTGATCCTTGTGATTTTATTGAAATAAATGATTTTTGAATTTGAATTTGATTCTATTATAAAATACTAGCTGTGCCTTTGCTTGGGACTATAAAGATTTTGAATACCATAAATTACATTATTGCAATTTTTGTAAGGATCTCTAATATTTTTTAAATAAAATATGTCCTATTTCACTCGCTGATAATGTAGCCTTTAGTAAGTGAAAGAATTTTGAAAATTGGTCGAGCAGTTTTATAGTTATCGTGTAAAAACAAACATACAAAAAAAATTGCCTTTGTAATACTCGTATTAGTAAATATTTAAGAAAATTGTATCTCGACTTTGTATTCAAATACGGTACACATTCTCTTAGATCTTCAGGCGCTTATATCCTTGAAGATGTATATGTAGTCAGAGGCACATCCAAACATAACATTTGGCTACTGTAGTAGATATTATACATACTAACTTAGCATTCATAAAATCAAAGCAAATAACAAAGCGTAGCCGTCGCGCAAGTTTCATTGTTTTGCCCAAAGTAAGAACCTATTACGGAAAAAAGATGTTTACATTTGAAGGAGCACAACTTTATAACAAACTACCGTCAATTATAAAAAATGCTAGCTCATTTTGCGCATTTAAAAAAGCACTAGCTGATTTTGTAGTTGAAGATAACTAACAGTACCTACCTACCTAATAGCAGTGTGTTAGACGATGCTCAGGATGAGCAAACACGTACTCTTTACTCTAACTTAACATCTATAACATTTAAATCGAGCGATCAACTCAATTTGTACCACCTAAGAATTTTATCACTTTAGTTAATTAATTATTCTCATGTAAGTGACTGTTGTCTTTTTTGAGAATAAATGTCTTTAAACCTATTATACGTGGCATGATGCAATTCCAAAGGAACAAGTCATAATTCATACTCTAAACCCGACATAATAAACCTGATTATTTTGAATTCAATTATTCTCTAAACACGTACCCAAGAACCGTAAAATGAGTATTTTACAACTTCTAACACAATCGCTAGAGTTTCGAAGTTTGGATTTTAGTTCTGGGATTATGTCTGTATGCATAATTAGCGGATCAAATATGCTATTAAGGGGCTGTATGTCGACGATTGCTCTTTTTCGAAACGAAAAAAGAAATACTTCTGAACAAGCCACATCTCCTATTTTTATAAGTATATTACTTCAGGTTCCTACCTAGATTTCTATTAAGCTGAAAACATAATAGCAGAAACTTTTCACGATAAAGATATTATTTCAAAATAATACGTTTTAGAATTTATGATCGAAATATTCTGATACCTACTATTAAAATCAACTTGTGATTTATTGTTAAAGATAGGTAATATGTAGATCTAGATTTCTATTAGAATAGATTTTTGATAAGTAATTATACATAATTTATTCGAAAAGCAAAGGCGGACCACGCGCCGACGTGTGTTTGTCGTCATTGCAGCGGTCGGTAGGATTATTTATCGAAGTGATAAAAGATGGGTACATCTTTATTCACATATACTACATTATAAAATAGGAGATGTGTCTTGTTCAGAAGTATTTCTATTTCGTTTCAAACAAAAACAATCGCCTTAAACGTCCAGGGGTTCGGGATGCGTTGATAAATCAGTCAGTCAGTAAGGCAAGAGTTTTATATATTTAGATAATAGGATTTATTAAAGCCTACTGTTTCAATGGCTGCAGGGAAATGTCGCTTTAGAGTCTAATTATTACGTGTCTAAATTTAGACACATAATAATTAGAGAAAATCTCGCGAAACTCCTTAGAGAGCATACGGTTTCTAATGCATGCTTACAAAATTTAATGTGTAATGTAATATTACATTAATAATGCGGCGACGGGCTTGCAACCTGTCACGTATGGAATGCTAGCTACTGCAAAATGTGGGCATGTGCCATATGTATTGTTAAGACGTGCCTCTGGCTACCTCTAGGCATCTTCAATGATCTAAGCGCCTACAGATCTGAGAAGATGTCTACCGTACTAGGGGAATACTATCGTGATTTTTTTTTTTTCAACAAACTATCACGTCTATACAAACAAAAATATTTGAAAATTGTGTGTTTTGATCACGATGTGTGATCGTTTTAAATATTTGAAAATAATTTCCCGTGAACGAAGTCGGGAGAGTTTCCACTAGCTATGTGTACAAAACAAATTTTTTGTCGTTAAAACAGCGGCTTTTATAAATCCTCTAATTAAGCATACAAACAAAGCGCTTGTTACACAAAGACCTAGGTTAATTAAAGAATAACAGAGTTAGAATTCACAAGCGCTAACTTTCTTTAGTATAATTTATATAATTGAGTAAACCTGATTTCATGATAAATAAAATACAGCTCTTGGCAATTAGTCTGGAGCGTGTAGCTGAGTAATGGCCTGCGCACACTGGCACACGGCTAGACGATTTCAAACTTATCAATTTAATTTAATAGTTATCCAATCGAAATAAGGTATATATTTCTATTATATACGAGTATATATTTATTTAAATCCTCTACCGCGCCGTACGCCAGTGTGCGCAAAGCATTACAGCGATCGAATTTTTAAGGTCTTTTTAAAAGAAACAATACATATAATGACAGCTTTATTGATTAGTAATTATGAGGAAAATAAATAAAATAAAATAAATAAAGATGGAATATTCACACAGCGTTTCCTATTTATTTATTTTATTATTTTGGTATTTCTTTTGGTGTATAATTATTATTATTCTAGCCCCAAACTAAACACACCCTGTTTAATGGGTACTAGACTAACTGATCTATGTTAACTACACATTTCTTTCTTTCAGTTATAAATACTAATATATATTATATATTGGTGAACATTTCACACATCGCCATCTAGCCCCAAACTAAGCAAAGCTTGTTTGGGAACCAGATAGCTGATAGAATACTTATTACTTTTTTTGTAAATACCTACATTATTATGATACCTAACACCCAGACACAGAACAAATATCCAAGTTCATCACACAAATGCTTGTCCCGTGTGGGAATCGAACTCACAACTTACTCACTAGTCACTAGTTAACTTTTATGTTTTAGAGTTATTTTAAAATTACTTAAAAATACATAAATTCAAGCTTTAGTATAACGACTCACCTACATTAACTCAAAACAAAGACTTAACTTCAAAATCGTGTTTAAATTTTACATTAACCGGGGCTTTTATCTCTAAGTTAACTTTAATGGTTTATTCATTCAATCCAAACAAAACATTGACATCTCATTTCCTAAAGCTGCACCAAAAACGATAAAGTTTCAATTCTATCTAATGAGTCAATACTCAGTCCCCTTTACAATAAAACTTGGATTTGCATAAATATAAGGGCAGTTGCAGACGTGCTTCTGTTACAAAACTGACCAACTCAGGACACAACAAGTAGAATAATCAGAATAATCCAGAATAAATATAATTCAATTGATTGTTTAAGTATAGCAATAGTTTAATAATTGTATAAATATAATAAAAATAAAAATGATTAAGGTGATAAGTGAAATTTTTGACTTTTTCTATGGGCTGAGTCTACCCGGATAGGACGGAAATAGTGATAAAACTGCATTACCTTGCAAACCATCAAATTGAAAAAGAAACTGTCTGTACTTAGCTAGTATGATTATCTAACGAATTATATAAAAATGAACTGTTTAGCTATTCATAATTTTTGATTAAAAACAAAACTAGTGTTTTTGAGGAGCCAACTTTGGAAAATAAATCTATCGAGAAATGTTTCACCAATCGTGTTTCTATCTGTAATTTATCTACTAAATTATATCCATAAGTTATCTTTTTCATAAAAAAACAAAACTGTATGTTTTGCAGTTATTGAGTAAAAACGATTCTGCATTCATCAAAAACATTTATTACTCGTCTTAAATTATTGCAATTTGCATGCAAAATCTTCGATATTATATAACGCCATCTTAACGAGTCATGATTTTAAATTTAATTTAAAAGATGGCAGACTGGGCGCAGCTACAATATGCTCCGGCAGGCGGTTATAGACAGAAGGACCTGCCTTCTGCGTTGTAGGTTGTGGGTTTGATCCCCATCAGGGCAAATATTTGTGTGATGAACATAGATTTTTGTTCTGTGTCTGTGTCTGTGGCGTTCACCTTGAAAAATAGTACTTGATCTCTCTCTTGAAACAGCCGTACAGACGGACAACGAAATCGTCCTATAAGAAGTTATTTCTTTTTGAGGTGGAAAGAAATATTCATCAAGTTAACAGTCGTTACAAACATTACATTGCATATTATGTCCATATTTGCAGTATGTTACCATTCCACACGTGACAGGTTGCAAGCCCGTCGCCGCTTATAAGAATGCTAACTGGTTTCCTAACTATGTTTTTTTTCACCGTAATACGCCGCAATTTATCGATCAGAAAAATCCATTGGGATTCGAAAACACGACCTTCGGATTGATTGAATGTCGAGGTACCTACTCGGCCAAAACGGCTTCTCTTGGAATAGGTCGACATGGCGACAAACAGTCGCTCTTGTACACCGGCCTTATACTGTAGGAGGCATCTTTACGAGATGTTGTCTTAATAAAACCTTACCTTTCTACTTAAAGCATTATTTAAATAGCTATAGAATGCTAGAAACGGTGGACCGTGGTTTTTGTATTATTTAGGTTATCTTTTATACAGTTTTATACAGTGCTGGAGAAGGATGGAAAGGATAAGCTTAACAGAAAAAATAACAAATATTTTACGTAGAATACAGGAAAAAAGGGTCCTATTAACAATGATTGAGAACAGAAGAGGGAAGATGGTTGGCCACCTCATACGGCACGACAGTCTTATAAAGACTATAAATGGAAGGGAAGATTGAAGGGAAGAGGGGAAGAGGAATGCCACGAATAAGCTACATGAGCCAGATAAAGGAGAAAATAGGTGTCGTGTCGTATAAGGAAGTTAAGGAGGCTGCGCTGGAGATAAACAGATCGAGAGAGCTGCATCAGTTACACCGACAAGAGCACAGCTCTTAAGTTAAATGAATAGAGATTTTATTATTTTTATTTTTATTTTTATTTTTTCTGAATGTACGCGACTTCGTTCGCGTACATTCAGAAACTATAAGACTAGAAGACTATATCGTAAAACATTAAAATTCCTAAACATCAATAGAACTTATTAGCAAAAACCGGCCATGTGCGAGTCGGACCCGCGCACGAAGGGTTCCGTCTACGTTATCTATAAAAGATGGCATAAAAACACGTTTGTTGTATGGGAGCCCCACTTAAATATTTATTTTATTATTTTTTGCTATAGTCGTAACATATATACATAATCTGTGAAAATTTCAACTGTCTAGCTATCACGGTTCATGACTTGTTGATTGCCTTGTGACAGACAGACTGACGGACAGCGAAGTCTTAGTAATAGTGTCCCGTTTTTACCATTTGGGTACGGAACCCTAAAAAGTAGCCCATGTTCGTCCCAAGACTTTAAACTTCAATTTGTTCAACTGTCAATTTGATTGCAATGAAATTTCATATACATATTATGTTCATATGTATATATAATATATGAAATTTCATTGCAATCAACCCAGTGTTTTGGCGCTGATAACGTCACAGACAGACAGAGTTACTTTCTCATTTATTATATTAGTATAGATAGATAGTATAAATTTCAATAGCTATAGAATACTAGTCCATAAAGTGACTCTTTGTATTAATTTATTTAGGTTATCTTTTAAATAATTATGGGAAAAGTTGGATCAACAAATGTATGGAGAAACTATGACTATAAACATACAAATAATAATTTATATTACTACCTGTTACCGCCCGCGGTTTTGCTCGCATGGTACTTACATAAAAGTGGCCTATTTGCTATTCTAAGATATGGTCTATGTATATTAAAAGTCTCATCCAAATCCGTTTGTTCGTTCGGGAGGCATTATTAAGGCATAAACATACAAACATGCTCACAAGATTTCGGATTTATAATAAGTAAATTACAAAGTTTGAATATGTGACAAATGTAATGCTGGAAGTGTAAGATGTTGCAAGTAAGAATGCTGGAAGTAAGATTAATAAGCTAAAAAAGAAAAAAAAAACAGATAAAAAAAAAAAAAAATGAAAAGAAAATAACAGAAAAAGAAAAGAAAAAGATATTTTATTCTTATTCGTGTACTTATCTAGTCACAACACACTACACAACATACACATAAATAAAAAACAGATACACATAATGTATTTAAACTTGACAGATGTTTTATAACTCTCGTTGACTAAAATACATAAAGCAAACTGACTTGGTTCGAAATGTAAGCTAAATAACGACTCTGACTCTTTATGTGTCAGAGGAACTTTTGCATACAAACAAAAAGTGGAAGTGCCCCCGATCACAAAAAAAAACTTCAAGAATCTGAGAGAATGTCTAGTAATATAAATCTTACTAATATTATAAAACCGAAGGATGTTTGTATGTTTGTATGTTTGTAGCTCAATCGCGACCAAACGGATTTGTATAGAACTTAGAATCCTGATTAGCATAGAATATTTAACCCAGATACCACAAAAAGCTGCGGGCGAAAGTTAATACAATATAACTCGATATAAAATTCTTAGCATATCTTGACCATCCCATATAAGGTTGCAAATCCCAATTTACTTAAAACACTTCGAAATATCCCGACCCAAAGGAATTACCATCTCACGCTTCAGTAACAAGTTGAATTACTATTCCTTAGTATAGATTGTATGATCCAATTTCTTACCCCACACTTAAAAGGCATTTACACCCTTTCCTGCACTCAGGGATCCCAATTTAATTTAATGATCTGTTGAGTATATTATATCTTTGCAACGGTAGAAACTTAAGAAACGAAAAAGTTCAACTGTTTTCTCCTCACAGCTCAGTTGGTAGTAGCTCTGACTTCTGCGCTGTAGGTTGTGGGTTTCATCCCCACCCAGGGCAAATATTTGTGTGATGAACATAGATGTTTGTTCTGTGTCTGGGTGTCATGTATAATAAGTATGTATATACAACAAAATAAACGTATATAAGTATTCTATCAGTTATCTGGTTCCCATAGTACAAGCTTTGCTTAGTTTGGGGCAAAATGGCGCTGTGTGAAATGTCCACCAATATTTATTTATTTTATAATTTTTTTTAATCTAAATTTGCGTCTAAAATAAAAGTTCTAAAATATAGAATATTGTTTATTAATTCATTCGACTTTGCAGAAATCCACTTTAAATACTAAATGATGAATTGATGATACCTATAAATGAGTATGAATGACAAGCGAAATATGTGTCGTTCTTGTTGAGTTGTTTTCTTAAATGTCTGTACTTTATAGTTTCAGGTTTCTTGAAGGGAGGTGCGGTAAAATTGTAGTACTTATTTTAGATTACTTTCAATATATTTATTTGTGTATTTTATTTATTTTACAGTACCAAATATACTGTACTTTGTCCAGGTTCTCTTCTGGGAGTTTTCTATTAGAGTTTGTGTATTTTACTTTAGGTTAAACTCTTTGGGAGAAGATTGGCAGAGTTTGTTGCTAATATTTTCGTCTGTTTAATATTGAGAATAGTTTAGCTATTTCTTTTTTTTTTGCATACTTTAAATATGCAAGTTAGTATGTCAATTTAGTCAACACCATTTTGCATGTTGACTAAATTTACGTAAAAATTCGTTAAACCACTTAACACTTAGTTCTAGAACTTTCATTTTGAGGAACTTTCATATAGCTAGAATAGTTTTTTTTAATCGAAGGAACAAGTAAACAGTTTTTTAAAGAGTGAACAACAAAATATGTTAAAAATAAGTCATTAGATATTAGTGTCGCTGAGTGCGGCGGTAAAAGCGTCGGCATTTCCCTAAATGAACTCAGTAATTGGTTAAACTAAACTTACTATATTACTATATTTGCTTACATTTAATGTAGCTTAGAACCACAGACATAAAAGCTTACTATCCAACAAACG
Source organism: Hydriomena furcata (assembly GCA_912999785.1). Classification (NCBI taxonomy): domain Eukaryota; kingdom Metazoa; phylum Arthropoda; class Insecta; order Lepidoptera; family Geometridae; genus Hydriomena; species Hydriomena furcata. The sequence goes on from OU538848.1 coordinate 3,496,629, forward strand.
TCTTGTCCAAATTTCAATAATCCCATAGAAGAAAGCAACTTTAGTTTTTTTGCGTTTTACTATTATCAAGCAATTAATACTATTTTTTTTCTAAGCCAAACGTCATCAGTCGATCTATTTTCAAGTTTTTGTGAGACTTACACAGGTCGATTGATTTATAATATATAGATTTTTCAAATCAATATATTTTTTAAATTTTTAATAAATAATTAAATACTGGTGATCATTTCACACAGTGCCATCTAGCCCGAAACTAAGCAAAGCTTGTACTATGAGTACCCGATAACTGATAGTATAACATGCGGAACATGCGTAGCTTCCTAAGACGTTTCAAAGTGATCCTTGTGATTTTATTGAATAAATACCTTTTGTCTTTGATCTTAATTGGTCAATTGAAATACTGCAACAAGAAACATCTCTATTTTGATAATGTATAGTATATGTGAATAAAGATGTACCCATCTTTAATCACTTCGATAAATAATCCTACCGACCGCTGCACGTGGTACTGATCCATGGGCGGCGCGTGGTCCGCCTTTGCTTTTCGAATAAATTAATGATATAAATTATGTATAATTACTTATCAAAAACCTATTCTAGTAGAAATCTAGATCTACATATTACCTATCTTTAACAATAAATCACAAGTTGATCTTAATAGTAGGTATCAAAGTATTTCGATCATAAATTCTAAAACGTACCATTTTGAAATAATATCTTTATCGTGAAAAGTTTCTGCTATTATGTTTTCAGCTTAATAGAAATCTAGGTAGGAACCTTAAGTAATATATTTATAAAAATAGGAGATGTGGCTTGTTCAGAAGTATATCTTTTTTCGTTTCGAAAAAGAGCAATCGTCGACATACAGGGCTTTAAGGGGCTCCCAGTCGCTGATTGCTCTTTTTCGAAACGAAAAAGAGCTATACGTAGCTATACGTAAAATGATACGTTTTAAAATTTATGATCGAATTATTTTATATACCTACTATTAAAATCAACTTGTGATTTATTGTTAAAGATAGGTAATATGTAGATCTAGATTTCTATTATAATAGATTTTTGATAAGTAATTATACATAATTTATATCATTAATTTATTCGAAAAGCTAAGGCGGACCACGCTCTGACGTGTGTTTGTCGTCATTGCAGCGGTCGGTAGGATTATTTATCGAAGTGATTAAAGATGGGTACATCTTTATTCACATATACTATACATTATAAAATAGGAGATGTGGCTTATTCACAAGTATTTATTTTTTCGTTTCGAACAAAAACAATCGTCGACTGGGAGCGCCTTAATGAGCTATTATAAAACCATCAAAAGAAAAACGAGGGCAGAAGTTAATTAAAAGAGTCCCTATAAAATTAAAAAGAAATTAAGTTACTTTTGGTTAACAACTTCACAAAGGAATTGATACAATAGCCAAGTGTAAGAGAAAAAAAAAACTCAAAAAATTTAGTAGCTAATTTAGTAAATATCACTACATAGTATAAAGCAAAGTCGCTTTCCGCTTTTTGGCTTATGTAATATGTAATATGTATGTATGTATGTTTGCTTATATCTTTAAAACTACACAACGGATTTTGATGCGGTTTTTTTTTATAAATAGAGTGATTCAAGAGGAAGGTTTATATGTATAATACATGCATAATATAGTAGAGAAACACTGATAATTTTAGAGGTTTCTAATGTGATGTCGTAAATAAACACATTTTTTTGCGCTTACATTGCAAATGCTGGCTGAACCCCACGAGATATATCAAAATAATGTACTACAGTATTGTATACCTTAAAAACGTCTACAAAAATGTCCACGATGGTATTAGAAATGTCTTACGCACAGCGAAGCGGGCACGGGTCAGCTAGTGAGTAATAAAATCAATTTCTATAGCAATAACAGATTGTATGGAAACTCAATGCTCCATTTAAGGCGAGGGTTTCATTTTGGGGATCCGTACCAAAAGGAAAAAAAAAGAACTCTTATGTGTCTGTTCGTCCGTCCCTCCATTCCTCGCCATAACTAAGCATAAAATTGTAATAATAAATACAGAAAATAACTCTTTCTTAGTTTGTACGGAATCCTCGGTGCGAGTTAGACTCGCACTTGTACGGTTTTTTTGTCATTTAGACCGCGTTGTCACAATATGTGTTAATATGTATAATAAGTATGTATTTACAAAAAAAAAAAAAAACTATCAGTTATCTGGTTCCCATAGTACAAGCTTTGCTTAGTTTAGGGCTAGATGGCGCTGTGTGAAAAAATAAAATTGAAACAGGTAAAATAAATGTACAGAAGTTTTTGAGTTGGGTACTCTTTTAATATACGTATAAAAGACTACCTTTTACCCATGACATCATCTGAGTATTCAATTCAATTCAATTATTTATTCAAAAAAAATAGTTACTTTACAGTTTACACCAATTTGTAACTATCTTAAAACTAAAACTGAGTAACTTATAACAACAATAAATTATAATAATTATATAATAAACATTTACAATTAATAATATAATATTAACAAAAAATCTAGCTGCTATGACTAGTACAATATAATTCAATTAAAGTAACAAAATAAAATAAAAAAAACAAATAAAATAAATAAAAATATTAATTAATTCAACCTTATGTGTACCTAACAACTAAAAATACTAATTAAAACTAAGGTATGTTCTTACCGTCTCATTAATAAACGTAGACTAGCGAAGGATTAAATTTAGTCCAACGCTTACGTTTGGACTAGTCGAATTCAATATTAATAAACGAGGATTAGAAATGGAGTTGCTTACATTAAGCTGGTATTAACAAGTCAGATGATCTTTGGATAAGTCAATTTTTATTAATAGCACCGTTAGAGACTGGTAAACACTCATAATATTATCATTGAATATGTCCACATGTTGGACATCATCTGAGTAGATTCAGGGAATCGAGAAAACACTCGCCCTTGCCACGCACTCTCGCTGCGCTCGATCTTCTGGAAGCCAGCCCAGACAGTGATTTGTTTATGATGGATAGCATATGCCATCCTGACGACCAGTCTTTCGTACTGCGAGAGCATTTGATTATGTTTTTGTCATTGTTATTATTTTTCGACCAATTTATTGTATTATTGTTTTTATTTAATTGATTATTATTATTATTATTTTTCTATTTTATTCAGATTTCTTTTATTTTTGTAATAATGTGTTAATTTAATTATAATACTTTTCTTTTATAATTGTAATTGGCTTATCCGTTTTTATTAAAGTAAAATAAAAAAATATTTTTTTTGGGGGAAAAGTAGCCTATGTCCATTCCAATACTTTTAACTATCACTACATGAAATTTCATTACAGTCGGTCCAGTGGGTTGGCCGTGATAATGTCACAGACAGACAAAGTTCCTTTCACGTTTATAAATATTAATATAGATATAGAAGATCTGTATGTCCGTGAGATACATGTCTGAGTTATATAGCGCTTTCAAGCGCTGCTCAACTTAATCAAAGCGCTTAAATATAGTTCTATGAAACCACAAGCGTTATCTTCCAGCATTTCTACATGAAAGGTTGGTGTCTGCTAAGAGACGGCGTCCGGCAATAACTGCAGTTATATAGCGGTCAAGGAGATCATCAATATCTCATGATTAGATGTCAAATTCAAATTCAAAATAAATATTTCAATAAAATCACAAGGATCACTTTGAAACGTCTTAGGAGCTAGGTGAAGCTACGCCTGTTCCTCGCGACCAAGCCTAGAAGAATCAGGCGACAAACACGGCTTGGGCAATGATCCTTTCCTTAATGCTATGTAGAGCTCCAGTGTGGTGCTGATCCAACAATGTGAAGGACAAACAAGAATAATAATTAAAAGTACAAAACAAGTACGTAAAACAATAAAAAATACTAAAGAGCTTCAGCACACACGGAAGATTTATCTCAGATAATCTTGGTAATAGATGTCTGGTACACCCAAATATCTTCATTAAGCATTTAAATTTTACAAACATAGTACAAACTACTTAGTTTGAGACTAGATGGCGCTGTGAAAAATGTCCACTAATATTTAGGCCGCTTAAGGGGCTCCCAGTCGCTGATTGCTCTTTTTCGAAACGAAAAAAGAAATACTTCTAAACAAGCCACATCTCCTATTTTTATAAGTATATTACTTCAGGTTCCTACCTAGATTTCTATTAAGATGAAAACATAATAGCAGAAACTTTTGACGATAAAGATATTATTTCAAAATGATACGTTTTAGAATTTATGATCGAAATATTTTATATACCTACTATTAAAATCAACTTGTGATTTATTGTTAAAGATAGGTAATATGTAGATCTAGATTTCTATTAGGATAGACTTTTGATAAGTAATTATACATAATTTATATCATTAATTTATTCGAAAAGCTAAGGTGGACCACGCGCGGACGTGTGTTTGTCATCATTGCAGCGGTCGGTAGGATTATTTATCGAAGTGATTAAAGATGGGTACATCTTTATTCACATATACTATATATTATAAAATAGGAGATGTGGCTTGTTCACAAGTATTTCTTTTTTCGTTTCGAACAAAAATAATCGTCGACTGGCAGCGTCTTAAGATCCATTCAATTATTGTCATAGCAATTATTAACAATTGATTTCCATGATCTCTCAATCGACATTGATCTCTCAAGTAAGAATATCAACCGATGACATAATATGCTAAAGATTTTATTCTAGTTTGAATTCAGCATAATGACATGTGCCAAATGTAATGTTTGGACGTGATCTGACTACCATCTATAGATCTGAGAGGATGTCTACCGTTCTTGGGCATTACAGTCCTACCTATTACTATTACTAAGACTTCGCTGTCCGTCTGTCCATCTGTCTATCACAGAGCTGTATCTCATGAACTGTGTTAGCTTGACAGTTTTTTCACAGATTATGTATTTCTGTTGCTGCTAATAATTATATTAATATTTAAGGGGGGCTCCAGGACAACAAACGTGTTTTTATGCCGTTTTTTATAGAAACGGTACGGAACCCTACGTGCGCGAGTCCGACTTGCACTTGGCCGCTTTTTATTTTTTCTAGATTTCCAGATCTTACGTCAAGTAACTGACATTAATCGAAGTAATATGACGGCTGCCGCATTTCATGAAACCATGGCTACACTAAATTAACACAGATGTATGGAAAACTTGCTCATAGAGGATAAGTTCTAGAACTTTGCTTTTAGGGGACCGTAGTGTAAGCGATTTATCTATACTAATATTATATTAGTATTTAGTATTTATAAGCCGTGTTGGCCGAGTGAGAGGTACCTCGACTTTCAATTTGAAGGTTGTGGGTTCGAATCCCGGCGTGCATCAATGTTTCTGCTCGAAAATCGTAAGGAAACCAGTTAGTATTTTTAGAAACGGCGATGGGCTTGCAACTTTTCACGTATGGAATGCTGACTACTGCAAAATGTGGGCATGTGCCAAATATAATGTTTGGACGTACCTCTGATTACCCCCACTTCCAACTTAAAAGGATCTAAGCGTCTGGAGATCTGAGAGGATGTCTACCGTACTTGGGAATTACAGTCGTGATCCTATTTTGTTTTTATTCTACAAAAAACTTATTTTTCATTTTCTTTATAATTTTAGGCATAACTGCTTAGTTGGCTCTGAATACCAAGGTTTAATAAAAGAACGATTACCATTAAAACTACGCGTTTCAACTTTAATTTAACCATAAAATTCGTTGTATCTTGTTTAAAATGAACTCGTCGAGCGCATTAGCATCATCCCAGCAATAATCGTTAAAGATTATGGCCGATTTTGAGTAAATTTGTTTGTTATTCGCGCAAACAATTGTGCATGTTCAATTCTGGTTTTATATACCTAATCTAAAGTTCACCAGCATTTTAAACCAGTGGTTAGTGTTGCTCTGGTTTAGATGACGCTAGGTTACGCCGCCGGCTTCGCTTCACATGCTACTTCAAAACATATACTATGTATATTGTATACTAGCCGACCCGTGACATACGTTGTCCTGTCAAATTTCAATAATCGAATAAAAAATACTCGATGTTTTTAGTTTGTGATGTCACATTTATTGCACAGCAGCGCCATCTATACCAAAATCATCTTTTTTGCCTTTTTTATGATTTAGGGTTTATTTTTCGGATTTTAAGATACCCTATTATTTATTCTGATTATTTATCTACATACTATAGCAAGTTTCATCTTAATCCGTTTTTTCGTTTAGGCCTGATTATGGAACAAACATACATTTCTTTTCACAAACTTTCGCATTTATAATATTATTAGGATATTAGGATTGCGAGTTTTATCCAAATCCGGTTAGTCGTTTCGGCGTGATTGGAGTACAAACTGCAAAATACTGGTCACTGACACTGATACCTATTAAAATTTGAAGGGTGTATATGGTGTGTAGATGAAAATTCGACCCCTAAAGGGGTGCAGCGTGATTTTAAGTCCCATCGAAAATAACTTCACATAAACAAGTCGCCTAGATTTTTTTATTAGTTGGAAGCAAAAGTAGGATCATGTTGATCACGACTTTTAATTTGATTTATTATATACTAGCCGACCCGCGACAGACCTTGTTCTGTCCAAATTTCAATAATCGCATAGAAAAATACAATTTCAGATAACTTCAAATTTTTTCCCTATATACCTTGTACTCATAAAAAAATATATAATACAAATTTAGTCTTTTCTATGACTAAATGTTTTTAGTCTGTTATGTCAGATTTGTTGCACAACAGCGCCATCTATACCAAAATCATTCTTTTTGCGATTTTATTATTTTTATTATTTAGGGGTCATTTTTCGTATTATAAGATCCCCTATTTTGTAATTTTTTATCTACATCTACAGCAAATTTCATCAAAATCCGTTCTGTTGTTTAGGGCTGATTGATTTTCAAACACAAATATCCTTACAAACTTTCACATTTATAATATTACTAGCTGCTCGCCCTGGCTTCAGACGAGTGGTTCCTATATAAAATGTGTTATTCTGATGTATAAGCAATATTACTGTAAAATTTCATTTTAATCATTCATTAATTTCATTTTTTAGTTTTTGCGTGAAGGAGTAACAAACACACACCTACTCACTCACAAACTTTCGCATTTATAATATTAGTAGGATTTTACAAAGTTACTAAACAGCGTATGTATAATCGCTTAAACTATAAACCCACCCTTCCATACTGAACTATCCGACCCCTATACCGACCCCTATCTAGTTCTCATTACACACTGGGTTCCCACTAATTGAACTAACACATATAATTATTAAAGCTAAAATCTTTAGATAGATTGTGGTAGCGATTCAATTTGGGGGCACGGCAGTGCCCCCGCCAAGTCGAGCGCGAAGCAAACACTGCCGTACCATCCTTTACTGGAACCATTTCGCCGCATTTTCAGGCCCCTATTTGAGAACCTCTGGATAAGACCAGAACGCTGAAATTTTCGTCATCCAGTAAGCCATAATCACATACTTAAAATCCAAAATTTGAAGTCTGTAGGTCATTTAGTTACGAAGTTAAGCGAAAGCAAAGTTTCGCATTTTAGACAGACACTCACTCACTCACTCACTCACTCACTCACTCACTCATGATCATCAGAATAGAACTAGTACTTCCCATAAACTCAGAGAGCTGAAATTTGGTACAAAGTTAGGGTTTAATGGCCACATAAAGGGAAAACCATAAAAACTAGGATAATCGAAGATCTGGAGTACCTGGTGACCCTGATAAGAAAACACAAGAGCCTAACCAAACTATTAGAGATCGACATACCGCCTTTACAAAAAATATTCAACTACTGGACCGATTTGAAAAATTCTTTCACCATTAGAATCCTACATTATCCCTGATGAACATAGGCTATAGTATATTTTCAAAAATATTAGGGATCCGTATGAAAACATCGATAATGTAATCCAAAGTGTGAAAAAAATAAAAAATAAATCCTTATATTGCGTTTGGTGCGGAAATTATTGACAATAGAGCAAAGTAATGTACTACAGTTTTAAAGAGGACATCAATATCTACAAAAAAGTATGTAATACCATATGTGTAACTATTAGGGATCCGTATGAAAACTTCGATAATGTAACCCAACGTGTGAAAAAAACCCAAAAAAATCCTTATATCGCGTACTCTGCGGAAATTGTTGACGATAGAGCAAAGTGATGTACTACAGTTTTAAAGAAGACATCAATATCTACAAAAAAAATCTGCGATACTAAATGTTTTATTAGGGATCCTTATGAAAAATTCGATAATGTAACCCAAGGTGTAAAAAAATTACCTATAATATCATTATTACATCCGTGCGACGCCGGGGCGGACTGCTAGTACGCAATAAAATTAAAGGAAAACTCTGGAAAACTCTGGATAAGACTAGACTGGCTTTTATACCTACATAACTTATACTTACAAGTTTACAAGAAGAAATAGTCGAACGATTAACTTTATTCTACTCGAACATTACACAAATTGAATAAACAAATTAACAAATTAAATAAACTAAAATATTAATTTCGCTCAAAATTTGATCAAAATATAATGCATTGGACTAAGAGTGGCGGTGATACCCGCACACGTCGCTAGATGGCGCTGACTGTATTTTAAACGCGCTTACGATTTGTTTTTATAATAAAAAAACTACTCATAAAAAGAAAAAAAGCTGCGTCAAATAAGAAAATCTAATAAAATAAATCAATAAGCCCACGTTTCTACAAAAAGAAGTGAAATCCCACCAAAAACATTCTGTAAAAAACTAGCCAAGTCTCGATGGAGCTGCTTGTTTATCTCTAAAAAGTAATGAAATCTAGACAAAGTCGTGTCAAGTCTGAGGTTCTTTACTGCGATTTCTTTATTATTATAGAATGTTATGTGACTTGGCCGTTGAAGAGTACACAAGGGTATAAAACCAGGTGCTCCATGACACCATTGCACCAATCTGTCGCCAGAACCGCTACCCATTAACGATGGAAAATTGCCACTTAGAAAACGTTGATTCAATAACCAGTCAATTGTAGGCTTGATAAAGCTGCGTATTTCAATAACACTTATGTAAAGGCGAGCCTGAAACAAACAGTATAAAAAATACGTCTATTTTATGTTAGATCGGTGGTCGATTTGACGCTCCAAAAAGAAGACAGCAGAAGTCAGCATTGTCAATGCTGAATGCATGTGTTGCACGATCAACAACAGCCTAAAATAAGACACTAGCGTCCAATTACCAATACCTGTATTGGCTATTATCTCGCTTAACAAACATAGGTAGTTACAACAGATATAACATTACGTGTAAACAAAATTGACTTGTACCCACTAACGTATAAAGAATGTTCAACGGCCAAGTCACACAACATTCTATAATAATAAAGAAATCGCAGTAAAGAACCTCAGACTTGACACGACTTTGTCTAGATTTCATTACTTTTTAGAGATAAACAAGCAGCTCCATCGAGACTTGGCTAGTTTTTTACAGAATGTTTTTGGTGGGATTAAAGTTATTAAAATAATTTTGTAAAACAAACAGACTTCAAGTATGACGAGTTTTTGTTACTGTAAACTCCGGGCTTGTGGCAAATGTAATGGTTGGATGTGACTCTGACTGACACATTTACAAGAAACTAAGTGATGGCTGGTACCTACTCGTACAGTCAGACATCCTCTCAGATCTCCAGGCTCAGAGGTCTAAAGGGGGTAGTCAGGGGCACATTCAAACATTATATTAGGCACATGCCCACATTTTGCATTAAACTATGCCCACGCATAACCGTAAAGTTTGAAATTGTATCTTGTATTCAGGGTTAAAGGCAACATATTGATTCTGGCTAAACGCCAATTGGATGAATACCATTAAGTACTGCAAACCTATAAATGTATGTGGTTAATAGAGCGAGCATCGGTCTTAGAGGACAAAAGGACAAAGCTACGTTCGAACCGACACGCGCAGCACCGGCAGCAAGTCTTAAGACTTCGGCGGCCCATAAGAAGATGTGGTGGAGGCCCTCGAATCGTTCATATCTATACTAATATTATAAAGAGAAAAGTGTTGATTTTTTGTTTTTTTGTATGTTTGTAATGGATAAACTCAAAAAATACTGAACCGATTTCAAAATTATTTCACCATTACCAAGCTACATTATCCCTGAGTAACATAGGCTATTTTTTATTTTGAAAAAGTAATAAATTCTTTATAAGAATGACGATAGTTTGAAGCAAGGTGTAAAAAATTGCTAAAAATTTTACTTTCTTCGTGTGCTCTACAAAAACTATTGAACGGGAATTGTAACGGGAACGGGAATGGGAACGGGAACAGGAATGGGAACGGGAACGGGAACAGGAACGGAAGACAACATTTTTGTTAATTCTAAAGCGATAAGAAGTTCGAGGGGTCAGCTTGTTGTTCATAAAATATTGTACTCATATTTCGTGCTGTTTGATCTCGAAGATTTTTAAATGTTAAGTTTTCCGCTCAAAGAAAAAAATAGTTTTTCGTCTAACTATTTGTAACAAAACTCAGTATTTTTTTATTTCTACTAAGTCTTTATCGATTATATACATTTTTACTTTAGCTTTTTTTAAGCGTAATGAAACAACTTGTCCAATAAGGATAGTAATGGAAGTTTATCAATAACTTCCTGCCCAATAGGCAACGCGCAATAAATCCTAATAAATTTACTATTGATCGCTTTATCATCCCTACAACGGTAGTTAATCTATCGGCCGGAAGAACCCTAATTTCAGGCTCAGGGTTCCGTAATCTGTTTTAGTTAGAATATTAAGTATACGGGCGAAGTTTTGGTATATTTGTAGTGATATTGATTGAAAACTTATGTTTTCTGATTAGAAGTTATTCTTACCTAATATTATAATTCTAAAAAAAATGTGAGGATGCTAACTATATTCGACCAAAGAACGGTTTTTGAATGAGCTATTTAAAGACGTGCCTCTGACTACCCCTTTTAGGCATCTTCAAGGATCGAAGGGCCTTGAGATCTGAGAGGATGTCTACCGTACTTGGGGATTACAGTTGTGGTACAATTTCATATTTATTATTTTTATCGTTTTTGATCGTTTCAAACGGTCTATCAGTAGCTCAACTGATCCAGATCACTGCCAGTCGGAAACGTCCTCAAGACACTGGTTTTAGCTGGATGGCGGACAAAGCTACACCCTGAAAAAATACTAAGAAAAAATATGTCGCTGATTTGGTGGATGAGAAGTATATCCTCCCAACCAAATAAAGATTGTTCCAAATTGTTTGATAAATAACGGAGTTCTATTTAACAAACGTCAAAAAAATACAACCGAATTTAGGATTACTTCACCGTTCAACCCACATTTTTTCTACCCAATATTATTTTTACCCGTTCAACCCAAAACATTTGCTCTCCTTTTTTAATGTCGGCTAAAAACTCATGTAAATTAATCACCGAATCAGCTGGACATTCGACTCTTGCTATGATAAAATCATGTTCTGATATCGGTCCCCCACTGCGCAACGATGCTCCATTTAATTTGTACTAGTATGTATAATGGTACGTGATTTATCATCGTTACTTATCTACGGATAGCCGTAGGTATTATTATTCATTTTAATTCGAAATTATACAAATCCCAACCGTCACACGCATGCGTCGGTCAAAAGCTGTCGAGTAATGTCAAGGTACATCTCGAGGTACCTTGAGTTGACAGTTGTTGACTGAGAAAACCTCGACTAGAAGCAAACTCGAGGTAATTCTATCAAATAAAAGTATCAAAACACGGTTTCGAGGTCGATTCGAGGTGGAGATATTTTGGTGACAACTAGAAATAAATTATGTTGCCTTTAATAATTACTAGCTGACCCGTGCCCGCTTCGCTGTGCGTAAGACATTTCTAATACCATCGTTGACTTTTTTGTAGACGTTTTTAAGGTGTACAATACTGTAGTACATTATTTTGATATATCTCGTGGGGTTCAGCCAGCATTTGCAATGTAAGCGCAAAAAAATGTGTTTATTTACGACATTACATTAGAAACCTCTAAAATTATCAGTGTTTCTCTACTATATTATGCATGTATTATACATATAAACCTTCCTCTTGAATCACTCTATTTATTAAAAAAAACCGCATCAAAATCCGTTGTGTAGTTTTAAAGATATAAGCAAACATACATACATACATATTACATACAGACGCGGGAAGCGGAAAGCGACTTTGCTTTATACTATGTAGTGATAGTGATAAAGAAAATTCTTGCCAAGGTATTCTATATCATAAGGCATGTTGTTTAATATTATTATTAATATAATATGAGTGTGTTGAGTTAATAAGGCTTCGTTTATTTCCCAAATGAGTAATTTGATACCTAAAATGATTAATTCATATTTTAAACAGGAATTTAGCGCTTTATTATTTTTTATTACAAGCTTTTATTTGACTTTCACTGTTTGTATGTTTCACATTATTACAACAACGGGAAATTACTCACGTAAATGATAAATTGTCAATGAGGACACCGACAATGTTTCGATTCATCTAGAGAATCACGAAAGTTTTGAAAGTGAAATAGTTTGTATGTTTGTTTGTAAGTTGTCCGTCAAAATGTACAAACCATTTTTCGACTATTTTTTGTATCCGATTGAGCATACACCTTTAGTTCTGGTGACAATACAATAATATGGTGACAGCGAGCTGATCTGATGATGGAGGAGCTGTTTAGCGGACTCTCACAACGAAACTCCTTAGTAAAAAGTTCGATTAGTAAAAACTGTAATTACCTGTCAATGACAATACAGGTAATAACAGTTTACCAATGACAATGTAATATAATGTGACAGGTGATAGCGCGCTACTCTAATTTCAAGCTCGAAGGATTTTTAAGGCGATTTTACAAGAGCTTGTCTTTAAAAAATATTTTGTAACAGCTCAGTTGGTAGTAACTCTGCCTTCTGCGCTGTAGGTTGTGGGTTCGATCCCCACCCAGGGCAAATATTTGTGTGATGAACATAGATGTTTGTTCTGTGTCTGGGTGTTACTATGTATAATAAGTATGTATTTACAAAAAAAAAAAAGTATATAAGTATTCTATCAGTTATCTGGTTCCCATAGTACAAGCTTTGCTTAGTTTGGGGCTAGATGGCGCTGTGTGTAAAGTCCGCCAATATTAATTTTTTATTTATATACAAGATATACTTGTACCCTTATTTCAGCTCGAGGATATAAGCACTCAACATCATGGAACCCTGATATAAGATGTACGCGTCGCGATATTATATCTCTTATCCCTTCTTAGTCGTCACCTCGAAATAACTCCACCCCGACTCGACCTCGAAACCGTGTTTTGGTAGCTTTAGTTGATAAAATTACCTCGAGGATTCTTTAGTCAACAGAACTGTCAACTCAAGGTACCTCGAGATGAACCTTGACATTCCTCGACAGCTTCTGATCGACGCATGCGTGACGGGTTTGATGAAAATCTTCTCGGACTGATGACATAATTGAGAAACCTTCAAAATATCGATTTACAAGCTGACCCGGCGAACTTCGTATCGCTTTAGAATTAACAAATGCTGTGTTAAGTTCCTGTTCCCGTTCCCGTTACCGTTCCCGTTATAAAAAGTATCCTATGTCCTTCTCCTGGCTCTAAGATACCTCTCCACGAATTTTCAGCCAAATCGGTTCAGCCGTTCTTGAGTTTTACGTGTTTCTTACAAACCCGACTTTCTTTTCAATAGTAGATAGAAGATGATTCATCTTTCATAATAATGTATTCGTCGAGTTTTCATTGTTTTTAAGATGTATTCTGCTATTCGGAGCGGAGACAAATCCAACGAATCAAAAACCATGAAAAACGGTTCAGCATATCTCGAGTTATAAGTGTTGTAACAAACCCGTCTTTATTTTATATATGTATATATAGATGATACAAAACATGAGGTGCTTTTAGAAGTAAAGTTCGAGGGGCCTCGAGTCAAGGTTGAGTCGAGGTACATCTAAGAATATGTGGATTATTATTACAGTATTGAAGTATGTCGTAATATTAAATTAGCAGTAGGCATTCCACATGTGACAAGTTGTAAGCTTGTCGCAATATGATTTAGGATGTAATGAACTAAGTGAAGCTTGTTCCTCGCGACTAAGCCTAGGATCAGGCAATATACATCGCTCGGCATAATTTTATTAGATGATCTCTTCACATATCTGTACAAATAATTAGAAAATCTTTAAGGTAATAAGTAAAATTTTTGACTTTTTGTATGGGCTGGGTCTACCCGAATAAGAAGGAAAAAGTGATAAACCTGCATTGTTTTGAAAACCATCAAATTTACCAAAAATTAACTTTAGCTATTCATAGTTTTAATTAAAAACGAAACTAGTGTTTTTGTAGAGAAAACTTTGGAAAATAAATCTGTCGAGAAAAGTTTCACCAATCAAATGTTTCTGTCTGTAATTTATCTGGATTATATCCTAAAGTTATCTTTATCATAAAAAACAAAACTGTATGTTTTGCGGTTATGAAGAAAAAACGATTCTGCATTCTTCAAAAACATTTATTACTCGTCTTAAATTAAAGATGGTGAGGATGTGAGAATGGTGGCGATTCTGTTGTGTTAATGTTAGGTTAAAATTCCTAAATAACGATGACTCTTATTCTGTTTACGAGTCTAAATAAACGTAACCTCAAAATAGGAGTTCTTAAATTTAAAATATTATAGTCGTGTATTTTTTTTTTCGCATATTATGTATTTAAAAAAAATATCAACAGCTTTTTTATGCTGACTAAATTTACGTAAAATTACGTGAAAAATCGTTTACCTATAAGATTGATATTATACAACTAGATAAAGAAAACATAATTGTGCAAATCATGTTAGTATTCTTATAAGCGGCGACTTGCAACTACGTATGGAATGCTAACTACTACAAAATGTGGGCATGTGCCAAATATAATGTACTCTTACTACTATACCGTACTTGGGGATTACAGTCGTGATCTTATATATATGTAAGCATCATAAAAAATGAGGTAATGTTGAACAAGTATCAGTAGAACGGTAAGAGTGCGTTTCTATCTACATGGAGCTGAGCTGAACGAAGATGAGCGGAGCGGACCAATGATAGCGCTCGACATTTTGAAACTCGAATATTTGAGCGCTGTCATTGGTCAGCGTTTGCATAGCTCCACATAGAAACTCACCCTAATGTGTACGGCGAGCTTATATAAAAATAAAAATAAATAGGATCACGACTGTAATCCCCAAGTACGGTAGACATCTTCTCAGATCTCCAGACGCTTAGATCCATTGAAGATGTCTAGTGGGGGTAGTCAGGCACGTCCAAACATTATATTTGGCACATGCCCACATTTTGAAGTAGCTAGCATTCCATTCGTGACAGGTTGCAAGCCCATCGCCGCTTAGAAGAATACTAACTGGTTTCCTTCACCGTTTTGAGCACGTGTTTTTGATGCGCATATAATTTTTTCGGACAGAAAAATCCATTGATTCGAACGCATCCATTGATTCGCCGGGATTCAAACCCACGAGCTTCAGATTGAAAGTCGAGGTACCTCCCACTCGGTCAACATGGCGCTTATAACCCGGACATAAAGGTTTTCTGCGGTTTTCCTGTTTGTATTCAAATTATGTAAAGCTAAATCAAAGAGATGTCTTACATGTTTATTCAGAACCATTTAAAAGCAACCCGAATAAATCTTCTAATAC
Source organism: Hydriomena furcata (assembly GCA_912999785.1). Classification (NCBI taxonomy): domain Eukaryota; kingdom Metazoa; phylum Arthropoda; class Insecta; order Lepidoptera; family Geometridae; genus Hydriomena; species Hydriomena furcata. Next base: position 3,512,350 of record OU538848.1, read on the forward strand.
GCTTTTACCAAAAATGTTTCGGATTTCTTATTGCTGAATACTTATTTTCTCTTTTTCATGTTCGAATGCCTCCTTTTATAGAAATGGGGACACACAACAGATCATTCAATGCAATTGTCAGAAGTAATCAATGGTCATATTAATCTTTCGTAAATGGAAGACCGTTGAATACCGAACCAAGCACATTCTATATTCAAACATTTGATATTGATAGAATGGCCTTCCATTTAGGTTTTAACGGTTTTAAGAACTCTATCACACAAACGGCACATTGCCAACTACAGAGGCAACTGTCGTAGACACGCGTCGGCGGCAACCGTCAACCTATATCAGCGCTTGCAGTTGTAGCGTGCCGCGCCCGCCATTGTGTTGATAAATTAAAAATCTATTTCAATAAAATCACAAGGATCACTTTGAACTAGGTGAAGCTACGCCGATTCCTCGCGACCAAGCCTAGAAGAATCAGGCAACAACCACGGGTTTCTACCTTTTTTTTTCAATGATTCTTTCCTTAATGCTATGTACAGCTCCAGTGTGGTTCCGATCGAACAAGGTGAAGGCTCAAACAAGAAGAATAATTAAAAGTCAACGTATTACTCAAATACGTACAACAATAAAAAAAAACTAAAGAGCTTCAGCACAAATTCAAAAAGCAGCAAACGCTACACTTGATTTAGAAATAAAACCTGAAGTAGAAATAACTTTTTGCTTATATTTTGTGCCAACGGCAGCAGTTGCTTCTGTCGTTCATACCGTGATGCTCTAAGGTTTATTAGTGTGTGTAAAAAACGCTGTTAGAGTTTTTTTTACAATACTTTTATATGGCAATACTTATACTTTTTAAAAACAATATAAAAATACTACTTCAACTGGCCGGTTTTGTGGGTAACTTATTAATCATTGATCGTACCTTAAGGGGCTCCCAGTCGACGATTGCTCTTTTTCGAAACGAAAAAAGAAATACTTCTGAACAAGCCACATCTCCTATTTTTATAAGTATATTACTTCAGGTTCCTACCTAGATTTCTATTAAGCTGAAAACATAATAGCAGAAACTTTTCACGATAAAGATATTATTTCAAAATGATACGTTTTAGAATTTATGATCGAAATATTTTATATACCTACTATTAAAATCAACTTGTGATTTATTGTTAAAGATAGGTAATATGTAGATCTAGATTTCTATTAGAATAGATTTTTGATAAGTAATTATACATAATTTATATCATTAATTTATTCGAAAAGCAAAGGGGAACCCCTTGCCGACGTGTGTTTGTCGTCATTGCAGCGGTCGGTAGGATTATTTATCGAAGTGATTAAAGATGGGTACATCTTTATTCACATATACTATACATTATAAAATAGGAGATGTGGCTTGTTCAGAAGTATTTCTTTTTTCGTTTCGAACAAAAACAATCGTCGACTGGGAGCGCCTTAACAGTTTGATCGCTCGTCTGTCCCGAAGGAAATAAACTAATTGAACCGGTAGCTAGTGGTTTCCATTAAAAAGATATTTATTGTCGTAAAATACTTATTTACAACTTACAACTGTTATAGCGAAAATTAATTATTGCACGATATAATAGTGATGTGACATTTATTCGACGATCAAAATGACGTGAGTCATTGGTCCTTTAAAATGTATAACAATAATTGAAAGCTGTTTATGTATGACTAGCGACCCGCCCCGGCTTCGCACGGGTAGCATGTTATTATACATATAAACATTCCTCCTGAATCACTCTATCTATTAAAAAAAACCGCATCAAAATCCGTTGTGTAGTTTTAAAGATATAAGCAAACATACATACATACAGACGCGGGAAGCGGAAAGCGACTTTGCTTTATACTATGTAGTGATTTAGCGAAGTCTTAAAACCATGGTTCCGAGATTTCTCTATTCAAAAGATAACAGGTTTATTTTTTAAGGCGCATTTCATACGTGACAGGTTGCAAGTCTATCACCAGTCTATCACCGTATCATCATTTAATGCGCATTAACAAAAAAATATTAATGACAATTCAAACCCACGACCTTTGGAATAAAAGTCGAGATAACTCCCACTCGGTCAACACTTTTAATCCCAATTCTAGTACAGTCCTCTTAGCACAAGCTCTAAAGTAATATTACTCGCTATACGAACTATTATGGCGTACCTAGTAGTAATACTGTTTTAATATTACTTGAGAGCTAGTGGTACAGTCCCTGGTAGAAGAAAAAGTATTTTAATAAAAAATAAATCATTCTCCTTAATTCTGCATCCATTATTTCAATTGCGTTACTCGCTTGCAGTCAAAATCAAGATTAAAAGACTTAAATCAAGACCGAATCCCCTCACTATTTGCAAGGGCTAAATAAGGTAAACGGGTGAATAATGGTCCCGTGTGGGCAGTTTGTCCACCGCAGTGTCCCGTTTGTCACTGCCTAGGACGCAATGATCAAAATTGTTTGTCAAATACAAACCTGAAGTATCAATATTTTGGTCAAACTGAGAATGACTAACAACTGGTATAAATTGGACCTATGTTTGCCGCTACTATGCAATTTTGTAATCATTTTTGATACCTTAGGTTACATTATTGCAATTTTGGTGGGGATCTCTAACTTATTTGAAAATAAAATATAGCCTATTTTACTCGCTGATAATGTAGCTTATCACTACATAGTATAAAGCAAAGTCGCTTTCCGCTTCCCGCGTATGTATGTATGTATATTTGCTTATATCTTTAAAACTACACAACGGATTTTGATGCGGTTTTTTTTAATAGATAGAGTGATTCAGGAGGAAGGTTTATATGTATAATACATGCATAATATAGTAGAGAAACACTGATAATGTTAGAGGTTTCTAATGTGATGTCGTAAATAAACACTTTTTTTGCGCTTACATTGCAAATGCTGGCTGAACCCCACGAGATATATATCAAAATAATGTACTACAGTATTGTACAGTTGTACACTTTAAAAACGTCTACAAAAAAGTCCACGATGGTATTAGAAATGTCTTACGCACAGTGAAGCGGGCACGGGTCAGCTAGTATGATTTATAAAAGAACTAGCTGACATGTGCCCGCTTCACTGGGGATAGATAGTTTCACATCTGTTGGTTTTCCAATCTTCTTAATAAATTATAGCCTATATGTTGCCGAGGACTAATAGCTATTTAACAAAAAAAGTTTCATCAAAATCCGTCCAGTAGTTTTTGCGTGAAAGCCGGATAACAGACAGACAGACAGACAGACAAAAATTTTAAAATGTTTTTTTTTTTGTTTGAGTTATTTTTATAAAGGCCTCTAGGAGTATTTTTTTTACTTTTTATTCAATGTACAGAATTGAACTCTTCTACAGTTTTATTATATGTGTAGATTTTTGAAATTGGTTCAGTAGTTTTCTGGTTTATCTATTACAAACTAAAATACAAATTTGACCTCTTTAAATAAGTAATGCAGAAATATATTTTTTTCGAAGTAAAGCTCTTTGAGAACATATGTTTCTGTAAGAGACGCACTTACGGAAATACATCGCTAAGTTTTCAAAGGTTAGGCATGAACTAAAGTTTATTAAGTTACGAAACCTATACAATTAAAACGTTTATTAATTGTAAATCTTTATTTAATTAGAATTTGAATTTATCGTAGCAACAAAGCAATGTAATATTGTAACTAAAAACAATTTTAAAATGAATGCACAATATAAATTCCAAATTAAAATCTTGCAGAAGAATGCATAAAATTCTGTGAAAAAAACGATTATTTTAAAGTTTAATAAATAAATACCTTTGAGATTAACGTGAAATAGGATTACATGGAATTTAAACTTGTTCAAAGTAAAGATTAAATTATTAAAATGGCCAAACTATAAACTCCACATTTAAATTTTGATCTTTGTCAACCTTGAGACGGCAATATAATTCTTTAGAATACAATATAGAACAGTTATTGTGCCCTTACTTTTTTAGAGTTCCGTACCCAAAGGGTAAAAACGGGACCCTATTATTAAGACTACGCTGTCCGTCTGTCTGTCACAGGGCTGTATCTCATGAACCGTAATAGCTAGACAGTTGAAATTTTCACAGAATATGTATTTCTGTTGCTCTGCTCTAACAACAAATACTAAAAACAGAATAAAAACAATATTTAAGAGGGGTTCCCATACAAAAAAACGTGATTTTTTTGCCGTTTTTATAGATATAAGTACGGAACCCTTCGTGCGCGAGTCCGACTCGCACTTGGCCGGTTTTTTATTGGTTGCGCACGGTCTGCTCATACAGCCAGTATTATCTACACAAAAGAGGTGACTCCCCGGGAGGTCGACCCAATAATGTGTGCCTTCGTCTAATGTGCCAGGTTTATCTTAAAAAAAAAAGTTAATAGAACAATGAAAGCATTTTGTGGGAATTCCTTTTGGGGCCGTATAGTTTATTGTTCATGGTTATATGTAGGTGTTGATTTATTTCGTTCGCTATAACTTTTCTTAATACTTGGTGGCATGTTTTTGACGTTGCGGTGTTTCGTTTGACATCATAATCCTATTTTTGTTTGTTATTCAGACTTGCAAACTTTAGGGATAAGGTATGTTTTCACAGGCTTATTATGTAATAGTTGTAGTATTCGACTTCGTACGCATAATGGTAGCGAGCCGTGATAGACCTTCATAGTTATTAATAAATAACAATCGAATAAAAAAAAAATATTACCATGTTTTTCTTTTTTTTAAAGTTCCGTACCCAAAGGGTACTTACTCTAAGGTGACTCTATTACTAAGACTTCGCTGTCCGTCCGTCTTTCCGTCTGCCTGTCACAGGGCTGTATCTTATGAACCGTGATAGCTAGACAGTTAAAATTTTCACAGATGATGTACTTCTGTTGTTGCTACAACAACAAATACTAATAAAAAACAGAATAAAATAAATATTTAAGTGGGGCTCTCATACAACAAACGACAAACATAAGTACACAAGACGCGAGTTATTAAAACCAGGTAAAAATACGTTTTCTTTCATAATTAAATTTCTAGTTAATGTAGAAAAATAAAACATACTTCCGGACACTCCTGGGACTTTAAACTACCAGCTGATTTAGCTTCCATGAAAATCGGTTCAGTAATTTTCGAGTAAATCCTTGTCATACTAACAGACAGAGAAAGTCTTAGGATCGAAATTTGACCAGGTTTTTGCAAAAATAAGTAAATAAATATATATATATTTATAATAGTAATGGTTTTTTTTTAAGTTTTTCTTTTATTATACACTAGCGACCCGCCCCGGCTTCGCACGGGTAGCATGTTATTATACATATAAACCTTCCTCCTGAATCACTCTATCTATTAAAAAAAACCGCATCAAAATCCGTTGTGTAGTTTTAAAGATATAAGCAAACATACATACAGACATACAGACGCGGGAAGCGGAAAGCGACTTTGCTTTATACTATGTAGTGATAACATGTAAAAACTACGCATACAAAATAAACAACCTCACTAAAACTGACACATGTCATTTATCACTTATAAGTGACAGCTGTCTCTTCGTTCGGAAACTCCCGTTTCAGTCAGCAACATTCGTTAATTGCTTATTCAACATAAATAATCACATATTCAGTAATTATACAGTCATGAAATCAAGCGAATCGCAATTTCGTTCGTTCTTTTTAACAGACGAAAAAAGAAGAGGTTCTCATTTCGACATGTACCTATATTATTTGTTTGTATGATATTTCTTCGTACCTGGTGATACGATTTCGATTTTTTTTTTATATTGTGCAGAGAATAGTCCAAAATTGGACCAATTTTAATTATAGATAGATAGATAGATAAACTTAATATTCTGTGTGTACAGAAAAAACAAATATTAAATAACAACAATTATAAATGTAAATTTTCGCTGACAGTGATCTCGTCCAGACAACATTACATTAATATAGAATTAATTAGACATTCATAAGTTTTCTGTTGAAAAATATTTTTCAATGACAAGTTTTTGTAAAATGATTTAAACCATCGAGCACCAGCGCGCTATCACCTGCAAAGTTTTTACTCAAACGAAGTATTTACAAAAGAGGTTCAATTAAATAAATAAATATTGGCGGACTTTACACACAACTCCATCTAGCCCCAAACTAAGCAAAGCTTGTACTATGGGTACCAGATAACTGATAGAATACTTATATATATATTTTTTGTAAATACATACTTATTATACATATTAACACCAAGACACAGAACAAACATTTGTGTTCATCACACAAATATTTGCCCTGGGTGGGGATCGAACCCACAACCTACAGCGCAGAAGGCAGAGTTACTACCAACTGAGCTGTGAGGCCAGTCAAATTGTGAATATCTTTGACATTTACGTCGGTTTTCTCTTTAGTTTTAAACGTAATTATTCGTATACACGTTTGGTAATCTGTAAGTGTCATTTAGGTCAGACCAATTTCCGAACGAACGCTTATAGGATTCGGTTTTTAATTTTCTGCTTGTTGATTTTAACGCAAATATCGCCATTTTGAATGGAGTAGCCATAAGCCATTACGGTGCTTGACATTTTTGTTTTTTGTATGGGCTGAGTCTACCCGGAAAAGTGATAGTACCGCATTATCTTGAAAAACATCAAACTTAAAAAGAAACTGTCTTTAATTTTTGTAGCTAGTATGATTATCTAACGAGTTAATTAAAAATGAACTGTTTAGGTTTAGGTATTCATAGTTTTGAGTAAAAACTAAATTAGTGTTTAGAAAAGCCAACTAAAACAAAGAAAAGTACATATCCGTTAGCAAATTGATTAACTTAAAATAAAACGGTATAGGTATTATTTCCTTAAGGCGAGTAATATATTTTTTTGATGAATGCAGAATCGTTTTTTCTCAATAATTGCAAAACATACAGTTTTGTTTTTTATAACAAAGATAACTTAAGGATTTAATATAGATAAATTAAAGACAGAAACACGATTGGTGAAACTTTTCTCGATAGATTTATTTTCCAAAGTTGGCTCTTCAAAAATACTAGTTTCATTTTTAATCAAAACTATGAATAGCTAAACGGTTCTTTTTTATATAATTCGTTAGATAATCATACTAGCTAGCTAAATTAGAGACAATTTTTTTTTTAATTTGATGGTTTTCAAGATATTGCAGTTTTGTCACTTTTTCCGTCTTCTTCGGGTGGACTCAGCCCATACAAAACGTCAAAAATTTCACTTATCACCTGAAACAATTTCGAACAGAAAAATCCACTGAACCCACAACCTTCGAATTGAAAGTCGAGGTAGCTCCCACTCGGCCAAAATAGCTTTTTAAAAGTAAATTAAAATAAACCTAGGAATCGCAAAGGGATGAACATTAGGATATATTAGGGACCGCATTTTTCACAATACGACGTACAAGAAAACCCTCTCTGTGAGATGGCTATGGGACTAGCTGGACTACACTTCATCGCACTCTGCAAGTTGAATTCATAAATGATTTATTCGGGGTTAATGGTTGGAAGGATTTCGATCTTTGCCCAGAAGTGGTTGAATCAGGTTAAGGCGATACTTGAAATTTTTGACTTTTTGTATGGGCTGAATTTACCCGGATAAGACGGAAAAAGTGTTAAAACAGCAATATCTTGAAGACCCTTTTTAGCTAGTGTGATTATCTAACGAATTATATAAAAATGAACTGTTTAGCTATTCATAGTTTTGATTAAAAACTAAACTAGGGTTTTTGAAGAGCCAACTTTGGATAATAAATCTATCGAGAAAAGTTTCACTAATCATGTTTCTGTCTGTAATTTATCTAGATTATATCCTTAAGTTATCTTTGTCATGAAAAACAGAACTGTATGTTTTGCGGTTATTGAGAAAAAACTATTCTGTATTCATCAAAAACATTTATTACTCGCCTTAAGTAAAATAAATGATTTATTCGTTAAAATCATTAGAACGAATTATAAAATAAAACCCTAGTCTAAAATGTATATCAATATAAAAAGTCTATACAGAGTAAGTATTCTATCAGTTATATTATGATTCCCATAAAAGCTTTTATTCGTTTAGGGCTAGATGGCGCTAAATGAAATGACCACCAATATTTAAAATATAACCAATATTTCTAATAATAAATAAATAAATATTGGTGGACATTTCACACGGCGCCGTCTAGCCCCAAACTAAGCAAAGCTTGTACTATGGGAACCGGATAGCTGATGGAATACATATATCTTACCCTACTGATACCTTGGAAGAGACTAGCCACCCACAACACAGGGTATCCTAGTGTGGGGGCTAGTAAACCACTAATATACTTAATAATTATTTTTATGTTGTAACCATGTCTAATTGTACGCAAAAAGAAAAAAAATCGAATATACCTACTACTGTTTTTGAATAGTGTATTTAAGTATAATACTGTACTTCAAAAATATTTAGTTACAAATAAATGATTATTATTATTATTATTATTATTATTATTATTATTTACACTATTTATGTATTTATTTATTAATCACTTTTATTTAGTTCACACAAGTTTCTACCTCGACTTAAAATATATCTGCGTCACTGTTTATTCTGTTTAAAATAGTTTTTTCATTTATACAATGATTATTTTCTTCTAAAAAGCCGTGTTGGCCGAGTGGGATGTACCTCGACTTTCAATCTGAAGGTCGGGGGTTCGAATCCCGGCGTGCATCAATGGATTTTTCTGTTCGAAAATTTATATGCGCATCAAAAACACGTGCTTACAACGGTGAAGGAAAACATCGTGAGGAAACCAGTTAGTGTTCTTATAAGCGGCGATGGGCTTGCAACCTGTCACGTATGGAGTGCTAACTACTGCAAAATGTGGGTATGTGCCAAATATATTGATTGGACGTGCCTCTGGCTACCCCCACTAGACATCTTCAAAGGATCTAAGCGCTTTAAGATCTGAGAGGATGTCTACCGTACTTGGGGATTACAGTCGTGATCCTATATTTTTTTTTTGACTTTACACACACCGCCATCTAGCCCCAAACTAAGCAAAGCTTGTACTATTCATTCATTCTTCGAGTCAATGTACTCATTCATTTTCATTTTCCGAGAGGACTTACTTGAGGCATCGGATAGGGCCTTGGAAGTGGCAACTTACTGGAAGCTTGTACTATGGGAACCAGATAACTGATAGAATACTTATATACTTTTTTTTTGTAAATACATACTTATTATACATATTAACACCCAGACACAGAACAAACATCTATGTTCATCACACAAATATTTGCCCTGGGTGGGGATCGAACCCACAACCTACAGCGCAGAAGGCAGAGTTACTACCAACTGAGCTGTGAGGCCAGTATTGACTGTAGAACAAGTAGTCTAGCTCATGCTGGTGGCACGTGATGATATATCATTTCTATTTAGTTCTCTCAAAGTTTCTACACTTCCCTCCACTTAAATCTTCTGCATCGCTGTTTTCCTATTTAAAATTGTTGTTTTTATAAAATGATTCTTCTTTTTTAGGGTTCTGTACCAAAAGGGTAAAAATTACCCTATTACTAAGACTTCGCTGTCCGTCTGTCTGTCACAAGGCTGTATCTCATGAACCGTGATAGCTAGACAGTTGAAATTTCCACAGATGATGTATTTCTTTTCGCGCTATAACAACAAATACTAAAAACAGAATAACATTATATTTAAGTGGGGCTCCCATACAAAAAAGTGTTTTTTTTTAACGTTTTTTTATTGATAATGGTACGAACTCTTCGCGCGCGAGTCCGACACGAACATAGCCGATTTTTTTATATTTTCTTCAGTTGATAAATAGTTGCGCGTAGTCTTAGAGGCACTTAGGAGGCACGCGATGATATGTAGCTTTGTCCTTAAGCTATCTTTTTCTGGATTAGCTATGGGGTACATAAAGAAATGCGAAAATACGGTGAGGGCAAGATGAAAGCGTTATAAATGAATGGCTGTTTCGGATTTGACGATTCGTGACAAGCTTTTGAGGGTATTTTTTTTAATGAACTATTTCTATTTTGCATATAAAAAATTGCCTAAGATATCTGTTTTTCGTACCTTAGCGTAGATGGTATTAATTATACTGCAAAAATGTGGGCAATTCTGACGTGCCTCTAACCCTTCAAGGATCTGAGTGGATGTGTACTTGGGGTAACAATCGTGATCCTATTTTTTTTTAAACTTAAAAACTACTGAATATACTTTGATAGGAGCGGTACCATCTAGTAGCGTAGAGTTCAAAGAGTGAATAGGAGGAATAATAAATAACATCAGTTTTCTAGAAATCACTACATAGTATAAAGCAAAGTCGCTTTCCGCTTCCCGCGTCTGTATGTAATATGTAATATGTATGTATGTATGTTTGCTTATATCTTTAAAACTACACAACGGATTTTGATGCGGTTTTTTTTAATAAATAGAGTGATTCAAGAGGAAGGTTTATATGTATAATACATGCATAATATAGTAGAGAAACACTGATAATTTTAGAGGTTTCTAATGTGATGTCGTAAATAAACACATTTTTTTGCGCTTACATTGCAAATGCTGGCTGAACCCCACGAGATATATCAAAATAATGTACTACAGTATTGTACACCTTAAAAACGTCTACAATAAAGTCCACGATGGTATTAGAAATGTCTTACGCACAGCGAAGCGGGCACGGGTCAGCTAGTAAAATTATAAATGGAAACGTTAAATACGTTTCCATTTTGAACAATGTCGCACACGGGTTGGTACAACTGCAATAATAATATAGTCTGTAGACTGGGTAGGTACAGTCAGCGACAAAAAGGTTGTCTCTAAAAGAACATTATTTACAATAATTATGTTTCAAAAACTAAGAAAACCAACGAAAATGTTTCGACCAATCGAAAAGTCAACGGACAATATTAATAAATAAATAAATATTGGTGGTTTTAAATCTAGCCCCAAACTAAGCAAAGCTTGTATTATGAGAACTAGATAACTGGTAGAATACTTATATACTTTTTTGTGTTAATACATACATATGATACGTATAATAACAACACCCAGACACAGAACAAACATTTATGTTCATCACACAAATATTTGTCCAGAGTGAGGATCGAACCCACAACCTACAGCGCAGAAGCAGAGCTACTACCAACTGAGCTGTGAGGCCAGTCTTTAAGTTAAGGCGCTCCCAGTAGAAGATTGTTTTTGTTCGAAACGAAAAAAGAAATACTTGTGAACAAGCCACATCTCCTATTTTATAATGTATAGTATATGTGAATAAAGATGTACCCATCTTTAATCACTTCGATTAATAATCCTACCGACCGCTGCAATGACGACAAACACACGCCTTAGCTTTTCGAATAAATTAATGATATAAATTATGTATAATTACTTATCAAAAATGTAATTATTAATTATTTTTTTGTAATTATTTTTTTATAAGTAATTATAATTATAATTACTTATAAAAAAATCTAGATCTACATATTACCTATCTTTAACAATAAATCCCAAGTTGATTTTAATAGTAGGTACTTATATAAAATATTTCGATCATAAATTCTAAAACGTATCATTTTGAAATAATATCTTTATCGTGAAAAGTTTCTGCTATTATGTTTTCAGCTTAATAGAAATCTAGGTAGGAACCTGAAGTAATATACTTATAAAAATAGGAGATGTGGCTTGTTCAGAAGTATTTCTTTTTTCGTTTCGAAAAAGAGCAATCAGCGACTGGGAGCCTCTTAATATAATTTAAATGGGACGAACTTGGGACTATATTATACACAATAGAAAAAAAACATCAAATCAGATCACCAGGTATATGCGTATATGCGTAATATATACATACTTAAAAACATATAAAAAAAACAATACGGGTCCACTTGAGACCCTACTCCGTTTTTCGTCGCTTAAGGTTCAGGGCCTGAGCGCGAACCACTATCGTATCGTTCAAATGTCAAAACTGACACTTATTGTATATTAAAAGTGTCAGTTTTGGCATTTGGACGATACGTTGTCGATACGATAGTGCTTCATGCTAACCCCACTGAGCTTGCCCCGTTGGCTAAGTTAAACAACCTCCAACCCGGTCACATTATGGATGAGCTGACCACAAACACCTACTAGCAACAAAGCGCTTTCGTGCTTCGGAGGGTTCCGGCTATGCTAATCATTAAAACATGATAGAGAATTTTGAGTGCCCCAAAACACTGTAACCAGAGTTGGCCACCTAATACAAACTTACTTTTACAAAATAAAAATAAAAATAAATAGGATCACGACTGTAATCCCCAAGTATGGTAGACATCCTCTCAGATCTCCAGACGCTTAGATCCTTTGAAGATGTCTAGTGGGGGTAGTCAGAGGCACGTCCAAACATTATATTTGACACATGCCCACATTTTGAAGTAGTTAGCATTCCATACGTGACAGGTTGCAATCCCATCGCCGCTTATAAGAACACTAACTGGTTTCCTCACGATGTTTTCCTTCACCGTTCTGAGCACGTGTTTTTGATGCGCATATATTTTTTTCTAACAGAAAAATCCATTGATGCACGCCGGGATTCGAACCCACGACCTTCAGATTGAAAGTCGAGGTACCTTCTACTCGGCCAACACGGCTTTTTTACGAAATGAAAACGCGCAAATATAGATCAGCGCAAATAGTAGCGAAGTTTTTCTCCTATTACATAATATTAACTCAATGCTGAGTAGTATCTACTGTTTTAGTATAATATCTTGTAATTTTTAGGGTTCCGTACCCAAAGGGTAAAAACGGGACCCTATTGCTAAGACTTCGCTGTCCGTCTGTCCGTTTGTACGTCTGTCTGTCACAGGGCTATATCTTATGAACCGTGATAGCTAGACAGTTGAAAGTTTCATAGATGATGTATTTCTGTTACCGCTATAACAACAAATACAGAATAAAATAGATATTTATATTTGGCTCCAATACAACAAACGTGTTTTTTTGGCGTTTTTTATAAATAATGGTAAGGAACACTTCGTGCGCGAGTCCGACTTGCACTTGGTCGGTTTTTAGTATAGTTCTTAATTTTTAAGTACTGTTTGTTTTCCTAAGAAAACAATAATAAATCAATGTCCTGAACTGGTTCTTAGACTGTGAGTAGTTACTATGAAAAGTGTACAGATTAGGTATTCTCTAACTTTAGGTATTGTATTCTACATAATATATATTCGCCGATCTGCCGTTGATCGCGGTCGCGGGCGATGCTCATGATGAAGAGCATCTGAATTGTCTCGAAACGTCAGCAATACAAAGAAAAACGTGGTAATTAGCCGTATTTCTATTTAAAATGATATTCATGTTTTTTACAAAATAGCTGTGCAGTTTTGAGGATGCTTAGTTTGCTCGGACCAAAGTTATAACCACTTATAAGCAACCTTCGTGATAATATCCTTTTGACGCCGACTGTACTTTTCGCGGAATTGTAATTAACCAGTCAGTGTTTGAATATTTTACTACCTTTTGAGGGGTAGTCGGGGGTGGAATGGCTTTTACAGTGTAATTTTTTTAAGGCTATTTACTTGTCATTAGCATTCTGTGGCACGTAGGTACACAATGTCATGTGATTTCAAGCGTTCACAACATTTTAAGGGGTACGTAGTCTACTAGGAACCCTTATAGTTTTTAGGGTTCCGTACCCAAAGGGTAAAAACGGGACCCTGTCCTGTCTGTCCGTCTGTCTGTCACAGGGCTGTATCTCATGAACCATGATAGCTAGACAGTTGAAATTTTGACAGATTATGTATTTCTGTTGCTGTTCTAACAACAAATACTAAAAACAGAATAAAATAAATATTTAAGGGGGCTCCTATACAACAAACATGATTTTTTTTGCCGTTTTTATAGATAATGGTACGGAACCCTTCGTGCGCGAGTCCGACTCGCAATGTATACTATACATGCTGCATAAGATCGGTCGTTCTGGAAATCTATGGGGGAGGCCTATGTTCAGCAGTGGATGTCATGTGGCTGAAATGTTGATGATGATGATACATACTACTCCCGAAAATTGAATCTGAGGGTTCAGAAGATGCATCATGATCGATTATCACCGGAACGAAAACATGTTTGGAAGTGCATCTGACTACCCCCTTCAAGCATCTCAGCGCCTGGAGATCTGGGAGGGTGTTCAACGTACTTAGGGATTATAGTCGTGATCCTACTTAACTAGATGGGTATAATATGTATATAACTTCAAAAAAGAAAATAAATGTCAGACTTAGCGAAACTATAAAGGTTTCCTGTCGAACTTGGGAACCCCAATAAAAGCCATAAAATAATAAAAATATTCTAAAGTAACATGATAGTATTCTGACAGAAATATGACACATATTTGGCACAAGGGATTGCGGTACGCAAAACAAACAAGTTCCCGAATTGAGTTGGCAACATTTTATATGTGGGGAATTCAGTACAAACTTTTGGGGATAACACTGGCTTGAACACGTTCGTATTGATAGCGAGTCAGTTGAACAACAAATAAACTAACGGTAAATAAGTTTTCTGTGGAAAAATATTTTTCAATGACAAGCTTTTCAAAAATGTTTTGCACCAGCACGCTATCTCCTGTCACATCAAATTCAAATTTATGATTCAAATTAAAAAAAAATATTTCAATAAAATTACAAGGATCACTTTGAAACGTCTTAGGAACTAGACGACCATTGTCTAGAAGAATCAGGCCACAAACACGGCTTGGGGTCTACCTTTTTTTTCAATGATGGTGCCGATCGAACAAGTTTAAGGCTCATCATATGACAAGTATGCAAAGTTTTTACTCAATCGAAGTATTTACTAAGGAGTTCCAGTTGAGTTGAGTTCAAGTGAGTGTCTGTTGAACAGCTCCTGACTCCATCATCAGATCAGCTCACTGTCACCATATTATTGCATTGTTACCGAAGTTACATAGGTATGCGAAATTTAGCTCAATCGGTTGGGGATAACTGCTTCAAAATTGAGTTGCAAGATTCCACCTTAACAAACATAGCTACATACATTGCAAGTTAATTAAAAGTTTGTAAAGAAATGAAATAGGAACACGACTGAAATCCCCGAGAACGATAGACATTTTCTCAGGTCTCAGAGCGGCGATGGGCTTGCAACCTGTCACGTATGGAATTCTAACTAATGCAAAATATAATGTTTGGACGTTCCTCTGACTACCCCCACTAGACATCTTCAAAGGATCTAAGCGCCTGGAGATCTGAGAGGATGTCTACCGTACTTGGGGATTACAGTCGTGATCCTATTTATTAAATTTTTATTTTTTTCTCGAATCACCAGGCTTTAGCCTTAACTAAATGTTATATTTGAACTTGCCTCTGACTAACTCCTTTAGGCATTACTAGTGACCCGCCCGGGCTTCGCACGGGTGCAATGCTGATACTAAATATACTTACTACAGAATGTCTTTATATAAAACGTTTTTTTTTTCACAGCTTTTTTGTCATTAGACAATTGTGTAAAGGGGTTAGTTAGAGGCATATCCAAATATTTCCATTTGGTGCATGCTAACATATTATTGATGATTTCTTTTTTTCTCGAACGTTCGCGACCGGCCGAACTGCGCGTTTGACGCCTAGCTGCTAGGCCGGAGGCCGGTCGCGAACGTTCGAGAATGTTCGTTTTACGAAGCTACTCGCTAGGTGACTCGCTAGCCTCTAGGTGCCAAGCAAGCCGCCTGCCTGTGCGTTCGCGTTTTTAAATAGGGATGACTGAGAGTGTTATAAACGTAAGAGTAGACAAATCAGAAAGCTTCGAACTGCTAAGCTATCGGGAGTTACACGTGTTATTGTGAGTCAACCATAAAAGATAGACATATATGCTGTCGTGGAATATTTTTTATATAATTTTAAGGAGAACATTTCCGTCATACATGAATTCTGTGTAGCTTTAACCATTAAGGTTGCACACGCGACGGAAGCTTAAAAAATGGAGTAACTTCTCCCGTTTTCCCAACATTTTCCTTCACTGCTCTGCTCCTATTGATTGCAGCGTGATAAAAAGTATACTATAACCAGCTCAGGAGTATGAAAAATAATTGTACCAAGTTTCGTTAAAATCCGTCGAGTAGTTTTTGTTTCTATAACGGTTATACAGACAGACAGACAGACAGACAGACAGACAGACAGACAGACAGACAGACAGACAGACAGACAGACAGACAGACAAAAAATTTACTGATTGCATTTTTGGCATCAGTATCGATCCCTAATCACCCCCTGATAGTTATTTTGGAAATATATTTCATGTACAGAATTGACCTCTCTACAGATTTATTATAAGTATAGATATAGAGCCATCAATTCTATTTAATTATCGAGGTTACAAGCACTGTACGGTATGTCAATCACGCACCTAATTGAAAAGGGCCAAACAAAGCAGTTCAAAACCGATCCCAATGTCAATTTCGGATATAATCAAACTCCTTTGAAGATTGATACGCATCCAAGTTTCGGGAGTGGGATCCATTTCGACCAATTAATTAATGTCGCGAGTCCTTCGGGCTAGGGATGTCCTACTCCGAAAGTTCTATTTCCGGAGTCCAGAGATGGATTTGATATTCGAACACAATAATCGTGTTGGCCGAGTGGGAGGTACCTCGACTTTCACTCTGAAGGTCGTGGTTTATATGCGCAACAGAAACACGTGCTCGAAACGGTGGAGGAAAACATCGTTAGGAAACCGGTTAGTATTCTTATAAGACATAGACATAGACAATTATTTATTTACTTCTTTAGCACACAACACAACATAACATAAAAAAAAAAAAAAAAAAATTAAACAGTTTAAACTTAGATCTAACATAGGTACACTTAAAAAAAACAATGAAAGTAAAAAAAAAAACTAAATTACAAAAAAAAAATATAAAATAAATATATATGTAATGCTATGTGCTACAGCAGCAAAAGGGTCCCGGTTCAGCATTATGCTTTCCTATACGATAGGTCAGCGCTGTTATTCTACCGAAACCTTGCAACCTGTCACTTATGGAATGCTAACTACTGCAAAATGTGGGCATATGCCAAATATAATCTTTGGACGTGCCTCTGACTATGACCCATCGACTACATAGCCTAATAGACGCCTAATGGCTTCATTTCTTCAAACAAACAACTCTGTCAAGTCAGTGAGGTATGAGGTACGGGGGGAGTGGGAAAAAATGCATTCTGATTGGCCGGTTCAAGATGACGTGATTCACTAGGGATGGGAAGTGTTGTCATGAGTTGTCGATAGCAGTCAGAGGCACGTCCAAATATTATATTCGGCACATACCCACATTTTGCAGTAGTTAGCAGTCCATACGTGACAGGTTGCAAGCCCATCGCCGCTTATAACAATCGGGATCGGGATCGGGATCGGGATCGGGATCGGGATCGGGATCGGGATCGGGATCGGGATCGGGATCGGGATCGGGATCGGGATCGGGATCGGGATCGGGATCGGGATCGGGATCGGGATCGGGATCGGGATCGGGATCGGGATCGGGATCGGGATCGGGATCGGGATCGGGATCGGGATCGGGATCGGGATCGGGATCGGGATCGGGATCGGGATCGGGATCGGGATCGGGATCGGGATCGGGATCGGGATCGGGATCGGGATCGGGATCGGGATCGGGATCGGGATCGGGATCGGGATCGGGATCGGGATCGGGATCGGGATCGGGATCGGGATCGGGATCGGGATCGGGATCGGGATCGGGATCGGGATCGGGATCGGGATCGGGATCGGGATCGGGATCGGGATCGGGATCGGGATCGGGATCGGGCAATAAGTAGTTTTACTAGTTAGGTCCAACTGTTGTTGTTACTACTATGTAGGTTTATCGATCATCAATTATTGAGTAGTGGTACAACACTATTGACTATCGACAAGGAAAATAACCAGTGTAACTTGAGCTTGTGGTAATGGTTTTTTAGCATAAACAGACGAGATGTGCACGGGTCAAGGTAGTGGTCGGTACTACTGCAGGTTTGACGCGCGGTATTTTTTATCGGCCGTATAAGCCTGATGTTTTGGATGACAGTGTTCGCCTTGCATGCGGTGTCTTCTGGGCTATGTAGTCGATGCTATGACCTCTGTGCGATAAATCGATCTATTTAGGTTTAATATTAAAGAAAACGTAAACGAAATACCAAGCAAAGCTCGCTCATATAGGTATAGGTACTAATAATAATTTAAAGTATTCGAAATTTCATGAGTTAGCCAGCACCCAAACGATGGAGGTTTATTTAAAAAAAAAATACTTTTGATAATAAAAAAAACAGGATCACGAAGAACGGTAGACATCCTCTCAGATTTCCAGACGCTTAGATCATTTGAAGATGTCTAGTGGGGTACATCTAAACATTATATTTGGCACATGACCACATTTTGCAGTAGTTAGCATTCCATACGTGACAGGTTGCAAGCCCATCGCCGCATTTCGAACAGAAAAATCCATTGAAGCACGCCGGGATTCGAACCCACGACCTACAGATTGAAAGTCGAGGTACCTTCCACTCGGCCAACACATTAAGGTA
This sequence comes from Hydriomena furcata, assembly GCA_912999785.1. Taxonomy (NCBI): domain Eukaryota; kingdom Metazoa; phylum Arthropoda; class Insecta; order Lepidoptera; family Geometridae; genus Hydriomena; species Hydriomena furcata. The sequence goes on from OU538848.1 coordinate 3,530,873, forward strand.
CAAAAATACTTCTAAGTACGCATCAGAATCGTGACGTCATACTTGGTACGTACTTTTTACGCTTAAACCTAGTTTGCGCACCTCTAACTCCTTTTATGTTCTTGAAATGTTATATAATGTTACCTGATATTTAAGGGATTTTGTTATATCGTTGGTAGAAATACGATTGTTTTTGTAAATAATTTCAATTTCTTTCTTATATATCATACCTACTGTATTATCCGTGAGTCTCTTGACTTGGAGAGTCTTTATGGCACTCTATCAAAAAAATATAAAAAATACGAATAATCTAAAGAATTTTGTTGGAAAAATGTAGCCTATGTTCGACTTTATTATCTCTATATTATTTCTCTATATTTCATCAAAATCGTCCTAGCAGTTTTGCCGTAATAACGTCAACAGACAGACAGAGTTTCGCATTTATAATATTACTATGGCAACATTTTTTATAAAAAATACGTTTAAAAAACTAAAAACAAAACCGACTTTATGTTGTTATAAGTCCAATAAAAAATTTCATCCCCTATTTTTCCAAAAAACCGATAGTATCTCCTGTCATACAAAAAAAGAATTTTCCAAATCGATTAATAAATGACGCAAAATTGAGGTAACAAACATTAAAAATACAATCGAATTGAGAACCACCTTCTTTTTGAGGTCGGTTAAAAGTTCACTTGGACCACGTTCAACTTGGTACAACAACTTGAATATTAATTAATTTAATTTAAACTAAAACAAAATGGCGGCAGGTCCAAACACAGAGAAATCTCGCAATAAATAAAAATTAATTAAGTGAGTATCCCTCTTGAAGTATGAGGATAATAATTATCAAAATGAATTTTTACTATAAGTAAAGATGTGACCAGATATTGCGCGGCATTCGCAGGACACAAGTTTGCCGCGTGACTAGTTTAGATGCCGCGCTCGATTGTCGCGATATGTCTGGTCACAGATTTACTATGTCAAAACTGTGGTGACCGAGTGAGGTACCTCAGCTTTGTATTTAAAGCTGAGGTACCTCTCGTAGGTTCGAATCCCGATCGTGCATCAATTGATTTTTCTATTCGAAGACACAATTCATTTCAAATTCCCTTCCAAAATTTTGATTATATTTGTTTTTAACCGAAGAACAAAGGTAATGTTTTTGAAGCGTATGTATGTATGTATGTACATTTCTTTGGCATGCTCTTAAACCCAAATGACTTGACGGATTACCACTTAAAGCCGGGGTCCCACGGCGCGTAAAAAGACGGGCCGCGCCGGATGACGCTCCGCCTGTGTGCGTCCGGCGTGTCGCGTACAGAGCGTTCCGAGCACGGGCCACCACGGATGCATCGTTCCCACGGCGCGTCCGTCCGCCTTGGCGCGCTCTGGCGCGTGAAAACGCGGGCCGTGGGACCCCGGCTTTAGAGACATCGTTGGATTCGTTAAGCTATATTTTTTAATCATGGCGCCCCCTCCTCTTAGTGGAGGACATGTTTTTTGCAGTCGGGTGTTGTGTTATGTTTTTATAATTATTGTTTTATCTTTGTGTTTGGAGGGGATAGTCAGAGGAACGTCTAAACGTTATATTTGCCATACAACACATAAGAATTATCCCGCCAATCCCTTTTTTACCCACGCAATAGAGTAGCTACATCATATCACCTTCCGACTAATAATCCGACTTTTTTGGTTTTACAAAAGATTAATAAAGCACTAAAGCTACTAATATAGTAAATGATGTACTAGCTGCTCGCCCCGGCTTTGCACGGGTGGTACCTGGATATACCTGATGTATAAGCTAGATCACTGTAAAGTTTAAATTTAATCCGTTCAGTAGTTTTTGCGTGAAAGAGTAACAAACACACACACACACACACACACACACACACACACACACACACACACACACACTCACACTCACACACACGCGCACACACACACACAGATTACAGCTTATAAGAATGCTAATGTTTCCTCACGATGTTTTTATTTCCGAGTATGTGTTAAGCGAATAATATTAATTTTTATGAATTTTATGATTTTTTTCAATAACCGCAAAACATACAGTTTTATTTTTTATGACAAAGATAACATAAGGATTTAATCTAGATAAATTATAGACAGAAAGACGATTGGTGAAACTTTTCTAGATAGATTTATTTTCTAAAGTTGGCTCTTTAATAACACTAGTTTCGTTTTTAACTAAAACTATGAATAGCTAAGCAGGTAATATTTATATAATTCGCTAGATAACCATACTAGCTACATAAATTAAAGATAGTTTCTTTTTAAGTTTGATGGTTTTCAAGATAATGCTGTTTTATCACTTTACGGGTAAGACTCAGTTCAGCACGTGGAATCGGCGTAGCTTCACCTAGTTCCTAAGACGTTTCAAAGTGATCCTTGTGATTTTATTGAATAAATGATTTTTGAATTTGAATTTGAGTTTGAGTTTTAATTTGAATACAAAAAAACGAAAATATCAAACATCACCTTAATGACTTTGAGCCCAACATAAAACTACGAGAACATGAAAAATCTCAAAAAAAAAGACTATCACATCCCTAGCCATCGTTAAATTAATTGCATTACGATTAATTAATGAAGAAATTGTCTTTGTTATGCTTCGCTTAGCCTTTGTGAGGTAAAAGTAGGTCAACTTGAAATAACAGGCCTTAAAATACGTCAAAACTTTTAGATTTTACCCAAATCTAATGTAACAGAAGTTTGCATTATAATAATCCTAATAAATGCGAAAGTTTGTGAGTTTGTATGTATGTTTGTTCCTCAATCAGGCCAAAACGACAAAATGGATTAAGTTGAAATTTTCTGTAGATGTAGATATAATGCCTGTATAAATAATAGACTACTTTAAAATATAAAAAATATCCCCAAAACGATAAAAAAACGCATAAGGGATGATTTTTGTATAGATGACGCTGCTGTGCAACAAATCTGACATCACAGACTATTAAAATTTGACAGGACAACGTCTGTCACGGGTCGGCTAGTATTATAAATGCGAAAGTAACTGTCTGTCTGTGGCGATATCACGGCCAAACCGCTGGGTCGATTGTGATGAAATTTCATATAGAGATAGTTGAAAGTCTTGGGGCGATCATAAGGTACTTTTTTCTCGAAAATTTCTTTTGATTTTTAGGAACTACGCAGGCGAAGTCGCGTGTTTAAACTAGTAATATTATAAATGAAAAAAACTCTGTATGTCTGTGACGTTATTAAGGTCAAACCGCCGATTGTGATGAAATTTCATATAGAGATAGTTAAAAGTCTTGGGACGGACTAGGCTACTTTTATTCCAAATTTTTAGGGTTCCGCACCCAAAGGGTAAAACGGGAACCTATTATGAGCTAGACAGTTGAAATTTTCACAGATGATGTATTTCTGTTGCCGCTATAACAACAAATACTAAAAACAGAATAAAAAATATATTTAAGTGGGGCTTCCATACAACAAACATGTTTTTTGGCGTGTTTTATAGATAATGGTACGGATCCCCTTCATGCACGAGCCCAACTCGCACTTGGCCGGTTTGGCACTTAGCTTTTTGTTTGTAGGACTTTCGTTGTTTTACGATAAAATAGTCGTAAATCGATTTCGTAAATCTACGCGGACGAAGTCGCGATAAAAAGTAAGGAAATATGTTTTTCTTTAACGAACAAGATAATGGAGTGTTTCTTTAAGAAGTAAGAAAGTACCTAAGGGCTTTTTTAATCTTTTTACATTACCTTTAGAGGTAGAATTTTGGGAATTATTTTCTTAGTGCACCCCTAGACACTAAAAGGAATACACCCTCCAAATTTCAATTTTTTAGGGCCAGTGGTTTAGGCTCTGCGTTGATAAATCAGTCAGTCAGTAACGCAAGAGTTTTAGATATTAGATAAAATAATAATATAAAATAAATATTGGCGGATTTTATCAGCCATCTAGCCCCAAACTAAGCAAAGCCTGTACTATGGGAACCAGAAAATTGATAGAATACATAATATACTTTTTTAAATACATACTTATTATAATAAATATTAACACCAAGACACAGAAAAAACATCTATTATTCATCACACAAATGTTTGCCCTGGGTGGGGATCGAACCCACAACTTACAGCGTAGAAGGCAGAGTTACTAACTACCAACTGAGCTGTAAGGTAAGTAAGTAGATTACTACTTTTGACAATCCTCGATGTTCGTAATCCTTGAATCAAATATTGTTACGATGTCGCTCGATGTCTCACGATAATGTCTCTTAGTGATATTGCGGCATTAAGGTGCAGACGCTATCTACGTGACCCTTGATATGCGACTGAACATGTCCCGCAACATATCCCGCAACCTGTCCCGCAACATATCCCGCAACATATCCCGCAATATATCCCGCAACATATCCCGCAATATATCCCGCAACATATCCCCAAGTGCAAATGGTGCTTAAATAAAAGAAAACGTCATAAAATTAACTTTACGTGGTCAACAAGTCAAATCATAAAAGTTCTAATCAAAATGTCAATGAACTCCCTGTAGTAATTAAACTTTTCTCACTGAATCACACTTGACAGTTTTCGAGTGTATCCTGCCTCTTGCCATCCCTTTCTCGCAAGTCAGAGATTAATTGGTGGGAACAGGATGGGATGCTTAATGAAGTACGCTTATACTGTTATTTGATATTCGTGTGTGTTCTCAATGTGATAGTATGATTTTGTAGTGATGTGTTTCGAATTTTTGTTTTATCGATAATTTTATAGACGAACTATTTCTTCAAGTGGGAGGTCGACTTTTAATCTGAAGGTCGTGGGTTCGAATCCGGGAGTGCATCAATGGATTTTTCTGTTCGAAAAGTTTATATGCGCATCAAAAACACGTGCTCAAAACGGTGAAGGAAAACATCGTGAGGAAACCAGTTAGTATTCTTATAAGCGGCGATGGGCTTGCAACTTGTCACGTATGGAATGCTAACTACTGTGCTAGGGGTAAAAGCCCCCAGATCTCGCGGAGGAGGGAGCCCCCCCACTACAATTTTTATTTTTAAACATGAAGTCGGTTTTGTTTTTAGTTTTTTAAACGTAATTATTTAAACATCGTTTTAATTTATTTTTCTTATAATTTACTAATATAGTTGACTCCTCGAAACCTTTGCTAACCTGTCAAATATGGACTTTCCCAACACTACTATCACTCATATGATCCTCGCCTTCGAAATGTACTCAATCCAATTCGAAACCGACACTGGTTTTGACACTTGTTTGCGTAACCAGATATGTTTTGTGCCATATTTGTTATGCGTAGGTCGAGGTCTCGAAGAAAGACGGACTATTTTTTAAAAGAAAAGTCAGAAAGAATTAAAAAGGAATAGGAACACGACTTAAGGTGATAAGTGAAATAGTAGTATAGATATAGTCTATAAGACGGAAAAAGTGATAAAACTGCATTATCTTTAAAACCATCAAATTTAAAAAAATACTGTCTGTAATTTACTTAGCTAGTATGATTATCTAACGAATTATATAAAAAAGAATTAAAACGAAACTAGTGTTTTTGAAGAGCCAACTTTGGAAAAAAAATCTATCGAGAAAAGTTTCATCAATCGTGTTTCTGTCTGTAATTTATCTAGATTATATCCTTAGGTTATCTTTGTTATAAAAAACGAAACTGTATGTTTTGCGGTTATTGAGAAAAAACAATTCTGCATTCATCAAAAACATTTATTACTCGTCTTAATCGAGCACGAAATAAATCTTCTTAGGTATCCAGGCGCTAAGATCCTTGAAGATGTCTGTTGGTCTAGTCAAAGGCACGTAAAAACTAAATACTTATAAAACTAAATAGATATTACAGAACTAAATATGATTCAATATAATTACTTAATTAATTATCTTAGACTCTGGAGCCTAAAGTGAGTAGATACATATTTTGTATATATATATACACACACACACACACACACACACATCTACCTATACGCCCATATTTCTTTAGTGTGTTTAGGTAGAATAATTTGGTTATTTGATATTATAATATTAAAGCTTTATATTGGCTTGAATAGAATTTACTGGTGATATTTCTTATCAAAACATAAATGTTAGTGTTATGATGTTTATATTAAATAAATAAAATTTTTCTTCAAAAGGTTTTATTATGAAGATTTTTGTTGAGAAAACGTTTATTTTGTGTAACATAAAAATTATATTACAAAAAAAAATGGTGGCCATTATAACATGCCATCTAGTCCCAAACTAAGCTTGTACCATGAAAACTAGATAACTGATAGAATCGTACTTCCTACTAATAATATAAATGCGAAAGTTTGTGAGTGTGTGTGTGTGTGTGTAATAGTGTGCGTGCGTGTGCGTGTGTGTGTGCGTGTGTGTGTGTGTGTGTGTGTGTGTGTGTGTTTGTTACTCTTTCACGCAAAAACTACTGAACGGATTAAATTGAAACTTTACAGTGATCTAGCTTATACATCAGAATAACACATAGGCTACTTTTTATCCAGGTACCACCCGTGCTAAGCCGGGGCGAGCAGCTAGTACATCATTTACTATATTAGTAGCTTTAGTGCTTTATTAATCTTTTGTAAAACCAAAAAAGTCGGCTTCTTAGTCGGAAGGTGAGATGATGTGGCTACTCTATCGCGTGGGTAAAAAAGGGACTGGCGGGACGTTTGATACCCGATAGTTTGTGTAAAGAAATGTCACAACAAATAAAACAGAGAATGTTACTACCGTAGAAATAATAGAACTACGGATTTTATATTTCAAATAGCGACCCGCCCGGCTTCGCACGGGTGCAAAGCTGATACCAAATTATACATATAAACCTTCCTCCTGAATCACTCTATCTATTAAAAAAAACCGCATCATAATCCGTTGTGTAGTTTTAAAGATATAAGCATACATACAGACATACATACAGACGCGGGAAGCGGGAAGCGACTGCTTTATACTATGCAGACATACATACAGACGCGGGAAGCGACTACTATGTAGTGAAAACAGCTAGGGTCAAAGACTCGGTTGTTGTGCCTACCCCGGTATTGGACATTTTCAATTGTCAATAAGTGATAATTAAGTTATTATTATACCTATATAATTAATTCAAGAACCAGGAGACGGACATAGAATACTTTTAAACTGGAACGGGAACGGGAACGGTATCGGGCACTTAACACAACATTTGTTAACTCTAAAGCGATACGAAGTTCGCTGGTTTAGCTTGTTTTTTTATAAAAACGGAGAAAAAAACATATCACAATAAAATCAGAGTACGTCCTCCTTTTTTACATCGGTTGAAATGTATGCAGAACGCAATCCGTTCCCACACATAAAAGAGCGAGTTATAATATGAAAATGAACATTGTACATTTCAATGGACATCCGACCATTGTAGGTTTTCTGTAAAAAAAACCGGACAAGTGCGAGTCCGACTCGCGCACCGAGGCTTCCGAACCTAAAAATAAAATAAATAGGATCACGATTGTAATCCCCAAGTACGGTAGACAAACTCTCAGATCTTCAGACGCTTAGATCCTTTGAATATGTCTAGTGGGGGTAGTCCACTAGACATATTCAAAGGATCTAAGTGCCTGGAGATCTGAGAGGATGTCTACCGTATTTGGGGATTACAGTCGTGATCCTATTTATTTATTTTTATTTATTATAAATTTGCGAACAGAAAAATCCATTGATGCACGCCGGATTCGAACCCACGACCTTTCAGATTGAAAGCCCCACCATCTATGCCTTTTTGCGGTTTTTCAAGTTTAAAAAAATATTATTTAAGTGATAAAATGACAAATGGTCTATTTCAGGATTTATCCTATACACGGTGTTCTAATACCTTTTTGCCAAATTACTAGATTCTAAGTAAATTGAGCAATTATACGACATTATATTTTTGGATTGCGTTGTCTTAGACTTTTTTTTTACAGCTTCAAGGAACAAGATATTAATATCAATTTGATAACGTATAAGAATAAGGGTCTTGACAGACAAACAACAAAGTGATCTAGTAAGGCTTCCGTTCTTCCTTTTGTGGTACGAAACCCTAAAAAACGACAAGCGAATTTCCGAAACCATATTTCAACAAAACTTCGCTTTTATTACATGGCAATAAAGTTCAGTTTATTAGAGATGGGCAGTAAAAAGATTCAGTCACGATTGGTCGGTTTTATGGGAATTGTAAAGTTTTACAATAAAACGTTGTGTCATATATGGATCGTTCTTTTGTCAATGGTTCATATTTGGCTGCCATTCGATTGATTGATAACCTCGACATTGTAGAGAAATTAAATTGTAGTGCTTAATGCTTAGATCCATGTAAATATCTAAAGGGTGTAGTCAAAGGCACGTCCAACACGGATTATTAGATCCAATCCAATTTAATTTCAGTGATTATTAGATCACTGGATCTAATAATCACTGAATACACTCTTTAGACATTTACAAGGATCTAAGCGCCTTAAGATCTGAGAGAATGTCTACTTGGGAATTACATTCGTGATCCTATTTTTGTCAATGGTTCATATTTGGCTGCCATTCGATTGATTGATAAGCTCGATATTGTAGTGAAATTAAATTGGATTGGATCTAATAATCCGTGTTGGACGTGCCTTTGACTACACCCTTTAGATATTTACAAGGATCTTAGCGCTTTGAGATCTGAGAGAATGTCTACCGTACTTGGGAATTACAGTCGTGAGCCTATTTTTGTCAATGGTTCATATTTGGCTGCCATTCAATTGATTGATAACCTCGACATTGTAAAGAAATTAAATTGTATGAGATACAAGCTGACCCGGCGAACTTCGTATCGCTTAAGAATTAACAAATGCTGTGTTAAGTTCCCGTTCCCGTTCCTGTTTTCCTGCTTTTCTCTTGAAATTTTTCCTGAATTTTCTTTGCTATAAACCTCACGGAGCCCGAGACCTTTCCAACGAATGCAAAACCGTGGAAATCGGTTCGTGCGTTCTGGAGTTATAGCGTCAGGAAGGAAAACCCGACTTATTTTTATATTATAGATAATAATCCGTGTTGGACGTGCCTTTGACTACACCCTTTAGACATTTACAAGGATCTAAGCTCCTTGAAATCTGAGAGAATGTCTACCGTACTTGGGGATTACAGACGTGATCTTATTTTTTTATTCTTTTTTTAATACTATGAGTGGTCGAAGTGACCAAAAAAGTACCAATGTCGTGTCAAATCAAAGTAAAAACCTCACTGGACTGCCGGGGCGATAGGTTGGCTTGCGGTTTAACCTAATAAGGTTAAAAAGGTAGGGCACAGATTAGTAAGTTACTTTATAAAGGTCAGGTATTCCAGACCCCAGAAATATTTTAGGTAATTTGACTTTTTGGCTGACCATATTTAATTGGGAAATTAACTTTTAATTTGTTTTTTGGGGTAAATCTTTTTTTTGTTTATTGATCCGGATAACCTAACAATATATAAAACTTTCTTGAATTCGGTTCAGTATTTATGATGTAACTAAGTAGGTAATTAACAAAAATCCAAATTAAACAGTTTTCTTTAGTCTATTCTATACTAATAATTTAAATTTTTTTGTTTGTTTGCATTGAATAATAGGCTTCGAAACAACTGGACCGATTTAAAAAAGTTTTTCACCATTAGAATGCATAATTATCTCTAGTGTGTGTGTCCCCCCCCCCCCATCTACTAACTAAATGATTGGTTTTGGAGGGGTGAAAAAATTCACAGTACATTATTATAACGAATTTAAAAGGAAAACTATAAGTAGGCTTTACAAATAACTAAGAAAATGTATTTTTTAAGTTGCTCGACGATTACTCGTACACTAGAATAATAAATAATAATAAATAAATCTTGGTAGACATTTCACAAAGCGTCATCTAGCCCCAAACTAAGCAAAGCTTGAAGTAAACATTTTAATTAAATTACTTATTAACGTTGTTAGCTGTGTAAACTACGAAACGCTACATTGCGCGCGTATTAAAAAGCCGTGTTGGCCGAGTGGGATGTACCTCGACTTTAAATCTGAAGGTCGTGGGTTCGAATCCCGGCGTACATCAATGGATTTTTCTGTTCGAAAATTGATATGCGCATCAAAAACACGTGCTTACAACGGTGAAGGAAAACATCGTGAGGAAACCAGTTAGTGTTCTTATAAGCGGCGATGGGCTTGCAACCTGTCACGTATGGAATGCTAACTACTGCAAAATGTGGGCATGTACCAAATATAATGTTTGGACGTGCCTCTGACTACCCCCACCAGACATTTGACGATAATATATTTAGAACTAAACTCAAACTATTATTAATCAACAAATGCTATTATAATATTAACGATTTTATGACAGATAAATTTTAACATTACCATATTTCTATTGAGCCTGTTACTATTATTACTTTTTATTTTTTTGACATTAATTATAATATAATATTGTCTTTATCTTACTATAACATTTGCATGCTAATTTTAGTAGAACATAATTGAATCTAAAATATTATTTATTATCATCTGTGTAACCTACATTGTGTTCAAGCAAATAAATGATCTTTATCTTTATCTTTATCTTTATCATCTTCAAAGGATCTAAGCGTCTGAAGATCTGAGAGGATGTCTACCGTACTAGGGGATTACAGTCGTGATACTTTTTTTTTTTTTTTTTTCACTTTTACTCTAGTAAAACTAATGTCTTTCAACTCTTATGGCTTGTTGGAGCAGTGGTTCCAAATTAGTTTTGCTCATTAAAGTTTAGTATGTATAGAGGAAGGTCCTAACCCATGTTGAATTAAAAAGTTAGATTGTCTAGAGGAAGGAACAATTTCAAAATGAGATAACATTTTAGAATTACCCCTAATTACCCCCTATTCAGGTTATATGCATGGTACGAGTATCATGTTGAAAATCACTATCACTACATAGTATAAAGCAAAGTCGCTTCCCGCTTCCCGCGTCTGTATGTATGCTTATGCATATCTTTAAAACTACACAACGGATTTTGATGCGGTTTTTTTTAATAGATAGATTGATTCAGGAGGAAGGTTTGTATGTATTAAACCCGTGCGAAGCCGAAGCGGGTCGCTAGTAATACATATATTTTTTTTGGTGGACATTTCACACAGCGCCATCTAGCCCCAAACTAAGCAAAGCTTGTACTATGGGAACCAGATAACTGATAGAATACTTATATACTTTTTTTTTTGTAAATACATACTTATTATACATATTAACACCCAGACACAGAAAAACATCTATGTTTATTACACAAAATATTTGGCCTGGGTGGGGATCGAACCCAAAACCTGCAGAAGGCAGAGTTACTACCAACTGAGCTGTGAGGCAATTTGAATATAGGTCCTTGTATTTATTAATTTCTATGTACCACTTTCGGCTTGCCAATGAAGGCAGCGCACATTTTGGAAATACAAATTTAATTCCCATTGTCCCAACTGAACTTGAACTAGAAACTGAATTTATTATACAAATAATAATAAAAATAAGTCGGGTTTTCCTTCCTGACGCCATAACTCCAGAACGCACGAACCGATTTCCACGGTTTTGCATTCGTTGGAAAGGTCTCGGGCTCCGTGAGGTTTATAGCAAAGAAAAATCAGGAAAAATTTCAAGAGAAAAGCAGGAAAATCGGAACGGGAACGGGAACGGGAACGGGAACGGGAACGGGAACGATAAGGGGACGATAACGGGAACGGGAACTTAACACAGCATTTGTTGATTCTAAAGCGATACACAGTTCGCCGGGTCAGCTTGTTATACATAAAAAATATTTTATAATAATAATAAATATATTTTTTATTAAATAATAAATAAAAAATACCGCCCAATGCGAGTCGAACTGGCGCACGAAGGGTTCCGTACCATTATCTATAAAAAACGGCTAAAAAAAACACGTTTGTTGTATGAGAACCCCACTTAAGTATTTATTTTATTCTGTTTTTAGTATTTGTTGTTATAGCGGCAACAGAAATACATAATCTGTGATAATTTCAACTACAATCTAGCTATCACGTTTCAAGAGATACAGCCCCCTGTGATACAGACGGACAGCGAAGCCTTAGGGTCCCGTTTTTACCCTTTGGATACGGAACCATAAAATATAAATGGGAACACGACTATACTCCCCAAGTAAGGTAGACATACTCTTTGAAGGTGTCTAAAGAGAGTAGTCAGATAACAAACCAAAACCAATTAAGTTACGCAATAGCGAACTCGAACTCACAACAAACAAAGAACTAAAGAGGACAAACCCAATTTTTACGGCCAAATTTTTGTGGTGTTTCCAACATTAAGTTATCGTATCGCGTGCCGTGTTTCATCAGGTAGGGCGATATTTTACATGTAAACAATCTTTATTCACATTTGATGTGACCCCAACACTAAAATCGCGTGAGATGCTTTATTTACGTTACAAAACCGCAAAGATATGTAGCGTTATTCAGCCCTGGGCCCATACCACAAGGTCTAATAATATCAAAACAATGGTGTCGATTATGTTGGCACCGTGCTAATGCTACAATTTACTAAAATAAATATAAACAATTTCGCTCCTATACCTGTTACGTTAGAGTCTAAATTCGAGTAACCTCAGAATGACAGTTTCAAAACGTAGTTTTAAGTCATATAACGGCTTTTTACGTAAATTTAGTTAGCAAGTAATAAGGTGCTGACTAAAGTGAAATTTTGATTTTCTTATTTTTTTTAGCACATCCGAAATATACGACAAAAAAAACGAAATTTCATAAATATTCTAAATTTAATAATTATTTTATTTATATGTTACTCTTATTTAGACTTTAACATAAAAAAATAAGAGCGAAATTGTTTTAATTTTATTTTAGGAAATTTTAGTGACGGTGCCAACAGAATCGACACCAATATCACTCGCGGTACGAAAGTGACAACGTTGACATATGAGCATATACATGAACATATGAGCTCGTATTGCGTTGTCACTTGCGAGTGTGTGATATTGTTTTGATATTACTTTTTAGCTTGTGGTACGGCCCCTGGTTTTTATAACGGGGCTACCGCGAAACTTCATGAAGGGATACCCTGGTCGTATAAATTCTTGAAAACGAAAAACGGAGTACTTAACGGAGAATCTCGACTGTAATGAAGAGTATGCCTACCGTACCTGGGTACGGTAGGCATACTCTCAGATCTCATGGCGCTAAAGATGTCTAAAGGGGGTAGTCAGAGGCACGTCCTAACTCTTTGCAATAGTTAGCATTATATGACAGGTTGCAAGACCATCGCCGCTTATAAGAATACAAACTTAAGCGTGACCTTAGCGGCGATGCGCTTGCAAGCTTACAACCGGTCACGTACTTAATGCTAACTACTGCAAAATGCGGGCATGTGCCAAATATAATATTAGGACGTGCCTCTGACTACCCCCACTAGACATCTTCAAAGGATCTAAGCGTCTGTAGATCTGAGAGGATGTCTTCACCGTACTAGGGGATTACAGTCGTGATCCTATTTATTTTAAACTTAACCGTTTTGATGTTTATACATTTTTAGAACAGAAAAATTCATTGATGCAGGCAGGGATTGGAGCCCACACACCTTCAGATTGAAAGTCAAGGTACCTCCCACTTGGCCAACACTGCTCGAATAAGGAAAACTGGGCAGCTAAGAGAATGATTTATCAGGGCACGCCTAATGTCCATCTATGTCTTCAAGTTCATTTGTTCTTTTGATGTATTATTATGTTTAACTAGTGGAAAACCTCGACTACGTTCACGTGTAGCTATTTTCAAACAGACTTCAACCCACGCACCCTCTTAGGGGATAAATTTCGGGAATTCCTTTCTTACTGCACCCCTACATACAAAAGATCCCACCCTCTAAATTTCTAGTGACGTTATTTTTGAGCCTAACTTTAACCCCCTTTGCATCCTCTCAGGAGCTGAATTTCGGAAATTCCGTTCTTTGTTCACCCCTATTTGCCAAAACGAATACACCCTTCAAAATTCAAGTTTCTAGTTTCTAAATATAAACCTTTGGTGGTTTAATTGAATTGATAAATAAATAAATAAATAAATATTAAACTAAGCTTAGCTTGTAATATGGGAACCAAATTACTGATATAATACTTAGTACTTTTACTATTAGCCGTGTTGGCCGAGTGGGATGTACCTCGACTTTCATTCTGAAGGTCGTTGGTTCGAATCCCGGCGTGCATCAATGGATTTTCTGTTCGAAAATTTATATGCGCATCAAAAACACGTGCTTATAACGGTGAAGGAAAACATCGTGAGGAAACCAGTTAGTGTTCTTATAAGCGTATTTATTTTTATTTTTTAACCAAAGGGGGTTAGGGGCACACTCTTAGGAGTTCGGGAATTCATTTCTAAGTGCACCCCTACACATCAAAAAGAACACACCCTACAAATGTCAAGTTATTAGGACCAGTGGCTTAGGCTAAGCGTTGATAGGTCAGTCAGTCAGTGACGCAAGAGTTTTATATGACCAGAACTTTAGTCCTCCCAACGGAATTAATGTCGCGAAGGAATACTTTTTCTTACCTCTGCCAGTAATTCTCGGGAAATAGAACCGGATTTTCTCTGTAGAAAGAAATTCATGGAATGTTCTGCTCTTGTTTCAGAGCATTCTGATGTCGGATTTGTAGATACGTAATTTTTGCAAAGCTTAGGCTAGTTATCCTTACGTTACATTATTGCGATTTTCTTGATGATCTCATTTTTTTTTGAAAACCAAATATTCCTATTTTACTCGCTGATTATGCAGCTTGTGATAGGTGAAAGAATTTTTAAAATTGGTCCAGTAGTTTTTAAATTAATCTAGGTACCAACGGCACTCGTTACGTTACACGTTTTTAGTTAAAATACCTCCGTCAGAAAACGGCGAGGTTTTCGTGGGTAACCGAGGCTTCTTCGAATGAGGCAAAAGCATGCAGGTATTAAGAAATCCTTACGGTGCTTAAGGCGAGTAATTAATGTGTTTGATGAATGCAGAATCGTTTTTTCTCAATAACCGCAAAACATACAGTTTTGTTTTTTATGACAAAGATAACTTAAGGATATAATCTAGATAAATTACAGACAGAATCACGATTGGTGAAACTTTTCTTTATAGATTTATTTTCCAAAGTTGGCTCTTCAAAAACACTAGTTTCGTTTTTAATCAAAACTATGAATAGTTAAACAGTTAATTTTTAAATAATTCGTTAGATAATCATACTAGCTAAATAAATTACAGACAGTTTCTTTTTAAATTTGATGGTTTTCGAGATAATGCAGTTTTATCACTTTTTCCGTCTTATCCGGGTAGACTCAGCCCACACAAAATGTCAAAAATTTTACTTATCGCCTTAAGTTGAGTTGTTGTTGAGTTGTTGTTGAGTTGGCATTCAGTACTAATAAATATTGGTATGATTTTCATAACATGATAATCATGTTTTTACAAAATAGCCTTGCAGGTCTAATCAAAATGCACCTTAAAAACACTTGTTTACCTAAAGTAATTCCTCGAACTACAAAATGGCACGATTCAACTTAAGCACCGTAAGGATTTCTTAATACCTGCATGCTTTTGCCTCATTCGAAGAAGCCTCTGTTACCCACGAAAACCTCGCCGTTTTCTGACGGAGGTATTTTAACTAAAAACGTGTAACGTAACGAGTGCCGTTGGTACCTCGACTTTGATGTCTGGAGATCTGAGAGGATTTTTAGGGTTCCGTACCCAAAGGGTAAAAACGGAACCCTATTACTAAGACTTCGCTGTCCGTCTGTCTGTCTGTCACAGGGCTGTATCTCATGAACCGTGATAGCTAGACAGTTTAAATTTTCACAGATTATGTATTTCTGTGGCTGCTCTAACAACAAATACTAAAAACAGAATAAAATAAATATTTAAGGGGGCTCCCATAAAACAAACATGATTTTTTTGCCGTTTTTATAGATAATGGTACGGAACCCTTCGTGCGCGAGTCTGACTCGCACTTGGCCGGTTTTTTTTTTGTATTTTTTTGATTTTTTTTATTGTACTGGATTAACTGTCGTGATCGTATTTCATTTAATCTTTTAACTAGCTTTTACCAGCCAGCGTCTTCCGCGTTCATATTAATTCATTACCAAAAATTAATTTTTGAAGACTTTATCGCTAAACATTGAAATTTCTTAAAATCAAAAACAAATTTACGAAAAAAGTATTTATGTCCTAAAACTTTAATCTATTTCTATATGAAGTTTTATCACAATCGGCCCAGCGGTTTGGCCGTGATAACGTCACAGACAGACAAGACAGGCAGACAGACAGATAAAGTTACTGTCACATTTATAATATTAAAGATATAGATTGCTAAAAAACTAAGTATAAGAACGGATATGATAGTTCGTGTTGATATACCTACAGATATATATTTGATATAAGAATACTAACTGGTTTCCTCACGATGTTTTCCTTCACCGTTTGAGCACGTGTTTTTGATGCGCATATAAATATTTCGAACACAAAAATCTATTGAAGCACGCCGGAATTCGAACCCACGACCTTTGAAACGAAAGTTGAGGTACCTAGCTCCCACTCGGCCAACAAGGCTTATCTTATAAGCGGCGATGGGCTTGCAACCTGTCACGTATGGAATGCTAACTAATGCAAAATGTGGGCATGTGCCAAATATAATGTTTGGATGTGCCTCTGACTACCCCCACTAGATAGCTTCAAAGGATCTGAGCGTCTGGAGATCTGAGAGGATGTGCACCTTACTTGGGGATTACAGTACATAACTTCATATGACGGTCCCCGCTACTTAGACACAATACCTTCCCTGGCAGAACCATGTCAGCCTTATGGTAATAGGTATACCTTTATTATAAAGGACGAATCCTTCTAGGGTAGGTACACTTATCCTGGATTCCAATTTCCCTGGCTTATTGGACGACTTTGGGATGTGGAACTAACGTTCGTCCACTGGTTGTTTTCTGGTCACTTGGGCCAGTGACTTGGTTAAGGTGAAGGGGTCCTAAAAATTATGTTTGAAAAACTAAAAAGAAAATCGACGACATTGTTTCGATCAATAAAAAGACAAGAGATGATATTCGTTTTTAGAGTTCCGTACAGGTAAAAACGGGACCCTATTACTAAGACTTCGCTGTCTGTCTGTCCGTCTGTCCTACTGTCTGTCACAAGGCTGTATCTTATGAACCGTGACAGCTAGACGGAACCCGTACCGAACCCGTGTGCGAGTCCGACTCGCACTTGGGTTTAATAAAGGAACTATTAGTCCTACATCAATTTAATTTAAATGGGACCAACTTGGGACTATTCTCTACACAATAGAAAAAAAATCATCGAAATCGGATCACCAAGCAAAAAGATATACATAACATACATAAAAAACAACAAATAAAAAAAATGCAATATCGAATTGAGAACCGTTCAACTAGTAAAATTAAATATTTAGGTGTGCGATTCTGTTGTGTCCACGCTAAACCTAACATTCCTAAAAACGATCGGTCTTATTCCTAAACTTTAATTTTACGCTATGTTAGACTTTAACGTAAAGGAATAAGAGTGATGGTTTTTAGGAATTATAGGTTTCAGAATTGTCACTACCGAATGCCTAAATTACGTTTAGTAAAATAAAAGTCATGTCATGGTTGTAGGTACGTAAGTCAAAAATATCACCATGACATTCCAGCTAAGGTTTTTACAGTCATCAGTAAAATGAATTTTATACCTTTGGGAAATACACCTTCCACAATCTACACATTGCAATCAGAAGTAGTGGACCAACCCAGGTGTCATAGGAATCAAAAACACTTCCATTTTTCGGAAAAAACGGCAGATAAAATTGGAATTTTGACCTCTCAGCTCAGTTGATTGTTAGCTCTGCCTTCTGCGCTGTAGGTCGTGGATTCGACTCCCACTAAAACAAACTTTTGTATGACGATCATAGATTTTGGTTGTATAGGTATGTATTATTGTATAATAAGTATGTATTTACAAATAAAATATATAATATTCTATCAGTTATCTGGTTTTGGCACAAACTATGCTTAGTTTGGCGCTGTATGGCGCTGTGTAAAATATCCATCAATATTGTTTTTTTTATTTATTTTACAACAGAAAAGTTAACTGTAAATAAATAAAAAATGGCTTTATATTTGATATTATGACTTTTGAGGGTGTAATTTTGTTGTCAGAATTATCATGATCATGTGTTTATTTGGATAATTATATTTTTTTTAAACAGGTTTTTTTTTACTACTCTGAATTTGAACCTGCGATATTCCGATTGAAAGTCGAGGTACCTCCCACACTGTCAACACTATAAATAAACAGCAAAATGAAAATTAGTTGCCTCGCCCCCAGCCATAGGCGAAGGCGAAAATGTTTATTTTATCTGTAAGTTTTAATTCTAAATCAAGTGTAGCGTGTGTTGTTTTTTGAATTTGTGCTGAAGCTCTTTAGTTATTTTTTTTATTGTTGTACGTACTTGAGTAGTAGGTACTTTTAATTATTATTCTTGTTTGAGCCTTCACCTTGTTCGATTGGCACCACACTGGAGCTCTACATAGCATTAAGGAAAGGATCATAAAAAAAAAGGTAGACCCCAAGCCGTGTTTGTTGCCTGATTCTTCTAGGCTTGGTCGCGTGGAATCGGCGTAGCTTCACCTAGTTCCTAAGACGTTTCAAAGTGATCCTTGTGATTTTATTGAAATAAATGATTTTTGAATTTGAATTTGATTTGGTTTGCTAATTATGTTAAAAGTATTTACTGTCCCCAAATCACGTCCTAATTTCGTCATAATGTGACAACAATGGTGGCGATTCTGTTGTCCAAGCTTAACCTAAAACTTCGTTAAAAACGATCGATCTTATTCCTTTTACGTTAAGGTTTAAATTAACGTAACATCAAATGACAGTCCTAAAACTTAGGATATTTAGTCATTACTCTATTTTATTTAGTTTATTTAACACATACAAGTGTTATCATAGTCAACACCAATTTACATGTTGATAAAATTTAGCTTGACGTTTCTAAATCAATTACAAAAATCGAAAATTTATTCAAAACTATGCTAAGTTTTAGAACTGTCACTTTGATGTTACGCTTATTTAGGCTTTAACGTAAAGGATAAAAGCGATAGTTTTTTAGAGACTTTAATTCTTAGCGCTTATACGACCGAATCGCCACAACTACATAATATTGTTTAAATTTAGATCGCTGGACACCCGGCTTAAAGGTTCTTAAAGTTAAAGTATACTACATAAACATATATCTTTTTAAAATTTATAAACATTAAACATTACAAATTACAAAAAATATGTTGTAATATCACTATCACTTCACTACATAGTATAAAGCAAAGTCGCTTTCCGCTTCCCGCGTATGTATGTATGTATGTTTGCTTATATCTTTAAAACTGCACAACGGATTTTGATGCGTTTTTTTTTAATAAATAGAGTGATTCAAGAGGAAGGTTTATATATATAATACATGCATAATATAGTAGAGAAACACTGATAATTTTAGAGGTTTCTAATGTGATGTCGTAAATAAACACATTTTTTTGCGCTTACATTGCAAATGCTGGCTGAACCCCACGAGATATATCAAAATAATGTACTACAGTATTGTACACCTTAAAAACGTCTACAAAAAAGTCAACGATGGTATTAGAAATGTCTTACGCACAGCGAAGCGGGCACGGGTCAGCTAGTTTATTTATATAATACATTATTTATATTAAATATATTTATATTATAGTTCAAACTTATTTTCTCCCAGCCTATCTGTGTGTCTGTCTGTGGCATCGTAGCTCCTAAACGAATGGACCGATTTTGATGCGGTTATTTTTGAATGCTGCCGTGATCTACACTGTTTAGCTATAATTACTAAAAACATTGAAGCAACTCCTACTGGTCTGATAAATTTTAAATGTAACTTCAGAGGCCAAAAAAAAATGTAAAAAATGTAAATATAAACATTAGTAAGCTTTTTTGTAGTTTTATGAGATATAGATTGATCCGAGTGGGAGGTACCTCGACTTTCAATCTGAAGGTCGTGGGTTCGAATCCCGGCGTGCATCAATGGATTTTTCTATTCGAAAAATTTATATGCGCATTAAAAACACTCAAAACGGTGAAGGAAAACATCGTGAGGAAACCAGTTAGTATTCTTAAAAGCGGCGATGGGCTTGCAATCTGTCTCGTATGGAATTCTAACTACTGCAAAATGTGGGCATGTGCCAAATATAATATTTGGACGTGCCTCTGACTACCCCCACTATACAACTTCAAAGGAACTAAGCGTCTGAAGATCTTAGAGGATGTCTACCGTACTTAGGGATTACAGTCGTCATCCTATATATAATATAATATATGTAGATTGATAGATAGATGCCAATTTTGGAATACCCGCGAAAGCTTAATACTTAATCCATAAATCCTAGCGATGTCAATTATACCTACAGTCTGCAAGTAAACCTTTGTAGATGGGTTCCGTAAGAACCTTTGTAATGAATTACAAAGGGTCCCGTTGGAAACCCTGAGACGTTTGCCTGGACTTGCCGGAAATAGTATATTATTGCGATATTCTGTATTTTGTTAATTTCTGTAATTTTAAGTTAATATGATTCAAGAACTGAAACTCATTTGTCAAAGTGCCAGTGTGTGCGCAAGAACAAGTACAGTCAAAATCAAAAGTAGATGATTACTTTTTTGTTATCAAAGTTTTGAACTAGTAAAAACCCTCGCAAATCTCGTTTTAAGGGGTTAATGACGATTGCTCCTTTTCGAAACGAAAAAAGAAATACTTCTGAACAAGCCACATCTCCTATTTTTATTAGTATATTACTTCAGGTTCCTACCTAAATTTCTATTAAGCTGAAAACATAATAGCAGAAACTTTTCACGATAAAGATATTGTTTCAAAATGATACGTTTTAGAATTTATGATCGAAATATTTTATATACCTACTATTAAAATCAACTTGTGATTTATTGTTAAAGATAGGTAATATGTAGATCTAGATTTCTATTAGAATTGATTTTTGATAAGTAATTATACATAATTTATATCATTAATTTATTCGAAAAGCTAAGGCGGACCACGCGCCGTCTTGTATTTGTCGTCATTGCAGCGGTCGGTAGGATTATTTATCGAAGTGATTAAAGATGGGTACATCTTTATTCACATATATACATTATAAAATAGGAGATGTGGCTTGTTCACAAGTATTTCTTTTATCGTTTCGAACAAAAACAATCGTCGACTGGGAGCGCCTTATTACTCGGCCGGGGTTCGCTAGAGCTTCGGATTGAAAGTCACAGTACCATAAGCCCAAGGCTGTCTTTAATTGACTGGTGAATAATAATTCAGGCAGACAATGACTTATGACAAAAGGGTAGGATGTGAATCGATCTCCAGGGGTCCCTTCCATGTGAAATATCCTAACCTAAGTGCATAGCTTTGGCTGGCTTGCCAAAACATCATTACATTTTGAATACTAATAAATTTAATTATAGTTTTAAAACTATAAAATACGCATATATAAAGATAGTAGAATAGGATCACGACTGTAATCCCCAAGTACGGTAGACATTCTCTCAGATCTCTAGACGATTAGATCCTTTGAAGATGTCTAGTGGGGGTAGTCAGAGGCACGTCCAAACATTATATTTGGCACATGCCCACATTTTGCAGTAGTTAGCATTCCATACGTGACAGGTTGCTAGCCCATCGCCGCTTATAAGAACATTAACTGGTTTCCTCACGATGTTTTCCTTCGCCGTTTTGAGCACGTGTTTTTGATGCGCATATAATTTTTTCGAACAGAAAAATCCATTGATGCACGCCGGGATTCGAACCCACGACCTTCAGATTGAAAGTCGAGGTACCTCCCACTCGGCCAACACGGCTCTTTTAAAAATAAACTTAAAATACGCACTAAAAATCAATTGAATACGTATAATAAGTTTGGTGTCCGTGCTATTAGACGTCCAGGAGTTACCTCGTGAGGAGCTGGTCCTGGATGCATCATCAGGTTGATTTTCATACAGTTAGTTTGTTACAGGTGAAGTTAATAAAAGCGTGCCCAAAACTAGCGCTCCCAGTGTGATATTTTGTACAAACTTTGACGTCCCAATTCAAACCCTTAAAAGTTGTTTGTCGGGATAAAAAGTGTCCTATATTTAAATCCAGGTCTTTATCTTTCCGTATACTAAATAACATCGAAATCGGTTTTGCCGTTTTGACGTTATTAGAGTTACAAACACACTAACATTCAAACTTTCGTATTCGTAATAGTATGTTTGTCAACTTCTTATTCTTCTACAATAAGGTTGTAAAAATATAGTTCTATAATAACTTAGGGCATTAATATCGAAACTGACTTAACCACTTTTCCGATTGCTTGTACAATGTTACGTACTAGCTGTCCGATGATACCTTAGATATTGTTGCAATTTTTAAGAGTTTTTTTTTATTTAAATAAATTATAGCCTCTATATTACTTGCTGATAACGTAGCTTTTGATAAGTGAAGCAATTTTTAAAATTGATACAGTTGTTTTGCAGTTTATTAATTACAAACTGAAATACAAATGTTAATAGTATTCGTCGATCTGCCGTTGATCGCGGTCGCGTACGATGCTCATGATGATGAGCATCTGTCTCGAAACGTCAGCAATACAAGAAAAAACGTGGTAATTAACCGTATTTCTTATTAAATTAATAACAACCATATAATTTTCATTTTATTATAGTAAAATAAAATAAATAAATAAGATCACGACTGTAATCTCCAAGTACGGTAGACATCCTCTCAGATCTTCACGTGCTTAGATCTCTTGAAGATGTCTAGTGGGGGTAGTCAGTGGCACGTCCAAACATTATATTTGGCACATGCCCACATTTTGCAGTAATTAGCATTCCATACGTGACAGGTTGCAAGCCCATCGCCGGTTATATGAATACTTTATTATAGTAGTGTAGAGATAACATAAAAGCATTCGTATCTAACCTGACTTAACCACTTTTGTTATTGCTTGTACAAAGTTATGTATCTAGTCGTACTTAGAAACAACAGTGCACTTTTAAACTAAACTCTACGCGACTGTACCAGATGTATTTTCATTCACATTAGCAGAGGCAGAGGCAAAGTTAAGACATTAAAGTGAAATAAGGAAGTATGCTTTGAATATAATGTGTACAGTTTCATTGTTGTTTTATTTTTAAACTACGATTGTTTATCAGTAAAACAACTACTATCAGGTAAAAAAAATAGAAATATACGAGACCATAACTATAGATTTTGACACGGGTCTTTATCACGTAATTAACTTATTAAAATCTATAGCTATGTCCACTAATCAGGGTAGTTAGAAAAATAATTAAATAAAAAAATTAAAAATAGGATCACGACTGTAATCCCTAATTGTGTACCTACCTGCATATATTCAAGGCTAAGAGTCCAAGGCTTAGCGTTGGATATATGCAGGTAGGTACATAACTAAGTACGGTACACATTCTCTCAGATCTCTAGACGCTTAGATTCTTTGAAGATGTCTAGTGGGGGTAGTCAGAGGCACGTCCAAACATTATATTTGGCACATGCCCATATTTTGCAGTAGTTAGCATTCCATACGTGACAGGTTGCAAGCCCATCGCCGCTTATAAGAATACTAACTGGTTTCCTCACGATGTTTTCCTTCACTGCTTTGAGCACGTGTTTTTGCGCATATAAATTTTTCGAACAGAAAAATCCATTAATGCATGCCGGGATTCGAACCCACGACCTTTAGATTGAAAGTCAAGGTACCTCCCACTCGTACCTCCCGTCGAGTATTTTTTTATGTGACAAATTAAATAGGAATTAGTACGTACACGGTTTGTTTGCTGTTGTATAATGGCCTCTCCCTAGCCTGAAAGTTTGCTGGTAGAAAAATCAAGGGTTAAGCTCACCTTAGTACATACATGTTCTTTGTTATGTTATAATTATAAATGTTTTTTTTTTCTGTGTACATTATATTAAGATTGATGGTAATCCCCAAGTACGGTAGACATACTCTCAGATCTCAAGGCGCTTAGATCCTTGAAGATGTCTTTAAGGGTAGTCAAAATCAAGGGTTAAGCTCACCTTAGTACATACATGTTCTTTGTTATGTTATAATTATAAATGTTTTTTTTTTTCTGTGTACATTATATTAAGATTGATGGTAATCCCCAAGTACGGTAGACATACTCTCAGATCTCAAGGCGCTTAGATCCTTGAAGATGTCTTTAAGGGTAGTCAGAAGTATATCTAAACAAAAAAACTATTCAGTGTTTTCATAAAAAAAAGGATCACGACTGTAATCACCAAATACGGTAGACATACTCTCAGATCTCAAGGCGCTTAGATCCTTTGAAGTCTAGTGGGGGTAGTCAGAGGCGCGTCCAAACATTACATTTGACACATGCTCACATTTTGCAGTAGTTACCATTCCATACGTGACAGGTTGCAAGCCTATCGCAGCTTACAAGAATTGTTTTCAGTAGTTATGAATAAAGTTTCAGTAATATTAGTAGAACTTTAGTTACCAAAGCATTTACAAAAAGCCATAATTGCTCGATGAACGACTAATTATCTCACTGAAAGGGTGATTATCCACACCAAAATTGGGGTGTTTTAATCCCGTATTGTAGTTTTTCGATGATTATATTATTCCAATTAAGTAAGCCAAGTTTTAACGGGAAAATAATTGTCAGACGCGACTGTACATGCGACCTAGGTAGCGCGATATCATTGAAAATGATAGGCCCCAAGCCGTGTTTGTTGCCTGATTCTTCTAGGCTTGGTCGCGAGGAACAGGTGTTACTTCACCTAGTTCCTAAGACGTTTCAAAGCGATCCTCGTAATTTTATTGCAAAAGGCTGAGGCAGATTTATGGGTTCAATACCTGGTTCTAAAATGTTGACATAGAATGAAAACGATAGTGGTTGTTAATCATTTTAAATATAAATACAGAGAATTACAAGATTTTAGACATTGACAACGTTTCGAAGCAATTCAGATGATTCTCTTCAACATAAGCAACTTCAACACACTGTCATTGCGTCATCGCGTCGTCAATGTGAACAGATATGAACGTGAGGACATTATCTCCAACAAACTACTTTTCAAATTTTCTGTACTCTGTCCAGGTTCTTTGCGGGAAATTTTGGAGAATACTGGAGTGTGTGTATTTTACCTTAGGTTGAACTCTTTGAGAGCAGATTGGTGGAATTAGTTGCTATATATCTTCGTCTGACTACCCCCACTAGACATCTTCAAAGGATCTAAGCGTCTGGTGATCTGAGAGGATGTCTACTTGGGGATTACAGTCGTGATTCTATTTTTTTTTATATCTTCGTCCGTTTAGTATTTTGAACTACTAAAATCTATCCATAGCTAACGATACTCGTTAGCGACTGTGGTTTGGTAATCTCATAATGGTTTGACCCAAAAGTCGCCACAAAAGTCGCGTCCGACACTTTCCACCTCAACTGTTCCATACAAACAGCAGACCACAGCCGCAGTCCGAAATGGTTTAGTGGTTTTTCGTACTGTCAGTCTGTCGTCTGTCGGAATGGAAGTGGGAAACCGCTGGAGCAACTTTTATGAATGCAAAACCAGAATTGGTCCGATTTGATACTAATTTCAGTGGACATTTTACGAGTGTAATACTGCAGTAATTATTTTTCCGTCGATGGGCTTGCAATCTGTCACGTATGGAAAGCTAAGACAGGTTGCAAGCCCATTGCTTATAAGAATACTAACTGGTTTCCTCACGATGTTTTCCTTCACTGTTTTGAGCACGTCTTTTTGGAGTTTACTCCTTAAGAATCGGTTTTTGATATAAGGCGCCCGGTATGAAAAAAATGTGAGTAGTAAAATTTACTGAACGCATGACCTCGTTACGTTTTTGGCGCGCAACTTTCTAATTTGGTGTGAGCAGTGCAGCTAGATCGTGGGTAGTGTGTAGTGTACCCTTACTTTGCCTATACTTTATAATGCTTTCTCTCACTCTTACTGATGGCAATACATCTTATAGTGGGGGTACGCTCTACGCAAGATCTGGTAAACTCCAGTCATGCGCCGGAGCTGACACACACAATTTTTTGATGCGCATATAAATTTTTCGAACAGGAATATCCTTAGATGCACGTCGGAATTCGAACCCACGACCTTCATATTGAAAGTCGTGGTACCTCCCACTCGGAAAACGCGGCTTTTTAAAAGGTATTTTTTTTATAAAATCACAAGGATCACTTTGAAACGTCTTAATTTATGATGAAACTAACTAGTTTTATTATCTGGGGGCACGGTAGTGAAAAACATGCATTATATAAACACGGTATATTTCAAATTCCATTCAATTTGAACCAGTAGTTTTAAAATTATAACTAGTCAAAGTTCCTTATTTTGTCACTCACTCACTCACTCACTCTCTCACTGACTGACCGATCATCATAATTAGCTAACCATTACGTAATAACTTAAGACAGAAGGACCCTTAAAGTAGGGACTGAATAAATTAACCGACTTGGTATTACATGGATCTCACAACTTTTTACGGTAGAAGAACTGAGTTGCGTTGCTAGACTTGGCTCTTTTTACAAGTTATGTTTTTGATGGCATTTAATTGTCCTAAGTGGAACAATTTGAATCGCCCGTATAACACTCGAACTCATATAATGCTTTAAATTTCAAAGAAAAGCACTCTAAAAAGTGCTTCATCATAATTGCATTTAATTAATCAAAACTTGCTTACCAAAGGAATTAAAGTGGCAAATATCGTTGACCAGCATAAAATATAATTAATGGCCGTTTTGAGTATGTGTACTATGCAGTGACCTATATAGTGCTTCTAGGATATGCGCGGCAACTACACGCGGCATTCGTAGGACACAAGTTTGCCGTATGACTAGTAAATGTGCGTATGACGGACGCGCGGCCGTCGTCCAATCAGAGCGAGGTTAGCCGCACCCTGCTGCCACGCTCAAGTGCCGCGCTATGTTTGGTCCTTTACCTACGCGGAGCTGGCTACGCGGCCCAAACACTGAATAAATAAACAGACATGGTATCATGGATGATACAAGGATCTCACAACTTTTTACAGTATAGAAGAACTGAGTTGCGAGACTTGGCTTTTTTTACAAGTTATGATTTTGATGGCATTCTATTATTATATTCCTCGTTATATACAATACTCAATAAGTAATCCTAATAATATTATAAATGCGAAAGTTTGTGAGTGTGTATGTATGTTTGTTCCTCAATCAGGCTTAAACGACAGAACGGATTGAGTTGAAATTTGCTGTAGATGTAGATATAATGCCCAAATAAATAATAGACAACTTTAAAAAATTAAAAACATCCCCAAAACGATAAAAAAAGCGTTAGGGATGATTTATGTATAGATGGCGCTGCTGTGCAATAAATCTGACATCACAGGCTAAAAACATTCACAGTCTTTTCTATTCGATTATTGAAATTTGACAGGACAACGTCTGTCACGGGTCGGCTAGTATACAATAAGTCTCTTACACTCGTCTTAACCTAAATACTAGTAAAAATAAAACCAAGAAGATCAAACCGGAAAGTCGTATATTTTGATTTATAAAAACGATAATAATTTATCTCGAAATAGACGCATAAATCTCTGAAGATATTAAATTGCTCGTGAGTAATGTCTGCCCTCACATGGCCACATGCATTAGCTTTTTGTGATTGTCATCCTATAGAAATATGACATTTATTGTCCTACATTTCTTAGGAGTGACACACTTTGCATCGAATATCTAGGTAGGTGTTTTAATGTATCAGTGGAGGTAGTCAGAGGCACTTCCAAACATTATATTTGGCACATGCCCTCATTTTGCAGTAGATAGCATTCTATACGCGACAGGTTGCAATCCCATCGCCGCTTATAAGAATACTAACTGGTTTCCTCACGATGTTTTCCTCACCGTTTGAGTACGTGTTTTTTGATGCGCATATCAATTTTTCTAACATAAAAAGCCATTGATGCACGCCGGGATTCGAACCCACGACCTTCAGATTGTAAGTCGAGGTACCTCCCACTCGGCCAACACGGCTTCTTCATAGAAATTTAGACTATACTAGTTGAAACCCTCGTGACTTCTTTCACGTAAAGTGGTCCGTGAATCTAGGAATTCCTTTTAGTGCACCCCTACAGAACAAAACGGGGACCTGTTCTTTGTGGCTATGCGTTTATTGTTAGACTAGCTGACCCGTGCCCGCTTCGCTGTGGAACAGACAGTTTCACATCTGGTATTCCAATCTTCAAAATAAATTATAGCCTATATGTTGCCGAGGAATAATAGCTACATAAAAAAAAAGTTTCACCAAAATCCGTTTAGTAGTTTTTGCGTGAAAGCCGGACAACAGACAGAAAAAAACTTCAAAATGTTTTATTTTGGCTTGTGTTACTTGTATAAAGGCCCCTAGGAGTATTTTTTTTAGTTTTTGGAACGAAGTTCCTTATCGCGCGTTGTGAAAGGGGGCTAGACGGAAAAAATTCTTACGAAAAGTTGTCACGAAAAGTTGTCACGAAAAGTTGTCACGACACTTTTTTGCTATAGTATATCTATTAATATATATATCTATTAATTGTGTCGAGGTCGAGGTCGAGGTGGAAGTGGAGGTCGAGATGGAGGTGGAGGTCGAGGTCGAGGTCGAGGTCGAGGTCGAGGTCGAGGTCGAGGTCGAGGTCGAGGTCGAGGTCGAGGTCGAGGTCGAGGTCAGGTCGAGGTCGAGGTCGAGGTCGAGGTCGAGGTCGAAGTCGAAGTCGAAGTCGAAGTCGAAGTCGAAGTCGAAGTCGAAGTCGAAGTCGAAGTCGAAGTCGAAGTCGAAGTCAAAGTTGATTCCCCTTCCCTTGTCCCACGTTATTTTGTGAGAACTTCGTTCCATCCGGGTGTCCCTTGACACCTCTCAAGTTTTTTATTCAATGTACAGAATTGAACTCTTTTACAGTTTTATTATATAGATCAGTCAGTCAGTAACGCAAGAGTTTTATATATATATATATAGATAAGAGCATCGGCCCGCATTCCTTTACATAATGCGTCAAAGCATAATAAATTAATTATTAATATCAAACCAGCACCTTATTGTTGAAGATAATGAATGAATGAAAATGCTTAACAATCTAAGTAAAACAAAGACATAAACTTAAACTAGAACAAAACTGAACTTCGGGAGGTCCTATCGCTAAAAAGCGATGTTATTATAAGGATGCTGAAAGAAAATAGTATTTTCATAGAGCAATTTAATATCTTCAGAGATTTGTGCGTCTATTTCTCTATTTTTTTCAAAATAAATATGGCCTATTTTTTTCAATATAAAGAGAAATATTTATTCTAGTAGTTTTTTTAGTTTATTCTAGACAGTTGAAATTATTATAAATGATGTATTTCTGTTCCCACTATAACAACAAATAAAAACAGAATAAAATAAATATTTAAGTGGGACAACAAACGTGATTTTTTTTGCCGTTTTTTAGGTAATGGTTCAGAACCCTTAGTGCGAGAGTCCGACTCGCACTTGGCCGGTTTATTTTTATTTTTATAACATTCGTGTAGATGTAGATATAACAAAATTTACTGGCCTCACAGCTCAGTTGGTAGTAGCTCTGCCTTCTGCGCTGTAGGTTGTGGGTTCGATCCCCACCAAGGGCAAATATTTGTGTGATGAACATAGATGTTTATTCTGTGTCTGGGTGTTATTATGTATATTAAGTATGTACACCAAACACGTATATAAGTATTCTATCAGTTATCTAGTTCCCATAGCACAAGCTTTGCTTAGTTTTGGGCTAGATGGCGCTGTGTGAAATGTCCACCAATATTTATTTATTTATTTAAAGGGTTAAAAAGTACCTACTCTCAAAAGAATGACCAATTTGGCAAAAACAAAATCCAACTTTAATTCGTTTGTAAAAAGTTCCGGGAAAAAAAGTTCCGGAAAAAGTCCTTTTAGAAAGCTTTTAAGCAATCTCGCCAAAGCTTTTAGCTCTGATTGACGCTATTACAACCTGTAACCCTATCAGTTTTGAGCCAGCCGATTCTTATCGGCTTTTAAAAAGACGTCTTTCAATCCGAAAGTCGTGGGTATGAATCCCAGCCGTGCAACAATCGATTTTTCTGTTCGAAAAATTTATATGTGCATTCAACAAAAGGAATACATGACGTGGAAACCAGTAAGAAGCAGCGACGGGCTTGCAACCTGTCACGTGTGGAATGCTAACTACTGCAAAACGTGGGTATGTGTCAAATATAATGTTAGGACGTGTCTCTGACTACCCCAACTAGACATTCAAAGGATCTAAGCGCCTGAAGATCTGAGAGGATGTCTACCGTACTTGGGGAGGGGATTACAGTCGTGATCCTATTGCCAAAATGTTGTAAATTCCACCTGAAATACTTCAAAACTTCCAACAGTTCCTTGAATATTCTAAATAAGATTTAATGTTTCAACATGGTTATGTTTTTCGAACATTGTAAGCCCATTTACAATGATCTTGTTACGTAGACGATTGGGAAGAGCTGGTGAAAATTTGTTATTTACACTACTATGTGTTGTTTATGTATTTAATAATTCTAATATATAAAATTTCCATGTCACAATGTTAGTTACCGTACTCCTCCGAAACGGTTTGACCGATTCTCATGAAATTTTGTGAGCATATTGAGTAGGTCTGAGAATCGACCAACATCTATTTTTCATACCCCTAAGTGATAAGGGTGGCGTAAAGATCGGGAAAAACGGAAAGTGCTTTTTTCTGTGGGATTATTGACATTTGACAGGACAACGTCTGTCGGGACAGCTAGTGATTATATGAAATTTTGTATTAATTTAGTTTACCTACAAATATTGTATGCGTGACGCACTGATGTTGCCTGTACTTTAACTGTATCTGTATTATTATCTGTTAGTATCTGTTATATATGGATATATCGCATTAAATATTTTGAGTGAGTTTACTATAATAATGAAGTAAAATTCCCATTTTTTTATTTTTCTTTTATTATATAAAGTAGAAACTATTGGAACAATCATTTTGGGGATGTTTTTCGTATTTTAAAGTAGTCTATGTTTTATTCGGCATTATATCTACATCTACAGCAAGTTTTATCGTAATCCGTTTTGTCGTTTAGAAACATACAAACATACAAACAAAATCACAAACTTTCGGATCCTAATCTATCTATAATATTATAAATGCGAAAATTTGTGATACGGCTGCTATGTTTGTTCCCTAATCACTACATAGTATAAAGCAGTCGCTTTCCGCTTCCCGCGTATGTATGTATGTATGTATGTTTGCTTATATCTTTAAAACAACACAACGGATTTTGATGCGGTTTTTTTTAATAGATAGAGTGATTTAGGAGGAAGGTTTATATGTATAATACATGCATAATATAGTAGAGAAACACTGATAATTTTAGAGGTTTCTAATGTGATGTCGTAAATAAACACATTTTTTTGCGCTTACATTGCAAATGCTGGCTGAACCCCACGAGATATATCAAAATAATGTACTACAGTATTGTACACCTTAAAAACGTCTACAAAAAAGTCCACGATGGTATTAGAAATGTCTTACGTACAGCGTAGTCAAAAATAAACGACAAAACGGATTAAGTTGAAATTTGCTGTAGATGTAGATATAATACCCGAATAAAACATAGACTACTTTAAAATATGAAAAACATCCCCAAAATTATACAAAAACGCAAAAGGGAGGATTTTGGTATAGATGGCGCTGGTGTGCAAAGATCTGACATCACAGACTAAATATATTCAGTCTTTTCTATTCGATTATTGAAATTTGACAGGACAACGTCTGTCACGGGTCTGCTAGTTTACAATTTTATTAAGATTAGGATTAGGATTGTTATTTATTATTATGTTTTGAATTCTCACAGGTTAGAAATTGTTTATTTGAAACAAAAGTAATACAAATTTTGAGTAACTTAACTACTGAATAGATAACAAAAAATCACCAGTTAAGCAACCTATATCAAAAGATTTTGTGAACACATAAATAAATTACACCTTAAAATTTGTGTTTTTAAAGTGAACAAGTTATTGTCATTATACGCTACATAAGAATCTGCCTGAGGAAATCCGAGATCGATCCTAAAGAAGCCGGAACTTATAATACTAGCTAGCGCCTGCGGCTTGTTTTGTGCCTCTGACAAACCCCATTAGACATCTGAGCGCCTGGAGATCTGAGAGAATGTCTACCGTACTTGGGGATAACAGTCGTGATCTTATTTATTTATTGTATCTGAATAAAAAATAGACTAAATACTACTTCAGATCACAAATCTCCTCTGTTTTAAGTTTCATCAAAATCTGTTTAAGACGAGAAACAAATGTTTTAGATGAATGCAGAATTGTTTTTTCTCAATAACCGCAAAACATACAGTTTTGTTTTTTATGACAAAGATAACTTAAGGATATAATCTAGATAAATTATAGACAGAAACACGATTGGTGAAACTTTTCTCGATAGATTTATTTTACAAAGTTGACTCTTCAAAAATACTAATTTCGTTTTAAAAAAAAACTATGACTGGCGAAGTGTTGGTAATAGGGTCCCGTTTTTACCCTCTGGGTACGGAACCCTAAAACCACGTCAAAATAGGTCGACGCAAATAAACTAGTTTTCAGCATAGCGTTATACGTACACGAGGTTAAATTATATTCTAACAACCTTCTAAATTATTCATTAGGCGATTTGAGTAAATGTATTTTCTGATATTTAAACGCAAAATAATGCTAATCAATTTAAAATATGAAACCGAAAATACTGGCCTCACAGTCAGTTGGTAGTAACTCTGCCTTCTACGCTGTAGGTTTTGGGTTCGATTCCCACCCATTTGTGTGATGAACATAGATGTTTGTTCTCTGAGTGACAAATATTTTTGCTGTGGGTTTGGGGGCGTGAAACGGTAGTAGTACATATACTTAAGTTAAAAGCAAAACTATCACAGATAAGTAGGCTATATCCGTCTCATTAATAAACGTAGACTAGCGCAGGATTAAATTTAGTCCAACGCTTACGTTTGGACTAGTCGAATTCAATATTAATAAACGAGGATTAGAAATGGAGTTGCTTACATTAAGCTGGTATTAACAAGTCTTGGTGTAACCTCAGATGATCTTTGGATAAGTAAATTTTTATTAATAGCACCGTATAAGTTTACGAGTAATATATGTTATAGTCGACTAACTTATAAAATGTACTTGAAGAAGAAATAATGTTTTTTTCAGTACAAATACCATTGAAAATTACTTAATATAACGTTGTCAGCTGCGTAAACTACGAAATCGTACACTGCGCGTGACCCGACACGCACTTGGCCGGTTTATCAATATAAAACGTTTATTTGAAAATTAAAATGTTGTTAAAGTGCCCACAACAAGGGCTCTTGTCCTATATACTTTATTTTGACTGTAAAGTTAATTTCAAAAAACGTTTCGCCATTAACGACAACAACGTAAATGCAGTCCAAGATATTGTTGTTGCACGCCATCATGCCCGTCTTTATACAAACAACTTAAGGTGATGTTTGAAATTTTTGTATGGGCTAAGTCTACACGAATAAGACGGAAAAAGTAATAAAACCGCATTATCTTGAAAACCATCAAACTTAAAAAGAAACTGTCTTTCATTTATGTAGCTAGTGTGATTATCTAACGAATTATATAAAAATGAACTGTTTATCTATTCATAATTTTAAGTAAAAACGAAATTAGTGTTTTGGAAGAGCCAACTTTGAAAAATAAATCTATCGAGAAAAGTTTCACCAATCGTGTTTCTGTCTATAATTTATCTAGATTATATCCCTACGTGATCTTTGTCATAAAAACAAAACTGTATGTTTTGCGGTTATTGAGAAAAACTATTCATAAAAAAAAAAGATTCCTCGTCTTAATGGCAAGTCTAAATGGTCATAAAAAACTTTTAAAATATATTTAGCTGAATATTACTGCACTGCGCTATGCTATGCGAAGTAGCTCGTAAAAAAATAAAACCGACTAAATGCGAGTCGGACTCGTGCACGAAGGGTTCCGTACCATTATCTATAAAAACGGCAAAAAACACGTTTGTTGTATCGGAGCCCAGCTTCAATATTTATTTTATTCTGTTTTTAGTATTTGTTGTTGTAGCAGCAACAGAAATACATCATTTGTGAAAATTTCAACTATCTAGCTATCACGGTTCATGAGATACAGCCCTGTGACAGACAGACGGACAGACGAATAGGGTCCCGTTTTTATCCTTTGGGTACGGAATCCTAAAAGTAAGCTGTTAGTTTTCTAGGTAATTAGCTTCAACGGCTTATGTTCCTTATCTATATAACTCTTGTATTACTGACTGACTGATCTATAGCCGTGTTGGCCGAGTGGGAGGTACCTTGACTTTCATTTCAAAGGTCGTTCGTCGAATCCCGGCGTGCATCAATGGATTTTTCTGTTCGAAAAATTTATTATGCGTCAAAAACACGTGCTCAAAACGGCGAAGAAAAACATCGTGAGGAAACCAGTTAGTATTCTTATAAGCGGCGATGGGCTTGCAACCTGTCACGTATGGAATGCTAACTACTGCAAAATGTAGGCATGTGCCAAATATAATGTTTGGACGAGCATACTACCACTAGACCTCTTCAAAGGATCTAAGCGTCTGGAGATCTGAGAGAATGTCTACCGTACTTGGGGATTACAGTCGTAACCCTATTTATTTATTTTATTTTATTATTATTTGATCTATCAACTCACAGCCTAAACCACATCTTAGAAACTCGAAATTTGGGGTGTAACGGGGTGCTCTATGGATGGATTTCTCTAAATTCAACCCCTAAAAGGGTGAAGCAGGGTTAAAATAACTTTATGTGAAGTCGCGAGAGTCTCCACTAGTAATTCTAAGTGTTTGTGAAAGTTTACGAGTGAGTGAGTGGGTGTGTGTGTGTGTGTGTGTGTGTGTGTGTGCGTGTGTGTGCGTATGTGTGTGTGTGTTTGTTACTATTTCACACAAAAACTACAGAACGGATTAAAATGAAACTTTACAGTAATATAGCTTATACATCAGAATAACACATAGGCTATTTTTTTATCCAGGTACCACCCGTGCGAAGCCGGGGCGAGCAGCTAGTAATCTAATAAAGCTAATATCATAATTTTTAAATATCTATCTAGTCAGCTAAAGCTAAATTTATGAATGTATTTTTCAGTCTTAAAAGCGCAGTTAATGTTTAAGAAGGATAACTTCTTTAGCCTTTATTCTAAAAAAAGGCAAGTGCGAGTCGGACTCACGCACGAAGAATTCTGTACGATTATCTATAATAAACGGCAATATGGGAGCTGTTGCAAATTCAAACCTTCGCGCGCTCATTAGTTTAAGTTAGTTTTAACCGTACCGTTAGCGTAACTAGTTTTTATGAGAACCCCTTCCATGTTAACTTTATCTTGGAGTAAACGTGTCCGTCGAAATTATTGAATTTTATTTACCAAAGTTATACCTAGTCCCCTACATGGTCCTGGATCTACGCCGGATAATCATACCAGTCAATTTATTCTTAAAAGAAGAAGAATTAATCACAGTACGAAGCCGTGGAGCGCAAATAAATGCATCGGGATTGCGCATCACAGAGTGGTCGAGAGTTCAAAGTCCAACAGCGTCCATTAGTGCAAAAGTGTGGAAAAGTGAATTTAATTGTGAACCCAACACTCTAATCAGGTATAATTAGGTATAATTCGACGTTACAACAATTCCAGGTCGAACGTGCTGGTCTCCCAGAATGGCCGATGAAAAAGAGTGCATTAAAAAACGCGGCAGTATCAAAGGTCGAATTACTGCTTTCGCGAATTATCTTTTGACGTTGGATGCATCTTCGCTGAAAGATTCGGAAGCCAGGGAGTTACAATTGCGTGTCGGTAAGATTGAAACTTTATATGACCAATACGATGAGGTACAGTTAAAAATCGAGATAAGTAGTGACAACAGTGATCTGCAGGCAAGTGAAAGAACTGATTTTGAAAGACCTTATTATAGGTTACTTGCCGACGCGCAGGGAATGTTAGATACCTACAGAAAGGAACAAGATAAAATAGAAAGTGCATCAAGTTCTCGTTCCAATCATAAGCTTGTTAAGTTGCCTACGATTCAGTTGCCAAAATTTGGAGGTTCATACGAAAAGTGGTTAGAGTTCCACGACACATTCTCAAGTTTAATTGATAACAACGATCAGATAGACGAAATTAACAAATTCCATTACTTGAGGGCGTCGTTGGAAGGTTCAGCTGCTGTAGTGATTCAATCCATTGAGTTTTCGGCAAATAACTATTCGGTAGCGTGGAAGCTTCTATGCGAGCGGTTTGACAACAAACGTTTGTTGATACAAAATCATGTTTCAGCCTTATTCAACATCGAACCGGTCACAAAGGAGTCGTCCGCTATTCTCAAACGTGTTATAGATCAATTAAATAAAAATTTACGTGCATTAGAGTCTTTAGGAGAACCGATTGAACACTGGGACACTCTTTTGATTTACATCGTCACCCAGAAGTTAGATGCGAAAACATACCGTGAGTGGGAGGAACATAAAGGTACCTTATCGAAAGATAAGCCCATTAGTCTTACTGCCTTTCTCGATTTTATGCGTAATCGCGCAGATTTAATTGAGACGATTGAATTGTCACAAAATAATGTGACAAGTGGTAAAAATGTGACGAAAATAAAAGCAATGGTTTCTTATCAGAATGATCATAAAAATAATTCGACTTCATCGTCAACGAAACCTTGCCCTAACTGTAATGATGATCATTATTTATATAACTGTCCGAAGTTTCTTGCATTAAGTAGTGACGCACGTTACAAGTTGGTACCGTCTTATAAGATTTGTTTTAATTGCTTTCGTAGTGGACACTACGCCAATTTATGTAGAAAGCCGGGTTGTAAAGTGTGTAAGCGTAAACACCATTCTCTTATTCACATCAATGAGTTTAGTGCAACAAAACAGCTGTCGCCGTCTATGCCTACAGTTACTCCAGCTGATTGCGATAATAACAACTCGAGGCCTACTACGACGAATTCCGAGAATTCGAGCCTTGCACTTACGAGTAGCATCACTACTACATGCAAAGATATAGGTCAGTGTGATGTTTTATTATCTACCGCATTAGTAAAATTATACGATTGCAATAATCGAGAGGTCATTGCTCGTGCGATTCTGGATAGTGGTAGTACATCGTGTCTTATGACCGATAGATTGCATAAACAATTAAAATTGCCAGCTGATCGCACAAATAGAATTGTCGTAGGTATAAATAATAAAACATCGCATATCAATGAAATGTGTCGCTTACCTATCAAATCGTTATGTGAAACCTTTTCAACTTACATAAGTTGTTTTATTCTGCCGTCGATTACTGATAACGTTCCTGGGTGTCAGGTTAATATAATGAATTTAAACATTCCATCAGATATTTGTTTAGCGGACCCTCAGTTTTATTCGCCCTCCGCTGTTGATTTAATCATCGGCGCTGATGTTTTTTGGGACATATTAGGTTCGCAAAACATTAAATTAGGAAACGGAAAGCCGATACTGTATGAGACTAGACTAGGTTGGATCGTCTCTGGTCCTGTTAACCGCGACTGCGTATCTACTTTGCCAATGATAAAATGTAATTTTACTCAAGTCGATCCCATGTCTTCCCACTGTTCTGATGATGACATTCAAAACCAATTAATGCGTTTTTGGCAGCTT
The DNA here is from genome assembly GCA_912999785.1 of Hydriomena furcata. Classification (NCBI taxonomy): domain Eukaryota; kingdom Metazoa; phylum Arthropoda; class Insecta; order Lepidoptera; family Geometridae; genus Hydriomena; species Hydriomena furcata. Next base: position 3,568,670 of record OU538848.1, read on the forward strand.
GAACAAGTTAGCCCTCAGTCATCTCATTATTTTCCAGAGGAGAAGCAATGTGAGGAACACTTTATGAAAAACACAACTCGCCTCACAGACGGACGGTTCTGTGTTAGGATCCCATTAAAACAAACACCGAGCGTGTTAGGTGATTCTTATCAGCGAGCTAAACATTGTTTGCTCTCTTTAGAGCGTAGGTTAAAAACTAATGATTCATTTAGTAAAATGTATAATGATTTCATGTCCGAATACGAATCATTGGATCACATGACAGAGTGCAAACCGATTACTTCGGTGCCTCATTATTTCATCCCACATCATGGTGTCCTTCGTGAGAGTAGTACGACGACCAAACTACGGGTCGTATTTAATGCAAGTAGTCCTACTACCTCGGGAGTTTCATTTAATCAGATTCAGATGATTGGGCCTACAGTACAAGATGACCTTCTGTCGATACTTTTAAGATTTAGGCAGCATAAATATGTTATAGTTGCAGACTGTGAGAAAATGTATAGATGTATAGCAGTACATCCTGCCGATAGGCTACTGCAACAAATTATTTGGCGTGATCAAAATCAACCCGATTCTACCATAAAATGTTATTTATTGAATCGGGTGAGTTATGGCACGGCTAGTGCGCCTTATCTTGCTACTAGGTGTCTGAAACAAATAGGCTTAGACTGTAAGGACCCTAAAATATCTGAAATTATAATTCATGACTTTTACGTTGATGATTTTCTAAGTGGTGGGGATGAGTTAAGTAAAGTTTTGCATATTCGTAAGCAGGTGACCGCCGAGTTAGCCTCAGCTTGCATGCCTCTTAGGAAATGGAGGTCTAATGAACCTCAGTTGTTGCCAAATACCGATCAGTCATCTCCGGAACTAAACATCGGAGATACTGAAACGAGTAAGACGCTTGGCCTCGGGTGGCATTCAGTGTTTGACCACTTTTATTTCTCCATCAGTCCAACCATAGTCAAAGGAAGCACAAAGCGTGATATTCTATCAGTCATTGCTCAGATTTTTGACCCCTTGGGGCTTCTATCACCTTGTGTCATCCTTATGAAAATTCTATTACAGAAACTGTGGCTGCAGCGACTGTCTTGGGATGAGGAGTTGCCACCTAATATGAACCAGGTCTGGGTAGAAATTGTTGACAGCTTACCAGGTCTAAATAGCCTGCGCATACCACGACGTGTCATCTGTGACGAATATTCCACGCTAGAATTGCACATTTTTACAGATGCTTCCGAGCGTGCGTACGGCGCTTGCATTTATGTTCGTAGTATTGACGATAAAGGTGAGGTCTCCGTCCACTTATTAATCGCAAAAAGCCGAGTCGCTCCTATTAAGCCTACGACGATACCACGTCTCGAGCTCTGTGGTGCTTTGATTGGTGCTCGTTTGTATGAAAAGGCTATTAATGCGCTACGAGCGACAATTAAGAATGTTGTTTTTTGGACGGACTCCATGATTGTCCTAGGTTGGCTTAAAATGATACCTACTAAGTTACAGCCATTTGTACGTAATCGTATAGCTGATATTTTAGAAACAACTGGCAGCTGCACTTGGAGACATGTCCCGACTGACGAGAACCCTGCGGATATAATATCGCGCGGTGTTAGTGTTAGTTCTCTTCAGTCTCATACACTATGGTGGCATGGACCAGAATATTTAAAACGCGATCCGTCGCACTGGCCTGCAACTCCAAGTACGGTAGCCAAGTTGCCTGAAACTCGTAATGAAGTTTCATTATATTCAAGTAATTCCGCTTCACGTGAACTTATTGATTTCAGTCGCTTTTCAAATATGTCTAGGCTTCAGCGAACCGTCGCCTATGTGTTAAGGTTTGTTAATAATTTAAAGAAACGGACTAAATGTGAACTTAAATATTTAAATACTGACGAGTTAGATAAAGCTTTAGTTGTCATACTAAAAGAATCGCAAATACAATCGTTCACTGAATATGATTTATTAATTAAAAAACAAAATTTTCCTAGTAAAAGCTCACTGATTAAATTTAATGTTTATTTAGACAAAAATAATTTAATTCGCGTAGGAGGTCGATTAGATAATTCTAGTTTTTCTTTCGAAAAGAAGCACCCTATTATGTTACAGTCCACACATCATGTCACGAAGTTATTATTCGAGTTTGAACACAAAAAATTAATGCATGCTGGCCCTCAACTTTTGTTGGCCACAATTAGAGAAACTTATTGGCCAATTGGTGGTCGCAATTTAGCGAAGAAATGTTTTCGTCAATGCGTGCGTTGCAGTCGTATGAAGGGTAAAACGTATAACCCGCTCATGGGTAACTTACCACAGCAGCGACTTGAACCAGGTGGATATCCATTTCAAAGTGTCGGCGTGGACTACGCGGGCCCTGTTGCCGTCGCTAGTCGTACCGGCCGCGGTTGTAGGCTTATAAAATCTTACATAGCCATTTTTGTATGTTTCACAACCAAAGCGATACACTTGGAGTTAGTAGGAGACTTAACAAGCAATAACTACTTATTAGCATTACGCAGATTCATCTCTCGCAGGGGAAAACCTTCCCATATATTTTCAGATAACGGTACCTCATTTGTTGGCGCGTATAACGATATTTCGAAATTTTTGAAGAGTAATAGTGTCTCCCTGGCTGCCGAGACAGCACAGGATAGCATCCAATTTCATTTTATTCCCGCGTACAGCCCCAATTTTGGAGGTCTCTGGGAGGCTGGTGTCAAGTCGACAAAATATCATTTAAATCGAGTGTTGGGAAATTGTAATTTAACGTTCGAGGAGCTTACTACTACGTTGGTGCAAATCGAGGCGATACTTAACTCTCGGCCACTCTCTCCGTTGTCGTCGGACCCAGAAGACTTGACGCCTCTCACACCCGGTCATTTTCTTATTGGCCGCCCTCTCACTGCTCTGCCAGAAAGGGACTACCAAGACTACCCAGTCAACAGACTGACACGCTTCCAACGCATCGCGCAAATTCGTCAGCATTTTTGGACACGGTGGAGTAAGGAATACATAGCGGAACTTCAACAAAGAGTCTTATGGCGATCCTGCAAGTATTCTTTGAAAATTGATACTCTCGTCCTGCTGAAGGAAGATGGCGTTCCTCCACTTAAATGGAAGCTTGGACGTGTCGTAGCTGTGCATCCTGGCCCTAGTGATGGCATATGTCGTGTAGCTGACATACAATTGGCTACTGGCGTCGTGCGGCGAAGCTTCAGCAAGATTGCTCCGTTGCTGCCTGAAGAGGATGTCTCCCGTTGAAAGACGAGCTTCCAACGCGCGGGGGCATGTTGCAAATTCAAACCTTCGCGCGCTCATTAGTTTAAGTTAGTTTTAACCGTACCGTTAGCGTAACTAGTTTTTATGAGAACCCCTTCCATGTTAACTTTATCTTGGAGTAAACGTGTCCGTCGAAATTATTGAATTTTATTTACCAAAGTTATACCTAGTCCCCTACAGGAGCCCCCCCTTAAATATTTATTTTATTCTGTTTTTAGTATTTGTTGTTATATAGAAATACATAATCTGTGAAAATTTCAACTGTCTAGCTATCACGGTTCATGAGATACAGCCTGGTGACAGATAGACAGACAGACGGACAGCGGAGTTTTAGTAATAGGGTTCCGTTGTTACTCTTTGGGTACGGAACCTAAAATTAGGCAAATGACTATAATTCCTAAGCATGGTAGACATCTCACAGCTCAGATTTGTCGGGATCTCTCAGGGGGTGTAGTCAGAGACACGTCAATATATTATATTTGGCACATGCCTATTTTCTGTTATCTACTGCATAGTTAGATTCCTAATGGAATCTGTTTTTTTTTTTTGTATATATTCGGAAGGTATGAGAATAGGTCGCAGAGTATTATTTATACCCCTAATTAATAGAAAAAGATAAAGTGCTTTTTTCTATGCGATTATTGAAATTTGACAGGACAAAGTCTATCACGGGTCGGCTAATATCCTAATAATATTATAAATGCGAAAGTTTGTGATAAGGCTGCTATGTTTGTTCCCTAATCAAAAATAAACGACAAAACGGATTAAGATGAAATTTGCTGTATTATGTAGATAAAAAATCAGAATAAATAACAGGGAAACTTATATTCCGAAAAACAACTCCTAAATGATAAAAAAAATGCAAAAAGATGATCACAGACTAAAAACATTTAGTCGACATAGCAACGCAGTTTTGACTAATGAATGATACGCATTCTACCAAAATTCGTAATGTATTTTATCAGTACAAGGTTTGTGGGGAAAAAATTGGAAGTTGCCTGAAATTGCTTTTTCATATGCGATTTTTAATAAATTGACAGGACAACGTCTGTCACGGCTAGTAACCTATTATTAGAAATCAGGATGGAAATAGGTTTTTTGACAAAACAAAAATAATCATAATCGAGCGAAAATAATTTAAGAGACGTCCGTCACGTTCGAAAGCCAAGAAATAAGTGAATCCGAGCGCCGCTCGAAGCTCCTTTTTATACTGCCGTACTCGACCCAGGCTCGCTGATAAGATGATTTGGTAAGACTATATTAATAAAACTCACATGACTCCTCAATAAGTATCTCCTGTCGGCTCTCCGAGCACTGCAGCAGTGAGAGCAGGACGCACGATAGCACGCGCGAGCGAGACAGCCACATCGTTACCGACTATCAATAACTAAACGATAACTGGTCGCGCGCATCACTAGCACTTCACATTTGGGTTTCTGGAACAAAGGAAATAACTTATTAAAAAAAATTAAAAAATAAATAGGATCACGACTGTAATCCCCAAGTACGGTAGACATCCTCTCAGATCTCCAGACGCTTAGATCCTTTGAAGATGTCTTGTGGGGGTAGTCAGAGGCACGTCCAAACATTATATTTGGAACATGCCCACATTTTGCAGTAGTTAGCATTCCATACGTGACAGGTTGCAAGCCCATCGCCGCTTATAAGAATACTAACTGGTTTCCTCAGGATGTTTTCCTTCACCGTTTTAAGCACGTGTTTTTGATGCGCATATAAATTGCAAAAAATTTTGCTTTCCTTGTGTGCGCTACAAAAACTATTGAACAGGAATTGTAACGGGTACGGGAATGGGAACGGGATCAGAAACGGGAACGGGAACGGGAACGCGAACGGGAACGGGAACGGGAACGGGAACGGGAACGGGAACGGGAACGGGAACGGGAACGGGAACGGGAACGGGAACGGGAACGGGAACGGGAACGGGAACGGGAACGGGAACGGGAACGGGAACGGGAACGGGAACGGGAACGGGAACGGGAACGGGAACGGGAACGGGAACGGGAACGGGAACGGGAACGGGAACGGGAACGGGAACGGGAACGGGAACGGGAACGGGAACGGGAACGGGAACGGGAACGGGAACGGGAACGGGAACGGGAACGGGAACGGGAACGGGAACGGGAACGGAAACGGGAACGGGAACGGGAACGGGAACGGGAACGGGAACGGGAACGGGAACGGAAGACAACATTTGTTAATTCTAAAGCGATACGAAGTTCGCGGGGTCAGCTTGTAGCTTATATATCAGAATAACACATAGGCTACTTTATATCTAGGTGCGAAGCTGGGGCAAGCAGCTAGTAATATAATGGCGAAAGTTTGTGAGGATATTTGTATGAAAGTCAATCAGGCCTAAACGACGAAACGGATTAATATACAGAGCGATATAAACATATACATTTACTAGCCAACCCGTGACAGACGTTTTCCTGTCATATTTCAATAATCGAATAGAAAAGACTGAATGTTTTTAGTTGCAAACCAGCGCCATCTATACAGAAATCATCCCTTTTGCGTTTCCTAATCTTATTGGGGATGTTTTTTATATTTTAAAGTACTCTATTTTTTATACGGGCCTTATATCTACACCTAAATCAAATTTCAACTTAATCCATTTTTTCGTTTAGGCCTGATTGAGGAACAAACATACATAGAAACTCACAAATTTTCACATTACGAATACGATACATCTTAATACATCTCAATACATTTTCGTATATAAGTCCTTCGAAAAGTACGTTCAAGAAGCTCAAAAAAATACATTACATTACCTGTTGTGTGTATGATACATTAAGATAATTTTAAGCTATATATCCCGGGATGTCATGTACATTCAAAATACAAACACAAATTCAAAAATCATTTATTTTAATAAAATCACAAGGATCACTTTGAAACGTCTTAGGTACTAGGTGAAGCTACGCCGATTCCTCGCGACCAAGCCTAGAAGAATCAGGCCACAAACACGGCTTGGTGTCTACCTTTTTTTTCAATTATCCTTTCCTTAATGCTATGTAGAGCTCCAGTGTGGTGCCGATCGAACAAGGTGAAGGCTCAAACGAGAATAAATGAATACTACTACTCAAGTACGTACAACAATAAAAAAAATAACTAAAGAGCCTCAGCACAAATTTAAAAACCGGCCAAGTGCGAGTCGGACTCGCGCACGAAGGGTTCCGTACCATTATCTATAAAAACGGCAAAAAAAAAAGGTTTGTTGTATGGGAGCCCCCCTTAAAAATTTATTTTATTCTATTTTTAGTATTTGTTGTTAGAGCAGCCACAGAAATACATAATCTGTAAAAATTTCAACTGTCTAGCTATCACGGTTCATGAGATACAGCCCTGTGACAGACAGACGGACAGACAGACAGACAGACGGACAGCGAAGTCTTAGTAATAGGGTTCCGATTTTACCCCTTGGGTACGGAACCCTAAAAAGCAGCACATGATTATAAATATACATTATAGCTGTCGTTTGTAAAGACCTTTAATGCTGATACTGGGACTGTAATTAAGATTATCACGTTGTGACATTACAATCTGATCAACAAGCAATCAAAGCGAACGAATTAACTTCTCGAACTGCTTCGATTTTATAGTTGTATCCTCTGTGTCACTTTGAATCAAACTTCATTTTATAAAAATAAATAGGATCACGACTGTAATCCCCAAGTACGGTAGATCCTCTCAGATCTCCAGACGAGATCTCTAGTGGGGGTAGTTAGAGGCACGTCATATTATATATAATTATTGGCCCACATTTTGCAGTAGTTAGCATTCCACACAGGTTGCAAGTCCATCGTCGCTTATAAGAATACTACCTGGTCTCCTCACGATGTTTTCCTTGACCGTTTTGAGAACGTGTTTTTATTTTATATATTTTATTTAAATAAAATCACAAGGATCACTTTGAAACGTCTTAGGAGCTAGGTGAAGCTACGCCTGTTCCTTGCGACCATTGTCTAGAACTAAATAAGGATAATAAAATAAATACGTTTAAAAACTAAACAAAAAGAAAACCAGCGAAAATGTTACGACAAAAATAAGTCGAGACACGATATTAGTTTTTTTAAGTTTTATGTAAAAACTAGCGACCCGCCCCGGCTTCGCACGGGTAGCATGTTATTATACATATAAACCTTCCTCCTGAATCACTCTATCTATTAAAAAAAACCGCATCAAAATCAGTTGTGTAGTTTTAAAGATATAAGCAAACATACATACAGACATACAGACGCGGGAAGCGGAGAGCGACTTTGCTTTATACTATGTAGTGATACTGCTATTGTACTGCAGGCAATACACTTCGATTTATTTCTTGTGACAGACACTCAGTCACGTCAGTTAACGTCAAAGTGACGTTTAATTACGCTTGTTGTGGATAAATGCTGTCATTTTCTTGCCAATCCGTCTAAAGCCGGGGTCCCACGGCGCGTAAAACGACGGGCCGCGCCGGATGACGCTCCGCCTGTGTGCGTCCGGCGCGTCACGTACAGAGCGTTCCGAGCACGGGCCACCACGGATGCATCGTTCCCACGGCGTGTCCGTCCGCCTTAGCGCGGTCTGGCGCGTGAAAACGCGGGCCGTGGGACCCCAGCATAATCCGTCCGTCGTTTTCATTATAATCAGCTTTCTCAATTAATTTCTAGATAGGTCGATCTTGAGTCGTATATATATAGTCCATTGATTTGCAACGACCTCGCAATGTCATTAGTCAAAGTAAAAAGTATTTATATACTGTAATATAATATTATAATGAGGAAAGATTTGATTGTTTGTTTGTTTGTTTGCTTGCACCGAAACTACTGGACTGATTTGATAAATTCTTTCACCATTAGAATTCTACATTATCCCTGATGAATAGGCTATAGAATATTTTAAAAAAATGTTAGGGATCCGTATGAAAACTTCGATAATGTAACCCAACGTGTGAAAAAAAATCAAAAAAAAAATTATATCGCTTACGCTGCGGAAATTATTGACAATAGAGCAAAGGAATGTACTAGAGTTTTATAGATAACATCAATATCTAGAAAAAAGTCCATAATACTTTATGTCTAACTATTAGGGATCCTTATGAAAACTTTGATAATGTAACCCAACTTGTGATTAAAAAACAAAAAAAAATCTTATATCGCGTTTGCTGCGAAAATTATTGACCATAGAGCAAATAAATGTACTACAGTTTTATAGAAAACATCAATATCTACAAAAAATTCCACATACACTACTTTTAAAATATGAAAAATGTACAAACTAGACCACATTATTCGTACCTGGGTATTTCCATATACAAAAAAAAACACTTCATTTTCAAGGCCATCAGGACCTGTAAATTACTTTTTTAATTATACCATTCAAAAGTTATTATGAGTGTAATAATCTATAGGTTGGTACTAATATTATTATGAGGCAGATTTTTTGTATATTTGTAACGAATAAACTTAGCCTAATTTCAAAAATTCATTTACCATTTGAATCCTACATTATCTCTGAGTAACATATAATAGGTTATATTTAATAAATAACTAGCTGTCCCGACAGACGTTGTCCTGTCAAATGTCAATAATCCCACAGTAAAAAGCACTTTCCGTTTTTCCCGATCTTTACGCCACCCTTATCACTTAGGGGTATGAAAAATAGATGTTGGTCGATTCTCAGACCTACTCAATATGCTCACAAAATTTCATGAGAATCGGTCAAGCCGTTTCGGAGGAGTACGGGAACAAACATTGTGACACGAGAATCACTACATAGTATAAAGCAAAGTCGCTTTCCGCTTCCCGCGTCTGTATGTAATATGTATGTATGTATGTATGTATGTTTGCTTATATCTTTAAAACTACACAACGGATTTTGATGCGGTTATTTTAATAAATAGAGTGATTCAAGAGGAAGGTTTATATGTATAATAAATGCATAATATTGTAGAGAAACACTGATAATTTTAGAGGTTTCTAATGTGATGTCGTAAATAAACACATTTTTTTGCGCTTACATTGCAAATGCTGGCTGAACCCCACGAGATATATCAGAATAATGTACTACAGTATTGTACACCTTAAAAACGTCTACAAAAAAGTCAACGATGGTATTAGAAATGTCTTACGCACAGCGAAGCGGGCACGGGTCAGCTAGTTTTATATATAAGATTATATAAGTGGATACAAGAAACATGAAACCCATACAAGAAACGTGTTATTTGGCATTAGCAAATACTACGGATGGTCACCGAGGGGGGGAGGGGGATAGGTCACGTAGTATGGGTACGTTTCCTAGGTGAATCAACTTAATAATTCAGAGGGATATGTCAGTGACATGATTCTTTTACGGATTTCTTCATTACGGATTTTATCACGTAATGAAACTCCCAACATAGCTCCCCATCCATCGTCCGCTAAGTGATTTTCAACACTAAAGTAAATATTTCCTACCATACAATCTATGAGAACTACTGTATGCCCCTTTGTCTTGTTTTTCTCCATAAATCTGTTATTATAAGAACTAGGAACCATCTAAAATTACAAAAATTTATTAGTTTTAACCGCCCTCTTTAGACGTCCAGTAAACAAATTAAACAATAAAAGAAAGACACAAGCATAGCCAAATCTTCCTTCTTATTATTCTTGAAGAAAATATTAAAATCGGTTCAGTTTTGGAGGAGAAAACTGGGTAAAACGAAATAGCGATTTCTATAATTTAATTTTTATTGGGTTTAGCTGCAGTTGTCTCTATCGCCACTCATACGTTTATATCTCGGGCAAAGCGCGACAGCAATAGGTTTATAAATACCTATTTTTAAAATTTGTTGATGCTTACCTCTTAAAGCTATTTAGCATTTTCTTCTAGCTTACCTTACTTCCAAACAACGTGTTACTCCGAAGGCAGTTAGGCCAAAGTCTCTAAAATTAGCTTCTCCGTTCCATCTGAGCGTATAATGGCGTAATGGCGCAATTTGCGAGCGGCGCCATTGTGACGTCACAATGGCCCCCTGTTACCGATATCCTTGCTCTGAATGCTTCACAAATTATCGGTTTGAGTATTGATTCGAATTGCTTTGCGACTCTTGGGGAATTCTTTTTAGGGTTCCGTACCCAGAGGGTAAAAACGGGACCCTATTACTAAGACTTTCCGTCTGTCCGTCCGTCCGTCTGTACGTCTGTCCGTCTGTCCGTCTGTCTATCTGTCCGTCTGTCCGTCTGTCCGTCTGTCCGTCTGTCCGTCTGTCCGTCTGTCCGTCTGTCCGTCTGTCCGTCTGTCCGTCTGTCCGTCTGTCCGTCTGTCCGTCTGTCCGTCTGTCCGTCTGTCCGTCTGTCCGTCTGTCCGTCTGTCCGTCTGTCCGTCTGTCCGTCTGTCCGTCTGTCCGTCTGTCCGTCTGTCCGTCTGTCCGTCTGTCCGTCTGTCCGTCTGTCCGTCTGTCCGTCACAGGGCTGTATCTGATGAACCGTGATAGCTAGACTGTTCGAAATTCACAGATGATGTATTTCTGTTGCCGCTATAACAACAAATACTAAAAACAGAATAAAATAAATATTTGAATCCCATACAACAAACGTGTTTTTTTACCGTTTTTTATAGACAATGGTACGGAACCCATCGTGCGCGAGTCCGACTCGCACTTGGCCGGTTTTTTATGACTGTTGCTAGTCGCGGCTTAGGCTTGGGCTTTATAAGCGGCTAAAAGGTCGCCGTTGGTTTACCGACTGTTATAGCGTTGAAGGTTTTCGTACCGACCGGTATCCGTAGGATAATGAAATATATTTAGGTAACTGTATAATATAAAAAAAATACTAGCTCTCCGGTTTAGTATGGATGTTGGCAATTTTTTGAAATCTTAAGTTACTTTCTTGCAATTTTCGTCAGCTTCTCTATTTTTTTTTTTTAAATAAATTAGGTCCATGTATAATATTATGTATACTCCCTGATAATGTAGCTTTTAGTAGGTAAAATAGGTCTTGTATTATCCTCCATAACAAAGAAAAATAATTTTACCTCTTTCTAATATCAATCCAAAATGGGCTGGAAAAAAACTCGTGCAACAGTTTATCACCGTCATAGCTCTAATACGGCCGTCGTATAACGTATGCCGTTTACCAAAAACGCAAAGCTTAATTGGTCCAGAGACTAATCTCGACGGATTATTTCTCAAACGTCAGTCGGCTGTCAGCTTGTTTGCAATTTTAATCGCGGAACGTTCGAATTTCGAAGTTTTGCCTAACAACGTTCTTTGTGAAGATTTGAATTTTAAAATTGGAGCGGCGAACGTGATTTTTGAAATTGGAACGACGGAAGATGTACTGCGCTTGGCTTAAATATCTTGCCATTTCTGATTTATGTATGGTAAGAAAATGTTGACGCTAGAAATTAAATAATTAAAAAAATACATATAAAGCCTAAGCACGTAAGCACGGTATACATCCTCTTGGATCATCTCGCGTTCCTAGAAATTGTCTAAGTGGGTAGTCAGGGGCATGTCCAAACATAACATTTAGCTCATTAGTAGGTAGTTAGCATTCCATACTGGTTGCGAGCCCAACGCCGCTTATAGTAATAATAAGTTTTTTTTTTTTCTATTTTATGACCCACACATCCTTATTAACAAACTTAGTTAGTTTTTAGAAGGCATGATAAATAAAAGCTTGTAAAATGATGGTAGTCATAATATTCATATAAAATAGTTTTTGAATCCGAACAGAAATTTCAAAAAACAACAGTTTTCCAAAAACAAGCAGAAAGCAACACCATATTTTTAAAAGTGCCCAAATTTCTAATGTAATTTGTGTAACATGAAAAGTTTTCTGGGAATTTGGTAAAATGCGTAAAGTTTGGGATATATTGGTATTAGTCGTATGCACAAACAATGTGCAAAGTTTGAGGGCCGCTGGATTTCTTTTAACGGAAAATAGTTACGAGGCGAGAAAAAGCCGGATAGACTGGGAATATCTAAAAATAGCCGGTTTATAAATATGCGTAATAGTTAAGAAGTTTAAATTTACTGCTTCGAAAATCCTAACAGATAATGCAGTAATCTCTAAACAGACAGACAGATCAAAATACTGACAGACTTCAGTTTCAAAATACAGATTTTGTCAAGTGAATCTGTCGCATTTGTCATTAGAAGTTTTAATTACTTTAAAGATAATCCTTGCGATTATAATACTAAGAATTTGTTAATTAACTTCCTAAAAATAAAAGAATCTAATAGTAGTATTGTAAAAAGCGGCGTCGGGCTTTTAACCTGCCACGTATAGATTGCTAACTACTGCAATACGGGCCTCTGACTACTCCTTTTAGACATTATGAAAGTTTAGATTCCCAGAGAGGATATTTACCGTACCCTCAGTACGGATTACAGTCATGATACCATTCCAAATTGTATTTATGTGAAACATTTATAGCGACGGGTCAGATCGACTGTTGGCATGGCAACGGATGCCGTAGCGACGCGTCGCCATGCCAACAGTCAGTCTAATATGTATTAGCTGTATGATAGTAATTTTGCAAAGTTGAATGAAAATTGGAAGAATTTGTTTTAATTTTTGTATTTAATGAATACAAATGTTAACTATACAGTCATCTTTTTCTTGAAAAAAAAATCTTAATATTTTATTTTTCATTTTGACATATTTGTTTGCTGTCATTCTGCATTTCACCTGTACAAAATGATTACAATGTTTCACATCTGCCATGCGTCCCGCGACAGCTCACATTTTTATCCAAAAAAATATTCCGTAACATTATTTGTCCGTAAGAGCCGATGTCGTCCGAAAATAACAAAGTAAAAGTCGGTTTTGTCCGGCTATTACCAACAGATACCAATCCCTAACCACGCTTTAGTTTTATTATGATGGTACTTGTTTCAGCTGGCTACGGAACTTTTTCAGTTTTTAAGTTTTTAAACAGGTTTGATATTTTATTATTGGAACGCGAGTTTATAAAGACCCAAAGGCGATATTCGAATACTCCGCCTATTTTATTTTTATAAATAGGTATTGGATTATAACCTCGTATTTTGTGGTGGAAATAAAACTATTTTCTATTCTATTATATTCTAAATAAGCTGACCCCGCGAACTTCGTATAAAATTGACAAATGTTGTATGAAGTTCCCGTTCCCGTTCTTAGGAACACACCTACATTGCTTAGACAACAGTGAACTTTATACAATAGCAATAAAGCTCAAATGGACTCTACGTTTTTTCTTTTGTATGGGAAAAAGAAAAGGGCGGTTCTTAGGGTTTTCCCGGCAATTATTTGAATTTTTCTCACCTTTTAAACCTTCCCTAGACCTCCACGAACATTTCAAGACCAAGATAAGTTAAATCCGTTCAGCCGTTCTCGAGTTTTAGCGATTTTTATATATATATATAGATATAGGATATTATTTAAAGTTCCGTACCTCAAAAAGTAAAAACGAAACTTTAATAAAATCACTCGTGTCTGTTACCCCTTATTACTGAAACTAAAAAGACTAAAATTTTGAAAAAAAAATATGATAAATATAAAATATAAAAAAATATGCTGAACAAGTACGGTCTTATCGCTGACCTGCGATCTCTACCAGACAACATTTGGATAGAGAAGATACTTTCCACTCTGCTAACATGGCTCTACAGTAGTAGATATTTTGTAAAATAACCATTTAACGATGTTATATAACGGTCGTCGCCTCTAAGGAAACCGCACATTTGCTTAGAAACGAGGATAATACGATCCATCGTCTTTATAATGCTTTTATTATGCAAACTCAATACAAAAGTAACCCTCGTATTCAAGAACGACACTATGAGAAGACGCACCCACAGTGAACGAAATCTTTTTTCATAAACATCACTTTATGTGTTGAGCGGCACTATGGCGCACGCTACCGTGTGCCTCTAGAGCTCAACTTTGGCTAGAGGCACACGACAATGTGCCTCTAGTCACACTATGCGGTGTCGCACAACACATAAAGTGATTTTTATGAAAAAAGATTTCGTCTACTGTGGGTGCGTGTTCTCATAGTGTCGTTCTTGAATACGAGGGTAAGAGTGGGTACACATTCTATGCATCATCGCGCCATCATAACTTACAGCTAAGAGAGAAAACGCTGGTTAACTACTAGAGGTGATATTATTAGGATCGAATTGTCGTATTCATATTATCGAATATAACGCTTTAAGGCGATAAGTAAACATTTTGACATTTTGTATGGGCTGAGTCTACCCGGATAAGACGGAAAAAGTGATAAAACTGCATTATCTCGAAAACCATCAAATTTAAAAAGAAACTGTCTGTAATTTATTTAGCTAGTATGATTATCTAACAAAATATTTAAAAATTAACTGTTTAACTATTCATAGTTTTGATTAAAAACGAAACTAGTGTTTTTGAAGAGTCAACTTTGGAAAATAAATCTATCGAGAAAAGTTTCACCAATCGTGATTCTGTCTGTAATTTATCTAGATTATATCCTTAAGTTATCTTTGTCATAAAAAACAAAACTGTATGTTTTGCGGTTATTGAGAAAAAACGATTCTGCATTCATCAAACACATTAATTACTCGCCTTAACAGTATTATGTTACAAGTTGCTCATCGCCTACCTGGATAAAGAGTAGCCTATGTGTTATTCTGATGTCTATGATATATTACTGTTTCATTTTAATCCGTTCAGTCGTTTTTGCGTGGAAGAGTAACAAACACACACACACACCCACTTAATAATAAACTTTCGCATTTATAATATTAGTAGAATCATACCTGTTACTGGGTAATAGTCAAATAATAAATGTAACAAATAGTAACCATAAAATGTAACACAAAAAAATAATAGAAAAAATAACAAACAATATTAATAAATTTTAATAGAAAACAAATATGCATGTACAAAAAAATATTATTTAATTAATTAGTTAATTATTATTTAGTTATATGTATTTATATATAGACAATTAATTTTAAAATATAAACAAATATGTAATAGATTAGATATAAGTAGAATATAACAAATATTAGGTAACAGTATATTATTATATAAAGTTTAAAATATCTAAATTATATAAATGAGTACTCCAAAAAAGGAGCAGACGTAATAAATGTAAAGCCAAAATAATAAATATAGCCAAGAAAAAAAGGGTACGGACGAACCCAGTCTGTAGAAATGAACAAGCCGTTTCATAACGGCTAAAAAAAAAAAAATATATATATATAGTCAAAAATAATGACGAGGCGAGGCGGACGAGCCGGTAATAATCGATCGCTAACTATTATTGAAATAACCTAATATGAAATTCCTCTCGTGTACCTAATACGAATATATATTAGTCACACTACTACTGTCAAATCAACTAATCTTCCATTAATTTATATATTAACTAGCCGACCCGTCACAGACGTTGTCCTGTCAAATTTCAATAATCGAATAAAAAAGACTGAATGTTTTTAGTCTGTGATGTCAGATTTGTTGCACACCAGCGCCATCTGTACATAAATCATCCCTTTTGCGTTTTTTTATCGTTTTTGGGATGTTTTTAATTTTTTAAAGTACATCTACAGCAAATTTCAACTTAATCCGTTTTGTCGTTTAGGCTTTTTCAACACATTTTTCACATTTACAATATTATTAGGATAGGATTCCATTCTAAGATTGTTTGGAAGAGATCGCTGGAGAGAGAAAAAAGACGTTTGTTAAACAAGTTTGTTTGCTATGCTTAGATACTGACTGCCAACATTGAAACTGACCACAACCGGGGTAGTCACCACAACCGGGTCTTTGACCGTTTTGTGTTATCTGACAGTGCAGTATATGCCAGTATGTGCCTTGCATAAGGAGTCTAGGCTGTGTGGTCGACAACTACAAGTGATCTAGCTGGTTGGTTCACCTGTGGTTTCAGTTTATAAAAAATGACTTTGCTATTGTCAGTCTCTGAAAGCGAACGTGTCACTAAAATCCTCTATTGTTACCGAAGCTAATAGACCTTGAAGTTTGTAGGTAATTTGAACCTTATCTCAAGGGAATAAGGTCGGAGACTTTATCGAGATTCAGCATTTTTATAAGAATTGTTTGGATGAAAGATTCAAGGTGAAATAGTATCAAGTGTTTTATTTTCGAAGTGTGGTTTATAAGGTTTCCGTACCCAAAGGGTAAAAACGGAACCCTATTACTAAGACTTCGCTGTCTGTTCGTCTGTAATGACGTCCCGTTTTTACCCTTTGGGTACGAAACCCTAAAAAGTGTGTTTCTGTTTACAAATACAATCAATTTTCTATTTAGTTACGAATACAACCAATTGATTATAGTGTAGGAGTCGGCACGTATAACAGATATTTCATAAAATATAGGCCTGCTGTGATACATTTGTAAATATGCAAATCTATACTAATATTATAAATGCGAAAGTAAATCTGTCTGTATGTCTGTGACGTTATCAAGGTCAAAACGCTGGGTGGATTGTGATGAAATTTCATATGGATAGTTAAAAGATAGTTTAAAGTCTTGGGACGGACATAAATACTTTCTTACAACAAAAATCTTTTATTTTTAGAAATTTCAATGTTTTGCGACAAAGTTGTCTTAAATAAATAATAAATAAATAAATATTGGCGGACTTTACACACAGCGCTATCTAGCCCCAAACTAAGCAAAGCTTGTACAATGGTTAACCAGATAACTGATAGAATACTTATTTACTTATTTTTTTTGTTGTAAATACATACTTATTATACTTACGAGTATTAACACTCAGACACAGAACTAACATCTATGTTCATCACACAAATGTTTATCCCGTGTGGGGATTGAACCCACAACCTACAGCGCATAAGGCAGAGTTACTACCAACTGAGCTGTGAGGCCAGTCAAATAGATTTCCTGAATCTACGCGGATAAAGTCGCGGGTCATAACTTGTTCGTAAATATGCGAATAAAAATCTATAATAATCTATATGAGATTTATTTATGCGCTATTGAAAAGCGTGGTATGCACAACATGATATTTTGATGGTTTTCCAATAAAAGCTATATGAGATGAGTGTGTTAATTGCAAAAAAAAAACACCGTATTAAAAAGCCCAAAGAATATGACACAACTTTATGAAGTAAGTAACTTCTGTGCGCGGCTTTGCCTGCGTGGTACTCAGATAAAACGTAGCGTATGTCTTCAGCCTAATGTATCTTACAAATAGTGAAGATTTTAATCCAATAGGTGCCGCGGTTCTAGGTTCAAAAATTAATAAGTTACAGAATAATTACAAATAAGAGTTTTGATACGAGTAAAAAACATAAGTAAAACATACAGTAAGTTCAAACAGATACTTAATAACAAAAAAAAGATGCTTTTTTAGAGGACGCTTACAATAATAAATCCTTTGATCACATTCATAAAGGTAACAAAATAAATTGTTATTTATCAAAACTTAACAATATACAGAACCCACAAAACCACAATATTTAAAATAAAAAACCACACCGCAAGTGATTTGTTTACCATCTACGAGTAAATATTTGTTTTCCTAATCACCAATGAATTAATTAAAAAACATCAAAGGCGTTTTTACTAATTAAAAAGTATTAATTTACAGCGACGCTTCTTCTCAAAGTACAAAACGCCCTGGGGGTCATTTAAAACAGCTTATTATGCTCAACCGATTCCGGTACTTTACGATGTATCGAATTGGCCGCTAGCTTTTGGTCTATAATTAGCGCGTACATGGAATTTTTAAATCAATTTGATAGAATATTAATGAGTTTGTATATGATAGTATAAAAAAAACCAGCCAAGTGCGAGTCGAACTAACACACGAAGGGTTATGTTCCACGTTGTATGTTTCAGAGGAGGTTAAAGTCTGTTTGAAAATAGCTTCACCTGAACGAAGTCGGGTTTTCAATAGATTATTCATATAATTCGTTATTTAATTAAAATATCACTGATTCGCGAGAGGACTCTTCGAGTCGAAAGAATCCCTTAGCAATTTGGTAAAAAAATGGTTATTTTAAGTAGGCTTTTGTAATTGAACACTTCGGATTGAGGAAGCTTGGAGTAGGTATTTTGTAACAAAACAAAATTATATTTCTTTATAATATTATAAATGCGAAAGTTTGTGAGTTTGTATGTATGTTTGTGCCTCAATCAGGCCTAAACGACAAATCAGATTAAGTTGAAATTTGTTGTAGATGTAGATATAATGCCCGAATAAATAATAGACTACTTTAAAAAATTAAAAACATCCCAAAAACAATAAAAAAAACTCGAAAGGGATGATTTCTGTATAGATGACGCTGATGTGCAACAAATCTGACATCACAGACACAGACTAAAAACATTCAGTCTTTTCTATTCGATTATTGAAATTTGACAAGACAACATCTGTCACGGGTTGGCTAGTGAGATATAATGTATGTACGGTAGACATACTCTCAAATCTCCAGGCGCTAGGATCTTTAAGGATGTCTAAAGGGTGTCAGGTTCGTCCAAATATGATGTTCGGCACAATACCCACATTTTGAAGTTCAAACCAAGTCCATTAAAAAGGACTTAGCTTATAAAATGTCTCCAATTTAAAATATAAAAAGCTATTAAAGAAAAGGAAAATACTGTCTATTCTAAATGCCTATTATAATAACGTTACCTTATAAAAACTTTTTAAACCAGGGAAAAATAAATTTAATTTTGTATAAGAATTAACAAAATTCTCGGCATATTTCCTGGTGTCGGTGGTATTCGAGTAACGTGGAATAGTGATGGGACATAGTCTTATAGAGCCCGAGACCCAAGACTTAAGAATTTTCTACCAAATTCGTAGATTATAATTTTTAGGGTTCCGTACCCAAAGGGTGAAAACGGGACCCTATTACTAAGCCTTCGTTGTCAACAAATACTAAAAACAATAATATAAATATTTAAGTTGGGCTCTCATACAACAAAAGTGAACAGCACTCGTGGTTTGTGATAAGAACAGTTGTGTATACCAATCACGATAGTTTACTAATTAGTAATTACCTAATAACGTTAAAAAAACTAAATTAAAAAAAAAACAATCTTAGAGGTACTTAGTATTTTTTCTCAAGTATATATTATGCTCGCAAACAAAAATAATTATCCATATATCTATAATAAAAATGTATCCAAGCGAAATCCGTTAATAAAATTATAAATACGAGTTCTGAGGTGATAAACATAAAAAAATACAATGCAACAATGTTATATGATGTGACGCGCTGGTGCTCGATAGTTTAAATGATTTTACAAAAGCTTGTCATTGAAAAACATTTTTCAACAGAGAACATACTTAAAAATGGTCCCATCACTAAAGGTACCGTCTTGGATTAACGCCCACGCCATTCTAATGAGCAAGCCTCCACAGATCAAATAACTTTTGTACTTTTCCGCCCTTTTAGTATTTTTTTTGTTAATTCGCTTGTGACCGTGCCAAATTACTTCCATTACGGATTATTTGGCAGCTAATAAACGAGGACCTTGGGCTTGCGACAATCTAGACATTCGCAACGACTTGTTCGTCGGTTTAAATACCAGGCGTTCCCCTGACTATCCCTTAGATATCTGCAAGGAGGATATCGCTCTGAAACACAGTTTTATACTAGTTCGGGAGCCTATGGATTCAAAATAAATTGTGTAACATTTCTAAATGTCAAATAAAAAAAAAAAGCCCAGCATCCTAGCATCCCTTTCGATTGATGAAACCTCGTCGGTTTTCTTTTTAGTTTTTTGCGTAATTATTAAATCTAGAAATATAAAAACGGGCCCAGCTACCATTATCTATAAAAAACGGCAAAAAAACACGTTTGTTGTATGGGAGCCCCACTTAAATATTTATTTTATTCTGTTTTTTGTATTTGTTGTTGTAGCAACAACTGAAGTACATCATCTGTGACAGACGGACGGACAGACGGACAGACGGACAGACGGACAGACGGACAGACGGACAGACGGACAGACGGACAGACGGACAGACGGACAGACGGATAGACGGACAGACGGACAGACGGACAGACGGACAGACGGACAGACGGACAGACGGACAGCGAAATCTTAGTAATAGGGTCCTGTTTTTACCCATTGGGCCCTAAAAAGGGCATATTTTTTTGTTAGTACCTACTTATTTACACTCAAACACAGAACAAAAAATTATGTTCATCACAGAAATGTGTGAGAATCAAAACCACAACCTACAGCTCAGAAGGCAGACCTACTACCAACTGACCTGTGAAGTCAGTTTAGTAATATTAATATAATAATAATATTGGGGAACACAGCGCCATCTAGCCCCAAACTATGCTAAGCATGTAATCCTATACAATAAGTGTTTTTTTGCCGTTTATGGTACGAAACCCTTCGTGCGCGAGTCCGACTCGCACTTGGCCGGTTTTTTTACAAGTTATGTTTTTGAAGACATACATTATACTACGACAGACGACGACTTTGGTTGATTAAATCGAAGCACTGTCACTGTCGGCGACAAAGCCGAAATCGTTTCTGTGAGTAAGTTTTGGGTCTACTCAATATTTGAGCATTTTCGCTGACAGGAAAACCGCACGGTGTGGTTTTAATATTACAATGCCGTTGTAAAGGGAGTTCATAGGACGAAGTCTGTAGAATATTGTAAAATTATAATGGTCTACACGTGGGTGTAGGGCTGCCATCTCTAAAATTTGGCAACCAGGACAAGACACGTGAACACACCGGATTTTAGAGCCCAGAACCTGGACATGTTAACAGGGGGGGGGTGCAATTTAAAGCTTAATATTTCACAAACGGCTCCCTTAATCGAAAAGTTGATTTCACAATTCCGGCACAGTGCTTGTGTCGCAGGTGGCCAAATTTTAAACCCGGACTACAAATGAAACACCGCCTGGACGCTCCCCGGACGCCCTCTAAACTAGGACAAATCCGGGGATACCCAGACGGATGGCAGCCCTACGTGGGTGTAGCAAGGTACGGGCAGGGGGGGATGGGCTCTAGAAGAGCTAGAAGATCGGTCGGTCAGTGATAAAAAAGATTTTTCCATCTGTTCTTACTTTAAACAATGTAACGATAAGACTCCACAAATAATGTGAGATACTCATATCATATGTTAAAAACCACGATTAAGCAATACAGTCTAGGATTTTCTTTATCTGCCTCCCCCCTATGGAGAATCCTGGCTACGTCCTTGAGTCTATATCCTATTTGTGAACGAATGTAAAGGGTTAGAAATATATTGTACACCAAAAATTATACGTAGATAAAATAAATGACTGTAATCCTCAATTAGACACATCCTCTCAGATCTCCAGGTACTTAAATCCTTTGAAGATGTCTAGAATGGGTAGTCAGAGGCACGACCAAACATAACATTTGGCACATGCAAAAATTTTGCAATAGTTAGCATTCCACACGTAACAGTTTGCAAGCTCATCGCCGCTTACAAGAAGGCTAACTGTCAAACAATAAATTAACAAATTAATAGTTACATTTGAACTATAAATACGGCTAATTACCACGTTTCTTGTTGTATTGCTGAAATGAATAACAACCACGATAGTTTTAATTCTATAATAGTTACATCGTAAAAAGGTGGAAATCAATAAGTTGGTTTAACTTCCACCCCAACGCAAGTCGTACCCAATTGAGTGCGATGCTCGCATGCACTATACGGATTATCATATAGAATACTTTTATCTGGGGCATGTCAAGGAATCTGGCAGCGATGAAAATTGAGAGTTCAAATTGTTCCGACACAAAACTTAAGAGTTTGTGAATTTGAAGTTTTAGTAGGGATTCCTAATTTTTTCTTGAAATAAATATAGCCTATGTTACTCAGAGATAATCTAGCATTCTAATGGTGAAAGAGCTTTTGAAATCGATGGAGCAGTTTTTGAGTTTATTCCATTTTTGACGACATTATAGTAAAACACTGAAATTCCTAAAAAAAAATCACGAAAAAAGTAGCCAATATCCGTCTCAAGACTTTAAACTAATTCTATATGAAATTTCATCACAATCGGCTCAGCTTTGGTAGTGATAACGTCGTTAATTTTAGACAGACAGGCAGAGTTACTTTGCTTTTATATTTTTTTTTATTGCTATCTGAAAAAATAGATGATGGATAGATGGCGCCTAAGGTCCCTCTGACATAGATCAGTCTTTTTCTATCTCTGATTTCAATTCCTACTAGTAACATTTTGCAAGGTAAGGAACGGAAGAAGGTAGGATAGAGTAAAGTTTTTCACCTACTAATCAATTTTTGTTTTTTACATAAGTTTTTCTTATTTATCCTTAATAATACACAATTTTTTATAATTACTTCTATTTCTAATTTTACATGCCGTTGATCGCGGTCGCGGGCGATGCTCATGATGAAGAGCGTCTGAATTGTCTCGAAACGTCAGCAATACAAGGAAAAACGTGGTAATTAGCCGTATTTCTATTTAAAATGATTAACAACCACGATAGTTTTAATTCTACTAATTACTATTTCTTATTCACTAGTTTACATATTATTTGACATATTTTAGACTATTTTACACAAGGATTGCATGTTTTACTTAGTTTAGTTTATTATCTAATACATTTGGCTTACTTATATCTACTTTCGTTGTTAATATTACATTCAGTTTTCTTAATTTTTCTTAGTATATTACAGTTACAGTTACTTATAGTTTCTAGTTTATCTTTTTAGTTTTTGTTTACTATTATAACATATTTATGCTGTTTATATATATTATCAAATATATATTCAACATTTATAATATTAGTATAGATGTAGAAGTATTTATCATGTAATTTTATGTAGTCATGGTCGCGTGCAGACTCGTATGTCCGCAACCGTAAAGCGTCGGAAAAATAAATTAAAGGTAATAAAAACCAATGTAAAAATTAATAGATATGTGTACTAATCACGATATTGTAAATACTGTTTCATTTATTTATTTATTTGGAATGCTGACTACTGCAAAATGTGGGTATGTGCCAAATGTAATGATTGGACGTGTATGACTACCCCCACTAGACATCTTCAAAGGATCTAAGCGTCTGAAGATCTGGGAGGATGTCTACCGTACTTGGGGATTACAGTCGTGATCCTATTTATTTTCAGAGGCCTAGCTTTTATATGGCAGTGGAATACCTCGCAACTTCATTCACATAAAGTAATTTTCAAACAGACTTCACACTGCAACCTCATAAGGATTCAATTTCGAAAATTTATTTCTAATTGCACCTCTACACGTTAAGTATATTAAATACTAGCTGTCCCAACAGACGTTATCCTGTCAAATTCATTTTTTTTTTACATAAAAACCTCCTGATAATAACAAATACAACAAAAAAAGAATTAGCGAAATCGGTTCAGCTGCTCTCGAGATCCCCAAGTACCTACTATACACATCCGCACAGATCTCCAGACGTCAAGATAATCAGAGGCACGTCTGAACATAACATTTTGGCACATGCTCACATTTTAACTACGCGTTAAGCTATTTTTTAGGGTTTCGTAGTCTTAACCCTAATAGTTTCGCCATGTCCGTCCGTCCGTTCGTCTGCAGCTTAGCTCAGAGAGTTTAAGTGCAAGAAAGCTGTAATTTGGCATGTAAATACATTTATAAATATAATTTTAACCCTTCCGAAATCATTTTATCAATTTCACAAACCGACATGCAAATTGAGAGGGTCTATTTCGCAAAACGAACGGTGAATTATATTATTTTAATTAATTTTTCACAAGACCGCCTACGCCATTCTCAACATAATTGCGGTATATTAATGAGATTTGATTTTACACAATGTAAATCTTTAATCAAAGTATTAACCATTACAGATTTTCAAAAAAATCATGACAGACATTGGCGATTCTGTTGTGTCCACGCTTTCCTAAAAGCGATCGCTCTTATTCCTTTTATATTAAATTAGAGTCGCATCAAAATGACAGTCCTAAAACTTGGGATATTTTATCCGTTTCTCTATTTTATTTCGCATATTTGACACAACCAAGTGTCATCTTAGTCAACACCAATTTAAATGTTGATTCAATTTAGCTTGACGTTTCTAAATTTATTACAAAAATCGTAAATTTATTCAAAACAATTCTGTTTTAGAACTGTCACTTTGAGGTTAGGTTGAAATAAGATCGATCGTTTTTAGGAATTTTAACTTAAGCGTGGCAACAACAGAATCGCCACCATTGTCTTACAAACTTATTTTTAGAGTTCCGTACCTAAAGGGTAAAAACAGGACCTACTAGACTCCGTTGTCCATCAGTCTGTCTGTCAGTTAAAATTTTCACAAATGATGTATTTCTGTTGCCGCTATAACAAGACATACTAAAAACAGCGTGGTAAATGTACAAATAGTATTCTATGTTATTCCAGGACATAAGCTATGTATATTCCAAGTTTCATAGAAATCTGTTTGGTCGTTTTGCCGTGGTTGAGCCACAAACATCCTTACAAACTTTAGAATTTTAAATATTAGTAATTGCTACTTATTATTCAAGCAGACATAATAATTAGGATGATATTTAGCCATATTTTTTTTAGGTAATCAAAATTAAACGAAGCGGAAAATTTCCTAATTAATATTCTAAAAGTACCTACAAAAATATTATTCAAAGGGTAGTACTTTTTTCCTGTTTTTGTTCCGGATGAAATTTAAAAGTGGGAAGCCTAAAATTAATAATGAATTTTAGCAAAATGATAGGTCAAGTATGTACCTACCTGTTTTGCAGTACTAGTACTTAACGAGACTACATAATTACTTGACGTGTTGGCCGAGTGGGAGGTTCCTCGACTGCTTAAAGCGGTGAGGGACCTAGTGAGGAAACCAGTTGGTATTCTTATAAGCAGCGATGGGCTTGCAACCTGTCACGTATGGAATGCTAACTACTGCAAAATGTGGACATGTGCCAAATATAATGTTTGGACGAGCCAGTAATTACCCCCCTAGACATCTTTAAAGGATCTAAGCGTCCGGAGATCTGAGAGGATGTCTACCGTACTTTGGGAATGCAGTGATGTTTTTTTTTATACATTTTAACAGCCGGTTACTGCCAACTGAGCTGTAAGGCCAGCTTGTAGTAAAATAACAAATATTATGTGAAAGTATTCGATAAGATGACACTATTTTTTACCATGTAACGAGTAATTGAACTCTCAACCGAATCATAACAATAAAACCCGCTCTTGACACACTGCCACCCAACGGGCTACTTAATTTGAAATTTACGATCTCTATACTGTACGTCAGAATATCTTTATTAAATTTACTAAATTACACTGGTTTTTGAAATTAAAGTTTGATGGTTGATGTTAATACGGTTCCGTACACAATAAATTTGAGCTTTTTGTTTAAGTTTCCGATAAAAGATTCTAGTATGTTTATAAAATAATGTAAAAGCTATCAAACTATACTTCTAACTAACATTGCACATTATAATTTGTGGCACTTATTTATAACCTAAAGCGTTTAGATTCTAGAGGGACTGGAGATGAAGAGGGTAGTCAGATGCACGTCTAATTGCATGCAGGCCATCGCCCATCGCTTATAAGAATACGAACTGGTTTCCACACGTTATGTTTTCCTTTACTATTAATTAGGTGTTAATGCGAATATATTTTTTCGAGTGAAAAAACAAATGATGCTCTGCCGGGATTTCCACCTTTGGATTGAACGTCGAGGACTTCCCGCACGACCAGACTAAACAAAGCTACGTCTGTTCCTCGCAATCAAGCCTAGAAGAATCAGACAAACAAGAACAAACAGCTTAATGTAAGGCCAATCTGACGTTCCCTTCCCGTTCAAACATTTATAAATTCCCTAACGGAACTCCAAAAAACCCGCTCTATATCGTTAGAATTAAGACATTCACTTATATTTACGACACAACGTAGGCGAAGGAATATATTGTGCTCACCTACACACTAACTAGATATAAAGTAGGCTTATCTCTAACAAGAATTTAGGGTTTTTTGTAAATAGTGAATCTGTACATTGTAATTTGGCTGGCGCTAAACGGGCGCAAAACGGCATGCTATTAAATTAAAAAGTACCTACTACAATACAAAACCCCGTCTTGATATTATTTGTATGTATTGTATGTGTACGGCATGTAGGTACCTAGGTACATCTTTTAAAATGTACAAGAAACCATTTTAAATTAAATACCACTGTGGCATATTTCATATTTTTTTCTGCAGAATTATTATAGCATTGGAGTTTTATTTAATAAAAAATGCAAAAATTTAATTTTTTTTTTTCAGTTATTTACACCGAGAAATAAAGCAATAGTTCTCTAGTTAACAAAAATATTGCTGTATGCATGTGTTATTCATGCAAATGTAATAATTTTAACGTCCCGCACAGGTGGCGTTTCGACTTCACATGCAGTACACAAGCACATTTATTTAGTTGGCTTTTGAAAACATACACGGGGGTAGTTCTGTCCGCTTCGGAAACATTTCACATTTGTTTTCGGAGCTCGTACAAATTTAACAATAAACACGTTATAAATTGTATAATTTGAACCCTTCGGGCACGCGGTTATATCGCCACCAAGATTTCAATATTAACAAATACATCTATTTTTTTTTCCGAATGGGAGATACCTCTACTTACAACCTGATGGTTCTGGGTTCGAAGGTTCCCGGGCGTGCATCAGCAATAGATTTTTGTTTTCGAAAAATTTATATGCGCATAAAAAATACGCGCTCAAAACATTGAAGGAAAACATAGTGAGGAAACCAGTCAGTATTATTATAAGCGGCGATGGGCTCGCAACCTGTCTGCAACGCAAGTATAGAATGCGTACTACTGCAAAATGTAAGGGGTATTGTGCCAAACATAATAATGATCCTATCTATTTTGTAATCGATTGAGCGAAGCGAGTTTAAAGTGATACAGTGTTATGTGTTGTCTTTAACATTCCAACGTCATACGTCAAAAAGTGCTCTGCAAGTAATTCGAATTGCCCGTGTATCACACATTTCCGGGTCAGAGCTTTCCGAGCTCGGGGCCTTTGGGCTCAGTGTTGGGACGTGCCATCCGTTACCCTTGTTCACACATACCAGGGAAATCACTATAGCGTATACAAGTGTACTTTGTGGTCCCAGTGGCGTCAAAAATCAGAACACAGACGGATCGTGCCTACGTTAAAGAGCATGCTCCGGGACACTGAGGTTTGGGATGTCTTTGACGCTGGGGGGTTAACACAAATCACTATCGTATCGACAACGTATCGTCTAATTGTCAAAACTGACACTTTGTGTATTATAAAAGTGATAATTTTGATTTTCGTGACACTGATTTGTGTAACATCATACAAAATCTATAAGAAAATAGACATTGGAACTTAACACGCCTCTGACCCAGAAATGTCTGGTTTTAGAGTTTCTTTCTTTCTAACAAAAGTTGCAAGACAGCTCGGAGAAATTAGTTGCGGCGACGTCCGAAATGCGTTGTCGTGTGTTCTGCTTGTTAGCAAGACATTTGAAATGGTTTCTAAGGTAAAGGAGACCAGTATCGTACAAAGCACACCCTCGTGTGTTTTACTAGTCTGCAAGTCAGTAACAGCTGCAATGGTCTAGGCGCCCTAAACTAAAGATATGTAGCGCAACATTCCTGTGTAATGCCGCCGACATTTTGTTGTAGGTGCAGCTTTCGGAAAGTGCTATGGCTCATTAGGGTGGTTAAAGTTAATTATGACTGTAAAGTTCTATAATTATGCGACTGGCCTTACAGCTCCTTTTGCGACTCCTTTTCCCACCAAGAACAAATATATATGTGTGATGAACAAAGATGTTTGTTCTGGGTGTTATAATCACTACATAGTATAAAGCAAAGTCGCTTTCCGCTTCCCGCGTCTGTATGTCTGTATGTATGTTTGCTTATATCTTTAAAACTACACAACGGATTTTGATGCGGTTTTTTTAATAAACAGAGTGATTCAAGAGGAAAGTTTATATGTATAATACATGCATAATATAGTAGAGAAACACTGATAATTTTAGAGGTTTCTAATGTGATGTCGTAAATAAACACATTTTTTTGCGCTTACATTGCAAATGCTGGCTAAACCCCACGAGATATATCAAAAGAATGTACTACAGTATTGTACACCTTAAAAACGTCTACAAAAAAATCAACGATGGTATTAGAAATGTCTTACGCACAGCGAAGCGGGCACGGGTCAGCTAGTGAATAAATAAATATTTGCAAAGTTTCGTGTTCAAGACAGAGAATTGTTATGTGAGGGTCTATGTATGAAACTTTTGGTGTTTTAGTTAATATCTTGTATGTAACTCCTCACTACTAAGATTTAGTGTAGTAGCTATAGTCTTCAATTTGCCACAGCAGACCGTAAACTGTACCGTTGAATAGTTAAACTAAACCAAGAACAGCTGTCAAGTCTTGTAACATTAATTATTGCAGAGAACTCAATTCGGATGTTGGTACAACTTGGCCGCTATATACTGCCTTCTCTAAAAATATGTGTAAATGTGTACTGCATTTCATTTTTTTAACTAACGAAAAAATGAGGCTCGTATATTTTTAGTTGCTTTTTAGGGTTCCGTACCCAAAGGGTAAAAACGGGACCCTATTACTAAAACCTCGCTGTTCGTCTGTCTGTCTGTCACAAGGCTGTACCTCATGAACCGTGATAGCTAGATAGTCAGTTGAAATTTTCACAGATTATGTATTTCTGTTGCCGCTATAACAACAAATACTAAAAACAGAATAAAATAAATATTTAAGGGGGCTTCCATACAACAAACGTGATTTTTATAGATAACGGAACCCTTCGTGAGCGAGTCCTACTCGCATTTGGCCGGTTTTTTTATTTATGTTTGGCTTCGCTTATCTTTTTACCTGATGATACGATTTTGATGTTTATTTTTCTATTGTGTAGAGAATAGGTTCAAAGTTTGTTTAATTTAAGTTTTCGTTATGAAGGTCTTTTAGTTTTTGTGTATGTCCATCATAATTTGCTGCCGCTAAATGTATATAAATTTCTGTTCTTTGTTTAAATGTGTATAAAGTTTTTAATGTAGAATAAGTTTAAATATATAACTTACCTTTAAGCAATGTGACTCGTGATAACACAAGTTTTAAACCTCTGTGGTTTTTTAGTGCTATTTTTAATTTTCTTTTTATATTTTCTTTTTCTGTAAAAATGATAAATAAATTATATAATAAATAAACT
Organism: Hydriomena furcata; assembly: GCA_912999785.1. Taxonomy (NCBI): domain Eukaryota; kingdom Metazoa; phylum Arthropoda; class Insecta; order Lepidoptera; family Geometridae; genus Hydriomena; species Hydriomena furcata. The sequence goes on from OU538848.1 coordinate 3,598,142, forward strand.
GAAAATACTAATATCGTCTCTTGACTTTTCGATTAGTCAAAACAATTTCGTCGATTTTCTTTTTAATTTTTAAAACGTTACTATTACGGTTTCATCTTGAGGAAACTAGTTAGTATTCTCTAAGCGGCGATGGGCTTGCAATCTGTCACGTATGGAATGCTAACTACTGCAAAATGTGGGCATGTGCCAAATATAATGTTTGGACGTGCCTCTGACCACCCCCACTAGCAATCTTCAAAGGATCTAAGCGTCTGGAGATCTGAGAGGATGTCTACCGTACTTGGGGATTATAGTCGTGATCCTATTTATTTTATTTTTATTTTTTATTAAGCGAGGTACACACTTATAAGTAACAGAGTCGTCTGATAACAGACAGACAATAACATAATGAAAACAAAGGATTAGAGAGCTACACGAGATTTTCATAGACAATAGAGAGATTGCCCTAAAGAGTAATTAATCGCTCCGTACAGACAACGGCCTAGAAATTTGGTTAAGTTTTTTGTGAGAGACGATCATAAGAAGTGTAGTCAGAGGCACGTCTTACCATTGTGTTTGGAATATGCCTCAAGTTTGCTATAGTTCAGCAAAAAATAACTTGGTAAGTAATTCAAAAGACCAAAATCCTTCGTCATGGCTCAGTTTGAAGCACGGAACGCGTTCAGTTATTTAAATCAATATCGGTCACCCATCTATTAAGTTAAGCGATCGCGAAGGTTACTCAATCATAGAACAATTAAAATAACTGGCTTCAAGCCGGTTGTTGCCTGATACTAGACTTGGTCGTGATCTCACCTGTCAAAATCCAATTGTTTCCTAACAGTTACATCGAAAATTTGACAGTTGAAGTCAGTTCCCCCCTGCCCCCGTACCACAAGATCTAAAGTAATAGTACTTTAGGAGCTTGTGGTACGGCCCCTGTTGGCAAAGTGGCCCAAAACAGACAAGTGACCCGATAACCTTATGATATTCAAACAAATACACACAACATACCCTCGCATAAATGCGTTTAACCCTTCCGCGATAACAGCACAGCAGTTTCGACCTTATTTTATGCGTGCCAAGGCTCACATTAGATTAATCTGATAGCAAATAAACCGTTAATGTAATAGCTAGCATTTCCCACTTGTTTTCCTATAGTGGTCTTATGTCACTCGCAGTCGTACTGAACATTTGTATGCAAATACTCTTTGAACCTACGCACGGTAGGGATGGGAGCTGTTTCTATCGATAGTCGATCTTTTGAGAAAAACAGTATTCTTATCGGACTTGCAACTTACGCATTGAGTGCTCACTACTACAGTGTGTATGAGTCATGTGTAGTGTTTGGGCGTGCTTTTGACTACCTTAAAGACATTATCATAGATCTACGCTTAGGGCCTATATTCATTAAATTGTTGCTTGATTATTTGAGTTTAAAATTAAATGTCTATTTATTGAAAAGGATACCCAACACAGGTGTACACATTCATATTCAAGAAAAAGTAGTACAAAAAGTTAAAGCAAAGTGCTCCCACAATAATTATAAGGTACCACAGCATGCGAAGAGTTTTTAACAACTTAAAAAATATATACCCATCTATAAATATAATATATAAAAGGTAACTTAATAATCTAAAGTAACAATAAGAGAAAGAAGACGTACAATAAAAATAATATAAAACTGTATAAAAAAAAACCTATTAAAATTGTAAAATGTCCATGAATTCGTTTTACAATGTATGGAATAGAAGTAGTTAGAAGTAGTTAGTAGTTAGTAGTAGTTAGTAGTTAGTAGTTAGTAGTTAGTAGTTAGTAGTTAGTAGTTAGTAGTTAGTAGTTAGTAGTTAGTAGTTAGTAGTTAGTAGTTAGTAGTTAGTAGTTAGTAGTTAGTAGTTAGTAGTTAGTAGTTAGTAGTTAGTAGTTAGTAGTTAGTAGTTAGTAGTTAGTAGTTAGTAGTTAGTAGTTAGTAGTTAGTAGTTAGTAGTTAGTAGTTAGTAGTTAGTAGTTAGTAGTTAGTAGTTAGTAGTTAGTAGTTAGTAGTTAGTAGTTAGTAGTTAGTAGTTAGTAGTTAGAAGTAGTTAGACTTCCTAATGTGGGTATGTGCCAAATGACTGACTACCCCTAGACACCCTAGACACCTCAGAGGATGTTTACCGGAGATTACAATCGTGATTTATATTCACATTTTGTTTCCAATTATCATAAGCTTAATGAGTTGGAAATCACTACATAGTATAAAGCAAAGTCGCTTTCCGCTTCCCGCGTCTGTATGTATGTATGTTTGCTTATATCTTTAAAACTACACAACGGATTTTAATGCGGTTTTTTTTAATAGATAGATAGATAGATAGATAGAAAATACTTTATTGCACACCATAAAAATAAATAAAACATATATAATAAGAATACACAACAAAAAAACTATGCTGAACAATGGGCGGTCTTATCGCTAATCAGCGATCTCTTCCAGACAACCTTTGGATGGAGAAGGACTGATGATATTATATGGGGCATTGATGATGCAATTTTATAATGAGACTTACATACATATATGACTAAATGAAATAAAAATAAAATAACTACTTAATACATAATTTATGGAAAAAGAAAAATAAAACAACTCAGCGACAACAGGACAGATAGTGTTCCCTTAACATAGATTTAAAAATAGGGAGAGATTTAGCACTCCTGACAGACACAGGCAGCGCATTCCACAACCGAGCAGCCTGCACTGTAAAAGAGTTATCATAATAGGAGGAGGAGTGAACAGGTGTCTTAAGTTGGAAAGTTTCGGAGGAGCGCAAACGAGGGTTGGTAGATAGACCCTCGTATTCAAGAACGACACTATGAGAATACGCACCCACAGTGGACGAAATCTTTTTTCATAAAAATCACTTTATGTGTTGTGCGACACTGCATAGTGTGACTAGAGGCACATTGTCGTGTGCCTCTAGCCAAAGTTGAGCTCTAAAGGCACACGGTAGCGTGCGCCATAGTGCCGCTCAACACATAAAGTGATGTTTATGAAAAAAGATTTCGTCCACTGTGGGTGCGTGTTCTCATAGTGTCGTTCTTGAATACGAGGGAGAGTGATTCAGGAGGAAGGTTTATATGTATTAAACCCGTGCGAAACCGGGGCGGGTCGCTAGTAACGTAAATAAACAAGACCAAACCAATATTTGGCTGATTATTATCTTTATTTATTCAAACGATTCATTAGCAAACTTGACCCCAATTCCCTTTCCCTTTTTAATTATTTAAAAATCGGCCAAGTGCGAGTCGGACTCGGGCACGAAGGTTCTGTACTATTATCAATAAAAACGACAAAAAAATCACGTTAGTTGTATGGGAGCCCCACTAAAATATTTATTTTATTCTGTTTTTAGTATTTGTTATCGTCAACAGAAATACATCATCTGTGAAAATTTCAACTGTCTAGTTATCACGGTTCATGAGATACAACTTTTTGTCGGACAGACGGACAGTCGGACAGACGGACAGACGGACAGACGGACAGTCCGGGACAGTCGGACAGACGGACAGCGAAGTCTTAGTAATAGGATCCCGTTTTTACCCTTTGGGTACGGAAGACTAAAAATTCTTTAAAAAAAAATCGTTTTATCGAGCCTACCTACTCCTTTCATTCTAAATTTCTAACTCACTAACTTGAGTTTACATATGATACGTGACGGATCAAGTTTGGAGCTAAGTCTTAAACTACGTGCGTTTGGACCTGAAATTATGTAAATTCGTACGTGCTGGCCTTATGTATTACCATGCATCAAACCCTGGTTTAAACGCGACCGTCATATGGCACCAATTTATATAAGTTTTTTAAGGCGTTACTGGCCAGATGTTGGCCAGAGTATGCCCAGATAAGACGGTTACTGTAATAAAACGCATTATCTTAAAAAATATTTAAGAAAATGAAACAGTTTATTTTTCTATTATTTACTACCTACTATTTATTATACATATTTATTTAAATAATATTTATTACTTAACAATTATTGAAAGTGAAACTAAAACTAAATAAATGTATTTTAGAAGCCATTTTAGAATAAAAAATCTGTCTAGAAAAGTTTTATCAATCGTATTCCGTCTTTAATTTGGATAAATAAAGCCTTAAAGTTATCTATGCCATGTCTATATAAAAAATTGTATTTTTGCGATGTACCACGCCAGACAACATTTAATTCAATATTGGTAGCGATCTGGATCTGTTGAGCTACCAAGATTGTTTGCAACGGTATTTAGATACCTCTAGTAGTTCTTGTGTATTTTGTAAATACTCAGTGTATTTTGTAAATACTGTGGTATATTAATAAAATCTATTTATCTAATAATATATGATAGATTAGATAGATAGATTGATTTATTATTAGATGTTATTTTTTTCTGTACATAAAGTTAATAAAATTCAATTATCGATAAAATATAATCAAATTATCCAATCACTAGCAAAGGTGACGCTGCGAAATGCATGGAATCTCGCCAAGATCTCGTAAAAAGCCCCTCATAAAACCAAGTCTTGAATATCTGTAGTCCAATGTGCTAAGGCCAGACCAAATGGCACATACGGGATATGGCTTGGACACCTTGCCAAGCACAGTCGAGCCTTTATGGTCGTACTAGCTTTTAGCCGCGACTTCATCCGCGTAGACACGTAACGTATCATAAAACATTGAAGTTCCTAAAAAAAATAGAGATAAAGAAGCCTATGTCCGTCCCAAGACTTTACACTATCTATATACGAAACTATATTAAAATCAGCACTGCGGTTTGTGATAACGTCACATACATACAGACAGACAGAGTTACTTTCTCATTTATATTATTAATATAAATTAGCTCCCGCCATTTTATCTATGGAAAACGTAGCCTTTATTAATTTCAGAGGATCAATGGACAAACGTCACATCGTTTCCATTATTAAAAAAAAAATGTATTCTATCAGTTATCTAGTTCCCATAGTACAAGCTTTGCTTAGTTTGGGGCTAGATGGCGCTGTGATAATGTCTACCGATATTTATAAGCACAAGCTAAATTTCATCTCATTCAATGAATACATACATACAAACTTTTGCATTCTTATAAATATGGAAAGAGATAGGTGGATTTTTAATATTAGGAGGAAGTAGAATAGGACTAAATGGACCAAAACGTTAAATCGGAGTCGTAAATTGCTGTATGGTAGGACGTTATGGTGAGTTTCGACTAACGCGGAGCTATGCGAAGCTGTGCGGAACTGTGCGGAGCTGACCAATGACAGCGCTCAAATATTCGAGTTTGATAATGTCGAGCGCAGTCATTGGTCCGCACCGCTCAGCTTCGCATCGGTAGCTCTAGCTCTGCGTATATAAATAAATATTGGTGGACATTATCTCACATAATTAATTATAATTGATAAAATACACAGAATTCAAATTCAAATTCAAAAATCATTTATTTAATAAAATCACAAGGATCACTTTGAAACGTCTTAGGAACTAGGTGAAGCTACGCCGATTCCTCGCGACCAAGCCTAGAAGAACCAGGCAACAAACACGGCTTGGGGTCTACCTTTTTTTTTCAATGATCCTTTCCTTAATGCTATGTAGAGCTTCAGTGTGGTGCCGATCGAACAAGGTGACATAGAACAATCTAGGTTCAACAGAGGCAGAGTTACTACCAACAGTACCAACTGAGCTGTGAGACCAGTCAACAGTTAGATGGAGACTCTCCCTTATGGCGAAGGTACTTCAGACTTCGTCTCCGAATGCTGACGTGGAAAAATCCAAGGACTCGGTAAGTACAGTCATAAGTTAGTACGGTCTCGTTCACAAATGGATTTGTGATCGTTTGCGAATTGATTTCGTGTATGTGAAACATTTCTGTATTCCTTCATATTTATACAAAACTAGCCGACTCGTGACAGACGTTGTCCTGTCAAATTTCAATAATCGAATAGAAAAGACTGAATGTTTTTAGTCTGTGATGTCAGATTTGTTGCACACCAGCGCCATCTATACAGATATTATCCCTTTTGAGTTTTTTTTATCGTTTTTGGGATGTTTTTAATTTTTTAAAGTAGTATTTTATTTATTTGGGCATTATATCTACATTTACAGCAAATTTCAACTTAAACCGTTTTGTCGTTTAGGCTTGATTGAGGAACAAACATACATACAAACTCACAAACTTTCGCATTTATAATATTATTAGGATGTAGAAGATTTTTTCATGTATTTTATAGTTTAGGCGTTAGGTTACTTACACTTTAAAATTATGAATCCACAATTTTTTAAATTTATTTTAGAGTCTCACTTAAGACGAGTAATAAATGTTTTGGATGAATGCAGTATCGTTTTTTCTCAATAACCGCAAAACATACAGTTTTGTTTTTTATGACAAACTAGCGACCCGCCCCGGCTTCGCACGGGTAGCATGTTATTATACATATAAACCTTCCTCCTGAATCACTCTATCTATTAAAAAAAACCGCATCAAAATCCGTTGTGTAGTTTTAAAGATATAAGCAAACATACATACATACATATTACATACAGACGCGGGAAGCGGAAAGCGACTTTGCTTTATACTATGTAGTGATATAACATAGGGATATAATCTACATTCTGATGTCTATGCTATATTACTGTAAAGTTTCATTTTAATCCGTTCAGTAATTATTGCGTAAAAGAGTAACAAACACACACACACTCACTCACAAACTTTCGCATTTATAATATTAGTAGAATACTTCAAACAAAATAAGGCTAATTCCACATTGAAAGCAGTAACACGAATTCGAAGTAACACAAGCGATAGACAAATTCAATGAAAATCGTCTTTTCCGCGTAGATCTTTATCTACGGAATATACGGGGTCGTATTTCGCGCGCAACTATTACTGATAAGGTTTTATTAATATTATGGCATGAAAATAATCGTTTTTTGTACCCATAAAAACTACTCAATGATTTTATGGTCTGCACACACTGGTGCGGTAAAGGATTTAAAATTTATCAATTAAATTTATTAGTTGTCCAATCGAAATGAAGTATTTAAATATTTCAATAAAAACCAATGCGACTGCGAAGCTCCCATCCAGACTATGATCCACCTTCTCAATTGTCTCCTGTGCCCTACCACCTACACAGTGGATGACCTCATTAACGCCACCAAGGATGGAGTGAAGGTGGCTAAATTCTACGCAAACATCATCTAAATCAATCTATGTGCATTTGACACGCAAGAAGAAGAATGTTCGGTAATCTCTTACGCAAGAGGATTTAAAATTTATCAATTAAATTTATTAGTTGTCCAATCGAAATAAAGTATTTAAATATTTCAATAAAAACCAATGCGACTGCGAAGCTCCCATCCAGACTATGATCCACCTTCTCAATTGTCTCCTGTGCCCTACCACCTGCACAGTGGATGACCTCATTAACGCCACCAAGGATGGAGTGAAGGTGGCTAAATTCTACGCAAACATCATCTAAATCAATCTATGTGCATTTGACACGCAAGAAGAAGAATGTTCGGTAATCTCTAACGCAAGAGGATTTAAAATTTATCAATTAAATTTATTAGTTGTCCAATCGAAATAAAGTATTTAAATATTTCAATAAAAACCAATGCGACTGCGAAGCTCCCATCCAGACTATGATCCACCTTCTCAATTGTCTCCTGTGCCCTACCACCTGCACAGTGGATGACCTCATTAACGCCACCAAGGATGGAGTGAAGGTGGCTAAATTCTACGCAAACATCATCTAAATCAATCTATGTGCATTTGACACGCAAGAAGAAGAATGTTCGGTAATCTCTAACGCAAGAGGATTTAAAATTTATCAATTAAATTTATTAGTTGTCCAATCGAAATAAAGTATTTAAATATTTCAATAAAAACCAATGCGACTGCGAAGCTCCCATCCAGACTATGATCCACCTTCTCAATTGTCTCCTGTGCCCTACCACCTGCACAGTGGATGACCTCATTAACGCCACCAAGGATGGAGTGAAGGTGGCTAAATTCTACGCAAACATCATCTAAATCAATCTATGTGCATTTGACACGCAAGAAGAAGAATGTTCGGTAATCTCTAACGCAAGAGAGATATATTTGTATTATATAATATATCAGAAAATCATAAAACGTTATGTAGCGTCGTATGTTTTCATACCAATCCTCAAAATGAGTCAGCGTTTTTCTGATTAGGTTTTGTAGTTTTCTGTTTGATAGAGTAGAAAGTTGGTCCGAATGACCGAGTTCTGTAAAATTTATAAGGACCATCCAATTTAAATAGAAATACTGTTAATTACCACTTTTTACAAGCTTTTATTTATCTATTTCACTTTCAAAACTTTCGTGAGTTGTACTACACATTATTACAACAACGGGAAATTACTCACGTAAATGATAAATTGTCAATGAGGACACCGACAATGTTTCGATTCATCTAGAGAATCTTCTTCAGGGTGAGTGGACCATAACGCGCGCGCTACCCTGCTCGCATTGCAGGGTAGCGCGCGCGTTATGGTCCACTCACCCTGAAGAAGATTCTTTTATTTATCTTTCAATCCTAATATAATTAATGCGAAAGTTTGTGATAAGACTATATGTGTGGCTCAATCAGGCCTAAACGACAAAACGGATTAAGATGAAACTTGCTGTAGTATGTAGATAAAAATCAGAATAAATAAAGGGGGAACTTATAATTCGAAAAACAACCCCTGATAAAAAACGCAATAAAGATGATTTTAGTATAGATGGCGTTGGTGTGCAACAAATCTGACATCACAGACTAAAAACATTTAGTCGTCATAGCAACGCAGTTTTGACTAATGAATGATACGCATTCTACCAAAATTCGTAATTTATTTTATCAGTACAAGGTTTGTAGGGACAAAAAATACAGAACAACGTTTGTCACGGGTCGGCTAGTGTATTATGTAACTATGTAACTATATTTGTTAAGGTGGAATCTTGCAACTAAATTTTGAAGCAGTTATCCCCAACCGATTGAGCTGAAATTTCTCATACTTGTGTAACTTCGGTGACAATGCAATACTATGGTGACAGCAAGCTGATCTGATGATGGAGTCAGGAGTTTATACGTGACAGGTCGCAAGGCCATTGCCGCTTATAAGAATACTAACTGGTTTCCTAACGTTGTTTTCCTTCACCGTTTTGAGCACGTATTTTTGCGTATATTTTTTTTTTCGAACAGAAAAATCTATGATCCACGCCGGGATTAGAACCTACGACCTTCGAAATAAAAGTCGATACCTCTGATTTGGCCAACCTGTACATGTACATACCTAGAAGATTTGAAAATACATCTCTTATTTTTCAAATTTTCTCGATTATTGCGTATTATTTTCCCGACGTTTCGACTATTACACGGATCACTCTACCATACATTGTATGGTAGTGATCCGTGTAAAATTTATAGCTTTGAATAGAATATTTATTCTTACAATCCAAGATCATAATAAGTACCTATGTATTTTTATTTCTGATACTGGGTTTAGGTTAGGACTAGGCATAATTTCGTTAAGTAAGCCAGTTCGACATAAAAATAAATAAATAGGGTCACGACTGTAATCCTTTGAAGCTGTCTAGTGGGGGTAGTCAGAAGCACGACAGAACATTATGTTTTCATTTTGGTATTTCTACGATTGGTACTTAACTCTTCGTCATCTTCTTCACCTTATCCCACGTCTTGGGGTCGGTTGGCACAACATCTAGATGTTGCCTATGGAGTTGGTTTGGGGTGTTTTACGATTGGCCGCCTGCCTGACGTCAACCCTTTTATAAAAATAAATAGCATCACGACTCTAATTCCCAAGCCGTGTAGGAGGTATCGTGTCGCGTAGTGTGAAATCTCTCAGGCTGAGTTCCAAGACACTTCTAGGCCAGTACACTCTAGTCACTTTAGACGTTACACGTTCACAGACTTTGTCCTGTCAAATTTCAATAATCCTACAGAATAAAGCACTTTCAGTTTTCCCCGAACTTTAATTTTAACTATATTTTCCAAAAGTAGTATGAAATATACTTTACGACCTATTCTCATTCCTACTGAATATATTAAAAAAAAATATCAAAATCGAAGAGGAGTGCTACCACAAATACCGTGACACGAGATTTTTAGGGTTCCGTACCCAAAGGGTAAACGGGACCCTATTACTAAGACTTCGCTGTCCGTCTGTCCGTCTGTCTGTCACAGGGCTGTATCTCATGAACCGTGATAGCTAGACAGTTGAAATTTTCACAGATTATGTATTTCTGTTGCTGCTCTAACAACAAATACTAAAAACAGAATAAAATAAATATTTAAGGGGGGCTCCCATACAACAAACATGATTTTTTTTGCCGTTTTTATAGATAATGGTTCGGAACCCTTCGTGCGCGAGGCCGACTCGTACTTGGCCGGTTTTTTATATAAATACTAGCTGTCAAGACAGACGTTGTCCTGTCCAAATTTAAATAATCACATAGAAAAAAAAACATCACTGAGTCTTTGAAGAAAATGTTCCATAAAAATCCCAGAATAAAACAAAACGAAACGCGCAGTCGATAATCGCGTAGATGTTAACGATTTTTTTTATAAATTTAGATTCAGTCAACACAGCAGTCGTGTCGTGTGAAAATTCTTTCAAGCTGAATGCTAAGGCACTTCTAGGCCACCCTCAAGTCTCTTGACACGTCTTGTACTGAGCTCGGGCGATAATCTCGCTCTAGTTTCGCTGAACTTTATTTTTACTTAGCTTTTTCCGCGTCTTCGCTCGCTTGATAGGATCACGACTGTAATCCCCAAGTACTGTAGACATCTTATCTCAGGCGCTTAGGGGGGTTAGCATGAACCACTCGACAACGTATCGACAAAATGTCAAAATTGACACTTTTTGAGTAGTTAAAGTGTCAGTTATCATCATATAACCGGATAACTGATATAATATTTATATATACATTTATAACACCCAGACACAGAACAAACATCTATATTCATCACACCAATGTTTATTCTCATTGGGAATCGAATCCATAATCTACAGCAGAAGGCAGAGTTACTACCAACTGAGCTGTGATGCAAGAGGATAACATTCTTGTATTTCATTTTTATTTATTTTTACCCTACTCACAAGAAACGTAAGTGGATTAGATGTGTTTATATTCAGTGTAGCCTTAACTACTGTTGGAATGTTTCTTAAGAAGTGCCTCTTCCAAATTGACCAGAAACATCTGACGAAAACTTCCCTGGAACGACTTTAATTCGAGATCAATCGATTCGGCAAACCCATAATACTTTTTTCCTCGAAAAAAAAACCGATTTTGATAAAAATCGGGTGATCTGGCAATAAAGCGGCACGGCCGTACCATCCTTTTCTCGAAGCAGTTCAGGCCATTTTCGACCCCCTATAATTTCGTTGTGGATAAAACTAGAAGCCTGAATTTTCAGTAACCAAGCAGGCATTTAATAAACACGGTATATTTCAAATTTCATTCAATTTGAACCAGTAGTTTAAGAATTATTATTTCACCAACACTTACAAACTTTTGGATGTATGATTTTAGTAGGAAATGTCATGTAGAATTTTGGAATTTTTTGATGTGTGTTCACCGGAGAACGTTGATAGATGTATATATTTGAGAAAACTATCAAAGCTTATTTCTGAATACGGCTAAAAGTGATTTGGACATTTCAGCCGTTTTTTTACATGTTGCGTCACCAAATAAAGTGAGATTATAGCAAGAAGGATAATTCAAAGTCAAGAGATCGTTTATTATAGCCGGGGCGGGTCGCTAGTAATAACTAGCGACCCGCCCCGGCTTCGCACGGGTAGCATGTTATTATACATATAAACCTTCCTCCTGAAACACTCTATCTATTAAAAAAAACCGCATCAAAATCCGTTGTGTAGTTTTAAAGATATAAGCAAACATACATACATACGCGGGAAGCGGAAAGCGACTTTGCTTTATACTATGTAGTGATTTATTATATATTAGTTTAGGACTAGATGGCACCGTGTGTAAAGTCCGCCAATAATTATAATTATTATTTTTATTTATTACAATAAAACACAAGGATCACTTTAAAACGTCTTAGGAGCTTATTGAAGCTACGCCTGTTCCTCGCGGTCGATACCTTCAGCCGATACGAGCAGTCTACAATCAGGGAATAGATCCAAATCTAAACGGCCAACAGCCAAGGATCCGCAAGTCATTAAGAGATGGGAAAAACTAAAGTTCGCAGGACAAAGTCCTGAACTTGGGGCGTCCCTACTGAAAAAATTGCGAAAGTTTGAGGCGTTACTGTCACAAGAAACTTACAGCGCCGGACAAAATAATTGGCTCTCGAAGACTCGAACTCGCAAAGTAGGGTTGCAAGTTTGGAGTTGTAGCAAAAAATTGAGAAACTTACAGTGCGGGACAAAATAATTTGCACACAGAGTTGCAACTTTGGTTGCGTAAAACATTATGGAAACTTAGTGCGGTTGAACTAAAAAGCTGCCTGAACTTTTTTTTTGTAAAATATAACTCTACTGTTATAAACAAGTATGGTAGCATCCTTTTAGATATCTAAATGTATTAGTGAGAGATGCGTCCAAATATTTTATTTGTCACAGTTTTTGAAGTACTTAGCATAAGTGATAAACCACATATTTAAAATTCAAGAAAATTTGAGAGCAATAATTTCAATTACAATTATTCTATTGGATTATTGAAGTGTAAACAAAACAAAGTTGGTCGATTTTATACTAAACTAGCAAAGTTAGCGAGTTTAGTTTATAGATCGATTTTGACCTAGATTTAATCATAAAAATACATGTTTCCTTTAATTGCTTTTTCTTATGCAATTATTAAAATTTGTCAGGACAACGTCTGTCATGGGTCGGCTAGTTTATTAAATTTTCTATTGAAAATTATCATATTTTGTGGTATTGGATAAATTTGTTAAATAATGAAACATGCATAATTTATTATAAGCCTTTATTGATTAAACAAAAGACCGGAGGACACATCTGGTTATTATTGTAAATCCCAAAGCCTTTGATTCTGTTACAGGTAGAAGAGAAATATAAATCGGACCTCGTTGTTAATTTTATAGCGAACTAGCTTCAGCTTATAGTTTTGCTCGTGTGGTACCTCCATAAAAAGTTTTCTATGATTCAATAAAGTTAAATAACCTATCAGACACTTACTCGTACATAGCTCTAACCATACCTAGGGTTTCTTATGACGTACCAGAAAATCACGTCAAAGTAAAAAAGTAGAATAAATAGAAAAAAAAATAGGTCACGACTGTAATCCCTAAGTACGAGGTATTCTATATGTAACTTAACAGAGGAGATCCCAACCCATGTAAACCCACAATTTAGTAAGAAAAATAAAAATAAAGATTTTTATACTTTATACTTATACTTATTCTCTCAGATCTCCAGACGCTTAGATCCTTTGAAGATGTCTAGTGGGGGTAGTCAGAGGCACGTCCAAACATTATATTTGGCACATGCCTTGATTCGAACCCACGACCTACGAAATGAAAGTCGTGGTGTACCTCCCACTCGGCCAACACGGCAACAAAAAAATAATCAGAAAAATCGGTCCAGCCGTTTACGCGTGATGATGATTATTAGGGGAAATAAGGATTCATTTTTATATATAACTAGCGACCCGCCCCGGCTTCGCACGGGTAGCATGTTATTATACATATAAACCTTCCTCCTGAATCACTCTATCTATTAAAAAAACTGCATCAAAATCCGTTGTGTAGTTTTAAAGATATAAGCAAACATACATACAGACATACAGACGCGGGAAGCGGAAAGCGACTTTGCTTTATACTATGTAGTGACTAGCTGTCTCGATAAAAGTAGTCCTGTCAATTAAGTTACATTATATAGGAACCTTCTTCTGACAATAACGAATACAACAAAAAAATAATTAGCAAAATCGGTCCAGCTGTTTACGCGTAATACTATGACCAAGGGAAATAGCGATTCATTTTTAGGGTTCCATACCCAAAGGGTAAAAACGGAACCCTATTACTAAGACTTCGCTGTCCGTCTGTCTGTCTGTCACAGGGCTGTATCTCATGAACCGTGATAGCTAGACAGTTGAAATTTTCACAGATTATGTATTTCTATTGCTGCTCTAACAACAAATACTAAAAACAGAATAAAATAAATATTTAAGGGAGGCTCCCATACAACAAACGTGATTTTCGCATTCTAGCGCCATCTAGTTTCATTTGATGTTACTACGTTACGTAACACGTACGTACGGAACCCTTCGTGCGCGAGTCCGACTCGCACTTGGCCAGTTTTTTTATATCTATACTTAATATTATACAAAAGAAAGATTTGATTGTTTGTTTGTTTGTTTGCATCGAATAAGCTCCGAAACTCATGGATCGATTTGAAAAAATATTTTACCATTAGAATCCTACATTATCTCTGATGAAAATAGGCTAAATGATTATTTTTAAAAACTTTAGGGATTAGGATGAAAACTTCGATAATGTTACCTAACGTGTGAAAAAAATCCTTATATCGCGTTTTCTGCGCAAATTATTAACAATAGAGCAAAGTGATGTACTACAGTTTTATAGAAAACATCAATATCTACAAAAAAGTCTACAATACTATTTGTCTTACTATTAAAGATCCGTATGAAAACTTCGATAATGTAACCCAAGCTATAAAAAAAATACCCATAATATCATTATCACACCCGTGCGACGCCGGATACCGTGCGGGCGGACTGTTAGTATAAGATATAAAGATTAATATTGTCTTAGTTCTTACACAAACTGTATTTACAAGATGCTCCATTGCAACTATCTAACACGACAAACCATAAACCTAAAACCTAATTCCAACTTAACCCTAGGTTAAACGCTATCTAGGACAATAAAACGAATACTGTACAGTTATTTTGCCACCCACTACACAGTAGGCGTTCATAAAACTATAACTATAAACAGTAAAAGGGCTTATGTCACTGGGAAACGGCAACAACACAAGATGAGCCTTATTATCCTGAGTTTAGATTCAAATTCGCTTGCACAAGACTATTAGATTAAAAACTAGATGCTTATCAGTCGTCAATGTCGAAACTATTGTGGACATTCACTCTGATCGGTAGTTAAGATCTTATCCAGTAGTGTAATCAGAGGCATGTCCAAATGTTGCGATTGGCTCGTGGCCACGACCTTCAGATCGAAAGCAACTATAACACATTATGTGAAAACATGTGAATGTATGTTATAACAATTTATTCTGTGACGATTACGTTTAGTGTTGGGTGTTGAGGAATACAGTGTTGGGTGTTGAGGAACTTTGTATAGGATTTTGTCCCGAAGTGTATCGGAGTAAGAATTTATAAGGCAAGCGAAGTAGGATAATGTGGGTTGTTTCTGTAAAGACACTTGTAGTTTCAGGGATAAAGAAAGCAGGAACATATAAAATGTGCTTTAGAAGTTTTTCTGCCAGTTTTCATGAACCAATACATTGCTTATAGGCATCTTGTGTTAGGCCTTTTTACATCTTATAAAAAAAGCCGTGTTGGCCGAGTGGGAGGTACCTCGACTTTCAATCTGAAGGTTCGAATCGGTTCGAATCGGATTTTTCTGCTCGAAAAATATATATGTCCATCAAAAACACGTGCTCACACCGGTGAAGGAAAACATCGTGGGGAAACCAGTTAGTATTTTTATAAGGGCGATGGGCTTGCAACCTGTCACGTCATGTGCCATATATAGGACTTGCCTCTGACTACCCCCATTAGATATCTTCAAAGGATCTAAGCGTCTGGAGATCTGAGAAACTGTCTACCATACTTGGGGATTAGTAACGGCAGCTCTCACCCACTACGCCGTGGAAGTCAATGACAAATGATAAACCACAGATAATCTTACGTCAACATCATTATAACCCATCAGCTGTCACTGTCATCTCAATGTCACACTACTTTGTATTCAAGTCTCGGAGGGTCACAGACTATGTTGTAGTTGGAGGAAATGGAGAAATGTTTAGGGCCTGCGCACAGTGGCGGACGGAAGCGCAGACGATTGCAATTTATCAAACAAAAAATATAGAATCACGACTGTAATCCCCAAGTTCGGTAGACATCCTCTCGGATCTACAGGCGCTCAGATATTTGTACATGTCTAAAGAGGTCCAAACATTACAGTTGGCACATGCCATATTTTGCAGTAGTTAGCATCCCACACGTGACAGGTTGCAAGCCCGTCGTCGTTTAAAAGAATACTAACTGGTTTCCTTAGTATGTTTTCCTTCACCGTCCTAAACACGTTATCAATCTAATTTAATAAGTGATAAGATCGATATATATTTCAATATTATGTCAAAATATGCTCGGTAATCTCGCAAAACTGCGCTGTGATGCTCCGAGGTCGAACACCGAACATTAAAATACCTTATTTCGATTGGATAACTATTAAATTCATTTGATACACACACATTAGATATGTATATAAATACACATTAAATTCAATTGATAAGTTTAAATCCTCCACGCTCCCGTCCGCCACTGTGCGCCGGCCATTATTATTCGTAGTCACGATTATAACATTTCTCGTCGACTTGTACTTAATAAATGTAAATGTGAAGTTAAATAATGAAAACTCATTTATTAAGAGGTAAAGGCGGTTTTAATTGTGTTTTTTTTTAATAAAAACATTTGGAAAACTACGAAATTAATGACTTACAACATTTCTGTTAAGATGAGTAATAAATGTTTTTGATGAATGCAGAATAGTTTTTTCTCAATAACCGCAAAACATACAGTTTTGTTTTTTATGACAAAGATATATAAAGGATTTAATCTTGATAAATTAAAGACAGAAACACGATAGGTGAAACTTTACTCGATAGATTTATTTTCCAAAGTTGGCTCTTTAAAAACACTAGTTTAGTTTTTAATCAAAACTATGAATAGCTAACTAGTTCATTTTTATATAATTCGTTAGATAATCTAACTAGCTAAATAAATTACAGACAGTTTCTTTTTAAATATGATGGTTTTCAAGATAATGCAGTTTTATCACTTTTTCCGTCTTATCCGGGTAGACTTAGCCCATACAAAACGTGAAAAATTTCACTTATCACCTTAAGAGGCAGAGGTGGTTTTAATTGTGCTTTTTTTTAAACATTTGGAAAACTACGAAATTAATGACTTACAATATTTCTGTTAATAAGAGTAGGTTGTTACATAATACAAAATGGTACCAAAAACAGTGTAGACACACATAACTTTTGATTTTTACACGGGTATCACATAGGTATATAATATAATACCTTTAATTTTGTAAATATTAATAGGATCACGACTGTAATCCCCAAGTACGGTAGACATTCTCTCAGATCTCCAGACGCTTAGATCCTTTGAAGATGTCTAGTGGGGGTAGTCGAGGCACGTCCAAACATTATAGTTGGCACATGCCCACATTTTGCAGTAGTTAGCACTTTGCCGGTTTTTTATCCTGACGTGTTGTGCAACACTTTGTATTCATGTCACGGAGACAGTGTTTATTACTCCGGTTGTGCATACTCCACGACACGACATCTCTTTGAGTGCGTTTACATGATGATGTGATGCCGAGGAGTGCGGAGCGCGCAGTGAATGGACCAATCACAGTGAAATTTTTTAGTCAACTATTAGCAGACCCGGCCACGCATTGCTGTGTCAACAGATATCGCCATCTGTTAGAATCTTTTGGAGCTAATAGATAATTGTGACTGTCAGATAATAAATAAATAATTTGCAATAAAATAATATTGCGACTATAAATTGAGATGTAAGCTATCCTATCTTTCAAGTTGGATCAAACTGCACACGGTGAGCAAAGTTTGATTAAAATCGGTTAAGTAGTTTAGGAGTCCATCGCGGACAAACAACGTGACGCGTAATTTATATATAATAAGAAGATTACGAGCACTGTTAGGCCGTGGGCCCATGTCTGCGGTGGGGCGCCTTCCACCGTGAATAAGTGTGACTCCGTGCCATCAGAAAGCGCGTCGCCACGCCTTGAAATTAGCGTATTTTTTTTAGTTTTTTGAACTGTATTATTATTTTTAAATAAGGACGCGCGTTTACGTGCGTAAAGGCGCGGCATATCGGAACATAGCCTAACTGTCGCTCAGAATTGTCATTGTGTCGTGTCGTGCTTTATAAATCACTCTTTTTATAGTGCATAGAGTGTTGATATATTTTAGCTGTTTATTCGTACGCACGATTAAGCCATCTCCATCTGAGAGTGACTAATAGCGTGTCGTAGCTCTGTGTTGAAATATGGAAGCTAATAAAATAAAATAAAAATAAATGGGATCACGACTGTAACCCCCAAGTACGGTAGACATACTCTCAGATCTCAAGGAGCTTAGATCCTTGAAGATGTTTATATGGGGTAGTCAGAGATACGTCCAAACATTACATTTGGGACAATACCATTTTGCAGTAGTTAGCATTCCATACGTGTCAGGTTGCAAGCCCATCTCCGCTTATAAGAATACTAACTGGATTCCTCACGATGTTTTCCTTCACCGTTTAGCCGAGTGGGAGGTATCTCGACTTTCAATCTGAAGGTGGGTTCGAATCCTGGCCATGCTTCAATGGATTCTTCTAATGGAAAAAATTATATGCGCATTAAAATACGTGAATCTTAATTACATAATTAAAACAGAAGTCAACAAAATAACAGTAATTTGAGATGCTTTTGAAGTTAATTAACGTAATTAAAACAGGGAAATTCAATATTATTTCGTTAATAATCTCAATTACATATTGACGTATCATAACAAAAATTAAATAAAATGTATCTTAATTAACTGAAAACAAAATTATGTTGTAATAAGTAATTACGTTTAAAAAACCGGCCAAGTGCGAGTCGGACTCGCGAACGAAGTGTTCCGTACACACATCTATAAAAAAAACTTAGATATTTATTTTATTCTGTTTTTATTACATTTCTAACAGTTATTTCAAAAAACTTACCTATTTATATCTCTTGACTTTTCAATCGGTCGCAGTATTTTCTTCTGTTTTCTTTTTACTTTTTAAAATGTAATTGTGGTTTACTTGACTATAATTTTCCAACGCTATTTCTATACCAAAATTACTCGTATAAAGAGGAAAGATTTGATTGTTTGTTTGTATCGAATAGGCTACAAAAAATTTCGTGATACCATATCTAACTATTAGGGATCCCTATTAAAACTATGATGTAACCTTAGGTGTAAAAAAATAGACATAAATATCATTATTACACCCGTGCGACGCAAGGGCGGACTGCTAAGTACTCTACAATTTCAAAGAATCCCCTTACCCGACCGACACAGCCTTCAACACAAAATCGATACTTTATATTCAGTACCTGGATGACCGAGGATAGCTAGGTATTTCATTGCCTGATAACACGAATAAAACGACGTTTTCTAAAAACCGGCCAAGTGCGAGTCGGACTCGCGCACGAAGGGTTCCGTACTATTATCTATAAAAACGGCAAAAAAATCATGTTTGTTGTATTCCGAGCCCCCCTTAAATATTTATTTTATTCTGTTTTTAGTATTTGTTGTTAGAGCAGCAACAGAAATACATAATCAGGGAAAATTTCAACTGTCTAGCTATCACGGTTCATGAGATACAGCCCTGTGACAGACAGACAGACGGACAGACAGACGGACAGCGAAGTCTTAGTAATAGGGTTCCGATTTTACCCTACGGGTACGGAACCCTAAAAATGAAACCTTAGATAGATAGATAGATAGATGAACTCTTTATTGCACACAAAGAAAACAAATGGTAAATAACAACAAACATAAATGTACAATGGGCGGTCTTATCGCTAAAAGCGATCTCTTCCAGACCTTAGCTAGGTTTCATTTTTAGAAAACGTCGTTTTATTCGTGTTATCAGGCAATGAAATACCAATTTGATCGATTTATCGCCCCCGAAACCTCCTGCATACAAAATTTCATGAAAAACGTTTAGGCCGTTTCCAAGATTATACCTACTAGCTGTCCCGACAGACGTCCCTGCTAAATTTAAATGATCCCACACAAAAAAGCACTTTCAGTTTTTCCAGAACTTTACGCCACCCTTATCACTTAGGGGTATAAAAAATACCATACGACCTTTTCTCAGATCTACTAAAAATACACATTTTGAGATGCCATTTCGTAGTTAGCATTCCATCCGTGACAGATTGCAAGCCCATCGCCACATATAAGAATACTAACTGGTTTCCTCACGATGTTATATGTATAGATGGATACAACAATATCATGCTTGACTATCCCGTGCCCATCAAACCGGAACTCAATAATGCAATGCCGGATGTTGTACCACAATGAGTAAAGCTTCGGCTGCGTGTAGTAACTAGGTTACAAGATTGCTCCTAGATATATAAATAGGTACCTAAAGTGGTCAAAACAGTGAAGGTAAACATCGTGAGGAAAGCAGTTAGAAATTTATAAGCGGCGATGGGCTTGCAAACTGTTACGTATGGAATGCTAACTGCAAAATGTGGGCATGTGCCAAATATAATGTTTTGACGTGCCTCTGACTACCCCCAATAGACATCATCAAAGGATCTAAGCGTCTGGAGATCTGAGAGGATGTCTACCGTACTTGGGTATTACAGTCGTGATCCTATTTCATTTCATGTTTGTTTTTCGAAAATAATTTTGTATTTTAACCACTGCCACTGACCTCTATTATACAAGATAGAGGTCAGTGATTTTAACCGACTTTTAAAGTACTTTTAGTAAGAAAAGGTGGAGGTTCTCATATCGCCTGTATGTTTTTTTTTGTGTGTATGTTACGCGATTACTCCGGCGTTTGTGAACGGATTTATAATTTTTCTTTTTGAAAGCCTTATACTTCCGATGTGGTCCCATTACCACCAAGTAAGCATTTGATGATGGGATCCCAGGGAAATCGAGAGAAACCTTCAAAATTTATGGGCATTGATAGTGGTTTTCAACTATAGACCTTGCCCTTCTTTCATTGCCATACACCGACTGGAGGACTAGCCGGGATAGGGCTCCTAGATCTCGCGGAAAGGGGAACCCCCCCACTTCAATTTTTATTTATAAACATGAAGTCGGTTTTGTTTTTAGTATTTTAAACGTAATTATTAATAATTCTTTCTCCTTGTAATTAATTTTAAAAAGTGTCCCTTCCATGGATTATTTTTATGGTTCCATACCCAAAGGGTAAAAACGGGACTCTATTACTAAGACATCTCTGTCCGTCTGTCCGTCTGTTCGTCTTCCCGTCTGTCTGTCACATGGCTGTATCTCATGAACCGTGATAGCTAGACAGTTGAAATTTTCACATAATATTATGTATTTCTGTTGCCGCTATAACAACAAATACTAAAAACATAATACGGAGCCCTTTGTGCGCGAGTCCGACTCGCACTTGGATGGTTTTTTTTTTTATTATTTGTGAAAAACGTTACTCCAATCTGTTTAACGATCAGTTTTCTGCAAAATTAGAGCCAAAACGGACACGTACATTTTCAAACCGCAAAGAAATAACCGGTTATTTCGCCGAAATACCTCGTAAATTATTGCCAACAACAAAATTAGGCTTTGAACATAATAAATGGGTGCCACAAAAGATTCCGATCATTAACTGCTATAAGCAAAAAGTACAATCAATCAAAAGAAGGGATTTCTGTACGTTTCTTAAGCTCGTTAGGACGAATATTTTATACTTTGTAAGCTATAGAATGCTTAGCCTGTGCATAAGCGAAGAGATCTCTGTAGCGGGTAATTCTACTAATATTATAAATGTAGAAGATAATTATAAAAAAAAAAAAAAAAAAAAAAAAAAAAAAAAACCCCGGTTTTTATCTCTTCTTGATCTTGTGAAGATGTCTAGTGGGGGTAGTCAGAGGCACGTCCAAACATTATATTTGGCACATGCCCACATTTTGCATTAGTTAGCATTCCATACGTGACAGGTTGCAAGCCCATCGCCGCTTATAAGAATACTAACTGGTTTCCTCACGATGTTTTCTTCCACCGTTTTGAGCCCCACTAGACATCTTCAAAGGATCTAAGCGTCTGGAGATCTGAGAGGATGTCTACCGTAATTGGGGATTACAGTCGTGATCCTATATTATTATTATTTTTTTAGTACTACTCAAGTATTTAGTAATTAATAACCGTTTGTCGCTATGCTACACTCACTGTCTAAGCTTTAGCCTTTTGTACGAATTGAAAACTCTTAAGAGGCTCCCAGTCGCTGATTGCTCTTTTTCGAAACGAAAAAAGAAATACTTCTGAACAAGCCACATCTCCTATTTTTATAAGTATATTACTTCAGGTTCCTACCTAGATTTCTATTAAGCTGAAAACATAATAGCAGAAACTTTTGACGATAAAGATATTATTTCAAAATGATACGTTTTAGAATTTATGATCGAAATATTTTATATACCTACTATTAAAATCAACTTGTGATTTATTGTTAAAGATAGGTAATATGTAGATCTAGATTTCTATTAGAATAGATTTTTGATAAGTAATTATACATAATTTATATCATTAATTTATTCGAAAAGCTAAGGCGGACCACGCGCGGACGTATGTTTGTCATCATTGCAGCGGTCGGTAGGATTATTTATCGAAGTGATTAAAGATGGGTACATCTTTATTCACATATACTATACATTATAAAATAGGAGATGTGGCTTGTTCACAAGTATTTCTTTTTTCGTTTCGAACAAAAATAATAGTCGACTGGCAGCGTCTTAACGAGCCAATACATGGTAGTAAGTAATTCATTGACAATAAGTATTAATGCAAATGTATAATGATTGTAATTTAATTTATCTGTGATATGAAAAATGTTACTTAAGTATCATATCTTATGTATAACAATAATGTTTGACCTATAATTATGATTATCAATAAATAACTATTATGACTATTATGTAAGCTGTATTCTCTCTAAGGTTTCTTCAGAAGCCCGATTTCTACTCTTGCAAATCAAGTACAGTAATTATTTAAATTTACAAGTGGCGTTTGTGATACGATTTTTTCGTTTTTGTGTTACTAGTGAAAACGCGCGCGACTTTGTTCCCTTTGACACCCCATTGCACCCCTTTATGAGGGTGATTTTCGAAGAACAAAATGCCATGTATAAATT
Organism: Hydriomena furcata; assembly: GCA_912999785.1. Taxonomy (NCBI): domain Eukaryota; kingdom Metazoa; phylum Arthropoda; class Insecta; order Lepidoptera; family Geometridae; genus Hydriomena; species Hydriomena furcata. The sequence goes on from OU538848.1 coordinate 3,621,305, forward strand.
GTTTTTACACCATTTTTTTTTTTCAATTAAAAAAATAATCATCAAGTTTGTAACTTTTATTTCCTCAGAGGTAAAATTTCCAAAATGTCTTAATGTGGTTATATCATAAAACGAAGACATTCTTCAAGCCTTATGTTTCAAGAACTTCTTCTTTACCTTATCCCACGGTTTCGTGGGGTCGGCACAACAAATGGGAACAGATGTTGCAAATGGATTTGGCTTGGGGTATTTTACAACCGGCCGCCTGTCTCAAATTCAAAAATCATTTATTTCAATAAAATCACAAGGATCACTTTAAAACGTCTTATGAACTAGGTGAAGCTACGCCGATTCCATGCCTAGAAGAACCAGGCAACAAACACGGCCTGGGGTCTACCTTTTTAGGGTTCCGTACCCAGAGGGTAAAAACGGAACCCTATTACTAAGACTTCGCTGTCCGTCTGTCCGTCTGTCTGTCACAGGGCTGTATCTCATGAACCTTGATAGCTAGTCGGCCAAGTGCGAGTCGGACTCGCGCACGAAGGGTTATCTATAAAAAACGTACCCTTTGGGTACGGAACCCAAAAATGAATACTCCCTTTGACGTTTCGATTGGTCAAAAAATGTCCGTCAGTTTTTTTTTTAGTTTTTTAAACATAATTATTTCTTTGGTTCATAGATGTTTTCCTTCACCGTTTTGAATGCCAGGAAAAATGCTGAACAGCTGCCGGAAAGTATCAACACCAAAAGGTCCTCTAAGATTATCTTAATTAGATTACTACGTCCATTAAACCAAGATCCCCGCTCTGATTACAATCGATGGAAAATAAAAGAAGAACAGAAATATAAGGGGTCTTTGTTGATTGGTCGTGTTTTATAGAGTATCATGGCCTTTGACTGTTTATGTATTTATTCGGGAAAATTATTTTTGATATTTGTTCAGTCAAAGGGTAGATTTTAATTAGAACAAATTGTTAAGACGTGTAATTAATATTTTTAATGAATGCAAAATCGTTTTTTCTCAGTAACCGCAAAACATACAGTTTTTATGACAATGATAACATAAGGATATAATCTAGATAAATAGACAGAAACACGATTGGTGAAACTTTTCTCGATAGATTTATTTTCCAAAGTTGGCTCTTTAACAACACTTATTTAGTTTTTATTCAAAACTATGAATAGCTAAACGAAGCGAAGAAAATGTACTATTTTTGGTCCGTACCCAATTTTTTCTAAGACTTCGCTGTCCGAGATACAGCCTTGTGACAGAAGTATTTCTGTCACAGGGCTGTATCTCATGATCCGTGATACCTAGACAGTTGAAATTTTCACAGATTATGTATTTCTGTTGTCGCTATAACAACAAATACTAAAAACAGAATAAAATAAATACTTAAGTCGGGCTCCCATACACCAAACGTGATTTTATTGCCGTTTTTATAGATAATGGTACGGAATACTTGTGCGCGAGTCCGACTCGCACTTGCATTTTTTTTATTTACCAGACGGCAGCAATAAAGCGGTCGCTGTTCACAAAGTCCTGGCTTAGGGGCAAAGAAAGATACCGACTTGTATTTTAACGTCGGGTGTTAAAAATATTGTTTTACAAGGGTGGTAATTTGAAAGGCTGTTGGCTAAAATAAGGGCTGTTTTAATATAATTTACTACCCTAGTTGGGTAGGTTAGTTATATGCTTACACAATTAGGTGAATGTAATGTTGGAACAAATTTAACTTTAGCGAGAATAAATAATGGCGGATTTTACACACTCCACTATCTAGCCCAAAACTAAGCAAAGCTTGTACTATGGGAACCAGATAAATGATAGAATACTTATATACTTTTTTTTTGTAAATACATATTTATTATACATAGTAAGGATATTTTGCAAGGTTTTAGTAATTTATGATATTCACTTTATTATTTTACTAGCGACCCGCCCCGGCTTCGCACGGGTAGCATGTTATTATACATATAAACCTTCCTACTGAATCACTCTATCTATTAAAAAAAACCGCATCAAAATCCGTTGTGTAGTTTTAAAGATATAAGCAAACATACATACATACATACAGACGCGGGAAGCGGAAAGCGACTTTGCTTTATACTATGTAGTGATTAGCTTTTGCCAGCTCAATAAAAGCACGTGGAGTGAGGTCAATAAATACCAAGAGCGAGTCTGACTCGCGCACAAAAGGTTCCGTACTATCTATAAAAAACGACAAAAAATATTCACGTTTGTTGTATGGAAGCCCACTTAAATATTTATTTTATTCTGTTTTTAGTATTTGTTGTTATAGCAGCAACATAAATACATCATCTGTGAAAATTTCAACTGTCTAGCTATCACGGTTCATGAGATACAGCCCTGTGACAGACAGACAGACAGACGGACAGCGAAGTCTTAGTTCCGTTTTTACCCTTTGGGTACGGAACCCTAAAAACGGAAAAAAAACACGTTTTTTGTATGGAAGCCCCACTAAAATATTTTTTTATTCTGTTTTTAGTATTTGTTGTTAAGGCGCTCCCAGTCGACGATTGTTTTTGTTCGAAACGAAAAAATAAATACTTGTGAACAAGCCACATCTCCTATTTTATAATGTACAGTATATGTGAATAAAGATGTACCCATCTTTAATCACTTCGATAAATAATCCTACCTACTGCTGCAATGACGACAAACACACGTCGGAGCGTGGTCCGCCTTTGCTTTTCGAATAAATTAATGATATAAATTATGTATAATTACTTATCAAAAATCTATTCTAATAGAAATTTAGATCTACATATTACCTATCTTTAACAATAAATCACAAGTTGATTTTAATAGTAGGTATATAAAATATTTCGATCATAAATTCTAAAACGTATCATTTTTAAATAATATCTTTATCGTGAAAAGTTTCTGCTATTATGTTTTCAGCTTAATAGAAATCTAGGTAGGAACCTGAAGTAATATACTTATAAAAATAGGAGATGTGGCTTGTTCAGAAGTATTTCTTTTTTCGTTTCGAAAAAGAGCAATCAGCGACTGGGAGCCTCTTAAAGCGGCAACATAAATACATCATTTGTAAAAATATCAACTGTCACGGTTCATGACATACAATCTGGTGACAGACAGACAGACGGAACGGAACAGACGATATCTACGTGTTCGGCGACGTCGCGCGGGACATATCCCGCGACATGTCCCCCAAGTTCAAATGCAGCTTTATCCTACAGTACTCTAATTGATACCTCGAATACTTTACCAAAGCCTGAACGAAATCTTCTAATAATTACCCTCGTATTCAAGAACGACACTATGAGAACACGCACCCACAGTGGACGAAATCTTTTTACATAAAAATCACTTTATGTGTTGTGCAACACTGCATAGTGTGACTAGAGGCACATTGTCGTGTGCCTCTAGCCAAAGTTGAGCTCTAAAGGCACACGGTAGCGTGCGCCATAGTGCCGCTCAACACATAAAGTGATGTTTATGAAAAAAAGATTTCGTCCACTGTGGGTGCGTGTTCTCATAGTGTCGTTCTTGAATACGAGGGTAAGCCAGTTACTCAAATCTTCCTTTGACAAGAAAATCCCCACAACATCTCCGGTGACGTAGACAAAATATCCGTACGTACAAATTCCTTGTATATATATCACACATCATTTATTGCGTTCTTTATTTTCTGCTTATAATGTTCGTACAGCGTTTAGGGAAGAGCTGGTTCAATCGAAAGTCCCTTTTGTCTCTACATTGCGAAAAGACGGTAGTTATTATTCATGCACTAAATAAATTGGGCTCCTGGACTTCCAAACGAATTATTTTTACTTGTATTATGTATTAGTATTAGTGTATTAGTAGGTTACTTTTTTTCTTAGTAACAGAAACCTAAGTACCTTATTTTTAACTAAAAACTATTATTAAAAGAAACAGCTATTGACTATTAAAAGCATTCTTAAATCTAAGAAATCCGTACTATCTACTTTTAGAATCATAAATTATTTTCGAAATTGCTTTGAATACGCTACGATTATTGTACGTAGCATGCATGTGAGTGTGCGTTGTGTGTGTGTGTGAAGTTTTGCCTTTGGTTGAAGACTTACTCATACAGAACATTGGAGGCAATTCTGTTGTGACCACACAAAAGTTAAAATTTCGGAAAATACCATTACTCTTATTCCTTTTATGCTATAGCCTAAATTAGCGTAACCTCAAAATGGAAAATAATTGTGCTAGCGTGGACACAAATAATTGCCACCATTTTATAGCTAGCCGCGCTATGTTTGAACAGCCGCGCGCGGCAGCCGCGAGCTACCTGCAACAGTCTAAACTAGTCACGCGGCAAACTTGTGTCCTGCGAATGCCGCGCTGTCTGGTCACAAGAAGCCTTAAGAATTAATTCTACACTTATCTAAACTTTTTTGATCGTACTGTTTAGTATTTATAAGCTTTAGTAACACCGGAGGCCACATATAGTCGTTACGTGTAGCCCCGGGTTTGCTCGTGATTTATTTGCGTTACGAGGAATTTAAATTGAACCTCTCAACAGTCTGTTTATGGGGTAATATAGTCTTAATGTGACAGACAAGTTATGTGAATTTCTACACCATATTTATTATGGCAACACCCCTTTAATGAGTTCATTTGTTATTTGGCTCAAAATATTTAGTATATTTTTTTCGCTTTTGTTATTTGTCTAAGTAAGCATTTTCAGTGAGAAATTTCAGTCATTCCAACTAAGCAGCTTAAGAGGAGTAATAAATGTTTTTGAAGAATGCAGAATCGTTTTTTCTCAATAACCGCAAAACATACAGTTATGTTTTTTACGACAAAGATAACTTAATATTTCAAAAGACCAAGTGAGGGTAGTTTCTTCAACTGGTAGTTTTTTAGGGTTCCGTACCCAAAGAGTAAAACCGGGACCCTATTATTAAGACTTTGCTGTCCGTCTATCCGTCTGTGTGTCACAGGGCTGTATCTCATGAATCGTGATAGCTAGACAGTTGAACATTTTACAGATGATGTATTTCTGTTATCGCTATAACAACAAATACTAAAAATAGAATAAATTAAATATTAAAGTGGGGCTCCCATACAACAAACGTGTTTTATGCCGTTTTTTATAGATAATGGTACGGAACCCTTCGTGAGCGAGTCCGACTCGCACTTGGCCGGTTATATTATCATTTTGGGGATGTTTTTCGTATTTTGAAGTAGTCTATTTTTTATTCGGGCATTATATCTACATCTACAGCAAATTTCGTCTTGATCTGTTTTGTCGTTTAGGTTTCATTACAAACATTTATACAAACTCACAAACTTTCGCATTTATAATATTATTAGGATTTAATTATTCACACAGGTACCTAAATAAGTAGGTACATCAGTACACTACAGTATGTTTGTACTCCGAGATTACAGTCTTGACCCTATTTCTATTTAAAAGCAATATCGTTCGATAGAAAAATACATTTCATGGAAAATATAATGACAGACATTTAAACTAAACCTGCGGTAGCTACCACTCAGTTTTAAACTTAAGTTTGTTGACAGTTATATCGAACTATCGCAAACTAAGCCTTATGTCTAGGAACATAGGGGTTAGATTGCAGTGGATCGCAGGTGACGCGAACCAACATCATCCGCTGACGAGGTAGGCTAGATTGGCACAATTGTTCTATTCGGTAGAGAAGGGGTAAAAAGGGGTAAAAGGGGGTAGAGGTAGTAAACCTTACCTGTGAATCTTTCTGTCTCTCTTGTGCTTTCTCAGTAAAAATACTACTTCTCTTTCAATATAAAGAATCTTTTAAAATATACCCAGAAGTTTCAGTTTTGGAGCAAATTCGTAGTATTTTTTTTTTTAAATAGGCACTTGCATACTAGCTTCCGCCAGAGGCTTCGCTTGGTACCCAGATAAAAAGTAGTCAATATTCATCCGGAATAATGTTCCTTTTAAATGGTGAAATAATTATTGAAAAGGGTACCGTGGTTCCGTAGATTACCCTCCATACATACAAAATCACATAACCTATATTTTATCTTTGTACTAACTTACACGGCGAACTTCGTATCGCTTTAGAATGTTAATTACCCGTTCCCGTTAAAAAGTTAAAATTCTATGTTCGTCTCCTGGTTCTAAGCTACCTCCCCACCAATTTTCAGCCAAATCGGTTCAGCCGTTCTTGAGTTATAAGTGTTGTAACAAACCCGACTTTCTTTTATAGTAATGTGCCTAAAGTTAGATTAGTTGGAATAAATATAGTATGGAAGGGGTAAAAAGGGGTAAAGTTGGTAGAGCAAAAGCAATAATCTTTTACCATTTTCGATTACTTCCTTATTCATCTATTTTGACTTACCATAGAAAACTGGAATAGGGCGATTAAAGATTCAAAGCATTACCTGAAATAATAAAAAATAAAATTATTACAATAATCTTGATTTCAATATTTATTTTATTCTGTTTTTAGTATTTGTTGTCATAGCAGCAACAGAAATACATAATCTGTGAAAATTTCAACTGTCTAGCTATCACGGTTCATGAGACAGCCCGATGGACAGACAGACAGACGGACAGCGAAGTCTTAGTAATAGGGTCCCGTTTTTACCCTTTGGGTACGGAACCCTAAAAAACTAAATAATGTTGTAATCAAACGATTACAACATTACACGCCTGAAATTCATAATTATTTTCAGTGAACACAGAAACTACAGTGTAGTTTCAAACAACTTTACCTCGTTGGATTTAAGCGAAACTTTCTACTTTAAGTGCCTTTTCAAATTTTAACGGCTTTTGTAATGATATTTAAAAATCCTAACTAAACTAAATAATGCCGTGTTGGCCGAGTGAGAGGTACCTCGACTTTCATTTCGAAGGTCGTGGGTACGAATCCCGGCGTGCATCAATGGATTTTTCTGTTCGAAAAATTAAAGAACGTGTTCAAAACTGTGAAGAAAAAAATCGTGAGGAAACCAATTTTCTTATAAGCGGCGATGGGCTTGGTGTGGGCATGTGCCTGACTAATGAATGTTACGCATTCTACCAAAATTCGTAATTTATTTTATCAGTACAAAGTTTGTAGAGAAAAAATTGGAAGCTGCCTGATAATGCTTTTTCCTATGTGATTATTACAAAAAAAAATAACAGAACAACGTTTGTCACGGGTCGGCTAGTCCTAATAATATTATAAATGTGAAAGTTTGTGAGTTTGTATGTATGTTTGTTCCTCAATCAGGCCTTAACGACAAAACGGATTAAGTTGAAATTTACTGTAGATGTAGATATAATGCCCGAATAAAACATAGACTAATTAAAAAATAAAAAACATCCTCAAACGATAAAAAAACTCAAAAGGGATGATTTCTGTATAGATGGCTCTGGTGTGCAACAAATCTGACATCACAGCCTAAAAACATTCAGTATTTTATTATTATTCAGTATTCGATTATTGAAAGTTGACAGGACAACGTCTGTCACGGGTCGGCTAGTTAAAAAATAAAATAATATTTCGGTCGATGTCTCCTAGTGCAAATGCGGTTTAGCGTTGCGCAATCCTATCGTAGTGTCGGCAGTTTGTTTGTTTCTGCCGACGTGTGATCACTCACCGCCATCGACCACACAGCCTATAGACTCCTCATGAAAGGCGAACACTTTCAAACAACACATTAGGCTTATACGGCTGATATAAGACACCGAGAGCGACTCACGACGCGACGACGGGCTGTGATATTGAACCGGCCAATCAAAATGCATTTTTTACCGCTCCCCCTGATCTCAACGTTTTGACTGAATTATTGGAACGAAGTTCCTTATAGCGCGTTGCGAAAGGGGGCTAGACCGAAAAAATTAAGACCAGAAGTTGTAACGACACTTTTTGCTATAGTTGTAGGCCGTGCGGCGTGCGCGTGTTTCTCTGTATCTCTCTCTCTCTCTCTCTCTCTCGCTCTCTCTCTCATAGAAAGCAAGCCAGTTATTTTTAGTCGTTTCGTCTTTCAATTTCGCATTGAACAGTGTGGTGTCGCGACGATTATTTTTGTTGAGAGTATACTGGTTTTTTGTACATAATAAATTATAAAAAAAAACAACAATAATGAATCCTGACAGTGTTTCTGCACAAGTTCCGGATATTGCATAATGGAGTTAGGTAAGTAGAGATTTTATACAGACAATAATAAATGCTTATGTATTTTTAGCAAGTACGCATTATAACCTCTCTACTATTTTGCTAACCAAGTCATACGCGTTATAATCTCTCCATTATTGTGTGTTTAACAAGTGTACGCGTCATAACTTTATTAAATTTAAAAGCAAATTATATTTTAACTAGCAATCCGCCCCGGCGTCGCACGGGTGTAAAAATGATTTTATTGGTAATTTTTGACACCATAATGTAACCCAATTACATTATCGAAGTTTTCATACGGATCCCTAATAGTTAGACCTATAGTATTACGGCTTTTTTTGTAGATATTGATGTTTCCTATAAAACTGTAGATCATCACTTTGCTCTATTGTCAATAACTTCCGCAGAAAACGCGATATAAGGATTTTTTTTTTTCACACGTTGGGTTACATTATCGAAGTTTTCATACGGATCCCTAACGTTTTTGAAAATATTCTATAGCCTATGTTCATCAGGGATAATGTAGGATTCTAATGGTAAAAGAATTTTTCAAATCGGTCCAGTAGTTTCGGAGCCTATTCGATGCAAACGAACAAACAAACAAACAATCAAATATTTCCTCTTTATAATATTAGTATAGATATTACAATATCAATGCGTAGGAACTTCGTTCCATCCGGGTGTCTCTTTACACCTCTCAAGTTTTTTGTTTGAAGAAATGAAGCCATTAGGCGTCTATTAGGCTATGTGGTCGATGCTCACCTCTCTACATCACAAAGCGGTTCGGTTTACCTGGATTTTGAAACGAGTACGTTTCGGGAGTGCAGCCGATTGGATTATGTTTTCAGCGCGGGCCCTGTTATATAAATACTGTATATAAAGAGAAAGCAGCACAGAATAACGTTAAATTTTTTTGTAGTTTCGAGCGGAGGAGTTTTTAAATCTATATACAGGGCGTCCCACGGATATGCCACATGGAGGGAAAGTACTCTTAATACTGTAGATGGAACATTTAACTGAAAGAAGACATTATTTGAATTCATAAAACAATTTAAACTGCACTCATAGATCTTTAAAAATCACACACGAGAAAAATAATTATCCTGTAGCTTTATCATACCGATCAAAAGGCTTCATCATAAGGATTATTTTTTGCTAAATAACATAGTGTCAGAAATAAAAGGAAGACCATCGGAGTTACACAAAATGTGGATATAGTTTTAGTACAGAACCCTCGTATTCACGCACTTTTATTTTCTAAACGACACTTTTTTCTATCGGAATGTGAATAAGGGAAGAGCTCGACTGAACGCGGCTTGAAGCCTAAATCATCCATTGATAGGTACTGATATCGAATTTCAATTCTGCGGCCTCCTTTTATTACGTGAGTTATGCTCCTGAAAACGGGTCACTGCAGATTCCGTTTATTTAGGGGTTTGTGCTCGTTATTTTACTCAACTTTTTTGGTTGGTCCCATTTTTTTGTATGTTCTAAGATGACATCATACTATTTCAGAAATATTTTGAAATTTTCTAAGGGTAGTTTTGTAAAAATAAAAATAATTATTTTTTTTAATTTATTATTTACCCAAGGAAAATTAAAATCCTATAGAAACTTTACCACCCTTTTTAACTTCCTTAGAGATTATTTTTTCTAAATTAGATTAGCTTATGTGTTCTAGAACCTAAACTATCTACATACCAAATTTCATCGAAATAAGTTGAGAAGTTTCGGAGATATAGTAGAGAGAGTAGTAACAAACATTTAAACAGTCTTTCACATCTATTATATTAGTAGGATAATTCATTACAAAAAACGAAAAACAAAAAGACGTGTGGCACTCGGAGACTGCCGCGGTAAAGCTATTGCATAACATTTTTTATCAACTTATGTAATTATAATTATTTATTTTAGCATTCCACACGTAACAGGTTGCAAGCCCGTTGCCGCTTTCAAGAATACTAACAGGTTTCCTCACGATGTTTTCCTTCACCGTTATAAGCACGTGTAATGCGCATATACATTTTTCGAACAGAAATATCCATTGATGCACGGCCAGGATTCGATATTTACCTAACTACATGAATTCAATAATTCAATTTCAAACTTTTTAGTCGATCATGTCTGTGAAGTACCACCTATTTACTGATAGTGGTAAAATAGCGGAATTGCAAACATCTTTCACCTCTCAAACTCCGAGCGGTCGCCTCGCATGAGACCGCGAAAAGTAGGTACTTATAATAACGTAATAACATCAAATTAAACTAGATGGCGCTGGAATGCGAAAATCACTCTAACACTCACACTCACGCAATACGCGTGAGTGTGAGTGTGTCGTAAAATTTTGCGTAAATTTTCGTTACGAAATTTCTGGATTCGGTCTCCACGCTCAAGGCCCGCGATAGAAGCTATGCAATAGCTTAAAAACGACTTCATGTTAAGGAGCTACTGTTTATCTGGGGGCACGCGTGGGACAGTGCCCCCGCCAGGTCGAGCAAAAAAGCGGCACGGCCGTACCTTCCTTTTCTCGAAGCAGTTTAGGCCATTTTCGACTTGTCTTAATATGAATTAGTTAAGTGTTTCGGTGCAAATTTGTGGTCTTCTCCATCAGTTCCACATCACCTTATGATACTTTCTGAATGCCACTTCAAAACTTTTTCCTTTAAATACTACTTTCCAGGCGCTCAGATTCTTTAAAATGCCTAAAGGAGGTAGTCAGAGCTACACACGCGAAGTCACAGGCTAGACCTAGTATTAGAAAAAGAGGATAAAAAGCAAGTTGTGAAAAAAATTAGGACGATGTCTCCCATTCCGGGAATATTATTTGCGAGCTTTTATTTATTATCACATCGTTAGAAAAACATATCACATTTGTATAATATTTTTCGCTCAAGGTTGTTACGAGCACAATACAATTGCTACCGGGGAATAAATCCCCAAATTATTCGCCACAACTCAAAGAAACCTAGGCTTTCCGCCTACAGATTGAAAGTCCCCAACAACATTTACAAAGTTGTAAACTTAGGGTGAAAAAATTCGTATATACATAAAAGAACAACAAAAAAGTGTAGTAAAAGCTTTTATTTTCGTCGCTTGAAAAATTGTGTAACGGTCATATTTTGACAGTCCCTACATATGCAAGTCCTGCAAAACTAGTATCATCATTATTTTCTTCTCCTTTTCCCACCTAAATAGGGGTCGCACAACACGTTGACAAACATGTTGCGAAAGGTTTTGGCTTATGTTTTACAATTGGCCGCCTGCCTGACGTCAGCCCTCTTTGGGAATTGAAAAGTACCGCAAAACTAGTATATAACTTAAACTCTATTACACTATTTTTCGAACCAACATATTGAAAAATGGTTCGTTCTCAATGGATACCGCGATAAAATATTTGAATATTTTTCGATAAAACATTTTCAATGCTTATTAACACACAAGGATTACAATCTATACTATCTAAACTAATATTATTAATGCGAAAGTAACTGTCTGTCTGTCTGTTACGTTATCGCGGCCAAAACGCTGGGCAAATTTTGATAAAATTTCATATGGTTTAAAGTCTTGGGAATGAAGGCTACTTTTTTCCAAAAAAAAGTATAATATGTATTATATCAGTAATCTAGTTCCACTAGTACAAGATTTCCTTAGTTTACGGCTAAATATTTATTATTTACTAGCAACTCGCCCCGGCTTCGCACAGGTGGTACCTGGATAAAAAGTAGCCTATATGTTATTCTGATGTATAAGCTATATTACTGTAAAGTTTAATTTTAATCCGTTGTTGTAGCGTGAAAGAGTAACAAACACACACACACACACACACTCACATATTTTCGCATTTATAATATTGGTAAAAATAAATAAATAAGATCACGACTATAATCCCCAAGTAAGGAAGACATTTTCTCAGATTTCCAGACGCTTAGATCCTTTGAAGATGTCTAGTGGGGGTAGTCAGAGATCATTTTGATTTTGACATAATGTAGGTGAACAGAAATGAGCAAATGAGACGACTAACGAACGGCAGCCGACAAAGGCACGCTTTGAATTTGCGCATAATTTCTGGGTCAACCTAATATTCAGTGCCATAGCTTTATGCGTCAGGGTAAGGAGTGAGGAGGACCGCTGGATCACTGTAACAGGTTTTAATTCCTGTTAGGTGAAAGCCAGCGTCGCATCGCGTCTAGTCTATAACCTAGGTTCGGTACTGTGCTCAATACTACCCGAATAAGACGGAAAACTTTTTCGTCGGTTTTATCACTTGATAAAACCGCTTTATCATGAAAACCATCAAATTAAAAAAAAACGAAACGTCATTCATTTTTGTAGCTAGTATGATTATCTAACGAATTGTGTAGCTATTCATAGTTTTGAGTTCACGAAATTAGTGTTTTGGAAGAGCCAACTTTGGAAAATAAATCTATCGAGAAAAGTTTCACCAATCGTGTTTCTGTCTATAATTTATCTAGATTTAATCTTGATCATTAGAAACATAACTGTATGTTTTACGGTCATTGAGAAAAAACGAATCTGCATTCATCAAAAAAAATATTACTTGTCTTAAATTCGCTTTAAACAAACCTATGTATCGTTTAAAATATTTCGAACAATCGAAAATTGACGAGAATAGTTTTACGGAAAGTAAAAAAAATATTTATGTTTTATGAAGAAAATCATAAATATAAATACCTACAATTTTAATGGGACCAACGTTCAACTATTTTCTACTACACAATAGAAAAAAATACATCAAAAAATCACCAGATTAAAATATATGCGCGGTCATACATAAAAACCGGCCAAGTGCGAGTCGGACTCGCGCAAGAAGGGTTCCGTACAATTATCTAAAAAAAAAACAGCAAAAAAACACGTTTGTTGTATGCTCCCCTTTAATAATTAGTATTTGTTGTTAATATCAGCTACAAAAATACATAATCTGTGAAAATTTCAACTGTCTAGCTATCATCATGAGATACAGCACTGTGACAGACCCATACCCTGTTATTACCTATTGGGTACGGTAAATAAAAATATATATACAAATGAAAGCCTCTTTTTCTCGTTATTTAAGAACAGTAGCAGATGTAACAAACCAGCGAACTGATTATAACCTATGGTAATGTTTTCGACGTTAATATTTTATGTGCGCTTTCAACAAACAGTTTTTGACGTTTACAAATGAAATATGGGTAATATAAGCTGTAATGTCACAAAGTAGGAATTTCTTTAATCGACCTACCAAATGCTTTTACATTTTACATTAATTTAATTCGTCATTGTACATGGAAAACAACAATTATGACACAACAAAGAAAATGTACAAAGGCTTGTTTTACCCTAAATGAGTTTTCTACCAGCAAACATTTCAGGCTAGGGCGAGGCCATCATAATACAAATGTGGACTAACTGTGTAAGAACTTAATTTTTGTAATAACTTCTTTATAGGTTATTATCATCGTATACCATACATTTTCTTCTCTTTTTCCCACTTAACGTGGTGTCGGCACAACATGTTCATAAACATATTGCGAAGAGGATTTGTCTTATGTTTTACAACCGGCCACCTTCATGACGTCAACCCTATCTGGGACTACATACTATACTAACATAAATAAATAATATATAATATATAAACATATAAATGTACAAGTACCTATACATATTTATCTTTTGATAATTTCCTAAGTCTAAGTCCTTTCCTAAGTCGTAACATTCGCTAATTTCTTCCTTAGTGTTTGGACTCCTAAGGAAATTTGGCAACCAGGATAAGACGCGTGAAAACCCCGGATTTTAGAGCCGAGCCCAGAACCCGGACATGATTTTTTATCACCAGATTTTAAACATAGTCAGTGTTATAAAAAACGGGTCAAGTGCGTGTCGAGTCACGCACAATGTAGGGTTTCGTAGTTCGTCGTCGAGTTTCCCCCCTCCCCTCTACCAACTAAACTATTGGTTTTGGATATGTGAAAAAATTCACTGTTGAAAAATAGTCGCAAGCGGTCAAATTTTAAACCCGGACTACGAATGAAACCCCGTCCGGACGCTCCCTGGACGCCCTCTAAACTAGGACGAATCCTGGGCAACCCGGACGGATGGCAGCCCTATCCTAAGGGGAACACATTCTCTAAATTTCAAATTTCTAAGAAAAAATAAATGAATCAGACTAACGACTGTAATCCTCAAGTACGGATTAACATTTACGGATACGGATTTTAGATCTCTAGACAGATGCCCAAATTTTTATTAGTTAGCATTCCATACGTGACAGGTTGCAAGCTCATCACCGCTAAGAACTAACCCAATATAATCTGCCCCGTTGACTGATGCAAGTCACAGAATAAAAAATAGGATCACGACTGTAATGCCCAACTACGGTAGACATCCTCTCAAATCTCCAGGCACTTAGATCCATGAAGATGTCTAAAGGTGGTAGTCAGAAGCACGTTCAAACATTATATTTGGCACATGCCCACATTTTGCAGTAGTTATCATTCCATACGTGACAGGTAACAAGCCCATCACCGCTAAGAACCATAGCAATATATGCCCCGTTGCAAACTGATGCGAGTCAACAGATATTTCAATCAAACTAAATACCTATCTGTTGATGCTCACGTCTGGAACTGAGGTTTCGGGCGATGTGCTCAGAATTGAGTTATGAACCACAAACATAGGCTGTATGCACAATGAACATTGCAAATCTCGTAAAATTAAGGCACTAGGAAGATAATCTACTATTTTCTTATCCTAATACAAACTACTGCGAAATGAGGGTATTGTGCCAAACATAATGTTTGGACGTGCCTCTGACTATAGGCATCTTCAAGGATCTAAGCTCCTTAAGATCGAATGGTATCTACCGTACATGGAATTTTTTGATATCCTAATCTACGATTATATCGAATTTATCAATCGGAAAATTAACATAATAAAGCGATACGAAGTTCGCCGGGTTAGCTAGTTATACATTTTAACACCCAGACACAGAACAAACATCTATGTTCAAGTGATAAGGTGGTAATGTTCCTGAAATATCGTCAAGGAAGGTATAAAAAAGCTAGTGAAGAACACAACGCACTTTGATGTTGAGCATGCATCTTTAGTCAAAGGCTGGACAGCCAGGAAATGGGAAATCTTAGAGACGGTCCACAAATTCATGCCAGAATAAATAAATGCGTTATGACAATACCTTCGTACAGGAAGCTATGTGAGTTTAATGTCAAAGGAAATACAGAGAATTCACTGACTTGCCTTACAGCTTAGTTGGTAGTTCTGTGTAGTATGTGGGTCCTCAGGACAAACATGTGTGATTAACATAAATGTTTGTTCTGTGTCTGAGTGAGTATATATTTACAAAAAAGGGATTTATGTACAAGCTTTGCTAAGTTGAGGCTAAATGGCGTTGTATGATAATGTCCACGATTATTTATTATTCTTTTATGAATTAAGTACGTAAGCATCATCATTTTAGACATAGATCGTTGGCCGAGGAAGTATCACGACTTTCAATGTGAAGGTCGAATTTGTGCATCAATAAAAACTTTTCTTCCTCTTCCTCTATTCCCTTCAACCTTCCCATTATAGTCTTTATCAAACAGTCGTGCCAAAGCCGGGGTCCCACGGCGCGTAAAACGACGGACCGCGCCAGATGACGCTCCGCCTGTGTGCGTCCGGCGCGTCGCGTACAGAGCGTTCCGAGCACGGGGCCACCACGGATGCATGGTTCCCACGTAGGGTTGCCATCTCTAAAATTTAGCAACCAGGACAAGACGCGTGAAAACCCCGGATTTAAGAGCCCAGAACACGGACATGTATTTTTTTCACCAGATTTTAAACATAGTGTGTGTGTGTGTAGTGATAAAACACGGGTCAAGTGCGTGTCGGGTCACGCACAATGTAGGGTTTCGTAGTTTAGTTAGAGTCGAGTTTCCCCCCCACCCCTCTACCAACTAAACTATTGGTTTTGGATATGTGAAAAAATTCACTGTTGAAAAATAGTCGCAAGCGGTCAAATTTTAAACCCGGACTACGAATGAAACCCCGCCCGGACGCTCCCCGGACGCCCTCTAAACTAGGACAAATCCGGGGAAACCCGGACGGATGGCAGCCCTATTCCCACGGCGCGTCCGTCCGCCTTGTCGCGGTCTGGCGCGTGAAAACGCGGGTCGGAGACCCCGGCATAAGATGGCCTTATATTTCTCTCTGTCTAAAAAGCGAAAGCGCTTTGTTGATTTGATACTGCTAAAACTCACTTATCTAAACGAACATAAACGCTGCTAAGCCAAGTTGATCTGTTCAGAACAACAACTCAAGTTGTTTTAGCGTCTTTCTTCTACTAACGTATTTATTATTAGCGAACCCGTCGAACTTCGTATCGCATTAGAATTAACAAATGTTATTATTTTTAACCGACTTTAAAAAACGGAGAAGGTTCTCTTTTTTGTGTGTATGTTCCTCGATTTCTCTGTCGTTTGTGGACGGATTTCCAATTTTTTTTTTATTTGATAGCCTATACTTCCGAGTTGGTCCCATTACCACCAAGTCAGCATCTGATGATGGGATCCCAGGGAAATCGAGAGAAACCTTCAAAACTTATGGGCATTGATAGTGGTTTTCAACTATATAGACCTTGCTCTTTTTTTATTGGCATACACTGAGTGAGCCCCATCATGGTAAGTAGTCATAATTATAGATTACCATGACTATAGCCGCCGCCATAAGAGATTAGACCGCGACTATGGTGATTTCAGGGATAGTGGGACCACGAGTAATAGTGGTACAATCCCAGTGGGACCACGAGTCGCGACCCGCTATTGTAACTTAACCGAAACTTCGGGAAAATAAATTTAATTTAATTTAATTATGAGATTAACAAATGTTGTGTCACGTCTCCGTTACCATTCCCGTTCCCGTTAAAAAGTATCCTATGTCCGTCCGAATCAAAAGAAAAGCTGCGGCCGGAAGCTAGTCTTAAATACACAGAGAACTCGACTACATAAAATATCTAGACAACTCAACGTTACGCTAAAATACAGCTCCATCTACCGGCAAAGGAATACCGAGCTAAGTTTACGAGCTCGTAAATTCTACGGGTATCGGATCGCATACTTGTACTATATTATTGGGGGGTGGGGGGTTGTTTTGAGTTTGTGACAGCATTTCCGTGTTCTGCATAATCTTTTGCACTCATTTCATAAAAAGACAAAATGATTTTTATGGATAAACTTAATAAAACCGGCCAAGTGCGAGTCAGACTCGCGCACGAAGGGTTCCGAACCATTATAATATAAAAAACGGCAAAAAAATCACGTTATATATATTGTATATATATATTATTTAAAATTATTTGAGGTATACTATACGCTAATTTGAACTTTATCTATGTAAAGCGTAGATATATAGTCGTAAAATAAGGAATGGTTTGATAAAATTTACAACAAATTTATTTAATAGAATTTTGAAAGATGTAAATTATTAAGTCAATAAGTAAATTGAAGCTGAGTAATTCAACTTTAAAAAAACTTCATTAAGAAAGAGAGTAAACAATACATTTACTTTAATCCTTGGATAGTTTTTGTAATCTTTCTTCCAACTAATTTTAAACGCTTTGGACATGCCAAATGTATGAGACATGCTTCTGACTACCCTTCTCAAATACTCGTACAAGAGTCTTCAATGCAAATGGACTTGCCTCAATTGTCACCAAAAATTCAATCCACCTAAACCGGAAGTTAAAAAAACCTTGCAATAAAAACAAATCGTAATTTTATTTATACGTTTTGATTGAATTCCTACAATAAGATTACTGTCGTTGCCGAACGATAACCGGAAATAACGGGGTAACGGCGTTACCGTTTTACGAGGGTATGACGACCGCAATACAATATTGAGAACGATGCGGCTATACAATAATATAACGCAGTTGGCTATAAACAGAAATACCTATTAGTTTGTAAAGTAAAGCGTATCTTTAATAGAAAATCTTATTATATATATTATATGATTTTACAACAGAAAACTTCATATTCATTTATTCATTTGTAACTTATAACTATATAAATTTACTCAGGGTATAAACAAAAGATTTTTTTGTGTATCTCTTAAGGTGATATGTGAAATGTTTGGTTTTATGTATGGGCTGAGTCTACCAGGATAAGACGAAAAAAGTGATAAAACTGCATTATCTTGAAAACCATCAAATTTAAAAAGAATCTGTCTTTAATTTACTTAGCTAGTATGATTATCAAACGTATTATATAAAAATGAACTGTTTAGCTATTCATAGTTTTGATTAAAAACGAAACTAGTGTTTTTGAAGAGCCAACTTTGGAAAATAAATCTATCGAGATAAGTTACAGCAATCGTGTTTCTGCTTATAATTTATCTAGATTAAATCTTTAAATTATCTTTGTTGTATTAAACAAAACTGTATATTTTGCGGTTATTTAGAAAAAACTATTCTTCATTCATCAAAAAATTTATTACTGTGATGGTATAATAACTTCACTTATATTCTGTTTTAAGTATAATAATAATAATTATAATAAATTTATTTATTATCAAATTATCTTACTGCTCCATGCCAAATAAAGAAACGAATGCTTCCTAAAGATCAGCTTAGTAGCTGCTAGTTGGCTCCTATCCAAGATGAGAAACTTTGGATGTGCCTCGAGCTGTATAAAATGTTGACCCATTAACTGAGACTTCTTTAGAACATATTACCACAAACTTGAAGGTTTTTATCTGAGTAAGGGCTCCAGCTCCAACGCTAAGTGGCCCTCCAAGGAATCAAATCAAATCATTTATTCAGAACAAATATATGGGTGTACTTTACAAAGTGTACGATGAAACCACAAAAGTTAAGAACTGTGTAGTAGCTTCAACGCTCGCCTCCTTAACACGAGCATAGTTCTGTTTAATAAATAAAAACTAACTAATTTATAATAAAAGAGTCTTAAGAAAGTATAAACTGTGAATAATAAGTGAGTGGTGGTTATATGTGTGTATGTGTGTGTAAAGAATATAGGAATAGGAACAGATGGATCGACGAAATGATAACGACGACAGGAAAAGAATGGAGTAGGAAAACAAAGAATAGAGTAACGTGGAGTATGTTGGAGGAGGCCCATACCCAGTGTGGGCTTCATAACAGAATAAAATGTATATACGTAGTTTATTAACAAAAACATGTTAAGTAAGGTCGAACTCGCGCACGAAGGGTTACGTACCATTATCTATAAAAAACGGCAAAAAAAAACATGTTATATGGAAGCCCCACTTAAATACATATTTTATTCGGTTTTTAGTATTTGTTGTTCTAGCGGCAACAGAAATACATCATCTGTGAAAATTGTCTAGCTATGCGGTTCATGAGATACAGCCAGACGGACCGACGGACAGACGGACAGACGGATAGTGAAGTCTCAAATTCAAATTCAAATTCAAAAATCATTTATTTCAATAAAACACAAGGATCACTTTGAAACGTCTTAGGAACTAGGTGAAGCTACGCCGATTCCACGCGACCAAGCCTAGAAGAATCAGGCAACAAACACGGCTTAGGGTCTACCTTTTTTTTTGATCCTTTCCTTAATGCTATGTAGAGCTCCAGTGTGGTGCCAATCGAACAAGGTGAAGGCTCAAACAAGAATAGTAATAGGGTCCCGTTTTTACCCTTTGGGTACGGAACCCTAAAAAAAGTTAATTATTATTGTAATTATTAAGGCCTCCCACACAAAATTGCGATGCGATGTGATACGACGCCCGCATGTGGGAATATAGCTCTTATCTCTTAGAAGAATTGGATGACAGCTCGCAGATAATTGCAACGCGTATGTTGTTTGTATGTATGTTCAAACATAACTATAGTACCGATGATTCGATTTGTATGAGAATTGGAAGATGAATAGGTTGTACTATCAAGATTTGTTGGTAAGTTTATGAGCTAAATTGGTCAAAGGGTTGTTAAGATATTGGGGTAGTTTAGATTGTTGAGGGCTGTTAAGATTATATTCAGTTTAATAACTATAATAAATTTTGGTAGACCACACAGCATCTAGCCTAAGACTAATTTACTATGGACACTAGATAACTAAATATATGTATTATAACTCTCAGACACAGAACAAACATAAGTTCCCAAAGACGGTTGACGTCAGACGAGCTATTGTAAGTCAAATCCCTCTTCAACATGATTTTACTAATGAAATGAGTGGAAAAGAAAACGAAAGAAAGATTTTTTTTTTGTCTACATCTATATCATCTCTAAACACTAAAGTCGCTTCCCGCTTCCCGCGTCTGTATGTATGCTTATATCTTTAAAACTACACAACGGATTTTGATGCGGTTTTTTTTAATAGATGAGTGATTCAGGAGGAAGGTTTATATGTATTAAACCCGTGCGAAGCCGGGGCGGGTCGCTAGTATATGTATAAAAAAGTCGTGTTAGTTACACTATTTATAACTCAAGAACGGCTGAACCGATTTGGCTGAAAATTGATAGATAGATAGATAGATGAACTCTTTATTGCACACAAAGAAAACAAATGGTAAATAACAACAAACATAAATGTACAATGGGCGGTCTTATCGCTAAAAGCGATCTCTTCCAGACAAAAATTGGTGGGGAGGTAGCTTAGAACTAGGAGACGGTCATAGGATATTTTTATAACGGGAA
Organism: Hydriomena furcata; assembly: GCA_912999785.1. Classification (NCBI taxonomy): domain Eukaryota; kingdom Metazoa; phylum Arthropoda; class Insecta; order Lepidoptera; family Geometridae; genus Hydriomena; species Hydriomena furcata. The sequence continues at coordinate 3,642,075 of OU538848.1, forward strand.
CGGGATCGGGCACTTAACACAAAATTTGTTAATTCTAAAGCGATACGAAGTTCGCTTGTAGTCTCTTAAAGCTAAACATAAACGGTGCTATTAATAAAAATTTACTTATCCAAAGATCATCTGAGGTTACACCAAGACTTGTTAATACCAGCTTAATGTAAGCAACTCCATTTCTAATCCTTGTTTATTAATATTGAATTCGACTAGTCCAAACGTAAGCGTTGGACTAAATTTAATCCTGCGCTAGTCTACGTTTATTAATGAGACGGTATGACATACATAATAGCAACATTGACAGGAAAATGTCTGACCCTACACTAAGTAGGATAAGGGCAAGGAGATGACGACATAGAACAAACACAAATATTTAACCTGGATGGAAATCGAGCCCACAACCTACAGTGCTACAAGGCAGAGTTACAAATTGAGCTGTGAGGCCAGTTTTTTGGTGGACATTATCACACAGAGCCATATAGTCCCAAACTAAGCAAAGCTTATACACTTATACACTTTTTTTTGTAAATACATAGGTTTAAAGAAATTTATTCTCAAAAAAGACATTACAGTCACTTACATGAGAAACATAATATTAGGGTAAATAATTAACAAACGTCGCTCAAAACTACATTCAGTGTTCTAAACTAGATAGCTAAACATTGCTTCACTTTTGCACTCATACAATGCATTTAAAGTTATTGTTTTAAGTAAGTACATGATTGAGTTAAAAAAATACATACATATGATTCATTATTATAACACCCTTACGTAGAACAAATATCTACGTTTATCATACAAATATTTGCCCTGGGTGGGGATCTAACCCACAACCTACAGCGCAGAAGGCAGAGCTACTACCAACTGAGCTGTGAGGCCAGTAAATGTTCATAATCTTCACACAATTGTTTGTCATGGATGGGAATCGAACCCAACCTGCGCAGAAGGTAGAGCTACTGAGCTTTGAGGCCAGTTTGCATTGCAAGCATTGCAAGTTATTAAGGTGCTGTCAGGGCCTAAAACCGCGGCAGAAACGACTAAGAGATCTTAGTGAAAATCAACATAATATATTACCTATCTTTAACAATAAATCACAAGTTGATCTTAATAGTAGGTATCAAAGTATGTCGATAATAAATTCTAAAATGTATCATTTTGAAAAAATATCTTTACCGTGAAAAGTTTCTGCTATTATGTTTTCAGCTTAGTAAAAATCTAGGTAGGAACTTGAAGTAATATATTTATAAAAATAGGAGACGTGGCTTGTTCAAAAGTCTTTTTGTTTTCTATTCGAAAAAGAGCAATCGTCGACATGGAGCACCTTAAACAAACGCCACAGGTCGAGTAACACAACTGAGTAAACTAACACGGGCATCATTAAAACTTCGAGAAATGGCCATAAAGTAGAAATCTTCACTTAATCTTCAAGTTTCATGAGAAAATTTTACGCTCGAACACTCAAATTAGTCTTCCAAGCAAATTTGACCACCATATTTTGATAATAATAGAAAACTTTTTAAACTAATTATGTGAGATACAGAATCGAGTTATAATTATTACGGTGAAAACTAACAAGAAAAGCGACGAAAACTTTTCGACTATATAATAATAGTCAAGACGAATATAGTTGTTCATGTTTTATGAAGAAAGTATTAGTCTTGAGGGGTGACCAGACATAGCGCGTCATTTGACCGAAACATTCGCAGGACACAAGTTTGCCGTGTGATTAGTTTAGACTGTAGCAGGTAGCTCGCGGCTGCCGCGCGCGACTATCGTCCAAACATAGCGCGGATTGCCGCGCGGATTGCCACGCTTAGCTGCCGCGCTCGAAGGCCTTGCTATGTCTTGTCACATCTTTTACTTAAATAAAATTTAAATATGATCAATTTGGGAGTTTTCTCTACACAATAGAAAAAAATATATCATGCGCTGTAAATATGTCATACACAAATAAACATACGCATCTAATTAGGAACCTCCTTTTTTAGTCAATTTTGTCAGCGGAATGCTTACTACTTCAAAATGTGAGCATGTACAGATTTAACGTTTGAACGTACCTCTGACTACCCCCACTAGACATCTTCAAAGGATCTAGAGATCTTAGAGGATGTCTTCCGTACTTGGGGATTACAGTCGTGACCCTATTTTTTTTAAGCAGTTGAACTTTATTTGTCTAGCGGGAGTTGATTCGAATTTATAACTGGAGGTCGTGGGTTCGTATTCCAATCGAGCACTTATGTGTTTTATGTTAAAAATATGTGCTAATGGTAAAGAAAAACATCATAAATTAGAATCTACGAACTACTGCAAGAAATAAGCATTTTCCCAATGTCACGTTTGGATTTGCCTCTGATTATACTCCTTAGACACCTCAAGAATTTGAGCGCCTGGAGATCTGTCAAGATACCATAATATTTGTATTCTTGGTAAATTTTACACGAAGTCATATTGAGTCTTAAACCGTTGAAATAAAGCTCAAATTACTCTGCAAGTTAAATTGATGTAAAGCAGCTCAAGCATGAAATACCGACATGAGCCCAAATGAATTCTTACATTTGCAAAACTTGTTACGTCTCTGAATTAAGTTCAATGTTTACTTTTGTGTCTTTGTTTTAAGGCTTCAAGTGTGCAATCACGGCGACTGTAAGGGTATGATTTTACAAGAGCTGAGCGATAAGCAGAGCGAACAGATCCTGTTCGAAAAATAAATAGACATGCGAGAATATCGGTTACCATTTTTAAACTTTTTTGTGGAGATTCATCGCAATTAGGCGAATATTTTGCGTTTTTAGGGTTCCATACCTTATATAGAATAAAACAGAACCTTTTAGGATCACACGTAAGTCTGTCCGTCCGTCCCTCCATCGCCAAGCTTATTGTCTACAAAACTATGGAGCTTAAAATTTTGAAAAATTAACAAATATAGTATTGTTAGCAGTGTCTTTCATTGAACACAGGATAGGAATGTCTCTCCTATAAAAGCCAAGCGCACACTCGGAGCTCAGTTGTTCGATGGAATTCGAGGCGTAAACATCACTTAGGTTATCGTTGTCACAAGTCTACCCTACTCCTGGTTTCTTACAGCATTTACTACTATAGATTACAGGAAAACTTGTACTGTACACACGTGCTAAGTCAGCCAGACCGCTAGTTTAAAATAATAGTCACAATGTTAGGCCCAAACACTTTTATTTACTCGCTTCTCGCTACGCCAATGAATGGAAACGGCCATATTGCGTACATAGCGTAACAAAATATTAGGTAAATCTTTACGTCGAGAGACTGAAGTCACCTCAGCGTACGAAAAGTAAATGAAACACAATGTTTTCTAATTAAATAGAACTGGGATAAAGCTACGATAAAACCGACGCGACGACGACTTGCTCTGTAATATTTTTAAACAATTTTGCTGACAGACGTACAGACAGCGAAGTCTTAGTAATAGGGTCCCGTTTTTACTCTTCGGATACAGAACCCTGAAAACGTGGTAATTACCCTATACATGCCCGAATCCGTCGTCGGTTTTGACGTTGTTCCTTCATTTACCCCCTTAGGGTGTACCCTTCTCAAAAACCTCTTTACATCAATGGTCAATCCGAGATTCGTAACGATGCCCTCGAGGTATTGCAAGTCCGGCAACTTTGACATAGGTCAAAAACCAGCTTCTAAATCTGTCATAAACAAAAAACTAGTGAGTTTATTGAATTGATGCCACGAACCACGGGACATTTTGTCCCGCAACATGACAACACTCAATCTAACCGAAAACGAAATATCGTAACAATATTCGTATCAAAGTTATAACGTTTGTGTGTTTGGTCGGAGAGCTCTAGTCTTGGATTCAAGTCTAACAAAGTCCGTCTGTCACAAGACTGTCTCATGAACCGTTATAGCTACTAAGGTTGCTATAACTACTACTTTCTTTGATACTACCCTTTAGGGACGGATCCCTAAAAATTAACTAAAGTACTTTAGCAAAAGTTCTAAAGGCGGTTCTGATGATGAAGTCCCGGCACGAGAATCAAACACGGCACAAGCCCCCACTAGGCAGGACCGTGTTAAACAAAGCATAAACTAGTCGATCTGAAAATAGCAGAGAAGCAGGCCACGAGTTTCAAATTCCACTGAGTAAGAAGAAATTGAATGAAAGGGTACAAAATGTCGAAACAGACTTTAGCAAGTCGTTTGAAAATAAACTTCTTAAGAAACCTCTTAAGGCGAGTAATAAATGTTTTTGATGAATGCAGAATCGTTTATTCTCAATAACCGCAAAACAAACAGTTTTGTTTTTCATGACAAGGATAACTTAAAGATTTAATCTAGATAAATTACAGACAGAAACACGATTGGTGAAACTTTTCTCCAAAGATTTATTTTTCAAAGTTGGCTCTTCAAAAACACTAGTTACGTTTTTAATCAAAACTATGAATAGCTAAACAATTCATTTTTATATAATTCGTTAGATAATCTTACTTGCTAAGGAAATACAGACAGTTTCTCTTTAAATTTGATGGTTTTCGAGATAATGCAGTTTTATCACTTTTTCCGTCTTATCCGGGTAGACTCAGTCCATACAAAACGTCAAAAATTTCACTTATCACCTTAAGAAACCTCTTAAAGTACGTCCAGTTTAACGTTCTGAAAGCGGAGCTAAATAACTTTGAAGCGGAAGATAAATAAACGGCCAACTGCGAACAGGGATCGTATTATCAGGGTTCCGCATGTATAACTGGCCTCACAGCTCAGTTGGTAGCTCTGCCTTCTGCGCTGTACCTAGGATAAACATTTGTGCGATAAACATAGATGTTTGTTCTGTGTCTGGGTGTTAATATGTTTTTATTGCTGTAGATGTAGATATAATGCCCGAATAAATAATAGACTTCTTTAAAATATGAAAAACATCCCCAAAACTATAAAAAAACGCAAAAGCGATGATTTCTGTATAGATGGCGCTGGTGTGCAACAAATCTGACATCACAAACTAAAAACTTTCAGTCTTTTCTATTCGATTATTGAAATTTGACAGGACAACGTCTGTCACGTGTAGGCTAGTTTATCATAATTGTATTTTGATCAGGTCCACGTCAATTTTATACCTCTAATGTAAGGTTTCACAGAAAATTCAGTTATGTAACATGAATAACAGAAATTCATAATCAAAGTTTGTAAGATCTCCTGAAGAGAAATTTCTTAGAAAAACCTTTTATTAGCTGAAAATTACTAAAATCGATTTGACAATTCAACTGAAATCATTTTGAATACAGCTGGTAATAATAATGCCATCAAACATAACTAGTAAAAAAGCCAAGTCAAACAACGCAACTCAGTTCTCCTGTAAAAAAGTGTGAGATCCATGTAATACCAAGTCGGTTAATTTATTCAGTCCCTACTTTAAGGGTCCTTCTGTCTTAAGTTATTACGTAAAGGTTAGCTAATTACGTAATAACATTAAGCTACATTATCAGCGAGTAAAATATGCTATATTTCATTTCAAAAAACAGGTTGCTTGTCTGTTTACTGACGATAGTTAAACGTGACAACGTCATAAGAAAATACTGATGGTTGCATTTTTCAAAAGAAAATTTTAATTTTATCTGTCCACGCGGACGCAGCGCTCACTCAAGTAGGAGAGAGACAGATGTCGAACGCTGCCGAACGCGGAGGCCGACTGTGCCTCTTTGTCGCTCTCGCTTGCACTTCAAGCCTTAAATGGAACGCTTCAGAGTGAGGTAACGCCGCATGAGTCATGTTTTTTGGTGCGTGCAGCCGGCTACATCGAATTATAAGACGTTGTCACGTCAAATATTAGAGATCCCTTCAAACATTTTAATAATGTAACCTAAGGTATGAAAAATTGTCTATAATTTTTAATAATACATCCGTGCGAACTCTCGGCCGTAAATAAACTCAAAGTTCTTCTAGTTTTATCCACCCCAATGCTTTCTTTGATAGAAGCCTTACTAAAATGGATATTTGCGTTACAGAGGGAAAATACTGAGAGGAAATTGCCACTCGCCGAGTCGCTTTGATTAGCGGACATGACGGCTGCCTGGTATAATAATCCACATGGATCATGAAGCCTTGGGATCCTAAGCAGCGGGGAACGTCAAATGGCGGCCGCAATTTTTTATGACACCAAATAAATAAACCATGTGTTGGTAGAGAGGAGGTATGAATTTCGGCCAAATAGAATAAATAATGTAGTAACATCAAATTAAACTAGATGGCGCTAGAATGCGAAAATCACGTTTGTTGTACGGGAGCCTACCTTAAATATTTATTTTATTCTGTTTTTAGTATTTGTTGTTATAGCTGCAACAGAAATACATCATCTCTGAAAATTTCAACTGTCTAGCTATCACGGTTCATGAGATACAGCCCAGTGACAGACAGACGGACAGCGAAGACTTAGTAATAGGGTCCCGTTTTTACGGGTACGGAACCCTAAAAAGGAGAATTCATTTACACGATTTTTTTTATGACACAAAATAATTAGGCTAATATGAGGTGTGGCCGGTTGGGAGGTAAGAATCCCAGTCGTGCATTATTGAATTGCGAATACGAAAAAATTATAAGCATTATAAGAAATATTTTTATTTTTCGAAATATTTTTCTATAAAAATCATAATGTAAATCGAATGTACTCATAATACGTTTCAAACTACAATTAGTTTTGTATTGTATACCATTGTGTCCATTTAAATTTGTACTATTTACGGGCGTGCCTCTGATGTTTGCAGCATCTCAAATATTACGGTCGTCATAATAAGTGATCGCTTTTTCAGAAAGCGAGTATTGCGGGATTACGACCCTTATTACTGATCACAAATGGAGTAGGATTAATCGTTATTCAAAAAAACACGTGTTATCTATAAAAGAAAATGATTGTTTGTTTCTCCCTATAAAAAGTCCTCATAGTACGTAGAGAAAAGTCTAATTTTCCCGGTTGGAAACATTTTCATCATAATTTTATTTATTTTTGAAATAATATGTACGTACACATCCTGAAAATTTCAGAACCTTAAATAAAGTATGTCTGGTCGGCAGGAGGATAATCTTCATTAGTGTAATCAAACACGTGCGAAGCCGGGGCGGCCTGCTAGTAAATCATACATTCCATCGTTAATAAAAGCATTCAATCAATCATATATTAAATTACATCACACGGTCTGGGCTCGTATTTTCTGAGTATCCAATTCATTATAATTAGTCATAATATATCGAAACAATAGAGTTTACCAACATTATAAACAGACGTTTAAAGCTTTTGTTTGTGTAGACTTACAATAACCCTTATAAACTTTTAATTATTATTCTTGTTTGAACCTTCACCTTGTTCAATCGGCATCACATTGGAGCTCTACATAGCATTAAGGAAAGGATAATTGAAAAAAAAGGTAGACACCAAGCCGTGTTTGTTGCCTGATTCTTCTAGGCTTGGTCGCGAGGAATCGGCGTAGGTTCACCTAGTTCCTAAGACGTTTCAAAGGATAAAAAATGGTGATGACTGAATTGGCTGATTGGAACGGAAACGGGAACGGGAACGGGAACGGGAACGGGAACGGGAACGGGAACGGGAACGGGAACGGGAACGGGAACGGGAACGGGAACGGGAACGGGAACGGGAACGGGAACTTAACGGGAACGCCGGGTTAGCTTGTAGTTAATAAAATTTCGAGCGCTGTGATTGGTCAATTCACGGTCCGCTCCGCACTGTTCCGCGTCCTTGGAAACCCACCTTAAGACATCTTTATGGTACATAGCGCATGGAGTTGCATGGTTACCATGGTTCATTTGCCCACCTAGGGCAAATATTTGTGTGATGAACATAGATATTTGTTCTGTGTCTGGGTGTAAATATGTATAATAAGTATGTATTTACAAAAAAAAAAGTATGTAAGTATTCTATCAGTTATCTGGTTCCCATAGTACAAGCTTTGCTTAGTTTGGGGCTAGATGGCGCTGTGTGTAAAGTCCGCCAATATTTATTTATATTTATTTATTTATATATATATATATTTATATCTGTTTTGGTTTACTTTGGACTTGAAATAATTCATCACATGTCTGGTATTGTTACAATTAATTTATATTCCATATTTTTGTAATCAATTCTCGTTGAAGATATTAATCATTTAATATTATCAACATTATCAACATTCAAATAAAATGATGTAAACTCAGTGCAAAGCGTGACATATTGACTAAAAACAAAAACCGGCTAAGTGCGAGTCGGACTCGGTTCCGTACCGTTGTCTATAAAAAACGGAAAAAACACGTATGGGTCAAATATGTATATATTTTATTCTGTTTTTTAGCATTTGTTGTTTTTTTTTCAAACTCAAAATATTTAATGCGATATATATGGGTATGTAACAGATATAATACAGATACAGTTAAAGCACAGCCAAAATCAGTGCGTCACGCATGCAATATTTGCAGGCAAACTAAATTAATACAAAATAATCATTAATAGGTTATAGCGACAACAGAAATACATAATCTGTGATAATTTTAACTGTCAAACTATAACGGTCCAAGAGATACAGCATTGTGACAGACAGACGGACAGCGAAGTCTTAGTAATAGGGTCCCGTTTTTACCATTTGGTTACGGAACCCTAAAAACAAATAGGATAACGCCTGTAATCCTCAAGTACGGCGGACATCCTCTCAGATCTCAAGGCGCTTAGATCCTTTGAAGATAATATTATACATACTGACTTACCTAAACTAATATTAGGAGAAAAATAATTAATTTATCTATGTTTGTTTGTAATGGATAAAATAAAAAAAATATGTAACTTATCAAAATCTACATTATCAGCGAGAAGCAAAGGCACAATTTTATTTAAAAAAAAAAACCCTCTTTATAAATTAAATAAAACTGTCGTGGTTGTTATAAATACGGCTAATTACCACGTTTTTTCTTGTTAAGGTGTGACCAAACACATACGTGACAGGTTGCAAGCCCATTGATGATGTTTTTCTTCATTTACTTAAAGGATTTATTACAAGTCTTTAACTTAATTCTTTAAAATTTTGCCAACACCTGAAGTATTAAAATTTTATTCACGCCATTTTAAACATAGCTCCTTTATTAGCGAGCTGACACACTTCGGAATGTACTGAGACACTCGATCACTCTTATCCTCTTTAGAATAAGGGCCATTTTCTCCCGGCTATCTCTAACGAGGCTCTTATCTTGAGAGACTGGTACAGGTGTGGAGAGAACAGCTGGTTTTCTTGGCGATGTATTTATTTATTTATTATTACACACAGCAAATAAGAAACAACAGCTCAAATAAAAAACTACATAGAGCAACATTTGTAAAAAAATAATATAGTATGTGAGCCAATAAAGGCCTGCACAGTGCACAGCACAGTATTATTTAAAAGTACAAATAAAAACAGGGTCCGTACGTCCAATTGAAAAAACGGAATCCTTTCAAATAAAAATACGGCTAATCATCACGATATTTTTTTGTATTTCTGACGTTTCGAGACAATTCATAATGAGCACCGCCCGTGACCGCGATCAACGGTAAATCGGCGAATACCAACTTAAAGGATCATTTATTTGTAGATGAAGTTGAAATTTTAGATTAGCAGAGCTTTTTGAGTTTCTATCATATATATTTTAAATAACTCTTCCTGTGACTGAAGAATATAAAAAAATAAACTTAAGGTTCAGTATCCAAAGGGTGAAAACGGGACCCTATTACTAAGACTTTGTTGTTCGTCTGTCCGTCTGTCCGTCTTTAAACCTAAACAATACTAAACAACCAATTATTATTATTTCTACCACCGTTCGACCTCGTTTCTAAGACAGTCTTATTTGTTTGGAGATTCACGTTCTTCATTGGTGCTATATTAACATAGACTGATTTAGCCGTTCCCTTCCAACCTGTGGCAAGTCCTAACGACTGGATCGCTCGTTGACCTCCGATAAAAGAAGCTATCGACATTCGATTGTGATATCTTACTGATATTGTGTCGATGTGGCTTAAGAGCCTCCTTACTTTTAGGGTCATCCTAGACATCTAATTATAAAGAAGTAAAATTTGCATTTTTGTATTTTTGTTTACATACATACATACATAAAATCACGCCTGTTTCTCAGAGGGGTAGACAGAGATCACAGCTTTTTACTTGCTACGATCCTGAAACACTTTTTTTGCTTCATTGGATAAATTAAAATACTGCTCTAATGAATCATTTTTAAAAATTCCTGCATATATCAAAAGCTATATTATCAGCGAGTAACTTAGGCCATAATATATAAATATAGGTATTAAAAATTTGCCCTATAATCTATTTTTAATCAACGAAAAACGGAGGAAGTTCCCATGTCGACGAAGTATTTTTTTTTTATGTATGACCGACCACGCATATCTTTTTACAGAGTTGTCCGATTTTGATAACTTTTTTTTTATTTTAAATGGCATATCTCGAAGTTGGTACCATAAAACTAAAAAAACTCTATTGGTAGGAAAACAAAGGATCACATTTTTCGTTTAGTCGGAACATGTCGGTTTTCTTTTTAGTTTTCTAAACTATTTATTATAGTAGTTTTACATAATAGATCCCATTCAAAAAATGTCTGTCCATTTTCCAGTCATCATTCTGTAAATTTTTTACAAATCCTTTTTTGATAATATGTTTCGACAAAAAATACAAAAGCTTTCAAATATAATTTATTCTTGTTTCGTTTTGGAACTAGCCAGGGCCACGGCCAAAAAGTAGGTCTACACCAGCGCTTGTGAAGAAATGAAACTCTATATTTCCAACTTTACAACTATTATGGAAACCAGATACTGATAGAATGGTTTTTTTACGAACAAAAACGTTTTGTAAAAAACAAAGGAGGAATTCGAACCTATAAATTCTTTCAGAAAGTATAGCTCTTTCACGTCGTCATCTCTCTCAACACGTTTCAAAGTGATACTCGTATTTGAGATTTTAAATAAATCGTTTTTATACAACACAAATAATTATGAAAATAGGTCTAGTACTAATAGAATTAAAACTATCGTGGTTGTTAATCATTTTAAATAGAAATACGGCTAATTACCACGTTTTTACTTGTATTGCTGACGTTTCGAGACAATTCAGATGCTCTTCATCATGAGCAACGCCCGCGACCGCGATCAACGGCAGATCGGCGAATACTACAGTCAGTATTCGCCGATCTGCCGTTGATCGCGGTCGCGGGCGTTGCTCATGATGAAGAGCATCTGAATTGTCTCGAAACGTCAGCAATACAAGTAAAAACGTGGTAATTAGCCGTATTTCTATTTAAAAAGGTCTAGTACTTTTCAAATCTATCTCTGGTTCAAAAAAATACAAGTTTAATTTTTTTGAGATTGTCAATTGACACATTGTGTTGGAACTAGATAACTGATAAAATAATTACATACTTTATTATACCACAGACACTGAAATAACATATATGTTCATTACACAAATGTTTGTAATGGGTGATGATGAAACCCCAACCTACAGAGCAAAAGGCGGAGGTACTACCGAGCTGTGTACCAACAGTAGTGAAGATGTAGCAGTTCAGCTTTGAGTTAGACCTCTAGCTGTACTCTATGGCAGTGACCTAGATAAACATAGAAATTGTACATACCAGGTATTCCCATGGTGCGGCGCGTTCAAATTCGGCGCTCACAAACTTTTCCTTCTGTCATAATTTCGCGCGCAAATCTCATCAGCGAGGCACCTTAATGAGAATTTTATTGTTTCTTAATTCACTTTCGGTTGAAGTGAACTTGAAGGTAGTTATATGATTCATATTATGACTCATACACAGCCTAACAAAGTCATAAACTAAAGTACTAGGATATAACTATTTGATTTTGACACGGGTCTTTATCACGTAATTACCTTTAATTTACTTTCCCGACGTTAAATTACGTGATAAAGTGTGTCGAAATCAAATAGTTATGTCTACTTATCACGATAGTTTGAAAAATAAGTACTAGGACGCCTTGATTCGTAGGTACAACAATATATAAAACTAACTGTCTGTCCTGGCTCTAACATCTCTCCGACCATAAACACGTGTTTCGCATGGGTATACCTACTAATGAAAATCGTATGCATTTTTTTGATACCTTAAGTTACATAAATGCAATATTGGTAGGATTGTCTCAATTTTTTGAAAATTATACATTGCCCATGTTTTTCGCTAATAACGTAGCTTTTGAGAGGTGAAAGAATTTTTTAAATCGGACCCTGTTTTTGTTTTAATTTATCCGATACAAAAAAAAAACTTTTTCATTTCTGTATAATATTTGTTTAGAAGTATCTGCATCCTATCTAGATGCGAATATTTTTAGTTTTTATGGATATTATATCAGGAGCTAATATTATGCTCGTATGGTTATGTGATTAAATATACTCGATTTCAATAGCTATGGGATAAAGAGCTCAAATCTTATAATAAACCTAGACTACTTACTCTACATGCCTACTCAGATTTCCTACAAAGATTTCAAAGTACGAGTAATTAAACGATATTTTAATCTCAACCCCTAGCATTAATCAGATTGAATGCTAAATGGTAGGCCTGAACCGGAATTAGAATCACAAGTTCTTGTTTACACAAAGTATATAGTTTGTCATTCAAGAACTGCGGATGACGGAGACCTTGCAAGTTGGTCCAAAGTTGGGCTGAAGTTGGGCTAAAGTTGGACCGAAGTTGGGCTAAAGTTGGACCGAAGTTGCCAAGTTACGCATTGGTTGACGAAGTGTGAAGCGACATGAACATTTGTTTGTTATTTCAGAAAGTAAAATATAAAATAGAATCGTGCACGTTAAGTTAATGTTAGCTTAAGTTCGTGCCCAAAAACTTACCAAAGAAAAACCTATTTTGTTCAGCGTAGTTATTCAGCCTCCTCTTTTAAAAACATAATTATAATGTAATATCCAAGTCTATTCTATCTATTCAATTTATTTAATTTATTAGTAGTCTAGTCTAGTAGTCTTTGTCAAAGAAACTAAAAGAATTAATAAAATGATTTTTTTTATTAGACTAGCAGGCACTAATGAAGATTATTATTAGTAAAAATTTTAATACCTTAAATTACATTATTGCAATTATAGTAGGGATCTCTAATTAAAAAAATAATAATTATATAGCCATGTTGGCCGAGTGGGATGTACTTCGATTTTCAATCTGAAGGTCGTGGGTTCGAATACCGGCGTGCCTCAATGGATTTTTCTGTTCGAAAATTTATATGCGTATCAAAAACACGTGCTTAAAACGGTGAAGAAAAACATCGTGAGAAACCAGTTAGTGTTCTTATAAGCGGCGATGGGCTTGCAACCTGTCATGTATGGAATGCTAACTACTGCAAAATGTGGGTATGTGCCAAATATAATGTTTGGACGTAACTCTGACTACCCACTAGACATATTCAAAGGATCTAAGTGCCTGGAGATCTGAGAGGATGTCTACCGTACTTGGGGATTACAGTCATGATCCTATTTATTTTATTTTTTATTTTTATAATTATACAGCCTATACTCGTTAATAATGCTTAGGCTTTTCAGTATAAGAATTTGTAAAATTGGTTCAGTAGTTTTTTTATGCATTACAAACAGACATACTCTAACATAAGTGTAGACAAGTATAACTTATGTACATCACGAATGTTTGTCCTAGATGAGAATCGAACCCCTAAGGCAGAGCTACTACCAACTGAGCTGTGAGAATATCTATTGGTTTAATTTGTAACATCATACCTTTCCACAGCATATACTAGCCTTTTTTGCATCCACCACCAACCCCAAATTCAGTTTACTCAGCACCCTTACATTTTCCATTTCCCTTCTCACGTTGCACATTGTTTACAACATTTAAAGCTTCGCCACGTAGCACTTAAATAAAACATTCTACGTAGCAACTCGTAGCATGTGCTACGGCGTAGCACGTCACGTCCGCGGTCTACGCTACTTAGGGAAAACTATTCTGGAAAAGTTTGAATGAATGGTGGCTCTTGTCTAGCTTCTTCTATACTTTTGTTTAATTTTAAGGCGCTCCCTGTCGACGATTGTTTTTGTTCGAAACGAAAAAAGAAATACTTCTGAACAAGCCACATCTCCTATTTTATAATGTATAGTATATGTGAATAAAGATGTACCCATCTTTAATCACTTCGATAAATAATCCTACCGACCGCTGCAATGACGACAAACACACGTCGGCGCGTGGTCCGCCTTTGCTTTTCGAATAAATTAATGATATAAATTATGTATAATTACTTATCAAAAATCTATTCTAATAGAAATCTAGATCTACATTATTACCTATTTTTAACAATAAATCACAAGTTGATTTTAATAGTAGGTATCAAAATATTTCGATCATAAATTCTAAAACGTATCATTTTGAAATAATATCTTTATCGTGAAAAGTTTCTGCTATTATGTTTTCAGCTTAATAGAAATCTAGGTAGGAACCTGAAGTAATATACTTATAAAAATAGGAGATGTGGCTTATTCAGAAGTATTTCTTTTTTCGTTTCGAAAAAGAGCAATCGTCGACATATAGCCCCTTAAGACAATTTAGAAATGAAAAATTGTCTAAATAATCAAACTATTGTAATTATTACTAATAACAATATTAATTAATTTTTTCAAGGTTCTTCATCGCGCATTATTTTTATTTTATTTTCCATGATGCGTATCGACTTACAAAAGTCATGCTCGGAGCTTGTGACAAGAAGCGGTAGCATGAAATATATGTATGTATCTATGTTTGTGTGTGTGTGTGTGTGTGGGTGTGTGTGGGTGTGTGTGTGTGTGTGTGTGTGTGTGTGTGTGTGTGTGTGTGTGTGTGTGTGTGTGTGTGTGTGTGTGTGTGTGTGTGTGTGTGTGTGTGTGTGTGTGTGTGAATTTATGTATGGTCTTTAATAAAGCGACGGAAAATAATTTACATATAATACATGAAAAATGAATAGTTATGTATGATTATGGTCAAATTCACAGCCAAGAAGTTAATTTCGACAACAAAATTCCCTTAGATCAGTATAGATAAGGTTCAAGGTTAGGATAAGGCAGACAGTAGGTACCAAGGGCCGTACCACAAGCTCTTAAAGTAACAGTTTAAACAATATAACTGTCCCGAAATCGACAACGCTACCAACTTGTATGGCGTTGTCACTTTCGCACCGCGCGTACTGTTTTAAATCGATTTTTCTCTATAACCACAATATATACAGTTTTGTTTTTTATGACAAGGATAACTTAATGATTTAACCTAGATTAAACTTTTCTCGATAGATTTTTTATGCAAAGTTGGCTCTTCCAAAACACTTATTTCTTTTATATTCAAAACTATGAATAGTTAAACAGTTATTTCTTAAATAATTCGTTAAATAATTTGCTACTTAATTGAAAAACAGTTCATTTTTAATTTTAATGGTTTTCAAGCAGTTTTATCACTTTTTCCGTCTAATCCAACTCAGCCCATACAAAAAAACTAAAATTTCATGAGCCACCTTAATATTTCTTAGTACTATTTTAATATTACTTTAGAGCTTGTGGTAGGAAGGCAGGCCAGTATGATGGATTAAACTGTCGTTCGAAATACCAGGTCATGTTCAATTCATCTATAGTTGTACAAAAAAAACTGCGATGGTTGATTTTGTTTTGTAAAAATATGTTAACATTTTTAACTTTTGTATGCAAAATTGTGGCTTTATAACACAGTTCAATCAAGTATACATACATAATGTTATGTATGTACTAGCTACTGCCAGTGGCTTCACCCACGTGGGGGTAGCGTGGGGGTGGCGCGCTCATGGGGGGTTAGCATGAACCACTATCGTATCGACAACGTATCGCCAAAACTGACACATTTACCTTACAAAAAGGGTCAGTTTTGACATTTGGACGATACGTTGTCGATACGATAGTAGTTTGTGCTCAGGCCACTGGATAAAAAGTAACTTTTATGTGTTATTCTGATGTATAAGCTATATTAATGTAAAGGTTCATCTAAATTCGTTAATTAGTTTGTACAAACGTAACAAACGTTTGAAAGAGTAACAAACAAACACACACTCACAAACTTTAACTATAATATTAGTAGAATTTTAAAAAAGCATATAAGTATTCTATCATTTATCTGGTTCCCATAGAACCTTTGCTTAGTTAAGTGTTAGATGCCGCTGTAGGAAATGTTCACTAATATTAATCTATACTAATATTAAACGGAGAAAAGATATAATTGTTTGTTTGTTTGCATTGAATAGGCTCCGAAACTACTGGATCGATTTCAAATACTATTTTACCATTATAATCCTACATTATCCCTAATGAACATAGGCTAAATTAATTACTAGAAAAAATCAGGGATAAAACTATATTAATCACCCTTCACCTTGTTCGATCGGCACCACACTGGAGAAAACATTGAATAAAAACCAGCCAAGTGCGAGTCGGACTCGCGCACGAAGGGTTCCATACCATTATCTTTAAAAAATAGCTTCACCTAGTTCCTAAGACGTTTCAGTGTTCAAGTGATCCTTGTGATTTTATTGAAATAAATGATTTTAGGAATTTAAATTTGCTTCTTAATTGGCTCAGTCGCCATTTATTTTTACTCACAGAACACGGTAACTTTCGGACAGATTGACCATCCCACCCCACAGACTATTAATGGTCGTAGCCAATTTGAAATTCAAATATGGCGGTCTTGTTAAAAGATTCAGCGTTAGGGCTTTGACGCCGTGCAGTTAACATATGTATGGGTAGTATTGCTGCAATATTTGCAACTTTAAATTGTTTGCAGAGAATTTGGGATTCAATGGATTGGACAATGGTGAATATACCTAATTGAAATGAAAGTCATTTACAGCGAGGCAAAAAGAATCAACAAACACAGATTATAAACAGGCCAAGTGCGAGTCTGACTCGGAGTCGGTTTCTTACTATGATCTATAAAAAAACGCCAAATAACACGTTTGTTTTAGGAAACCCTACTTACATATTTATTTTATTCTGTTTTTAGTATTTGTTGTTATAGCAGCAACAGAAATACATCATCTGTGAAAATTCGAAAGTTGGGAGACATGTCTCTTAGTGAAAATGCGGCTTTAAAATAAAATAAATAAATAGGAGTTTTATTTTTGTTCGATTTTCGAATACCTGAAAATCAGGTATCAATCATTGAACAACAAAAAAATCAGGTATCAATCATTGATAAACAAAAAAATTAGGTATCAATCGTTGATGAATAAAAATAAAACTCCAATTATTTATTTTATTTTAAAGCCGCATTTTCACTAAGAGACGTGTTTCCCAACTTTCAAATAAGTAGATAAATATTGGCAGACTTTACACATAGCGCCATCTAGCCCCAAACTAAGCAAAGCTTGTACTATAAGAACCAGATAACTGATAGAATACTCGAAGTTTGGCGATGGGTTTGCAACCTGTCACGTAATGGAACTACTGCGAAATGTGTAAAACTTTCGGATTCTGTGACCCTAAGCTACCAGCTGATACAGCTTCCATGAAAATCGGTTCAGTAGTTTTTGAGTGAAAGCCGGTCAAACAAAATGACAGAAAAAGTCTTCTTAAAAAAATTGTGTCCAGTTAGTTGAGTATTCCTGAACACGTTTTTACCTGAAAATACCTGAAAACGACATTTACGAAAAAAATAATAAAATAAAATAAATAGGATCACAACTGTATTCCCCAAGTATGGGAGACATCCTCTCAGATCTTCAGACGCTTAGATCCTTTGAAGATGTTTAGTGGGGGTAGTCAGAGGCACGTCCAAACATTATATTTGGCACATGCCCACATTTTGCAGTAGTTAGCATTCTATACGTGACAGGTTGCAAGCCCATCGCCGCTTAGAAGAACACTAACTGGTTTCCTCTGGTGTTTTTGATGCGCATATAAATTTTCGAACAGAAAAATTCATTGATTCCGCACGCCGGGATTCGAAACCACAACCTTCAGATTGAAAATCGAGGTACATCCCACTCGGCCAACACGGCTTTTTTACATTTACGAGAGACGTCAAAAAACGATTTTCTAAATCAACACGAAGAAAGTCGCAGCAAAAAGCTAGTGCTCATATAAAACATAAACTCGTCAACATTAAAGCTTAATATGGCTCACCTCATTTTCTCTTTAATTTGAACAAAAACAGCATTAAACAGTTTGTTAATTTAATATACCGGACTTGTTGTGACTCGCCTTCGGGGATAATCGTAGATTAAAACTTGAACTTAACACGTAAGTAGTGACCTAATTTTTAATCCAACAGTGCGATAAGCCGTGGTTTATAACATTTGTTGGGTTTGTAAAGCGGCGTTGGGATTGCAACGTATGGAATGCTAACTGCCGCAAAAAGTGGGCATGTGCCAAATGTAATGTTTGGACGTGCCTCTGACTATCCCCACTAGATCTTCAAAGGATCTAAGCGTCTGGAGATCTGAGAGGATATCTACCGAACTAGGGGATTAGAGTTGTGATCGTATTTTTTTTTGTCACGCTAAATAAATTGTTTTCATTTCAAATTCAAATTTAAAAATCATTTATTTCAATAAAATCACAAGGATCACTTTGAAACGTTTTAGGAACTAGGTGAAGCTACGCCTATTCCTCGCGTCCAAGCCTAGAAGAATCAGGCAAAAAACACGGTTTGGGTCTACCTTTTCAATGATCCTTTCCTTAAGGAGCTCCCAGTCGACGATTACTCTTTTTCGAAACGAAAAAAGAAATACTTCTGAACAAGCCACATCTTCTATTTTTATAAGTATATTACTTCAGGTTCCTACCTAGATTTCTATTAAGCTGAAAACATAATAGCAGAAACTTTTCACGATAAAGATATTATTTCAAAATGATACGTTTTAGAATTTATGATCGAAATATTTTATATACCTACTATTAAAATCAAGTTGTGATTTATTGTTAAAGATAGGTAATATGTAGATCTAGATTTCTATTAGAATAGATTTTTGATAAGTAATTATACATAATTTATATCATTAATTTATTCGAAAAGCTAAGGCGGACCACGCTCTGACGTGTGTTTGTCGTCATTGCAGCGGTCGTCGGTAGGATTATTTATCGAAGTGATTGAAGAAATCCATTATAAAATAGGAGATGTGGCTTGTTCACAAGTATTTATTTTTTCGTTTCTAACAAAAACAATCGTCGACTGGGAGCGCCTTAATGAAGTTGCGGGTTTTATGTTTAAGTTTGAACGATGAGTTTGTTATGACGCACATATAAACTTTGATTAAACCTCATGAAAGAAGTAATTTTCAGGAAGTTAATTCAAAGGAGCAACGTCTTAAGAACCATAAAAAGCGTCATTCAATTTGGGGATTTTAAATAAATAAATATAATGTATATGATATAAAAATACCGGCCAAGTGCGAGTCGGACTCGCGAACGAAGGGCTCCGTACTTAGTTGTATTAAAATGAGGTAAAATTTGTATTTTTATATTTAAGTATGTACAGGAAAAAACTAATTAGTAATTACCTAATTAATTAATGACTTTAAAAAAAACTTTCACCTTTTCAAAGCTACATTATCAGTGAGTAGCATAGACAATACTTTATTTAAAAATCATTACAAAAATTGCAATAATGTAACCTAAGGTATTAAAAATTTGCCTATAACCTTTATTAGTACCGTGCGTTGCCGGGGCGGACTGCTGGGTGTTATAATGTATCATAAGTATGTATCAATTATGATACATCATAAAACCCAGACCTAGAACAAACATCTTTGCTCATCACACAAATGTTTGTCAGGGGTAAACCCACAAGATACAGTACATTTAAAAAAATCCTAACCTAAAATTTATGTTTATGACAGATATCAAATTTGACGTAAAATAACTGTAAGCTCTCTATTCAACTCGATTCAACTAAGTCGCAGAGTGGTCATAATTTTAGTAGTGTTCAATAGCTGTGGACACATTTATAGGGAGTGAAACCAAGCGAACTTAAGTTGTCCGTAGAAACGGAACCCGTCATATGACGGTTATAAGCTAATGGTTAACTCTGTTGTTTGTTTGACGCCTCCGTTCTTCACATTTTTATATGTCCTGTTAAACTTGAATAATCCCACAGAAAAAACAACTTTCAGTTATTCCCGAACTTTACGCTGGTTTTGCCAAAAAGGGATACGAAATACTTTACGATCATATCCACCAAATATTTATAAAAAAATCATAAATCTTCTGTTTCGGAGTAGTTTGATGACAAACAATGTAACACAAGAATTTTATTATATTAGAAGACTAGCAGTCCGCCCCGGCGTCGCACGGGTGTAATAAAGATTTTATGACAATTTTTTTTACACCTTGGGTTATTTAAATTTTTGTAAGGATCCCTAAAATTTTCTTGCAATAAATAAAGCTTATGTTACTCAGAAATAATGTAACATTCAAATGGCGAAAGATTTTTTTTTAAATCGGTCCCGTAATTTTTGCGTTTATTCGTTACAAACATACAAAGAAATGTATGTAAATTTTACGTTCGTCATATAAATGCAGCCGTTTTTTAAAAGCTTCTAGTGTGGTAAAGCGAAACTTGAAATAGACTGAATAGAGCGTACGCTTCATCGAATTTCTCCTCTATTCGGTTAACTTGAGTGTTGTAACTAGTATTCGCCGGCGGCTTTACTCGGATGGTACCCGGATATAAAGTATACTGCACAGGTCAGGTAAAAACGATTTGTTTACTTAAAATATTTTTGTATATTGTAATGAACACAAATTGGTGACGTGGAAGCTGTGGTCTCTGCCTACCCCTATGGGAAACAGGCGTGATTTTATGTACCTATGTATGTATTTAAGAAATTTCTAGATTATTTTATTGACACATTTATTTTTACGGTTAATAAACGGTTTTTTGGTTTAATAATGGTTTTAATCATGTTTTTTTTATCAAACTAGTATCATATTAAGAATCCAAAAAATTATGAAGATTTTTGTATGTTTGTGCCATAATTACGCCTGAACGACTTAGATGAAACTTTGAATGCTTATACAATATACATAGCCTATGCCCTGGAATAGCAAATAGGTTACTGTTTATCCAGGTACCACGCGAACGAAGCCGCAGGCGGTAGCTAGTTTAATATAAAGCATAACTACTTTAAGTTTTATCATATATTTACTAGTTGAAGTTAGAGTCTAAACGGACAGACAGACGGACAGCGAAGTCTTAGTAATAGGGTCCCGTCTTTACCCTTTGGGTACGGAACCCTAGAAATGAACTAAAGAGCTTCAGCACAAATTCTAAAAGCAGCAATCCCACAGATGCTAATGTCGTGCTAATATTGCGTCGATATTACCCTCTAGTCTTATCTTGTTTGAGCTTTCACCTTGTTCTTACGGCACCACACTGGAGCTCTATATAGCATTAAGGCGCTCCCAGTCGACGATTGTTTTTGTTCGAAACGAAAAAAGAAATACTTGTGAACAAGCCACATCTCCTATTTTATAATGTATAGTATATGTGAATAAAGATGTACCCATCTTTAATCACTTCGATAAATAATCCTACCGACTGCTGCAATGACGACAAACACACGTCGGCGCGTGGTCCGCCTTAGCTTTTCGAATAAATTAATGATATAAATTATGTATAATTACTTATCAAAAATCTATTCTAATAGAAATCTAGATCTACATATTACCTATCTTTAACAATAAATCACAAGTTGATTTTAATAGTAGGTATATAAAATATTTCGATCATAAATTCTAAAACGTAATCTATTCTAATAGAAATCTAGATCTACATATTACCTATCTTTAACAATAAATCACAAGTTGATTTTAATAGTAGGTATATAAAATATTTCGATCATAAATTCTAAAACGTATCATTTTGAAATAACATCTTTATCGTGAAAAGTTTCTGCTATTATGTTTTCAGCTTAATAGAAATCTAGGTAGGAACCTGAAGTAATATACTTATAAAAATAGGAGATGTGGCTTGTTCAGAAGTATTTCTTTTTTCGTTTCGAAAAAGAGCAATCGTCGACATAGAGCCCCTTAAGGAAAGGATCATTAAAAAAAATTATAGACCCCAAGCCGTGTTTGTTGCCTGACTCTTCTAGGCTTGGTCGCGAGGAGGCGTAGCTTCACCTAGTTCCTAACACGTTTTAAAGCCTTGTGATTTTATTGAAATAAACGGACAAAGATATATAGCAACAAATTCCGCCAATCTGCTCCCAAAGAGTCTCCCAAAGAGGAGAAAACTGTCCTGGAAAGAACCTGGAAAAGTACAGTAAATTGGTACAATAAAATAACTGTAATAAAGTAATAAGTAACTGTACTTTTCCAGGTTCTTTCCAGGACAGTTTTCTACTGGAGTATTTTACATTGGGTTGGACTCTTTGGGAGCAGATTGGCGGAATTTGTTGCTATATATCTTTGTCCGTTTAGTTTTTTAAAATGGATTTCCGCAAAGTCACGCCTGAATCAATCAATTACCTTGTGATTTTATTGAAATAAATGATATTTGAATTTGAACAAAGTCGCGGGCACAGATAGTCTATCAATAACACTCATCTTGTCTGTCTATAATCATTAGAACTGGTAATTATGTTATTTCCTTATAAGTTAATTTCCAAATCTATTATTCAGCTATTATATAATTTTATTAAGTTAGGTTTCTTAAAAGACGGTGACCGTCACTACGAGAGTGCTAAAGTTTTTTTTTTGATAATCGAACAAGCAGAGAGCTATGCAGCAGCCCAAGCTAATTGACTAGAGAAAATGATTTGTCTACGAAAGAATAGACAAGAATGAAATTTAGACGTAGAATATTGCGCCGTAGACGTGAAATTTCTGTCGAGACAAGTTTAGAAATACCTTTTTTCGTTCGTTATTACGATTGCCATGCTCAAAAAGTAGAAAAGTATCTGCTTTTTATTAATAATTCTTTCAAACAACAGGTAACATAATATAATTGATAGAATGAGTTAAGCTTAATCAGCACAATATTTTTAGGGTTCCGTACCCAAAGGGTAAAAACGGGACCCTATTACTAAGACTTCGCTGTCCGTCTGTCTGTCACAGGGCTGTATCTCATGAACCGTGATAGCTAGACAGTTGAAATTTTCACAGATGATGTATTTCTGTTGCCGCTATAATACTAATAACAGAATAAAATAAATATTTAAAAGGGGTTCCCATACAACAAAAGTATTTTTTTGCCGTTTTTTATAGATAATGGTACGGAACCCTTCGTGCGCGAGTCTGACTTGCACTTGGCCGGTTTTTTTGTTCATCTAACTAAATAATCGGATATTTTATAGTTAGCCTTTTTGTATAGTTTTTGTTTAATGCTAAAAGATTGCAAAGTCAAAGTAGTGAAAACGTTTATTCATTGAAATCACTGCATTTATTTCGAATCGTTTTAATTTTTTCATGTTTATTTTGTGTCTTCTGTCTTCTGTGTGTATTTCTGTCAATAGAATAACTTCATTTTATAATCGTATAAAAATGTATACAATGTTAGGAATTAATGTGAATGGATGTAGACGTAGAGGTAGGCCAAAGAAAAGATGGATGGACTGTGTGAAAGATGATATGGGTAAGAAAGGAGTGAGTGATGAGATGACGGCTGATAGAGGGAAATGGAAGAAGTACACATGTTGTGCCGACCCCACTTCAGTGGGATAAGGGCAGGACAATGATGAATCGTCATAAAAAATGTTAAGTTTAAGTAAAGCCGTGTTGGCCGAGTGGGAGGTACCTCGACTTTCAATATGAAGGTCGTGGTTTCGAATCCCAGTGTACATCAATGAATTTTTCTGTTCGAAAAAAATATATGCGCATCAAAAAAAAACATGTGCTCAAAACGGTAAAGGAAAACATCGTGAGGAAACCAGTTAGTATTTTTATAAGCGGCGATTGGCTTGCAACCTGTCACGTATAGAATGCTAACTACTGCAAAATGTGGGCATGTGCCAAATATAATGTTTGGACGTGCCTTAAACATCATCAAATGATCTAAGCGTCTGAGGAGATCTGAGAGGATGTCTACCGTACTTGGGGATTACAGCCGTGATCCTATTATTATTATTATTATTTATTAATTCAGTTCAATATGAGCTTTAGCATGATAGCTATAAGAGGGCGCGCGTACGGGCGATTCACACAGTAAGAGTTACATCTCCGCTATATAACGCTCACCGTTTTCCGAAACCGAAGCCTATGGATACATCAACACCGAATGTAAACTTCAGTATTATTTTATGCAAATAGTCAAATTGCTTATTCTACTGATGTGTACGCGGTTTTACTGCTGGCTTACCCTCGTATTCAAGAACGACACTATGAGAACACGCACGCACAGTGGACGAAATCTTTTTTCATAAAAATCACTTTATGTGTTGTGCGACACTGCATAGTGTGACTAGAGGCACATTGTCGTGTGCCTCTAGCCAAAGTTGAGCTCTAAAGGCACACGGTAGCGTGCGCCATAGTGCCGCTCAACACATAAAGTGATGTTTATGAAAAAAGATTTCGTCCACTGTGGGTGCGTGTTCTCATAGTGTCGTTCTTGAATACGAGGGTTACACTGCACGCTTTCCAATCACCCAAGTACAGTGTGTGTAAGCTTTGTATTATATTGTTTTTCAGCTAGTATAACTTATCTCGACTGACCTTACAGCTTAGTTGGTAGTAGCTCTGCCTTCTGCGCTATAGATGCTGAACATAGATGTTTGTTCTGTGTCTGGGTGTTATCACTACATAGTATAAAGCAAAGTCGCTTTCCGCTTCCCGCGTCTGTATGTATGTATGTATGTTTGCTTATATCTTTAAAACTACACAACGGATTTTGATGCGGTTTTTTTTGATAGATAGAGTGATTCAGGAGGAAGGTTTATATGTATAATAACATGCTACCCGTGCGAAGCCGGGGCGGGTCGCTAGTGTATAATAAGTATGTATTTACAAAAAAATTAAAGAAGAAACGTATTTATTTTGTCTATCAGTTATCTGCATAGTAATTTATTTATTTATTTGTTTTTTGTACAAAATGGTACGGAACCCTTCGTGCGCATGTCCGGCTCGCACTTAGCTGGTTTTTTTGTGTGATTGCGCTATCTGTTTGAATTAAAAAATGCACTTGTTTGTCAAATTAATTAAATTTTAACCCACGAATTGACTATCAGAAGGCAGAGTCTCTATCACTACGCCATAAGAGCCCTCTTCGTTTAAAAACAAGTGCGAGTCGGACTCGTGCACGAAGGGTTCTGTACCATTATCTATAAAAACGGCAAAAAAAACACGTTTGTTGTATAGGAGCCCCCCTTAAATATTTATTTTATTCTGTTTTTAGTATTTGTTGTTATAGCAGCAACAGAAATACATAATCTGTGAAAATTTCAACTGTCTAGCTATCACGGTTCATGAGATACAGCCCTGTGACAGACAGACAGACGGACGGACAGCGAAGTCTTAGTAATAGGGTCCCGTTTTTACCCTTTGGATACGGAACCCTAAAAAAGAGGTTAAATAATTTTGACTATCACAAACATGTTTACAGCAGCTTACAGAGCACCGTATAAACTCATAAATTCTTAAATGAGCTCAGCAAACTATTCTGCAATGAATCTCTATCAAAAACCGCAGGAAGCGAAATTGTAGCTATAAACTACGTCAAAACTTGCAGTTTGTAGTAATATCGTATGATTACGCCTATTA
Source organism: Hydriomena furcata (assembly GCA_912999785.1). NCBI lineage: Eukaryota > Metazoa > Arthropoda > Insecta > Lepidoptera > Geometridae > Hydriomena > Hydriomena furcata. Next base: position 3,667,784 of record OU538848.1, read on the forward strand.
GCTGAATTGCCTGAATTGTGATAAACACGGGTTTCTACTGTTATTCAGTGCTGAAAGAGCAAATCATGAAAACAAAATAATAACTTACCTTATTCCTTCGGTTGTGGGTTCGATCCTCAACCTGGACAAATATTTGTGTGATAAGCATATTTTTTTTGTTCAGTGTGGTAATATGTATAAAATGTATGTATTTACAAAAAAAAGTATAAGTATGTATCAAAGCTTGTAATAATTAAAATATATAAGTATTATATCAGTTATCTAGGTCTCATAGTACACTCTTTGCTAAGTTTGGGGCTAGAAGGCATATACATTTTTCGAACAGAAAAACCCATTGATGCACGCCGGTTAATCGAACCCACGACCTTCAGATTGAAAGTCGAGGTACCTCCCACTCGGCCAACACGGCTCTCGTTAGCTATTTAATAATGTCTAAAGTCGAGCTCTAATATTGCTGTATGGGAGGAATTAATATAATTAAACTGGTGTAGTTGCAGTTTCCAAACAATGCAATATGAACAATGTCAATTTGCTTTTCCGTCTAGAATCAAATACCCGGTTGTGGTGCCTACCACGGTTTTGGTCATTTTGTGCAGTCAATAACTAAGCATAGCAAACAAACTTGTTTAAAATTCATTGACTATAGTCCGTTTTGATTAGTTGTGATGCGTTATATGCGTTATGATGCGTTATACCTCTAGACTTGATTGATCACAACTAAATATTTCCAAAACGGACACTTATTGTAGTACTATATCGTAAAAACTAACACTTATTGTAGTACTATATCGTCAAAACTAACACTTATTGTAGTACTATATCGTAAAAACTGACACTTATTGTAGTACTATATCGTCGAAACTGACACTTATTGTAGTACTATATCGTAAAAACTAACACTTATTGTAGTACTATATCGTCAAAACTGACACTTATTGTAGTACTATATCGTAAAAACTAACACTTATTGTAGTACTATATCGTAAGAACTAACACTTATTGTAGTACTATATCGTAAAAACTAACACTTATTGTAGTACTAGCTTTTCGACTTCATCCGTGTAGATTCAATAATCTATTTTTGGTGACTTTCACGATTAAAAATACAGTCATATATCAAAATGTATATTGAAAAGAAGATCTCCATTTTCTTATGGAGATATAAACATAACCAGTGTGATGAAAGGATTGAATAGTTAGTCCACATATTCAATTCAATTTGGCAGTACTCTTGTTTTAAGCTTGCATAGACGGAAATGCTAATTCCGTGAAAACGGAACTTTGAGTTAAGCTCTGTTTCTCAAGAACCGTCACCGTAATATACTGTTTGATTACAAGCTTTTAATAATTTGCTTTGTTAGTTAGTATGTGCGGCCTAAAATATTACATTTGATTTTTAACCAGTTTCCCTTAACTGATTAAACTAAAACTTAGCATACCTGTGTAACTACAGTGACAATTCAATAACATGGTGACAGCGAGCTGATCTGATGATGGAGTCAGAAGTTGTTTAAAATTTTGCTTACCTGTCTGTGAAGTTCCGATGATAATCACTACATAGTATAAAGCAAAGTCGCTTCCCGCTTCCCGCGTCTGTATGTATGTCTGTATGTATGCTTACCTATATCTTTAAAACTACACAACGGATTTTGATGCGATTTTTTTTTAATAGATAGAGTGATTCAGGAGGAAGGTTTATATGTATAACTAGCGACCCGCCCCGGCTTCGCACGGGTAGCATGTTATTATACATATAAACCTTCCTCCTGAATCACTTTATCTATTAAAAAAAACCGCATCAAAATCCGTTGTGTAGTTTTAAAGATATAAGCAAACATACATACAGACATACAGACGCGGGAAGCGGAGAGCGACTTTGCTTTATACTATGTAGTGATAACATGCTTAATATATTAGAGAACCATTGATAATTTTAAGATTTCTAATATGAAGTCGTAAATAAACACATTTTTTTGCACTTACATTGCAAACGCTGGCTGAACTCTACGAGATAGATCAAAATAATGTACAAGAAAGCTGTGAACGTTGTATATAGAGAGATTCTGTGTTGATTGTAAAAGTAAAATAAATAAGTAAAAATGTAAACAATAAATGCTGTTAACGAGTATACAAAGACATTCTGTAATATATTTTGGTATCAGCTTTGCACCCGTGCGAAGCCGGGGCGGGTCGCTAGTGTTATATTATGTTACAGATGACAGCGCTTTGATTCAGCGTCTGATCTGTTAACGAGTATACAAAGACATTCTGTAATATGTATATTTTGGTATCAGCTTTGCACCCGTGCGAAGCCGATGCGGGTCGCTAGTGTTATATTATGTTACAGATGTTACATGTTTGATTCAGCGTCTGATGTCGTAACTCGAAGGTTTATTGTATTGTATTGTATAGGGACTCCCTTTCCCGCATTTGGCCTCCTACTTAAAGGTTTAACAAAAGCATTTCTTGAAACAATATTTATTAACAGAAAACTTTTTCAAATAGGTGCCGTGAATCCCTAAGACCTCAGTAAACATACGACATTAGCTCTCTATCTTTATAATATCAGTTACATGTCCACTAAAACGAAGTTGTTAACACTAGATGCCGTAACGGACATGAAATAGCAGTCTCTGTTTAATAGGAAACCCAAAGATTTGAAGAACAAGTTTTATGTAATTGGATTTACCTTTGGACCAGAATATCTCCAATAAGACAAGGTACTTGCCTTTTGTGAATTATTCAAAGGAAAATGAATATAGTAAAATAAGTTTACCAGATTCGGACCTGGGATAGAAACGTCACTTGAATTAAACATTAAAACGTATAAAAACTGCCACTGCAAAATGTGGGTATTGTGCTAAAAATATTATTTGAACGTGCCTCTGACTACCTTTAGACATCTACAAGGATGTTGATGTTGATGTTGCGAAGAGGATTTTGTTTATGTTCTACAATCGGCCGCCTGCCTGACGTCAACCCTCTTTATAATAGATTGTGATGAAATTTCATACAGAGATAGTTTAAAGACTTAGGAATAACATAGACTGCCATTTTTATTTTTTATTTTTTGATTTTCGTATTTCAATGTTTTATGATGAACTCGTCAAATATCGATCTTTTATTCTGCGCGAATGAAGTCGCGGGTAATATTTATATCTATAATATAATATATATCTATAATATAAAAATAAGTCGGGTTTTCCTTCCTGACGCTATAATTTCAGAACGCACGAACCGATTTCCACAGTTTTGCATTCGTTGGAAAGGTCTCGGGCTCCGTGAGGTTTATAGTAAAGAAAATTCAGGAAAAATTTCCAGAGAAAAGCAGGAAAACAGGGAAAATCATTTTTCGCCATTCCATACGTGACAGGTTGCAAGCCATTCCCAAGGAACGGGAACGGGAACGGGAACGGGAACGGGAACGGGAACGGGAACGGGAACGGGAACGGGAACGGGAACTTAACACAGTTGTTAATTCTAAAGCGATACGAAGTTCGCCGGGTCAGCTTGTATAAAATAATTCTTACCTTCTAGTTTGCTATTAAAAACATCAAACCAATGCACTTCGCTCGAAGAAATTCCAAGCTAAGGACTACTTCAGATTGCCACATTAATAGTTGACGCACAGTGGCGGACGGTAGCGGAAAAAATTATCAATTGAAATTAATATGTTTCCAATCGTAATCCTAATCAAAAATAAACGACAAAACGGATTAAGATGAAATTTGCTGCAGTATGTAGATAGAAAATCAGAATAAATAAAGGGGGAACTTATAATCCGAAAAACAACCCCCCAAATGATAAAAAAACGCAAAAATGATGAATTTGGTAGATGGCGCTGGTGTGCAACAAATCTGACACCACAAACTAAAAACATTGGAGTCGACATAGCAACGCAGTTTTGACTAATGAATGATACGCATTCTACCAAAATTCGTAATTTATTTTATCAGTACAAGGTTGGTAGGGAAAAATTGGAAGTTGCCTGTTTTTTTTTTCTATACGATTATTAAAATTTGACAGAACAACGTTTGTCTCGGGTCGGCTAGTAAAGTATATATTTCAATGCTCGATGCTCGGTGATCGGACTCGGAAACATCGCAGCGTAGTTTTGCGAGATTACCAAGCATTTAAATAGATTGCTTACTAGCTAAACCGGCGAATTTCGTATCGCTTTAGAATTTAGAATGTTAATTTCCTATTCCCGCTCCCGTTCCTGGTTCTAAGCTACCTCCCCACCAATTTTCAGCCAAATTGGTTCAGCCGTTCTTGAATTATTAATAGTGTAACTAACACGACTTTTTTTATTTATTTATTTTAAGAAATGTTACACAATTTATTTTGAATCCATAGGCTCTCGAACTAGTATAAAACTGTGTTTCAGGAGTTAGTGACTTTTCCTATCCCAGTACATTCTGCTATTTCTAAATTATGCCAAAATAAGAGAAACAATAATTTTAAATTATTTATACAGATTACGATTGGATAACTATTCAATTTAATTAATAAAATTTAAATCCTCTACCGCGCCGTGCGCCAATGTGCGCAGACCATTAAGTTATCTTCCTAACATTTTTCCTTCTTACAATCACGGCCTGTTAGTTGCAGCGGTTGAAATAGTTTGCGGAAAAGCGCTTTAGAGCGCTTCTTGCTGAATAGTGCAAATATTTTTGCTGAGCTTTTGAAGTGTAGGTACTCACGAGAATTCCCGAGAACACTCGAAAGTGTGGATAGTGGGATCGGTATCAAAAAGAAAAACGACGAAAATGTTTCGGCCAATCGAAAAGTCAAGAGAAGATATTGGTTTTTAGAGTTCCGTACCCAAAGGGTAAAACGGGACCCTATTACTAAGACTTCGCTGTCCGTCAGTCTGTGACAGGGCTGTATCTCAAGAACAGTGATAGCAAAATTTTTACAGATTATGTATTTCTGTTGCCGCTATAACAATAAATACTAAAAACAATAAAATAAATACTTTATTATTAACTTAATATCTATATTTACTTAATATCTGTGGTACGGAACCCTTCGTGCGCGAGTCCGACAGCGAAGTCTTAGTAAGAGGGTCCCGTTTTTACCCTTTGGGTACGGAACCCTAAAAAGCAACAAAAAAAAATATATTTATAGATACATGTCAAATTGATAACCTCCTCTTTTTCGCTTAAATATCGGTAGAGGAAACCGAGAGAAATGGTATAAACTCAACAAAATGACACAACTCACAAACCGGAAAACGCTCAAACATATTGTACGAATAAAACCAATACAAAAATGCTTCTGCATTTGGAATTCAAATCTCTAGGACGCCTACAAAGCTATGACTCTTAGGTAGTAATAGTGTACACACAGATATGAAACTCCTTATTCCTTTATCCATAAGAACGCATCGCAAGTATCAGATTTGGCATGAGAGTTACACAAATAGGGAATTAAAATTAAGTAACTTAAGATACTTGTGGAAGTCTTTCACTGGCTGGAAAGCTATTTCAAATATCAGCAACTGTCATCTTTCTAGCAAAAATAAACAAATTTGAAGCAAACTGACTTTGACAGCTGAATCATGATGATAACCTCAAAAGTAAACGGAGTGCGTAATGCACAAAATGTTTATCTGCCGCAACAGACAACACACATTGACAGGTCGTCGAAAACCAATGTTCTACACACAACATAATTATTATTATTATTGTTTCCTTTTAAGATGGAGTTTTAAGTATTCTCAAATAGGGTTGAAAACATGAGCTAAATACTCTTCGCAACATGTTTATCTACATGTTCTGCCGACCCAACATTAAGTGGGAACAGGGAATAAAACCGGCCAAGTGCGAGTCGGACTCACGCACGAAGGGTTCCGTACCATTATCTATAAAAACGGCAAATAAATCACGTTTGTTGTATGGGAACCCCCCTTAAATATTTATTTTATTCTGTTTTTAGTATTTGTTGTTATAGCAGCAACCGAAATACATAATCTGTGAACATTTCAACTGTCTAGCTATCACGGTTCATGAGATACAGCCCTGTGACAGACAGACGGACAGACGGACAGCGAAGTCTTAGTAATAGGGTCCCGTGTTTACCCTATGGGTACAGAACCATAAAAATGATGATTGAAATGAGTTTCAATTCTAAATAATGCGTAGCACTACCTCGGGTCTACGGCGTAGCTATTGCTACGCGGCTACGTTTCTCACGCTCCGTTTCTTCAAGGAATTTCTCAAGTCTTTTTATGGTAACAACATATTGCAATTTTTATAGTCATTCTTTTGAGATTAAAATAAGGCTGTGTTGATAAAAGTAAGGCTTTGTTTAACCGACTTTATAAAAAGGAAAAGGTTATCAACTCTGCGGTTATATCCTACCCTACAAATATTGTGAGAATGTTTGTATATTCAAGCAAAATGGATTTAGATGAAACTTGGCATTAAATTAGGCCCTGGAATAGCATATAGGATACTTTTTACCTAGTAACCATGCAAGCAAAGCGATATTTTTCATTTTAAGCATTATCGTAATGACATTGGTTTTTAGGGTTCCGTACCCAAAGGGTAAAAACGGAACCCTATTACTAAGACTTCGCTGTCCGTCTGTCTGTCTGTCCGTCCGTCTGTCTGTCACAGATCTGTATCTCATAAACCGTGATAGCTAGATAGTTGAAATTTTCACAGATTATGTATTTCTGTTGCTGCTCTAACAACAAATACTAAAAACAGAATAAAATAAATATTTAAGGGGGGCTCCCATACAACAAACATGTTTTTTTTTTGCCGTTTTTATAGATAATGGTACGGAGCCCTTCGTGCGCGAGTTCGACTCGCACTTGGCCGGTTTTATAATAATTTTAGTTAGTAATTAAGGTGGATGGATGTAGAAGTAGAGGTAGGCCAAAGAAAAGATGGATGGACTGTGTTGGATCTTTGCTCACATTTAGGAGGTAGATTATTTCACTTTCAAAACTTTTGTGAGTTGTACTACATATTATTACAACAACGGGAATTACTCACGTAAATGATAAATTGTCAATGAGGACACCGACAATGTTTCGATTCATCTAGAGAATCTTCTTCAGGGTGAGTGGACCATTAAGGCGCTACCAGTTCCTAAAACCGCGGCAGAAACGACTAAGACAGTTAACAACGGCAAGCTCTAAATGGCGTATGCGTATCGTAAATATTATCGACAGTTTTTATGAGATCGCGTTGCTGGTACCTACGTAGGCAAGTAATAGGGGTAGCTTTACCCACCCCTCAATAACCATTTTCTCTTTGTCCGCCTTTGCTTTTCGAATAAATTAATGATATAAATTATGTATAATTACTTATCAAAAACCTATTCTAATAGAAATCTAGATCTACATATTACCTATATCTTTAACAATAAATCACAAGTTGATCTTAATAGTAGGTATCAAAATATTGCGATCATAAATTCTAAAACGTATCATTTTGAAATAACATCTTTATCATGAAAAGTTTCTGATATTATGTTTTCAGCTTAATAGAAATCTAGGTAGGAACCTGAAGTAATATATATATAAAAATAGAAGATGTGGCTTGTTCAGAAGTATTTCTTTTTTCGTTTCGAAAAAGAGCAATCGTCGACATACAGCCCCTTAAACGCGCGCGCTACCCTGCTCGCATGTAGCATGGTAGCGCGCTCACCCTGAAGAAGATTCTCTAGATGAATCGAAACATTGTAGGTGTCCTCATTGACAATTTATCATTTACGTGAGTAATTCCCGTTGTTGTAATAATATGAGGTAGATTATGTTTGCCATCTGCTTTGCGACGTCTACGGTCGTTTAAAAAAGATGGTCGGTGTGGTGCGCCGTCTACTCTCTGCGCGAGCGCATCGCCCACCAGTTGGCTTGTGCGACTACTCATAATCGGTCGCGTTCTCATCATTTTGGGAAACCTAATTTAATAGACAATTCAACCCTATTTCGAACACCGTGCAGTCTCGATTACGTGTGACGTTCTCGCGGTGCTGTGCCAATTTAAATGGTGTTTTGGGACAATCACTGTTCTTGCTCGACACCAGACTCAATACGTGGAAAATAATGATGAGTAGTTTTAGTAATTTTTGATAGAAACCGGGTACATGTTAAAAGGGAAAGGCCATATAACCGTCAAATATGGCACCATTAAGCATATCCCAAACAACTTACTATCTCGTATTTATGGCGTAACTTAAATTAGTTGGTCGACAATCCTTCATAGCGGTTTTTAGGAGGCTAGCACTAGTTTTTCCTAAAAAATAATTAGAATCACGACTGTAATCCCCAAGTACGGTAGACATCCTCTCAGATCTCCAGACGCTTAGATAGTTTGAGGATGTCTAGTGGGGGTAATCAGAGACATGTCTAAACATTATATTTGGCACATGCCCACATTTTGCAGTAGTTAGCATTCCATTACATGACAGGTTACAAGCCCACCGCCACTTATAAAAATACTAACTGGTTTTCTCACGATGTTTTCCTTCACCGTTTTGAGCACGTGTTTTTGATGCGTAGCAGCCTGGATATTTGAGAGGATGTCCATCGTACTTGAGGATTACAGTCGCGATCCTTTTTAATTACACTGACGTATTAAGGCGCTCCCAGTCGACGATTGTTTTTGTTCGAAACGAAAAAATAAATACTTGTGAACAAGCCACATCTCCTATTTTATAATGTATAGTATATGTGAATAAAGATGTACCCATCTTTAATCACTTCGATAAATAATCCTACCGACCGCTGCAATGACGACAAACACACGTCGGAGCGTGGTCCGCCTTAGCTTTTCGAATAAATTAATGATATAAATTATGTATAATTACTTCTGTTCTAATAGAAATCTAGATCTACATATTACCTATCTTTAACAATAAATCACAAGTTGATTTTAATAGTAGGTATATAAAATATTTCGATCATAAATTCTAAAACGTATCATTTTGAAATAATATCTTTATCGTGAAAAGTTTCTGCTATTATGTTTTCAGCTTAATAAAAATCTAGGTAGGAACCTGAAGTAATATACTTATAAAAATAGGAGATGTGGCTTGTTCAGAAGTATTTCTTTTTTCGTTTCGAAAAAGAGCAATCAGCGACTGGGAGCCTCTTAATAATTGTCATGTTTGGACGTGCTTCTGGCTATCCTAAAAACATTTATATGGAACTAAGTGATGAGGATGTTTACCGTACTTGGAGATTAGTCGTGTTCCTCTTTCACTTCACCAGCATGTTAATAACGTCCAAACTAGTGCTTTCGCCGCGGTTTGTTTAGTTTAGTGTCACAAAGATTAAGGGGGCTGATAATTTGCTTTAATAGTATAACCAAACACAAACTACAGCTCGACCTAACACGATAAGGCGCCTTGTCAAATGTACGTAAGTGTATAAGCTGTCATTATATGACTGGTAATTGTCATTGTATGACTGGCAACACAGCTCAGTTGGCTTAGCGTCTGTCCGTCTGTCCGTCTGTCCTGTCTGTTTTTATCAACTTGTTTAAATAGAATAAAAAAAATATTTAAATGGGGCATACAACAAACGTGTTTTTTTTGCCATTTATTATACTCAAGAACTCTTTGTGCGCAAGTCCGACTCACACTTGGCCGGTTTTTTATATTCCACGGGGTCTGACTATCCTACTTTTGGAGCACGACTGTTATCCCCAAGTACGGTAGACATACCCTCTGATCTCAAGGCGCTTTGATCCTTGAAGAAGTCTAAAGGATATTTTTTTACACATACTTATAATTATAACACCCAGACACAGAACAAACATCAGAGTTCATCACACAAATAATTGTTCTTATTGGGAATCGAACCCACAACCTACAGCGCAGAAGGTAGAGAACCATCTGAACTGCGACGCAACGACTTTAGCCTTTATAAAACAACCATCAAGTCAGAGATCAATTTCGAAATATAAATAATATAATAAAAAAAACTTGAGAGGTGTCAAGGGACACCCGGATGGAACGAAGTTCTCACAAAATAACGTGGGACAAGGGAAGGGGAATCAACTTTGACTTCGACTTCGACCTCGACCTCGACCTCGACTTCGACCTCCACCTCCACCTCCACCTCCACCTCCACCTCCACCTCCACCTCGACCTCGACCTCGACCTCGACCTAAACCTCGACCTCGACCTCGACCTCGACCTCGACCTCGACCTCGACCTCGACCTCGACCCCGACCTCGACCTCGACCTCGACCTCGACCTCGAACTCCACCTCGACCTCGACCTCCACCTCGACCTCGACCTCGACCTCGACCTCGACCTCCACCTCGACCTCGACCTCGACCTCGACCTCCACCTCCATCTCGACCTCCACTTCCACCTCGACCTAGACCTCGACACAATTAATAGATATATAATATTAATAGATATACTATAGCAGAAAAGTGTCGTGACAACTTTTCGTGACAACTTTTCGTAAGAATTTTTTCCGTCTAGCCCCCTTTCACAACGCGCGATAAGGAACTTCGTTCCAAAAAAAAAATGTGGACATTTTACACATCGCCATCTAGCCCCAAACTAAGCAAAGCTTGTACTATGGGAACTAAATAACTGATAGAATACTTATATACATTTTTTTTTTGTAAATACATACATAATGATACATACTAACACCCAGACACAGAGCAAACATCTATGTTCATCACACAAATATTTGCTCTGCGTGGGGATCGAACCCACAACCTACAGCGCTGAAGGCAGAGTTACTACCAACTGAGCTGTGAGGCTGTCAATATCATTAACCTAAATTCATTTTCATTTACAATTCTACCCGACAATAGAAAGCGCTATATCACTCTCCCAAAGATACTTCTCTCTATTTTTCCTTAATCAAGTAGGTACATCCCGAAGTCCATCAGCTATTCATCTTCATCCGAAGATCGAGGAGACGTTATCTGAGGATTGATTACGTCATTTGTCAGTTGTACTTATCAGTCAGCCGTGTCGATTTTAGGAGTTCTCGACTTTCAATTCGAAGGTCGTTGGTTCATAATTATTTGATGAATGCAGAATCGTTTTTTCTCAATAACCGCAAAAAATACAGTTTTGTTTTTTTATGACAAAAATAACTTATGGATATAATCTAGATAAACTACAGACAGAAACACGATTGGTGAAACTTTTCTCAATAGATTTATTTTCCAAATATGGCTCTTCAAAAACACTAGTTTCGTCTTTAAATAAAACTATGTATAGATAAACAGTTAATTTTTATATAATTCGTTAGATAATCGTACTAGCTAAGTAAATTATAGACAGTTTCTTTCTAAATTTGATGGTTTTCAAGATAATGCAGTTTTATCACTTTTTCCGTCTTATCCGGGTAGACTCAGCTCATACAAAAAATTAAAAATTTCACTTATCACCTTCATTTTAAATTATTACTGATTAGGCGCTCCTTCAATATGCTCTAGCGGTGCTATTAATAAAAATGTACTTATCCAAAGACCATCTGAGGTTACACCAAGACTTGTTAATACCAGCTTAATGTAAGCAACTCCATTTCTAATCCTTGTTTATTAATATTGAATTCGACTAGTCCAAACGTAAGCGTTGGACTTAATTTAATCCTGCGCTAGTCTACGTTTATTAATGAGACGGTAGGTGATTTCTAACGAAAAGGTTGACTAAGATGACATGGTACACAGGTGTTGGGCAAATCTACTCCATCTTAAACCATGTCACGTAAGTAAGTAAAAATTTCACCTGATGCTCTTCAAATAATCTAAAATAGATGTAAAGAGGTTTTATTTATCGACGCGATGGAAGTATGTGTTTGGGGTTGAGGTTACGAAAATACTAGCAGACCCGCGACAGCCGTTGTCCTGTCCAAATTTCGATAATCGAATAGAGTAATGCACGTTGCTATGATGACTGATGTCAACACGGATGACAGTTTTACACACCAGCGCCATCTATACCAAAATCACTTTTGCGATTTTCTATAATTTTGGGGATATTTTTCGTATTTTATAGTAGTCTATGTTTTAAAATAAATATAGGATCATGACTGTAATCCCCAAGTACGGTAGACATCCTCTCAAATCTCCAGACGCTTAGAACCTTTGAAGATGTTTAGTGGGGGTAGTCAGAGGCATTATATTTGGCACATTTTGCAGTAGTTAGCATTCCATACGTGACAGGTTGCAAGCCCATCACCGCTGTTTTACTCAGGCATTATATCTTCATCTACAGCAAATTTCAATTCTTCTCTCAATCCGTTTTGTCGTTTAGGCCTGATTAAGGAACAAACATACATACAAACTATCAAACTTTCAACAAATTTATTCTGAAAAAGTCATCAAAATTGTCAACTTACTGTAGTCAACACGGAATCTCAAAATAAATATTTGCAGATCATACAATATACCACCACGCGATTTATTTCGTCAAATTCCAAATGTTAAAATAAAATAAATAATAAATATTGGCGTACTTCACACACAACGCCATCTAGCCCCAAAGTAAGCAAAGTTAGTACTATGGGAACCAGATAACTGATAATTATCAATTATTATACATTATACAATTATTATACATATTAATGCCCAGACACAGAACAAACATCTATGTTCATCACACAAATATTTGCCCTGGGTGGGGCTCGAACCCACAACCTACAGCGCAGAAGGCAGAGTTACTACCAACTGAGCTATGAGGCCAGTCAAAATGTTCTTTGATGCAAGTGAATGCAATACCAATGCAATTAAAAGTTCGTTTCATAAATAAAAGTAGCATCCAATATCGTCTACTTCCTATGAGAAAATATATCAAAGAGTTTTTCACATAAAATAGCTGCTAGAGAGTATTAACTGGCAAAGAGTGAGTCGCGCGACGCAAGGGTTCCGTGCAGGCTATTTTGATCATAAAGACTTAATTACTTCAGGTAATTTTTAAACAACTAAGTTTTAGAAATGGGATAAGGAATTTTTGTTAGTAACTTATCTACATACATATAAAAATCAATGCCACTTTTCGTTGTAATTTTATAACTCAATAACGGGCTCACTTACCCAAACTAAATGTCCAGGCTTTGTTCGGACTATTTAGTAGATTGTTAATGTGAAGTTTGCACAAAATCGGTAGAGCGGTTCTTCATTTATCAAATTTTTTGTAACAAATGAATTCAATAAATGGCGAATCATTTTGTAATTAGGGATTTTATAGGACAAAGGATACTTTTTAAAGGGAACGGGAACGGAAAATTAACATACTAAAGCGATACGAAGTTCGCCAGGTTAGCTAGTAGATTCATAAAAATATCTATAAAAAAAACGATTAATCGAAAACACAAGGCCGACAAAGTTTTATAAAGGAAATATTAGTCCTACATAAATAAAATCAAAATAGAACCACCTCAAGAATAATTACTACACAATAAAAAATAATCATTAAAATAGAATCACCAAGTAAAAAGAAATAAACATTTTTGTCGGTTTTCGTTTCAGATTTTTAGTGTAATTATTGCAATTATAAAGATACATTACGTATATTAGGGTTCCGTACCCAAAGGTTAAAAACGGGACCCTATAACTAAGATTTCGCTGTCCGTCCGTCTGTCACAAGGCTTATCTCAAGAACCGTGATAGCTAGACAGTTGTAATTTTCGCAGATTATGTATTTCTGTTGCCGCTACAACAAAAAATACTAAAAACAGAATAAAATAAATATTTAAGGGGGCTCCCATACAACAAACGTGATTTTTTGACGTTTTAGATAATGGTACGAATCACTTCGTGCGCGCAAAAGTTAGATTTTGGTGACAACTTGAACACATATATAAAATTTTTAGGACCCCAAATGAAGTAGGGTAAAGGGCAAGAAGAAAAAGATTGCATTATTATTATCTTTTCTTATTTAGACTGGCCTCACAGCTCAGTTGGTAGTAACTCTGCTTTCTGCGCTGTAGGTTGTGGGTTCGATGCCCACCCAGGGCAAATATTTGTGTGATGAACATAGATGTTTGTTCTGTGTTTGGGTGTTACTATGTACAATAAGTATGTATTTACAAAAAAAAAAGTATATAGTATTCTATCAGTTATCTGGTTCCCATAGTACAAGCTTTGCTTAGTTTGGGGCTAGATGGCGCTATGTGTAAAGTCCGCCAATATTTATTATTATTTATTATTATTTTCCGTTTTAATTATTTCGCATCGGAGCCCTGAAACCTACTTTTTTAGGGTTCCGTACTCAAAGGGTAATAATGGGACCCTATTACTAAGACTTCGCTGTCCGTCTGTCTATCACAGGGCTGTATCTCATGAACCATGATAGCTAGACAGTTTAAATTTTCACAAAGGATGTATTTTGGTTGCCGCTATAACAAAAAATATCTGTCGTCTGTCCGTCTGTCCGTATGTCAGTCACAGGGCCGAATTTCAAGAACCGTGATAGCTAGACAGTTGAAATTTTCACAGATTATGTATTTCTGTTGCCGCTATAACAACAAATACTAAAAGCAGAATATAATTAATATTTTAGTGGGGATCATACACCAAACGTGTTTTTTTCCGTTTTTATAGATAATGGGACGGAACCCTTCGTGCGCGAGTTCGACTCGCACTTGTCCGGTTTTATTTACAACAGAAATGGCCACTCTCCCGACATTCCCGAGCCACCTTCGTTAGCTTGTATTTATCGGTTTCTTTTTCTGAAGCGAAAAATACCCAAGAGAGAATTGCCACAGAGAAATTCGATTATTGTTTGGGAAATGGCATAATTTTATTTTAATTTCGATTCTTCCTCTTTACCGTTTGTATTTTTATAAGGCAATAAATCATCATCATCATCTTCCTGCCCTTATCCCACTTAAGTGGGGTCGGCACAACATGTGTACATCTTCCATTTTCCTCTATCAGCCGTTATCTCATCACTCACTCCTTTCTTACGCATATCATCTTTCACACAGTCCATCCATTTTTTTTTTGGCCTACGTTTACATACATCCACATTAGGCAATATATATACAATTTAATTTATTTCAATAAAATCACAAGGATCACTTTAAAACGTCTTAGGAGCTAGGTGAAGCTACGCCTGTTCATCACGACCAAGCTTAGAAGAATCAGGCAACGAACTCGGCTTGGGGCCTTTCATTGTTTTCAATGATCCCTTCCTTAATGCTATGTGGATAATACTTTGACTGGCCCGTACTGTTCTAAGGAGATTTGGCTAGTAGTTTTTACGAAAAGCTGCCTGCCTAACGTCAACCCTCCTTGGGAGTACTGGTTTTGTGTGTAGCCGAGTTTAACTAGATGGCCCCCTATCGTCGCCTTTAAAGCCTTCCACCAAGACTTACTGACCCCACTTAGGTGGGATGAGGGTAGGAAGATGATGATGATGATGATGACTTTGTCTGGCCTTACAGCTCAGTAACTCTGCCTTCTGCGCTGTCTGTAGGTTGTGGGTTCAATTCCCATCCGGGATAAATATGGTGTGACGAACATAGATGTTTGTTCTGTGTCTGGGTGTTAATATGTATAAGTAACTATTTACAGAAAAGTATAAGTATTCTATCAGTTATCTGGTTCCTATAGCACAAGCTGTGCTTAGTTTAGGGCTAGATGGCGTTGTGTGCCCACCAATATATATTATTTATTTATTATACTATATTTAAATAATGTTGCCTAAGATTTTACTAATATAACACAATTGCTGTACAAAAAATTACGGTACTTATTTTATTAAAATCTTGTATCTTATTAATTATCTGTACATTGGATAAAAACTGAAAAAGATACTCCTAGGGGCCTTTATACAAGTAACACAAGCCAAAAAAAACATTTTGAAATTTTTGTCTGTCTGTCTGTTACAGTTGTCCGGCTTTCACGCAAAAACTACTAGACGGATTTTGATGAAACTTTTTTTTATGTAGCTATTAGTCATCAGCAACATATAGGCTATAATTTATTTTGAAGATTGGAATACTAGATGTAAAACTATCTGTCCCCCAGCGAAGCGGGCACGGGTCAGCTAGTTTTTAAATATTTTCCTTGACTTTAAATTGAAAAGTATGAAATAAATCCAAAGTTTCAAGTTTTCAATATTTAAAAATAATTTCGTACTTACCACATATTGTTTAGGTCAGAAACAAAAATGCGGAATTGTCGCCATATTCATCGGTGAAAATAGGAAGCTTAATGAACACAATATTGCCAGGCTGATTTCCGGCCACTTTCGGCAAAAAATATTTTTTGCCCGAGTCCATGTGGCTCAGTTAATTGGACCGGGGAAAAACCTTTCTGCAACTTTGCCACGTCACTACTCTGCCGCGTCACTAGTGAAAAAAGTCACTACTTTTTCAATGACACTGACGTATTGTTGGGTTGACAGAAACGGTGCATTCCGCAAGCTGGGACTGCTTCAGTTTTTATTTATCGCTACAAGGATTTTGTAGAACATCCTTTTCTAACGTTTAGAATGTTTAAAAAGAAAAGCGACTAAAATGTTTCTTACAATTCAAATTAAACCAATTTAGGACAATAATAATTCTCTACACAATAAAAATAACGTTTAAAAAACTTAAAAGTAAACCAATGAAAATGTTTCGAAATCGCAAAGTCAAGAGAGGATATTAGTTTTAAAAGCTTTATGAAGGAACTAGTACTACATAAAAACAATTTTAAAGGGACTTATTTAAGACTATTCTCAACACAACTGAAAAAAAAAACATCTCAATCGGAACACCAGGTAAAATAATATGCAAGGCCATACATACAAAAATATAATATATTATGAACTTACTCTTTTCGTTGGGATATAAGCTTAAGGGGCTCCCAGTCGCTGATTGCTCTTTTTCGAAACGAAAAAAGAAATACTTCTGAACAAGCCACATCTCCTATTTTTATAAGTATATTACTTCAGGTTCCTACCTAGATTTCTAATAAACCAATTTATATCATTTATATCATTACATTCTATTAAGCTGAAAACATAATAGCAGAAACTTTTCACGATAAAGATATTATTTCAAAATGATACGTTTTAGAATTTATGATCGAAATATTTTATATACCTACTATTAAAATCAACTTGTGATTTATTGTTAACTAGCGACCCGTTCCGGCTTCGCACGGGTAGCATGTTATTATACATATAAACCTTCCTCCTGAATCACTCTATCTATTAAAAAAAACCGCATCAAAATCCGTTGTGTAGTTTTAAAGATATAAGCAAACATACATACATACAGACGCGGGAAGCGGAAAGCGACTTTGCTTTATACTATGTAGTGAAGATAGGTAATATGTAGATTTAGTTATTTTTGATAAGTAATTATACATAATTTATATCATTAATTTATTCGAAAAGCTAAGGCGGACCACGCGCCTACGTGTGTTTGTCGTCATTGCAGCGGTCGGTAGGATTATTTATCGAAGTGATTAAAGATGGGTACATCTTTATTCACATATACTATACATTATAAAATAGGAGATGTGGCTTGTTCAGAAGTATTTCGTTTTTCGTTTCGAACAAAAACAATCGTCGACTGGGAGCGCCTTAAAGAGTATGGTAAAAACAACTGAAATTTTATCGTCATTTCAAAAAAAAAATGTTTTTGATGAATGCAGAATCGTTCTTTAACCGCAAAACATTATGTTTTTATTTAAAACATTACATTTTTTATGACAAAGATAACTTAAGGATATAAACTAGATAAATTATAGACAGAAACACGATTGGTGAAACTTTTCTCGATAGATTTATTTTACAAAGTTGGCTAAAAACATTTTTAATTTTAAATCAAAACTATGAATAACTAAACAGTTAATTTTTATATAATTCGTTAGATAATAGCTAAGTAAATTATAAACAGTTTCTTTTAAAGTTTGATGGTTTTCAAGATAATGAGTTTTATCACCTTTTCCGTCTTATCCGGGTAGACTCAGCCCATACAAAAAACCAAACATTTCACATAATCACCTTAATGTAACGTCACTTCTAGTCGTCCCCTAGCTATGTCACGTAGCGGTGCTTCGTCGCACCTGCCTAGTATCGATCACTTACACGTCAAAGGTTCACGATTTCTGACTTTTGTTTTTTTTTATTGCCGGAAACTTGGCACAGTTTAACGGCGGGGATCATGGCGCTTTCGGGGCTTAATTGAAAATGTGACGCGAAATATGCCAGCATTTTCTGGGCGTCTACTCCGTAAACCGATAAACGATATATTGGGACAAACGTCATATCGTTTTCAACTATATTTTAATGGTATATTATGATACAAGTGAGTAAAGTAGCTCATTACACACGAGGCTGTTGTTTGTAGCCCGAGCCGTAGGCGAAGGCGTAAAACAGCCGAGTGTCATCACACAGCCGAATGAGCAAGTTGCTCACGAGTTTCATATGCACAATTTTTCAACACACTTGCGAGGAAAAAACAAATATGTATTTCTTTTTACCATACAAATGCGATACAAACAAAATGGCGCTCATGTTTTTTTTTTGCACGCGCTTAATTTAAGGTGATTTATTACATAATAGCGATATACAGCCTACTTGAAAATTATAATTTTAGTGATAAAAAATGCAAATATTTTATAACATTTTATTGCGAATTAAAAATAATATGATAATAATAAATGTATTTTTTCGGTTTTATTTATTTCATTATTCCAAAAATGTAAATGGATCACAGCTGTAATCCCCAAGTACGGTAAACATCCTCTCAGATAGATTTCGAGGCGCTTAGATCCATAAAGATCTCTAAAGGGTAGTCAGAGGCATCCATTTTGCAGGTGTAAGCATTCCATACATAAGAGGTAGCTAGCTCATCGCCGCTTATAAGAATAATATAAGCGGTGAATATGTACCGCGAAAAAATATTTCAGCATTGTTCAGCTTTGTTGTTTCTCTATGATGAAACCGGAACCGGAAGTAACCTCGATTTTCTAACGGATGTGTGAATATCGGTGATTTTGTAAGCAAATTTTAATAATTTGAAAAATGTAATAAAAAATAAATAAATAAATAAATATTGGCGGACTTTACACACAGCGCCATCTAGCCCCAAACTAAGCAAAGCTTGTACTATGGGAACCAGATAACTGATAGAATACTTATATACTTTCTTTGTAAATACATACTTATTATACATATTAACACCCAGACACAGAACAAACATCTATGTTCATCACACAAATATTTGCCCTGGGTGGGGATCGAACCCACAACCTACAGTGCAGAAGGCAGAGTTACTACCAACTGAGCTGTGAGGATCACGACTTTAATTCCCAAGTACGTGGTAGACATCTTGAATCTCCAGGCGCTCAGATCCTAAAAGATTTATAATAGACTAGCTGACCCGTGCCCGCTTCGCTGTGCGTAAGACATTTCTAATACCATCGTGGACTTTTTTGTAGACGTTTTTAAGGTGTACAATACTGTAGTACATTATTTTGATATATCTCGTGGGGTTCAGCCAGCATTTGCAATGTAAGCGCAAAAAAATGTGTTTATTTACGACATCACATTAGAAACCTCTAAAATTATTAGTGTTTCTCTACTATATTATACATGTATTATACATATAAACCTTCCTCTTGAATCACTCTATTTATAAAAAAAAACGCATCAAAATCCGTTGTGTAGTTTTAAAGATATAAGCAAACATACATACATACATACGCGGGAAGCGGAAAGCGACTTTGCTTTATACTATGTAGTGAAGTGAAGCAGAGGCACATCCAAACATTATAATTGGCGCATGCCTACATTTTGTAGTAGTTAACATTCTATACGTGACAGGTTGCAAACCCGTCGCCACGAATACAAAAATATTATTTGTTATTATAATGGTGAACGGGCTGTCAAGTTCAATTATTGTCAAAGTCTTTGAACCTACCTGAACCTACCTAGATTAAGAGAAACTGGATATGACGCAAATATTCAGATAAAAAAATGCAATATCGAAAGCTTATTCTTTGGTGACACATATAAGAAAGAAAGAATAAATTTATTTTGTGTCAACATATATCTTATAATGTTAATTAATTATTTGTATAATTAACTAGCTAACCCGGCGAACTTCGTATCGCTTTAGAATTAACTCCCGTTCTCGTTCCCGTTCCCGTTAAAAAGTATCCTATGTTCGTCTCCTAGTTCTATATATTCAGTTAAAAAAACCGGCCAAGTGCAAGTCGGACTCACGCACGAAGGGTTCTGTACCATCACTACATAGTATAAAAAAAAAAGCAAAGTCGCTTTCCGCTTCCCACGTCTGATGTAATAGGTAGGTATGTATGTATGTATGTTTGCTTATATCTTTAAAACTACAAAACGGATTTTGATGCGGTTTTTTTTAATAGATAGAGTGATTCAAGAGGAAGGTTTATATGTATAATACATGCATAATATAGTAGAGAAACACTGATAATTTTAGAGGTTTCTAATGTGATGTCGTAAATAAACACATTTTTTTTTCTACAATAAAGTCCGCGATGGTATTAGAAATGTCTTACGCACAGCGAAGCGGGCACGGGTCAGCATATATAAAAAACGGCAAAAAAATCACGTTTGTTGTATGGGAGCCCTACTTAAATATTTATTTTATCCTGTTTTTTGTATTTGTTATAGCCTCAATAGAAATACATAATCTGTGAAAATTTTAACTGTCTAGCTATCACGGGTCATGAGATACAGCCCTGTGACAGACAGACGGACA
This sequence comes from Hydriomena furcata, assembly GCA_912999785.1. Taxonomy (NCBI): domain Eukaryota; kingdom Metazoa; phylum Arthropoda; class Insecta; order Lepidoptera; family Geometridae; genus Hydriomena; species Hydriomena furcata. Next base: position 3,688,464 of record OU538848.1, read on the forward strand.
GCGAAGTCTTAGTAAAAGGGTCTCGTTTTTATCCTTTGGGTAGGTAACCCTAAAAACAGCACTAAAGATCTAAGCGATTATCGTATTGCGATGTAAAGCGAGCGATCAAATAACTTACAAGCATAACGTAACCCTTACCCCTTGCCAAAATCCAATTCGTATTCACATCCAGTCCACCGCACTCCTTGTAAATCAATACATCTAAGGTTACACAAAGATGATCAGTTTTCAAACAACTCGTCAAGCAGAATCAAATCTTACTCCCTTGTAATACAATGCAATTGCGATGCGACAGCCATCTTTTATTTTCGATTCTAGAATTTTCTGGCGAAAAAATATTGAAAGATGATTGGTAGGGAGGGGAGTTTACGGCCGAATTTAGAGATTTTTGCCGAATTTCTAACTTTTTTAAGTTTTAGTCCACTATATCCTATATCCGAAAGTTTGCGGGAATGTTTGGATGTCTGTCGCTCAATTATTATTATTATTATTTTTTTATATTTATTTATGATATAAACGTTTTACAAGAATAAATGAAATAATACAGCACAATAAGAAACCACTAAGGTTTGTAAAAAAGGTGCTAAATACGAGTCTTCACATAATATATAATCAATAATAAAAATAAAAACGTTAACAATAATCATATAACAAAAAAAAAAACAACTGGAGCTAAGCAAGTACATTTTCAGTGTTACATAATATATTGATTGCTTAGTCACTTAATCTCGACCTAACAGATTTTAAGTACATCTTTAGTGTTACTTAATATATTGATTGCTTAGTCACTTAATCTCGACCAAACATATTTTAATAAAACTTGGAATATATATAGCACATGCCCTGAAATAGAATAATAGGCTTTTTATCTAGGTACCACGCAAGCAAAACTGCAAGCGTAAGCTAGCTCGTGGACTTTTTATTCCTTATTTCACTTTCAAAACTTTCGTGAGTTGTACTACACATTATTACAACAACGGGAAATTACTCACGTAAATGATAAATTGTCAATGAGGACACCGACAATGTTTCGATTCATCTAGAGAATCTTCTTCAGGGTGAGTGGACCATAACGCGCGCGCTACCCTGCTCGCATTGCAATTTATCATTTACGTGAGTAATTTCCCGTTGTTGTAATAATGTTTTTATTCCTTCTTTTATATTAAATGAGAATGTATATAAAGCTTGAAAATTATTTTAGTTAACCTTTCCTAATTCCGGAAAGCTGTGACAATAATAACTCCTCCTGCTCGGATAATATAACGTGACTTCAATTCAAATTACTACAATTTTAATTTTTACACATTATTTAATTTGTACACATCTAACAGCGTTTTATAACATTTTTAAGGTTCCGTACCCAAAGGGTAGAAACGGGACCTTATTACTAAGACTTCGCTGTCCGTCTGTCTGTCACAGGGCTGTATCTCATGAACTGTGATAGTTAGACAGTTAAATTTTCACAGATGATGTATTTCTATTGCCGCTATAACAACAAATACTAAAAACAGAATAAAATAAATATTTAATTGGGGCTCACAAACGTGGTTTTTTGCCGTTTTTTATAGATTGTAATGGTACGGAACCCTTCGTGCGCGAGTCGACTCGCACTGGCCGGTTTTTTTAATAAACTTAACGAGTATAACCATATTTATCTCATAATTACACTAACATAATTAAGTCGCAAGTGTTTGTCCGTTTCCACTACTGAATTATTTGTAATTACATTCTAACTGAACATGTACGTCCCCAGACATGCAACCTAGTTTAAGGCTTTGGCACATGTACCTGAAGTTCGCCGAAGTTTTGGTCAAAATTATAATTTGTTCAATAAATATTTAATAAAAGAGAAATATAAATGTTGAAGCAAAATTATATATGTTTTTATTCCTATAATGTGACTAGCTAACCCAACAAACATTTTCTGTTCCTTTCAATTACGAACACAACAAAAAAAAAATCGGCCGAATTGGTCGAATCTACCTTAAGTAATGGTCTTTCATACACACATACGACAATTGATTTTTATTTATATACTTGTTAGTATATCCACAAAAAAAAATGTAGAAAAGAAAAAGTTACGTAAAAATAACTATAATTTTATACTTATTTTTATTTTTCAGCCCTGATTTCCATTGCCGCAACGATATTGGACGTCACGAATTTGAATCAATAGGACTACTGAACGACTATAGGACTACAGCAACCCCAATATCAGCGTAGCTTCAGCTAGCTTTTAAGACGTTTCAAAGTGATGTGTGTGATTTTATTGAAATAAATACCTTTTTATTTTAAACCGACGAGTATCCATTAGAAATTTGATGTGAGTGAATGAAGCAAAAGTCAGTCAGGATCTTAGCGAGTACAAAGCCGTGGCTCTGCTTACCCCTTTGGAAAACAATGTGATTTTATGTGCGTGATTTTATGTATGTATGTAATATGTATCTTTTGACTTCGTTTTATTAGAAAGAAACAACCAAAGTTAACATATACTATAAGTTATAAAGTTAGTTTCTCAACAGTTTATTTTTGCCGAATATTTGCCGAAAAAATATACATAACGCCACATCACTTTATGACACCCTTTAATAACTTCCAAGGTGATTTCAACAAACCAAGGATTCTGTTTGTTTGGTTTAAAGCGTGTTTTGAATAAGTTTTTCGCTGTTTTTACAAGCTTTTATTTAACTTGCAATGTACGTATTATGTAACTGGTGGAATCTTGCAACTCAATTTTGAAGCAGTTATCCCCAACCGATTGAGCTAAATTTCGCATACCTATGTAACTTCGGTAACAATGCAATAATATGGTGACAGTGAGCTGATCTGATGATGGAGTCAGGAGCTGTTCAATAGACACTCACAACGGAACTCCTTAGTAAATACTTCGATTGAGTAAAAACTTTGCATACTTGTCAAGTTTCGATAACAATGTTTTATGATGTGACAGGTGATAGCGCTAGTGCTCGATGGGTTAAATTATTTTACAAAAGCTTGTTGAAAAATATTTTTCAACAAAAAACTTATTTTATACCATACCTACTTTAAAAAGCTTATTTTATTCACGCAAAACAGTGAATAAAAAGGCCTTTTACTCACTGTTTTGTTTTTATTCACTATTTTGGTGTTTGAATTTGGAACACAAAATATATCCGGTCTCTATTTCAATGCTTACACAAACTCCTTGCGCTGAGATTCGAAATTCAAAACTCTTTGGTGCAAATAAATTCTCGAGATTTGATTGGTCGATATTTGCGACAAGGAGTTTGGCATTAGATTAAATAAATATTCTCGTAGTCATGGTATAAAGTATAGTATGCAACTCCTGAATAAAGTACGAATTTATATCGAGGGCCATGAATCACTCGCGTCGTTCAGGATTCTAACAGTTGAATCACTTGCTGCGCTCGTGATTCAATCATTAGAATCCTTCACTTGCTCGTGACTCATCTACGGCCCTCGCTTTAAATCCGTCCTTTATTCACTAGTTGCATAATATACTATTTTATACCATACCTACTTTAAAAAGCTTATTTTATTCACGCAAAACAGTGAATAAAAAGGCCTTTTATTCACTGTTTTGTTTTTATTCACTATTTTGGTGTTTGAATTTGGAACACAAAATTTATCCGGTCTCTATTTCAATGCTTACACAAACTCCTTGCGCTGAGATTCGAAATTCAAAACTCTTTGGTGCAAATAAATTCTCGAGATTTGATTGGTCGATATTTGCGACAAGGAGTTTGGCATTAGATTAAATAAATATTCTCGTAGTCATGGTATAAAGTATAGTATGCAACTCCTGAATAAAGTACGAATTTATATCGAGGGCCATGAATCACTCGCGTCGTTCAGGATTCTAACAGTTGAATCACTCGCTGCACTCGTGATTCAATCATTAGAATCCTTCACTTGCTCGTGACTCATCTACGGCCCTCGCTTTAAATCCGTCCTTTATTCACTAGTTGCATAATATACTATTTTATACCATACCTACTTTAAAAAGCTTATTTTATTCACGCAAAACAGTGAATAAAAAGGCCTTTTATTCACTGTTTTGTTTTTATTCACTATTTTGGTGTTTGAATTTGGAACACAAAATTTATCCGGTCTCTATTTCAATGCTTACACAAACTCCTTGCGCTGAGATTCGAAATTCAAAACTCTTTGGTGCAAATAAATTCTCGAGATTTGATTGGTCGATATTTGCGACAAGGAGTTTGGCATTAGATTAAATAAATATTCTCGTAGTCATGGTATAAAGTATAGTATGCAACTCCTGAATAAAGTACGAATTTATATCGAGGGCCATGAATCACTCGCGTCGTTCAGGATTCTAACAGTTGAATCACTCGCTGCACTCGTGATTCAATCATTAGAATCCTTCACTTGCTCGTGACTCATCTACGGCCCTCGCTTTAAATCCGTCCTTTATTCACTAGTTGCATAATATACTAATATAATAGGTACTAGCAGTCCGCCCCGGCTTAGCGTGTCGCACGGGTGTAATAATGCTTTTATGGCTTTTTTACACCTAGGATTACATTATTGTAGTTTTAGTAATATAGTAATAAATATAGCCTATGTCGCTCTGAGATAGTGTAGCATTCTAATTATGAAAGTATTTTTGAAATCGGTTCAGTAGTTTTTGAGTTTATCCATTACAAACATACAAACAAACAAAAAATCAAGATTTTAACTACAAAAACGGCTAATTACCACGTTTCTTGTTGTATTGCTGACGTTTCGAGACAATTCAGATGCTCTTCATCATGAGCATCACCCGCGACCGCGATCAACGGCAGATCGGTGAATACTCAATTAGTAATTAGCCGTATTTGTAGTTAAAATTCTAAAAAATTAAGAGATTGCTCTTAATAATATTTGCTTATTGAAGACGGATTTTGGCCGACAAGTTGTTAAGAACGTATTTATGATTTTAGTTGAATAGTTATAACCGAATAAACGCTTTCGTAGGTATTAGTTATCCACTTTAGAGTGTTTTTTTAGGGTTCCGTACCCAAAGGGTAAAAACGGAACCCTATTACTAAGACTTCGCTGTCCGTCTGTCTGTCCGTCTGTCTGTCTGTCACAGGGCTGTATCTCATGAACCGTGATAGCTAGACAGTTGAAATTTTCACAGATTATGTTTTTCTGTGGCTGCTCTAACAACATATACTAAAAACAGAATAAAACAAATATTTAAGGGGGGCTCCCATACAACAAACATGATTTTTTTGCCATTTTTATAGATAATGGTACGGAACCCTTCGTGCGCGAGTCCGACTCGCCCTTGGCCGGTTTTTTATTAACTTCCCTTAAAAATATTAACTTACCAATACCGTAGCTAGTTAGCAAGAAGTGTCTATTGTAATTACCTGTAACAAAATAAAAATAATTAAAATAGGGTGAGAGCGCTGGTTGTGGACATTTTAACAACATTTTAATTTTCAAGTAAACGGTTTATATTGAAAAAATGATGAAATCGACGATTTGTAAACAACATACAATAGAGTTTTTATCTATCTCTTAGGTTAAGGGGCTCCCAGTCGCTGATTGCTCTTTTTCGAAACGAAAAAAGAAATATTTCTGAACAAGCCACATCTCCTATTTTTATAAGTATATTACTTCAGGTTCCTACCTAGATTTCTATTAAGCTGAAAACATAATAGCAGAAACTTTTCACAATAAAGACATTATTTCAAAATGATACGTTTTAGAATTTATGATCGAAATATTTTATATACCTACTACTAAAATCAACTTGTGATTTATTGTTAAAGATAGGTAATAATATGTAGATCTAGATTTCTATTAGAATAGATTTTTGATAAGTAATTATACATAATTTATATCATTAATTTATTCGAAAAGCTAAGGCGGACCACGCGCCGACGTGTGTTTGTCGTCATTGCAGCGGTCGGTAGGATTATTTATCGAAGTGATTAAAGATGGGTACATCTTTATTCACATATACTATACATTATAAAATAGGAGATGTGGCTTGTTCACAAGTATTTATTTTTTCGTTTCGAACAAAAACAATCGTCGACTGGGAGCGCCTTAAGCAAAGGTTTTGTAACTGGCTTCACAGCTCAGTTGGTAGTAACTCTGCCTTCTGCGCTGTAGGTTGTGGGTTCGATCCCCACCCAGGGCAAATATTTGTGTGATGAACATAGATGTTTGTTCTGTGTCTGGGTGTTAATATGTATAAGTATGTATTTACATGAAAAAAAGTATAGATAGATAGATAGATAGATAGATAGATAGATAGAAAACTCTTTATTGCACACCACATAACAATAACATGAAAAAAAGCAACACAAACCAACATTGGAGTACAATGGACGGTCTTATCGCTGGGAGCGATCTCTTCCAGACAACCTTTGGATGGACTGGACATAAAGTGTACGATATACGACGGTGGTGCAGTCAAAAGCGTAAAGTATTCTATCAGTTATCTGGTTCCCATAGTACAAGCTTTGCTTAGTTTGGGGCTAGATGGCGCTGTGTGTAAAGTCCGCTAATATTTATTATTATTATTAACATTTTTATTTTCAAATATTTTTTTTTTATATATATTTATATTGGTGGACATTTTACACATCGCCATCTAGCCCCAAACTAAGCAAAGCTTGTACTATGGGAACTAGATAACTGATAGAATACTTATATACTTTTTTTTTTTTTTGTTAATACCTACATATGATACATACTATCACCCGAATATAACCCGAATAAATAAACGATTTATATTGAAAAAATTATGAAAACGACGATTTGTAAACAACATACAATAGAGTCTTTTATATCTTAGGTTAAGCGAAGGTTTTTTAACAGGCGTTATTTATTTATTATTTACTAGCCGACCCGTGACAGACGTTGTCCTGTTAATTTCTAATAATCGCATAGCAAAAAGCAATTTCAGGAAACTTCTATTTTTTTCCCTACAAACTTTGTATTGTTAAAATAAATTACGAATTTTAGTAGAATGCGTATCATTCATTAGTCAAAACTGCGTTGCTATGACGACTAAATGTTTTTATCTGTGATGTCAGATTTGTTGCACACCAGCGCCATCAATACCTAAATCATCCTTCTTGCGTTTTTATCATTTAGAGGTTGTTTTTCGGATTTTAAGGCCCCCCTTTATTTATTCTGATTTTTATCTACATACAGCAAGTTTCATCTTAATCTGTTTTGTCGTTTATTTTCGATAAGGAACAAACATAGCAGCCTTATCACAAACTTTCGCATTTATAATATTGGAACGAAGTTCCTTATCGCGCGTTGTGAAAGGGGGCTAGACGGAAAAAAATCTTACGAAAAGTTGTCACGACACTTTTTTGCTATAGTATATCTATTAATATATATATCTATTAATTGTGTCGAGGTCGAGGTCGAGGTGGAAGTGGAGGTCGAGGTGGAAGTGGAGGTCGAGGTGGAGGTCGAGGTCGAGGTCGAGGTCGAGGTCGAGGTCGAAATGGAAGTGGAGGTCGAGGTCGAGGTCGAGGTCGAGGTCGAGGTCGAGGTCGAGGTCGAGGTCGAGGTCGAGGTCGAGGTCGAGGTCGAGGTCGAGGTCGAGGTCGAGGTCGAAGTCGAAGTCGAAGTCGAAGTCAAAGTTGATTCCGCTTCCCTTGTCCCACGTTATTTTGTGAGAACTTCGTTCCATCCGGGTGTCCCTTGACACCTCTCAAGTTTTTATTAAGATTAAAGGTTATCAATTCAGATTTGAGATGAAAACAGATTTTAAAGTCCAACTATATATTACGGCCGCTTCATGCCACATCTAAGAATAAGCGTATTCAGCGTAACATGTCATCCTATTGAACCGTTTTTGCTCTCTTGCGAGCACAATAGAGTCGTTTTGTTGGACACACTATAGAGTGTGGAATTGATGTGAATTGTGGAGAAATGATGGATTTCTAAGTTTAACCTTTAGGCTACGTCCGCACAGACAGGCGGCTTGCTTAGCACCTAGAGCCTAGTGCTTAGCATTCTGGCTACTTGCTAGGATACACAGAGGCCGCAGTGAGAGGTGGCTCTTTTAAAAACTGATGCAATTAATAATTCATCCATTTTTAGGGTTCCGTACCCAAAGGGTAAAATCGGAACCCTATTACTAAGACTTCGCTGTCCGTCTGTCTGTCCGTCTGTCCGTCTGTCCGTCTGTCCGTCTGTCCGTCTGTCCGTCTGTCCGTCTGTCCGTCTGTCTGTCACAGGGCTGTATCTCATGAACCATGATAGCTAGACAGTTGAAATTTTCACAGATTATGTATTTCTATTGCTGCTCGAACAACAAATACTAAAAACAGAATAAAATAAATATTTAAGGGGGGCTCCCATACAACAAACTTGATTTTTGCATTCCAGCGCCATCTAGTTTCATTTGATGTTACTACGTATTATAGGTACTTTTCGCGGTTTTCATGCGACCGCTCGGGGTTTGAGAGGTAAGATGAAAGAGGTTTGCGATTCCGCTGGCAGGTGGCGCTATTTTACCACTATCGGTAAAGTAAGTCGGTAAATAGGTGGTACTTCACATGATCGAATAAAAAGTTTGAAATTGAATTATTGAATTCATGTAGTTAGGTAAATAGATACCTAGGTAGATATTATTAATTTCCAATTAATTTCGAGTTCGAATCCTGGCCGTGCATCAATGGATATTTCTGTTCGAAAAATGTACCTATATGCGCGTTACACGTGTTTATAACAGTGAAGGAAAACATCGTGAGGAAACCTGTTAGTATTCTTGAAAGCGGCGACGGGATTGCAACCTGTCACGTGTGGAATGCTAACTACGTAGTTAGGTAAATAGGTAGGTTACGAGATATTATGAATTATTTTTTATGTTTCTAGGGTTCCGTATCTAAAGGGTAAAAAACGGGACTACTAAGACACCGCTGTCCGTCTGTCTGTTACCAGGCTGTATCTCGTGAACCGTGATAGCCAGACAGTTGAAATTTTCACAGATGATGTATTTCTCTAAAATCAGCATAAAATAAATATTTAAGTGAGACTCCCGAACAACAAACGTGATTTTTTTGCCGTTTTGATAATAGTACGGAACCCTTCGTGCGCGAGTCCGACTCGCACTTGGCCGGTTTTTTTCTTTTAAAATGCCTCGCGCCTTGTGACAAAAAACCAACACGTTTGTTTACTTCGATACACGCTAAGCGACTAGCTAGGCGCCAAGCGCGCAGTACGGCCGGTCGAGAACATTCTAGAACGTTCGTTTTACTAAGCTACTCGCTAGGTGACTCGCTAGGCTCTAGGCGCTAAGAAAGCCGCCTGTCTGTGCGGACGTAGCCTAAGGTATCTGAACACAAAGGCCATTGAACAGCTTCTCGGAGCTGTGAAATTGAAGTTTTGAGGTTACAAATTACATGCGATACAATGTACCTCGATTTTGAGATTCAAATGTCGTGGTTCGAGTCCCAATGCATTAAGTAACAAGAGGTGAAGGAAACCAGTTAGCATTTTTATAGTCAAAGTTCCTTCATAGAATTTAAAAAACTATATCAACTCTTGACTTTTCGATTGGTCGAACTATTTCGTTGTGTTTTATTTCGTTTTGAACAAGGATACAAATTAATTTAAATACATACTATTATGTACAAAACATGAAATTGAACACTGAAAATGCAGAAGTAAAAATTGTGTCGCAATCCAGCGTCAAAAATTACTAAAGGCAGAGTATAAGCAAAACGCATAAAACATCGTTCGAAAAAAAAAGTACGGTTTACCTACTCTCAGATCATAAAGCGCTTAGATCCTTGAAGATGTCTAGGAGTAGTCAGAGGCACGGCCTAACATTAAGTTTTGACACAATACCCACATTATGCAGTAGTTAGCATTCCATACGTGACAGGTTGCCAGCCTATCGCCGCTAATCACAGCACAGGTAGGGTAAAAACACATAAACCTCCGTTCCATCATGGGTAAAATAAACCCTTGGAAGGGCCGGGTCTCAAGGGCCCCTGTTAACCCACCAACTTATGACACACCCATTGAAAAGCAACAATATGTCACATGTGACTTTTGCTACGTGCTGGGTCTCAGAGGACTCAAAAGTTTCGGTCACGTTTGAAAGCAGACAGCTGACTGACAGGTTAAAAGACACGTGACACGAGTGTTTTGACAAGCATTGTTGGTAAATTAAATCATTATAATAACAACATAATTATAATGGCTAATGCGCAAGTCGTGATAACCTAAAAATATTTCCACCTAATTAAAAAATATTATCACACATTTAATTGTTTGTAGCATTTTAGGGTTCCGTGCCCAAAGGGTAAAATCGGTAAGTCTTAGATAAAAGACTTCGCTGTTCGTCTGTCTGTCCGACTGTCTGTTACAGGGCTGTATCTCATAACCGTTGAAAGTTGGAAATTTCACAGATTATCTATTTCTGTTACCGCTATAACAACAAATACAGAATAAAATAAATATTTAAGTGGGGCTCCCATACAACAAACGAGATTTTTTTGCTGATTCTTTGAATAATAGTACGGATCCCTTCGTCCGCGAGTTTAACTCGAACTTGCCGGTTTTTTATATTTATACTTCAATCACGCATTATGGTGATTATGTGAAAAGTTTGGTTTTTTGTATGGGCTGAGTCTACCCGGATGAGACGGAAAAAGTGATAAAACTGCATTAACCTGAAAACCATCAAATTTAAAATGAAACTGTCTATAATTTACCTAGCTGGTATGATTTAAATTATATTCTCTACTAGCGACCCGCCCCGGCTTCGCACGGGTAGCATGTTATTATACATATAAACCTTCCTCCTGAATCACTCTATCTATTAAAAAAAACCGCATCAAAATCCGTTATGTAGTTTTAAAGATATAAGCAAACATACATACATATTACATACATACAGACGCGGGAAGCGGAAAGCGACTTTGCTTTATACTATGTAGTGATAGATTTATTTTCCAAAGTTGGCTCTTCAAAAATATTAGTTTCTGTTAACTGTTTAGCTATTCATAGTTTTGATTAAAAACAAAACTAATGTTTAGAGAGAATAATTTATCTAGAATATAAGTTACAAAAAACTAAAAAGAAAATTTACGAAAATGTTTTGACCAATCGAAAAGTCAAGAGACAATATTAGTTTTTAAGTTTTATTAAGTAACTATAAGTCCTACATTATTACAATTTAAATGGGACCATACAAAATAGAAAATTATTATAATCGATTTTTTTTTTTAAATACATACATAATTACACCAAAACACAAATAAAATAAATATAAATAAATATTGGCGGACTTCACACACAACACCATCTAGCCCCAAACTAAGCAAAGCTTGTACTATGGGAACCAGATAACTGATAGAATACTTATTTACTTTTTTTTTGTAAATACATACATAATATATATAGTAACAAACAACATCTATGTTCATCACACAAATATCTGTCCTGGGTGGGGATCGAACCTACAACCTACAGCGTAGAAGGCAGAGTTACTACCAGCTTTGGGGTTTTCTAAGCATTTCCCAAAGGAGAAGCTATAATTTTGGTGGACCATTGTGGTCGTACAGGTCAATCACCTAGAAGTAATTCATACGGAACCCGCTTAAATCCATAAAACCCAACCACCTGGGTTCATAATCCACAAGCCATTTGCTGGGTTTAAAACGCCTAAGGCCGTGCTTTCTAAGATTACGTCGCCGTGAAATGACAGCCGTAAAAGTCAAAGTATCCTTATTGCTTCAAATGCAGGGAATGTTAATTTATTATTATAAACACTACTAAAATACTAAATGTACCTTGTCTATAAAGGTATGCAATATCTGGGCCCCCGCCAAGTCGAGCAAAAAGAAAGCGGCACGGCCGTACCATCCTTTTCTCGAAGCTTTATAAATATAAAACAACGAATTAAAAATAGAAAAACGTAATATCACTATCACTACATAGTATAAAGCAAAGTCGCTTTCCGCTTCCCGCGTATGTATGTATGTATGTTTGCTTATATCTTTAAAACTACACAACGGATTTTGATGCGGTTTTTTTAATAGATAGAGTGATTCAGGAGGAAGGTTTATATGTATAATACATGCATAATATAGTAGAGAAACACTGATAATTTTAGAGGTTTCTAATGTGATGTCGTAAATAAACACATTTTTTTGCGCTTACATTGCAAATGCTGGCTGAACCCCACGAGATATATCAAAATAATGTACTACAGTATTGTACACCTTAAAAACGTCTACAAAAAAGTCCACGATGGTATTAGAAATGTCTTACGCACAGCGAAGCGGGCACGGGTCAGCTAGTTTGATATAAATGTCAAAAATAGTAATAATCTATATGTAAAAAATAGAATCCCTATTTCCTTTGAGCTAAATTGGATAAAATTTTGTTGTGTTTGTTATTGTGAGGACCTTTTAAGAATCTTTGAAAGAAAACTGGAAAATCCAGCTTAAATTATAAAATTCGGAAAAACTGAAGATACATTTTTATATGGGCTTATTAAAATTTGACAGGACATCGTCTGTCGGGACAACTAGTTAATAAATTAAAAAAAAACCATTGTATTTTGCCTATGAAGGCAAGCAGAATTGAAAACAAAAAAAAAATTAAAAAGGATATTAAGATTTTTAAGTAATTGCAATATTTATAAAATTCATGACAAAAATAATAATAATAATCGATACAACTAAATGGACAAGATTCTTATGAAAGAAAATTTTGAAAAATCCTACATGAAATTATAAAATTCTGAAAAAACTGTCTTTTTTCTATGGGATTATTGAAAAGCACTTTCTGTTTTTCCCGAACTTTATGCCATGCCACCCTTAACACTTAGGGGTATAAAAATACCCTACGACCTATTCTCATGCCTATCTACACAAAAAAATCATAAAAATCGGACAAGCCGTTTCCGAGGAGTTTGGTTACAAACACTGTGACAAGAGAATCTTATATATTTAGAAGATTAGATAGTCATAAATTATACAGTTTTTTATTCAGGAACCGAGCTATAGTATCCGTGGGCCTGCTATAAGCCTGCTATATTACGCCGTAGTTTCTAGGAAAACCAAGGCTCGCCAAGCACCTACGTTCCATTTCACTCTATTTGTCGTACAAAAGCGCGAAAGGGTTGACCTGAAAGAGAAGTAGGTAGCTATGAAAATTCATATTCTATAGACGTGTAGACTTAATGGAGATCTACAGGGTGTCTTGGGTTTTGAGGACATTCCAATTCAAACTCAAACTCAAACTGAAACTGAAACTGAAACTCGAACTCGAACTCGAACTCGAACTCGAACTCGAACTCGAACTCGAACTCGAACTCGAACTCGAACTCGAACTCGAACTCGAACTCGAACTCGAACTCGAACTTGAACTCGAACTCAAATTCAAATCTGTAATTGTGAAACACAGGTTATTATAGTTGTTACAAAATGTTGTGTGCACTGTGATCTGCCTTAAGCGTACTAATGTTGTTTAAATTGTAATTTATGTGACCTGACTACTGCAAAATGTGAGTAATGTGAGAAACATAATGGTTGGACGTGCCTCTGACTTTCCCATTTAGAAATCTTCAAGGATCTAATGTATAATGTCTAATGTATACCGTACTTGGGGATTAAAGTCGTAATCCATTTTTTTTTCATGTGATCTGGGTTGGCTAAGACGCATAAAGTGCGATGTGAGTTCGATTACCGCGTAAGGACACTGTTTTCATGATCTGTAAGTAATAATTACTTGCATCCGTCTGCGGTTTTGCTTGCATGTATAAATAGTATCAGCGTTCTTTAGGATGATTTCGACTGGCCTCACAGCTCAGTTGGTAGTAACTCTGACTTCTGCGCTGTAGGTTGTGGGTTCGATCCCCACCCGGGCTAAATATTTGTGTGATGAACATAGATGTTTGTTCTGTGTCTGGGTGTTAATACGTGTAATAAGTATGTACCTATTTACAACAAAAAATAAATGTATTTATAAGTATTCTATCAGTTATCTGGTTCCCATAGTACAAGCTTTGCTTAGTTTGGGGCTTATTGAAATGTCCACCAATATATTTATACTTATTTTATTTATTTGTTATGCGACCGATTACAGAGCGTCTGCTGTCGCACTGCTATCCTAATAATATTATAAATGCGAAAGTTTGTGATGAAGGATGATTTTGATATAGATGGCGCTGATGTGCAAAAAATTAGACATCTTAGACCGATAACATTGAGTTGTCATAGCAACGCATTCTACCAAAAAGGTTGAAAACTACCAAGGTCGGTATTGGAATTTCATTTTGTCATAAAAATCTGACATCAATTTGACTACCGAATAATTACCGCATTCTACCAAAATTTGTAATAAAATTTATTTTATCAAAAAAATCTGACATTAGTTTTGACTACTGAATGATGCGCATTCTACCAATATTCGTAATTTCTTTTATCAGGACAAGGTTTATAGGGAAAACAAGTGGAAGTGTTTTTTTCTGTGCGACTATTGAATTTTAGGCAGGAAAACGTCTGTCACGGGCATTGAGCTTAATGTACTACGTACTAGAGGAGCTATCCAAGCCAAATAAATTGCTCAATTTTCAAATTATTAAAGCCAAAGTCCGCTTGCAGCGTAAAATAAATACGCTGACCGCTGAATGGCTTAAGTTACTTTCAATCAAAAAGGTCGTAAGCTCCACGAAAAACACGTTCGCGCGTCACAGGCGTTAGACTCGGACTGAGTCCACTGTGGTCCAGGGACCGCAAGGCGCACCGCAAATTATTACTTTGTGGTGTCATCTCTAGTACGTAGTACATTAAGCTCAATGGTCACGGGTCGGCTATTGTTTAATAAGTTATAAGAAGTCAAAATAGCGTATTTTCTAACATCCTGTAGAGCTAATGACGGTATTATAACCATTCCAATGGCTTTTTATACGGAGAGTGAAAATTAATGGACGGTTTGAATTTAATTTTATTCGGTGATTTTCATCAATTTATTTGTTAGCACCAGTTTGGATGTTTTACATCGATCACGATTCGTTCGGTACTAATATTATGGGCATGTGCCAAATAATGTTTGGGCATGCCTCCGACTACCCCCACAAGACATATTCAAAGGATCTAAGCGCCTGGAGATCTGAGAGGATGTCTACCGTTCTTGAGGATTACAGTCGTGATTTGTCGTGACAAACATTGATGATAGTCAAAAGTGATTACGGTCATTTCATCGTGCAAACTATAGTCGAAACGATGTAACTTTAAAACAAATATTGTTACGATATTTCGTTTTCGGTTCGCGAGTAGAAGCCCCAGTTTTGACGTTTTGACGATACGATGTCGATACCATAATGATTCGTGCTTAGGTAGTAGAGTAGATTGCTTTCATGCCATAATGCGCAAAAGAAGTGCGTCTTTGAGAAGCCGGATCCGTGGCAGCCCGAACATCATCGTCAACGTATTGTCCGATAGGTTGGACTGTCCGCTAAATCATTATTGGATGCTACTGCATACCAATACGCAAAGCTGTAAAATATATATCTTGTAATGTAATTTGTTTTCACTAACATTAGTTTATAAGTCACAATGTTACTAACTATAATATGGACTAAGTCTGAAATAAACAATTTATTATTATTTATTAGGGCACTGGTGCTAAAGGTGTTTTGTATTGTAATGGTGGGTGAAAGAGTTTAATTTTGTTGCTTTTGTAAAGAAACCTTTAAAAATACTGAAATCAATTTGTAAATATTAAGCTTTTATTTAACTTGCAATGTTTGTTAAGGGGCTGCCAGTCGACGATTGCTCTTTTTCGGAACGAAAAAAGTAATACTTCTGAACAAGCCACATCTCCTATTTTTACATGTATATTACTTCAGGTTCCTACCTAGATTTCTATTAAGCTGAAAACATAAAGCAGAAACTTTTCACGATAAAGATATTATTTCAAAATGATACGTTTTAGAATTTATGATCGAAATATTTTATATACCTACTATTAAAATCAACTTGTGATTTATTGTTAAAGATAGGTAATATGTAGATCTAGATTTCTATTAGGATAGATTTTTGATAAGTAATAGTGTTTGTCATCATTGCAGCGGTCGGTAGGATTATTTATCGAAGTGATTAAAGATGGGTACATCTTTATTCACATATACTATACATTATAAAATAGGAGATGTGGCTTTTTTCGTTTCGAACAAAAATAATCGTCGACTGGCAGCGTCTTAAGGTGGAATCTTGCAACTCAATTTTGAAGCAGTTATCTTTAACCGATTGAGCTGAAATTTCGCATACTTGTGTAACTCCGGTGAAAATGCTGTAATATGGTGACAGTGAACTGATGAATGAAGCCAGGAGCTGTTCAACAGACACTCACAACGGAACTCCTTAGTAGATACTTATATTGCTAAAAACTTTGCATTCTTGTCAAGTTCCGATGACAATGTTATGATGTGACATGTGATAGCGCGCTGGTGCTCGATGGTTAAAATAATTTTACAAATTAAAAGCTTGTCATTGAAAAATATTTTTCAAAAGAAATTTTATTTTATTAACCGGCTTCGTAATCAATAGATCAAACACATTTTTAGGAATAATAGATATTTTCGGTATATTTTTTTAGATTTTAGATGGAATGCTAACAACTGCACTTGGGTATTGTGCCAAACGTGATGTTTGGAAGTGCCTATGAATACCAAGATCTACTTGAGAGGATGTCTACCGTACTTGGGGATTACAGTCCTGATATATAAATATATTAAGTATTTATACAATAAATTAAGAAGTAAGTATTTCATTTAATTTTACTTATTACTGCATTACAAACTTTATACATACATAAAGTCTTGCCTGTTTCCCAGAGGGGTAGGCAGACATAACGGTTTTCCACTTGGTACGATCTTGACATTAAAAACTCACTAACCGATTAATGGTGGCGATTCTGTTGTGTCCAAACTAAAAAATAAAATTCCTAAAAACGATCGCTCTTATTCCTTTTACATTAAAGTCTAAATTTGCGTAACATCAAAATGACAGTCCTAAAGTTTAGGATATTTTAGCCATTTCTCTATTTTATTTCGCATATTTTACACATCCAAGTGTCATCTTAGTCAACACCAATTTACATGTTGATTCAATTTAGCTTGACGTTTCTAAATCACTAACAAAAACTAACATTTATATAAAACTATGCTAAATTTTAGAACTGTCACTTTGATGTTACGCAAAATTAGACTTTAACGTAAAGGAATAAGAGTCATCGTTTTTAGGAATTTTAACTTAAGCGTGGACACAACAGAATCGCCACCATTGTTCATCAATATTTATTTATTTATTTAGTTTCATCTGAAGAATCCATGACCTTTCATCCTATGGACAAATCTACTGCCAAAATAGAAGTGTCAACATAAAATGAAAATAAATTGTTCTAAAAAGGTTACTTAAAGAAGGGTCATTTTAAATCAAAACAAATCACCGGGACCCGTCTTTTCACCCTGCATGCAAGCCACGTGCCTAAGGGAAGATGGGGGGTGGGGGGGGACAGTCCGACAAATGACGTCAATCGTTCAATAATGACAGATCGCCGGAAGAAGCGTCTTATCTTTAAGTGCCTATTTTTTAACTGACTTCAAAAAAGGAGGAGGTTTTCAATGCAACTGTATTTTTAGGGTTCCGTACCCAAAGGATAAAAACGGGACCCTATTACTAAGACTTTGATGTCCGTTTGTCTGTCCTTTGGATTTTTATGTGCTTGACGGATCCTTATGTGTTTTTTTATGTACATTCGGTGGGTATGAGAATAGGACGTTAAGTATATTTCATACCGCTTTTTTAAAAATCCAACCTAGTCTGGGAAAACCTGAATGTTTTATCTGAAGGATTATTGAAATTTGACAGGACAACATCTGTCAGAACAGCTAGTCTTATATTACATGTGCAACGTCGGAGTGAGCTAGTGTTTGCAAAATCTGCAAATATTTTTTCTGTCGGGGTATTTTCGTACCATGATAACTTAGTTTTTGATTGCATTCATATTAATTACTACAAACCTTTAGATTAGTTTTTAGGGTTCCGTACCCAAAGGGTAAAAACGGGACCCAATTACTAAGACTGCGATGTCCGTCTGTCCGTCTATCCGTCTGTCCGTCTGTCTGTCACATGGCTGTATCTCATGAACCGTGATAGTTAGACAGTTGAAATTTTAACAGATTGTGTATTTCTGTTGGCGCTATAACAACAAACACTAAAAAAAGGGGGGCTCCTATACAACAAACGTGTTTTTTTGTCGTTTTTCATAGATAATGGTAAGGAACCCTTCGCGCGCGAGCCCGACTCGCACTTGGCCGGTTTTTTTGTTGTCTTGTTTGAATGACGTACTATTATTTCGTTTGACTTTGGTTCTGTGTTTGTCGAAATAAACCTATTTCATTTATAGTTAGAGAAACTACTAAAGTTACAGATATAACCATAAGATATTATATTGAATTATTAAATGGACAAAACTAGAATCCATAAACTGGTATCTATACTAATATTATTAAGAGGAAAAATTTGATTGTTTGTTTGTTTGTTTGTTTGCATCGAATAGGCTCCGAAATTACTGGACCGATTTGAAAAATTCTTTTACCATTAGAATCCTACATTATCCCTGATGAACAACATAGCCCCACAGATCTCCAGGCGCTTAGATCCTTAAAGATGTCTAGAGAGAGTAGTCAGAGGCACGCCAAACATTACATTCCATACGTGACAGGTTGCAAGCCCATCGCCGCTTATAAGAATACCAACTGGTTTCCTCACGATGTTTTCCTTCACCGTTTTAGGCACGTGTTTGGATGCGCATATAATTATTTCAAATAGAAAAATCCATTGATGCACGCCGGAATTGGAACCCACGACCTTCAGATTATGATCTGATATTTATTTCTCTGGGGTATGGGAACTGGTTTACTTCGAAACTTTGTTAATAATAGTTACAAACTAACTAATGCAAATAATATACACATTATATACATATGTATTCGGGTCGGTTGGATAGATAGATAGATAGATAGATAGATAGATAGATAGATAGAAAGATAGATAGAAAACTCTTTATTGCACACCACATAACAATAACATGAAAAAAAGAAGCAACACAAACCAACATTGGAGTACAATGGGCGGTCTTATCGCTGGGAGCGATCTCTTCCAGACAACCTTTGGATGGACTGGACATAAAGTGTACGATATACGACGGTGGTGCAGTCAAAAGCGTGTACCTACATACATTTAATACAAAATAAACCTAAAAATATCTTTAAAAACAAATAAAATTAAAATAAAATTAAAATACTTAATCTATACTACTCAGAGGTATTTAAAAAGTGACTGAGTAATAGCCTTTTGAAAATGTCAACATAATTATGTATAACTAACTGACCCGTGACAGACGTTGTCCTGTCAAAATTTAATAATCGCATGGGAAAAAGCAATATCTGGCCAATTTTTTACCTATAAACCTTGTCTAGATAAAATACATTACAAATTTTGGTAGAATGCGTATCACTCATTGGTCATACTGCGTTGCCATGACGACTAAATGTTTTTAGTCTGTGATGTTAGAGTTCCCTCTTTATTTATTCTATTTTTTATCTACAAACTACAGCAAATTTCATCTTAATCTGTTTTGTCGTTTATTTTTGATTAGGGAACAAACATAGCAGCCTTATCACAAATTTTCGTTATAATATTATTAGGATAACTAGCCGACCAGTTACAGACGTTGTCCTTTCAAATTTCAATAATCGAATAGAAAAGACTGAATGTTTTTAGTCTGAGATGTCAGATTTGTTGCACACCAGCGCCATCTATACCAAAAATCATCACTGAAGACTTGATTCCCACCCGGACAAACATTTGTGTGATGAAATGGATGTTTCTTCTGTGTCTGGGCGTTATAATCCTAATAATATTAAAAATGCGAAAGTTTGTGAGTTTGTATGTATGTTTGTTCCTCAATCAAGCCTAAACGACAAAACGGATTAAGTTGAAATTTGCTGTAGATGTAGATATAATGCCCGAATAAATAATAGACTACTTTAAAATATAAAAAACATCCCCAAAACGATAAAAAAACGCAAAAGGGAGGATTTCTGTATAGATGGCGCTGATGTGCAACAAATCTGACATCACAGACTAAAAACATTCAGTCTTTTCTATTCGATTATTGAAATTTGACAGGACAACGTCTCTCACGGGTCGGCTACTGTACCATAAGTATGTATTTTACAGTAAGTGGTTTGAAACTCAAACAAAACTAAATAATAAGACTTAATAACTAGATAGTTAATATTCTCTCATTGCAAATTGAACCTTAAACCGTTGAAATATAGCATACTTTGATATGCAAATGCCATAGGAAGTTTGCGTCTCATGAAAATGGAGCATCAAAATCTCATTATTCGAGTATTACCCTCTTTTGAATCCAACTACGGAACCTCATAGCTTTTGCAAACACATTCTACGGCTTTTAAAAATGCGGCAACCGACATGACGTTGATCTTCGTTTAAGCATATGTTAATATTTTTTTTAATATTAGTGGACATTTCATTTAGCGCCATCTAGCCCCAAACCAAGCAAAGCTTGTAATATGGTAACCAGATAACTGATAGGATACTTAAATACGTTTTTTTTTGTTGTAAATACATAGTTACTATACATATAAACAAAGAACAACATCTATGTTTATTACACATGGGGGATCGAACCCACAACCTACAGCGCAGAATGCAGAGCTACTTTTAACTGAGCTGTGATGCTAGTCATGTGCTTAGGTATACCTACTTCTATCATCTAGCAAAGTAAATTCAAAGTCAAATTTTTGCAGCATTGCTGTGTTTTGGTTTAAATTAAACATATATTGGTGGCCATCTATCCTCAAAGTAAGCAAAGATTGTGCGACGGGAACCAGATAACATAAAAATACATTTTGTAATATTACTTATAAAAAAAAAAAAAAAAAAAAAGGTTTACGACTGTAATCCCCAAGTACGGTAGACATTCTCTCAGTACTCCAGATGCTTAGAGCCTTTGAAGATGTCTAGTGTGGGTAGTCAGAGGCACATCCAAACATTATATTTGGCACATGCCCACATTTTGCAATAGTAAGCATTCCATACGTGACTGGTTGCAAGCCCATCATATTACCTATGATTAATTATTACACCCAAACACAGAAAAAACGTCTGTATTAATTACATAATATGTCCTAAATGAGAATCAAACTCACAAGCTACATCGCAGAAGCCAGAGCTACAACCAACTGAGCTGCGAGGGTCAGTTGTCTCTTTAAGTATTTTTTCGTAAGTAATTTCACCGCCGTTAAATACGGTCGCCGTTTCTTAGGAAACTTCATGTGAGCTTGTAATTACAGACCTTTTGGGTAAGAATTCATTTTAATGCGTCTTTTCTTGGATAGACCTTACGATAATAAAGGAACTAACTTTCACACACGGCTTCGCTCGCATTATGTATACTATCTATACTGATTATTATAAATACGATTATATTAGTTGTGTTGGCCGAGTGTGAGGTACCTCTTATAATCTGAGTTCGAATCCCGGCGTGCATCAAATTGAAATTCGACGAATAGTTATTCATCCTGTATGAACACAGCAAAAACCTATTCGAATAGCGAAACAGCTGATTATTCAAAACTAAACCGCAAAAACCAAAATTTTAAATTGCATTTCCAAACGTTGCATTTACGATTCTACAACTAACAGACAGACATACACTGCTTTAGTTGCTTTAAATATTTTTAATATCGACTTTCTTAAAAGCGACGATGGACTTACAACCTGAGTACCCCCTGTAGGAATGTTTAAAGATCTGAGCACCTTGAGATGTGAAAGGATGTTTTCCGTACTCGAAAATACAGTCGTGATACTATTTCATTTCATTTCAATAACAAAAAGTCAACGAGTATACTTCGCCAAATTGAAATTCATCCTGTATGAACACACAGCAAAAACGTATTCGAATAGCGAAACAGCTGGTTAATCTATACTAATATTATAAAAAGGAAAGATTTGGTTGTTTGTTTGTTTGTTTGTTTGCATCGAATAGGCTCCGAAACTACTGGACCGATTTCAAAAATTACTTTACCATTAGAATCCTACATTATCCTTGATAAACATAGGCTATAGATAAAGGACATCAATATCTACAAAAAAGTCTATGTTATCATATGTCTAACTATTAGGGATCCTTAATAAAACTTCGATAATGTAACCCAAGGTGTAAAAAAATTAGTCATAAAATCAATATTACACCCGTGCGACGCCGGGGCGGACTGCTAGTCAAAACTAAATTGCTAAAACTTACATTTCAAATTGCAAATCTATATCCCGATGCAATCCTAACTTATGCAATACTAGTGTGCTAAGGTATTACTATTTGCAACTAAGCAAGACAGACATACACTGCTTTAGTTGCTTTTGAATGATAAACGGTAAATTATATTAATATCGGCTTTCGATCCGACTTTCTATAAGCATACTAGCTATTATTCTCTTCATTTGTGTAGATTTAGGAAATCGATTTATGAAGACTAGGATGGAAGCATTGGTTGTGGGCAATGTAATATTTTAATTTTCAAATAAACTGTTTATATTTAAAATAAACCGGCTAAATGCGGTTTATTTTAAACCGGGCTTGAGCACGAAGGGTTCCGTACCATTATCTATAAAAAACAGTAGTACAGTAGTACATTTTGCAGTAGTTAGCATTCCATACGTGACAGGTTGCAATCCCATCGCAGCTTATAAGAATACTAACTGGTTTCCTCACGATGTTTTCTTTCACACGTGCTTACAAAAGCACGTGTTTAAATATATACATTTTTGCACAGAAAAATCCATTGATGCACGGCCGAGATTCGAACCCACGATCTACGGATTTAAAGTCAAGGTACCTCCAACCAACACAGCTTTTTTCCTTTTAGTAACGTAGAATAAACATGTTCAAATTACTATTTCGTACATACAGACCGCAGTCCATGGCATAATGAGCTATAAATCAACCACAATAGAGCTCATTTTGCCTTCAAAGTGTTCAACCACACTTACTTCAAAACAGCTTCTAATGTAAATTGAGCTTTATTACCGTGTATTATGATTTATAATGCCTGTGTTGCGGTGTAAGCATTTCTAGATAGAACCCTTTTTGTGTGTGGTACTCTTATTTCAAAGCCTATTTGATACCTCATATAACAATACTTTTAGACCTTAAATTTTGGGATTTAAAAAAACCCACAACTTGGATAAAAAACCGGCCATGTGCGAGTCGGACTCGCGCACGAAGGGTTCCGTAACATTATCTATAAAAAACTGCAAAAAAACACTTTAATATTTATTTTATTCTGTTTTTAGTATTTGTTGTTGCAGCAACAGAAATAAATGAATGAATGAATGAATGAATGAATGAAATACATCATCTGTGACAGTGTACATCAACTGTCTAGCTATCACGGTTCATGAGATACAGCAATGTGACTGATGCCGGGGTCCCAATTACTTACGTCTACTGTCTTGCCTACAACAAATTCGTTACAACGTAATGTTGGTTGTGCGTAGACGGTCTACACGCGTAGCAGAATTCGTAGACACCGTAGACTAAGGTCTACGTCATAAAAATATTTATGTGGAATTAAGAACCTTCTCTCCTTTAGTCGGCTAAAAAAATATATAGAACTACCTTTGTACTATTTTATACAATAGAAAGTCGGTCACGTCGGTTTTGTTTTTATTTTTAACCGTCAAAAAACGAAGGTTCTCATGTCGACGCGTATATTTTTTAATTTTATATGTGACTAGCTGACCCGTGCCCGCTTCGCTAGTCGACAGATAGTTTCACATCTGGTATTCCAATCTTCAAAATAAATTGTAGCCTATATGTTGCCGAGGACTAATAAGTATACAAAAGAAGTTTCATTAAAATCCGTCTAGTAGTTTTTGCGTGAAAGCCAGACAACAGACAGACAGACAGACAAAAATTTCACAATGTTTTTTGTTGATTTGTGTTACTTGTATAAAGGCCTCTAGGAGTATTTTTTTTAGTTTTTATTCAATGTACAGTACTCTTCTACAGTTTTATTATTATGTATAGATAGATAGATAGATATGTATAGATTATAATTTTGATAATTCGTTATTTTACCTAATTATATTTTAACTAGCTGCTCGCTTCGGCTTCGCACTGGTGGTACCTAGATAAAAAGGGAAGGGGAATCAACTTTGACTTCGACTTCGACCTCGACCTCGACCTCGACCTCGACCTCGACCTCGACCTCGACCTCGACCTCGACCTCGAACTCGACCTCGACCTCGACCTCGACCTCGACCTCGACCTCCACCTCGACCTCGACCTCGACCTCGACCTCCACCTCCATCTCGACCTCCACTTCCACCTCGACCTCGACCTCGACACAATTAATAGATATAATATATTAATAGATATACTATAGCAAAAAAGTGTCGTGACAATTTTTCGTGACAACTTTTCGTGACAACTTTTCGTGACAACTTTTCGTAAGATTTTTTTCCGTCTAGCCCCCTTTCACAACGCGCGATAAGGAACTTCGTTCCAAAAGTAGCCTATGTGTATTTTGATATATCAGTAGTTTTTGCGTGAAACACACACAAACACACACACAACACACACACACACACACACACGCACACACACACACACACACACACACACACACACACACACACACACACACACACACTCACTCACTCACTTACAACCTTTCGCATTTATAATATTAGTAGGATTGTAACAATTTGAATTGTTTTTCAGTGAGCTCATTTTCATTGAGGAGTAAATGTTTCAATTAGTCTCCATTTGTTGATAGTTTTGTTCAATCAGTTTGTGGAACATTTAAATTTTAAAAAAAATTTGGCGGACTTTACACACAACGCCATCTAGCTCCAAACTAAGCAAAGCTTGTACTATGGGAACCAGATAACTAGTAGAATACTTATATACTTTTTTTTGTAAATACATACTTATTATACATAACACCCAGACACGGAACAAACATCTATGTTCATCACACAAATTTTTGCCCTGGGTGGGGATCGAACCCACAACCTACAGCGCAGCCATGGTCGAAATCACGATAGTTAAAAAATATGGGGTTACAATGTTATGTACTTATGCACCGGAACCGGAAACGGTTTCGTTTACCAAAACTAGGACACGAATCCGTTGCCTATTCCCATTTTTCCCATTTACAAAGGTAAGGATGGCAGGTGTTGATAAGGATAAGACATAGTTACTAAGCGAGCGAGAAGTTGTACAAGTATTTATAAATATATCAACACTTTGGAGAAAAAAAATGAGAAAAAAAAGACGTGTGGCACTCGGAGACTGCCGCGGTAAAGCTATTGCATAACATTTTTTATCAACTTATGTAATTATAATTATTTCTTTTTTATTTCATTTATGCAGTATTTTTTTTTCCTTTGTTTTTCTTTAATATTAATTCAACTTTTTGAGCGTGGTGACCGATAAGAAATTTTTTTTTTCCTTAATTAAATAAATGAGAAGTTAATATTGTTCAAAATATTTTTATTATTTTACAATACATGTAGGTTATTCAGGAATATTTATCATTGAAACTATATAAAGGTTTATGTATTACTAGCTGACCAGTGTCCGCTTCGCTGGTCGACAGATAGTTTCACATCTGGTATTCCCATCTTCAAAATAAATTATAGCCTATATGTTGCCGAGGACTAATAGCTACATAACAAAAAAAGTTTCATCAAAATCCGTCCAGTAGTTTTTGCGTGAAAGCCAGACAACAGACAGACAGACAGACAGACAGACAGACAAAAATTTCAAAATGTAATTTTTTGGCTTGTGTTACTTGTATGAAGACCCCTAGGAGTATTTTTTTTAGTTTTTATTCAATGTACAGAATTGAACTCTTCTACAGTTTTATTATATGTATATAGATATATAGATATATAGATTATGGTATTGATTTTCTTTATAGCAGTACAAGCTGACCCGGCGAACTTCGTATCGCTTTAGAATTAACAAATGCCGTGTTAAGTTCCCGTTCCCGTTCCCGTTCCTGTTTTCCTGCTTTTCTCTTGAAATTTTTCTTCCCGTTCCCGTTCATATTTTCCTGCTTTTCTCTTGAATTTTTTCCTGAATTTTCTTTGCTATAAACCTCACGGAGCCCGAGACCTTTCCAACGTATGCAAAACCGTGGAAATCGGTTCGTGCGTACAAATATAATGTAATATAAACTTAATCAGTAGGCTCAATTTTTGTCAATCTAGCTAGTTAGATGAGAAACAAACGCAAAGCAAATAAAAAGGTAAGTACCTACCTTCCTAAGTAGATACCACCTACCAAATTCCAATTAATGATGTTTTGGTAATCTCCTACTTGCACAATAAGTCGTTTATTAGTTTACAGTTATGTTGTACTGAACACAAAATAACGTGGGACAAGGGAAAGGGAATCAACTTTGACTTTGACCTCGACCTCGACCTCGACCTCGACCTCGACCTCGACCTCGACCTCGACCTCGACCTTGACTTCGACCTCGACCTTCCGAGGTGGTCCCATTACCACCAAGTCAGCATCTAATGCCCCTAGAGCCCCCCCCCACTACAATTATAATTTAAACATGAAGTCGGTTTTGTTTTTAAAAATGTGATGTTTATTAAATTGTATCCATGCGAAGCCGGGGGCGGGTTTGCCCAAACCATTATGGCGACCGTAAAATAACCACCGCTTTTACCAAGACCAACACCTTACTAAAACACTTTCACAAGTTTTTCCACTCCATTTACGAAAGAACTATCACAGAGCCGATCGTAATTAACCACCGAATCGCTTCTAAAAGGTGAATATAGATCGTAGCGATAGTTATCGCGATACACGCTCGTTCGATCACGAAGATGTCTGCGTTATCATGATTGGTTGGCATTGTAGCGTGTTTACAGGACTAGCAGTCCGCCCCGGCGTAGCACGGGTGTAATAATGATTTTATGGCAATTTTTTTACACCTTGGGTTACATTATCGAAGTTTTCATACGGATCCCTAACAGTTAGACATATGGTATTACAGACTTTTTTGTAGATATTGATGTCCTCTATAAAACTGTAGTACATTACTTTGTTTTATTGTCAACAATTTCTGCAACAAACGCAATATAAGGATTTTTTTTCACACGTTGGGTTTCATTATCGAAGTTTTCATACGGATCCCTAACGATTTTGAACATAATAAATAGCCTATGTTCATCTGAGATAATGTAGGATTCTAATGGTAAAATAATTTAGTATTATATTTGCTAGCTACTGCAAAATGTGACATGTGACACAAGGGCATGTGACAAATATAATGTTTGGACGTGCCTCTGACTACCCCCACTAGACATCTTCAAATGATCTAAGCGCCTAGAGATCTGAGAAGATGTCTACCGTACTTAAGGATTACAGTCGTGGTCCTATTTTTTTTATTTAATTTTTTTATCTGGTGATCCGATTTATTTTTTTGTATCAAATAATTCTAAAATGGTCTTATTTTAATTATACTCATGTAGGAATAATAGTTCCTTCATATTAACTTAAAAAAACCGGCTAAGTGCGAGTCAGACTCGCGCACGTAGGGTTCCGTAACATTATCTATAAAAAACGACAAAAAACACGTTTGTTATATGTGAGCCACACTTAAATATTTATTTTATTCTGTTTTTTGTTGTTGTAGCAACAACAGAAGTACATCATCTGTAAAAATTTCAACTGTCTAGCTATCACGGTTCCTGAGATCAGACGGACAGACAGACGGACAGCGTAGTCTTAGTAATAGGGTCCCATTTTTACCCTTTGGGTACGGAACTCTAAAATCGAATATCGTCCCTTGAATTCGATTGGTATAAACATTTTCGAAAGATGATTTTAATACCTTAAAATTTTCGCATTCGGAAGTGTGTAGTATATACGCTATATCTCTAGCAGTATAACCACACCCGAATCGTTCAGGAGCGAAGCGTACGTGACAATGGCTCCGAATCTGTACCCACAACGTGTTAACGATACCGTATTGTCAGACTTATGAGTATCTAGTTATTGAATATTCCTGGACCATCAGGGCATTTTTGTAATAACATGATTATCATGTTATGGTACTGAATGCCTACGCTTTTTAGGCGCCTATACCTACGCTTCCAATACAATACCTAGTACAGATTAGGTATTCTCTAACATTAGGTATTGCATTCGACTATTTATATGTAAGCCCGAACATTAGTAAAAAACATTAGTATTTTATAACCATGGTGTTTCATTTTTGTTTATCTTGAAAACGTTTTGTACACATCTGTACATGGATTTGAAATCAGACAATAGATTTTTTGTTCAAATTAGTAATGGGTCCAGTCGACCAAAGAAAAGTCATAATTTAAATGCATTAGGTCAACTGGGCCCGCGGGACTAGTTCGAGCGGGCCCAGTCGACTAAAGAGCCATAACATGATATTCATGTTTTTTACAAAATAGCCCTGCAATTTTTTTGTTGTGTGAGAGAGAGGTAAAAACATTACATGTTTTGTCTCACACAATTGCATTAATACTACTTTTATATAAGTAAATAGGATCACGACTGTAATCCCCTAGTACGGTAGACATCCTCTCAGATCTCCAGACGCTTAGATCCTTTAAAGATGTCTAGTGGGGGTTGTCAGAGGCACGTCCAAACATTATATTAAGAACATGCCCACATTTTGTAGTTAGCATTCCATACGTGACAGATTCCAAGCCCATCGCCGCTTATAAGATCACTAACTGGTTTCCTCGCGATGTTTTCCTTCGCCGTGGTAAGTACGTGTTTTTGATGCGCATATAAATTTTCGAACAGAAAAATCCATTGATGCCCGCCGGGACTCGAACCCACGACCTTTAGATTGAAAGTTGAGGTACCTACCACTCGGCCAACACGGCTAGCAGCAATTTATATTTAAATAATATTTAACAGTCTCAATCTACGGTCTTTATACCGTAAATAAATAATTATCTAATGTTTAGTCGTTCTATCGGTTTGTTTGTAAAACTATTCCGGGCTTGATTACACAAGTTTCCGTTTAATTGTTCGGATCACTGGGTTTTTCTAGACTTGAGTGTCTATAATTAAGATGTCTATACCATATATATAATTAAGATGACAACCCCCTCTAGACATCTTCAAGGGATCTTAACGCCTGGAGATCACAGAGGATTTCTACTGTATTTGGGGATGACAGTCGTGATTAACTATATATATAAAAATGAATCGCCGAAATGTATGTACGCACATAACTTCCGAACGACTTCATTTTTAGGGTTCCGTACCCAAAGGGTAAAAACGGTACCCTATTATTAAGACTTCGATGTCCGTCTGTCTGTCACAGGGCTGTGTCTCATGAACCGTTATAGCTAGGTAGTTGAAATTTTCCCAGATTATGTATTTCTGTTGCTGCTATAACAACAAATACTAAAAACAGAATAAAATCAATATTTAAGGGGGACTCCCATACAAAAAACATGTTTTTTTTGCCGTTATTTATAGATAACAAGCTGACCCGGCGAACTTCGTATCGCTTTAGAATTAACAAATGCTGTGTTAAGTTCCCGTTCCCGTTCCCGTTCTTTTCTTTGCTATACACCTCACGGAGCCCGAGACCTTTCCAACGAATGCAAAACCGTGGAAATCGGTACGTGCGTTCATAAGTTATATCGACAGGAAGGAAAACCCGACTTATTTTTATATTATACAGGGTGAAATCGTAAACACACGTCAAATTGATATGGGTGGTTCAGTATACGTAATAGTTTGGTTTCATGAAAAAATAATACACATTTAAAAAAAAACAACAACTGATGTAATCAATTTAAACGATGCAGACAAAGTCAATGTATTCAGATAAGTTCATAATATCAGTGTTTTTTTTTGTTAAAATATTTAAAAAATAATATTCGGATAAAAAACATTTAAAGTATCAAGTTAATTTAGATGAACTAAGTACACAAAACTTTGCGAGTGTAATAAGATGCCTTTGCAGTTGTTGTTTTTTTTTTTTTTTATGTGTATTATTTTTTCATGAATTCAAATTCAAATTCAAAAATCATTTATTTCAATAAAATCACAAGGATCACTTTGAAACGTCTTAGGAACTAGGTGAAGCTACGCCGATTCCACGCGACCAAGCCTAGAAGAATCAGGCAACAAACACGGCTTGGGGTCTACCTTTTTTTTTATGATCCTTTCCTTAATGCTATGTAGAGCTCCAGTGTGGTGCCAATCGAACAAGGTGAAGGCTCAAACAAGAATAATAATTAAAAGTTAAAAGTACCTACTACTCAAGTACGTAGGTACAGCAATAAAAAAAAATAACTAAAGAGCTTCAGCACAAATTCAAAAAGCAACACACGCTACACTTGATTTAGAATTAAAACTTACAGATAAAATAACTATTTGCTTAAAAATAATTAAAGTAGACAAATGTTACACAAAATGAAATTAAGTACCTAAATCAATATTTAGCTGTCGAGTGGCAGAGCGACATCAGGCCACGAGGATTTATCATTTATATAATCATCTACAGTATAATACGCTTTGTTTATAAGATTATTCTTTATATAGGCTTTAAATTTTCTAACGGGAAGTTTTGTTGCGTTTTCTTGCAGTTTATTATAAAATAGTATACAATTCCCCATAAACGACCCCTTCACTTTTTCTAATCTAAATTTGGGTATGTACAATTTGTTCTTATTTCTTGTGTTAATACTATGTACATCACTTTTTTTCTTAAAGAAAGCCATATTCTTATGAGTATACAGTAAGTTTTCATATATATATTGTGAGATTACTGTGAGAATGTTAATTTATTTAAATTTTTGTCTCAAAGAGTCCCGGGACTTCATTTTATAAATGGCACGTACTGCCCGTTTTTGTAAAACAAAAATAACTTGAAT
This sequence comes from Hydriomena furcata, assembly GCA_912999785.1. Lineage (NCBI taxonomy): Eukaryota > Metazoa > Arthropoda > Insecta > Lepidoptera > Geometridae > Hydriomena > Hydriomena furcata. The sequence goes on from OU538848.1 coordinate 3,719,468, forward strand.
GTCTGCTGCCTTACCCCAGAGAAGAATTCCATACGACATTACACTATGGAAGTAACTAAAATAAACTAGCCTAGCTGTGGCTTCATCGGCCAGCCGCCTAATCGTGCGGACTGCATAGGCAGCGGAACTAAGTTTACCAGCAAGTGTTACAATATGAGGTCCCCATTGTAAGTTTGCATCAATATTGAGACCTAAAAAAGTAGTCGAATTAACAAGCGTAAGAGCCTCTTCATTTATTTCAATGTTAGTCGGAGTATGCCGTACACTAGGCAAAGAGAATTTAATGCATTTTGTTTTCTTAGAATTAAGCAATAGATTGTTTACAGTGAACCAATTAAAGACTAGCGACAGTGACGCATTTATGTCATCGAAGTTAACTTTAGATCTATCGACTTTAAAAATAAGCGACGTATCATCAGCAAATAGGACTATGTCACAAATGTCTTTTACATAGAATGGGAGGTCATTAATGTAAACTAAGAATAAAAATGGACCTAAAATCGAGCCCTGTGGAACTCCCATTTTAATAAATGACCCAGAAGATTGTTCGCCACCGATATCAACTTTCTGGACTCTATTGGACAAGTAAGATTGTAAGAGGTGAATTGCCTGGTTATGGATGCCATAGTGTTGTAACTTTGCGATTAGAGTTGCGTGACTCACGCAGTCAAACGCTTTCGACAAATCGCAAAACACACCGATCGCATCTTGCGATTTCTCAAAGGCCTCATATATGTGCTTTAAGAGCAAAGTACCGGCATCGGTTGTTGATCGACCCTTTGTAAATCCAAATTGATGACAATGAAGTAGCCCATTAAGATTGAAGTGAGATAATAACTGAGTAAGAATAACTTTTTCAAAAATTTTACTTAGAGCAGGCAATACTGATATTGGTCTATAATTAGAGGGATCTTTCTCGTTTTCCGACTTGTACAAGGGAATGAGTTTACTATGCTTCATGAGATCAGGAAAAATTCCCTCGTCAACACACCTATTAAAAACGTGGGCTAAACATGGAGCAATATCAATGATAATAGTACCTAATACCTTTGTAGATATACCCCATAGATCTTCAGTATTTTTGATATTCAGAGATCTAAAAGTTTTCACAATATTATCAGCATTAATGTATCTAAAGCTGAACTCATTTTCACATTTGGCAACACTAGATTCTAAGAGAACGGACGCCGCAGAAGCTGAGGAGTTTAGTGACTGGGTAACAATTCTAGGTATACTAGAGAAAAAACTATCAAATGCATCCGCCACTTCTTTTCTTTTAGTTAATAGCTTATCATTAATATTTAAATTTATCTGTTTATTACGGGGTTTAGATTTTCCCGTTTCATTATTAATTAGCTTCCAAGTTGCTTTAATTTTATTAGAGGACTTTTCAATTTTATATCTTAAATACAATGATTTAGCCGCACGACACACTTCTTTGAAAATTTTGGAATAATTCTTAACATGAAGTATAAAGGTAGGGTCGTGCAGCCGTGACTCCCTAGTTGCATAAAGTTCGTATAATTTATTTCTACTTCTATAAATACCAGGTGTAGCCCAGTCAGTAAACCCGACCTTACATCTAGTTTTGCTCGTTTGTAACTTAAAAAACCAAACTGAAACCAGAAACCAAACTATTACGTATACTGAACCACCCATATCAATTTGACGTGTGTTTACGATTTCACCCTGTATAGATGGTACGGAACCCTTCATCCGCGAGTCCGACTCTCACTTGACCGGTTTTTTTATGTACTTCTTTTTGTCAGGACAAGGTTTGTTTATAAAAAAAATAAAGATAACACAAAAAACCAATATCGTCGTATGACTTTTCGATGGGTGGAAAATTTTTCGTCGGTTTTCTTTTTAGTTTTTTAAACGTATTTAATATTTACTCAACTTACACTGACTGAATACTGATTCCAGATTCTTTACATCATTTTTCAAGGCACTCTTGACGCGTTTTGACATTCGAGACCTGTTGACCTTTATCGAGATTGGATTCAAGTTTGCGATAGAAGTAACACAAATTCTAAAAAACTGGCCAAGTGCGAGTCGGACTCGCGCACGAAGGGTTCCGTACTATTATATATACAAAACTGCAAAAAAATAACGTTTGTTGTATAGAAACCTCCCTTAAATATTTATTTTATTCTGTTTTTAGTATTTGTTGTTATAGCGGCAACAGAAATACATAATCTGTGAAAATTTCAACTGTCTAGCTATCACGGTTCATGAGATACAGCCCTGTGACAGACAGACGGACAGACGGACAGCGAAGTCTTAGTAATAGGGTCCCGTTTTTACCCTTTGGGTACGGAACCCTAAAAAAGCTTTTTGAGAGTTGTGCGTATTCGATGGGATTATTTACAAAGTTTACCGTTTAGATAATGGTGTGCCATCAAAAACATAACATGTAAAAAGCCAAGTCTCGCAACTTAGTACTTCTACCGTATAAAGTTGTGAGATCCATGTTATCCTACTAATATGGATTTAGAAGAAAAATTAAAATCTTTCTTATTGACTGGCAGAAAGCGCAGGAAAGCCTATTGTTGGACACAAGTGCTATATAGTAGTGTAAGATAATATAATATATTTATCTAACTTCTTAGATTCTCTGTTTTTATTTTTATTTTTTAATGTGTTTTGATTTTGTGTATCATATGATAATGTTGGTTAATTTTGCACATTTTTATTTTTATTTTTTTTTATTTTTTACCTTGTATGCGTCAAATCAAAATTGGTCCTGACGGAAGACCAGCGTGGGTTGCTATTTTGCAACCTGCACCATGCTGAGTTAGGATCCTTTTTGCAACATTTTTATTTATTTTTTGTTATTTTTCATTTTGTTTTTATTGTTTTTTTTTTTTTATTGTTTATAAAGTTGAGTTAAGTTGTTGCAAATAAATTATTTCTATTTCTATTTCTATATTATAAATGCGAAAGTTTGTAATACGGCTGCTATGTTTGTTCCCTAATCAAAAATAAACGACAAAACGGATTAAGATGAAAGTTGCTGTAGTATGTAGATAAAAAATCTGAATAAATAAAGGGGTGGTAGTAAAGATGGTTTTGGTATAGATGGCGCTGGTGTGCAACAAATCTGACATCACAGACTAAAAAAATTCAGTCTTTTCTATTCGATTATTGAAATTTAACAGAACAACGTCTGTCACGGGTCGGCTAGTAGGTAATAGGTTGGTTAATTTATTCAGTCCCTACTTATGGGTCTTTTTGTCTTAAGTTTTTACTTAATTAGCTAACCTAACAACATCTTATAATGACCATATCAATATTAAAAATCTTTTATGTTTTAAATAAATAGATTGACTTGGCAATCGCAATCTACACAATAAAAGGAAATACTAAATAAAGGAAGAATGACGCGTTAACAAACTAGCATATCGAGGTTATATTAGTAGTTACTACTTTAGTTTCAAATTAACGCGCTTTTATAAGCTTGGGTTGTATGTATGTAACGGAATCTTTGACGTGATTTTGACCTACTTCAAAACGTCGGATAAATTTGAAACTTTGCATAGGTACTTATTAAAGACCGATGACAATACAAAAAAATTGCGTGTTTTTTAGTTTTTTTTAACAATATTGGCATTATATATATGTAAGTCATTGTTATTAACCGACAAAAACGAAGGTTAAGTCGAAGCGTATATTTATTTATTTTCTTTTTTCTAATTTATGTACATTTACTCAACTATTATAAAGAGGTAATATTTGTATTTTTGTTTGTAATGGATAGAGGCAATGCATAGAGGCCATATATTATTTAAAAAATAAATAGATATTTCCAAGAAAATAGCAATTATGTGCAATGTGCATGACAAAACCTTTTTTATAATTATTTACGAAAACCTTTTTGGAATATAGTTTTAAAATTTTGTGTATTACCTTCGAAGAATTAGAACGACAGACAGTTTGTGAAAAGAAAAGCGAAAGAAAGTTGTTTGGTATTTTTTTGGCGAAGCTCTCCATCTAAACAAGAAAGCCGAGCCAAGGCAGCAGTAACTCTACTGCATCGCCTCTGTTTGTTATATTACGTCCGTCATATCCCGATCGCCAGTGTTGAGGAACCCAAAGCCCCAGAAACCCCTTTGTCCAACAATGGGAAGCAGAAACCAAACAAACCGTCATGGGTTATTAATTTTCATGCTATTCGGGAAGATCCGTGTGCGGATCGAAAGCCGAAACGAAGCCGAAATTTGCCCGAAAATGTGTACAATTGCATGCTTTTCGCTAGATTTAGTAATCATTCCATACGTGACAGGTTACAAGCCCATCATCGCTTACAAGAATACTTACTGGTTTTCAAATGATTTTTAACCGTCGGAAAACGAGGTTATTAATTAGATGTGTATTTTAATTATGATAAAATAATTACGTTCCAATACAAAATTGCATCTTCTATTTTTTCCCTTATATCCTTCCAACCAAAGAAATAATTTTCCAGATCAATAAATAAATAACGAAGTTCTGAAGTAAAAACATAAACAAAAATAAAATAACCGGCCAAGTGCGAGTGGGTCTCGCACGAAGGGTTCCGTACCATTATCTATAATAACGGCAATAAAAACACGTTTGTTGTATGGGACACTTAAATATTTTTTTATTCCGTTTTTAGGGTCCCGTTTTTTACCCATTGGGTACGGAACCCTAAAAATACAATCTAATAGAGTAAGTACCTTTTTTTAAAGTCTTTTAAAAATGATGAACCATGTAACAGTTTTGCAAAAAACAAATACACTTTTTACGATATCAACTCTACGTCAAATCTGGTCTTGGCTGTAAAAAATCGTGCATATTTTTTAAACCAAATTGAGTTACCTCCTTCAAAGAAAGTAGTTTTCTGCTCTGGTACCTTTTTGTTTACCTTTTTGGCCGACGTTAATAACCGATCTACTGTTGATCGCGGTCGCGGGCGATGCTCATGATGCATCTGAATTGTTTAATACGTCAGCAATACAAGAAAAACCGGCCAAGTGCGAGTCGGACTCGCGCACGAAGGGCAAAAAACTCGTTTGTTGTATGGGAGCATACTTAGATATTCATTTTATTCTGTTTTTAGTATTTGTTGTTACAGCGGCAAAAGAAATACATCAATTGTGAAAATTTCAACTGCCTAGCAATCACGGTTCATGTGGCAGACAGATATACGGACAGACGGACAGTCTTAAAAAAAAAAAAAAAAAAAAAAAAAAAAAAAAAAGAAACATGTTGTATGGGAGCCCCCCTGTGTGGCAACAAAAATACATCATCTGTGAAAATTTCAAATGCCTAGCAATCACGGTTCATGTGGCAGACAGACGTACGGACAGACGGACAGTCTGCTGTCCGTAATAAGGTCCCGTATTTATATATTCCCGTTTTTATAGTTAAAATACAAATATTGTTGAACATTTCACACAACGTCAAAAATAACGCCGAATAGCAATTACAGCACTATGAAAAGGAAATAAAGATTTGTATTATGAAACGCGAAGGTATTTACTTATGGAAATACGGAAGGACTAACTAGCTTTGGATCTGTTAAAGCCGCGTTTTGATAAAGGCATTAGGGTGAAATCATTTCACAAGCGATGCGGAAACTTACTGTGCACGAGCGGAGCGATTTGCATAAATTTGGTATGACACTTAAATATGAAATGATATAGGATCACGACTGTAATCCCCAACTGCGGTAGACTTATTCTCCGATATTCAGATGCTCAGCTCCTTGAATATGCTTAGGGATAATCAGAGGCACGTTCAAACATTACATTTGGAATAAGCCCATATGTTGTGCTGTATTTTTTGTGCTTTGACATTGTATTACTATTTTCTTTGACATCTGCATTTTACTTATAATTTAGTCCTCCTTTTCTGGACAATATTTTTTATGATTTTCTATGATTCTTTATTTTATTCTATTGACATTTACACCAATTCTTTTTTTTATTATTACTTTAACTTTGATTTTTACTTTGACTTTAATTTTGTTGCAGTAATAAGCATTCCATGAAAAAAGTCTATGCCATGTCTGAATACTTGCTAGAAGTAATATTAAAACTGTCACTTTGTCTAAAACTGTATTACTAAGAGCGCATGGTAAGGCTCCAGTTTATTTGTGATCTTACTAAACGCTGCGCTTATCGCGCCGCTTTTAAACAAATCCTTAGTATGAAATATTCGGAATACATGGAAATATGGAGCGTGCCATAATAATTAATTCGTTTGGGTATTTTTATAGCAGTTTTTTTTTTGTTTTAATGCGGAAGCCAGGGTTATTTTCGTCAGTGATATTGTATTTAAGGGGAGGGTTTAATTTGTTTTGTCATTTTGTTTGTGTTTTCTTTATATTTACATAAGGTACATCTTTAACGGCGTAGGATGTACTTTTAGGGTGTTATTTATCCAAATTAAAAAGTTTTTTAGATAGATTTATCATTCGAAAACTATTCTAAACATATTCGTCTTTCAAAAAAAACTTCTTAAAAACCACTAAATCACTTTTTTCGTTCAAGCTCCAAGTTCCAAAATGAAGAGAAAAAAAAACCATTATATTTGCAAAATTATTAAGTCGATCTTAGTACATACCTAAATTAACGACAGCTTTTTTTGTTTGGTAGTTTTGAGATTCTTTTTTATTACATTTTCCATTTATCTATGCCTATAAAAAACCAAATAAATTATAGTACCTATAATATCGCATTTAAAATCGCTTTGGTTTTTAATCGACGAAAAAGCTGGTTTTCAATTCTCGCAATACAATTGTTTCAATTCAAAAACCGGCCAAGTGCGTGTCTTCGCGTGTGCGTCTGTGCGCGCACGAAGGGTTCCGTACCATTATCAATAATAAACGGCAAAAAAACTGTTTTAGTATTTTTTGTTATTGTTATCACATTTCCTGAGATACAGCCTTGTGACAGACAGACGGACAGCGAATTCTAAGTAATAGGTTCCCGTTTTTACCCTTAGGGTACGGAATCCTAAAAATAATTCCTTTAACAAAGTTGAAAAGCTTGAAATTTTCAAAACGGAACTAAGAGAAGTTTGTTTAAAGTTAAACGAATGAAGTCGATTAGCGGCAGAAACTAATTATTCTCATAACACATTTTAAAATAAATTAAACTGTGGTAGCACTCCAGGCGATTTAATTCACCATTTTTAACTTCACAAAGCATGTTGCTAAATAATATTAAAGTTCATGAGCGCCCGTCCCGTATTTATTTCGTTTACTAACTTTCAAATACTTTCAAATACTTTATTGTACACAGAAAACATAAACAATTATGACATTCCAAAGAACATGTACAAAGGCGAGCTTAACCCTAAAAGAGTTTTCTACCAGCAAACCTTTGAGGCTAGGGAGAGGCCATAATACAATTGTGGACAAACCGTGTACGATATGAAAAAGAAAAGAAAATGTAATATAAACTAACAAATAATAAATATATAACTACATACTATACTATATTATGAATAACTAGCTTTTAGTCGCGACTTCGTCCGCGTAGGGGAAATCGATTTATGACGTAAACTACTGAAATTTCTGAATACGAAAGAATTTTTTCGGGGAAAAAAGTAGCATATTTCCGTCCTAAAACTTTTTTTTTTGTTTTTTTTATATTTATTTCAGTGAACATAAGTACATTTGAATAAAAACTATGAACACTGGAAAATGCATTAGTATTATAACTGTGTCGCGCTTTCCAGTGCCCGTCCTAAGGACTAGTTGAAGAACCAGACGTTCCTGATAATATAATGATTAAACTATTTAACTTTAAACTAAAATTTCATTACAAATTACAATCTATCCAGCGGTTTGTAACGTCATAGACAGACAGCTAGCTTTGCTACGCTCACGTGGTATGTGGACTAAAGTAGCCTATTTATTTTGTTAAAGTTTTATTCAAAACCGGTCAGTCATTTGGGCGTGATTGAGACACAAACATACTCACAAAATTTCGGCTTTATAATATTGGTATCATCGAACAGAACCGAGGTTAAACTGGGTTGGATACAACTTCGAATAATTAAATTAGTTTTTCATCACAAAATAGGTTACGAATGGGCAAATCTGTTTTGTCCACGCTAAACCTAAAAATTCGTAATATACGATCACTCTTATTCCTTCTAAGTTTAAGTCTAAATTAGACTAACCTCAAAGTGACAGTTCTAAAACTTAATATAATTTTGAGAATATTTAGATATTTTAGAAACCTCAAGCTAAATTCAATCATGTAAATTGGTGTTGACTGATGACACTTAGGGCCGATTTTTCAATCATCAGATAAGTGTTAACTGTGGAATAAAATTGCAATTTTCCATACGATATGTCAAATTTATTCAACAGTTGGGCCCTTATTTGATGATTGAAAAATCGGCCCATAGATGTGTAAAATATGCGAAATAAAATAAATAATAATAATAAATAAATAAATATTGGCGGACTTTACACACAGCGCCATCTAGCCCCAAACTAAGCAAAGCTTGTACTATGGGAACCAGATAACTGATAGAATACTTATATACTTTTTTTTTTGTAAATACATACTTATTATACATATTAACACCCAGACACAGAACAAACATCTATGTTCATCACACAAAATAGAGAAGTTACTAAAATATCTTCTTTTAGGACTGTCATTTTGATGCGTCGCTAATTTAGACTTTATGATAAAGGAAAAATAAGCGATTGTTTTTAGGGTTCCGTACTCAAAGGGTAAAAACGGGACCCTATTACTAAGACTTCGCTGTCCGTCTGTCTGTCACAGGGCTGTATCTCATGAACCGTGATAGCTAGACAGTTGAAATTTTCACAGATTATGTATTTCTGTTGCTGCTCTAACAACAAATACTAAAAACAGAATAAAATTAATATTTAAGGGGGGCTCCCATACAACAAACATGACTTTTTTGCCGTTTTTATAGATAATGGTACGGAACCCTTCGTGCGCGAGTCCGACTCGCACTTGGCTGATTTTTTTTTTAGGAAATCTTAGGTTTAGTATAAATACAACAGAATTGCCACCAATATAGTTACCACGCGAGCGTAATCGCACGCGGAAGCTTATCTATCTATATATATAAAAATCAATTGCAGTTCGTTAGTCTCGCTAAAACTCGAGAACGGCTGAACGGATTTATCTTATCTTGGTCTTGAAATGTTCGTGGAGGTCTAAGAAAGGTTTAAAAGGTGAGAAAAATTCTAATAATTGCCGGGAAAACCCTAAAAACAGCCCTTTCTGGTTTTTTACATTATTTATATCTACCGCCGGGAAAGCCATTTCTTAGGGCTCTTGCACACGACTTTGGAGATGATTTATGGTATCCCATAGTTAATGACACGGATTTTATGAATACTATTTACTAGATTTTGGCACGGGTCTTTTAATTAATTAATTTACTTTCCCGACGTTTCGACCATGTTACAACAGCCATGGTCGCAGTAATTACGTGATAAAGACCCGTATCAAATCTTCTAATCACTCTAGTTTGAAAAATTATTTACTCTAGCCGAAGTAAGCCTATATGAAAAATAAGTTTACAGTTGTCCCACGAAAATTGTTAAGACTGCAAATGTTATCAAAGTCACAGTCAAAACGTATTTATTTCAATGAAATCACAAGGATCACTTTGAAACGTCTTAGGAGCTAGGCGAAACTACGCTTGTTCCTCGCGACCAAGCCTAAAATAATCAGGCAATAGACAGAGGTACGTCTAACAAAATGTTGGGACCTCTGACTACCCTATATCTTAAAGGAAGTTAAAGGAAGTTTGAACTAGTTGACAACTTTTGAGACTGAGTCATTAAATAAATAATAATAATAAATATTGGCGAACTTTACACACAGCGCCATCTAGCCCCAAACTAAGCAAACTTGTACTATGGGAACCAGATAACTGATAGAATACTTATATACTTTTTTTTTGTAAATACATACTTATTATACATAGTAACACCCAGACACAGAACAAACATCTATGATCATCACACAAATATTTGCCCTGGGTGGGGATCGAACCCACAACCTACAGCGCAAAAGGCAGAGTTACTACTACCAACTGAGCTGTGAGGCCAGTGAAAAAATGTGTCAATTAAAAACTGCAGCAAGTCGCGTAACATCTGACGTCGTTTGAAAACACCCTGGGTTTCTTTATCCATTACTTTATAAGACGAGACGTATAAATTTACAAAAAAAGCAAAGGTTTCATTTAAGGGGCTCCCAGTCGACGATTGCTCTTTTTCGAAACGAAAAAAATAATACTTCTGAACAAGCCACATCTCCTATTTTTATAAGTATATTACTTCAGGTTCCTACCTAGATTTCTATTAAGCTGAAAACATAATAGCAGAATCTTTTCTCGATATAGATATTATTTCAAAATGATACGTTTTAGAATTTATGATCGAAATATTTTATATACCTACTATTAAAATCAACTTGTGATTTATTGTTAAAGATAGGTAATATGTAGATCTAGATTTCTATTAGAATAGATTTTTGATAAGTAATTATACATAATTTATATCATTAATTTATTCGAAAAGCTAAGGCGGACCACGCGCCGACGTGTGTTTGTCGTCATTGCAGCGGTCGGTAGGATTATTTATCGAAGTGATTAAAGATGGGTACATCTTTATTCACATATACTATACATTATAAAATAGGAGATGTGGCTTGTTCAGAAGTATTTATTTTTTCGTTTCGAACAAAAACAATCGTCGACTGGGAGCGCCTTAAGACTTATTTTAAAGTAAAAACTAGGATTTAGTTAGTGAAACAAAAGACATTACGTAATACAAGTAAAAAGAAAAATATGACTTGTTAGTTAGTTTTTAGGGTTCCGTACCCTAAGTGCCCTAAGTTCCTTCCGTGCCATTATCTAGAAAAAACCGGCCGAGTGCGAGTCGGACTCGCGCACGAAGGGTTCCGTACCATTATCTATAAAAACTGCAAAAAAAAACACGTTTGTTGTATGGGAGCCCCCAATTTTCACTGCCATACATTAAGGTAGGCACTAAAACTGTTAAATTTTTTGTAAGAAATGACTATTGTCCAAACAGCATAGCACATATTATTTGGAACAGGAATATTTAAAAGCTTTTGAATTATAAATCAGAGTTTTAATGGACATGTTTACTAGATCCGAGGACAAGCTAATGGAAGGAATAAAAAGAAATAAACAAGATTTCCGCAAAAGCTTCCTGACTTCATGTAAAATGCACAGAGAGAACCAAAGTGAGTGAGTTGTACTACACATTATTACAACAACGGACGGACAACAGCGAGACGGCAATGCGAGCAGGGTAGCGCGCGCGTTATGGTCCACTCACCCTGAAGAAGATTCTCTAGATGAATCGAAACATTGTCGGTGTCCTCATTGACAATTTATCATTTACGTGAGTAATTTCCCGTTGTTGTAATAACGACTTCTTTGCGAATAAAGGGTTATGTTTGGAGTCTACGATTGTTTACAAAATTTTACTCTGTGTCTGATTATGACGTTATCACCGCCAAACCGCTGGGTCGATTGTGATGAAATTTTACGTAGAAATAGTTACAACAGTGAAGGAAAACATCGTGAGGAAACCAGTTAGTGTTCTTATAAGCGGCGATGGGCTTGCAACCTGTCATGTGTGGGATGCTAACTACTGCAAAGTGTGGGCATGTGTCAAATATAATGTTTGGACGTGCCTCTGACCCCCACTAGACATCTTCGAAGGATCTAAGCGTCTGGAGATCTGAGAGGATGTCTACCGTACTTGGGGATTACAGTCGTGATCCTATTTTTTGTTTTAGTTTAAAGTCTTATGGCGGCTCAAATTTTCTTTTGATTTTCAGGAATTTCAATGTTTTGCGATAGTCGTCAAAAAAGATTTCCTGAACTTTCGCGAACCAAGTTGAGTGTAAAAGCTAGTTCTACTAATATTATAAATGCGTAAGTTTGTGAGTGTGTGTGTGCTTGAAACTCTTTCACGCAAAAACAACTGAACGGCTTAAAATGAAACTTTACAGTAATATAGCTTATACATCAGAATAATACATAGGCTACTTTTTATCCAGGTACCACCCGTGCGAAGCCAGGGCGAGCAGCTAGTGATAAATAAGAATAGAATCACGACGGTAGATATCCTTTCGGATTCAAGGTTCAAACACTTGCAGATGTTAAAAGGAGGTAGTCAGAGATATGTCTAAATATTAAACTTTGCATATGGCCAAATTTTGCAGTAGTTAGCGCCACAACAGCATGTTTTTCTTCCCTTAGTAACAGCTGATCCGATTTCGATGAAAATTTATGTATTTATTGATTATTAGCTGACCCGTGCCCGCTTCGCTGGGGGACAGATAGTTTCACATTTGGTATTCCAATCTTCAAAATAAATTATAGCCTATATGTTACCGAGGACTGATAGCTACATAACAAAAAAAGTTTCATCAAAATCGGTCCAGTAGTTTTTGCGTGAAAGCCGGATAACAGACAGAATGACAAAAATTTCAAAATGTTTTTTTTGGCTTGTGTTACTTGTATAAAGGCCCCTAGGAGTATTTTTTTTAGTTTTTATTCAATGTACAGAATTGAACTCTTCTACAGTTTTATTATATGTATAGTTAAAGATGACTTAAATTACAACATATGATACTTTATATCTGGGTACCACGCGATAGAAACCGCGTACGGAAGCTAGTTTATCATTCTCTTACGTATGGTAATCTATTTTTCAGTTCGACAAAGTTTAAATCCCCAAAATCTTATCTCACAATAATTACACACATTGCCAGCCGGAAGTGCCGCCATTTTCCTTAAAAGCCTTCTTGATAACTGGTATCCTTTACTACGTGTTTAAGGGTTTATTTAAGACTAGCCGAAATCTTCGCGACTTTGTTCACATTAAGGTGTGTCCTAACACAGCGCGCAAGCTGCGCGGCAACTACGCGCGGCATTCGCTGGACACAAGTTTGCCGCGTAGTTTAGACATAAAAGTAAATGTACGCGCGGCCGAAGTCTTCGACACACGCGGCTGCCGCGCTCAAATGCCGCGCTATGTTTGATCATACCTTTAAGTTATTTTTAAAACAGACTTCAACACCCGCTGCACTTCTTAGGTATTGAATTTCGAGAATTCCTTTTTAGGGTCCCGTACCCAAAGGGTAAAAACGGGACCCTATTACGAAGACTTCGCTGTCCGAGCTGTATCTAATGAACCGTGATAGCTAGACAGTTGAAATTTTCACAGATTATGTATTTCTGCTGCCGCTATAACAACAAATACTAAAAACATAATAAAATAAATATTTAAGTGGAGCACCCATACAACAAACGAGATTTTTTTGCCGTTTTTTATAGATAATGTACGGCACCCTTCGTGCGCGGGTCCGACTCTCACTTGACCGGTTTTTTTTCCACGTTTCTTTTGTGTGATGTACATATATTTTGTTCTGGGTGTTAATATGTATAATACATAAGTATTTATTTACAAAAAAAGTCGATCAGCTATCTAGCTCTTATAGTTTGCTTAGTTCAGGGCATGATAACCCTGTGTGTAGTTTGGGGCTAGATGGCGTTGTGTGTAAGTCCGCTAATATTTATTTATTTATCTTCTGTCTGCTTTGTGTGTCAAATAAACTCAGTTTTCAACCTTCAAATTTCAAAATCAGTGGTTTAGATGGGTTATTCTGAGATGACCTTTGAAAGCCCGTTGAGATTATAATGGGCATACTGTGATAGATCAGTCAGTCAGTCAGTTCGTAACACCAGAGTTTTATACAATTTAGATATCGCAAGCGACGGAATGTTTTGCACCAAGTTTGTTTTGATCAACTCGTTAAATGTTACGTTATGAAGGTATTAAGTTGTAAGACTTGTTGACTTAGTCGGCATCTTGACTTTCCATTCTTCTTCTTCTAACTTAAGAGCTGTGCTCTTGTCGGTGTAATTGATGCAGCTCTCTCCATCTATTTCTCTCCAGTGCCGTCTCTTTAACTTCCTTATACGACACGACAGCTATTTTCTCCTTTATCTGGCTCATGTAGCTTATTCGTGGCCTTCCTCTTCCTCTCTTCCCTTCAATCTTCCCTTCCATTATAGTCTTTATAAAACTGTCGTGCCGTATAAGGTGGCCAACCATCTTCCCTCTTCTGTTCTCAATCGTTGTTAATAGGATCCTTTTTTCCTGTATTCTACGTAAAACCTCTCGCCCCGTTGCCAATCTGGCCGACCTTCCATTAGATGTCTATTTTTTTTTAAATAAAGTATCTCCTATGTTACTTGCTGATATGTTAATTGCGATAGGTGAAAGATTTTTTTAGGGAACCGTACCTAAAGGGTAAAACGGTACCCTAATACTAAGTGTTCGATGTCTATCTGTCCGTCTTTCTGTCACAAGGTTGGTATCTCATGAACCGTGATTGCATGACAGTTGAAATTTTCACAAATTATATATTTCTGTTGTCGCTATAACAGCAAATACTAAAAACAGAATAAAATAAATATATAAGTTTTTTTCCGTTTTTTACTCATGATGTTTTCTGGACAGTTAGTGATTAATTTAGTGACACGAGAACAATATATTCGGAAAGTCGTAAAAAAAATGTTTAATACGCATCTATATAGCTACCTATCTATAGATTACGTTTACGATCCGACAATGAGGCTTCGAAGGAAACTTTTGTCCTTTCCGAGCAAAGAGGACCCCAAAGAATTGAAATAGGTATTTAGGAAGGAAACTTGCTTTCATAGCTTCACGGTTCGTAATAAAAGGTTTTTGTACATTAGAATAGGGATTTTTACTTCAAATTTACTACCTAGGTACTCTAAAAAACCGGCCAAGTGCGAGTCAGACTCGCGTATGAAGAGTTCCGTACCATTATAAAAACAGCAATAAAAACACGTTTGTTGAATAGAGCCGCACTTAAATAATATTAAAACACGATTAGTGAAACTATATATCAAAAAAAAAAAAAAAAAAAAAAAGGATCACGACTTTTATCCCCAAGTATGGTAGACTTCCTTTAAAAACTCCAGACGCTTATATCCTTTGAAGATGTCTAGTGGGGGTAGTCAGAGGCACGTCCAAACATTACATTTGGCACATGCCCATACGTGACAGGTTGCAAGCCCATCGCCGCTTATAAGAATAATAAGAATACTAACTGGTTTCCTCACGATGTTTTCCTTCACCGTTTTGAGCACGTGTTTTGATGCGCATATACATTTTTCGAACAGAACAATCCATTGATGAACGCCGGGATTCGAATCCACGACCTTCAGATTGAGAGTCGAGGTACATCCCACTCGGCAACATGGTTTCGAGTCTACAAGAAACCCTTATAGTTTCGCCATGTCCGTCTGTCCGTCCGCAGGCTTAGCTCAGGGATTTTAAGTGCTAGAAAGCTGTAATTTGGCATGTATAATGTATATGTATATATACATTTTAGTAATGTTAACAAAGTCTTAGAATAAAATATAGAAAAACATTTTTTATGGGGTACCTCATCTACCCTGGGGTACCACGTTTGTTGTATGGGAGCCCCACTAAATATTTATTTTATGAGTGTGGGATGTACCTCGACTCTTAATCTGAAGGTCGTGGGTTCGAATCCTGGCGTGCATCAATGGATTTTTCTGTTCGAAAATTGATATGCGCATCAAAAACACGTGCTTACAACGGTGAAGGAAAACATCGTGATAAACCAGTTAGTGTTCTTATAAGCGGCGATGGTCTTGCAACCTGTCACGTATGGAATGCTAACTACTGTAAAAATGTGGAAATGTGCCAAATATAATGTTTGGACGTGCCTCTGACTACCCCCACTAGACATTCAAAGGATCTAAGCGTCTGAAGATCTGAGAGGATGACTAGTGTCTACCGTACTTGGGGATTACAGTCGTGATCCTATTTTTTTTTTCGAAACCCTAAAAATGTTTAAATCACAAACTTAGGGTAGTTTTATATCCAAGAAACAAGTAGTGTTACCAACAAACCGGTTATTTACATTTAGCCGTTTTTATTCATCTCGTCCCTTCATTTCTCATCAAGATTCTTGCACGGTTTCCCTTTTTAGGGTGTTTTTTTTGCTTTCTGAATTTAATCTCTATTTCCTGAAAAACGGCCACCGTTTTGACAACAAGACGCAGCATCATATTTCTGCCCTTACCCCACTTAAGTGGGGTCGGCACAAAATGTATTTTTTTTCCATTTCCCTCTATCAGGCATCATCTATACAGATCATATTATATGTACATATGTATTTATTAAAGTATTTATTCTTCGATTTTTATTATTACTGTTCGTGTACCCCAACCAATCGGAAGATTGGTTGGGGTACACAAACAGTAACTTACTTACTTTAATGGGATGGAGTGAATATAAAGATGAATGGAAATTCATCTTTATATTCACTCCATCCCAAGATTGTCTGGAAGAGATCGCTTTTTAGCGATAAGACCGCCCATTGTACAGTCTGATCCTAGTTTTTTTTTTTAAATTATTGGTGTACAATAAAGCATTTGCATTCATTCATCTCATCACTCACTCCTTTCTTACCCATATCATCTTTCACACAGTCCATACATCTTTTCTTTGGACTTCCTCTACTTCTAGATCCATCCAGCGTCCAGCTTCACAACGCGCTTCGCCTACTACAGAGTAGGCGAAGCGCGTTGCGAAGCTGCTGTGCGGCTCAATGCTGAGACGGGGACCTATTTGCCTCAACAAGGCGCAATCTGCTGTTGATTGTTGCCTATTGTCATTGTTCTCTTTTACTAGTTGTGTTGTGAATGTTCTGGAGCAAATAAATCTTTTTTCTTTCTTTCTTTTCATCCACCTTCATTCCAACATTGACAACAATATGCAATAATTTTGGAAAAGTTATTAAAAATGAAAAACGGAGTTCACATTTTGGACCGAGAAGGTAGTCAGAGGTCGGTCACGTGAATTAGTGTTAACTAAGTTGTGTTGGGCGAGTGAGAACCTTGAATTTCAATACGAAGGTTGTGGGTTTGCACGTGCAAATTTATTGCTACTCCGCAATTCTTTCATTTATCTTTTTGATCACGTGTTATCAGAAATATTTTTTTCAAATGTAAAATCCAATTATTACTCAGGATAAGAACCCCACTAAGCCAACGGAGACTAACACCGCTTGAATGCGGTAGGTACCTACGGCTATATTACATTAAGATGAAAAATCTATTCACCGCTATATTACAGTTGTCGTACGACGGTCATCGTTTCGTAAGAAACCCATCATTATATTTATAATAGAGGTAGATTTTCAGCCGAACGTGCCACTTTTCGCCTTTGAAGACAAAATCTGACGTCATGGCTTTTTTAGCGGTAGAAAAATTCTTGAAGGGGCATGACCTGAAAGATTTTTCAGCATAATTTCAGTATCACGTTTCATAATATGTATAGTACCCTGAATGGGTACTTTGTTTCGTATTTTATGTGTGTTATGTGGTTTGTTTTGTTTTATTGTTACTAAGGTTTATTTATATTTTTTGACTGGCCTCAGTTGGTAGTAACTCTGCCTTCAGCGCTGTAGGTTGTAGGTTCGATCCAGGGCAAATATTTGTGTGATAAACATAGATGTTTGTGCTGTGTCAGGGTGTTAAGTTAATATCTATATCTATACTTATAATAAATCTGTAGAGGTAAATTCTGTACATGAAATATATTTCCAAAATAACTATCAGGGGGTGATTAGGGATCGATACTGATGCCAAAAATGCAATCAGTAAAATTTTTGTCTGTCTGTCTGTCTGTCTGTCTGTATAACCGTTATAGAAACAAAAACTACTCTGACGGATTTTAACGAAACTTGGTACAATTATTTTTCATACTCCTGAGCTGGTTATAGTATACTTTTCATCACGCTACAATCAAAAGGAGCAGAGCAGTGAAGGGAAATGTTGGGAAAACGGGAGAAGTTACTCCATTTTTTAAGCTTCCGTCGCGTGTGCAACTTTAATGGTTAAAGCTACACAAAAATCATGTATGACGGAAATGTTCTCCTTGAAATTATATAAAAAATATCTCACGACAGCATATGTCTATCTTTTATGGTTGACTTACAATAACACGTGTAACTCCCGATAGCTTAGCATTCGAAGCTTTCTGATTATATGTGTCTACTCTTACGTTTATAACACTCTCAGTCATCCCTCATTAAAAAAGTTAACATTATTAACTATTCCATAAAAAAAGAATCATAAAAATCGTGTGATACTACGCAGCCGGACCCACCGTGGATAAGGGTTAATTTTAATGCAGTTACAAATCTATGGAATTGTACGAATTGTATTCCAAAAATCAGCAATTGTACTAGAAAGGGTCAAAAAAAGCTGTGAAAAAAAAAATTATATAAAGACATTCTGTAGTACCTATATTTAGTATCAGCATTGCACCCGTGCGAAGCCCGGGCGGGTCGCTAGTGTATAATAAGTATGTATTTACAAAAAAAGGTATATAAGTATTCTCTGTTATCTGGTTCCTCTGGTACAAGCTTTACTCAGTTTGGGGCTAGACGGCGCTGTGTGAAATGTCCACCAAATATTATTATTTATATTAATTACTAGCAGACCCGGCCACGCGTCGCTGTGTCAACAGTTTGCAATAAAATAATATTACGACTATAAATTGAAAGAAAGAAAGAAAGAAAGAAAGAATAAATTTATTTTGTGTCAACATAATCTCTTAAAACTAAACAAAAAACACATATTGGTAACATTGACAACAAAATTGGTCACCACTCAGCTATATGCTGCAACAGCGAGAGTTGATGCAGCGCTGATTTTCAGTGGAGATATATATATATATATATGGATTGAGATATAAGCTACCCTATCTTTTAAGTTGGATCAAACTGCACACGGTGTGCAAAGTTTGATTAAAATCGGTTAAGTAGTTTAGGAGTTTATGGCCGTGGACTCATGTATACCGCCTTGAAAATACGCTGCGCCGCGCCGCGGAAAGATGCCATGCACGGCGTAAGGCGTCTTTTCACGGCGCGGCGCCGCGTTTTCTAATGGCGCGGCGTTACACCGCAGACATGGGCCCACGGCCTATCGCAGACAAACAACGCGACGCGTAATTTATATATATTAAGAAGATAATTATCAAACGTAATTTGCTAGAACATCGTCGCTATGCACACCGAATTGTGCATTTAATTTGATTTTTCCTGAAAAATGTTCTCGCCGACTCAGTGTCATTACGGCGTGGGCTTTCAGCATATTTTCAGTGGGAATTTTTCATGTTGAGTTGATTGTACCTACTTTATATTCTGCCCAAATGGTGACTCTCACCCGGGGATCTTTTTTTGTCTGTCACTGACTGGCATTCAGATTTGCAAACGACAAAAAATTATGGTTTACATAACGCTTTAGCTATGGGTATTTTTGACTTGTAGAATCTAGCTCAGAGAATGACAATTGGCGATTGACGTTATTGATGCACATTTACGAATACCAATCGTTTTCTGAGCTACTTGAGCTACAGAGCTACATACACCATAATCATAGGCAGAAGGTTTAGTTTTATTTCGACATTTTGATCGTGTTTTTCTTAAATCGACTGGCCTCACAGCTCAGTTGGTAGTAACTCTGCCTTCTATGATGTAGGTTGTGGGTTCAATTCCCCCCCAGGGCAAATTTGTGTGATGAGCATAGATGTTTGTTCTGTGTTTGGGTGTTACTATGTATAATAAGTATGTATTTAAAAAAAAGTATCTATAAGTTCTATCAGTTATCTGGTTCCCATAGTACAAGTTTTGCTTAGTTTGGGGCTAGATGGCGTTGTGTGTAGAGTCCACCAATATTTATTAATATTTATTATTTATTTATTTATAAAAGGTACAGCTATGTTTAGAATATTACTTTAGGGTAAAGAAACTTGTTTGGTAAAACGTTTCTAGACAGATTTATAATTCTCAAAAGACTTCAAACAACAACTACTTTCGTTTTAAAATGTAAAAATGTTTTTTTTACATTTTTCGTCTTACCCAGGTAAGGAGTACAAAAAAAACAGGACCACGACTTTAATCCCCAAGTACGGTAGACATCCTCTCAGATCTCCAGACGCTCAGATCCATTGAAAATGTCTAGTGGGGGTAGTCAGAGGCGCGTCCAAACATTATATTTGGCACACATTTTGCAGTAGTTAGCATTTCATACATGACAGGTTGCAAGCATTGCCATTAATATATTTTGCGAGTAGCTTCAGTAGCTAGTATCAGGTGTGAGAATCTCCCTTCTCCCATTTTAAGATCATTATGTCTAATGACTTTACAAACAACTTGCTAAAGTACACAAGTTTATTATAACGTTGACATTAAAAGCCAGTAAAAGAAAGAAAATAAAAAGTGCAGTTTGTTAACTATAGAGTATATTCTCACCGAACTGCGAGTGGCTAAGAAACAATATCTCGGTTTTAGAGCTTTTTTATTGCGACGCGAACTTTTAAACTGATTGTTCTATTTTTTAGAATTTTAATTCTAAAAAATAGAACAACTTCACTACATAGTATAAAGCAAAGTCGCTTTCCGCTTCCCGCGTATGTATGTATGTATGTATGTTTGCTTATATCTTTAAAACTACACAACGGATTTTGATGCGGTTTTTTTTAATAAATAGAGTGATTCAAGAGGAAGGTTTATATGTATAATACATGCATAATATAGTAGAGAAACACTGATCATTTTAGAGGTTTCTAATGTGATGTCGTAATTAAACACATTTTTTGCGCTTACATTGCAAATGCTGGCTGAACCCCACGAGATATATCAAAATAATGTACTACAGTATTGTACACCTTAAAAACGTCTATAAAAAAGTCAACGATGGTATTAGAAATGTCTTACGCATAGCGAAGCGGGCACGGGTCAGCTAGTTTTAACTAAAACGAAAAAATCTCCCATTTTAGGAGGTACCCTAAAAAAAATGTTTTTGAAGATATTATAGACTACGAAACCCTAAAAAGGGATGATTTGGGTATAGATGGCGCTAGTGTGCAAAAATTTGACATCAGTTCAGACAGAATGATACGCATTCTACCAAAAATGTTGATCCTACGGTATCCGGAACTAGAAATACAATCACGACTGTAATCGCCAAGAACGGTAGACATGCTTTCAGATCTCACGGCGCTCAGATCCCATAAGATGTCTAAAGAGGGTAGTCACCCACGTCCAAACATTACTTACATAGTAGCATTTTGCAGTAAATATTCTATACCTGACAGGTTGCAGGCTCAACGACGTTAGCATATTTTGCTACAATTTCAATGTTTTCATCCGTAAGAATTTTCTACGTCGTTTGCTTTATTGATTTAAGGACCAACCTGCCTTTTTGTTGATCATTTTCCTCGTTATTAGGGTTCCGTACCCAAAAGGTAAAGACGTCTGTCTGTCACAAGGCTGTATGAACCGTGATAGGTAGACAGTAGAAATTTTCACATATGATGTATTTCTGTAGCCGCTATAACAACAAATAATAAAAACAGAATAAAATAAATATTAAAGTGGAGTTCCCATGCAACAAACATGATTATTTTGCTGTTTTTATAGATAATGGTACGGAACCCTTCGTGCGCGAGTCCGACTCGCTCTTGGCCGGTTTTTTATGTAATATCATTATTTTTGCGAGGATATTTTATTTATATTTTCCTCATTCTAAGAGGCATTGAATCATTCCATCCGGCTTTTACGGCGTAGTGGTGGTACTTCTATTAAGTTGTTTGATATCAATGTCGAAGCTTAAAAGACCTTTCAATAACAACATAAATAGATTAACAAAAAACACTTTTATATTGAAAAAATAAAATTAAATAGAATCCAAACGTAATCTACAAATGTAATCTTTGGCACGGCCAAAGATTACATTTGTCACATGCTCACATTTTGCACTAAAAAGCAATTGAATAAAAAAAACATTGATCACCTATTTAAATTGAGGTACATTCAACTCGACAGAAAAAGACTTTAACGAAATTAAAAAGAAGAATCTCACTACATAATCCTTTACCATTAATCAAGAACATCCTAACCCTTTAATAATTAAGGCGCTCCCAGTCGACGATTGTTTTTGTTCGAAACGAAAAAATAAATACTTGTGAACAAGCCACATCTCCTATTTTATAATGTGTAGTATATGTGAATAAAGATGTACCCATCTTTAATCACTTCGATAAATAATCCTACCGACCGCTGCAATGACTACAAACACACGTCGGTGCGTGGTCCGTCTTAGCTTTTCGAATAAATTAATGATATAAAGTATGTATAATTACTTATCAAAAATCTATTCTAATACAAATCTAGATCTACATATTACCTATCTTTAAAAATAAATCACAAGTTGATTTTAATAGTAGGTATATAAAATATTTCGATCATAAATTCTAAAACGTATCATTTTGAAATAATATCTTTATCGTGAAAAGTTTCTGCTATTATGTTTTCAGCTTAATAGAAATCTAGGTAGGAACCTGAAGTAATATACTTATAAAAATAGGAGATGTAGCTTGTTCAGAAGTATTTCTTTTTTCGTTTCGAAAAAGAGCAATCAGCGACTGGGAGCCCCTTAAGACAAAAGCAATTTATAATTAATTGTTGTCCATAGTATGCAAAGTACCTATTTCTTAAACAAAAGAAACCTTATAAACAGATAAAATTTGTATTTTTGTTTGTTATGGATAAACTAAAAACTACTGAACCAATTTTAAAAATTCTTTGACCTATCGAAAGCTACATTTACAGAGAATAAAATAGCTTACATATTATTTTCAAAAAGATTGAGATCTCCATGAAAATAGCAATAATGTAACCTAAGGTATCAAAATAATGCTTATAATCGTCATTAATATTTATAGAGAGTTAAAATATTAAGGGTGTAAGAAAATCCAGGTCAAATAACTTTTACAACCCCAATACAGTCACGTTTGACCCCTAATACATAATAAAGAGGAAAACTTCCTGAAATTGAAAACTACCCTCAATAATAACTTAATGAGGCAAGTAATTGGTATTCGGCGAGAGGAATATAAATACAGATAACCGGGTCGCAGCGAATGAATGGATGAATGAATGAATGAATGAAAGTTCTTTATGGGGGTGATACGTAAATTATGACCACGGTCTCTCTTTTCCGCATTTAAACTGTCTTCATTTGTAACTAGCCTCACTCCTCCCAGAAGCAGAAGAGGTCTTCGCAGCTTCTAGGAGTGACTTCGGTGCTAAGGATTGGTCCAGCCTCTCAATTAATAAATTCATTCATTCATTCCCAAAGAAGATTGACGTCAGAGAGGTAAAACATAAGCCAAATATTCTTTGCAACATGTTTATCAACATGTTGTTAAGAAACTATGATTCATTCTTTCATTCGTTCATTCATTTTCCCATTCATTCATTCATTTATTCATTCTCCCATTCATTAATTGATGAATTCATTTTCCTATTCATTAATTGATTAATTCATAGAGTAGAAATTAGTTTTGTAGTAATAATTGAGGGGCAGGACAACGTAGCTCGCTGTTTCTTATTCGGCCAGACAGTCTTTACAGAGTAATTGTTTAGTTGTTTACTTTTACGCGAAAACCATTAACTAAAACGACTGTTTACAAAAAGTAATTGGCAAAAGCGAGTAGAATCCAAATAGATCCGGATAAGGTCGCGGTGAAGTACAGCAGCAACCGGATATTATACCAGAGACAACGGATATTTTTCAATTTAGAATTTACATTTCGAACCGGAGTTCGTTATACGAATGTTTCGGAATTTAAAGTTTTCTGTACCAGGGTTGTCTTGAAATTGTATTTTAAAGTGGTTTTCGTTTAGTTAAGGGGTTTTTTGTCGCTTTTGGGTTGCTATTTTAAGGAAAAGATTTCATTATTTATTAGGTTCGTTGCTCGCGTTTTTAGTTTGTCATGTTTAGTTATGAAAATTCGATATCTATATATGTATGTAAAAGAAAGTCGTGTTAGTTACACTATTTATAAATCAAGAACGGCTGAACCAATTTGGCTGAAAATTGGTGGGGAGGTAGCTTAGAACCAGGAGACGGACATAGGATACTTTTTTATAACGGGAACGGGAAATTAACACAACATTTGTTAATTCTAAAGCGATACGAAGTTCGCCGGGTTAGCTTGTCTTAAATAAAAAATAATTGTCGCATTTAAGAAAAAACTAGCCGAACCGCGACAGACGTTATCCTCACAAATTTCAATAATCGAAGAGAATATACTGAATATTTTTAGTCTGTGATGTCAGATTTGTTGCACACCAGTGCCATATATTCATAAAACCGCCATATATTCATGACTAGCTGACCCGTGCCCGCTTCGCTGTGCGTAAGACATTTCTAATAACATCGTGGACTTTTTTGTAGACGTTTTTAAGGTGTACATTGTACAATCTGTAGTACATTATTTTGATATATCTCGTGGGGTTCATTCAGCCAGCATTTGCAATGTAAGCGCAAAAAATGTGTTTATTTACGACATCACATTAGAAACCTCTAAAATTATCAGTGTTTCTCTACTATATTATGCATGTATTATACATATAAACCTTCCTCTTGAATCACTCTATTTATTTAAAAAAAACGCATCAAAATCCGTTGTGTAGTTTTAAAGATATAAGCAAACATACATACATACATACATACATACATACATACATATTACATACAAACGCGGGAAGCGGAAAGCGACTTTGCTTTATACTATGTAGTGATAATTTAATAATAATAATGAACATAATTGAACACACTTCACACACATACACACACACATATGCACACACACACACACAAACAGCTGCCACCAATGCATTCACCTACTAACTTTAAGCGAAGCGGCCATATTTAAAAGGCTATCAACTGTCAAAGATATCAAAGCTCTGACAGTCGCCACGCATTTGCTTTGTTACGCATTAAAAGTTACCCCATTCAGAACTTCTTTCTAAAACTTTAAGTAAAGTGTTGATAATTTACTTTCAAAGTAACGTTAATTGCCAAGTTTAAATGACGACATTTTATCATATTTATAAAAAAATAGCCGTGTTGGCCGAGTGGAAGGTACCTCGACTTTCAATGTGAAGGTCGTGGGTTCGAATTTAAATGCGCATCAAAAACACGTGCTCAAAACGGTGAAGAAAAACATCGTGAGGAAACCAGTTAGTATTCTTATAAGCGGCGATGGGCTTGCAATCTGTCACGTATGGAATGCTAACTATTGCAAAATGTGGGCATATGCCCACTAAAAAAATAGGTTCACGACTAATCCCCAAGTACGGTAGACGTCCTCTCAGATCTCTGGAAGCTTAGATCCTTTGAAGATGTCTAGTGGGGATAGTCAGAGGCACGTCCAAACATTATATTTGGCACATGCCCACATTTTGCAGTAGTTAGCATTCCATACGTGACAGGTTGCACGCCCGTCGCTGCTTATAATACTAACTGGTGATGTTGATGTTTACCTACACCGTTGTACCGTTGAATTTTTGAACAGAAAAATCCATAATTGAACGACCGGGATTCGAACCCACAACCTTCGGATTGAAAGTCGAGGTATTGACTGGCCTCACAGCTCAGTTGGTAGTAGCTCTGCCTTTAGCGCTGTAGGTTGTGGGTTCGATCCTCACCAGGGATAAACATTTTTGTGATGAACATAGATGTTTGTTCTGTGTCTGGGTGTTAATATGTATAATAAGTATGTATTTAGAACAAAAAAAAGTATAATATATGTATTCTATCAGTTATCTGGTTCCCATATTACAAGCTTTGCTTAGTTTGGGGCTAGATGGCGCTGTGTGAAATGGCCATCAATATTTATTTTATTTATTTATCTCCTAGGCTTAGGATGGTGTGAACAAAGCAAGATTTTGAAATCTTTTTCACGTTTTTCAGCGTGAAAAAGGTTTAAGTCCAACAATTCCATTATAATAATAGTCAAAATCATATGACATCTAATACCTGCTTTTAGAAATACTAAGATCCAATTACCTTTGTTGCTGAAATCAATTTTCGTTAGCCCGAAGACACACCGAGCATATTAATGTTACTGTTGTATGAAAGTTGTACCTGTAACAAAACAGTTATATTTAGTACAGTTGCGAACTTTTAGTTGTAAACATTTTTTTTAAGTCTGATGGATTAAAATATAACTAAGTTATTTTTAGATCTGTCTGTCCGTTATTCTTTATAATCTTAATCGATTTATAATAAATACTAGCTGCTCGCCCCAGCTTCGCCCTCGTGGTACCTGGATAAAGCTATATTACTATAAAGTTTCATTTTAATCCGTTCAGTAGTTTTTGCGTGAAAGAGTAACAAACACACCCACACACACACCCACACACCCACACACTCACACACACACACACACACACTCACTCACTCACAAACTTTCGCATTTATAATATTAGTTGGATATATACACAGTGTTTAGATCGACTTTTAATCTGAAGGTCGTGGGTTCGAATCTCACCGTGCATCAATGGATTTTTCTGTTCGAAAATTTATATGCGCATCAAAAACACGTGCTTACAACGGTGAAGTTGGTAGTAACTCTGTCTTCAGCGCTGTAGATTGTGGGTTCGATCCCCACCCAGAGCAAATATTTGTGTGATGAACATAGATCTTTGTTCTGTGTCTGGGTGTGTAGTATGTATCATAAGTATGTATTTACAAAAAAAAACGTATATAAGTATTCTATCAGTTATCTAGTTCCCATAGTACAAGCTTTGCTTAGTTTGGGGCTGGATGGCGATGTGTAAAATGTCCACCAGTATTTATTTATTTATTTTATTTATTTATCGTGAGGAAACCAGTTAGTGTTCTTACAAGCGGCGATGGGCTTGCAACCTGTCACGTATGGAATGCAAACTACTGCAAAATGTGGGCAAGTGCCAAATATAAGGTTTGGACGTGCCTCTGACTACCCCCGCTAGACATCTTCAAAGGATCTAAGCGACTGAAGATCTGAGAGGATGTCTACCGTGCTTGGGGATTACAGTCGTGACCCTATTTATTTATTTATTTTTCTTTATATCACTCCAGTAGACATAAGTACGGTAAAAATTGTCTTTGATCTCTAGGCACTCAGATCCTTGAAAGGGGTAGTCAAAGGTATATCGAAACATTAGATACATTTGGAACATGCCCACATTTTGCGGTAGTTACACGTAGCACGTAGCATTCCATACGTGACAGGTCGCAAATCCATCGCTTATAAAATTACTGTTGTACCTAGTACCCCTTTGGAGCTAGGTGTACCCTCGTCTTAGCAAAACTGGCTTTCAACTAAGTTACGCTTAAATCTGACCCAGACGTGGATTAGGGGAATCTAATAGATTATCTTATGTCAAAAGGTAGAGTACAAACCTATGTATTTTACGTACAAAGCAGGTAGAAATAATTTTAAAATGTTTTTTTTTGGCTTGTGTTACTTGTATGAAGACCCCTAGGAGTATTTTTTTTCGTTTTTATTCATTGTACAGAATTGAACTCTTCTACAGCTTTATTATATGTATAGAATATAGAATAGATTAAAATGTTTTTTTTGGCTTGTGTTACTTGTATGAAGACCCCTAGGAGTATTTTTTTTCGTTTTTATTCATTGTACAGAATTGAACTCTTCTACAGCTTTATTATATGTATAGAATATAGAATAGATTAAAATGTTTTTTTTGGCTTGTGTTACTTGTATGAAGACCCCTAGGAGTTTTTTTTTTCGTTTTTATTCATTGTACAGAATTGAACTCTTCTACAGCTTTATTATATGTATAGATTTGCATTATTAATTTTTACCCATTTGCCTTAATTGCAAACATAGATATCTGACAGTCACTGGTAACCCGTTTTCAACACAAATTCGATGAAAACAAAGAAATACGACATAATAGCCTTTTTGGGTTAAGTGATTATAATTTATTCAGTATATTTTTCTGGGTTCCGTATCCAAAGGGTAAAAACGGGACTCTATTACTAAGACGCGCTGTCCGTCTGTCTGTCTGTCTGTCCGTCTGTCTAACAATAAATACTAAAAACAGAATAAAATATATATTTAAGTAGGGCTTCATGCAACAAACGTGTTTTTTGCGTTTTTTATAGACAATGGTACGGAACCCTTCGAGCGCGAGTCCGACTCGCACTTAGCCGGTTTTTTAGTTTATCCGGTACAAACAAAAATACAAATTTCACCTCTATAAAATATTAGTGTACTACGGAAATGCTTAAGAGGTTATACCGAAACCAGTTTGGAGAAGTACTTCGCTGTTCCCGTAATTAATTTAAGAAAAGTTTAGTTTTGATAAGACATGTTTCTCAAACTTTGCATATTTTATTTCAACGTTCAGAACTAAGAACCATATTTCACTTTCAAAACTTTCGTGAGTGTACACATAATGTCAAAAACGGGAAATTACCGACGTAAAAAAATGTCTATAAAAACACCTACAATGTTTCGATTCATCTAGTAATTTCCTGTTTTTGACATTATATGAAGTACCATATTTTACAGCAATTAGAAAGAGACAACACATGTGACTAATGTCTGGACATTAGGACACCCCTTATCATAACAAATTGCTGTTACAAACTATAACGGTTTAACTATAGATTATAGTAACCTATGGTTAATGGTTTGAAAATATTAGGACAGTTTGAGAAACTATGTGTGGCTATGGTTTGGGAGCGTTTTAGAAGCTAATAGCTCTAACATTACCTATAAATAACCTAGATATATAAAATTATTGTTCAAAACCCAACAGACATAATTTACTGTAAATATTCTTTGCTTAATTAGATAAAGCTTTGTTTACTTTGTGAATGTCAAATTGAGTTACACGCAATAAACTTGAGAACCACTGGTCTAACCAACAAATGCGGTTTCCTTTGATTTATATTTCGTCCTCATTTCGGACAGGAAATTATAGGACTTTAAGAGTTAATTATCAAAGCAGTGGGCTTTCTCCAGAAATAGTATTTATTTCTAAACCAACGTACTAACCTACCTACCTATATAGGTACCATATGTTGGCAAATATAAGACGCTATTATGAAACTTTTCAAAGAAAAGGAATGAACATTAAGACGAGTAATAAATGTTTTTGATGAATGTAGAATCGTTTTTCTCAATAACCACAAAACATACAGTTTTGTTTTTTATGACAAAGATAACTTAAGGATATAATCTAGATAAATTACACAATTGGTGAAACTTTTCTCGAAATATATATTTTCCAAAGTTGGCTCTTCAAAAACACTAGTTTAGTTTTTAATCAAAACTATGAATAGTTAAACAGTTCATTTTTATACAATTTGTTAGATAATCATAGCTAAGAAAATTACAGAGTTTCTTTTTAAATTTGATGGTTTACAAGATAATGCAGTTTTGTCACTTTTTCCGTCTTATCCGGGTAGACTCAGCCCATACAAAAAACCAAATATTTTAACTAATCACCTTAATGTGGGTAAGACGAAAAGAATGCTGTTTGAACAACCTACAGTATGTACTACTTATCCCACATAGATCAAATTTAAATGGGACCACCGCGGACTCATTCTCTACACATTAACATTAGAGAATCCTCTACACATTATATAAAAACACAATAGAAATAGGACCAGCTATTATGGAGTAATCGGTGTACATGAAAGGACTCTTATTGCGTACCCTTTTTTATGACACTGCAATTTAACTGTATAACAAGCATACACAAATGAATATTTACATAATCTCTATACATTATCATATTGCCGCATAACGGATAAACAAACTAAATAAATAAAAACTGGCCAAGTTCGTGTCGAGCTACGCGCAATGTAGGGTTTCGTTTACACAGCTAACAACGTTATAAGTAATTTGCAACGATATTTGTACTAAAAAGTTTACTTCCAGTTTTTCTTAGTTAGTCGATGATTACTACCGTGAATTTTTTCACACCTCCAAAACTAATCGTTTAGCTGGTAGGGGACACTGGACTCTGACCAAATTCAGTGTTTTAAAGCTTAATAGTTCACAAACGGATCCCTTTATCGAAAAGTTTTCTTCACAAACCCATAATGTTTTTTAAAGACCTATCCAACGATACCTCACACCAAATATATCTATAACATAAAATGAATCGCTGAATGTGTTGCTAAGCACAAATCTCGAGAGAAGTTGAACCGATTTCGCTTCAATTGAATGATTTTTTCTTGTATTCGTTATTATCAGGAGAAGGTTCCTATGGAAAAAAAAAATATTTTTACATGAAAATGTTTGACATGATGACATTTACTTGAGCCATGAAGGCCACTGTTTTTTTTGTCGAATAGCAAAATCCATTGGCAGAAATTCAATCATCGAAAGTCAAGTCCTCCTACAACAGTAATGAACTTAAACACATAAATAACTTTCGATTAAGTGAAACTCATTCAAATCGCCAATCCGGAGTATTCAACCCTCAAATTAATGTCTGCTTAGATTTATGAAGCGGTTTCAATAACGACCCCGTAAAAGAAGGGTCTAGAAGTTGGAATTGGCCATTAGGACATTACAATGCGAAGTCACGACTTCCACTGAAGATTTAGGAAAAACGTCACAATCGAGACTTATACGACTAGTGAGGACTTAAGAGGTAATCCTAGCAGCGACAAATTCTAAAAATCTAATGCTGTCGCGTTGTGGCCAAGATATAAAAACATATGAGTGGCGATAGAGACAACAACAGCGCGAACCCAATATTCCTATTTAAAAATGACGTATTAATCTGTTTCCTCCTTCAAAACTGGATCAATTTTAATATTTTCTAATAAATAATAATAAGAAAGATGGGGGGCTTTCTTCCATTGATTACATTTAAATTTGTTTACTGGACGTCTAAATTGGGCGGTCAAAACTGGCCAATTTATGTAGTTTTAAACGGTTCCTAATTCTTATAATAACTAATTTACGGAGAAAAATAAGACATAGGGGCATGCAGTGGTTCTCATAGATTGTATGGTAGTAAAAATATTTGCTCTAGAGTCATCATCCAGGGTGGAAACAACTGAATACGTTTGTATAGAAAAACGCTTGCCCAGGAATGCTCTTAATACAGTTTTTTTTTGTAAATTGTTCGATTTTTCTTACAGCGACATCTAGAGTCAAACTAAACCAGATAACTGATAGAATACCTCTTTTTTACAATAAAAGTATTTATAGTTTTGTCTTGTTAAGTCAGCACAGCAACACAAGTCGATGCTCATGATGAATAGCATCTGAATTGTCTCAAAACATCAGCAATACTTACAAAAAAAACGTGGTAATTAGCCGTATCTATAGTTAAATTGAGTAACAACCACGACCGGCCTCACAGCTCAGTTGGTAGTAACTCTGCCTTCTGCGCTGTAGGTTGTGGATTCGATCCCCACCCAGGGCAAATATTTGTGTGATGAACATAGATGTTTGTTCTGTGTCTGGGTGTTAAATATGTATAATAAGTATGTGTATACAAAAAAAAGTATCTATGTATTCTATCAGTTATCTGGTTCCCATAGTACAAGCTTTGCTTAGTTTGGGGCTAGATGGCGTTGTGTGTAAAGTCCGCCAATATTTATTTATTTATTTATTAGTTTCAGTCCATTCTACAGTCTATTCTTCTGTAGATAAAATTTTTTCTTGCTAAACTACAAAAAACTTTATACTTCCAGGGTGCCTAAGACAGAACTAATGAGAGGCAGGTTACGAAACAATTCTAATATGGTTTCTACAGATATGAATCTTATGAAAATCAGTTTGTGGAGAAAGCTTGTAAAATTGCCAATTTGGCCAACCATCTGAAACTTAAACAATAGCCCATACTTCAACGCGGTAATTTATTCTCTAGATACAAAAAATAATAACTGCACGTTTTAGAAGCGAAATTCCCTCGAACGCGTTATTTTTACCTTACTTCATTTATAATTTCGATTGTTCGAAGCTACCATAAACTTTTTTAGATAATTTATCTATGAGTGAAATGTAATGAAATGTGAGATAATAAAAATCTTTAACCATTATTATATGTTTCTGCTGACCGCGCGGTGCCAATTAAGGTGATAAGTAAAATTTTTGACATTTTGTATGGGCTGAGTCTACACGGATAAGACGGAAAAAGTGATAAAACTGCATTATCTCGAAAACCATCAAATTTAAAAAGAAACTGTCTGTAATTTATTTAGCTAGTATGATTATCTAACGAATTATATAAAAATTAACTGTTTAGCTATTCATAGTTTTGATTAAAAACTAAACTAGTGTTTTTGAAGAGCCAACTTTGGAAAATAAATCTATAAAGAAAAGTTTCACCAACCGTTATTCTGTCTGTAATTTATCTAGATTATTATCCTTAAGTTATCTATGTCATAAAAAACAAAACTGTATGTTTTGCGGTTATTGAGAAAAAACGATTCTGCATTCATCAAACACATTAATTACTCGCCTTAACACAGCGGGAAGATCCCTGGGACAGTCTCTTGAAGAAAGCTATGATCGATAAAGTAGGAAGTAAACGAGAATTTTAGATCAAGGTAGGTAAAGTTATAGTGTGTGGACGTAGCAAGCGCGTGTCTATACACATCACAACTACAGGTACTGCTCACCTGCCGGCATGAGATAGAACAACAACATTCATTTCATTCATTTATAAGTGTGGAACGTCTTCTTGCAACCTAACATTTTTTGTATATATATATATATATTTCTAGGCTATTTTTTCTAAACCGTCAACCCTCTTTGTTCAGTTTTGTTCCAGTTACTGCATCTACTACTTGAAGTATTGATACCTCATTTACTCTAAAATAAGCACAGTAAGTGAAGATAATTACTCCGTAGAAACTCAGTTATTGTTGACACTGATTCAGCAAATTTTCCCGCCTTTTTTGCAAAATTTTATCGAGTGTGTTTGGATATGAACCTAACAATAGCTAAAACTGGATTAAACTGCTAAGAGATGCTAGCTAAGGGATGGTGACTCCGAAGAGAGCTAAATAACCAAACCTGTGGAGTGCTGAATGTCAACTGATCTTTATTGTTTCCACCAATAGTCGATAATTATTGCAACGCAGTGCAATGCAAGCTATGCTATATTTAAAATAATAATTAATGTAGGTAAAGTTCAATGTACATGTATGAGTCAGCTCGTACTAAGCGAGCGTATTGGTCTACGCACATTAGAAGACGGGTTATGAGTTATTATGAGTTTTGCATCTATGAATTACTTCATCCTGACAAATAGTAACTGTTAAATTACTACTTCGCGCCACTACAGCCGAAGCTATTGTATCGAGTAATTACGTACTTGTACGAGCATTGTAGATTTAGGCGTACTTTAATTAGCCTCGTTTTCATGGCCACGCCCTTAGGCCCTTGTCTCACTGCAAGCGATAAGCGAGAAGCGATAAAAGCTAGAAACTAGATACGAATTAAACAGTATGTAGTTCCTATAGTTGTCTCGCTGGGCGAGAAGCGAGTGAAAATAATTAGGTTAATAAAATAAAAATAAAACCGACTTCATGCATGTTGTTATTGAATAAGTCCAATACAAAATTTCATCCCCAATTTTTCACCCTTAAAAGTGGTATTTTTTCCTCAAATTTAAATGGGAACACACGGGAAGCACCAGCTTCCTCGTTCCGTTTGGGGATCGAACCCAGAAGGTAGAGTTACTTCAACTGAGCTGTGAGAATAATCAATGTCAGTTCTCGTCGGCAGTGTGAACGGCCAGCGACCAATTATTGATATGTCTCTCATAACCAAAATATTCCAAGTTCGTATAATGTTGTTATTATATTGTTTACATCATAATATAAGTCAGATTTTTATTTGTTAAGTCATAAACTTTCATAAGAGACTGTAAAATTACTTATAACGAGTCGAAAGCCGCAAACCCACCGCAGCGCACGGACACGCTACGCATAAATTGACGTCTTTGGTATAAATGAACCCACGCAGCTGAAATGCGTCTCGTGCCCACAGAATGCGTCGCGGTGGGTTTGCGGCTTTTAAACCGAAGCTATATCTGTTGCGAGAAAATAGTTGATAGCTAGCTCGCCGGTAGTGAGACATGTGCCTTACGTACTAAGCTACATTTAATAACGTTTCCAAGAACTTTCAAGCATTTGCAAAATTTCAAGCTTGACCAACACGAGTCATTATTAATAAGGCTCTTAAGGCGAGGGTTTAATTTTACTTGTAATTTTGATCGTGTTTTTAGGGTTTTTAGGGGACCCTATTACTAAGGCCGTGCGCTGCGTTAAGCGGGCGTCCGTCGCGGGTGTCCGTCGCGGGGACCCGCGCCGTGCCCCGTGCCAATAAAAAACCCGCTGCACGCAGCGCTGATCTGTCCGTCTGTCAGTCTCAGGGCTGTATCTCATGAACCGTGATAGCTAGACAGTTGAAATTTTTACAGATGACAAGCTGACCCGGCGAACTTCGTATCGCTTTAGAATTAACAAATGCTGTGTTAAGTTCCCGTTCCCGTTCCTGTTTTCCTGCTTTTCTCTTGAAATTTTTCCTGAATTTTCTTTGCTATAAACCTCACGGAGCCCGAGAACTTTCCAACGAATGCAAAACCGTGGAAATCGGTTCGGAGTTATAGCGTCAGGAAGGAAAACCCGACTTATTTTTATATTATAGATGTATTTCTGTTGCTGCTATAACAACAAATACTAAAAACAGAATAAAACAAATATTTTAGTGGGGCTCCCATACAACAAACGTGTTTTTTTTTGCCATTTTTCATAGATAATGGTACGGAACCCTTGGTGCGCGAGTCCGACTCGCACTTGGCCGGTTTTATTTCAGCATAATTTTTTATTTTCTTTTCTTACAGATTTCTCGGAAGAAATAAACATTTTGAGTTGGATAAGGGTAGGCAAATGATGTTGATGACCGTGATTTTTTAATATAATGTAGGTAGAATAGTATAAGGTAGGTATCTACATTTTTGATTTATTGACATAGATAACTTTAAGGTTTTATTTGTTTAAATTAAACACAGAAACAAAAGTAAAAATATAACTTAAAAAAATAATAATTACTGACTACAAATTCAAGAATGTTTGACATATTATATTAAATCATCATAGTAACTAAACTACCTCACACGTCGAGATAAATAAAAAATAATAACGCAATATATAATACATATAAAAATACCTACCCCTTTAAAAAAAATATAATTAATAATGTTAACATCGCCAAAGAAGTTTGAAAAGGACTAAAATCACTTAATTCAACATAATAGCCAGATATTATTCAAATCTCAACACCATTTAGACAACAATTGAAATTGTAACAAATCCTTACATTTCTAGCTGAAATTCCATTTCAAATGGAAGTGAGCAAGGATGTTCCAAAGAAACGACGTCCGCAATAACGGCCGTGATATAGCGAAGACTCCAGCAGCTCAATTACGATAAATCAAATGTTAGTACCAACCTAAATCGTCGACAAATGGCAAGCGCTTCAGTGCGCCTCGTGGGATAGCGTTAAAGATCGCAAGTCGCAATATCGTTTGTAGGGTTCCGTAGTCTACAAGGCACCCTTAGTGTTCGTCCATACTGCGAGCCTAGCGCGGTGGCGGCGATGGGCGCGAAGTATCAAACATATGAAATGAGCCTTTGCGTCCATAGTGCAGTGATTGTACCAGTCACGCTTATAGCTCCTCGATGTCCGTCCGTCCGACCAACACCGACCGTCCGAAAAACGTACTTAGAGAAGTAATAATAAAAATGTAGTACAAATACCATTGAAAATGTATAACATTAGTTGTGTAAACAACGGGACCCTTGCGCCGACCCGACACGCACTTAGCCGGGTTTTTATGTGATGATATGTAAATAAGAAAGAATATATAAAGTGCTAGTGGACTCTTGCGACTTATTTTGTGTGTTTTTATAATACGCTTCAAATATTTTCTTACATTGTTTATTTAACAAACGAATTCAACCACCTATAAAATCTTTAAATAAAATATACAATATAAAATCTTTGAAATCGAATTTAACCACCTTCTAATTTTAAATTGAAATACGGCTAATTCACACGTTATTTTCTTGTATTCCTGACATAACAAGACAATTCAGATCCTCTTCATCATGAGCATCGCCCGCGACCACGATCAATGGTAATTCGGGGAAAATTTGCCGATTCTCTTCATAAGGAATCTCCTCAGTGCAGAACTATAAAAACGTATTTTTTTTTAGTTTTCATAACCTAATATTACAAGCTTTTACATAACTTGCAATGTATTTATGTAACTATGTTTGTTAAGGTGGAATCTTGCAACTTAATTTTGAAGCAATTATCCCCAACCGATTGAGCTGAAATTTTGCATACTTATGTAACTTCGGTGACAATGCAATAATATGGTGACAGTGAGCTGATCTGATAATGGAGTTAGGAGCTGTTTAACAGACACTCACAATGGAACTCCTTAGTAAATACTTCGATTGAGTAAAAACTTTGCATACTTGTCAAGTTCCGATGACAATGTTATATGATGTGACGCGCTGAGTGTTCGATGGTTTAAATGATTTTACAAAAGCTTGTCATTGAAAAATATTTTTCAACAGAAAACTTATTTTTATATTATGATGTCAAATTTCAGTCATAATATTGAATTGTAACATAAAGTTTGATGTTAGAATATTTATGTAAATTATTAACGTTTACGTTTCGATTGTTATCTATAGCAATTCGACTTTCTGTCAAACGAAAATATAAAGTTTTGTTGCGTTTGTAGTTCAGAATTGTTTAAATTACGATTATTATTTTTTTCATTATTCATCATTTTCATCATTTTTTCATTATTTTTTTTTATGTCTAATTTCCGATGTTCACTCATAGATATACACTGAAATTTAAATCAATTATCATCTATACTAATATTATAAATGCGAAAGTAACACTGTCTGTCTGCCTGTGACGTTATCACGACCAAACCACTCTGGGCCGATTGTGATGAAATTGTATATAAAGATAGTTTAAAGTTTCGGGACGGATATAGGCTACTTTTTTCTAATTTATTTTTAGTTTTTAAGCATTTTTAATCCTAATCACTACATAGTATAAAGCAAAGTCGCTTTCCGCTTCCCGCGTATGTATGTATGTTTGCTTATATCTTTAAAACTACACAACGGATTTTGATGCGGTTTTTTTAATAGATAGAGTGATTCAGGAGGAAGGTTTATATGTATAATAACATGCTACCCGTGCGAAGCCGGGGCGGGTCGCTAGTAGTATTATAAATGCGAAAGTCTGTGATAAGGCTGCTATGTTTGTTCCCTAATTCCCTAATGAGATGAAACTTGCTGTAGTGTGTAGTATGTATATAAAAAATCAGAATAAATAAAGGGGGGAACTTAATATCATAAAAACAACCCTAAATGATAAAAAAACGCAATGATAGTGGTAGAGATGGCGTTGGTGTGCACAAAATCTGACATCACAAACTAAAAACGTTTAGTCGTCATAGCAACGCAGTTTTGACTAATGAATGATACGCATTCTACCAAAATTCGTAATTTATATGATCAGTACAAGGTTTGTAGAAAAAAAATTGTAAATTGCCTGAAATTGCTTTTTCTTACGCGGTTTTTAAAAAATGACAGGACAACGTCTGTCACGGTTCGGCTGGTGTACGATAAAGTTGTCGGGTAAAAGCTTATTAGACATAGATTAGTATCACGTAAATCCGGAAATAAAACATCGATCATTCTTTAGACAATTGCATTTTTCGTGTTAGCCGAGTGGGATGTACCTCGACTTTCAATCTGAAGGGTTCGAATCCCGGCGTGCATCAATGGATTTTTCTGTTCGAAAAATTTATATGCGATTCAAAAACACGTGCTCAAAACGGTGAAGGAAAACATCGTGACACCAGTTAGTAATCTTATAAGCGGCGATGGGCTTGCTTGTCACGTATAGAATGCTAACTACTACAAAATGTGGGCATGTGCCAAATATAGTGTATGGACGTGCCTCTGACTACCCCCACTAGATATATTCAAAGGATCTTATCGCCTGAAGTGCTAAGAGGATGTCTACCGTACTTGGGGATTACAGTCGTGATCCTATTTTCTATTTTTTTTATATTTTCCAGAATTTGCAAAATGGCGGACACTGATTCTTAGAGTATGCTATTACCCAGTAATATAGTACTTTGAATACTCACGCGAATGAATCTATCAATTGTAATTATCGAGATTTTAATTAAATGAAATATTCAGAAGGAAGAATAATGAATCACGAATATTGATGAGGCACATCCGTAATTATACTTATCGAGTTTAATGAAGAGTCTTGAGTCTTCACTACATAGTATAAAGCAAAGTCGCTTTCCGCTTCCCGCGTATGTATGTATGTATGTTTGCTTATATCTTTAAAACTACACAACGGATTTTGATGCGGTTTTTTTTAATAGATAGAGTGATTCAGGAGGAAGGTTTATATGTATAATACATGCATAATATAGTAGAGAAACACTGATAATTTTAGAGGTTTCTAATGTGATGTCGTAAATAAACACATTTTTTTGCGCTTACATTGCAAATGCTGGCTGAACCCCACGAGATATATCAAAATAATGTACTACAGTATTGTACACCTTAAAAACGTCTACAAAAAAGTCAACGATGGTATTAGAAATGTCTTACGCACAGCGAAGCGGGCACGGGTCAGCTAGTTATTGATATAGTCTTTATATTAGCTCAGTTGGTAACTGCCTTCTGCGCTGTAGGTTGTGGGTTTGATTCCTATCCGGGACAAACATTTGGGTGGATGTTTAATAATAATAATAAAGACAAATATTGGTGGACATTCCACACAGCACCATATAGCCACAAACTAAGCAAAGCTGTGTAAGCATTGCTGTAGGTTGTGGATTCGATCGACCCAGGACAAATATTTGTGTGATGAACATAGATATTTGTTCCGTGTCTGGGTGTTAATATATATTAAGTATGTATTTACAACAAAAAAAACATAATATAAGTATTCTGGTTCCCATGATACAAGCTTTGCTTAGTTTGGGGCTTGATGGCGATGTGAAATGTCCACCAATATATTTTTTTTATTGGAGGGATTCCCGAAGATTGAAATTATTCTGAACGGTTTCTCACACTGAGAAAAATGATCTTGACAGACAGACAGTAAAACATACAGACAGACGGACAACGAAATGATGAAGGGTTCCGTTTATTCTTTTGAGGTAATCTAAAACGCGTGGCTTCAGCGTGTTATATTTAATAGGTAAAATAAAATAAAAATAATAAATAAATAAATAGGATCACGACTGTAATACCCAAGTACGGTAGACATCCT
Organism: Hydriomena furcata; assembly: GCA_912999785.1. Classification (NCBI taxonomy): domain Eukaryota; kingdom Metazoa; phylum Arthropoda; class Insecta; order Lepidoptera; family Geometridae; genus Hydriomena; species Hydriomena furcata. The sequence goes on from OU538848.1 coordinate 3,758,802, forward strand.
CTCAGATCTGAAACTGAAATGAAACTCCTGAAAATTTTGTAGAAAAATGTTGCCAATGTCCGTCTCAAGATTTAAAACTACCTCGATCAGAAATTGCATCACAATCGGCCCAGTGGTTGGTTTGTGATAACATCACAGACAGACAGCCAGAGTTTCTTTTGCATTTATAATAATTAGTATAGATTATAAAAAAACTAAACGGACAACGATATATAGCAACAAATTCCGCCAATCTGCTCCCAAAGAGTCCAACCCAATGTAAAATACTCCAGTAGAAAACTGTCCTGGAAAGAACCTGGAAAAGTACAGTAAATTGGTACAATAAAATAAGAATACAATAGATAAGAAATGAAAATAAAATTAAATAAAAACTGTAAATTTGTAGGTTCTCGTAGGGACGAGAACCTACTAAATTCTACGAGACCCTACAAGAACCTACAAAATTCTACGAGACCCTACGAGAACCTACAAAATTCTACGAGACCCTACGAGAACCTACAAAATTCTACGAGACCCTACGAGAACCTACAAATTTACAGTTTTTATTTAATTTTATTTTCATTTCTTATCTATTGTATTCTTATTTTATTGTACCAATTTACTGTACTTTTCCAGGTTCTTTCCAGGACAGTTTTCTACTGGAGTATTTTACATTGGGTTGGACTCTTTGGGAGCAGATTGGCGGAATTTGTTGCTATATATCGTTGTCCGTTTAGTTTTTTTAAAATGGATTTCCGCAAAGTCACGCCTGAATCAATCAATTAGTATAGATTATATTCATTTGTAATGTACAACTTTTTGTAACATAAAAAATTTGTCCGTCTTCCTCGCAGCTAATCGGCTCACCGTTATTTAACTACCGTTATGCCAGCCACCGCTTTCTGCGAAGCCATCGTAACTTTCGTAATGACAGTCCCGAACATAAGTACGCCCTGGGGCGTCTACAAGACGAGAGCAGCTTTTAAACTACTTTTGAGGTTAACTGTACAATTATGGGGTGAGACTTGCCACTAACTACTAGTAAATTCTTTGCAAGCGGAGAACCAATTCATTATTCTTTTGGTTCTTTTTAGGGTTCCGTACCCATAGGGTAAAATCGGAACCCTATTACTAAGACTTCGCTGTCCGGCTGTCTGTCTGTCCGTCCGTCCGTCCGTCTGTCTGTCACAGGGCTGTATCTCATGAACCGTGATAGCTGACAGTCGGACTCGCATACGAAGGGTTCCGTACCATTATCTAAAAAAACGGCAAAAAAAACACGTTTTTTGTATAGGAGCCCCACTTAAATATTTATTTTATTCCATTTTTAGTATTTGTTGTTATAGCGGCAACAGAAATACATCCACTGTCTAGCTATCACGGTTCATGAGATACAGCCTGGTGACAAACAGACGGACAGAAGACGGACAGCGAAGTCTTTTACGCTTTGGTTACGGAACCCTAAAAATATCTAATCAAAATTATATATTTGTATGCAGCGTAATTCCTTCAGTTTCATACCAGATGGCGTCTCTGTGAGTTATTTCCCAAACGAGTTTACCTCCTTATCAAAAACCCTTTTCCACTTGCGATTCACGCGGTCCGCATTTCCTCAAACAAAAACGGCCCCAAAAATCCCAAAATGTGTTTTCCCCACACCTATCCCCATATTCTCTAACACCTTAAGGCATTCAAGCTCAGAAGATGTAGTGATGAGGATATAGATCATATTTGCTGTCGATCATATTTGCTATATATTGTACTAGCTGACCCGTGCCCGCTTCGCTGTGCGTAAGACATTTCTAATACCATTGTTGACTTTTTTGTAGACGTTTTTAAGGTGTACAATACTGTAGTACATTATTTTGATATATCTCGTGGGGTTCAGCCAGCATTTGCAATCTAAGCGCAAAAAAATGTGTTTATTTACGACATCACATTAGAAACCTCTAAAATTATCAGTGTTTTTCTACTATATTATGCATGTATTATAGATGATCAAACGAACTTCCAAGTGAAGTTCGATCACTATTATATTAGTCACTTCATTCGAAGATATATTTAACAGGTAGTCCTTTAATCCTACAGAGCAGTCCGCACGATTTTAAAGTCGATTACTAGGGTAGTATCGATTTAAGTTTTTTTTTTTTTTTTTTTTTTTTTATATATGGCGGTAGTCTTCCTTTTGCTTGTCGGTGAACTCAACTTCATTTCTTTAGAGAGGAAATTAAAATTATTTACCTAATTGGGATCTTGGGCCTTTAGTTATTTGGGAGGGTGATTTTATATCTTCGAATGAAGTGACTAATATAATAGTGATCGAACTTCACTTGGAAGTTCGTTTGATCATCTATTAATATTACGTCACTTCATTCTTCAGATATATTTAACAGGTAGATGTTTAGAGTACTTTATGTACCCACATAAAGGCTTGTTTGTAGAACAGAAAATACATTTTTAATTTCCATAATAATTAACATAACAAAAAAATTCAAAACAAAAGAGGCATATTTACATAATAATTAATTTTATGAAATACCTATAGTGACCAAACCTTGTCATTATAATTAAGTAACATCATAAATACTGATATAATCAATCTTAATAATAATGTAATTCTTACAAGTACATAATATTAAGTGATTAAGTATTATAGTTGTTTAGCGAGTAAACAGTTCTTGCGAAAGTTCCTTCGTCTAAAACCGGACGGTTGTAAAATCTAGCAAAGGTTTGAGACGAGCTGGACCAGCCAGCCGTCTTCCTAATCGTATCGATGGAAGCGCCAGCAGCGGCCGCCGCCGATGTCGAAGCGTGTCTTGTGCTATGAGCGCTAAACACGCTTACATCGACACCGCTCTCTGCTAGTGTCTGCTTTATCCACCTACTAATAGACTGAGAAGTGGCTTTCCTATGTGGCTTCTTGTGGGTTAATAAAAGGTGGTCTAGACTATCAGATCTTAAACTTGATGTCATTAAGAGGTAATCATCTAACACCGTGGCTGGGCATATATTCGGCTTTTCTCTAAAATACGGTAAAATTAATATAGGCTGTTCTCGTCCTGCAGCCGAGGTTTTAATAATATCAACAATTGGGATTTGCAAGGAATCGGTGCATCTATTTATGTGAGACACTTTAATGAGCGACAGAGTTTGCACTCTATGTGCAGTGCATATGGCCAATAAAACGCAAACTTTTTTGGTGATTTTTTCTAAAGTTAGGCTTTGATTTGGGTACCAATTAGAGACATAGTTTAATACTTTCTGTGGATCCCAAGTACCTACGTACTTCGGGATGGAGGGTTTTTGCTTGTAAATACCCTTGAGCAAACGTTTGATACTGTCATCGGAACCTACACTACCACCCAGAAGTAATGATATTGCTGAGCGGTGCGTATTGATAGATCCGTAGGATCCTCCTCGATTAAATTGTTCCGTTAAGAAAGTTAAGATATTAGCAAGCTGGGGATCAAACGTATTTATATCATTGGACTCACAAAATTGCCACCAAAGTTTGTACGACGTGTTGTACTGTTTCAAAGTATTATTTGAGACAGATGAAAGCATTAGGTCTAAGGCAACGGATGGGACGTTTCGTCGTGTAAAAGCAATCCGGAGAGCTTCGCGGCTCCCAGGGTAAGGCTCCTGTGCAGTGGATGTTGTGATCTGTGGTGCGAATACAAAAGGTCTCTATTAGGTTTGAAAAATACGATTTCAGAAACTAATATCCTCTTGAGAAGAGGGAACCAGGGTTGCCCAGTCCAATATGGGAAAACCAAAATACCTGTGGCCTTATCACTAATTATTTTTCTTATGCATTTCAACACTAGCGAAAAGGGCGGAAATGCGTAAAAGAAACGTAAACTCCAATTTACAGTAAATGCATCTGTTGTTAGAGCATCTGGGTCGCGCTTCCAAGAAATATATATTTCACATTTGGCATTGGTGCGGGAAGCGAAAAGGTCTATGTCTGGTTGACCCAGCTCGTGAACTACCGTTTGGAAAGCCCAATCGGATATTTCCCATTCTGTGTCAACATTTATTCTACGGGATTCTTCATCCGCTTCAATGTTGTCTTTCGTATTGATGTATGATGCAAAGAGCCACACATTTCGCTTTTCGCACCATTGCCAGATAGTCTTAGCCAGATCATTAAGATGGGGGAATTGGATACCACCCATGCGGTTAATGTAACTAATTGCTGTTGTATTGTCGACGCGCAATAAAATTGCACAGTTAGACACATCACTAGCAAAGCTTTTTAATCCCATAAACACAGCAAAGAGTTCCAAAAAGTTTATGTGAAAGGAAAGTTCTACTTTTTTCCATCCACCATTAACTCGTTTGCCGTCACAGAATGCGCCCCATCCCGTTCTAGAAGCGTCTGTGAAAATTTCGAGAGTATATTTTTCATCGGGTCTCATATAATTAGATGCTGAAAATATATTTTGATTCCACCATATTAGATCTGGTAATACAGCGTCTGGGAGTTTAATTTTGATATCAAAATTATTGTTATGTTTTTGAAGGAACAAATATTTTTGTCTTTCAAGCATTTTTGTGTACAGCCAACCGTACTTAACTGCTGGACAAGCTGCTGTCAGTACCCCTATGAGTTGCGAAAATTCTCTTATCGTACAGGTAGGTAATGAAGAATACCTCTTTACTAATTTAGCTATATTAGTTCTCTTATCCAAAGGCAGAGACATCGTCAAATCAGAAGAGTTCAGTGTGAAGCCCAGGAATTTGCAAGTTCGTTGGGGAGTTAACACACTTTTCTCATAATTAATTATGAATCCTAGACATTGCAGTAATTCTACAGTTTTAATAACGTTTGTATGACATTCATTAAATGTGTCACCGATACATAAAATATCGTCTAAATAGACTACTGATTTGAAGCCTCTCTGCCTTATGACCCCTATAACTTCCTTCATGATCTTTGTGAAAACTTTTGGAGCGACACATAAACCATAAGGTAAGGAATTAAACTCATAAATAGTATCATCAAACTTAAACCGTAAGTATTTTCTATGTGCTTGGTTGATTGGTACTAATAAATAGGCTTCTTTTAGGTCTATAGTAGCTAGAAAACCATGTTTTGGTATCAATTTTGTTGCAGTTCTATAGTCCTCCATCTTAAAATGTGACTTTTGAATGAATTTGTTAAGCGGTTTTAGATTTAGAATAAATCTTTTACCTCCATTAGGTTTTGAGGTTAAAAATATGCTTGAAATAAAGTCACCCTGAGAGCGATTACAAATCGATATCGCCCCTAAGTCTATTAACTTGTTTATAGCTACTGTCATGTCTGCCTTCTCATCACAAGTCAACGTATTAATGGGGACATTAGTTTGCCTAACTCTATTACAAAATGGGATAGAGTATCCATATAAAATCCATTTAAGTATTATTGGAGACTTTGTTATTTTAAGCCAACATTTGTAAAATTGCTGGATTCGACCAGAATGTACCTCTATTGTTGTGGAGCTGGAGCACGAGGTTTGGGCTGATGATGCGACTGGTTCGATTGTTTCGACGTAGACGGTTGGGCTTGGTAGCCTTTGCGACCGGCAGTCCCCGTCTTCCTGAAGGTATTTCGCCCCCCTCTGTTCGACGTGTATCGAGGAGGGCCGGACCAGTTTCCCTGGGTCCGTGGCCGGCTGGTTGTCGGTTGAACAGGTGTCAGAGGCGCCTTTACCGACCCGGGCTTTTTTATCTGTAAACCCTGCTTTTCGATAGCTCTTGAAGCTTTGATTTTTTCTGATAGCTTCTGCCCGAACAGTGTTTCGTCCCTTTCTTCATCCTTGATTAAACTAAGGAACGTCTTTTCAAGGCCTGGCGTCACAAACTTCTTTCTTATTTCAGAATTGCTATGATGGAGATCGCAAAGAAGGCGACTACTATCGCTTAACAACTTTATCGCCTTGATTCTCTCGTTATCATTTTCGAGTAATAGCGAGAGGCCTCTGTTAAGGCCTGCAATGCCTAGGCCTAGTTGTTGTTGAGATGTCTCAACTCGCTTGTCTTTATATCTAGTAGCGTCTGAGATTGTGGCTGCAATTTCTGGATTAAGTTTGGGGGCTTGCAAGAGACTACAGTTCTCGGGGATTAGAATTTGTTTCTGCAATTTCTCCTTGATTTCCTTATCTAGCCCTTTTCTGAGTATTGGTGTCCAAAGTCGTGCTAAATTGTCGTGAATATTTTCACCGAACTTGGGCACGTCTTCTGTTACTTCTCCCAGAGCTGTCAGAATATCTGTATCTAGCTCTGGAGGCCGGGACGACTCTTGAACGTTATTTATGTTTTCTTGTGTCTTTTCGGGCTCGTCTTGCATATCCAGTGATCCAATGATTGTTATCGGGTCAGAAACAGTTCCTTGTAGCTCGTTTTCTTAAATTAATAGAAAAAACAAGACTGTTAATCAAGTTTAGCAAAAGTATAAATTGAGGGTAGATCGAAAAAATATGAGCAGATTTTACAATGTTCATCGTTGTAAAAACTCGATTGCACATTACTTTTAATAGCAATGTATTATTAATTAGAAGTAATTTATTCGATTCACCCAGTTAAGATAAGTACAAGTACCATCGTGTCATCCCGCGGATAACCTCCAGGTAAAAAATCGTACAAACGAATACTTCGAAATAAGCATAGTTTTTTCTGAGCGAAATAACATGCCGAGTAAATACCATCGTGATAACACACGGTTAACATCTAGGTAAAGTTTTGTTTGTTCGTATAACGATTATTGCTTTGTGATAACCCACGGTTACCCTCTAAGCATAAATTATTACCATTGTGTAGACCCTCGGTCAACATCTAGGTTAAATAACGGATTAATTGATGATGTACATTGTACAATCACAATTAATTAGGGATCACTTAGAAAAATAACACATGACTTACCCGATTTTTCTTCCGACGACGATTCAGACGAATAAATGATTCGCTGTCGTTTTTTGTTTTCTTTTTCTTCTAGTCTTCTTATTTTATAATTATAGCGATCCATTTTGTCCTGGAAACTTCTTTTTGGCATCACTATAATTTGAAGCTACACTTCTATTCTAACACTATGAAGCGATAACTTGGTTGAGTTTTTTATGTAGGGAGCAAGCGGAGTACCTACGTGTGAACGCTGCCCCGCACGAAAAAAGAATGAAGTTGAGTTCACCGACAAGCAAAAGGAAGACTACCGCCATAGATAAAAAAAAAAAAAAAAAAAAAAAAAAACTTAAATCGATACTACCCTAGTAATCGACTTTAAAATCGTGCGGACTGCTCTGTAGGATTAAAGGACTACCTGTTAAATATATCTGAAGAATGAAGTGACGTAATATTAATACATATAAACCTTCCTCTTGAATCACTCTGTTTATTAAAAAAACCGCATCAAAATCCGTTGTGTAGTTTTAAAGATATAAGCAAACATACATACATACATACATATATATTACATACAGACGCGGGAAGCGGAAAGCGACTTTGCTTTATACTATGTATTGTATGTATTGTATGAATTATTGAAAACCGTTCCGTACCATTATCTAAAAAAACGGCAAAAAAATCACGTTTGTTGTAAGGGAGCCCCACTTAAATATTTGTTTTATTTGTTGTTATAGCGGCAACAGAAAACCATCATCTGTGAATCTATCACGGTTCATTTGATACAGCCCTGTGACAGACAGAGAGACGGACAGATGAACAGTGAAGTCTTAGTAATAGGTCCCGTTTTTACACTTTGGGTGCGGAACCCTAAAAATTAAATAGGATCACGACTGTACTTCCCAAGTACAGTAAAAGGCACGTCCAAATATTATATTTGGCACATGCCCACATTTTGCAGTACCACACGTGACAGATTGCAAGCCCGTCGTCGCTAAATACACTGCGTAGGTCAAACAAGCCCTATCTAAGCTTTATGCTGGTCCACTTATAACCATGCGTTGGTTTTTAGAAAGAATTTCTTATTGAATATGGCTGGTAACCTTTTTTCCCGAGTTTCAGGTCCGTGGCTTACCCGCCTTCCGGTCGAATGTGCCTGAAGTATTGAAAGTCAGATTTACTTTGATACAATGTCTGAAAGCGCGTTTCAGGTATTGAGTGCGGTGTTAAGGTGATGTTTACATTTTTTGTTTATTTGTGTTTGCTGAGTCTGAGCTGAATAAGACGGAAAAAGTGATAAAAACGCATTATCTTGAAAACCATCAAACTTAAAAAGAAACTGTCTTTCATTTATGTAGTTAGTATGGTTATGTAACGGATTATATAAAAATTAACTGTTTATCTATTCATAGTTTTGAGTAAAAACGAAAGAGTCAACTTTGGAAAATAAATCTATAGAGAAAAGTTTCACCAATCGTGTTTCTGTCTTTAATTTATCTAGATTAAATCCTTAAGTTATTTTTATTTTATAGAACTAAGCTGTATGTTTTGCGGTTATTGAGAAAAAAAGATTCTGCATTCATCAAAAAAAAAAGTATCACTCCTCTTAAATATGTTGGGTCTTTGAAAGGTGTCTAAGAGCTTGATCACCAGTTTCTGATTCATTGAATCGCGAGCGATACGGTTTTGACTGGCCTCACAGACCAGTTGGTAGTAGCTCTGTCTTCTGCGCTGTAGTGGGTTCAATCCCCAGGACATGTGTGTGATAAACCTAGATGTTTGTTCTGTGTCTGGGTGTTGTAGTGTATACGGAATATTAAAGTGATGATAACGTCTTCGATTCCCGAGGCTAGCCGAGTGAATACGAATGAATACCGAGCGTTGATCGGAGCACTCCTAGCAAGGCCTGCGAGCGAAGCACACGTTTGATTATATGTATCATTCGAGATGTTTTATTTAATACCCAAGCAACCTGTACAAGTGGCGACCGTGCCAGTGGTTACAACTATTTACGTAAGTAAACAAAAAATAAAACACAAAAAAAAAGGTAGATCAACGAGTCGAAACTGTTTTGTCTTACAAATAAAAGATGGGAAACTTACTAGATTGTTATTACAAATAAAATACGAACAAAAAATCAAAGTTAATGTACCTAAAACGAAAATCTAAGATAATGTACCTAATTATTATCTTTCTAAGGTGCATTTTATAATGATTCTACTAGCTTATCGGACTAGTAGGTGAGAGGAGCGCATTTATCGCCTCCATACTACCTTCTGGTCGACTTGTTATCATACATTTTGCATTAGAATTTCATATCGTTTATTCGCACCTACCTTCTTTGATAGGCAGTAAACTTAGTAAGTATGTATCCTAGTCTGATATTGTAAGAAGGCAATTACTGTTTTCGCGTTGGTTGGTACCTACGAGTGGGCATTTTATTATGCCTGCATAGAAAAACGAGATGTGTACAATGTACATAGATACAGTGGTACCTCAGGTTTGAGTCTCCGACAAAATATATTAAACGATTTGTAACCATAACTTTTAAGTTATATAACAAAACTATTTATAGTTTTGTCACGATTAATTTTATTTCATTTGGAAATACTCAACCCAATATTAAGCAAATATTGAAACGTTTATATAATATAATTACTATTATCATTGTCTTTAAATAGACCATCCATCCATCCAAAGTGAAATACAATCATTTAACGAACACCTGTATTTGTCGGTTTCCAAAAAACTAATTGGGGTATCACTGGATAAAAGAGGTAGTTTGGATTACCAAACGGTACCTGTAAAATCGAAAATAAGAAATGATAGTTTGACATAATTGACAAACGGTATCTAAATACATTTATGGTATGGTTTAAATAAATCTGAATGGAAATGATAGTTTGCCAAATTGACAAACGGTATCTAATGGTATGGTTTAGAGAAATCTAAACAGAAGGTAATATTAAAATTTGACAAATTGACAAACGGTATGGTTTAGAGAAATCTAAGCGAAAGGTAAAATTATAATTTGACAAAATTGTCAAACGGTATGTAAATATGGTATAGTTTAAGAAATCTGAACGAAAGGTAAAATTATAGTTTGATAAAATTGTCAAACGGTATCTAAATATGGTATAGTTTAGAGAAATCTGAACGAAAGGTAAAATTATAGTTTGATAAAATTGTCAAACGGTATCTAAATATGGTATAGTTTAGAGAAATCTGAACAAGGGGATTTACTATCATTATAGTTTTCCCCATCAAAATGTCGACTTTGATGTGCTTAAATGTAGCTCAAACAGTTATTGACTTAATAACGTTTAAAAATCCGTATTTTTACAACTGACTCGCACACTCACTGACTTTTATAGATCAAAAACCTAACTTACTTCCAGATGACCTAGAAACCGGATATTTGGCATCAAGGTAGGTTATTGGGAGTATACAAAAGAAAAAGTTCAAAAAGTTAACTTAATAAGTTAAGGACCAACGTTATTTGACCCGCGTCGAGTACGAGCGGTGTAATAAACAGTGGTTCTGATAGTTATTGATGAGACCTGCAATTATTCATTAGCTGGCATCATTTAAAGATTTGAAACGTTGCCAAAGTGTAGGTACGCGTCTATGTTAGACTGTCGAGATCAAAATAAATAAATAAGGCTTACTATCCAACAGGTCGGATTAACGACAAAGTCGTTTCATTACACATATATTATGTATCTGTGAAGGTACCTAACTTGTATTTAAATAAAATATTTTATTTGGTGTTTTTAACCATTTACGTCGTGTTATGTAAGTTTATGTACATATTGCGACCATAAAGGTATTTGATAAAGATAAAAAGCTGTAAGTATGTGCCTGAAAAACAAAAATAAAATAAAAAATAAAATATACAGATATTCCATCAAAAACATAAATGTGAAATGATAGCCAAGTTAATTATAACTTATGTATGTTCTTCTTATGTCAACGAAATCGACAAAAGAAATGAGATCTATGAGTACCAAGTTCTGTGTAGAAAATCCTAAAAAAAAAATAGTTACAAGAACATGTAACATGTTCAAAAAATCTTGAGCTTGAAGCTCAAGATTTGATTTGTTGGTGGAAAAATTAGCCAAGGAAAAAATGCATTTCATCGGCTTAGTGAGGGTAGACATTATAATCACCTTTATTTGTAGTAAAGGCTTGACAGTGTTCGGTGTTTATTAGTTGACTCGAGAATACTATTAAAAAAATAATAATAATAATATTGGAATTAATTTTGTTGCCATGCGAAAACATGGTAAATTTTATTGACGACATCGTTATTTATGTAAGCGACGACGCCCAACATGATGAGAGAATCAAAAAAGTATTAGTAGTTATTACCCGTTCTTTCGAATAAGAGCAAATGCTTATATAGTAGGGTCAAACAAATAAACTTATTTGGTCATCGTGAGAGCTTCACGTAAAGGTATACATATAGAAAAAATAGAAATAAAAAAAAAAAGGTACTTAGGTATTTAAAAAATCTATTGCTGTTGCGCTGTGCCCGATATGACATGTATAAACGTATGAATGGTGATAGAGACAACGGCACCTCGGACCCAATTAAATTCTTAATGATGAAATCGCTATTTCGTATTCTCCTGTTTTCTCCTTCAAAACTAAATCGATTTTAATATTTTTTTCAAGAATAATAAAGAGAAAGATTTTGCTTTGCCTGTATGTTTTTCTATTATTATTTTACATTCGTCAAATTGGTTTTATGGACGTCTGAAGAGGGCGATAAAACTGGTAAAATTTTGTGATTTTAGAAGGCTTCTAAATCATAAACTAATTAGTTTTTGGAGAAAAACATAACATAGAGGCATACAATGGTCCGCATAGATTGTATGGTCGAAATATTAAAAACATCATTATTCAGGGAGGAGACAGGGAAAAACGAGGAACGTCGAGGAAAATGCCTGCCCAGCAATGCTTTTAAGACATTAGGATACTATGATTCTAATGATAAGACACAAGTTTACGCTGATGCTAGTCCTGTCGGGTTAGGGGCTGTTCTTGTCAAGAATGGGTAGCCCCGTGGGCCAAGAATTATTGTATAATGGTAATAAAAGTCTTCTGATCGCGAAAATTGGTATTGCTAAACAGAAAAAGAAATTGGTTTTGACTACAAAGTCAAAGTCAAAGTCAAAGTCAAAGTCAAAGTCAAAGTCAAAGTCAAAGTCAAAGTCAAAGTCAAAGTCAAAGTCAAAGTCAAAGTCAAAGTCAAAGTCAAAGTCAAAGTCAAAGTCAAAGTCAAAGTCAAAGTCAAAGTCAAAGTCAAAGTCAAAGTCAAAGTCAAAGTCAAAGTCAAAGTCAAAGTCAAAGTCAAAGTCAAAGTCAAAGTCAAAGTCAAAGTCAAAGTCAAAGTCAAAGTCAAAGTCAAAGTCAAAGTCAAAGTCAAAGTCAAAGTCAAAGTCAAAGTCAAAGTCAAAGTCAAAGTCAAAGTCAAAGTCAAAGTCAAAGTCAAAGTCAAAGTCAAAGTCAAAGTCAAAGTCAAAGTCAAAGTCAAAGTCAAAGTCAAAGTCAAAGTCAAAGTCAAAGTCAAAGTCAAAGTCAAAGTCAAAGTCAAAGTCAAAGTCAAAGTCAAAGTCAAAGTCAAAGTCAAAGTCAAAGTCAAAGTCAAAGTCAAAGTCAAAGTCAAAGTCAAAGTCAAAGTCAAAGGTCAAAGTCAAAGCTTGAATTCATTGCTTGAAACACAGGTGTAGAAGATGTTAATTAATTACATCTACCTGGATGACTAGGACAATATTTCATTGCCCGGAAATACGGACGTTTTCTAAAAATGAAACCTAGCTAGATCGATGTATCGCCCGCATACTAAATTTCACGAACATCGTTGGAGCCGTAACCGAGATTCAGATTAGAATTGCCCGTTTAAAGGTATTAGATAATTATGAAACCAATGTACTCTGCCTATGTGAAGTCATGCAATATGAAATGTAATTAAATGATATACCTAATAAAAATTACAAAAAAATAATAATAATATTTTTAAAAAGACAACAGTCACACACGGAAATAATTAGGCACATTTAAAATAATAAAACATAACTAATTACAATTAGAATTTACAAGATTTCTATCATTCATGTAATCGTCTATGGCATAATAATATTTGCTACTAATAATTTGGTAAGTAATCATAAACCTTTCGAGGTAATATTTGGGCCTAATTAAAAACCGCGTGCAAGAATTATCATGGAGTCTGTACAGTACAGTCATGATGAGGTAATTGCAATTAGTAAAGAACTATGATAAGATGCATGTTATGAAATCACTTTAGAAAATTTTTAAAGGTATGTTTGCTTGCCTTTGAAATAAACAAAGAAATAATATTATTGATATAATACATAATAGTAATATTATTATTATAATATTATGCATACTTTCATAAAATCACGCCTGTTTACTAAAGAGGTAGGCAGAGACAACGGCTTTCCACTTGCTACAATCCTGACACTTCTTTTGCTTCATTCACTCTGATCAATTGAACGTTGCGAGTACGCCTACAGTGAGCAGTGACACACATGCAGATCTTGAAACGAAGGATATGGATGCAGAGATGAAGATTTAAAAGAAAGAAGAAGGATAGGTGACGACGGAAAAGTCATCAAAGATGCAATTGAAGAAAATAAATTAGCAATAACATGCAATGATGCGATGAAGGAAGTGATGTGGTATTAGAAAATGAAGCTAATGGAAAAACACTATGTAGAAATATAGTTAATTAAAAAAGGGTTGAAGGCAAGTGGAAAGTCTGATAGAGATAAAGATAGTTTATTTGCTTGAACACAATGTAGGTTACACAGATATTAATAAATACTATTTTAGAAATGTTTATGTAACAACTAAATAAATCATATGTTAAAGTTAATTTAATTAAAATTACATATTTAATGATATACATTAGTCTTACCTAACGATTGAAATATTGTACTTAAAACTAGAATTAATTATTATTGTTACCAGGTTGTTACTAGAATTATTATTTCATTTTCTTTTTGTAAAAGGTAGATGTAGTGTATACGGAATATTAAAGTGATGATAACGTCTTCGATTCCCGAGGCTAGCCGAGTGAATACGAATGAATACCGAGCGTTGATCGGAGCACTCCTAGCAAGGCCTGCGAGCGAAGCACACGTTTGATTATATGTATCATTCGAGATGTTTTATTTAATACCCAAGCAACCTGTACAGGTGTTAATACGTATTATAAGTATGTATTTACAAAAAAACCGGCCAAGTGCGAGTCGGAGTCGCACACGAAGGATCCATTATCTATTAAAAAATGGCACGGACAGCGAAGTCTTAGTAATAGGGCCCCGTTTTTACCCTTTGGGTACGGAACCCTAAAAAAGTATATAATTGTTTTATCAGTTATCTACTTCCCATAGTACAAGCTTTGTTTAATTTGGGGCTAGGTGGCGCTGTGTGAAATATCTACTAATATTATTATTATAAAGTAAAAAACCCATTTTTGTTTTTGAAAATTCCTATGATATTTTAGTACCGGTAATACACCAAGGTAAAAACCGGTTTTCAAAAATACCGGTGATTCAATTGGTATTTTAGTACCGGTTATCCACCAAGGTAAAACCGGTTTTCGAAAATACCAGTGATCCTAGTCCTGAGACAGTGAGCGATGTCAATTACTAATCCGAATCATTAACTTTATGCTGGACATTATTCTCAGGCGCTGAGAAAAATTACTGAGTGATACAATAGATTATCCTTTGGTAATAAAACTCAGGACTATTTATTTAGGACTGAAATCAGTGGGTACGACAATAACCCTTTATTATTCTTGCTTTTTCCGGCTTCGCTTGCGTAGTGACAAAGTAGATTATCCTAATAATATTATTTATAAAATGCGAAAGTTTGTGATAAGGCTGCTATGTTTGTTCCCTAATCAAAAATAAACGACAAAACGGATTAAGGTGAAATTTGCTGTATGTAGATAAAAAATCAGAATAAACAATGGAGGAACTTATAATCCGAATATATTCCATATAGTCGTCATAGCAACGCAGTTTTGACTAATGAATGATACGCATTCTACCAAAATTCGTAATTTATTTTATCAGTACAAGGTTTGTAGGGAAAAAATTGGAAGCTGCCTGAAATAGCTTTTTCCTATGTGATTATTACATAAAAAAATTACAGAACAACGTTTGTCAGTTGTCACGGGTCTGATAATTCTATCTATATCTTTATTTATTAAAAATGAATTCCTATATCCCTTGGTCATAGCATCACGCATGAACGGCTGGACCGATTTTGCTAATTCTTTTTTTGTTACGTTTGTTATTTTCAGGAGAAGGTTCTTCCAGCGTATAGTTGGAAGTTTGACATGACGTCTGTCGGGACAGCTAGTAATAAATAATAACGGTTTTTTTTTATTTTCTGGTATCCAGTCAAGAAAAGATGGAAAGGATTTTGATTTAATTCGAAGCAGACGATAGACGAGATGTCTAATACACGCGCTTTTGTTTGCGTGGCAATTAATTACTGAGCGCTCCCGAGCTTACCGTAACGTAAAATAATGACATTTCAAATGCCTTGATTTGATCAACTTTATGTACTTAAAACTATCCATAGACCTAGACTCCTCATGCAAGGCAAACACTGTCAGACAAGACATAATGGCTAAAGATCTTGTATAAACCACCGCGATTCACGACGCGGCCCGCGGCCTGCTGTGATATTGAACAAGCCAATCAGAATACATTATTTACTGCTCAACGACCAGCATACCTCAACGGTTCGACAGATTTTTTGTTTGAAGAAATGAAGGCATTGCCTATTGGGCTGTGTGGTCGATGGTCCACACTGGAGCTCTACATAGCATTAAGGAAAGGATCATAAAAAAAAAGGTAGACCCCAAGCCGTGTTTGTTGCCTGATTCTTCTAGGCTTGGTCGCGTGGAATCGGCGTAGCTTCACCTAGTTCCTAAGACGTTTCAAAGTGATCCCTGTGATTTTATTGAAATAAATGATTTTTGAATTTGAATTTGAATTTGATGCTTAAAACGCACTGAAACCGTCAATTTGTACAGAAATATCATCGCTAAGTGCGTTCTAAAAGTTTTGCGTACATTTCGGTCATTTACCGTTTAGAAAATGGTACGTACAAGTGGGTCAAACCGAAAACTACCCATTTCAAAGCTGACAAATCGACCTTCCCGGAAAGGTTAAGTTATCCGCGAACCACGATTCTAACTCATAGTTATCATGCCCTGCGGACTCGTACCAACTTTTGCTTAAATTCTTTATGGATTTTTGTACGACTTCAAATTGCGGTGTGAAAGTCCTTAACGTTATACGCACACATTACTGATGCGTTGATTTAGATCGTGAGGATTTTTTTGCTGAAATCCAAAATAAAATTATACTAGCTTTTACCCACGATTTTGCGTAGATTCAGGAAATGGAATTTTTGATTTTATCGTAAAACTTTAAAAACAAATAAAAAAATTAGGGAAAAAAGTAGTCTATGTCCGTCCCAAAACTCTAAGCTCTATATGAAATTGCATCATAATCTGCCCAGCGGTTTGGCCGTGATAACGTTACAGACAGAGTTACTTTCGCATTTATAATATTAGTATAGATTATGTTTTATTATAGGCGATAGTTAATGCTTATCAATGCCTATCTGCCGGTTCGTCCTCCAACTGATAGAAAACCAAATATAATGAAAGTAATTTTCCTTCAACACAGTTTTTAGGCATAAAATCTCCACGAAATTGGATTAATTCCGCCCTTATTTGTTTTTATCCAATTCAATTATAGAGAGGTACTTCTACGTATTGAAACTAGGGGGATGTAGCCTCTGGACGACAAACTAAACAAAACTTAGTGCGTTAATAGAATATTCATAAATCAATGGTGGTAGACATTTCAAAGTTTGTGCTATGGCAACTAAATAAGTGATAGAATACATTATACTAATATTGTAAATTCAAAGGTTTGTGAGTATGTTTTGTTTTTCAGACACACCTAAACTTTTTTTTCTATTTAGTTCCAAACCCATAAATGTTTAACAGATAATTTTTAGATGATTTGGTCGACAACTAAAATACCTACCTAAATTAAAAACATTTTCTTTTTAGGTGTGATAGTTTTCAAGATAATGCGGTTTTAGTTTTTGCATTTTTCCTGTCTCGATTAGACTCGATTACACAAAATACAAAATGTTATGTAACAAAACGACCAGCCTGTTCTTAGCTTGGCTCCGACGGCTGGTGACAACGGTAGAAAGTAATACAGGTATCCAGAAGATTAGTACTCAAAACTTGGCAACTCGAGCTTGGTCATTTAATAAGTAGTCTCTGAGTTGGCTTAGCTCCACACCTGAGCTTTTCATTTTAGTATTTTTTTGATTAATACCGATCCCTGAGACCGGTTTAACATGTTTTTCACCTGAAAATAGGTAATTCGAAAATGGCTCCTAAAAATGACTTTGTAGAAAAATAAGGATAGGATCACGAATATGATCTCCACGGTAGATATCCTCTTATATCTCCAGGCACTCAGATCCTTGAAGATGTCTCAACAGATAATTCTGGATGCATTGTTGCGCAAATGGTTCTTAAGTATTTTGTAAAAAAAAAAAATAAGATCACGACTGTTATCCGCAAGTACGGTAGACCTCCTCTCAGATCTCCAGACAATTAGATCCTTTGAAGATGTCAAAGAGAGTAGTCAGAGACACGTCCAAACATTATATTTGGCACATGCCCACATTTTGGAGTAGTTAGCATTCCATACGTGACAGGTTTCCTCGGGATGTTTTCCTTCACCGTTTTGAGCATGTGTTTTTGATGCGCATATATTTTTTTTCGAACAGATTAATCCATTGATTCTCGCCGGGATCTGAACCCACGACCTTCAGATTGAAACCACTCGGCCTCATATATTTTGCAAATAATCTGTTTATGATATTTTGTTTCTGTTATAAAATTACTACCGAAATATTCGAAGCATCACCTTAGAATCGTGTTGGCACATCCTCGTATCGCACTTACAACTCTTTAACACGAAATATTCCTACCACGTTCTAAATGCGCGGATTTATGTAGCTACGTGAGGAGTCAGAGATACCGAGATTAGAGGTTCCATCGACCACATAGCCCAAAAGACGCATAATGGCAACAAACAAATCCTGTCAAATCATTGAGGTGTGCGGGAGGGGGAGGGGTGAAAGATGCGTTCTGATTCTGATTGGTTATATGTCACGGCCATGGACCACATAGTTGTATGTAGGTATGCTGATATTATAGATGACTAATGGCTTCACCTCAACTTCCGGCCGGTTTTTCCATATCCTCAGAGATCAGAGATCCGTACGTCTGCAATAAGGATTACAATACCCTATTTATTTATACAAATTGTCATTGCGTACCCAAAAGTCTTACATCAGCTCAACCGCCTAAATTAAACTGACTACTATATTTCCCCATCTACTCTAACTTGTTCCACGCCAGTCCTGGATTACCTACCTCCGATCCTTAGGAAATGAGCCGAACCGCGAACGAGCACGAAGAAACCCAGTTACATTATGCCTGTGTCACTAAGATATCTGTTGAACCGAGATGGACTGGCCTCACAGCTTGAGGTGATAAGTTACATTTTTGACGTTTTGTATGGGCTGAGTCTACCCGTATAAGACGGGAAAAGTGATAAAACTGCATTATCTTGAAAAACATCAATTGTCTGTAATTTACTTAGCTAGTAAGATTATCTAACGAATTATATAAAAAACCGGCCAAGTGCGAGTCGGACTCGCGCACGAAGGGTTCCGTACCATTATCTATAAAAACGGCAAAAAAATCATGTTTGTTGTATGGGAGCCCCCCTTAAATATTTATTTTATTCTGTTTTTAGTATTTGTTGTTAGAGCAGCCACAGAAATACATAATCTGTGAAAATTTCAACTGTCTAGCTATCACGGTTCATGAGATACAGCCCTGTGACAGACAGACAGACAGACGGACAGACAGACGGACAGCGAAGTCTTAGTAATAGGGTTCCGTTTTTACCCTTTGGGTACGGAACCCTAAAAATGAACTATTTAGCTATTCATAGTTTTGATTAAAAACGAAACTAGTGTTTTTGAAGAGCCAACTTTGGAAAATAAATCTATCGAGAAAAGTTTCACCAATCATGTTTCTGTCTGTAATTTATCTAGATTAAATCCTTAAGGCGAGTAATAAATGTTTTTGATGAATGCAGAATCGTTTTTTCTCAATAACCGCAAAACATACAGTTATGTTTTTTATGATAAAGATAACTTAAGGATATAATCTAGATAAATTACAGACAGAAACACGATTGGTGAAACTTTTCTCCAAAGATTTATTTTCCAAAGTTGGCTCTTCAAAAACACTAGTTTTGTTTTTAATCAAAGCAATGAATAGCTAAACAATTCATTTTTATATAATTCGTTAGATAATCTTACTAGCTAAGTAAATTACAGACAGTTTCTTTTTAAATTTGATGGTTTTCGAGATAATGCAGTTTTATCACTTTTTCCGTCTTATCCGGGTAGACTCAGTCCATACAAAACGTCAAAAATTTCACTTATCACCTTAAGTTATCTTTGTCATAAAAAACAAAACTGTATGTTTTGCGGTTATTGAGAAAAAACGATTCTGCATTCATCAAAAACATTTATTACTCGTCTTAATTGGTACAGTTGTTCTTCTACTGTAAGTACACGTTTATTCATCAAAGAAGCACTTAAAACTAGGTAAATAAATATAAATTTTGACTGGCCGCACAGCTCAGTTGGTAGTAGCTCTGCCTTCTGCGCTGTAGGTTGTGGGTTCGATCACCATCCAGGGCAAATATCGGTGTGATGAACATAGATGTTTGTATGTGTTATAATGTATATTACGTATGGATAGGATTGGATAGGATCACGACTGTAAGACTGTGACTTGCAGTAGTTAGCATTCCATACGTGACAAGTTGCAAGCCCATCGCCGAATACTAATTAGTTTCCTCACGATGTTTATAATTTTTATATATAATTTTTTCGAACAGAAAAATCACAGAACAAACATCTATGTTTATCACACAAATATGGCGCAGAAGGCTGAGTTACTACCAACAGAGCTATGAGGCCAGATAAGTACAACCGTATGCCGTGGCTGTCAATTAGTACCTACCACTTTGTCAGTTTGTCTTTCTTTTTGTTTGTGACTACAAAAATTTAAACTAAACTAGATCAACTTATCGCTCCCGAAACCTTTATACTAAATTTCATGAAAATCATGGGAGCCGTTTTCGAGATTCAGAATATATATATAAGAATTGCTCGTATGAATGTATAAGATTAGATATTCATGTCAAATTACTGCTATCTAGTACTAAGAGGCTTTGAGGTAAGCTGGACTGATGGACAGACGGACATGGCGAAACTATTAAGGGTTCTTGTACTCGTATACCACGAAACTCTAAAAAAAATAAAAAAATATCACGACTCTTATCCCTAAGTACGGTAGACATCCTCTCAGATCTCCATACGCTTAGATCCTTTAGAAGATGTCTAGTGTGGGTCACGTCCAAACATTATATTTGGCACATGCCCACATTTTGCAATAGTTAGCATTCCATACGTGACAGGTTGCAAGCCCATAAAAAGCCAAGAAAGCTACAAAGACACTCTTGAAGTGATGCAGTACCATCTGAGTTGAAAGCGCTTATTCTGTGGTTAGGAACCGAACAATATCGTCCAAAGATAAGCTTCTAAGTTTTATTTAAGCCGGTTGTAGATCGCACTTTATTCTTAGGAGTTTTTCTGGAGGAATCCAAGGATATTTTGAAGAAAAGTTGTTTCAGCCTTTCGACATAAACGAACTTAAGTCAAAGTTTGTTAAGTTGAACTTAGTTTAGCGCTGCATAATGCGATAATGAGCTTAAGGTGGTGGCTTGAAAGTTTTGTTATTTTTGTATGGACTGAGTCTAGCCGGATAAGACGGAAAAAGTTATAAAACTGCGTTATCTTGAATCCATCAAACTTAAAAAGAAATTCTCTTTCATTTATGTAGCTATATGATTATCTAACGAATTATATAAAAATGAACTGTTTAGCTAATAGTTGTAGAGCCAAATTTGGAAAATAAATCTATCGAGAAAAGTTTCACCAATCGTGTTTCTGTCAATATTTTATCTAGATTAAATCCGTAAGTTATCATTGTCATAAAAAAAATAAACTGTATGTTTTGCGGTTATTGAGAAAAAACGATTCTGCATACATCAATAAAAATTGTGCGTTTGGTGAAAAACAAAAGAATATATATAGAAAAAGACTCACGACTCTAATCCTCAAGATATCCTCTCAGATCTCCAGCGATGTCGAACCCTTGAAGATGCCTACGGGGTTAGTCGTGACCAAATCTTCAAATTATGACGAATGTCTTCATTTTGAATTGTTAACAATTATATGTAACATAACGGTTACATACATGGACTCTCGAATTGTTATAGGTTATATACTCCAGAGATACTAGAGAGTCCATATTGCAACACATAGTACCCGACGAGACCAGGTAGGTTAGATAGAACCAGTATCGTATCGACAACGTTCAAATGTCAAAACTGTAATTTTTTGTATAGTAAAAGTGTCAGTTGAAAGTTTAATTTGGACAATAAGATATTTGTGCTAACCCCCCAGGGGTCTACCTTCGAACTAAAAACGAAATTTTGTAACAATATTTATTTTAAAGTTGCATCGTTTCGACTATAGTTTGAACCGATTTGTAATACATCGATGATTGTCAAAAGAATTTACGGTCATTGCTAAAAATATAGTCGAAAAGATGCAACTTTAAAACGAAAATTGACAGGAAATTTCATAGTGTAATATGTAATATGGCCACAGAACTCCACAACGCGTAATAAACACGACATAGACGCCTTATGGCTTATATCAAACAAACAATTCTGTCTTTCTGTATGGGTCCCGAAAAACGCATTCTGAAATTCTGATTGGTCAGTTAAAAGTGACGATTCTAAGTGGACTACTTCAGATTTGACGCGCGTGTCATTTGACTGGCCTCAGCTCAGTTGGTAGTAACTCCGCCTTCTGCGCTGTAGGTTGTGGAATCGATTCCCACCAGGGACAAACATTTGTGTGATGAACATAGACGTTTGTTTGATGTTATAATGTATGTATAAATACGGTTATCAGTTATCTGGTTCCCATAGTACAGCTTTGCATAGTTTGGCGCTGTGAGAAATGTCCACCATTTATTTATATCAGTAGTAATAGCCTAATATCTTTTCAGACAGTGTTCGCCTTGCATGAGGTGTCTATTAGGCGAAATTGTCGTTGCCAACTGCGTGCGTGATGAGGAAGAATCCTATACATTTTCTTTGAATATGGGATGAATGACAACGTGTTACTAGGATCCTTTCCCTCTCAGTATCAACGACCCCGGTCCACTATTGATGATCCAGGGCCGACGGTTCCTGAATGATTGATGTAACATGTTCTATAGATATGCTGAAAGTTCTCTTTATTTTCAGTTTCAGATGCAATGGTAGAATTGGCTGGCCTTACAGCGCAGTTCGTATTTCAGTTCGGTTTAGTTTTTTATTCATAAACAAAAACAATCATAGAATCGTATCTGAAATATTTAGGTGCATAATAAAAGATAAATTACAATATTAAATACAGTCATAGAAATTTATATTTATAAATAAGCCGGCCAAGTGCAAGTAGAACTTGCGCACGAAGGTTATCGGTTATCTATACTAATATTATAATGAGGAAAGATTTGATTGTTTGTTTGTTTGTTTGCATCGAATAGGCTCCGAAACTACTGGACCGATTTGAAAAATTCTTTCACCATTAGTATCCTACATTATCCCTGATGAACATAGGCTATAGAATATTTTGAAAAACGTTAGGGATCCATATGAAAACTTCGATAATGTAACCCGACGTATGAAAAAAATCCAATAAAAATCCTTAATATTGCGTTTGCTGCGGAAATTATTGACAATAGAGCAAAGTAATGTACTACAGTTTTATATAAAACATCAATATCTACAAAAAAGTATGTAATACCATATGTCTAACTATGAAAAACGTTAGGGATCCATATGAAAACTTCGATAATGTAACCCGACGTATGAAAAAAATCCAATAAAAATCCTTAATATTGCGTTTGCTGCGGAAATTATTGACAATAGAGCAAAGTAATGTACTACAGTTTTATATAAAACATCAATATCTACAAAAAAGTATATAATACCATATGTCTAACTATTAGGGATCCGTATGAAAACTTCGATAATGATTTTATGGGTATTTTTTTATACCTTGGGTTATAAAAAAATACCCATAAAATCATTATTACACCCGTGCGACGCCGGAGCGGAATGCTAGGCTCTAAATAATGGCAAAAAACACGATTTGTTGTATAGGAGCCTAATTCTGTTTTTTTAATATACATAATCTGTGAACATTTCAACTGTCTAGCTATCACGGTTCTTGAGATACAGCCCTGTGACAGACAAACGGACAGCGCAGTCTTAGTAATAGGGTCCCGTTTTTACCCTTCGGGTACGGAACCCTAAAAATAAAACATTTCAATACCAACTAGTAATAAATATAGCTAAAGTTACTTAGAAATAATGTAGCATGTCATTGGTGAGAGAATTATTGAAATCGGTCCAGTAGTTTTTAAGTGTATTTGTTACAAACAAAAATAAAAATCTTTTCTCTTTTTAATAATAGTATACTTAGACAGATAAAGTAGGTTAACCTGTTAACTTTCCTTATTCTACTCACCTAAGGGTTAAAAGTTTTTTAAACCAAAGAAACCACGGAATCCCCGTTGCTATTAAAGTTCGGTCTGTGGGGAATTTGGGAAAAAATAATAAAGCTATCTCCACAGTATCAAACTTACTAGGTATTTAGGAAATGAACAGTGAAGTATTTCGAATTATATCTACACTACTCTTATGGATAAAGTAAATAAAACCGACCAAGTGCGAGTCTGACTCGCGCACGAAGGGTTCCGTAACATTATCCATAAAAAACGACAAAAAAACACGTTTGTTGTACCGCACTTAAATATTTTTTGAGTATTTGTGTTAGCGGCAACAGAAATACATCATCTGTGAATATTTTAACTGTCCGTCTGTTGACCTGTGACAGTCAACAGACGGACAGCGAAGTCTTAGTAATAGGGTCCCGTTTTTACCCTTTGGGTACGAAACCCTAAAAACTACTGAACCATTTTTTTTCTCCTATATTTTTATTAGAGATCCTCCTAGGTTATCAGCGAGTAACTTAAACCTAATTTATTTTCAAAAAAGTTAGGGATCCTCACGTAAATTGCAATAATGTAACCTAAGGTATCAAAATGCTTATAATCATCATTAGTACGTTGCGAAGACGGACTGGTAGTCTTATTTTTAAAACTATCGTGATTAGTAGACATAACTATAGATTTTAACACTGTTTATCACGTAATTACTTTTAATATATTTTCCCGACTTTTCTGCTATGTAATCTATTTCGGACTGGTAGTCGTTTGTATTTCAAGCCAAAACACTCTTCAACTTTTGTTCCCACTTGACATTAATATGACGCCATCAATTATGATAGCCGGAAGCTTTACGTCACCGCTTCCTACTCAGGATTACATTGTATGTCCCTGGGTATTAACTAAAGCTCAACGCGAAATAAATTAAAAAACTTCTATCAATTATGGTCGAAAAGTTTAAGTGTCGTTATATATTTTTAGAGCTAAGATTCGATAATGGAATGTTTGAGAGTCACTGTCTTTTTAGGGTTCCGTACCCAAAAGGTAAAATCGGAACCCTATTACTAAGACTTCGCTGTCTGTTTGTCTGTCTGTCCGTCCGTCCGTCCGTCTGTCACAGGGCTGTATCTCATGAACCGTGATAGCTAGAAAGTTGAAATTTCCACAGATTATGTATCTTTTTTGCTGCTATAACAACAAATACTAAAAACAGAATAAAATAAATATTTAAGGGGGGCTCCCATACAACAACGTGATTTTTTTGCCGTTTTTATAGATAATGGTAACTAACTAATTAACTAACTAGCTAACTAATTTAAAAATAAGAAAACGCAATAAATAATGATTTTAAAGTTTAGGCTTATACTTAGACCTATTATTTTAATAATAAAGATTAAAATAACTTGGGTTTAAAACCAAAGTTTGTGAGTTCAATTAACTTAGCGGTTTAAATATTATGTAGTAAGCTACAAACTATTAAATTCGCTAAGCTTATCTTACTTTGAAAGTTTATTCCCGCTCTTTAATCTACCTGGGGGCTTACCACAAGCAATGAATCCTAAAAATATTATAAATGCGAAAATTTGTGAGTTTGTATGTATGTTTGTTCCTCAATCAGGCCTAAACGACAAAACGGATTAAGTTGAAATTTGCTGCAGATGTAGATATAATGCTCGAATAAATTATAGACTACTTTAAAAAATGAAAAACATCCCCAAAACGATAAAAAAACGCAAAAAGGATGATTTCTGTATAGATGGCGCTGGTGTCAAATCTGACACCACAGACTAAAAACATTCAGTCTTTTCAATTTGGTTATTTAAATTTGACAGGACAACGTTTGTCACGGGTCGGCTAGTAAATAAATAAATATTGATGAACATTTCACATTCTAGCCACAAACTATGGGATCCGGTTTATTTGTATAATTAACTATTTTTTGTAAATAAATCCTATAACACCCAGACCTAGAACAATCTATGTTCATCACACAAATGTTTAACTATAGATTTTAACACAGGTGTTTATCACCTTTAATTTATTTTCCCGACGTTTCGGCTATGTTACAATGCCAAGCCATGGTCGCGGGCAGACTGGAGAACACGGTGCTACCGTCGAGTTGACAGTTGACGAAACTACCCTCACTTGGTATTGTCTACTAATCCACGATAGTTTGAAAAAATTATACACAAATGTTTTTCCTGGATGGGGATCGAATCCACAACTTATAGTGCAGAAGGCAGAGTTACTACCAACTGAGCTGTGAGCTTTTAAAGTAATAATAAAACAGTACTACTCGCGGTGCAAAAGTGACAACGCTATAGCGTTAGTTGTGAGTTTGTGGTAAGGCCCCAGCTAACATTGTAAACCTGTTTATCCTATTTCTAGGTAAAACCTCTCAGATGATGGTACATCTTCACGCGAACGGCCTGGCTCCTCGATTCTTAGGTAAGTAATTGGCGGGAATGAGCACGATGACTGCGGACTTCGGGCATTTTTTATTATTTAAAAATAATTATGTATAAAAAACAAAACAGACAATATTATATTTTTTTCACATTCTTTAACTTTTTTATTGCGTTATTTTTGATTATATAGATACGATACATATTTTAGTACCATATTTTATTAAAATACAAGCTGACCTTTGGAATTAACAAATGTTGTGATAAGTTCCCGTTCCCGTTATAAAAAGTATCCTATGTCCGTTTCCTGTTTCTAAGCTACTTCCCCATTAATTTTCAGCCAAATCGGTTCAGCCGTTCTTGAGTTATAAATAGTGTAACTAACATGACTTTCTTTTAATATAGATTTTAGTTTTTGAACAGTTATTTATATACAATTGTTTGTGAATAAATAAATGAAATTCCGACAAAAATCTGAAACTCAACTGAAATAGGATTACGACTGTAATCCCCAAGTACGGTAGACATCTAGCCACTAAGCTCTCCAGGTGCTATGATCAAATTCAAAAATAATTTATTTCAAATAAATCACAAGGATCACTTTGAAACGTCTTAGGAACTAGGTGAAGCTACGCCGATTCCTCGCAACTAAGCCTAGAAGAATCAGGCAACAAACACGGCTTGGGGTCTACCTTTTTTTTTTCAATGATCCTTTCCTTACTACGATCCTTGAAGATGACTCAAGGAGGCAGTAGATCAGTTAGCATTATATACGTGACAGGTTGCAAGCCCATCGCTGCTTATAAAAATACCTACTAACTGGTTCACATAGCTTCACCTAGCTCTTATCTTATCCTCTATATCCTTTTAATTTTATTGAAATGAATATCTTTTGATTTTAATATTGTTCGTTTATTAGTAGAACGGTTTGCCAAATTGGCCAAGGTCCGAAGCCACAGTGGTTTCTCCGTATGATACGGACCCCTTATTTGTTTGATTACTGTTATTAGGGTTCCGCCGGCCGCTCAGGGCTACTTTCCACACATTGTTTGCCGCTCGAAATTATCACCTTTTTTTTTGGACAATCGGAGCAAAATTCTTATACGAAGTTTTAATATGATAATTGTTTGAATAACAAGTTCCTTTGGCGCAGCATGGAGTCTAGATTAAGTTACATTTATTATACAAAATTTGAAAAGTGAACAACTGAAGCATCTACGTTGTAGCTGTGCGGAGCGAACCAATGCCAGCGCTCAAATATTCGAGTTTGAAAATGTCAAGCGCTTTCATTGGTTCACTCCGCACAGTTCGGAACAGCTGCTGCTCCGTTTAGGTGGAAACTTAACCTAAAAGTTTCTTCATAAAACTTAAAAAACTAATATTGGTTTATTCTGTTTTTACCCTTTGGGTACGGAACCCTAAAAAAACCTGAACACTGCTTTGAAAAGTAAATCTCAAAATGCAAATAAGAATCGTGTGAAACAGCGCGTTGCCTTTGTCCGTATTTAACGCTGTGTTCGTGAAATAAAAGAATTTACTGGCTTGTGAAATTATAATTAAAGAATCTTACTATGCTTATTTCATTGTTTGCTCGAACTTCATTTTATTACGACGGTTAAGCATTATTATCATTGTTTTTGACAAATAATAAAATGCGTTGTTTTATTATATCATCTACTAGCGACCCGCCCCGGCTTCGCACGGGTAGCATGTTATTATACATATAAACCTCCTGAATCACTCTATCTATTAAAAAAAACCGCATCAAAATCCGTTGTGTAGTTTTAAAGATATAAGCAAACATACATACATACAGACGCGGGAAGCGGAAAGCGACTTTGCTTTATACTATGTAGTGATACATCTATACGTATAATAAAACTGTAGAAGAGTTAAATTCTGTACATTGAATAAAAACTAAAAAAAAATACTCCTAGGGGCCTTTATACAAGTTACACAAGAGTCACAAGACAAAAAAAAACATTTTGACATTTTTGTCTGTCTGTCTGTTGTCCGGCTTTCACGCCAAAACTACTGGACGGATTTTGATTAAACTTTTTTGTTATATAGCTATTAGTCCTCGGCAACATATAGGCTATAATTTATTTTGAAGATTGGAATACCAGATGTGAAACTATCTGTCGTCCAGCGAAGCGGGTACGGGTCAGCTAGTAATCGTTTTTGAAGTTTTTGAAGGAACTGTCGGTCCTACATATCTACAATTTAAATGGGACACTTTGGGACTATTCTCTACACAATAGATCTAAGTGTATTTGAAAAACACAGAAACACAATTTTTGTTTTATGGTTTTACACTTTTTAATGTGGTATTAGTTACAAAGATACATGAATTAAATTTAACCCCTTCGTATGGTTGGTCTTACCGATCTACCACACAAGTACAAGAAAATAAATTTATAAACTAACTTTTGTAGCAGACTGTACCACAATACTTAAACGATCTTTTTGAAGTTGACGTGTTGACCATTGGTATAACCGCACATTTAATAATAAACTTAGTAATTTTGATCGCGAAATTATCTTGTCTGCAGTGTCTCCTTAAATTGCTTCCTTTTCGTACGTAGTCATTTAGACCCGAATCTTTCTTTCGAAAATGTATTTACACTTTAATTGTTAACTAGGTAGCTTCCGTATGCGACTTTGTTCGTGTTAAATATCGTCATATCTTTTTTCTGGTAGGTAATTGCTTCCTTTTCGTACGTAGTCGTTTAGACCCGAATCTTTCTTTCGAAAATGTATTAACACTTTTATTGTTAACTAGGTAGCTTCCGCATGCGACTTTGTTCGTGTTAAATATTGTAGAAAAGTCTACTTCCTATGGTAGGTAGGTGCTTTGGGTTCGGAGTAAATAAAAACAATCGTATCCCGTGATATTATAAGCTCATTTATTCAAAACGTAAGGAGAAAGTCACTGAGACGTCAAAACGCTTCGATAGCGCGATCTAGGATTTTACACATTTTTGCAGCGACATCTAGTTCTGAATTTGGTAAACTTATTACAAAATGGACAAATATCTTCATATCTTTTTTCTGGTAGGTAATTGCTTTCTTTTCGTACATAGTCATTTAGAAAATCTTTCTTTTAAGAATGTATTTACACTTTTTTTGCTAACTTTTACCCGCGACTTTGTCTGCGTAGAAAATCGATTATTGACGATTTTATAGTAAAACATTGAAATTTCTGAAAATGTAATGAAAATTTTGGGGAAAAAAATTGCCTATGTCCATCCCAAGACTTTAAACTATCTTTAAATGAATTTCATCGCAATCGACCTAGCGGCTTGGCCGTGATAACGTCACAGACGGACAGACAGAGTTACTTTCTCATTTATAATACTTAATACTAATATTATAAAGAGGAAAGATATGATTGTTTGTTTGTTTGCATCGAATAGGCTCCGAAACTACTGGACCGATTTGAAAAATTCTTTCACCATTAGAATCCTACATTATCCCTGATGAATATATATAGTAGGCTAGGCTATAGTATATTTTCAAAAATGTTATCAAAATCAAAAATGGATCCGTATGAAAACTTCGATAATGTAACCAAACGTGTGAAAAAAATCACAAAAAAATCCTTATATCGCGTTTGCTGCGGAAATTATTGACAATAGAGCAAAGTGATGTACCTACTACAGTTTTATAGAAAACATCAATATCTACAAAAAAGTCTATAATATCATATGTCTAACTATTAGGGATCATTATTAAAATTATAATGTAACCCAAGGTGTAAAAAAAATTGCCATAAAATCATTATTACACCCGTGCGACGCCGGGGCGGACTGCTAGTCTATACTTATAATAAATCTGTTGAGAGGTCAATTCTGTACATGAAATATATTTCCAAAATAACTATCAGAGGATGATTAGGGATCGATACTGATGCCAAAAATGCAATCAGTAAATTTTTTGTCTGTCTGTCTGTCTGTCTGTCTGTCTGTCTGTCTGTATAACCGTTATAGAAACAAAAACTACTCGACGGATTTTAACGAAACTTGGTACAATTATTTTTCATACTCCTGAGCTGGTTATAGTATACTTTTCATCACTCTACAATCAATAGGAGCAGAGCAGTAAAAGGAAATGTTGAGAAAACGGGAGAAGTTACTCCATTTTTTAAGCTTCCGTCGCGTGTGCAACCTTAATGGTTAAAGCTACACAGAAATGATGTATGAGGGAAATGTTCTCCTTTAAATTATATAAAAAATATCCCACGACAGCATATGTCTATCTTTTATGGTTGACTCACAATAACACGTGTAACTCGAACATTCTCGAACGTTCGCGACCGGCCTAGCAGCTAGGCGTCAAGCGCGCAGTTCGGCCGGTCGCGAACGTTCGAGAAAAACAGAAATCATCTAATGTAAGCTGTGAAAAAAAAACGTTTTATATAAAGACATTCTGTAGTATATTTAGTACCTACCTATCAGCATTGCACCCGTGCGAAGCCCGGGCGGGTCGCTAGTTTATAATATAAGTATAGATTATCTTATATAGATTATCTTGTCTGAAGGAAGTGTCTCTTTTTAAATTGCTTCCTTTTTGTACGTAGTCATTTGGACCCGAATCTTTCTTTTGAGAATTATTTACACTTCCATTTGTAACTAGCTTTCGCATCCGGCTTTGTTGTGTTAAATATCTTCATATCTTTTTTCTAATATCTACGTTTAATTACAGAACTAAACTAATCTTAATAATTATTATATATGCGAAAGTTACTTAAATATTGACATACATTTCACACAGCTGACTCCAAATTGAATGGATTAAGATGAAATCTGCTGTTGATGTAGATAATACCCTATTATAACAAATAGGCTACGTTATAACATGTCAGTCAGTCAATAACGCAAGAATTTTATATATTTATATGAGCGTATATTTTCATCACGACAAAATATGCCTCCTTACACCACATCATCATTTTCGTAAATTTAATAAATGTATAGAAGACTCATCAAACGTTACGCGCGTAGCTCATCGAGCAAAACGATGTTTCATCTCCCTCACTCTTCATGTTATCATACTCCATCTCACTCTATCATTGATATT
The DNA here is from genome assembly GCA_912999785.1 of Hydriomena furcata. Classification (NCBI taxonomy): domain Eukaryota; kingdom Metazoa; phylum Arthropoda; class Insecta; order Lepidoptera; family Geometridae; genus Hydriomena; species Hydriomena furcata. Next base: position 3,789,957 of record OU538848.1, read on the forward strand.
GAAGCGTGAAAAACTGCAAAGCTTACGCTTAACCGTTACATGGTTCCCTGAAATTCATGAAAACCATTGAATTTCAGAACCCTTTGTTCATTCTTTTATGGTTAAGGTTTTGTTGTTGATCTGTTTGTCTGTCTGTTAATGCATTATCAACTACTGAAGTTACCGGATGTTTCAAATAATAGTAATAAGCGAAAATACAAAGAGCAATTTTTTTTAGTTCTTTTCCAAATTACCTAAATATTTATGCAAAAACATTTATTACCATAGATGTAGATAATGTAGTTAAGACGAGCAATAAATATATTTGATGAATGCAGAATCTTTTTTTGGAAAAATTGCCCCAGAATTAGCGATTATTGAAATTTGGACAGAACAAAGTCGCGGGTCGTCTAGTCTAAACATATTTTATGGTGTTTTAAAAGTAATAAATTAATAGAAGGTTGTAAATGTCAATACATTAATACATATCTATATTTAATGATCTGATGTTATGATAATCTAAACACGCTAACATAATAACCTATTAGGAATCTCTGTCACTGAAAAATAAACTGTAGTCAATTTTATAAAAAAAAACTTGAATGTTTGTGTGGAATGGATAAATTAAAAAAACATTTGACCATTTTTTTACCCTAAGGGTAAAAACGGGACCCTATTCTTAAGACTTCTGTTTCCGTCTGTCTGTCTGTCTGTCCGTCTGTCTGTCACAGGGCTGTAACTCATGAACCGTGATAGCTAGACAGTTGAAATTTTCACAGATTATGTATTTATGTTGCTGCTATAACAACAAATACTAAAAACAGAATAAAATAAATATTTAAGAGGGGCTCCCATACAACAAACGTGAGAATTTTGCCGTTTTTGTAGATAAAGGTACGGAACCCTTCGTGCGCGAGTCCGACTCGCACTTGGTCGGTTTTTTTTTAAATAGTTTTCTTACTAAAATCTACATAACAAAAGCTAGTTTGGAATAAGTCCTAGCGATTTGCTACTTCCAATCAAACATTTCGACTTTCGGTCGATTCCAAACCTATGGATTTTTCTATTTACAGTGAAACTTAACAAGAGTATGCTATTTATTCTGTGACTAAAATGGACCACGCTATACGATAACGCGCCAAGAAGTTAATTCAAAGTTCTATTCCAACTTAGTTATCTAAAGCATGTGCATCCGGCTGACAAGAGGGTATTATGTGCTACGCAAACAGCTGATTTAGCACATACCTCCTATATCCAAGGATGGATAAAGCTGACAGGTGTCAGATAAAGCGACAACGCACTTCATTGTGCGAACTGTCAACAAAATTTAGGGTATCGCGTATTTTTGACATCTGCTATGTTAAATACGTCAGCAGTAAGTATATACTCAGATTTTTTTTTATACTTAATTTATTTGACATTGACGTTAAAAAAAAATCTGGGCTGTCGCATTAACAGAAAAAATGTGAAACTAACGACTACAAAACTAAATAAGCGCTAATTAATATGTTTTGATATTTGTAAACTTTCATAACGATTGTTTTAATGTTGAACTTTTAATGCTTACTGTAACTGCCGGGCTTGTATTCTTCTTGATACTAGGACTACTACTAGATCTACTACTGCTATTTTTAAGGACACACCATCCTACAAAAAACTTAAAATATTTGTAAACATAAAACTATTGTGTTGGCCGAGTGGGATATACCTCGACTTTCAATCTGAAGGTCGTGGGTTCGAATCCCGGCGTGCATCAATGGATTTTACTGTTCGAAAATTTAAATGCGCATCAAAAACACGTGCTTACAACGGTGAAGGAAAACATCGTGAGGAAACCAGTTAGTGTTCTTATAAGCGGCGATGGGCTTGTAACCTGTCACGTATGGAATGCTACTACTGCAAAATGTGGGCATGTGCCAAATATAATGTTTGACTACCCCCACTAGATATCTTCAAAGGATCTAAGCGTCTGAAGATCTGAGAGGATGTCTAACATACTTGGGGATTACAGTCGTGATCCTATTTATTTATTTTTACATAAAACTATAGTACGGAACCCTTCTCACGCGAGTCTGTCTTGTCTGGTTTTTTACTTGGAAACTAGCTGTTCCCATGCACGACGTCGGTCGTTAGCAAGAATCGAATATGTTTTATTTCCTAATTAAGGTACTTACAGGGCTTTCTGAACGTAGAAAAATTGATTATACCTCCGATTACTCTTGGGACCCTAAGCTTTCTGATGTGACAGGTCCCAGCAAAATCTATTCAGTAACTTTCGTGAAAATCGCGTTCAAACAGAAAAAGTCAGCATATAGTTACTAAAATATTGGGTCATTTTATTTAGGGTTTACTGAACACGTTATTGTAAAAATAATGGGGTACAGATTACAGATTTTTAGTTAAATAAACAAACAATAAAATTAGGAATAAAATAAACATCATTACTGCAATCCTTCATGATTAGTAGACATAACTATAGATTTTAACACGGGTCTGAGTCTGCCCGCGACCATGGCTATTGTAACATAGCCGAAACGTAGGGAAAATAAATTAAAGATAATTACGTAATAAACACCCGTGTTAAAATCTATAGTTATATAATCCTTCAGTTTGTTAAGATTCTCAGATTTCTAGACATTCAGATTCATGAAGTTGTTTGAAGTATAGAGGGTAGTCAGAGCAGCATAATTCAAATTCAAATTCAAATTCAAAAATCATTTATTTCAATAAAATCACAAGGATCACTTTGAAACGTCTTAGGAACTAGGTGAAGCTACGCCGATTCCACGCGACCAAGCCTAGAAGAATCAGGCAACAAACACAGCTTGGGGTCTACCTTTTTTTTTATGATCCTTTCCTTAATGCTATGTAGAGCTCCAGTGTGGTGCCAATCGAACAAGGTGAAGGCTCAAACAAGAATAATAATTAAAAGTACCTACTACTCAAGTACGTACAACAATAAAAAAAAAATAACTAAAGAGCTTCAGCACAAATTCAAAAAGCAACATAATATTCGGCACATGACCACATTTTTCAATAGTTAACATTCTCTATGTGACAGGTTACAATACCATCGCCGTTTATAAGATTAATATCACTTAATTGTTCTACTAATCGAGAATTCTAGTTAGGACTTCAATAATTTAAAAAAGGTCACACGCTATTGGAATATTTTACGCCGATTAACCTCAAATAAAGTGTAGTTCAGTTTTTCCACGAACAAATTATTATCATGTCTAGATCACACTAGTAATAGCTATTTAAGTTACTATAATTAATTCCTAACTCTTTTGCATAACGCCATCCGAAGCTTTGATGCCGACACGGTACAAATGAGCCTTACTCACGCTAATTCAATAATAGTAGGCACTCGCTGACCGTAGATTTTGATTTTGATTGACTGGTTCTTTCTTGGTCAAAGCAAGTCAAGATAAAAGTTTTTTTCAAGAAGTATAAATAGAAATATATGTTTTGTGTTATGACAAGTAATAAATGTTTTTGATGAAAGAAGAATAGTTTTTTCTTAATAACCGCAAAACATACAGTTTTTTTTATGACAAAGATAAAGATAAAAATAAAAGATAGAGATAAATATTAAAGATAACTTAAGGATTTAATCTAGATAAATTATAGACATAAACACGACGTGAAACTTTTCTCAATAGATTTATTTTCCAAAGTTCAAAAACACTAGTTTCGTTTTTAATCAAAACTATGAATAGCTAAAAGTTAATTTTTAGGGTTCCGTACCCAAAGGGTAAAATCGGAACCCTATTACTAAGACTTCGCTGTCCGTCTGTCTGTCCGTTTGTCCGTCTGTCCGTCTGTCCGTCTGTCCGTCTGTCCGTCTGTCCGTCTGTCTGTCTATCACAGGGCTGTATCTCATGAACCATGATAGCTAGACAGTTGAAATTTTCACAGATTATGTATTTCTATTGCTGCTCGAACAACAAATACTAAAAACAGAATAAAATAAATATTTAAGGGGGGCTCCCATACAACAAACTTGATTTTTGCATTCCAGCGCCATCTAGTTTCATTTGATGTTACTACGTATTATAGGTACTTTTCGCGGTCTCATGCGACCGCTCGGGGTTTGAGAGGTAAGATGAAAGAGGTTTGCGATTCCGCTGGCAGGTGGCGCTATTTTACCACTATCGGTAAAGTAAGTCGGTAAATAGGTGGTACTTCACATGATCGAATAAAAAGTTTGAAATTGAATTATTGAATTCATGTAGTTAGGTAAATAGGTACCTAGGTAGATATTATTAATTTCCAATTAATTTCGAGTTCGAATCCTGGCCGTGCATCAATGGATATTTCTGTTCGAAAAATGTACCTATATGCGCGTTACACGTGTTTATAACAGTGAAGGAAAACATCGTGAGGAAACCTGTTAGTATTCTTGAAAGCGGCGACGGGATTGCAACCTGTCACGTGTGGAATGCTAACTACGTAGTTAAGTAAATAGGTAGGTTACGAGATATCATGAATTATTTTTTATGTTTCTAGGGTTCCGTATCTAAAGGGTAAAAAACGGGACTACTAAGACACCGCTGTCCGTCTGTCTGTTACCAGGCTGTATCTCGTGAACCGTGATAGCTAGACAGTTGAAATTTTCACAGATGATGTATTTCTCTAAAATCAGCATAAAATAAATATTTAAGTGAGACTCCCGTACAACAAACGTGATTTTTTTGCCGTTTTGATAATAGTACGGAACCCTTCGTGCGCGAGTCCGACTCGCACTTGGCCGGTTTTTATATAATTCGTTAGATAATCATACTAGGCTAGCTAAGTATATTATAGACAGTTTCTTTTTAAGTTTGATGGTTTTCAAGATAAATGCAGTTTTATCACTTTTTCCGTCTTACCCGGGTAGACTCAGCCCCATACAAAAAATCAAACATTTCACATATATCACCTTAAAAGTAGCGATTTGTTCACTTTTTGAGAATTGACACTCTAAAAAAGATATTTCTAAACTTAACTAAAATTTCACGTGTACAAACTTATATTCTACCTCCAAATTTAATTCTTATCTATTTCGTAGACAAATCAATTTCTCTGATCAATGAAGTCCTGGTCGAAATTTTAATTATAAATTACGTCTATAATCCCCAAGTACAGTTGACAACCTCTCAGTTCTCTAGGCACTTAGAGGAGGTAGTCCTTTGACAACGTGCCTCTGCACGTTCAAACATTACGTTTAGCTCGTGCCTATATTTTCATAGCCGTTATAACATATCAGAATTGAAGCGTTCATATTGAAATACCCTTCACAAGCCCTTTACTATGCAAAATATTCTCAGCTCTATTTGAATTATTCGTGAACTATTGTTACGTAACGCCGTCCAAAATCCTGGGGGCTAGCACGGATCACTAAAGTAGGTAATAAAGTATACTATATTTATGTCAAATTCAAATTCAAATTCAAAAATCATTTATTTCAATAAAATCACAAGGATCACTTTGAAACGTCTTAGGAACTAGGTGAAGCTACGCCGATTCCACGCGACCAAGCCTAGAAGAATCAGGCAACAAACACGGCTTGGGGTCTACCTTTTTTTTATGATCCTTTCCTTAATGCTATGTAGAGCTCAGTTTTGACATAACACAACGTCATCAATATAAGTATTCTATCAGTTATCTGATTCCCATAGTACAAGCTTTGCTTAGTTCGGGGCTAGATGGCGATGTGTGAAATGTCCACCATAATTTATTGTTCCTGTTATTGTTCTCTTTTATTAATTCTGTTATGCTTATTATAGAGCAAATACATGTATTTTCTTTCTTCATTTTTGTTTTCTACTTAAATAATTCCTGCATTATTGTTACGTAACGCCGTAATTGTTTAAGTGTCAGTTTTGACATAACACAACGTCATCTAGCCCCGAACTTGTTCTCTTTTATTAATTCTGTTATGCTTATTATAGAGCAAATACATGTATTTTCTTTCTTCATTTTTGTTTTCTACTTAAATAATTCCTGCATTATTGTTACGTAACGCCGTAATTGTTTAAGTGTCAGTTTTGACATAACACAACGTCATCTAGCCCCGAACTTGTTCTCTTTTATTAATTCTGTTATGCTTATTATAGAGCAAATACATGTATTTTCTTTCTTCATTTTTGTTTTCTACTTAAATAATTCCTGCATTATTGTTACGTAACGCCGTAATTGTTTAAGTGTCAGTTTTGACATAACACAACGTCATCTAGCCCCGAACTTGTTCTCTTTTATTAATTCTGTTATGCTTATTATAGAGCAAATACATGTATTTTCTTTCTTCATTTTTGTTTTCTACTTAAATAATTACTGCATTATTGTTACATAACGCCGTGTTTTAAATAATTCCTGAACTATTGTCACATGTTACATAACACCGTTCAAAGCCCTGATCCGACATAAATGAGCTTCCCTCACGCAAATTGAACATTCAATTTGAGGCAGTAGTTACTGACCGTAAGTTTCGACCCTATTTTATTTTTACAGGAATTTTAATCAACGGAAAACACTATTTTGTTGTGCTACAAACATTTTGACAGATAAATAACAACAGTTAAAGTACAACCGGGTTCGAATCCCGGTCGTGTCTAGCTTTTACTTCGCGTAGATTCAGGAAATCGATTTCAGAAGACTTTAACGTAAAACATTGAAATTACTGAAAATCAAATGAAAATCTTGGGGAAAAAAGTAGCTTATGTCCGTCCCAAGAATTTAAACTATCTCTATATGAAATTTAATTACAATCGGCCCAGCGGATTGGCCGTGATAAAGTCACAGACAGACAGAGTAACTTTTGCATTTATAATATTAGTATAGATAGATAATATAATTAAAACATTAATTTGACAAGGTGGTAAGTCAAAGTCAAAAAGTATATTTTAGTAAAATCACAAGGATCACTTTGAAATGTCTTAGGAGCTAGGTGAAGCTACGCCTGTTCCTCGCGATCATTGTCTAGAAGAATCAGGCAACAAACACGGCTTGGGATCTACCTTTTTACAATGATCCTTTCCTTAATGCTATGTAGAGCTCCATTGTGGTGCAGATCGAACAAGGTAAAGACTCAAACCTGCAACAAAATAAATAAAGAGCTTCAGTAATAGTTCTAAAGGCAGGCAGGTAGACAAAACAATGTAGTACCATGGTAAGTAAGTATTTATATCTATCTACTTGGAAAACAAAACAATAGAAAATTGCTCCACTGAAAGGAAACATCTTGAGGAAACCTGTTAGTTTTCTTATAAACAGCGATGGCCTTGCACATCGACCACACAGCCTAGACGCCTCATGCAAGGCGAACACTATCAGACAACACATATGGGCTACAGATCCTGTGTAAACCACCGAGCGCAGTTCACGACGCGCCCCGCGGCGGGTTGTCACATTGAACCGGCCAATCAGAATGCATTTTTTACTGCTTCCCCTTACCCGCACACCTCAACGTTTTGACAGAATCGTTTGTTTGAAGAAATTAATCTATTAAGCGTCTATTGGGCTATGTGGTCGATGGGCTTGCAACCTGTCACGTTTCTACGTGCTAGCTGCAATATGCATTTGCCATATTTTATGCCGTGCCTTTAACTACATGGTATCTTAAACGATGTCTATTGTACTTGGGTACTATTGTACCCGAGCTCTCCGTCCATACGCACACATGCGTATGGACGGAGAGCTCGGGTCATTGATTCTAGAATAACAAAACCGTATATTTAGTAGAAAATTGTTGAATTAAATGTCGTCTTCCAAAAAATTGTAGAACATGAATTAGGATAGCTATGTAGGAAAACAGAATCTCTCCATTGAGACTTCTGAAAAATATATTCTTATATTAAAAATATTTTGGTTGTTAAAATTTTTTTGCTAACGTGAATTGTCTCGAAACATCAGCAATACAAAAAAAACGTGGTAATACCAATATACTAATAATATTATAAATGCGAAAGTTTGTGAATATGTATGTATGTTTGTTCCTCAATCAGGCCTAAACGACCTGATTGAGGATAATTTATGTACAGATGGCGCTGGTGTGCAACAAATCTGACATCACAGACTAAAAACATTCTGTCTTTTCTATTTGATTATTAAAATTTGTCAGAACAACGTCTGTCACGGGTCGGCTAGTTATAAATATAATTTTCTGAAATATTATATTTAAGTGCATAGTATCAAATTTTAGAAGGGATATATAGAAGTTAGATAATGGAAGCTGTTTTCAAATTTTCAGGCCTAGAGCGCAGGGTTACTGAGTTAAAAGGATTTAATCGGAGCTCTCCAACGACATAATCACCTACCTAACCTTTCATACATCAAACCTTAGAGATTACAGTCGTGCTCGTGATCCTTTTTATTACAATGCAATTAGTACTATCACAAGGGGTAAGCATTTATGCTTTGTCCTATCCAAATTTCAATAATCGCATAGAAAGAAGCAATTTCAGTCAACTTTATTTTTCCAATAAACTTTGTACTGATAAAATAAATTACGAATTTTGGTAGAATGCGTATCATTCATTAATTCATTACTATGATGACAAATCTGACACAAATTGCTTACCAGCGCCATCTATACCAAAATCATCCTTTATTGCATTTCTTATCAATTTGGGGTTGTTTTTCGGATATTAAGCACCTCTATTTTGTATGATTTGATTTATTTACATCTACAGCAATTTTCATCTAAATTCATTTTGTCGTTTAGGCCTAATTGAGTCACAAACATACAAACAAACTCACAAACTTTCGCATCTATAATAGGACTGATTTAACCGGAGCTCTCCGACGACACTCACCTATCTAACCTATCCGTCTATATACAAACCTTAGGGATTACAGTCGTGATCCTTTATTTATTACAATGCAATTAAGACTATCACATGGGATTAGCATTGTTATTCAGTACAACTGTTCCGGTGCCTAGAATCTAGAATCTAGATTCTAGATAGCATCCGACAGCTCGCAATCGAATATTAAGTAGTACAGCTTAGTGCTGCTAGGTTACCTAGATAGTGTGTCTATCTATCTAGGTTTATTTAGGTCAAAGTTCATTAAAACGTGGCAATTATTGTCGATAAATAATTATATTACTAGCTGACCCGACAGACAAGTCCAATAGAAATAAAACCGGCCAAGTGCGAGTCGGACTCGCGCACAAAAGGTGCCGTACTATCACTACATAGTATAAAGCAAAGTCGCTTTCCGCTTCCCGCGTCTGTATGTCTGTATGTATGTTTGCTTATATCTTTAAAACTACACAACGGATTTTGATGCGGTTTTTTTTAATAGATAGAGTGATTCAGGAGGAAGGTTTATATGTATAATAACATGCTACCCGTACGAAGCCGGGGCGGGTCGCTAGTTATCTATAAAAACGGCAAAAAAACACGTCTATTGTATGTTGTATGGGAGTTGTATTTGTTGTTATAGAGGCAAACGGCAACAGAAATATAAATCTTGTGAAAATTTCAACTGTCTAGCTATCACGGTTCATGAGATACAACCTAGTGACAGACAGACAGACAGACAGACGGACAGCGGAGTCTTAGTAATAAGGTCCCGTTTTTACCCTTTGGGTACGAAACCCTAAAAAGCATCAAAAATATTTATTATTCGCGTCGAATTGTAAAACCGAGTAATTTAGTCTGATGAAAAAATATAATAACAGGTGACCGATAATGATGGTAATATTGTCAAATGTCATTTGTGAAGTATTAAAGTTTGACCTTTGCCAAATTACCGTCATTATCGTTCTCCTATTTATTTATTTCAGTTCTAGCTGCCCGCCTTGACTTCGCACGGGTTACATTATTGCGATTTCCGTGGAGATCTCTAATTTTTCTAAAAATCAAATATTGTCTATGCTACTCGCTGATAATGTATCTATTAACAGGTGAAAGAACTTTTAAAATTGGTCTAGTAGTTTTTAGTTTATCCATTACTAACCAAAATACAAAATTTACCTCTTTATAATATATGGTAGTGCAGATATTATGACTCTGTTTTTTTAGGGTTCCGTACCCAAAGGGTAAAAACGGGTCCCTATTACTAAGACTTCGCTGTCCGTCTGTCTGTCTGTCTCTCCGTCTGTCTGTCACAGGGCTTCAAATTCAAATTCAAATTCAAATTCATTTATTTCAATAAAATCACAAGGATCACTTTGAAAAATAAGGATTAGGATAGAACTAAAATGAACGAATGACAAATCAAAATGAAGCAAATATAGGACTAAGCCTAGCTGTCTAGACTTTGCCAAATATCTTAATTTCACAGTGAATTATTATACTTCGCGTGTTTGAGAACAATAAAATTATTGCGACATGATTCATGTTTTACGGGTTTGATTAAGATCTAGATACGTATCCCCATATTCTTAGTTGTAACCTCGACTCTACGTTGACTCAAACTCTTTCGAGGCCCTTCGAAAAGTGCCTCATGTTTGTTATATTAAATCGATCAAATTAAAATTAAAAAAATATTTATTTTTATAAAATCACAAGAATCCCTTTGAAACCTCATAGGAACTAAGTGAAGCTACGCCAATTCCTCGCGACCAAGCCTAAAAGAATCAGGCAACAATATTTTGGAGGTTCTTCAATTCACCTCGAATGTGTCATTACGTCATCGGTTCAAGGAAATTCATCAAAACAAAGCGTCCAGTCTATATAAATTTACAGTCTGTGGTGATTTCTAAATATCACGAAAGTCAAAGAAACGTTACATGAATGCTCAAAGTACATCTCGAGACACCTTGAGTTGACAGTTTTGTTGACTAAAGATTCCTAGACTTGAAGCAAACTCGAGGTAATTTTATCAACTATAACTAACAAAACACGGTTTCGAGATCAAGTCGGGGTGAGGATATTCCGAGGTTACAACTAAGAATATGGGAATGCGATTAGGCACATGTTTTGTATTTGAATAGGAATTCTGATTATTTTGGAACTAGATTTGAGTTTAGATTTAGACCTGTTTTGTTGTTAGGAGGTAATTTTGGTTATCATGTAGTTTTGATCTAAAGATGATGCAAAATGGCCTGTGCCAAATGATGTTTGGACGTGCCTATGACTATCGCTTCCAAGCATTTTTGTGTTGACCTGTGCCCAAGGATATTTGGACGTGCCTATGATTACCGCATTTCATTGAAGATTTGAGCGCCTGGAGATCTGCGAGGATGTCTGCCGTACTCATTTATTTGCAACTATTATAGATATTAATTATATTCTAAACTTAGACTGGCCTTACAGCTCAGGTGGTAGTAACTCTGCCTTCTGCGCTGCAGGTTGTGAGTTCGATTCCCACCCAGGGCAAATGTTTGTGTGATGAACATAGATGTTTGTTCTGTGTCTGGGTGTGATAATGTTTAAAAAAAAGTATATTAAAGTTTTTTATCAGTTATCTAGTGGTTAGTCTAGCTTATATTAAATAGATTTATGTCACACTGTCCCCACTACACTGTTCCATCATCATAGCATGTCATGACTGGCAACAAATCAGACGAGAATATTTTACAATATAGTCATAGTAGTTATTGTCATATTGATCATGGTCATAGCACGGTCAGTGTATGGTAAGAGGGTAGACCCTTAAGGACTACATTCCGGCAAAATTATCATATGGCGCATGCAAATTTCTGACCTAAGCTTGTTGAATTAAAGTAGGAATTTGCTTGCAAAAATACTACTTTACCAACCCACTAATAATTGCACAAATCTCAAAAACGTATTATAAGAATGCATTTTTACAAAAATATTTCATAAGTATTCATTAGTAATCTCGTTTCCAAAGTACAAGCTTTGCTTAGTTTAAGACTAGCTGAAATTTCCACAAAATAAAATATTTTTTTTTTTAAATATATTTTTTTCAAATGAAAGTTGACGTCAGACTGTATTCAAACTAAAACATTGGGTCAAAGTCAAAGTCAAAGTCAAAAATCATTTATTTCAATAAAATCACAAGGATCACTTTGAAACGTCTTAGGAACTAGGTGAAGCTACGCCGATTCCACGCGACCAAGCCTAGAAGAATCAGGCAACAAACACGGCTTGGGGTCTACCTTTTTTTAATGATCCTTTTCTTAAAGCTATGTAGAGCTCCAGTGTGATGCCAATCGAACAAGGTGAAGGCTCAAACAAGAATAATAATTAAAAGTACTACTCAAGGGTAGACTCCTTTACCATTTTTAATTCAACTTAGTGGTTTGAAGTAGATCCGATAATAGGAATTTAATTTGGAGGGTGCGAAAGACCCGCAATTAATTTAGGGCAAGGTTAATTTGCATCAAAGCTTAATGTATTGGAGATAGGAGCCATCAATTCATGGAGAATGTTAAAACAATGGCTTTTTAGTTTAGGAAACATCATCATTTGCACTCGCGGACACTAGGGGTACTTTTAATTATTTTTCTTGTTTAAGACGAGTAAAAAATGTTTTTGATGAATGCAGAATCATTTTTCCTCAATAACCACAATACATACATACAGTTTTGTTTTTTATGGCAAAGATAACTTATAGATTATAATCTAGATAAATTACAGACAGAAACACGATTGTTGAAACCTTTCTCGATAGATTTATTTTCCAAAGTTTGCTCTTCAAAGACACTAGTTTCGTTTTTAATCATATCTATGAATAACTAAACAGTTCATTTTTATATTAATTCGTTAGATAATCATACTAGCTAAGTAAATTACAGACAGTTTCTTTTTAAATTTGATGGTTTTCAAGACAATGCAGTTTTATCACTTTTTCCGTCCTATCCGGTTAGACTCAGCCCATACAGAAAGTCAAAAATGTCACTTATCACCTTAAATTCGTTTAGTGTAAACAAACGTATGATATATATAAAGAATGCTCATTCTTACGTTGTTTTGTCTGCGTCAACATAGATTCTATGGAATATGCTGACATTCAAGCTAAACTTTAAATTTCGTAAAAAAACGATCGATCTTATTCCTTTTATATTTAAAGTCTAAATTAGAATCACATCAAAATGACAGTCCTAAAACTTGGGATATTTTAGCCGTTTCTCTATTTTATTTCGCATATTTGACACAACCAAGTGTCATCTTAGTCAACACCAATTTACATGTTGATTAAATTTAGCCTGACGTTACTAAATCTATTACAAAAATCTTAAATTCATTCAAAACTATTCTATGTTTTAGAACTGTCACTTTGAGGTTACGCTATTTTAAACTTTAACTTAAAAGAAATAAGATCGATGGTTTTTAGGAATTTTAACTTAAGCGTGGACACAACAGAATCGCCACCAATGTTCGCTTAATGTAAACGGCACTAGAGCGTTCGCACAGTTGCTTAGGCTCTAAGCCGTAGCACGTTAGCACATAAAACTCGAACGACACGTAGATAGCGTTCATGCCGCAAGCCGTAGATGTTGCCCGCGATGTCCCGCACGATGTCGCGGGACAAATGTCTGTGGCACAAACCGACTAGTGTAGACTAACTGTTTTCCTCACGATGTTTTCCTACACCATTTTGGAGCGCATCCTAATAATATTATAAATGCGAAAGTTTGTGAGTTTGTTTGTATGTTTGTGCCTCAAACAGGCCTAAAAGACAAAAAGGATTAAGATGAAATTTGCTGTAGATGTAGATATAATACCCGAATAAATAATGGACTACTTTAAAATATGAATAACATCCCAAAAACGATAAAAAAACGCAAAAGGGATGATTTCTGTATAGATCAACAAATCTGACATCACAGACTAAAAACATTCAGTCTTTTCTATTCGATTATTGAAATTTGACAGGACAACGTCTGTGACGGGTCGGCGAGTAATTAAATAATTTATTTATTGTAAAAGCAAGCTTAATCAAAGATGTCCTAAGTAAACAAACCACAGAAGATTTACTTTAACGCTTTGTTGTAAAGTCTATTTTCACATAAAAGGATTTTATAGGGGGAAACACGTTTATCGACGATGTGTAGCTGGCTACTACTTTTATTGCCGTGCAGTCGGTTAAAAATACTACACGAGCAATTGAAGTTGCTCTGTTCGCGCCAGCAAGCAATTTTCAAAATATTTGTCTTTGAATACTAAGCAATCTGCTGCAAGGAGTCCAACTTAAGACATTTATGAGTAATAAACATTTATGATGAACTAGCCGACCCGTGACAGACTTGTCCTGTCAATTTTGAATAACCGTATAGGTTAAAGCAATTTCAGGCAACTTCCAATTTTTTCCCTACAAACCTTGTACTGATAAAATATATTACGAATTTTGGTAGAATGCGTATCATTCGTTAGTCAAAACTGCGTTGATATGACGACTAATTGTTTTTAGTCTGTGATGTCAGATTTTGTGCACACCAATGCCATCTATACTAAAATCATACTTTTTGCGTTTTTTTGTATCATTTATGGGCTGTTTTTTGGATTATGAGTTCCCCCTTTATTTACTCTGATTTTTTATCTACATACTAAAGCAACTTTCATCTTAATCCGTCTTGTCGTTTATTTTTAATTAGGGAACAAACATAGCAGCCTTATCACAAACATTTGCATTTATAATATTATTAGGACTAGCTGTACCCTGCGCGCGTTGCTACGCCACCAACTCAGAAACCTTCGTGAGCTCATGCACAACTTTGCTAAAGATCATCACATGATCAAATGCATAGTTTACGATTCTATAAAGGACATACAGACAAACATTCATTTTTAGGGTTCCGTGCCCAAAGGGTTAAAACGGGACCCTATTACTAAGACTTCGCCGTTTGTCTCTCTGTCCGTCCGTCTGCCTGTCACAGGGCTGTATCTCATGAACCGTGTTAGCTAGACAGTTGAAATTTTCACAGATGATGTATTTCTGTTGCCGCTATAACAACAAATACTAAAAAAACTATGAATACAGTTCTTATAGACAGTTTATTTTTAAGCTTGATGGTTTTCAAGATTTTATCACTTTTACGGTCTTATCCGGGTAGACTCAGCCCATGCAAAAAATCTAAAACTTCAAGCATCACTTTACGGTAAAATATACACACTCCAGCAGAGAACCAGTATACCCTCCCTTAGTTGGCCTCACAGGTAGGGCTGCCTTCCGTCCGGGTTTCCCCGGATTTGTCCTAGTTTAGAGGGCGTCCAGGGAGCGTCCAGCCGTTGTTTCATTTGTAGTCCGGGTTTAAAATTTGGCCACCCGCGACACAAGCACTGTGCCGGAATTGTGAAATCAACTTTTCGATTAAGGGAGCCGTTTGTGAAATATGAAGCATTAAATTGCCAATTTTTTTTTAGAGTCGAGTGTCTCCCCCCCCATCGCTAAACTATTGGGAAAGCGTTGGGAAGCGTGAAAAAATTCACGACTTAATATTAAAAAAAACCTGTTAACATGTCCGGGTTCTGGACTCTAAAATCCGGTGTTTTAAGAGCACGTGTTAAACGTGCTCTTAAAACACCGGTGAAGGAAAACAAAGTGATCTGGCTTAGTCAACTCCAATAACAGCTAATAGTCACATAGCCCTGACCCCACTGGGGTTACCTGTGCCGTGGGCGTATATCCTGTAATTCCGTAACTGGCTCACCGCAGCACAAGAGTATTATTTATACTAGCCGACCCGCGACAGTCCTTTCCTGTCCAATATTCAATAATCGCATAGAAAAAAGCACTTTCAGGAACTTTTTTTTCCCTACAAACCTTGTCCTGGTAAAATAAATTACAAATTTTAGTAGAATGCGTATCATTTATTAGTCCGCGTTGCTGTGTCAACAACTTCAATAAAATAATATTGCGACTATAAATTGAGATGTAAGCTATCCTATCTTTCAAGTTGGATCAAACTGCACACGGTGTGCAAAGTTTGATTAAAATCGGTTAAGTAGTTTAGGAGTCCATCGTGGACAAACAACGTGACGCATAATTTATATTTAACTAGCCGACCCGTGACAGACGTTGTCCTGTCAATTTTCAATAATCAAATAGAAAAGACTGAATGTTTTTAGTCTGTGATGTCAGATTTGTTGCACATCTGCGCCATCTATACAGAAATTATCCCTTTAGCGTTTTTTATAGTTTTGGGGATGTTTTTCATATTTTAAAGTAGTCTATTATTTATTCGGGCATTATATCTACGTCTACAGCAAATTTCAACTTAATCCGTTTTGTCGTCTAAGCATGATTGAGGCACAAACATACATACAAACTCACAAACTTTCACATGTATAATATTATTAGGATAAGAAGAAAGTTTATTCTATCAGTTATCTAGTTCCCATAGTACAAGCTTTACTTAATTTGGGATAGATGGCGCCATGTGTAATGTGCAAAAATGAGCAATTTTAATCGCCGGTGTAGTAACTGTGAATGCTGCATACGAAGCTAGATTATGGATCTTTAAACTATTTATTAGATGCATGCATTTAATGCATAATATATATTATATAGCTGGTAACATTTCCGCGTGAAAGGAATAATATAACGGTTGGTTTAACAACCCTCATCTGTCACTAACAAATATAACAAAAATAGCAAAATCGGTCGAGCCGTTCACGTGATGCCGTGACCAAGGGAAATAGGAATATTTTTTTATGTAGAGAAAAGATAGATTAGATTATCATTATGCAAGAGACGTACTATATCCACGTGTGGAATGCTAACTACTGCAAACATGTGCCAAATGTATTTTTGGACGTGCCTCTGACTTACCCCTATAGATCTTCAAGGGTCTGAGCGCCTGAAGATCTGAGAGGATGTCTACCATACTTGGAGATTACAGTCGGGAACCTATTTTTAGTGTTTCGTATTTTTTCTGTCTCCATTCTTTTGTGACACAGTCGAGTATTTCTACGCAAAAAATGGTTTAATCCATCTTATTCTCAAAAGCAACAAATAAATCACTAAATAATTAATCGTACTATCATTTGTCACTGAAAAAGCACTCTGGCCTAACGTTTAGCGTTTCCGGTCACGGCACTTGATGGAATGAACGTTTCAGTCTTTATGGAATAGAATCACGACTGTCATAGTCTAGTCTTCATAAGGATCACGACTGTAATCCCCAAGTACGGTAGACATCTTCTCAGATCTCCAAGCCCATAGATCCTTGAAGAAGCCTTGGGATCAGAGGCACGTCCAAACATGACGTTTGGCACATGCCCACATTTTGCAGTAGTTAGCATTCCATACGCTACAAACAT
Source organism: Hydriomena furcata (assembly GCA_912999785.1). Classification (NCBI taxonomy): domain Eukaryota; kingdom Metazoa; phylum Arthropoda; class Insecta; order Lepidoptera; family Geometridae; genus Hydriomena; species Hydriomena furcata. The sequence continues at coordinate 3,807,101 of OU538848.1, forward strand.
CGAACTGGCCTCACGATGTTTTCGCAGTTTTAAGCATTTTTCAAAAAGAAAATTCCATTAATGCACTTCTGGGATTCGAACGCACGTTTTTTTTTTTTTTTTTTTTTTTTTTTTTAATATATGCGTTCGTTTAATGTTTGCATTTAGCCCCAAACAAAACAAAGCTTGTACTATAGGAATCCAATAACTGTTGGAATAGTTATATACTTATTTTTGTAAATACATACATTAATATTATTATACATATTAACACCCAGACACAGAACAAACATCTATGTTCATCACACAAATATTTGTCCTGGAGTTCGAACCCACAACCTACAGTGAAGAAAGCAGAGTTACTACCAAGTTACCAACTGAGTTACTACTCCTATTACAGCTTTTACTTATGAATAAACAATAATGAAATACACATTCTGCTGTAGTTATCATTTCGTACGTGATAGGTTGCAAGCCCAACCGCCCCGTCTAGTCTTCTAGTCGCCAAGCCGCTAAAGTATGGCGTTTGGCAGAGTATAAGAAAGGTCGAAAGAAAAAATAAAAAAAACCGGCCAAGTACGAGTTGGACTCGCGCACGAAGGGTTTCGTACCATAATCTATAAAAACGGCAAAAAAAAAAACACGTTTGTTCTTTGGGAGCCCCACTTAAATATTTATTTTATCTGTTTTTAGGGTTCCGTACCCAAAGGGTAAAATCGGAACCCTATTACTAAGACTTCGCTGTCCGTCTGTCTGTCCGTCTGTCCGTCTGTCTGTCTGTCACAGGGCTGTATCTCATGAACCATGATAGCTAGACAGTTGAAATTTTCACAGATTATGTATTTCTATTGCTGCTCGAACAACAAATACTAAAAACAGAATAAAATAAATATTTAAGGGGGGCTCCCATACAACAAACTTGATTTTTGCATTCCAGCGCCATCTAGTTTCATTTGATGTTACTACGTATTATAGGTACTTTTCGCGGTCTCATGCGACCGCTCGGGGTTTGAGAGGTAAGATGAAAGAGGTTTGCGATTCCGCTGGCAGGTGGCGCTATTTTACCACTATCGGTAAAGTAAGTCGGTAAATAGGTGGTACTTCACATGATCGAATAAAAAGTTTGAAATTGAATTATTGAATTCATGTAGTTAGGTAAATAGGTACCTAGGTAGATATTATTAATTTCCAATTAATTTCGAGTTCGAATCCTGGCCGTGCATCAATGGATATTTCAGTTCGAAAAATGTACCTAAGTATATGCGCGTTACACGTGTTTATAACAGTGAAGTCACCTTGTTCGATTGGCACCACACTGGAGCTCTACATAGCATTAAGGAAAGGATCATAAAAAAAAGGTAGACCCCAAGCCGTGTTTGTTGCCTGATTCTTCTAGGCTTGGTCGCGTGGAATCGGCGTAGCTTCACCTAGTTCCTAAGACGTTTCAAAGTGATCCTTGTGATTTTATTGAAATAAATGATTTTTGAATTTGAATTGAATTTGAAGGAAAACATCGTGAGGAAACCTGTTAGTATTCTTGAAAGCGGCGACGGGATTGCAATCTGTCACGTGTGGAATGCTAACTACGTAGTTAGGTAAATAGGTAGGTTACGAGATATTATGAATTATTTTTTATGTTTCTAGGGTTCCGTATCTAAAGGGTAAAAAACGGGACTACTAAGACACCGCTGTCCGTCTGTCTGTTACCAGGCTGTATCTCGTGAACCGTGATAGCTAGACAGTTGAAATTTTCACAGATGATGTATTTCTCTAAAATCAGCATAAAATAAATATTTAAGTGAGACTCCCGTACAACAAACGTGATTTTTTTGCCGTTTTGATAATAGTACGGAACCCTTCGTGCGCGAGTCCGACTCGCACTTGGCCGGTTTTTTGTATTTGTTGTTGTAGCAACAACAGAAGTACATCATCTGTGAAAATTTCAACTGTCTAGCTATCACGGTTTATGAGATGATACAGCCCTGTGGCAGACAGACGGACAGACAGACGGAAAGACAGTCTTAGTAATAGGGTCCCGTTTTTACCCTTTGAGTACGGAACCCTAAAAATAAATAAATAGGATCACGACTGTTATCTTCAAGTACGATAGACATCCTCTCAGATCTCCAGACGCTTAGATCCTTTAAAAATCTTGTAGGGGTAGTCAGAGGCACGTCCAAACGTTATATTTGTCAAATGCCCTCATTTTGCAGTAGTTAATATTGACAGGTTGCAAGCCCACCGCCGTTTATAAGAATATTAACTAGTTTCCTCACGATGTTTTCCTTCGATGTTTATGATGCGCATATAAATTCTTCGAACAGAAAAATCCATTGATGAACGCCATGATTCGAACCTTCGACCTTCAGATTGAAAGTCGAGAGTACCTCCCACTCGGCTAAGTGAGAAGAATATTCTCGAAATAATTGACTAGTATGTATTCTGTGACTTTACGCCATCTTATCTGTGAGTTATTCAGGCACTTGTTATTTTAATGGTCCAGTCGCCAGCGAAATGGTAACATTATCTGGAAGTGAAGAGACTGCCTTCACTGGTTTCTTACCTCTTCACTTGTACCTAATTTTATGTTATTTTGCGAAACTATGTCACCTATTATTATTTTTATTAGGGAATTTAGGTACAATTATTCCTTTCGGTTTGTAATAATTAGCCTCGTAGTTATTGTAGGCTATAAGTGCAGCCTCCTTGTACGAGGTAGAATAGAAACTCATTGGTAGACATGAGTTCGAATTTTAAAAAGGTTGTGAGTTGGCGGGAGGGGAAAAAGAGTATGGTGGAGGACAGATGGTTGTCAAGAGAGTTGAATATTGTATTTTACGAAATAAACATGATGTGAGTATATTTGTGTTTTTAATTATACTAGAATCTGGTAAGTAGCTTTCAACTATCTATCTAGAAATGAAATAAAATAAAGTTTTTTTTGACACATGGAAAACTGGAGATCTAAACGGTATTTATATACTACTAGCCGACTCGTGACAGACCTTGTCCTGTAAATTTTTAATAATCGCATAGGAAAAAGCAAAATCAGGCAACTTCTAATTTTTTCTCTACAAACCTTGTACTGATAAAAAAAATTACGAATTTTGGTAGAATGCGTATCATTCATTAGTCAAAACTGCGTTGCTATGACGACTAAATGGTTTTAGTCTGTGATGTCAGATTTTGTGCACCAACGCCATCTATACCAAAATCATCCTTTTTGCGTTTTTTTTATTATTTAGGCCCTAAATGATAAAAAAAAACGCAAAAAGAAACAACCCCTAAATTTTAGGTGATGTTTTTAGGATTATAAGTTCCCCTTTATTTATTCTGTATTTTTATCTACATACTACAGCAAATTTCATCTTAATCAGTTTTGGCGTTTATTTTTTACTAGCTGACCAGTGCCCGCTTCGCTGGTCGACAGAGAGTTTCACATCTAGTATTCCCATCTTCATAATAAATTATAGCCTATATGTTGCCGAGGACTAATAGCTACATAACAAAAAAAGTTTCATCAAAATCCGTCCAGTAGTTTTTGCGTGAAAGCCAGACAACAGACAGACAGACAGACAGACAGACAGACAAAAATTCCAAAATTGTATTTTTTGGCTTGTGTTACTTGTATGAAGACCCCTAGGAGTATTTTTTTTAGGTTTTATTCAATGTACAGAATTGAACTCTTCTACAGTTTTATTATATGTATTCCAAAATTGTATTTTTTGGCTTGTGTTACTTGTATGAAGACCCCTAGGAGTATTTTTTTAGGTTTTATTCAATGTACAGAATTGAACTCTTCTACAGTTTTATTATATGTATAGATTAGCCTTATCACAAACTTTCGCATTTATAATATTATTAGGACTAGCTTCCGTCCGCAGCTTCCCTCACGTGTTACCTGGGTAACACGCGTGTTACCTGAGTATCCTATATGCGACTCCATGGCATAAGCTATGCATGTTCTAAGTTTCAACCAAATCCGTTCTGTCTTTTGGGCGTCTGTCTAAAGCCGGGGTCCACGGCGCGTAAAACGGCGGGCCGCGCCGGATGCCGCTCCGCCTGTGTGCGTCCGGCGTGTCGCGTACAGAGCGTTCCGAGCACGGGCCACCACGGATGCATCGTTCCCACGGCGCGTCCGTCCGCCTTGGCGCGGTATGGCGCGTGAAAACGCGGGCCGTGGGACCCCGGCATAAATATCATGTATCAATAAAATATCTGTTTGTATATTTATATCTGAGACGACGCTTTTTATCAGGAACGTGTGAATGTTGTGGTAGGAGTATAAAGTTGAAATTAATAAGAAATAAGTACTACTTACAGTACTTACTACATTTTATCTGGGTATGGGCTGAAGCTAGTTTGTGATATGCAAAGTGATATTACAAGCAATACTAAATAATACTAAAAGCAAACCTGGGTAATAAGTTGACTACCTTACTGCGGTTTCTATTGAACTCCTCAGTTTTTTAGGAGCTGGTAACGTCTTATGACGACCGTAAGGAGCGAATGATGTAAGAATACTAACAAGTTGAGGTTTGCTACTTGTCACGTATGTAATAAATTTCTGCTTATAATCCTAATTATACTATAAATGTGAAAGTACAAACATACATACAAACTAACAGTTTGTATGTATGTTTGTTCCTCAATCAGGCCTAAACGACAAAACGAATTAAGATAAAACTTGCTGTAGATGTAGATAATGCCAGAATGAAACATAGAAGTATTTATTACCGAAAAACATCCCCAAAATGTAAAAAATCGCAAAAGGGCTGATTTGGGTACAGATGGCGCTGGTGTGCAAAAATCTGACATTGGTGTTAACACCAATCGTCATAGCAACGTGCGTTACTCTATGCAATTATTGAAATTTAGACAGGACAACGTCAGTCACGGGTCTGCTAGTGTATCAATATATTTAGTACTAGCTGACCCGTGCCCGCTTCGCTGTGCGTAAGACATTTCTAATACCATCGTGGACTTTTTTGTAGACGTTTTTAAGGTATACAATACTGTAGTACATTATTTTGATATACCTCGTGGGGTTCAGCCAGCATTTGCAATGTAAGCGCAAAAAAATGTGTTTATTTACGACATCACATTAGAAACCTCTAAAATTATCAGTGTTTCTCTACTATATTATGCATGTATTATACATATAAACCGCATCAAAATCCGTTGTGTAGTTTTAAAGATATAAGCAAACATACATACATACATATTACATACAGACGCGGGAAGCAGAATGCGACTTTGCTTTATACTATGTAGTGATGTACAACAAATCAAATGTATAATTAGTATTCTATCAGTTATCTAGTTCTCATAGTAGTAAGCTTTGCGGAGTTTGGAACTAGATGGCGCTGTGTAATAATGTTGACCAATATTTATTTATTACAAGCTGACCCGGCGAACTTTGTATCGCTTTAGAATTAACAAATGTTGTCTTAAGTTCCCGTTCCCGTTCCCGTTTCCTTCCCGTTCCCGTTTCTATTACCGTATTAAACTCATGTAAGAGTTGTTGCAGCTGCATGATAATCTATCTCCTAGCCAAACGATTGATGGCACAGCGTCGATAATTTTTGTCCTGACAATAAGAAACGCTTAAAAAATGAATCATCCTATTTGGTGCAGTCTTTCGGAAGTTATGCGCGTAAATTCATTTCGGCGATTGATTTTTATATATATAATATATATTATATATTATTATTTATTACAAAACGTTTGAAATTTATTGTTTCGACGTGCTAGTGACTGCCTCCTTTAGACATCTCTAGGGATATCAGCGCTAGAATATTTAATTAAAGACCTTGCTTGGGGATTACAGTGAACCTATTTCATTTTCATTTCATAACCACACCACTTAGGTGAGACTACTTAGTCTAGACCTCAAAATATGGGTTGTTCGTTTTAGAATGATTATTATTTGTATTAATGTTGAATTCATCTCCGATAGTACAGTTGGCGGCAAAATTGTTTAACATTTATTATTAAGCTATTTAATGAGTTCTAGGTCTTTAAGAATTTAATCACGTCAGATCATTAAAAAGCTTGAGAAGGTATGCGTCAGTTCAACATATTACCGTTTACCAAATGTTTTAACGGTCATAGTTATTATGTAAAAATATAGCAAAGATTACGATTCTCACGTTTAGTAAACTAATCAGAAATTACCGATTTTCCGATCAAAGGTTATCTGCTCAACTGAATTAATAATCAAACTGATGAAATTGTTAAAACTATCGTGGTTGTTACTCATTTAACTATAAATACGGTTAATTACCACGTTTTTTCTTGTATTGCTAACGTTTCGAGACAATTCAGATGCTCTTCATCATGAGCATCGCCCGTCAGTATTCGCCGATCTACCGTTGATCGCGGTGGCGGGCGATGCTAATGATGAAGAGCATCTGAGCCGTATTTATAGTTAAACTTATGATGAAATCGTTTTTAACCGTTTCACTGGTTCTTTGTTGGTCCTACTAATATTATGAATACGAAAGTTTGTGAGGATGTTTGCTGTTCTGTGTCTGGGTGTTACAATGTAAACATAAGCAGGTATTAAAAAAAACCGGCCAAGTGGGATTCGGACTCGCGCACGAAGGGTGCACACACAATCACTACATAGTATAAAGCAAAGTCGCTTTCCGCTTCCCGCGTCTGTATGTCTGTATGTATGTTTGCTTATATCTTTAAAACTACACAACGGATTTTGATGCGGTTTTTTTAAATAAATAGAGTGATTCAAGAGGAAGGTTTATATGTATAATACATGCATAATATAGTAGAGAAACACTGATAATTTTAGAGGTTTCTAATGTGATGTCGTAAATAAACACATTTTTTTGCGCTTACATTGCAAATGCTGGCTGAACCCCACGAGATATATCAAAATAATGTACTACAGTATTGTACACCTTAAAAACGTCTACAAAAAAGTCAACGATGGTATTAGAAATGTCTTACGCACAGCGAAGCGGGCACGGGTCAGCTAGTTATCTATAAAAAAACGGTAAAAAAATCTCATTTGTTGTATGGGAGCCCTACTTAAATATTTATTTTATTCTGCTTTTATTTGTTGTTATAGCGGCAACAGAAATACATCATCTGTGAATTATCAACTGTCTAGCTATCACGGTTCATGAGATACAGCCCTGTGACATATAGGCGGACAGCGAAGTGTTAGTATTACTCTTAGTATTACGTCTTTAGGTACGCAACACTAAAAAAATATAGTATTCTATCAGTAATCTGGTTCTCATAGAATTTATATAGCTTTGCTTAAGTTGGGGCTAGATGACGATGTATGAAATGTTAAAACAAAACATTTAGCGTGTTTGAGCAACAAACACAAAATAGAGATAGAGGTCATTCTAGAGACTAGAATATTTATTTAATATACAAAAATCAATTGCTGTTCGTTAGTCTCGCTAAAACTCGAGAACGGCTGAACGGATTTATCTTATCTTGGTCTTGAAATGTTCGTGGAGGTCTAGGGAAGGTTTAAAAGGTGAGAAAAATTCCAATAATTGCCGGGAAACCCTAAAAACAGCCCTTTTCTTTTTCCCATATAAACGTTTTCTAAATAAAATTTAGAGTCAATTTGAACTTTATTAGAGAACGGGAACGGGAACGGGAACTTAACACAGCATTTGTGGGTTGCTGACGATTCGGACACAATAAATTCGGACACTGTGTCCGAATTGACACTTTTTAATTTTAATATTTTTTTCACTGACGATTCGGACACCACCAAAATATTTAAGCTGTTTTGTACAGTCACTTAGAAAATTTTAAACTACATTATATCACTCCTAAGAAAAAGTTACCGAAATTGAGTATTTTAGGTTTTAATTAGAATTAGATGAACATGATGTTTTCCCATCTCCTGAGAATGAAAATGTCAAAGATGTCATGTGATATTGATATTTCAGGTCAGTGTATAAAGAAGACCAAAGTAGAACTAGTAACAGCCTCTGAAGAAAAATTGAATGCTGATGCCAAAAATGACCACCATTATGAAAAAGATATAAATCTTTTATAACGAGATGTACTGTTTAGAGTACTTTGCTAAAAGCGTTAATAATAAAAAAAAACCCTATTATTACTATTAATCAATAGATAAGGACAAAAATACAGAAAAGATTAAAATTAATAAACATAATTATCCAAATCTATCGATTTTCTTAACTATTATTGTAAACTCAGTTAAAAATTAGTTGAATATTTAACTTACCTCCAAAAAACATAAAAACAATATAAACTGACACATATTCCGTTTTTTATATAACTTTTTTTTAAAAGCCGTTTTGGCCAAGTGGGAGTTACCTCGACTTTCAATCTGAAGATCGTGGGTTCGATCCCAGCCGTCCATCAATGTTTTTTCTGTTTAAAAAATGTATATCGCATGAACACGTGCTTATAACGGCGAAGGAAAACATTGTGAGGAAACCAGTTAGAATTCTTGTAAGCGGCGAGGGGCATGCAAAGTCACGTGTAGAATGCTGCTGAGTAATGTTTGGACGTGCCTCTGACTAACCCCTTTAGACATCGTCAAGGATCTAAGTGCCTGGGATCTGTGAGGAAGTCTACCGTACTTGGGAATACAGTGATGATACTATTGAGATCTAGTTTATGCATTAGCTCTCGCTCGCTAGTTGCTGTACCTGGACAAATATTTCATCTTATTTTTATTACCATACTGCCAAAATGCATGCTGATTATATTCCTCTTAGCAGTTTAAGTTTTTATATCCGACTGTACAAAACATTGGTGTCCGAATCGTCAGTGAAAAAAATATTAAAATTGCAAAGTGACAATTCGGACAAAGTGTCCGAATTTATTGTGTCCGAATCGTCAGCAACCCGCATTTGTTAATTCTAAAGCGATACGAAGTTCGCCGGGTCAGCTTGTTTATTATATTTATTAGAATGACCTAATGCATTTTTTTTACACAATTGACTTCAAAAACCCAACAGTATACCCGTAAATGCATGCCCCATTCTAACGCATATTCTTATTAAGAGGCTGCCAGTCGACGATTGCTCTTTTTCGGAACGAAAAAAGTAATACTTCTGAACAAGCCACATCTCCTATTTTTATAAGTATATTATATTACTTCAGGTTCCTACCTAGATTTCTATTAAGCTGAAAACATAATAGCAGAAACTTTTCACGATAAAAATATTATTTCAAAATGATACGTTTTAGAATTTATGATCGAAATATTTTATATACCTACTATTAAATCAACTTGTGATTTATTGTTAAAGATAGGTAATATGTAGATCTAGATTTCTATTAGGATAGATTTTTGATAAGTAATTATACATAATTTATATCATTAATTTATTCGAAAAGCTAAGGCGGACCACGCGCGGACGTGTGTTTGTCATCATTGCAGCGGTCGGTAGGATTATTTATCGAAGTGATTAAAGATGGGTACATCTTTATTCACATATACTATACATTATAAAATAGGAGATGTGGCTTGTTCAGAAGTATTTCTTTTTTCGTTTCGAAAAAGAGCAATCGTCGACTTCGAGCCCCTTAAGTCTTTATCTATCAGATAAGCACAGGAAATGCAAGCAGATGCATTGATATCAACCTGTTTGCTCGGAACGTGTTTATTTGAAGCAAACTTTACCGTGAGATAAAGATTTTTATGTCGCCTGCGAACACAGGATCAATTTAGTCTTTTTAGGGTTCCTTATCCAAAAAAATAAACGAACCCTAGTTTTAAATCGGTTTTATTTTAATAATAATGTTATAGGCTTATTTTTACTAAGTTTATTTTTTTTATTTTAGTATGACAGGATCGTAGCAAGTGGAAAGCCGTGGCCTCTGCCTACCCCTATGGGAAACAGGCTTGATGTTCTGTGTGTATGTATGTTATGTATGTTCTTTTTTCTTTTTAATATTATGGTGACTGAATAAATGATTTTTTCATTCTTTATAGGATCACTTCGTTGTCAGTCTGTCAAGATTTTTTTTCTTAGGAACGCGTGGGTGTATCAAATTGAAATTAATATGAAATACGTAAGTTTACGGTCCCTTAAAGCTGTAAAAAATCAAGTTTTTTCGACAATGCAATCGAAAAATATAGCCATTTATATCGCTTATTTTGCCTAATTTTAATCGCAAGTACCAATACCCACAGAATAACTTCTTGTTGACCAAAAACCATTAAATTTGGTAAAAATAAGGTCCTAACACCATAAGTAAATCGTAAATTGTTACTTTGTAATTATATCACATAACATAAAACAATCAAATTCAAAAAAACGGGCAAAAATCTTCGACACATACTCGTTTCCATACAATATACAAGTTTGTACGGAAGCCTAGGCGCGCGAGTCAGACTCGCACTTGTGCGGTTTTTTAACCTTAATATTAAAACAGTCAAACAGGATGTTATTAAGATTAAGCAGAGATTTGGCACAAACTTAAAATCTTGTCAGTAACTAATGCAGTTGATAGTAACTCTGACTTCAGCGCTGTAGGTTGTGGGTTCTGGTTCTGGGTTGTAGAAGAGTCTAAGGACCTGTTTCACCATCTCCAAGTAAAGCCCTAAGTAAGCTACTCGGCGATTACCAAAAACCGGCCAAGTGCGAGTCGGACTCGCGCACGAAGGGTTCCGTACCATTATCTATAAAAACGGCATAAAATCACGTTTGTTGTATGGGAGCCCCCCTTAAATATTTATTTTATTCTGTTTTTAGTATTTGTTGTTATAGCAGCAACCGAAATACATAATCTGTGAAAATTTCAACTGTCTAGCTATCACGGTTCATGAGATACAGCCCTGTGACAGACAGACGGACGGACGGACAGACGTCTGTCCGTCCGTCGGTAGACGGCTAGACGGTCAGCGAAGTCTTAGTACGGAACCCTAAAAACGAACGTACCATTTGACATTTGATAGTTTTGACACTTTCATACATTAATTTAGCGCTAACTGGAAAGCAACTAATCAACACTTTACTTGAAGATGATGAAACAGGCCCTAAGTATATAGTTTAGTATACTAACTATAGTATGTTTATTTGAATTAATCTCAGAACTACAGAACGGATCTTCGTGAAACTTTACAAAGTTATTATTTATGATGTATTTTGTTAAGTTATGTAACATCACGCTACATCCCCCTTGAGGGGTAAACCTCTGGTTCAAAGGGGGTTATCTGGGTTCAAAGTTTGTACGAAAAAATATGCAAACTAGCGACCCGCACCGGCTTCGCACGGGTAGCATGTTATTATACATATAAACCTTCCTCCTGAATCACTCTATCTATTAAAAAAAACCGCATCAAAATCCGTTGTGTAGTTTTAAAGATATAAGCAAACATACATACATACAGACGCGGGAAGCGGAAAGCGACTTTGCTTTATACTATGTAGTGATAACATATTTTGGTAGGTTACATTATTGCAATTTTAGTGGGGATCCCTAATCTTTTGGAAAATAAAATATAAGCTATGTTACTCGCTGATAATGTAGCTATTGATAGGTGAAAGAATTTTTAAAATTGGTTCAGTAGTTTTTTAGATTATCCATTACAAACAAAAATACAAATTTTACCTCTTAATAATAGAAAACATATATTTAAATAGGATTACGTCTGTAATCCTCAAGTACGGTAGACATGCTCTCAGATCTCCAGACTCTTAGATCCTTGAAGATGTCTAATGGTGGTAGACAGATGCACGTCCAAACATTATATTTGGCACATTATATTTGCATTTAGCATTCCATACGTGACAGGTTCCAAACCTATCGCTCTTTATAATATTAGTGTAATAAATATGTAAGCGATATTAACACGTGTCTTAGATCTTTGGAGTTGCCTAAAGGGGGTAGCCAGAGGCACGTCCAAACATTATATTTGACACAATACCCCGTCTTGCATTTAGCATTCCATACGTCTCAGGTTGCAAGCCCATCTCTCTTTTATATATATATATGTAAGCGGTATTTTTATAAGTACCTTCAGCAACCTTCATCCCCCATCACACAAAGTATTGTTATCTCCCAAGCACACATCGTAAGGGATGAAAAATAACCTATAGGGTTCATGTTTTCACAGGACAAGGGGTCTTGTCGACACCTTTTGTTTCAGGGGTGACTTTTTAGGGGTTGAATGTCTGTTGATTTGTGGGCGCGGAGACCTTTCGTTTTGTTATAGTCATAAATCGTTCGTAGACGGTCTGATAAAGTTTGTAGGTGCTTTTCTTATTGACTTTTGGTATTATGTGGGTGTAAGGTTGTAAGAAATTGTATAGGTTAGGCTAGCTTTACTCAAAGTGTGCTCCGCGGAGCCCTAGGGCTACGTCGAGGCTCTTTTAATACATTAATGTACACAGAAAACACATGCCGTGTTGGCCGAGTGGGAGGTACCTCGACTTTCAATCTGAAGGTGGGTTCGAATCCCGGTGTGCATCAATCGATTTATTCGTTCGAAAATTTTACATGCGCATCAAAAACACGTGTTCGAAACGGTGAAGGAAAACATCGTAAGGAAACCAGGTAGTATTCTTATAAGCGGCGATGGGCTTGCAACCTGTAACCCATACTTTTTAGACGTGCCTCTGACTACCCCCACTAGACATCTTCAAAGGATCTAAGCGTCTGAAGATAACCTATTTTTTTTAGAGACATAGAACATGTATAAAGTTGAACTTTTAACCCTTAGAGTCAAACCAGCAAACATAGGCTGGCTAGGTAGAGGCCATTACATTTATGGACAAGCCGTGTACTACTAAAAAATAATAAATTCAGTGGTTTAGGCTGTCTTAAATCAGTCAGTCAGTCAGTAACAAACGAGTTTTTGAAATGAAATGAAATAGGATCACGACTGTAATCCCCAAGTACGGTAGACATCCTCTCAGATCACCAGGTGCAGAAATCCTCGAAGATATAATAAATAAATTTTAAATATTGGCGGACTTTTACACACAGCGCTATCTAGCCTCAAACTAAGTAAAGCTTGTACTATGGGAACCAGATAACTGATAGAATACTTAAATAAAATACTTATTTTTTTTCTAAATACATACTTATTATACATACTCGTATTAACACCCAGACACAGAACAAACATCTACATAACTAAAATATGTTCATCACACAAATATTTGCCCTGGGTGGGGATCGAACCCACAACCTACAGCGCAGAAGGCAGATTTACTACCAACTGAAAGTGAACTGAACTGTGAGGCCAGTCAAAATATTTAAAGGATGAATGTGAAAATGTGAAAAAGATGTTTTAAGGGGTTAGTCGAGGCATGTCTAAACATTTAGATAAATGAAAAAGTATTTGTTTCACGCGTACATGTGTCACAAGGTATCTATGTTGTATATAATGTACATAGCGCCTAATTGGATGGGTGGAAAATGATGTAAAAGGTGAAATAAATAACTTAGCTAAGGTTCGGGTTACCATATCCGAATTAAAATCTAGGATTTGTAAGTAGAAACAACAGGACATTTCGGTTTAAAACCAGAACGCAGTATACTATAGTAAATTGTAATAATGTGAAAATAGGGTTAATTTTGATGCAGGCCCAAAAAAAATGAATACGTAGTGGCGCGTAATTTTCAAAAAAGCCAAGATGGCCGTCGTTTCTAAATCATCCGATAGACTAATATATACATTTCTAAATTTAAACCATACAATCTATATAAAATAAGGATCACTGTATATTTTGCATTTTTCATCATAAAACCAATTATATAAACTGTCTAAAATCACAAAAATTGACCAGTTTTATTTACCTCTCTTAAGATATCCAAAAAACATGCAGACAACTAAATCTTATTTTTATTTTTTATTTATTAAAATCGATCCAGTTTTGGTTAAAACAAGGGAAAACGAAATTGAATTGATCTCGGGCACAGCACGATCTATTTTTTTAATGCTGCTTGTTTTCCACTTAAAAACTTCAGGTCATCCCATTAATACTCAAAACAGTGCTTAAAGCATAAAAAAAGCGTAGGTATTATGACATTCAGTGCCAATATGAATATCATAACATGATAATCATGTTATTACAAAATAGCCCTACAGGTAATGTCCTAGAAAAACATGATTGGCATGGCAACCCTAGCTAAGGTAGATGTACGAATAGGTATTTTCGTACGCTATAATGCGAGACTTGTATTTTCACTCACGTTTTTATAATAAGGTGAGTATAAATTTTACACCCCTCACAAAGACTTCAGACTAAGAATATTTCCAAGGAAATTGGGCACACCTCGACTTCAATATTAAGGTGATAAGTGAAATTTTTAACGTTTTGTATGGGCTGAGTCTACCCGGATAAGACGGAAAAAGTGATAAAACTGCATTATCTTGAAAAACATCAAATTTAAAAAAAAATATCTTTATTTATGTAGCTAGTATGATTATCTAAGGAATGATATAAAAATGAAGTATTTAGCTATTCATAGTTTTGATTAAAAGCGAAACTAGTGTTTTTGAAGAGCCAACTTTGGAAAATAAATCTATCGAGAAAAGTTTCACCAATCGTCTTTAATTTATCTAGATTAAATCCTTAAGGCGCTCCCAGTCGACGATTGTTTTTGTTCGAAACGAAAAAATAAATACTTGTGAACAAGCCACATCTCCTATTTTATAATGTATAGTATATGTGAATAAAGATGTACCCATCTTTAATCACTTCGATAAATAATCCTACCGACCGCTGTAATGACGACAAACACACGTCGGAGCGTGGTCCGAATTAGCTTTTCGAATAAATTAATGATATAAATTATGTATAATTACTTATCAAAAATCTATTGTAATAGAAATCTAGATCTACATATTACCTATCTTCACTACATAGTATAAAGCAAAGTCGCTTTCCGCTTCCCGCGTCTGTATGTAATATGTATGTATGTATGTTTGCTTATATCTTTAAAACTACACAACGGATTTTGATGCGGTTTTTTTTAATAGATAGAGTGATTCAGGAGGAAGGTTTATATGTATAATAACATGCTACCCGTGCGAAGCCGGGGCGGGTCGCTAGTTAACAATAAATCACAAGTTGATTTTAATAGTAGGTATATAAAATATTTCGATCATAAATTCTAAAACGTATCATTTTTAAATAATATCTTTATCGTGAAAAGTTTCTGCTATTATGTTTTCAGCTTAATAGAAATCTAGGTAGGAACCTGAAGTAATATACTTATAAAAATAGGAGATGTGGCTTGTTCAGAAGTATTTCTTTTTTCGTTTCGAAAAAGAGCAATCAGCGACTGGGAGCCTCTTAAGTTATCTTTGTCATAAAAAACAAAACTGTATGTTTTGCGGTTATTGAGAAAAACTATTCTGCATTCATCAAAAACATTTATTACTCGTCTTAAGGTCAAATAAGGAAATATATTGAAATTGGTATTCAAAAATGGTAAAGGAATTTAACTAGCTGATAACGTAGCTTTTGACATTGCCAAGGAGGGTTGACTTCCGGTTGTAAAACACCAAGCCAAATCTATTTGCAACATGTTGTGCCGACCCCACGAGAAGTGGGATAAGGTCCTGGAAGGATCTAGCTTTTAAGGTGGAATAATTTAAAAAATTGGTTCTAGTAGGTCGAATGTTCAGCATATTATTTTTGGTTTTTTTTTGCATCTAAACTTATTTATTTCGTTTGTGTATGCAATAAGGAATTTTCTATCCATCTATGTATTTACGTTTAATATCTATTACACAAAAATAAAAATAAATATATAAAAACCTACCTATTAAAATAGTAGTGAAGTGAACAAAAACCAGACACAGAACAAATACCTACGTTGATCACACAAAATGTTTGCCCTGGGTAGAAATCGAACCAACAACCTACAGCGTACAACCTAGTAATTACTAGCTCAATATTGCAATGTCCCAATGAAAAACTGATAAAACAAGTTAATATCAGTTATCCTCTCAAAACTTACAGATATTTGATATTTGTTGTGATCGACTCCATGGTTCTTTTGAAAAGTTTTTTCCTACCGATTTCCTTATACCTACTAATATTACAAATCAGAAAGTTTTTGAGGATGTTGTAGAGATAGGTACCTACCTACCTTTGTTTGAATATTCGTGCTCAATCTGGCCTGAACGACTAAACGGATTTGGGTGAAACTTGCAATATATATAGGTACCTATCTACCTAACCTGCCAACTTACCCCCGTATTCAGGAACGACACTATGAACGATACTTTCATAAAAATTACTTTATGTGTTGTGCGACACTGCATAGTGTGACTAGAGGCACATTGACGTGTGCCTCTAGCCAAAGTTGAGCTCTAAAGGCACACGGTAGCGTGCGCCATAGTGCCGCTCAACACATAAGGTGATGCTTATGAAAAAAGATTTCGTCCACTGTGGGTGCGTGTTCTCATAGTGTCGTTCTTGAATACGAGGGTAAGTGTCGTTCTTGAATACGAGGGTTAGCCTCTATGTCCTGTGGGTAGGGTTTCTGCTGGAGAATTCTCGATCTCGATGATTTTTATATTTTATCTCAATGATCTCAAAGTTAAAGCTAATAAACCAATGTTAATTAATAAAAAAATTAAGTAAAGAAATAATAAATAAAATAAAAAAATATTCTTAATTATTATAAGTAGGTAGGTAAGGTACCTATTAAGTTTTGATTATTAGAAGATTTTATATTAAGTTTCTTTGCAGTTGGGGGCAATAAAAATACCTACGTTCATTTCGTCATTATATTGAGTTTTTCTTAAAATTTTAGTAGGTAGGTACCTATTAAAATCTTCTTTGAATGCCTCGAGACTCAAGAAGACTCGAGGATTTGGCCCGAGAACGAAAATACTTAGTTCGAGAAATTAGAAAACCTACCTATTTTGCAAAAACATGTTAAGAATGTATTTAGATAGGTAGGTAGGTAGGTAGGTAGCTACCTACCTACTTTTATCCGGACGCTAGTGGCAACTAAACCTCATTTCTTATAAAAATCTCGATTGGTTGTTGATCGTAAGTACCTACCTACCTAACTAGTAACTACCTACCTACCTAGGTATCTATTCTCTACCTGCTTTCTATACCTACTTAACTACACAGTCGTGTCTGTCCTCCCTTTCATGTCTTAATCAAAGTCAGATTATTTACTCTACTCTACAATTAATAATTAATTAACCACATCAGTCTGATCTGTCTACTAGGTAGGTACCTACGTAGGTAGATACTTAGGCCTAAGTATGTAGGTACCTAGCTACTAGGTATATAGAATGATACTAACTAGTACCTATCATCAGTGGCGGATTTACCTACGGACCCTAGGGCGGCAAATTTGGGTTAATTGTTTCAAACATCTTTCCACACATCTCGATCTCTAGCTAAATTTGGCCAATCACTTGATTTTGCCAAATATCTTACAAAATTAAAAAAAAGATTTATTTACTGTTATTAGGTCCACGCACACTATTCAACATTTATTTTCACCACATACATTTTAAAGAAATCGTAAAAAATAATCTAGAGGCGTGAGTATCATCTAGAATAATCTAGATAAAACCTCCCTTACCTGGGGGCTATTTTGTAAAAACAATGATTTTTATTTTTATGATTTTCATAGGTACCAATATTATTGGTACTGAATGCCACAACAAGAATTTAATGATGAAGAGAGAAATCATCAAAACTAGCATAACATTATCAACAAAGTATATCTACCTACTAGCATCCTTATCAATTATATGGTAGGTATCAAATCAAACTGTTCCCACTCCAGACTCGGTTCCTCAGTGTAAATGCACTGGGCACTTATTTATGTCGGTTATTACGCTATTCTAGATCCAATGGTCCTAGTAATGATGGAAACTCTGGTATGCGAGCATTTCCAGTATAAAATCTCGTTTTTACGCGATAATGAAAGAAAACTATGAAATAACTAACCTTTTTTATATAAACTAGCGGAAATTCCAGAATGCAAAGCACACAAACACAACACTACGCACTATCACTATAACACTATCGGTTCACTAACAAATCCGAATCGAACACTTCGGGTTTACGCGAGCGTGGACTTCCGAAAATTGAACGCAAAGTCACAATCGTCTACTGCGCTTGAGAGCCGAAGCCCGACTGACGCGCGATGGTAAAACCGTAACGCCCGACAAGACACGAACGGACCAAAAAATAGAGCTGCCCAATGCCCATCGTTGATTTGTCGATAACTTTTTCCATAATCGATGTTTTATTTAGTCGTTTTGTATTCGCTGTAAATGATTTGTGCATCTGGTACAGTTTTATGACAATACGTGTCAGTTAATTTCCTGTGAGTCGACTAGTAATTAACTTGGGATTGTGTTATTTCTTTGATTACCTACACGGCTTTTTATTCTTAGTATTTTTCTGGTTCCAAGTTTAAATTTGAATCGTAAAGCTGGCGTCTGCTTACTTTCCGAATTGCGTTTGGTTATTTTTATTGTTTGTCAGTTATAGGGTAATTAATGTCGAGATTTGTGAGTAAACGAATGTCAATAGATGGAGTCGAAACGGGACTGAGAAAACGCAGGCATGCTCGTGATTCCAGTTATAGACACAGCTGTGCTACTGGTTTAAATTAGTTTTTTTTGGAGTTTAAAATCCAAGTTATGCATGATTTTTCTAGGTAGGCAACTTAACTAAACCATGGACTTCCATAGATTGTAATTGTAAAAACATCTACCTAGGCGTTCTTGTCTACAATGTAGTTAACTAGGTGGTAATGAGAAACTTCAAACCTATATAGGTAGGTATAGGCTCGTCGTTTCTCATTATAAGGGTACTAAAATAATGCTTTTAATAGATTCAATTTAAAATTATCCAACCACGCAGCTTTTACCTAAGAATTATAAATGTGTGGCATACAACATTAAATAGGTAGTTTTCGTGAGTGTAGGTGGTTACAATACCATAGTATAATAGCATGTTTACCGAACATTTAAATATTTAAACCTAGTTACAATTTCTATTCCACTCCGTAAATGTAACTTTTTATTACCTTACCTTAAAATGGAAAGGCACCCGCTGCCTTAAGCTATAATAATCCGATCTGTCAAAATCAACTAATTTAATATTCACACTACACCATCAAAATGATAAACCCACAAAAATAAGCTTGTAAAATGTGTTCAAAGTTGTTAATATTAATTTTTAGTGTGCTATAAAATATAACTACGCGTTTTGGATGATATTCTGTAGTATTATATGTCACCACACTACTATGCGGATCAAAATTAATTTTATTAGCGATAAAACTACTCGTTTGATAAAATTTACAGCGAGTCGAGTTTTCTTGTGTCATTTAACTAATTTGTTATTTGACTTTTATAATTAAGGCGCGGTAAGTTCTGAAAACCGCGGCCGAAACGACACTGACAGTTGACAACGGCAAGCTCTAGATGGCGTATGCTTATCGTAAATATTATCGACAGTTTTTATGAGATCGCGTTTCTGGTACCTACGTAGGCTGGTAATAGGCTTTACTATCTGGTGGGGGTAGTTAGAGGCACGGCCAAACATTATATTTGGCACATGCCCACATTTTGCAGTAGTTACGCATTCCATACGTGACTACTCAACTCGCTAGGTCACTGACCTCTATTATACAATAGAGGTCAGTACGCTAGGTACATGCCGATTTGACAGATGAACTATAAAAACTTGGAATGTGTTATGTCAATGTCAGTTAATCAGGTGCGCGCCGCGGCAAATCAGGATGTTTTTTTATGGGTTTTCAAAGACAAAAACTTTGTGTACATGCAATCAATGAAATAACCAAATAAATACAGCAAATAAATGTTGTCTGGGCATCTCGTCCAACTCTATTTTCTATTTGCCAAGTCGGAACGGTAAATATGGTAACACTGACTACAGACTCCATAAAAAAAAAGTAGAACAAATGTTTATGTAAACAGAGCCGGCATTTTATATGTACCTATGTCAAAGTCAGTGCAAAACGCAAATCCTTGGCGCGGCGGAGTCAACCAATGCCATACATACAACACCGGTCAGCATAAATAAATGACGCGAATATTGAGACCGTTTCACAAGCCAAGCGAGCAGAAGAAGAGTTACGCGCTGGGTGTCCCGCCAGTCTCAACTGTCTGCCGGTCGAGGGCAGCCCGTGGCTCGCAGAAGGTCGACGAAGGATTCACTGTCGCGGAGAAGAAACTCGTAATCAGCGTGGTACTGCTCCACTGTCTTCTGGGTTCACTTTGCAGGCAGTGGAATTTACTTTATTGCGATTTATAATCATACAAACTTCAAGTCATATTATGTGCTCCGGGTCTATAGAAAGTTTATGGATGTATTCATCGGGCTTTTGAACAAAAATAGTCTACATAGGGAAGCACCAAGAAAAAAGAGCTCTGACTTTTTGTGTTTTTATAATATGTATGATATTGTTATATTATTGTGCTTCTATTATACTCTGAAACATAACTTAGATTGGATAAAAAAAACCCTACAACCTACATTGTCTCAATCCGGTGTACCTACCTACTTAGCTGGCTGTAAAAAACCATGAGAAGCGATGATAACTTTATGTGATTAGAAAGGAAATGAAGTAATAAAGTGTTAATAATCAATATTCTGGTTTATTTTCATGTTTACAAACTAATTTCTATTATCCAGCTGTTCCACCAGGCTTGTTTTCATTGAATAGTTTCAGTTTTCCTTATAAGTAACACAGCTTTCTCCGGAGAATCTTTGGGAACATCCCAGAATGAAGTGAATATTGTAGTCACTCCTAAAAATTTTTAATTAATGGTCAGTATTCAATGCTATATTGGTTTTAAATTTATTTTAGATTGTTTCCTAAACAAAACCATATCTTCATGTTTTTACACCGGAACTCAAACAAAAATGAATTGTAAAACATGATAGGCGGTACCTATACTTATAACGACGAGAAGTTGAAGCCCTTTTTTAGGGTTCCGTACCCAAAGGGTAAAAACGGGACCCTATTACTAAGACTTCGCTGTCCGTCTGTCCGTCTGTCTGTCACAGGGCTGTATCTCATGAACCGTGATAGCTAGACAGTTGAAATTTTCACAGATTATGTATTTCGGTTGCCGCTATAACAACAAATACTAAAAACAGAATAAAATAAATATCTAAATGGGGCTCCCATACAACAAACGTGTTTATTTGCTGTTTTTTATAGATATGGTACGGAACCCTTCGTGCGCGAGTCCGATTCGCACTTGGCCGGTTTTTGAATTTCTAAGATTAGCGCTTACACTATGACGTCACATCGTCACGACCGCGACCGCGACGCGGGTCACGGCGCTTAGTTTTGTGTCGATCGTAATATCTTCTGAATGGAATGTCCGATTTGAGTAATTCAAAAAGTTATAGGTATATTGGTATTGAAACAGTTTTCAATATGAAATGATTTATTTGGATAAGGATTTATACGAAGGTATGGTTATCATGTCTGATATTGGTCAGCTTTTTTATTAATCGGACATTCCATTCAGAAGATATTACGATCGAAACAAAACTGAGCGTCGCGATCGCGGTCGTGACGGGGTGTGACGTCATCGGCTAGAGACCGCCCGCCCGCGTTTTTAAAAACCTTCGGTCGGAAATACGCACTTTTATTTACGATCAAAGTGCGATGCACTGTATCTGGGATGCACTGTATCTCCAAATTTTCAGCACGGGATAGCTGCTCCATCTGGTGTACGCGACGGGTAAGATCGAAGAGAAACTTCTATTATAGACAATTTAGATTGAATGTCTTTGACTTGTGAAGTGAATTTCCTGTCTAGTTCCTCCCTTATAATTTCACGGATAATGTCAGCAGAGAGGCAGTGGCATTGGCTTCGGGGCTTCGCGCGTTGCGTGACGTTATCGTATTCTTGGCCAATGTCCATGCGAAAAGATGCAGGTGCTGAAGGTGCGGCTGTAACTGTCGCAGGCGCAGTGCGGGCGCTCGCAGCCCGGGTAGGCTCTATAGTATATAGTAGTATATATATATATATATATAGTAAATCTATAGTTAATACAATTCTTTGTATATGGCTTGTTTTGATTAGTGATAGTTGTGATGCGTTATACCTCTAGATTTGATTGATCACAACTAAATATTTCCCGTTTTGTCTATTTACTTAAATATGAATAATTAATAAATAAATATCGCTGTTAAAAAACCCTTGCTATTCTATGTTGTTTAAAAATCGTCGTTATAATCAGTTTTTCAATATAAACCGTTTATTTGAAATTCAAAATGTTGTTATAGTGCCCACAACCATCGCTCTCACCCTACGTTAAAAACTAAAAAAAAAACCGACAAAAATGTATCGACCAATCGAAAAGTCAAGGGAAGTCAATTTTACGAAAATTGCATATATCCAGAAATCCCAATAACTGTCATAAGCTCTCTCCCGCTTGGAGAGCTGGCAACGTCGCCTGTAGCCGCGTGACGCAAAAGCACAGAGCGGCAACGCCGCTTTGAAACATGTAGTCCACCGCTCGTAATAACTATTTTCCAATCTGTGTCGCAGCCCAAGCTCTAGCGTTTGAATAATTTTTAATATGATGGTAAAAATCCACAACTTATTTTTCCCAGAATAAAAACTGTCCTTTTGTACAAGTTTTATTATCGACTAGCACTGTTAGTATAATGTTTGTTTGTTTTTTTGTAACTTTCAATAATTGCAAGTTATTTTTCAACCATTTCCGATTGAGCTGAGATTTTGCATCTTTTAGTTCTGGTCACAATACAATAATATGGTGACAGCGAGCTGTTCTGATGATGAAGTCAGACGTTTTTGTAGACGTTTACAATTACTGTAGTACAGGTCGCTGCTTAAATACTAAAGTGTCACAAATCAAAAAATGTGAAAATCGTTTTTAGTGCAAAAACGTGATCTAAAATGGTCATTTTATATAATAAAAATTTGATCCTTTTAATTATAGCACTATAAATAACTAAAACATACAAGTGTCTGTTTAGCATTTTTGCACTTTGCAGGCAAACTTCAGAGCTAAACTGCCATTTTATCAATTGCGACTTGATTTTTGACAGAAGCGCGCATAGCTTATATGCAAAAGGGCCACATTTCAAAAAACTACCGGTTTTTTAATTTAAATTTATATTCAAAAGTGCCATTTTTTAGAATGTGTCCGTATCGAGTATAAAATAAACGTATGTATAATACTATTTATTAAACAAAGGTGCCACATTTTAGAATGCGTCGGCTTTGAATATAAAATGTATATTAGTACAATATTGTTTTCTATACACATTTCAAATGCGTTTGTTTTGAATAATAATTTTAGTTCGTTAAAATATTGCTTTTTATACATAAGTACCACATTTCGAAATGCGTTTGCGTAGAATATTATTTTTACGTGAATTCTAATATAATTTATAAGACATAAATGCCATTTCTTGGTTATTATGTCAAAAAAATTAAACATGGCGACATTTTTGACTTGGAATCTCTTACTGTTGGAAATTACTGTACCTACTATTCAAGATAAAACAAATTTGAAATAATCAAAGAACTTATTAAGAAAATATTAACATAATTTAAAGCGATGTAATACGCTAAATTTATAAGCTTATTAATAGAGATAATAATCTATCTAATAATCGGTCGTTATGTTTAGCGTTTGTAGACTACGAAAAATAATTTAATTCAGTGGAAACCTGTGTAAAGCTATGGTTATTCCAGCGGTGCCGTATTGACTACCAATACATTGTAGTGTTGAAATGCTTGTACAACAACGCCACCGTGTCAGTCCGGGTGCAGGAGCAGTGTACGAAAGCGATTTCTTTGAAGAGAAGCGTTAGACGGAGATGTTATTATATCCGTATACGAACTAAAGTCACCGACATACCCAAGAGGAGTAGCTAGTTGACGCGGCTGTGAGCGGGGTAGGTACATGGCTTAAAGAACTGATGGTCGTTGGGTAGAATGAATGGAAAGATGACCTGATAAAGGTTGCTGGGAGGCATTGGGTGCACACTGCACGAAATAGATCATTAGAATTGATTTTACGAAGAAGGCTAATGTTTAGCAATGGAATGTTCTATGGCTGAAATTATAAAGATGACGAAGTGATTAATATGTTTGAGTTAATAACAACTGGGTTGTGATTTAGGTACTCATTGATTTTTAGAAAGACAGATTTGCAGAAAATATATAGTTTTATTAATTATTAAACACTTATATACTTGTAGTTAAATAGATTTATGAAGCCTTTATAGTGACTTTATTATTATTTTTGTGTAGCTAGTAATAATGTTGAACTCAGTTTAGAGATCAACATTAAATTACCTCTTATTTTGCCCCAATAACTTTGTATAAAAATAGTTTTTGGTTTTTTAAATAAATAGCGAATTATTTTTAGTATTATCAAAAAAAAATATTAGCCTGCTTTCGATATTGTATAATATTTGTTTTATTAATAGGTTTTTTACATCAGACGAAGAAGTGAAGGAAAAATCTAAAGAAAACTCTTATTTTTGTATAATATGTGGCCTTTTATCGATAACTTTAATTTACGTTTAAATATTTTTTTATATGCAAAAGGGACACATGTGGTATTTTACGCCAATAGGTTAAAGTTACAGCAAAACGAAAAATATAGATAGATACAGCTTAAAATTACGCTCCTAGTGATCCAAAACTCATAACTAATAAAAATAAAAATTTCTCAGAAATTAAAAAAATATTTTTTTAAAACTTTGATTGGCTCTCCTGAAAAAACAGAAATTTTGAAATATGACCGTTTAGTATTTAAGCAGCGACTGTGTAGGTACATTATTTTGATATATCTCGCGGGGTTCAGCCAGCGTTTGCAATGTAAGCGCAAAAAATGTGTTTATTTACGACATCACATTAGAAACCTCTAAAATTATCAGTATTTCTCTACTATATTAAGCATGTATTATACATAAAAACCTTCCTCATGAATCACTCTATCAATAAAAAAAAACCGCATCAAAATCCTTTGCGTAGTTTTAAAGATTTAAGCATACATAGGGATATAGGGACAGAGAAAGCGACTTTGTTTTATAGGTACTATGTAGTGATGAACTATCCCTACGTAATAAAGCAGGTGGCATTAATACTCCTTGGTAGAATAGGAAGTAAAAACTCTTTGTCTGTCAAAGTAATTTTTTTAAAAAACTTGCGTGTTCGGCGGTTGGCGGGACTCTGCTCTGTGTCACAGAGTGGCGGGTAATAGGTAATATACCTATTAGAACACAATCAGCCACCAAAACGTAGTCTGTTATGTATGCGCCATGTTCTTTGAACATTATGTAACAAAAATGACAGGATCATTGAACCGATTCTTACTAAAATCTTGGGATTTATATAACCCGCTGAATATATTATTATTCATACGTACCTATTTTGTTCAACTGCGGGTTTTGCTATGGTTAGAAGTGTTAGTGATGATGCTGAACTATCATCCATCGAGAAAGTTATACGCAAATCCGACTGGTCGTTCCAGATTTTTTCCAGAATTTTTCCCTACAATTTATCCAAGAAAACGTTGTGAAGTGAAAGAGGATTGAGAAAGGGATGATTAGATGGTTTGGGCATGTGGAGAGAATGAATGAAGAAAGATATTGACAAAACAGGTATATAAGGCGAGTGTGAAAGGGAGCGTTGGAAGAGGAAGACCTCGGCGTATTTTCCTGGACCATATTGGAAACGTTTTGAAAAAAAGCCGGGTCAAGAGTACTCTAAACCGACGAGCATGCATGAGGAATGTGATGAGAGTGAATGCTAAAGAAGTATGTCAGGATCGTAGCAAGTGAAAAGCCGTGATCTCTGCCTACCCCTTTGGGAAACAGGCGTGATTTTATGTATAAATGTATGTATGTATGATAAAGTATGTAGTTATGTAAGTACTTACTGTTTTCTTTGCCTAATATTTTTCACAAGATTATCAAAGATTACGTAGATAGGTAAAATTGATAAAATAGGAAGGTTTACTTACTGTTTTATTTCTCTTATATTTTTAGCATGTTTTCTTAGGGTACGTAACCATTATCTCTTTTTGTTTTTTTTTTTTTGAAATATTACCCATCTTTTTTCAATTCGTAAATAATCTTTCCGACCGCTGCAATGACGTCAAACACACGTCTGTCTCTGACAGTAGTCACAGGGGTACTGACTACTGACTGAGCCATGGGCGATGCGTGCTCCGCCTTAGCTTTTCGAATAAATTAATGATATAAATTATGTATAATTACTTATCAAAAATCTATTCTAATAGAATTGTAGATCTACATATTACCTACCTTTAACAATAAATCACAAGTTGATTTTAATAGTAGGTATATAAAATATTTCGATCATAAATTCTAAAACGTATCATTTAGAAATAATATTTTTATCGTGAAAAGTTTCTGCTATTATGTTTTCAGCTTAATAGAAATGTAGGTAGGAACCTGAAGTAATATACTTATAAAAATAGGAGATGTGGCTTGTTCAGAAGTATTTTATTTTTCGTTTGGAAAAAGAGCAATCGTCGACTGGGAGCCCCTTAATTGGACATAAAAATGTATAACATTCATTAACTAGGAGTTTTATTAAGATGTTAAGCATTTCAAAATAAACAGTTTTCGTATTGGGCAGTCTTGCCGAATATGAAATATAATGTAGGAAAACCGAGAAAAACTATAGAGAACTATCTTTAATAGTATACTTAATACTAGTACCTACTACCTACTAACTTAAATCCTCACCATTACAAACTTCATTTCACTTCTTATGTCATTTCGACTCGACGACGGTCGGCAATTCTTAGCTAGTGCTATTTCGTATTTTCTTACTTCGTACGTTTCTCACACAAGATGAAATAAATTGTACCCAAACGATTTAAACGATTAATAATTTAAACGTATAAAAGAACAAACATTTAGAAGTTTGAAAAAATATTATTACAAAATCTAAACATATACCTATTACTACCTTAAGTAAGTAGGTATGCATCTAAGGAGAAGTAGGCTATTCGACAATAGTGGATCTAATTAGATCTCTACTGTTGTCTACTGTTTAACTGGTACAAATACTACGAACAAAGTTGAGTAGTTACGCGTTGTCACCTTGTCACATGTGTGCGAGATGCTAGCGACTTACGTGACTCTAGTTCAAGATTTGTGTTAAAGTCACTACTCGACTACACCAGTTTAAGCATAGAAGGCAGCAGAGCAGCTACTACCGACTGCCGTGGACAAGTTTTGAGAAATATGACTAAACTCGATAGTTCTTTTTTGTATTGATGGACATTACCACACAGCGCCATCTAGCCCCAAACTAAAGCCAAAGCTTGTACTATGGGAACCAGATTAATAATAAAATAATTACTATTCCTTATCTTTGTTTGTAAACACATACTTAAGATACATTATAACACTCAGATACAGAACAAACATCTACGTTCATCACACAAATATTTGCCCTAAGTGGGAATCGAAACCACAACCAAGAACCACAACAGAAGGCAGAGTTACCACCAACAGAGCTGTGAGGCCAGACGAGTTAAATCCTAATCCTAATAATATTATAAATGCGAAAGTTTGTGAGTTTGTAAGTATGTTTGTTCCTCAATCCGGCCTAAACGACAAAACGGATTAAGTTGAAATTTGCTGTATATGTAAATAGATATAATGCCCGAATAAAACATAGACTACTTTAAAATACAAAAACACACACTCTTAATGATAAATAAACGCATAAGGGATGATTTTGCTATAGATGGCGTTGGTGTGCAAAAATTCTGACATCGTAATAGCAACGTGCGTTACTCTATGGCATAGAGTAGGCAAGTGGTCTACGGGATAAAATAGTTTGGGAACCTCTGCTCTATGCGATTATCGCAATTTGGACAGGACAACGTCTGTCGCGGGTCTGCTAGTTTTAAATAATCGACACTAGTAAGCTACCATCGCTCGGTAACGCAACTCGACTATTAAAAACTGTTCTACTTAATATTTTTTTATTTTGTATAAACTCAAGTGTTTATAACGACCACAGAAAAGAGGGGACTCTTCTAACACAGGTTATTATAACTTAACAGAAGAGATCCCAACCCTAATGATTGTACAACTTGTTTTATTGAATAAAAGATTTTTGATTTTTTTTTTGATTGATTAAAAACTCGATAGTTAAATTTTATAAAATAATCAGCACTAGTAAAGTACCCCATCGCTCGGTGCAACAACTCATTGCATATTGAAACCAAGCCGGGTAAAATAGGATTTATATTCTATCGAAGCTAGGAAACTCTGACTGTAGAGTTTACATTTCAGCTTGAGTTCGAAGCTGAAAATCCGCAACCAAACACTTCGCTTGGTGCTAGACTCGTGTCAAGCTATCTTTTGTATTAAAAAACTCCTACTCCCTGACACTAGAATACGAGCCCGATAGATGGCGCTGTTAATTAGATACTTTTTACACCACTTGTTGATAATACAACGCCAAGAGGCGAAGCAATTTAAGATACGATGGCGTAAGATGGAGTTCTGTTCCATTAAGACTATTTTTTTAAATAATTAATATTTTGGTGTCGTTGTAGGTACCTAATACTGAAAAAATAAATTTTAGTTTATAAGGGGTTGACGTTCACAATAATATAACTCTAAATGAAGTTACGGGAATTATCTACATTAATCTTATTAGGGCGCACACCTGTTCAATAACTTACTGATGATATAAATACTAATCAATCAAACTTATATTTAAGACTAAGTTAAAAAGTATGCTTATGACAAGACTTTATAAGTAACCCCTAATATTACTGAAAAAATATTTACTTTAATAACTTATATTAAGTTATAATCCTAGTTCTTAAGCTCATTTTAAGTGAACCATGTTCTTTATGATAAATAAAATTCTTTAACCTTATGTACCCTATTACCTATGTACTACTATTAACCTAACAGTGGATAAAACATTACTATGATTGAATTTGCGTTCCTACAGCGTCTCTAGCGTCTCCATCTTCTGGGTGCAATTTCAAGATTACATACGAATCATGTATTTTTATTTAGTAGTTTTTTGCCGTATTCTATCCACGATGTTACAACAATGTCTTTCAGTAAGAATGAAGAAAGTTTTTTAAGGTTTAGCTGACCCGGCGAACTACGCACCGCCTATATATTAAGAGCAGAACAAATTTAGTGACCGACAGCAGCGCCAACTGACGGAACCATTCAAACCATGAACCCTTTGAATTATACATTACGAAATTTCAACCAATCGGTCTAGCCGTTTAGGAGTTAGGTGACAAACGCACGTACAGAAAGAATAGGTATTATTAAAGAAGATGAATAATCGCTGTATGTTTTTATGTTTGTTCAAAAACACACACACACACACACAAACACACACATAACACACAACACACACACGCTCATAAAAGCTCTGGCTCTTAAAAACTTATTATTGTTAAAAATATAAATAAAAGTTAAGTTATATAGTTAATAAGATAAAAGTTAAATAGTTTCATCGATATATTATCAGGAACGTCTGGTTCTTCAACTAGTCCTAAGGACGGGCACTGGAAAGCGACACAGTTTTAATACTAATGCGTTTTCCAGTGTTCATAGTTTTTATTCAAATGTACTTATGTTGACTGAAACAAATAAATAAAAAAATAAAAAAAATAAAAAATTAAATGAAATGCTCGTAAAGCAGCATTCTTATTAGTCCTGGTACTCGCTTAAATTGTCCGAATCTTATGTCTTGAAAATTACACTAGAATTTTAATATAGACTTACATAATAGGGCAAAGACAGACATTTCTAAGGCAGGCAAAAAGAACTCGTGACAAGAATAGGAATTAAAGCTCTAGTTTCTTATCAATTACTATAAAATATTTAAGTTGGTTACCTATTAACCACAAGTTTAATACAAGTTCAATTCCCAAACTACAAAAGAGATAACTCGTAGGTATTCTCAAACCACTAGATTCGAAGACTTTGCTTATCCAATATTAATCCTCTACCATGAATAAACTACGTCACGAAATGCGATTGATTTTAATTATTCAGAAGATTTCATCGGGAACTTGTATTTTGTGAGTAATTTATATCACAGTGTAAATTAAATAGCTGAGTCTCTGTTATGATCATGTAGGTTCAACACGTTAACAGGAGTTTATTTGCTTTCACTGTGACAGGTGTTACCATGACAAGCTTGCAAAACCAAGCTTGTATTCCGTATAGCCCAAAATGTAACTAAAAACAAATATTTCACGACTAAAATACAAGCATGGCAGACGCTTGACGCTGAGGAAGAATTTCCTAATCTCCTGGTACTTTTAGATCCTTGAAGATGGATTTTGAGAGACATGACTAGCCAACGCTACTAGCAGAAACGTACTACTTGAATAGTATGCGAACATTCAAGCGTAAACAGTAGTCTCATTAATGTGAAACTGAACTTTGAATAGTAATCGGTTTCATCTGTAAAACTACCCCTTGTTTTGACCGCTATACAATTAAATAGCAGTTTGACGATAGACACCGATTAATATTAATAGTATGTTTTCAAAGTCAAGTGTAATTTGGAATTTAATAACAAAAAACAGTTTGACCATAAACTCATGACTATCAAAGCCAAGATTGCTTTTTTAGATGAGTAACGCACGGTTTAAAATATCAGGGGCCGTACTACTATCTCTAAAGTAAGACTATAGCAGTATTACTTTGAGAGCAAAAGAGACAAAGCTATACGAACACGTATAGCTTTAGTCTTACTTTAGAGATGGTAGTACGGCTCCAGGGTTCGATGATTCACACATTGTTTCATCTAGCTGTCTTTCCGTGGCAGGCGGAAAAGCAGATCAAATGTTGTTCTGCTAATTGTAATCTACTGACAGACACGCCACCCATCCAATCGCTCGACTATCCCTACAGAGAGGTGGTCAATGTTTAAATCGCCTTAGGTTATAATACTTGGTATTCAAATGCATGGTCTAGCTAGAATATAATATTAATATTACCTAAATACCTACAAATGGGAGATAAGCTCTATTAATTTGATCAGCGCTAGTTTCATAATTACAGTCATTTCACAGAAAATCCCTTGCGTATTTATAACCCGTAGCTATCTAAATGTATTCTTACACGGGCGATTAAAATGGCTAACCGCAAAAAGTATGGCATATGTATCATCTCTACATAGTATAAAGCAAAGTCGCTTTCCGCTTCCCGCGTCTGTATATAATATGTATGTATGTATGTATGTTTGCTTATATCTTTAAAACTACACAACGGATTTTGATGCGGTTTTTTTAAATAGATAGAGTGATTCAGGAGGAAGGTTTATATGTATAATACATGCATAATATAGTAGAGAAACACTGATAATTTTAGAGGTTTCTAATGTGATGTCGTAAATAAACACATTTTTTTGCGCTTACATTGCAAATGCTGGCTGAACCCCACGAGTTATATCAAAATAATGTACTACAGTATTGTACACCTTAAAAACGTCTACAAAAAAGTCCACGATGGTATTAGAAATGTCTTACGCACAGCGAAGCGGGCACGGGTCAGCTAGTACTTTATAAAGCAATTCAAAATAACAAAGCATTACTTACATTCCGCATAGTTTAGATTTATGTAAATAAAAAAAATCTAATATCGCCATAATAATTATTACATTACAAAATATTAGTACGGTTGAGCCATATCCTAATCCTAATAATATTATAATTTCGAAAGTTTGTGAGTTTGTATGTATGTTTGTTCCTCAATCAGGTATAAATGACAAAGCGAATTAAGTTAAAATTTGCTGTAGATGTAGATATAATGCCCGAATAAATAATAGACTACTTTATAATATGAAAAACATTCCAAAAACGATAAAAAAAACGCAAAAGGAATGATTTCTGTATAGATGGCGTTGGTGTGCAACAAATCTGACATCACAGACTAAAAACATTCAGTCTTTTCTATTCGATTATTGAAATTTGACAGGACGTATATCACGGGTCGGCTAGTAAACAATAAAGACCGTTTCTAAATGTATCTAGATTCTAGGTGGCTTTTTCTTTTCATGCAATATTGCTAAGCAAAGCTTGAAAAATTGCCAGATTATAAGCACCATCAGTTTAAGGCGCGGTAAGGTCTGAAAACCGCGGCCGAAACGACACTGACAGTTGACAACGGCAAGCTCTAGATGGCGTATGCTTATCGTAAATATTATCGACAGTTTTTATGAGATCGCGTTTCTGGTACCTACGTAGGCTGGTAATAGGCTTTACTATCTGGTGGGGGTAGTTAGAGGCACGGCCAAACATTATATTTGGCACATGCCCACATTTTGCAGTAGTTACGCATTCCATACGTGACTACTCAACTCGCTAGGTCACTGACCTCTATTATACAATAGAGGTCAGTGCGCTAGGTACATGCCGATTTGACAGATGAACTATAAAAACTTGGAATGTGTTATGTCAATGTCAGTTAATCAGGTGCGCGCTGCGGCAAATCAGGATGTTTTTTTATGGGTTTTCAAAGACAAAAACTTTGTGTACATGCAATCAATGAAATAACCAAATAAATACAGCAAATAAATGTTGTCTGGGCATCTCGTCCAACTCTATTTTCTATTTGCCAAGTCGGAACGGTAAATATGGTAACACTGACTACAGACTCCATAAAAAAAAAGTAGAACAAATGTTTATGTAAACAGAGCCGGCATTTTATATGTACCTATGTCAAAGTCAGTGCAAAACGCAAATCCTTGGCGCGGCGGAGTCAACCAATGCCATACATACAACACCGGTCAGCATAAATAAATGACGCGAATATTGAGTCCGTTTCACAAGCCAAGCGAGCAGAAGAAGAGTTACGCGCTGGGTGTCCCGCCAGCCTCAACTGTCTGCCGGTCGAGGGCAGCCCGTGGCTCGCAGAAGGTCGACGAAGGATTCACTGTCGCGGAGAAGAAACTCGTAATCAGCGTGGTACTGCTCCACTGTCTTCTGGGTTCACTTTGCAGGCAGTGGAATTTACTTTATTGCGATATACTTGTCGCGCCTGGACCCAAACACTACCGGGAGAAGCATCATCAAATAGCAACATAATCATACAAACTTCAAGTCATATTATGTGCTCCGGGTCTATAAAAAGTTTATGGATGTATTCATCGGGCTTTTGAACAAAAATAGTCTACATAGGGAAGCACCAAGAAGAAAGAGCTCTGACTTTTTGTGTTTTTATAATATGTATGATATTGTTATATTATTGTGCTTCTATTATACTCTGAAACATAACTTAGATTGGATAACAAAAACCCTACAACCTACATTGTCTCAATCCGGTATACCTACCTACTTAGCTGGCTGTAAAAAACCATGAGAAGCGATGATAACTTTATGTGATTAGAAAGGAAATGAAGTAATAAAGTGTTAATAATCAATATTCTGGTTTATTTTCATGTTTACAAACTAATTTCTATTATCCAGCTGTTCCACCAGGCTTGTTTTCATTGAATAGTTTCAGTTTTCCTTATAAGTAACACAGCTTTCTCCGGAGAATCTTTGGGAACATCCCAGAATGAAGTGAATATTGTAGTCACTCCTAAAAATTTTTAATTAATGGTCAGTATTCAATGCTATATTGGTTTTAAATTTATTTTAGATTGTTTCCTAAACAAAACCATATCTTCATGTTTTTACACCGGAACTCAAACAAAAATGAATTGTAAAACATGATAGGCGGTACCTATACTTATAACGACGAGAAGTTGAAGCCCTTTTTTAGGGTTCCGTACCCAAAGGGTAAAAACGGGACCCTATTACTAAGACTTCGCTGTCCGTCTGTCCGTCTGTCTGTCTGTCACAGGGCTGTATCTCATGAACCGTGATAGCTAGACAGTTGAAATTTTCACAGATTATGTATTTCGGTTGCCGCTATAACAACAAATACTAAAAACAGAATAAAATAAATATCTAAATGGGGCTCCCATACAACAAACGTGTTTATTTGCTGTTTTTTATAGATAATGGTACGGAACCCTTCGTGCGCGAGTCCGATTCGCACTTGGCCGGTTTTTGAATTTCTAAGATTAGCGCTTACACTATGACGTCACATCGTCACGACCGCGACCGCGACGCGGGTCTCGGCGCTTAGTTTTGTGTCGATCGTAATATCTTCTGAATGGAATGTCCGATTTGAGTAATTCAAAAAGTTATAGGTATATTGGTATTGAAACAGTTTTCAATATGAAATGATTTATTTGGATAAGGATTTATACGAAGGTATGGTTATCATGTCTGATATTGGTCAGCTTTTTTATTAATCGGACATTCCATTCAGAAGATATTACGATCGAAACAAAACTGAGCGTCGCGATCGCGGTCGTGACGGGGTGTGACGTCATCGGCTAGAGACCGCCCGCCCGCGTTTTTAAAAACCTTCGGTCGGAAATACGCACTTTTATTTACGATCAAAGTGCGATGCACTGTATCTGGGATGCACTGTATCTCCAAATTTTCAGCACGGGATAGCTGCTCCATCTGGTGTACGCGACGGGTAAGATCGAAGAGAAACTTCTATTATAGACAATTTAGATTGAATGTCTTTGACTTGTGAAGTGAATTTCCTGTCTAGTTCCTCCCTTATAATTTCACGGATAATGTCAGCAGAGAGGCAGTGGCATTGGCTTCGGGGCTTCGCGCGTTGCGTGACGTTATCGTATTCTTGGCCAATGTCCATGCGAAAAGATGCAGGTGCTGAAGGTGCGGCTGTAACTGTCGCAGGCGCAGTGCGGGCGCTCGCAGCCCGGGTAGGCTCTATAGTATATAGTAGTATATATATATATATATAGTAAATCTATAGTTAATACAATTCTTTGTATATGGCTTGTTTTGATTAGTGATAGTTGTGATGCGTTATACCTCTAGATTTGATTGATCACAACTAAATATTTCCCGTTTTGTCTATTTACTTAAATATGAATAATTAATAAATAAATATCGCTGTTAAAAAACCCTTGCTATTCTATGTTGTTTAAAAATCGTCGTTATAATCAGTTTTTCAATATAAACCGTTTATTTGAAATTCAAAATGTTGTTATAGTGCCCACAACCATCGCTCTCACCCTACGTTAAAAACTAAAAAAAAAACCGACAAAAATGTATCGACCAATCGAAAAGTCAAGGGAAGTCAATTTTACGAAAATTGCATATATCCAGAAATCCCAATAACTGTCATAAGCTCTCTCCCGCTTGGAGAGCTGGCAACGTCGCCTGTAGCCGCGTGACGCAAAAGCACAGAGCGGCAACGCCGCTTTGAAACATGTAGTCCACCGCTCGTAATAACTATTTTCCAATCTGTGTCGCAGCCCAAGCTCTAGCGTTTGAATAATTTTTAATATGATGGTAAAAATCCACAACTTATTTTTCCCAGAATAAAAACTGTCCTTTTGTACAAGTTTTATTATCGACTAGCTCTGTTAGTATAATGTTTGTTTGTTTTTTTGTAACTTTCAATAATTGCAAGTTATTTTTCGACCATTTCCGATTGAGCTGAGATTTTGCATCTTTTAGTTCTGGTCACAATACAATAATATGGTGACAGCGAGCTGTTCTGATGATGAAGTCAGACGTTTTTGTAGACGTTTACAATTACTGTAGTACAGGTCGCTGCTTAAATACTAAAGTGTCACAAATCAAAAAATGTGAAAATCGTTTTTAGTGCAAAAACGTGATCTAAAATGGTCATTTTATATAATAAAAATTTGATCCTTTTAATTATAGCACTATAAATAACTAAAACATACAAGTGTCTGTTTAGCATTTTTGCACTTTGCAGGCAAACTTCAGAGCTAAACTGCCATTTTATCAATTGCGACTTGATTTTTGACAGAAGCGCGCATAGCTTATATGCAAAAGGGCCACATTTCAAAAAACTACCGGTTTTTTAATTAAAATTTATATTCAAAAGTGCCATTTTTTAGAATGTGTCCGTATCGAGTATAAAATAAACGTATGTATAATACTATTTATTAAACAAAGGTGCCACATTTTAGAATGCGTCGGCTTTGAATATAAAATGTATATTAGTACAATATTGTTTTCTATACACATTTCAAATGCGTTTGTTTTGAATAATAATTTTAGTTCGTTAAAATATTGCTTTTTATACATAAGTACCACATTTCGAAATGCGTTTGCGTAGAATATTATTTTTACGTGAATTCTAATATAATTTATAAGACATAAATGCCATTTCTTGGTTATTATGTCAAAAAAATTAAACATGGCGACATTTTTGACTTGGAATCTCTTACTGTTGGAAATTACTGTACCTACTATTCAAGATAAAACAAATTTGAAATAATCAAAGAACTTATTAAGAAAATATTAACATAATTTAAAGCGATGTAATACGCTAAATTTATAAGCTTATTAATAGAGATAATAATCTATCTAATAATCGGTCGTTATGTTTAGCGTTTGTAGACTACGAAAAATAATTTAATTCAGTAGAAACCTGTGTAAAGCTATGGTTATTCCAGCGGTGCCGTATTGACTACCAATACATTGTAGTGTTGAAATGCTTGTACAACAACGCCACCGTGTCAGTCCGGGTGCAGGAGCAGTGTACGAAAGCGATTTCTTTGAAGAGAAGCGTTAGACGGAGATGTTATTATATCCGTATACGAACTAAAGTCACCGACATACCCAAGAGGAGTAGCTAGTTGACGCGGCTGTGAGCGGGGTAGGTACATGGCTTAAAGAACTGATGGTCGTTGGGTAGAATGAATGGAAAGATGACCTGATAAAGGTTGCTGGGAGGCATTGGGTGCACACTGCACGAAATAGATCATTAGAATTGATTTTACGAAGAAGGCTAATGTTTAGCAATGGAATGTTCTATGGCTGAAATTATAAAGATGACGAAGTGATTAATATGTTTGAGTTAATAACAACTGGGTTGTGATTTAGGTACTCATTGATTTTTATAAAGACAGATTTAGCAGAAAATATATAGTTTTATTAATTATTAAACACTTATATACTTGTAGTTAAATAGATTTATGAAGCCTTTATAGTGACTTTATTATTATTTTTGTGTAGCTAGTAATAATGTTGAACTCAGTTTAGAGATCAACATTAAATTACCTCTTATTTTGCCCCAATAACTTTGTATAAAAATAGTTTTTGGTTTTTTAAATAAATAGCGAATTATTTTTAGTATTATCAAAAAAAAATATTAGCATGCTTTCGATATTGTATAATATTTGTTTTATTAATAGGTTTTTTACATCAGACGAAGAAGTGAAGGAAAAATCTAAAGAAAACTCTTATTTTTGTATAATATGTGGCCTTTTATCGATAACTTTAATTTACATTTAAATATTTTTTTATATGCAAAAGGGACACATGTGGTATTTTACGCCAATAGGTTAAAGTTACAGCAAAACGAAAAATATAGATAGATACAGCTTAAAATTACGCTTCTAGTGATCCAAAAATTTCTCAGAAATTAAAAAAATATTTTTTTAAAACTTTGATTGGCTCTCCTGAAAAAACAGAAATTTTGAAATATGACCGTTTAGTATTTAAGCAGCGACTGTGTAGGTACATTATTTTGATATATCTCGCGGGGTTCAGCCAGCGTTTGCAATGTAAGCGCAAAAAATGTGTTTATTTACGACATCACATTAGAAACCTCTAAAATTATCAGTATTTCTCTACTATATTAAGCATGTATTATACATAAAAACCTTCCTCATGAATCACTCTATCAATAAAAAAAAACCGCATCAAAATCCTTTGCGTAGTTTTAAAGATTTAAGCATACATAGGGATATAGGGACAGAGAAAGCGACTTTGTTTTATAGGTACTATGTAGTGATGAACTATCCCTACGTAATAAAGCAGGTGGCATTAATACTCCTTGGTAGAATAGGAAGTAAAAACTCTTTGTCTGTCAAAGTAATTTTTTTAAAAAACTTGCGTGTTCGGCGGTTGGCGGGACTCTGCTCTGTGTCACAGAGTGGCGGGTAATAGGTAATATACCTATTAGAACACAATCAGCCACCAAAACGTAGTCTGTTATGTATGCGCCATGTTCTTTGAACATTATGTAACAAAAATGACAGGATCATTGAACCGATTCTTACTAAAATCTTGGGATTTATATAACCCGCTGAATATATTATTATTCATACGTACCTATTTTGTTCAACTGCGGGTTTTGCTATGGTTAGAAGTGTTAGTGATGATGCTGAACTATCATCCTTCGAGAAAGTTATACGCAAATCCGACTGGTCGTTCCAGATTTTTTCCAGAATTTTTCCCTACAATTTATCCAAGAAAACGTTGTGAAGTGAAAGAGGATTGAGAAAGGGATGATTAGATGGTTTGGGCATGTGGAGAGAATGAATGAAGAAAGATATTGACAAAACAGGTATATAAGGCGAGTGTGAAAGGGAGCGTTGGAAGAGGAAGACCTCGGCGTATTTTCCTGGACCATATTGGAAACGTTTTGAAAAAAAGCCGGGTCAAGAGTACTCTAAACCGACGAGCATGCATGAGAAATGTGATGAGAGTGAATGCTAAAGAAGTATGTCAGGATCGTAGCAAGTGAAAAGCCGTGATCTCTGCCTACCCCTTTGGGAAACAGGCGTGATTTTATGTATAAATGTATGTATGTATGATAAAGTATGTAGTTATGTAAGTACTTACTGTTTTCTTTGCCTAATATTTTTCACAAGATTATCAAAGATAACGTAGATAGGTAAAATTGATAAAATAGGAAGGTTTACTTACTGTTTTAAATCTCTTATATTTTTAGCATGTTTTCTTAGGGTACGTAACCATTATCTCTTTTTGTTTTTTTTTTTTTGAAATATTACCCATCTTTTTTCAATTCGTAAATAATCTTTACGACCGCTGCAATGACGTCAAACACACGTCTGTCTCTGACAGTAGTCACAGGGGTACTGACTACTGACTAAGCCATGGGCGATGCGTGCTCCGCCTTAGCTTTTCGAATAAATTAATGATATAAATTATGTATAATTACTTATCAAAAATCTATTCTAATAGAATTGTAGATCTACATATTACCTATCTTTAACAATAAATCACAAGTTGATTTTAATAGTAGGTATATAAAATATTTCGATCATAAATTCTAAAACGTATCATTTAGAAATAATATTTTTATCGTGAAAAGTTTCTGCTATTATGTTTTCAGCTTAATAGAAATGTAGGTAGGAACCTGAAGTAATATACTTATAAAAATAGGAGATGTGGCTTGTTCAGAAGTATTTTATTTTTCGTTTGGAAAAAGAGCAATCGTCGACTGGGAGCCCCTTAATTAGCATGTTGGTTCATAGTTTGTGTAATTGTGCGCCTCGGGGATAGATCTAAGGCTGTTTATTTGTGAACTCAAAGCGATCGGAGTTTATCATAAGATAATTTGTTATCGTTACATCAATGAACTTGTTTAATTACGGCTAAGAGCCTCTGTTTTTCTGAGAAGCGGTCACCGTCTTTGGACGATTATATCAAAATTTTCACGCTTATATCCGAGTAGATTGAGTTATCGGAAGGTTATATTGAATTAAAACACTTTTTATAGTCTACAACAGTATTATTGCATGGAAATTTACATGC
Organism: Hydriomena furcata; assembly: GCA_912999785.1. Taxonomy (NCBI): domain Eukaryota; kingdom Metazoa; phylum Arthropoda; class Insecta; order Lepidoptera; family Geometridae; genus Hydriomena; species Hydriomena furcata. The sequence continues at coordinate 3,846,700 of OU538848.1, forward strand.
AGTTCATGTGAATATAATTATTAAAATTTGCGTTTGTTTGTATTTCACTTTGTTAAAATTTGAGATTATATAGAGATATGGAACACCATGGACTCAATTTTTAAAGAATTTTCGTTAATAATTAATATAAATAAAACTAAAATTCTAACCACATCCAAAACAGAAGAATTTGCAAGAAACACTATAACATTAAATAACATTCCCTTAGAAAGAGTAAGCACATTTAAATATTTAGGCAGCATTATAACATCAGACTCTAGATGCACACCGGATATAAAATGCAGAATAGCGATTGCAAAAAAGGCGTTCCACAATAAAAAACATTTACTTACGTCCAGAATATCAAAAAATGCCAAAAAGAAATTTATTAAAACATATATTTGGAGTATAGCGCTGTATGGGTGTGAGACCTGGACAATGACCCAGAGAGATAGGGAGATCCTAGAAGCTTTCGAAATGTGGTGCTGGAGAAGGATGGAAAGGATAAGCTGGACAGAAAAAATTACAAATATAGAGGTTTTACGTAGAATACAGGAAAAAAGGATCCTATTAACAACGATTGAGAACAGAAGAGGGAAGATGGTTGGCCACCTTATACGGCACGACAGTTTTATAAAGACTATAATGGAAGGGAAGATTGAAGGGAAGAGAGGAAGAGGAAGGCCACGAATAAGCTACATGAGCCAGATAAAGGAGAAAATAGCTGTCGTGTCGTATAAGGAAGTTAAAGAGACGGCGCTGGAGAGAAATAGATGGAGAGAGCTGCATCAATTACACCGACAAGAGCACAGCTCTTAAGTTAGAAGATAGAGATATGCAAACAAGTAAGCAATTAAGTTAGTACAATCCTGTGTTCCAAATTTTCCAACAGAATATTCCACGTTGTAGTTCGGCTTGTTCTATCTAGTTCTACATGAAAGCCGAACCTATGTAAACATCGCGACGTCTTCTAATGAATGGATGCAATTAAATGGCACAACGAAATAGCTCCACTGTCAAATACAAGTTTAAAACTAAACTTATCATGTGAATTAAAAGTTAATTTTGAAATATAAATTGAATTATGACAGCCGTTAGCGCATAATACTAAATACTTCTAAAATGAGGATATGTCAAATGCAATGCTTGAACGTACCTCTATCATTACTACCAAGATCTCGGGGAATACCATACATTCTTCATTCGTTAGTTTAGAATACCTACTCATGAGGTTAGTACAACAGCGGTAGCAAAACTCTAGTTGGTACCTTTACTTGACTTGCAGATCTAGTTAGTTATGAATCAGTATAGGAACAAATACTTCTGCTGATAATTCTCTAAACATCATAATTTCTCGCAGTTGAACAATATGGTCGTAATTTTGACATCTCTGTCATGAAGGGAGGCTAATGAAGTTCACAAAAGCCTATTACAATTCCACCTATTTATCCATGTTGAATGAGATTCCATATTATGAGATGGGAGCGATTATGAAGCTATCACACTCACGTCTGTCACTCAAGTTTCGTTTTCTATGAAGCGGTGATCGTTAAATAGCTGCCTACAAGCTAGACAAGTCAAATATATTTACCTTTTTTTTATTACGCAAATTTTAAAATACCGCCAAAAAAATTAACATAAACCTATTATTGTAGTGACTTCATTATTTTACTTAACTTGTGTAATTTTTGCACGAATAATTTTACTTATTCCTATTATTCAGTTCGTATTTTTATCTAATTCAAGCCTGTGATAAATGAGGAGATTTTGTTATAACTCAATATAACGGCTGTTATTTGACGGACAACAGCTATAAGAAATGAGGAGCTCAGGCGCAAGAATCAGAACTTCAGACCTAACTCACTTTAGAGGCTATTGTTATTCGAGTGAACAAAAGGCATATAAATCTATTCCAGATCACAATAAATTCCAGTTTAGAATGACGTTTCCCAAAAATACAGCTTAAAATCATACACACAAAGGTATATCATCTTGAGCTTTAACAAATGGTAATAAGAGTTATATGCTGTTTAAAAATTTACATCTCAACGCACGGTTAGAGGAAATCGTTTCTCTAATTACCCTTTTAAATTAAAACATTAAGTTCCTAAAAGTAGTTGCTGTCGCATTCTTTTTGTGACTCTAACACCCTTCAACTGTGTAGCTTTATTTTTACTTGTTAGTATTTTTCCGTAAAACGTGCTTGTAACACGATTCTGGACATTTCACCGAAACAGCTTTTACAATGCAAGATTTCAAAACTGTTTTAAAGGTTTGTAGCCTCGGAAAATGTAAACTGTGAATGTAAATGTCGGAAAATGTAAATGTCTGGCTCGCAGCTCAGTTGTAGTAACTCTGCCTTCTGCGCTATAGGTTGTGGTATCGATTCCCACACAGGATAGACATTTGTGTGATGAACATAGATGTTTGTTCTGTGTCTGGGTGTTAATATGTATAATAAGTATGTATTTACGAAAAAAAGTATGTAAGTATTTTATCAGTTATCTAGTTCCCATAGTACAAGCTATGCTTAGTTTGGGGCTAGATGGCGCGGTGTAAAAATGTACACAATTTATTTATTTATTTATTTAAACAATTTGACACTGTCAGATTTTACAAAGACCGTTGAGAGCAATATATCAAACTTGATTGGTAATAAAAAGAAATGGAATTCATCGATAGTCAATTACGTTGGTGCCAGCTCTAGTTGAGTTTTTCTCGTCACGTGACGTGCGCTATCATAGCCAATGACGAAGTGATATAATTGCGCGAAATTCACTGACAGCAGCCAACAAAGTGAGGTTTTTTTTGGTAATTTTGTTTGTTACAAGCTTTTATTTAACTTGCAATGTATGTAACTATGTTTGTTAAGGTGGAATCTTGCAACTCAATTTTGAAGCAGTTATCTTCAACCGATTGAGATGAAATTTTGCATACTTATGTAACTTCGGTGACAATACATAAATGAGAGCTGAATGAATGAAAGGGAGCTGATCTGATGATGGAGTCTGGAGCTGTTCAATAGTCACTCACAACGGAACTCCTCAGTAAATAAGTACCTACTTCGATTGAATGAAAACTTTGCATTCTTGTCAAGTTCCGATGGTTTAAATGATTTTACAAAAGCCATTGAAAAATATTTTTCAACAGAAAACGTATTAATAAGCCTGCTGAAGCTGAAACGGATGAAAAGGATAAATGAAGAAAAGGAGGGTCCAGCTGTTACCCGTTTCTTAATTGATAATGTCACGTTTTTGATTAATTTAAACCCTAGTTACTAGTAATAATAATAAATATTGGCGGATTTCACACAGCGACATCTAGTCCTAAACTTAGCAAAGCTTGTATTATGGGAACAATGTAACTGCTTACCTATTGTAAGTAGTCAACGACTATGGTTTATTTGGTTAACAGTGGGCATGTGCTTAATAATGTTTGGACGTGCTTCTGTCTACCCTGGTAATCTTCAAGGATCTGAGCTTGCTATACTAATATTAGAAGAGGAAATATTTTATTATTTGTTTGTTTGCTTACATTGAATAGGATCCGAAACTACTGGGCCGTTTTAAAAAAATATTTACCACTAGCTGACCCGGGCCCGCTTCGCTGGGCGAAAGATATTTTCACATCTGGTATTCCAATTAAAAAAAAAATGTAGCCAATATGTTGCCGAAGACTAATAGCTACATAACAAAAAAAGGGTCATCAAAATCCCTTCAGTAGTTTTTGCGTGAAAGCCGGACAACAGACACAAAAATTCCAAAATGTTTTTTTTTTTGGCTTGTGTTACTTATATAAAGGCCCCTAGGAGTATCTTTTTAGGGTTCCATACCCGAAGGGTAAAAACGGAACCCTATTACTAAGACTTCGCTGTCCGTCTGTCTGTCTGTCTGTCCGTCTGTCTGTCACAGGGCTGTATCTCATGAACCGTGATAGCTAGACAGTTGAAATTTTCACAGATGATGTATTTCTGTTGTCACTATAACAACAAATACTAAAAATAGGATAAAATAAATATTTAAGGGGGGCTTCCATACAACAAACATGTTTTTTTTTGCCGTTTTTATAGATAATGGTACGGAACCCTTCGTGCGCGAGTCCGACTCGCACTTGGCCGGTTTTTTTATTTTTATTCAATGTACAGAACTGAACTCTTCTACATTTTTATTATATGTATAGATTAGAATCCTACATTATCCCTGATGAACATAGGCTATATTAATTACTAGAAAAAAATCAGGGATCCTTAATAAAACTTTAATAATGTAACCCAATATGTACAAAAATCCTATTAATATTAAAAATGCGAAAATTTGTTAGTTTGCTTATAATATGTTTGTACCCTAATCAAACCTAAACGACCAAACTGATTAAGATGAAATTTGCTGTAGTATGTAGATAAACAGAAGGGGTAACTTATAATCCATAAAACAACCCCGAAATTATAAAAAAATGCAAAAACGATGATTTTGTTTAGCAGCTAGTTGATAGAAAAAAATAAAATAAATAAATATTGGTGGACATTTCACACAGCGCCATCTAGCCCCAAACTAAGCAAAGCTTGTACTATGGGAACCAGATAACTGATAGGATACTTATATACGTTTTTTGTTGTAAATACATACTTATTATACATATTAACACCCAGACACAAAACAAACATCTGTGTTCATCACACAAATGTTTATCCCGGGTGGGGATCGAACCCACAACCTACAGCGCAGAAGGCAGAGCTACTACCAACTGAGCTGTGAACTACCAATGTAGTAGGTAAGGTACATTGACCAAGGTTAAACTATAATACATAGGTTACACGGTCCAAATGTCATGACAATGACACACATCTCAACAATATAGTAGTTAGTTAGCTACCCACCCACCATTTATTCGATAGTAGTACTAAACTAAGAGAATCTATCTATGCTAACTAAACTATAGATAACTAGCCGACCCGTGACAGACGTATGCAAATACTAAAAACAGAATAAAATAAATATTTAAGGGGGGCTCCCATACAACAAACATGATTTTTTTTGCCGTTTTTATAGATAATGGTACGGAGCCCTTCGTGCGCGAGTCCGACTCGCACTTGTCCGGTTTTTTGTACGAAATTTTATGTTTAGCTTGGACACAACAGATTCGCTACCACTATCAGGATAGCCAACAATTGAATACTAATCTCGTTAGCGTTGATAGTTAACTACAAAGCGGGTTAAATTTAACTCGATCAGTTCGGGTTAAACAAGAGAGGTCGACGCTCTTTATGGCGTAAATATTTATGATAACCGGACATTATTAAGTTTAGGGATACCACGGAAGTTGATTTATTAGGGTTCCGTACCCAAAGGGTAAAAACGGGACCCTGTTACTAAGACTTCGCTGTCCGCCTGTCTGTCCGTCTGTCTGTCCGTCTGTATGTCACTGGGCTGTATCTCATGAACCGTGATAGCTAGACAGTTGAAATTTTCACAAATTATGTATTTCTGTTGTTGCTATAACAACAAATACTAAAAACAGAATAAAATAAATATTTAAGTGGGGCTCCGAAACGTGATTTTTTTCCGTTTTTATAGATAATGGTACGGAACCCTTCGTGCGCGAGTTTGACCCGCACTTGGTCGGTTTGATTTTAGATAGTTTCACATCTGGTATTACAATCTTCAAAATAAATTATAGCCTATATGTTGCCGAGGATTAATAGCTACATAACAAAAAAAGTTTCATCAAAATCCGTCCAGTAGTTTTTGCGTGAAAGCCGGACAACAGACAGACAGACAGACAAACATTTCAAAATGTTTTTTTTTGGCTTGTGTTACTTGTATAAAGGCCCCTAGGAGTATTTTTTAGTTTTTATTCAATGTACAGAATTGAACTCTACTACAGTTTTATTATAATATGTATAGATATATAGAATAGAAATCCCCAAAGAGGGTTAACGTTAGGCAGGCGGCCGGTTGTAAAACATAAGCCAAATTCTCTTCGCAACATGTTGTGCCGATACCATATTAAATGGAAATGGAAAAGAAAATGATGACAGAATGGGTAGCTCTGTCTTTCTAGTTGTGTGTTCGATTCCCGTCCACAGGGCCCGGCTGGCTTATTTTGTAAAAATCTATAATTTTCATAGCCATAGCTTTGAATATCTTAAAATTAATTTTATTTCTATTTAATGACTAAATCATAAATAAATGAAATAAATAAATAAACTCCCACCCCTTGTCACACAATGAACCTTCAATGAAACTCAAAAGTATCCAAGTACGTATGTTCCAAGTAACATAAAAACCAGTTCAGCCGTTACGGCGTGTAACAAACATACAAACATCTTCACAAACTTTCGCATCTACACTAGTAGATATTATAAGTAGGATAGGATAGATTTTTGCCCCACGATGCAGAATGGGATCATCCTGTTAAGCCGCGGTTTCATTAGCAGCGACCGACACGACAATGAATGGTCGTAATACACGATGTAAACAAGGGGTTAGATGTGATTCGAAAATGGCTCCTTAAAACCAGTTTTTCGGTTTTAACTCTATACGCAATACAATTTAGGAGATAATTTTACCATAATATTTGGTAGACATAGACAATAGACAATCATAGTAGGCACAGTTTTTTCATGTATAATAGTTTTTAGGGTTCCGTACCCAAAGGGTAAAAACGGGACCCTATTACTAAGACTTCCCTGTCCGTTTGTCTGTCACAGGGCTGTATCTCATAAACCGTGATAGCTAGACAGTTGAAATTTTCACAGATGATGTATTTCTATTGCCGCTATAACAACAAATACTAAAAACAGCATAAAATAAATATTTAAGTGTCGCTTCCATACAACAAACGTGATTTTTTTGCCGTATTTAATAGATAATGGTACCCTTCGTACGCGAGTCCGACTCGCACTTGGCCGGTTTTTTTAGTTTATTGTTACCCACAACCTACAGCGCAGAAGCCAGAGCTACTGTCAACTGAGCTGTGAGGCCAGTCAAATTTATAACCAACTAGCGACCCGCCCCGGCTTCGCACGGACGGGTAGCATGTTATTATACATATAAACCTTCCTCCTGAATCACTCTATCTATTAAAAAAAACCGCATCAAAATCCGTTGTGTAGTTTTAAAGATATAAGCAAACATACATACATACATACATACAGACGCGGGAAGCGGTGTTCTTGATGGTGTTCTTTTTAATCGACTTCAAAAAGGAGGATCAATTCGCCTGCACGTTGTTTTTTTTTGTGTGTATGTTAGGCGATTACTCCGGCGTTTGTGGACGGATTTACACAATATTTTTTTTATTTGAAAGCCTATACTTCCGAGGTGGTCCCATTACCACCAAGTCAGCATCTGATGATGGGATCCCAGGGAAATCGAGAGAAACCTTCAAAATTTATAGACATTGATAGTGGTTTTCAACTATAGACCTTGCCCTTCTTTCATTGGCATACACCGAGTGGAGGGCTAGTCGGGGTAAGGCTCCAAGATCTCGCGGAGGAGCCACCCCCAACTACAATTTTTAGGGTTCCGTACCCAAAGGGTAAAATTGGAACCCTATTACTAAGACTTCGCTGTCCGTCTGTCTGTCTGTCTGTCCGTCTGTCTGTCACAGGGCTGTATCTCATAAACCGTGATAGCTAAACAGTTGAAATTTTCACAGATTATGTATTTCTGTTGCTGCTATAAAAACAAATACTAAAAACAGCATAAAATAAATATTTAAGGGCTCCCGTAAAACAAACGTGATTTTTTTGCCGTATTTAATAGATAATGGTACGGAACCCTTCGTGCGCGAGTCTGACTCGCACTTGGCCGGTTTTATTTTAGTTTATTGTTACCCACAACCTACAGCGCAGAAGCCAAAACCGAGCTGTGAGGCCCGTCAAATTGACAACCAATGATGGGGTTCCTTTGAAGTATAACGGTCGCCGTTCTTTTGTGACTGCACCTTTATAATGGTCCGACGGCTATTGCAAGTCATGCGCGCGTTAAAATGGGAACACACGCTTTATCCTTGTAATGTCTATCAACCTAGTAATGCTATGAACTAGCTTCTGCCCACGGTTTCGCTTGCGTGGAAAGATGAACAATAAATAAATAAAAATAATAATATTGGTTGATATTTCACACAGCGCCGTCTAGCCCCAAACCGGTTAAAACTAGAACAACGAGAACTAGATATCTAACAGAATACTTATATACTTTCTTTGTAAATGTATACACAAGATACATTTTAACACCCAGACACAGAACAAACATCTATGTTCATCACACAAATATTTGTCTTAGGTGGAGATCGAACCCACAACCCACAGCGCGGAAGGCAGAGCTACTGTCAACTGAGCTGTAAGGCCAGTCAAGTATCCTATGTTTCAACCCTAGTTATCTCTATCATTTTATCATGTCCAATCCCACATTACATCGAAATCAATTCAGCCAACTACGTGATTGGTAACAAAGAAAACCAAAATATCGCATTTATAATACTAAAAGTATAGTGTTGGGAAACGTTTTTGAGAAAGTTATTGATGTTTGTGATTCAAATTGCTATTATTGATTTATGCTTTCAGAGCCTCGACTTTGTAATAACATAATTACGTTTTTAAAACTAAAATCAAAACCGACTTCATGAAAATTTTCCCCTATTTTCTATATTTAAAGGTTATATTTTTTTATTAAATTTAAATGAGACCCAACGGGAATATAATCACTACATAGTATAAAGCAAAGACGCTTTCCGCTTCCCGCGTCTGTATGTATGTTTGCTTATATCTTTAAAACTACACAACGGATTTTGATGCGGTTTTTTTTAATAGATAGAGTGATTCAGGAGAAAGGTTTATATGTATAATAACATGCTACCCGTGCGAAGCCGGGGTGGGTCGCTAGTAATATATAAAACAAAAACAATATTTTTCCAAAACGACAAATTTCTGAGGTAACAAACATCAAAAAATAGATCCGAATTAGAACCTCATATATTTTTGAAGTCAAAAAAAGTTAAATACAGTAATGCACGAAGGCAGTCAGTCGTAAAGACTATGACTTCCTAAAATGATGACATAAAAATAATATATTTTAAGCTAAATCTATCGATATCATTAGTAATCAATAACACCTAAAGATGACCCCAAAATGTCATCTTTATCATTTCAATGCAGTACTATCATCATTCAGGTGTCACTTTGTCCATAAAAAGAGGTGTGACATTTCCCATGCCATCTTCTGATTAATTATTTGATTAAACAATAGAACGTTCCATTAATTTTATCGATAAATTCCCTCCCTAATCGATGAGAGGATTCCACTGTCCAGTCGACTGCGTAATGTTTGTTGTCGCCCCTTTATTCATAAATACGGATAGACTAATAATATTTTTAGGGTTCCATACCCAAAGGGTAAAAACGGGACCCTATGACTAAGACTTCGCTGTCCGTCTGTCTTTCACGCTGTATCTAATGAACCGTGATAGCTAGACATTTGAAATTTTCACAGATTATGTATTTCTGTTGCCGCTATAACAAAAAAAAAACATAAAATAAATATTTAAGTGAAATAGAGATTTCACGAAAATTGCAATATTGTAAATCAATAAAATGTGTCATTATTTTTGTTTTCTATTAATTTCTAACTAGATATATACCTAAGTTTTTTATTCTCTCTCAAACAAGTTTTTATTTTATTTTAGGCGAAAACATACTATATTATTTACTAGCTGACCCGTGCCCGCTTCGCTGGTCGACAGATAGTTTTACATCTGGTATTCCAATCATCAAAATCCGTCTAGTAGTTTTTGCATGAAAGCCGGACAACAGACAGACAAAAATTTCAATTTTTTTTGTCATGTGTTACTTTTGTAAAGGCCACTAAGAGTATTATTTTTAGTTTTTATTCAATGTACAGAGTTTAACTCTTCTACAGTTTCATTACATGTATAGATTAGTTTCATTATGTGTTTTTTATTTAGATTGTAAAACTGTTTGTTATCCGATTAAAATAAAATAAATAACCTACAGCATCAAAATTATGATTATAATCTATAATCTATAATCGTTAAATTAGTAACCTGTGCGAAACCAGGGCCTACAACTAGTTCTATCATATTTAAAATGTAGACATGTACCAAATGTAATATTTTGGGCGCCTGGAGATCTGAGAGGATGTCTACCGTACTTGGGGATTACAGTCGTGATCCTATTTATTTACGTCACGTAAATGTAATTCTGCTTATGTTTTTAGGTTACACGGGTGAAGGCTAACTGAATAGCTCTATTCCTGGAAAGCTTTATGACGTTTCGACTTTCTTACTTGGTGTGGTAATGACGTGAAAAGCGTATAGAAATTATTTATTAAAAGAGAAGCTTTTAGTTAGATGTATGATGTATAAAAATAAAATTGATGGATTATATTTGATACACTAAATATGCGTATCAATCATCACTATTATTTATTAAGACGAGTAATAAATGTTTTTGATAACAGCAAAACATACAGTTTTGTTTTTATAACAAAGATAACATAAGGATATAATCTAGATAAATCATAGACAGAAACACGATTGGTGAAACTTTTATCGAAATATTTATTTTCACAAAGTTGGCTCTTCAAAAACACTAATTAGTAACACATTGTTCGTTTTTAATCAAAATTATGAATAGCTGAACAGTTCATTTTATATAATTCGTTAGATAAGCTAAGTAAAATATAGACAGTTTCTTTTTAAGTATGATGGTTTTCAATATAATGTAGTTTTATCACTTTTTCCGTCTTATCCGGGTAGACTCAGCCCAAAAAACCAAACATTTCACATATCACCTTATCCGTGAAAATTAGGAAACTTCCTGTTTTTGACATTATAAGAGTCCAGGATCTTTATTAAATGTTAAAACGGGAAATTAATTTAAAAAATAAATTGTTGATGAAAACCAACAATGTTTCGATTTATCTAGAGACAATGTTGTCGATTCTGTAGGCACCTAGCTAATTCTAAAATTTCCTAAACTCGAATTAAAAAATATCGCTCTTATTCCTTTACGTTAAAGTCTAAATTAGAGTAACCTATAAACGACGAATTCTTAAATTAAGAATATTTTTAAAATTACATTTTTTTGATGTGCTAAAAAAATAAGAAAGTCAAAAATAAACTCTAGTCAGCATCTTTTTATATGCTGACTAAAGAACAATGTTCAAAACGTCCCCACCCTTGTAGCACTTTAAAACCTATGTTAATCGAAGGGCCATAACCATCTTATCATTTTATTGTACGACGGCGAAACTGAAATATGCTTCCGAAAAAAGTTATATCGACATGAAGAATACGGAATCAGTAACAATTTATTGTGCCGTTTATTATACTTTTTCGACATGATGTAACCATACCTACTACAATATAATTACATTTTGGTAAGTTTTTGAGAGCAGTATAGAATGGTTATAATAAGAGCCGCACGCGCAGCGCCACACGACGCAGATCAACAATGACTTGGGCAACTACGTTGTTGCAGAAAATGTTAACAGGCAGCGGGTTGCGTTCAGGACATTGACTGACGAGTCCATAAATATGCTGTTCCCTGAATTGTCAAACGAAGATATTATTTTGTTTAGCTTGGGGACATATCATCTAAAACTGGCAGCTTCCTATGTCAGCGAACATTTACGTGGCGGCGTCTATAACATAGAGGTTTGTGCAACTCCAAGCCCAATTATGAATCAATACGGTATAGACACGGAAGATTGCACTCTTCTAAGGGGTCGAATTTTATCAAGACATAGGTCTAATGCGACCTATTATACGTATTTAATACTGAATAACGCACAGGGAATAAACGCTATTCAGGCATATTACTGCTCATGTTTGACGGGTATGAGGACAGTTGGTGCCTGCGCGCATGTCGTCAGCATCGTTTGGTACTTTGGGATTGGAAGGCGTTTAGAGAATTTCGTTGGGCCAGCCAGTGCCTGGGACAATATTGTAATAGATACTCAAAATACCGAATAAAGGTTTTATTTGTAATTAATAAGGTATTTTATTTGAAATCTCCTAAAAAAAACGTCAATGGTAACCTTACAAAACCAATATTCAGCAGAATTATTTATGAACTTTTTTCTGCTCCGTGAGTTGTTCCCGAGCGGGAGTCAGCATTTAATTCTAAAGAGTTGTTTGAAAACTCCGAACGAAACCATCCCACAGTAAAAAGAAAAGCATCGTGATCGGAAACATAATTATTATTGTGACTGATTCCGGTTTCTTCATGTCGATATAACTTTTTTCGGATGCACATTTCTGTTTCGCTGTCATACAATAAAATGATAAAATGACCATGGCCCTTCGGTTAACATAGGTTTTAAAGTGCTACAAGGGTGGGGACGGTGTCCATACATTTTTGGGCATTGTTCTTTACGTAAAAAACCGTTAAATTACTTAAAACTAGTCTACGTTTTAAAATTGTCATCCTGAGGTTACGCGAATTGAGACTTTAACGTAATATGAATAATAGGATCGTGTTTTAACACGATCCTCTTATTCTCAAATTGTAAAATGGACACAACATAATCGCCACTCTAATTTAGACTTTAACGTAAAGGAATAGAAGCGAAATTGTTTTAATTATATTTTAGGAAATTTTAAGATTAGCTCAGTGCCAACAGAATCGACACCAATATCAAGATAGTCTATGATTTTATCGATGTTTGTTTTATCGACTAATCTCATCCCTAATCCAATAACGACCGACCGCTTCCTGAGTTTTGCGGTTGCTTTATCAACATTAAATGAACCGATGTTTAAATAAGTCTGGATTGCTTTAGTTTATGGTCAATGCAGCAATATAGTAATTACCTTGCTGAATCTAGATCTAGTCTGACCCCGACTTGGCTCTAGTTAAATATGATCCCGAAGTTAGATAAGTTTGAACCTCTAAGTTGGACTGATAAGGAAATACGACCATTTAGATTATTAAAGGAGACAGAGCGGCGTTAGTCCATACAAACGTATTCCCCTGTTTCCTCTCTGGATACGAGAATATTTTTCTACTATACATTATAAGAACCACTCTGTGACTTTTTTATGTTTATTCAAGCTTTTATTATTCACACATATATGTTTGATGTTAGCTGTCCGTCAAAATTTATATTTTACAGCGCGTACTCGATGGTTTAAACTATTTTACAAATGCTTGGGGTCTTCTCTTTAAAACGATCGAAATATCGGGACAAACGTCACATCGTTTCCATTTAGAACGACCGACATTATTCTACTATGACAGACGACGAGTGTTTTGGCCTAATATATCAACACTGTCACTGTCATCGTTTTGCAGAGTAAGGGCCCAGTCTTCCTAATAATATTTAAAAATGCGAAAGTTTGTGAGTTTGTACGTATGTTTGTTCCTCAATCAGGCTTAAACGACAAAACGGATTAAGATGAAATTTGCTGTAGATGTGATATAATGCCCGAATGAAACATAGACTACTTTATAATACGAAAAACATCCCCAAGATGATAAAAAACACATAAGGGATGATTTTGGTATAGATGGCGCTGGTGTGCAAAAAATCTGACATCCGTGTTGACATCAGTCGTCATATCAATGTGCGTTACTCCATGCGATTATCGAAATTAGGACAGGACAACGTCTGTCGCGGGTCTGCTAGTAAAAAATATATTTTTAACAGAAAACGTATTCTAAGGTTGAGTGTTGTTCACCCTATAGGCTACACTCTACCCACAATTCTAAATTACTATTGGTAACAAATTCGTGTTATAAATCGTGGATACACATTTAAGGCTACGCACATACTGCTGTCAACAGGGTATCTGTCAAGTTGATCCTCTAAAGAGTGCTTCACACTGTCACCGTTGTCACCACTATAGATTTTTACACGGGTCTTTGTTACTTGATTTCCCGACGTTTCGACTATGTTTCAATAGCACTCCAGTTATTGTAACGTAGTCGAAACATCGTCGGTCAGGAAAATAAGTTAAACGTGATAAAGACTCGTGTGAAAATCTACAGTTATGTCTACTGATCACAATAATTTGAAAAATGAAGTTATCACCGCTGTAATGTCCAAGGGAAAAAGATTTCCTCTCAGATCTTCAAGCTTATAGATACTCAAATATATCTAATGAGGGTGATGACCACATTTTGCATTTTGCTAGCATTCCAGCATGATTGGTTAAAAGCACGCGTGATATCGCATATTCATTTTCAAATTGAAAAATCCATTATAAAAATGCAACCAACACCTTGATCGCACACAGCTGGTACGAATAGAATCCGAAGGTAGTGTGTATCAATATACATTTCTATATAAACCGCCTAAATATCCTACTAATATTATAAATGCAAAACTTTGTTAGTGAGTGAGTGTGAAAGGGTGTGTGTGAGAGGGGTGTGTGTGTGTGTTTGTTACTCTTTCAAGCAAAAACTAAAAAAAACATGTTATTATACTTAACACCCAGCCAAGGAGCAAACATCTATGTTCATCACACAAATATTTGTCCTGGGTGAGAACAACCTACAGCGCAGAAGGCAGAGCTGTGTTGTGAGTTGTGAGTCCAGTCTACGAATATAATGAAAATAGGATCACGATTATAATCTCCAAGTACGGTAGACATCCTTTCAGATCTCCATGGCATCTTTGAACATGCCTTAAGGAGCTAGTAAGAGGCACATTACATTTATACATATTAATTTATTTATTGCTCCAGTTCGTTCAATGGTCTTAAGGTATCACAGAGTTTCTCAACGTGGACCCCGCTAGGGCACTACAATCTATTAATCTTATAATTATCTACTTAAAAATATATATAATTAAACTAGAAATCTTTGTTTATTAAGTATTTACTATAAATTCTTTTACATTTGGCATATGCCCACATTTAGCCGTAGGTGATCAATACGTGACAGGTTGCAAGCCTATGGCGGTTGTGTGACAATGCCGCAGTGTAAACACACCTTTATCTCGTTCGTACGGTATTTTATGCGTAAATTAATCAGGATTGCAAAAGTGAACCACTTATTTTTATTTGTATCTATTTGTTTGGATTCAGCTTGTTTATTGTTAACCGACTAAGAAGGAGGTTTTCAATTTAACACGTATAATTTTTATGAAAGAATGTCATCTAATACTAATTACAGAATATTTACAATAATTGTATCTTAAGGTAAGCCGTGTTGGCCGAGTGGGAGGTACCTCGACTTTCAATCTGAAGGTGTTTTTGAATCCCGGCGTGCATCAATGGATTTTTCTGTTCGAAAAATTTATATGCGCATCAAAAACACGTGCTCAAAACGGCGAAGGAAAACATCGTGAGGAAACCAGTTAGTATTCTTATAAGCGGCGATGGGCTTGCAACCTGTCACATATGAAATGCTAACTACTACAAAATGTGGGCATGTGCCAAATATAATGTTTGGACGTGCCTTTGACTACCCATACTAGACATCTTCAAAAGATCTAAGCGTGAGGAGTGGATGTCTACCGTACTTGGGGATTACAGGCGTGATCCTATTTATTTTTTTTATTTTATATTTCCAAAATACACAAGAGCCAGTAACCACCTAAAGATCGTTGCAAACAGTCTATAGGTAGCTTAACTGATCCAGATCACTACCAGTCGGAAGCGTTACCAAGATACTAACGGCATTGCCACGACACACCATACTTTTTAGGGTTTTGTACCCAAAGGTTAAAAACGGGACCCTATTACTAAGACTTCGCTGTCTGTCTGTCCGTATGTCTGTCACAGGGCTGTATCTCATGAACCGTATAAGCTAGACAGTTGAAATTTTCACAGATTATGTATTTCTGTTGCCGCTATAACAAATACTAAAAACAGAATAAAATAAATATTCAAATGGGGCTCCCATATAACAAACGTATTTTTTTTTGCCGTTTTTTATAGATAATGATAATGGTACGGAACCCTACGTGCCCGAGTCCGACTCGCACTTGGCCGGTTTTTTTATTTGTATTTTTCATGTATAGCAGCTTGTGAGACCGGCTGTTGGCTTCATGGCGAACATCTACTAGCGAACTACATGCGGCTACGCGTACTAGATGAGTTGCTGCCGAAGAAGTGCCGACCGCATCCGATCCGGTTCGCGATATGCTCTATGTTTTACAAGCCGACCAGTGACATACGTTGTCCTGTCAAATTTCATTAATCGAATAGAAAAGACTGAATGTTTTTTGTCAGCGATATCAGATTTGTTGCTCACTAGCGCCATCTATACAGAAATCATCTTTTTTGTGTTTTTTTATCGCGTTTGGGATGTTTTTCATATTTTAAAGTAGTCTATTATTTATTCGGGCATTATATCCACATCTACAACTTAATTTAAAAAATTTTTAACTTAATCCGTTTTGTCACAAGCTTTCGCATTTTTAATATTACTAGCGACCCGCCCCGGCATCGCACGGGTTTAATATATATAAACCTTCCTCTTGAATCACTCTATCTATTAAAAAAAACCGCATCAAAATCCGTTGTGTAGTTTTAAAGATATAAGCAAACATACATACAGACGCGGGAAGCGGAAAGCGACTTTGCTTTATACTATGTAGTGACTATTAGGATTAGGATGTATGACCACGCATAATCAATTTACCTGGTTATCCGATTTGGATGATTTTTTTTATATTATGTAGAGAATAGTCCCAAGTTGGTCCCATTTAAATTGTATTTTTGTAGGACTAATAGTTTCTTCATAAAACTAAAAACAAACAATATCGTTCCTTGACTTTTAGGTCGACAATTCGAAACATTTGACTGGCCTCACAGCAGTTGGTAGTAACTCTGCCTTCTACGCTGTAGGTTGTGGGTTCGATCTCCACCCAGGGCAAACATTTGTGTGATGAACATAGATGTTTGTTCTGTGTCTGGGTGTTACTATGTATATTATGTATATATTAACAAAAGTATATTAATGTATATATTAAGTATTTTATCAGTTATCTGGTATAGTTTGGGGCTAGATGGTATTGTGTGTAAAGTCCGCCAATATTTATTTATTTTTTTAATAATTTAATTTTGATGATTAGACTAAACACTTTACAAGTCGGAACGTAAGAAAAGCTACGTTAAAACCGACGCACGACGACGTCCCGATTAAGCAACTGACTATAAAGGAGCTGTCTGTAAGCTGACCCCGCGAACTTCGTATCGCTTTAGAATTAACAAATGTTGTCTTCCGTTCCCGTTCCCGTTCCCGTTCCCGTTCCCGTTCCCGTTCCCGTTCCCGTTCCCGTTCCCGTTCCCGTCCCCGTTCCCGTTCCCGTTCCCGTTCCCGTTCCCGTTCCCGTTCCCGTTCCCGTTCCCGTTCCCGTTCCCGTTCCCGTTCCCGTTCCCGTTCCCGTTCCCGTTCCCGTTCCCGTTCCCGTTCCCGTTCCCGTTCCCGTTCCCGTTCCCGTTCCCGTTCCCGTTCCCGTTCCCGTTCCCGTTCCCGTTCCCGTTCCCGTTCCCGTTACAATTCCCGTTCAATAGTTTTTGTAGCGCACACGAAGAAAGCAAAACTTCTGGCAATTTTTTACACCTTGCTTCAAACTATCGTCATTCTTATAAAGAATTTATTACTTTTTCAAAATAAAAAATAGCCTATGTTACTCAGGGATAATGTAGCTTGGTAATGGTGAAAGAATTTTTGAAATCGGTTCAGGAGTTTTTGAGTTTATCCATTACAAAAACACAAAAAAACAAAAAATCAAAACTTTTCTTTTTATAATATTAGTATAGATTTATAAATGGAAACTCAAACTTGGCGCCTCGAAAGATTACTAGTTAAACTTTAATTCAAGTATTGGACCCTTTTTATCAAAATAAATGAGATTTTAGATTGGATGAAAACTTTTACCTTAGACCACAGAGCAGGTAATAAGCGCGATAGAAGAGAAACTCCATTGAAAAGCCTCCGTTTCTCACGTAAAGTGAGTATGTTTTACTCACGTATCCCATGGATTGTCGTTGAAAGAAAAGAAAGAAAACGTTTTTAATTGTGACATTACAGAGCAGAACAAAGAGACAAAAAAAACGAGAATGGTAACAAAATGGTAACATGACAATATACAATTAAAAAAAATAGGTTACTTATACAACTAATAAACCATTTGTGAAATATTAAACTAAAAGGTAAATTTTAGTTAGAGTCAAGCGTCCTTCTTGCCAGCTAAATGATTGTTTTTAGAAGTAAGTACTAAATAGGCTTTACAAGTTTACAAGTAACAGTCGCATAACTTACAATGGATGTTAATTCTATTTTCTCGTCATCCTAATTATTATTGTTATTTTAATAGTTCATTCACCATAGGTTAAAACTACACATGCAATAATTATTTGAATAAAAGCTAATATTATTTACAGGTTTTTTTTTTGTTACACTTCGTAGACACAGAAAATAAAAATAATTCATTAATATGAGAGCGCCGAAGAATCTCAATGTTTGTTGTCTGACTAGAGTCATTGATATGCTGACAAGCAAATATTATGTAGAATTGTTTCTGATTGAAACCTATAAATAGATGAAGTTAGCGATACTGAATCAACAATAATATATTCCTTCCTACTTTCTAATAATATTATTTATTAATGCGAATGTTTGTGAGGATGTAATAGCATCAGGCTACTTTTTATCCAGGTACTAAGAAGCGAAGCCGCAGGCGGAAGCTAGTAATATTATAAATCAGAAAGTTTGTTAGGATGTTTGTTTGTGCCTCAATCACGCCAAAACGAGCAAACTTATTTAGATCAAACTTGGAACATAAATAGCATT
Source organism: Hydriomena furcata (assembly GCA_912999785.1). Lineage (NCBI taxonomy): Eukaryota > Metazoa > Arthropoda > Insecta > Lepidoptera > Geometridae > Hydriomena > Hydriomena furcata. The sequence continues at coordinate 3,865,451 of OU538848.1, forward strand.
CTTGGAATAGCATATACGTTACTTTTTATATAGGTACTACACGAATGAAGCTGTGGGTGAAAGCTAGTAGTAACTACAACTAGTCATCAGCGTCATTTGTAGTGTAATGGCGTAGTCGGTACTGAATTACCGATTCATAACAAAGTTGCAGTTGAAACTGTGTTTGAATTGTTAATGAATCCTGCTGCTACGAAAATGTTAGGTTGCATTTGAATTTAATCATAAGGGATCTACATAAATACATACATAAAATCACGCCTGTTTCCCAGAGAGGTAGGTAGAGACCACGGCTTTCCATTTGCTATGACCCGACAAACTTCCGACGACTTTTTTGCTGCATTCATCTCATCACATTCCTCAAATAAAAATAAATAGGATCACGACTGTAACTAGTAATCCCCAAGTACGGTAGACATCCTCTCAGATCTCAAGACGTTTAGATCCTTTGAAGATGTCTAGGGGGATAGTCAGAGGTTCGTACAAACATTATATTTGGCAAATGCCCACATTTTGCAGTAGTTAGCATTCTATACAGGTTGCAAGCCCATCGCCGCTACTAACTACTGCGAAATGTGGGCATATGCCAAGTTTATTGTAAATTGAACTAAAATAATAAAATGGGATCATACTCTAATTTCTCGAATAAAGTAGACATTATCACAAATCTTTGAAGATATAAAAGAAAACAGTAATACTCGTGGTGCGAAATTGACAACGCTTATGAATCTGTTTTAATATTAATTTAAAGCTTATGGTAGGGGGCTGATGTAAATTTTTTCGATGTAAAACTGTTGATATGTCAGCCGCCCGGCCGAAGCGGTGCGCGGTGTGCCGAGTTCCACTTCTATTGGCATTTTATAAGTATTTTAAGCTTAAGTCCAAACGTGTTTGTGAAATAAACAAGCTTTTGGCAAACTACCAGCTTAGATATGTTTCTGGACAAAATATTGCTATCATTTGTATTATTTCCGTACCATTTATACCCGTAATTTAATGTATTGGCTGAGTGGGAGGTCCCTTGCCTTTCAGTTCTTAGGTTTGAATCCCGGTTTTGCATCACTAGATTTTCTATTTTAATGTACATTTACTATGTATTTATTTATGTATATATTTATGCTATAATAATTACATTAAAAAAATAGGCATCTTTACTAAAACTTCAATAATTATACCCAAAGCATAAAAAGAATAGCCTTAAAATCATTATTACACTGCTATTTATCTATATAACTAGCGACCCGCCCCGGCTTCGCACGGGTGCAAAGCTGATTTCTATAAACCTTCCTCCTGAATCACTCTCTATCTATTAAAAAAACCGCATCAAAATCCGTTGTGTAGTTTTAAAGATATAAGCATACATACAGACGCGGGAAGCGGGAAGCGACTTTGCTTTATACTATGTAGTGATGCTAATTATTGCAAAATGTGAGTATGTGTCAAAAGTATGGACGTGTCTCTGACTATTCCTTTTAGATATCTTCGAGAACTTAAGCGCCTGAAGACCTGAGAGAATGTCTACCGTACCTACTTGGGAATTACAGTCGTGATCTTAAAAAAACTTATCTTGACAACAAATAAAATGTAATAATTGGACGTGCCCATGCCTCACGCCCTCCAACATCCTCAATGTTCTGTCATCTACCATGCTTGGGGTCATGACAGCATTTTGACAGCAGCTGTCATTCTTCGCGTCGGTTTGAATGTAGCTTAGTCAAAAAGTCCCAGGTGCTTACAGTGCAGTTTAAAATTAAATGCAAATTTTCCGTAATTAACCTAAATATGGAACTCTAAGTCCTGGCCTAAGTCTAGATTTAGCTCCAAAATATGACACAAAATCCACACCAGGTATAATGCCCGTTGTTCGATATAGCCCCCTGATTCGGAAATGAAATGCGGCTTATGGAATAATTGGAAATTTAAATGAAAATAGTGAAAACCCTCGTGACATTGTTTACGTGAAGCTGCATTTGAATTTGTGCTGAAGCTCTATAGTTATTTTATTTTGTTGTTCGTTTGTGCAGTAGGTTTTTTTAATTATTATTCTCGTTTGAGCCTTCACCTTGTTCGATTGGCACCACACTGTAGCTCTACATAGCATTAAGGAAAGGATCATTAAAAAAAAGGTAGACCCCAAGCCGTGTTTGTTGCCTGATTCTTCTAGGCTTGGTCGCGTGGAATCGGCGTAGCTTCACCTAGTTCCTAAGACGTTTCAAAGTGATCCTTGTGATTTTATTGAAATAAATGATTTTTGAATTTGAAGTTATTCTCAAACAAACTTTTAGTATCACAGTCTGGCCTCACAGCGCATTTGGTGGTAGCTCTGCCTTCTGCGCTATATGTTGTGTGTTCGAATCCCATCCAAGATAAGCATTTTGTGTGATAAAATACAAAATAAATATTGGTGGACATTTCGTACAGCGCCATCTAGCTCCAAACTAAGCAAAGCTTGTACTATGGGAACCAGTTAATACATAAATACTTTTTTTGTTGTTGTAAATACATACTTATTATACATAACACCCAGACACAGAAAAAACATCTATGTTCATCACACAAATGTTTATCCCGGGTGGGGATCGAACCCACAACCTACAGCGCAAAAGGTTGTTCTGTGTCCTAGTGTTAAATGTATAAATAAGTATGTATTCACAAAAAAAATGCTAGCTTTGCCTAGTTTGGGGTTAGATAGCGCTATGTGTAAATTAATAAAAAAACTCCGCTGCCCTTTTTAGGGTTCCGTACTTCAGATGTATTTCAGTTCCCGCTATAACAACAAATACTAAAAACAGCATAAAATTGATATTTATGTGGGGCTCCCGTACTTACAACAAACAATTTTGGCGTTTTGTATAGATAATACGGAAACCTTCATGCACGAGTCCGACTCGCACTTGGTCGGTTTTTTTTTGGTTCAATTTCGGGAACTCCTTTCTTAGTGCATCTGACCTTTGGAACGTTTTTTTTTTAATATTCGATATATCGATATAATTATTACGCACACTTCTCACCTCACACACACATATAACACTACACACTACATAACACTTTTTAAATCAACTAAACTAAAACACACCCTTCACACAATATAACACTAAAATTAAAAATATGTTGGAAGTTGGAACCCAAATAGGTTATAGTTAACAACATTATTGTCATCTTTTTTATATAGCTACTAATATTAGTTTAAATAAATAACTCATGTTTTCATTCTAACTAACCATCATGGTAATAATTGGTAAAACTTTGAAATTTCTAGCCGAATCTGTGATCCCCGTTTCTACATACAAGCTATAGCTTAGTTAGAACGAGGTAAACAATATTCCTACAGGTAATTTTAAGTCTTCTCCTGTTATAATTCTATGAACACTGTCTGTAAATTAAGACTTTTATGAATAAACATTTTTATTATTTATTTTTATTTATCGCTTACTGGTTACTTCTCTAGCTTAATGTAACTGTCAGCCGAATCATGTGATGTAGAATCGGGGACAGAATGGTATTAGCAATTTCAGACTGTTTGTTAAGCTTCAATCGTTATTGTTCGGGTATGTACTTATGTTGGTACCTTCAGTTATTAGCACAGACTAGCCTCATAACTCAGGTAGCTCTGCCAACTGCGCTTGGGGGTTCGACTCCCAGGACAAACATTTGTGTGACGAACATAAATGTTTGTTCTGTGTCTGGTTTAACATCAACATCGTGAGGAAACCAGTTATAAGCAGTGATGGGCTTGCAAACTATCACGCATGGAATGCTAACTACTGCAAAATGTGGGCGTGTGCCAAATATAATGTTTGTGCCTCTGACTATACAACACTGGACATCTTCATAGGTTCTAAGCGTCTGGAGATCTGAGAGGTCTACCGTACTTGGGGATTACAGTCGTGATCCTATTTATTTATAAGTTAGAACAGAAAAATTCAACGAAAAGATAATAAATACACACAATAACTGTACGAGAGGTTTCGCCTTACCGATCGGTCTTTTTAAAACGGCAGTCGCAAACATCTACAAATGCAAGTGACACTTTGCTGTGGCAATTTATTTCACACCAGAGGTGGTACTGTGAAGGAGAATATTTTAATTTTAAATCGACGAAAGAATGGTCTGTGTATGTTACTCGATTACTCCGGCGTTTGTGGACGGATATACAAAATTATTTTTTTATATGAAAGCCTATACTTCCAAGGTGGTCCCATTACCACCAAGTCAGCATCTGATGATGGTATCCCTGGGAAATCGAGAGAAACCTTCGAAATTTATGGGCATTGATAGTGGTTTTCAACTATAGACTTTGCCCTTCTTTCATAGGAATACACCGAGTGGAGGGCTAGCCGGGGTGGGGCTCCTAGATCTCGCGGAAGGGGGACCCCCCCCGAACCGGAGGGGGGAGCCCCCTCCCACTACAATTTTTATTTATAAACATGAAGTCAGTTTTGTTTTTAGTTTTTTTAACTGTCGCTTTTTAGGGAATATTCATAAAGTACGTTACACGTTAAGGGGGTTTCAGCTTACGGAATCTATACCAATATTATAAAGAGGAAAGATTTGATTGTTTGTTTGTTTGTTTGCATCGAATAGGCTCCGAAAATACTGGACCGATTTTAAAAATTCTTTCACCATTAGAATCCTACATTATCCCTGATGAACATTGGCTATAGAATATTTTCAAAAATGTTAGGGATCCGTATGAAAACTTTGATAATGTAACCCAACATGTGAAAAAAAATCCAAAAAAAAACCCTTATATCGCTTACGCTGCGGAAATTATTGACAATAGAGCAAAGTAATGTAGTACAGTTTTATAGATATCATCAATATCTACAAAAAAGTCCATAATACCATATGTCTAACTATTAGGGATCCGTATGAAAACTTCGATAATGTAACCCAAGGTGTAAAAAAAATACCCATAAAATCATTATTACACCCGTGCGATGCCGAGGCGGCCTGCTAGTGCTAAATAATGCGAATGTGGGTGTGTGCCAAATGTAATATTTGGACGTGCCTCTGTCTACTTTTACCGCTTCTTCAAGGTTTGAGCGCCTAGGTATCAGAAACCACGTCTGTACTATAATCGTGCGTGTCCGTGATCCTATTACATTTTTACTAAAACGATATGAGAGGCAATAAACCGATTTTGCTTTCGTTGGTATGGCTCGTCGTTTTGGTAATGGCACAGAATGTAATTGGGAATATAGCTGGCTACCATTGATTGGATAGATTAGATTAGGACACAAAGTATTCGTTTTTTCAGCGGCATTTATATATAAAACCGGCCAAGTGAGAGTCGGACTCGCGCACGAAGGGTTCCGTACCATTATCTAAAAAAACGGGAAATAAATCACGTTTGTTGTATGGGAGATATTTTTTTATTATGTTTTAAGTATTTGTTGTTATAGCGGCAACAGAAATACATAATCTGTGAAAATTTCAACTATCTAGCTATCACGGTTTATGAGATACAGCCCTGTGACAGACAGACGGAAAGCGAAGTCTTAGTAACAAGGTTCCGTTTTTACCCTTTGGGTGCTTACTGCTTAACCCTAAAAAAGTAATATTGGTGGTCATTTCACACACCGCCATCTAGCGCCAAACTAAGCAAAGCCTGACTACCCCTACTAGACATCTTCAAAGGGTCTAAGCGTCTGCAGATCTGAGAGGATGTCTTCTAGTCTACCATTCTTGGAGATAACAGTCGTGATCCTATAAAATTATATTTCTTAAAGTGTCAAATTCTATTATGATTATATTTTCAATCTACATTTATTTTCGCAGAAACAGCAGATTTTATAGAATAAAACTTTGATTAGAATTCAAATAGAATAACGTCATAAAATAAAAATGGGTCGGTCTTAGAGAATAAAGATAAGGTGTGTTTTCAACACCAAATCATGATGAACATTCACCTGAGGAAGGATTCTTACACGGGCATCTTTAAGCAACTATTGTCTGGCGAAACGGTGTAGGTATCTTAATAATATTATAAATGTGAAAGTTTGTGAGTTTGTATATATGTTTGTGCCTCAATCAGGCCTTAACGACAAAACAGATTAAGTTGAAATTAGCTATAGATTTAGATATAATGCCCGAATAAAACATAGACTACTTTAAAATACAAAATACATTCCTAAAATGATTAAAAAACGCATAAGGAATGATTTGGGTATAGATGGCGCTGGTGTGCAAAAAATCTGACATCAGTGTTGACATCATCCGTCATAGCAACGTGCGTTACTGAAATGTAGACAGGACAACGTCTGTCGCGTGTTTGCTAGTTTATTATATATGTCTTTCCTCTTAAAGCAATACCTCACAAAGTTTCTAAGTGTGGAACAACTAAATTGCCCGTGTAAAAGCTATTAAGAACGAAATCAAGCGAAACTTCCAACCTTCAGTTCAATCACATAAATACGAATGCTTAAATACATAAAAGCTGAAGAAAGAGGATTGCGATAAAGATGTTAACGAAGTTTTAGAGTAGCTCCCATTTTAGAATTGTAATCATAGATGATTTTTTACTGGATAGGGCAACTTAAAATATAAGTTTACCTATACAGTCTATGGAATAAAGACAAAACCTAAAGGTATTTATTTATATAAAATCACAAGGATCACTTTGAAATGTATAAGAAGCTAGGTGAAGCAACTTCGCGACCAAGTCTAGAAGAATCAGGTAAGAAACACGGTTTGGAACACTATAGGTATTCATGAAAGGTCCTACTAAATAGAAATAAAGAAATTTTTGTAGATACGTAGCATCGACCACATAGCTTAATAGACGCAAATTTCATTCAGAGAGATAAATTCTTCAAACAAACAATTCTGTCAAGTCCTTGAGGTGTGCGGGTCAGGGGGGTAATAAATGCATTCTGATTAGCCGGTTCAATGTCACAGCCCGCCACGGGGCGTGTGTCTTATATCAGTATTATAAGCCTAATGTGTTGTGAGAAAGTGTTCATCTTGCATACGGAGTCTTTAGGCTGTGTGCTCGATGATACTTAGAGAATGCTCCATCTAGCAATATTTATTATCTATGGCCACAATTTACTACAAACGTGTTATGGACGTTCGAAATATAAATTTTGCGATCCAAACGTTTGAATTTAGAATTATTGTTTGTTGTTTGACACACTGCACTACAAAATGAAATGTTTGTTTTTTAGGCTAGCACGAATCAGTATCGTCATATTATCGTCATCGTATCGCCATAACGTCAAAATTGACACTTATTTTATTGTGTAACTAACCTCATAGGTAGTAGCTTAGTTGGTAGTAGCTCTGCCTTCTGCACTGTAGGTTGTGAGTTCGATCCCCACCCAGGAAAAATATTTGTGTGATGAAAATAGTTTTTTTTTGTGTCTGGGTGCTATTATACATCCTTATGTATGTATTTATAATAAAAAGTATTGTATCAGTTATCTAGTTTCCATAGTTCAAGCTTTGCTTAGTTTGGGGCTAGATGGCGCTGTGTGATTTTGTCCAACAATATTTATCTATTGTGTACTAATATTATAAGTGCGAAAGAAAGTCTGTATGTCTGTGACGTTAGCAAGGCCAAACCAATGGGCCGATTATAATTAAATTTCATATAGAGATAGTTTAAAGTCTTGGGAAGGACATAGGCAACCTTTCCCCAATTTTTTTTCTTGATTTATAGGAATTTAAATTATTTATTTTAATTTATTTTCTGAATATATGCGGACGAGGTGGCGGGTAAAAGCTAGTCCTACTAATATTATAAATTCAAATTCAAATTCAAAAATAATTTATTTTAATAAAACCACAAGGATCACTTTGAAACGTCTTAAAGATCACTTTGAAACGTCTTCACTACATAGTATAAAGCAAAGTCGCTTTCCGCTTCCCGCGTATGTATGTTTGCTTATATCTTTAAACTACACAACGGATTTTGATGCGGTTTTTTTTATAGATAGAGTGATTCAGAAGGAAGGTTTATATGTATAATAACATGCTACCCGTGCGAAGCCGGGGCGGGTCGCTAGTAAATAATAAATGCGAAAGTTTGTGAGTGAGTGGGTGTGTGTGTGTTTGTTACTCCTTCACTCAAAAACTACTAAACGGATTAAAATGAAACTTTACAGTAATATAGCTTATACATCAGAATAACACATCATCTAGGTACTACCCGTGCGAAGCCGAGGCGAGCAGCTAGTATTTTATAAATGTCAGTTTTGACGTTTTGTCGATACGATAGTGATTCGCGCTAGCCACACGATTTAATTAACTTTGTAAACATAATATCTATTACAAGTGGTTGTCTATTCGATTGGTGTTGATTGAGTGGGAAGTACGAGTAGACACTTCTAATTTTAATTATTAGGTCGTGGGTTCGAATCTCAGCCGTGTTAAGTCGATTTCCTGAATATATGCAGACGTAGTCGCGGATAAAAGTTAGTAAATAAAATAAACAAATATTTCACTTTCAAAACTTTCGTGAGTTGTACTACACATTATTACAACAACGGGAAATTACTCACGTAAATGATAAATTGTCAATGAGGACACCGACAATGTTTCGATTCATCTAGAGAATCTTCTTCAGGGTGAGTGGACCATAACGCGCGCGCTACCCTGCTCGCATTGCCGTCTCGCACTGTTATATTATCTGTTAATTACTGTTAATTACTGTTATCATTTACGTGAGTAATTTCCCGTTGTTGTAATAATGTGTAAACAAATATTGTTGGACATTTTACACATCGCCATTTAGCCCCAAACTAAGCAAAGCTTGTACTATGGGAACCAGATAACTGATAGAATACATATATACATATACTGTACTGTGTAAGTACTGTAATAAACCTCATTTAAGGTGATTCTTGATTTTTAGGGTTCCGTACCCAAAGGGTAAAATCGGAACCCTATTACTAAGACTTCGCTGTCCGTCTGTCTGTCTGTCTGTCCGTCTGTCTGTCACAGGGCTGTATCTCATGAACCGTGATAGCTAGACAGTTGAAATTTTCACAGATTATGTATTTCTGTTGCTGCTCTAACAACAAATACTAAAAACAGAATAAAATCAATATTTAAGGGGGGCTCCCATACAACAAACATGATTTTTTTGCCGTTTTTATAAATAATGGTACGGAACCCTTCGTGCGCGAGTCCGACTCGCACTTGGCCGGTTTTTTTGTTTTTTTTGTATGGGCTAAGTCTACCCGGATAAGACGGAAAAAGTGATAAAACTGCATTATCTTGAAAACCATCAAACTTAAAAAGAATCTGTCTTTCATTTATGTAGCTAGTATGATTATCTAACGAATTATATAAAATTGAACTGTTTATCTATTCATAGTTTTGAGTAAACACGAAACTAGTGTTTTTGAAGAGCCAAATTTAAAAATAAATCTATCGAGAAAAGTTTCACCAATCGTGTTTCTGTCTATAATTTATCTAGATTTTTTCTTAAGGCGCTACCAGTTCCTAAAACCGCGGCAGAAACGACTAAGACAGTTAACAACGGCAAGCTCTAGATGGCGTATGCGTATCGTAAATATTATCGACAGTTTTTATGAGATCGCGTTGCTGGTACCTACGTAGGCAAGTAATAGGGGTAGCTTTACCCACCCCTCAATAACCATTTTCTCTTTTTCCGCCTTTGCTTTTCGAATAAATTAATGATATAAATTATGTATAATTACTTATCAAAAACCTATTCTAATAGAAATCTAGATCTACATATTACCTATCTTTAACAATAAATCACAAGTTGATCTTAATAGTAGGTATCAAAGTATTTCGATCATAAATTCTAAAACGTATCATTTTGAAATAACATCTTTATCGTGAAAAGTTTCTGCTATTATGTTTTCAGCTTAATAGAAATCTAGGTAGGAACCTGAAGTAATATATTTATAAAAATAGGAGATGTGGCTTGTTCAGAAGTATTTCTTTTTTCGTTTCGAAAAAGAGCAATCGTCGACATACAGCCCCTTAAGTTATTATTGTCACAAAAAAAAAAAATTGTATGTTTTGCGGTTATTGTGAAAAAACGATTCTGCATTCATCAAAAAAATTTATTACTCGTCTTAAAATACACTAATTGTTTTCAAAAACATAATATTAAAATTAAATGTTTATTGCGCATATGATTTACGTTCTTCTCAAGGTGCATAATTTAATGTCTGTATCAAAACTCATTATTTTAAAGCCCTCAGGGAGGACATAAATACAAATTGTAAAGCAGAGTGTCTGTCTATTTGCTTTTATTTTTGCATGAGAGGCTACCGCATGTTTCATTTAAATTCACTGATTCTTATACAATTGAAATTTCATTTTCTCATTGAAAGTGGGGCCTATGTATGGAGTGTGTGAAAGATGACATGTAATCACACCGCCATTTTATTCAAGATGGAATAAAAGCTTATTAGTAGATAATATTATATAGGAGCCGTGTTGGTCGAGTGGGAGGTACCTCGACTTTCAATCTGAAGGTCGTGTGTCATCCCGGCGTGCAACAATAGAATTTCAAAAATTTATATGCGTATCAAAAACACGTGCTCAAAACGGTGAAGGAAAACATCGTGAGGAAACCAGTTAGTATTTTTATAAGCGGCGATGTGCTTGCAACCTGGCACGTATGGAATGCTAACTACTGCAAAATGTGGGTACGTGCCAAATATAATGTTTGGACGTGCCTCTGACTATCACACTAGACCCACAATTTTTTAAGCAAAATTAAGATTTTGAAACTTTTTATACTTATACTTATCCCTATGGCCTACGCTGGCCTTTGCTGGCCTTCGCTGGCCTATGTTGGCAGAACCAGTTCGCATCAAGTGATGGCGAGAACAAAAGGTAGTATAGCCATAAATTTCCCTCGCACTACACCCAAGACAACAACAACGATTAAAGAATTATTAATATCTGTAAAGGCGTCGAGTTAATTACAAAGATAAGCCATTTTTTCCATTCATCTTTGAAGTTTTTTTTACAGAAGCGATTTTTGTTATTTATTACCGTTTTGTACCTGTTTCTTTAAATTTATGGGATACTAATTTCCGTCTGTGACTTGACTTGCAATGCGAGATAATCTAAACGAGATAATATAAATCTATACCAATAAAAATAAATAAATCAAATAAATAGGATTACGACTGTAATCCTCAAGTACGGTAGACATCCTCTCAGATCTCCAGACGCTTAGATCCTTTGAAGATGTCTAGTGGGGGTAGTCAGAGGCACGTCCAAACATTATATTTGGCACATGCCCACATTTTGTCCCCGTCATGGATTAACAACGTAAAAAATGACTAAATTGTGTGGATTGGGTGGAGCTCACAACAATCCGACCGCTGCAATGACGACAAACACACGTCGGCGCGTGGTCCGCCTTAGCTTTTCGAATAAAATAATGATATAAATTATGTATAATTACTTATCAAAAATCTATTCTAATAGAAATCTAGATCTACATATTACCTATCTTTAACAATAAATCACAAGTTGATTTGAATAGTAGGTATATAAAATATTTCGATCATAAATTCTAAAACGTATCATTTTGAAATAATATCTTTATCGTGAAAAGTTTCTGCTATTATGTTTTCAGCTTAATAGAAATCTAGGTAGGAACCTGAAGTATATACTTATAAAAATAGAAGATGTGGCTTGTTCAGAAGTATTTCTTTTTTCGTTTCGAAAAAGAGCAATCAGCGACCCCTTAAATTCTTACTAAAAGTGTTCTCCGAAGCACGGAAGCATCTTGTGCTGCGCATCTTGTGCTGCGCTACAAACGCTTCTTGAAAGTGGAGTAACAGACATACATCATTTATGTTATTAGTAGTTGAATCTTTATTTCTTTTTTTTATGCTATTATCTGTAGCTTGAGGCATAATACTTTGATGATGTAATACTTTTATTGCGTAGTTAGTACTTACGCTAATAGACCGTCAACCTAGTCTATAATATAAAAATAAGTCGGGTTTTCCTTCCTGACGCTATAACTCCAGAACGCATGAACCGATTTCCACGGTTTTGCATTCGTTGGAAAGGTCTTGGGCTCCGTGAGGTTTATAGCAAAGAAAATTCAGGAAAATTTTCAAGAAAAAAGCAGGAAAACAGGAACGGGAACGGGAACTTAACACAGCATTTGTTAATTCTAAAGCGATACGAAGTTCGCCCGGTCAGCTTGTCTATAAATATAAAAATCAATGCTACTTTTCGTTGTAATTTTATAACTCACAAACAGGCTCACCAATCCAAATCAAATGTTTAGGCTTTGTTCGGACTATTTATTAGTGGATGGTTTATGTGAAGTTCATTTTATTTTTGCTGCCTAAACGAAAATAGTATTTTTTCGGGTAGGTAGTGATGTTTTTGATACATGCAGCAATTGATTTTTATTTATATTTATATATTTATTGTTATTACCACTTACAAAAAGTGTATATAATTGTAAATACTTACTGTTTATTAAGTTTGCGTTTTTTAGTTATTTTTAGGGTTCCGTACCCAAAGGGTAAAAACGGGACCATATTACTAAGACTTCGCTGTCCGTCTGTCCGTCTGTCCGTCTGTCCGTCTGTCCGTCTGTCCGTCTGTCCGTCTGTCCGTCTGTCCGTCTGTCCGTCTGTCCGTCTGTCCGTCTGTCCGTCTGTCCGTCTGTCCGTCTGTCCGTCTGTCCGTCTGTCCGTCTGTCCGTCTGTCCGTCTGTCCGTCTGTCCGTCTGTCCGTCTGTCCGTCTGTCCGTCTGTCCGTCTGTCCGTCTGTCCGTCTGTCCGTCTGTCCGTCTGTCCGTCTGTCCGTCTGTCCGTCTGTCCGTCTAGTCTGTCCGTCTGTCCGTCTGTCTGTCACAGGGCTGTATCTCATGAACCGTGATAGCTAGTCAGTTTAAATTTTCACAGATTATGTATTTCTGTTGCCGCTATAACAACATATACTAAAAACAGAATAAAATGAATATTTAAGTGGGGCTCCTATACAACAAACGTGATTTTTTTTGCCGATTTTATAGATAATGGTAAGGAACCCTTCATGCATGAGTCCGACTCGCACTTGGCCGGTTTATTTAAATTATTTTACACGGTTTACATTGACCCAGTTTATTTTACACTTGAAGTAATTATTAGGGCACACGTAAATTAACTTTAGCGTAAATTAACTTTAGCCACGTAAGTTTAATTAATTTTTTGGTTTATGTCTTTCGGCTGCATATAAGAACTGTAATTTGAGGGTAGTCGTAAAATGAGAAAGGGCGAATATGTACACTTACCCCCGTATTCAGGAACGACACTATGAGAACACGCACCCACGCACCCACGCACCACGCACTACCGTGTGCCTCTAGCGCTCAACTTTGGCTAGAGACACACGACAATGTGCCTCTAGTCACACTATGCAGTGTCGCACAACACATAAATGGATGTTTATGAAAAAAAGATTTCGTCCACTTTGGGTGCGTGTTCTCATAGGGTCGTTCCTGAATACGGGGGTTAGTGGTCTTTGGACTCCAGTGGTGAACAAGCACCGTTTTAATGATCGTGACAAAACTATGCGACATAAAACTTTTTGACAGAGTAATGTCATATTATTATTATTTTATTATGTAGCGAGCCTCGTTGGCCGAGTGGAGGTACCTCGACTCGAATCCCGGCGTGCATCAATAGATTTTTCTATTCTAAACATTTATGTGCGCATCAAAAACACGCGCTCAAAACGGTGAAGGAAAACATCGTGAGGAAACCAGTTAGTATTTTTATAAGCGGCGATGGTCCTGCAACCTGTCACCTGTAGTTAGCATCTGTATGGAATGCTAACTACTGTAAAATGTGGGCATGTGCCAAATATAATGTTTGGACGTGTCTCTGACTTCCCCCACTAGACATCTTTAAAGGATCTAAGCGCCTGGAGATCTGAGAGGATGTCTTCCGAACAGTCGTGATCCTATTTTTATTTTATTTTTTAATAAGTACTATCACAAAAGATATATTTAAAAATCAATTTCGTCACTGGATGCAAACCCCCTCTAAAATAGAGGAGCTTCCGTTTATTTTTGTAAGGATTGCTAGTAATATTTAAAAGGTTTAAAATATAGTCATAAAAACTGCAAAAAATTGATATTCAATTCAATTCAATTCATTTATTCATTCGTAGACATATTTTATGCTCTTAGATAGGTCATTATGGCACACACAACAAAATAACTTTATCCTAAAAACTAAATAATACAATAATACAATTATGTTGACCGAGTCGCGACCAAAACTAGAAAAATCAGACACGAGAATCTCTCATTCATAATAGAGAGAGACTCATCTAATTACTACATCAGTTATGTATCACACACACATACATTTACACACACAATAACAGGTTGTAATCCAACACGTGCATTTAAATTCAAACCCGTCGATTATCGAGAGGATCTTGTTAAAACGGTACCACCTTACAATACAAAAAATGCCTCGACAACCCTTAAGCCACGCCAATACCAACCTTACATAAATGAGGGAACATAGCGAAAAAAGCGGAAATTGCGTGTACGTGCGTTCTATAAATTCTTAACATGTTGCTTCTGTACAGTCAATTTTTATCTTGACCGCCGTGCGCCACACGATTCCCAGCTCTAATATTGAATATCTAAGGTTGAGGTTGGTTTGTAGCGAGAGGCCCATTCAATGTTTTTTTTTACCACCCATTTTCTCGTCAATGAAGTGGCGCCGAGTACCAGTTTGACCAGCGAAGCGTATGTCCTTGTCTTTTTTACTTTTTAGGGTTCCGTAATAAAGTTGGCTCGTTTTATTCGTTTCAATTATCGCAAATGAAGGCGCGATGCTTTTGTTTTGTGTCAGATGTGATATGTTGCGGTATGCGCTGTCATAATGAAGGTATATTTATCGGTGGCTTTTAAATAGGACGGCGAATACAAAGCAATTACGTATTGGCAGGTTATTTTGTTAAATAAACTAGCTAATATTATTAGGCCAACTTCAAACGAGTAATAATTTTTTTTATGAATGCTGAATCGTTTTTTCTCAATAACCGCACATCATACAGTTTTGTTTTTATGTCAAAGATAACTTAAGGGTTATAACTTAAGGAGCTTAGGCCTTAAAGAAGTTTTTTACTAGCAAACCTTTGACTACTACTTTGTACTGTACTGAACCCCTTCTTTTATTATTAGACTCGCGCCTCAATGGTTACTTTTTGGGCGTTTTGTGCCGCTAATGGCATCGGCTTAATCAAACCGTAATGAACGTATTAATATTGTACTAACGAGAGGGCTGGGTTTATACAATGTTTGAGTGTGGATCGGATAATGTAAATACGTATTTAATAATATTGATGGCGTCTCGGTGAATACCTGTAGTTTTGTCGGCTTCCATCCTGTATATAAAATAAAATAAATAAATAGGATCACGACTTAAATCCCCAAATACGGTAGACATTCTCTCAGATCTTCAGACGCTTAGATCCTTTGAAGATGTGGATCGGATGCGGTCGATACTTCTTCAGCAGCAACTCATCTAGTACGCGTAGCAGCATGTAGTTCGCTAGAAGATTTTCGCCACGGCTCGAATCAGCATTGCCGTTCAGCGTGGCAATGCCGCCAGTATCTTGGTAACGCTTCCGACTGGTAGTGATCTGGATCAATTGAGCTACCTATAGATAGTTTGCAACGGTCTTTGGATGGCTGAACTGATTCTTGTGTATTTTGGAAAAATAAAATAAAATACTGTGATACCTTAAGACCATTGTAACCAACTGGAGCAATAAATCATTGAATAAATAAATAGGATCACGACTGTAATCCCCAAATACGGTAGACATTCTCTCAGATCTTCAGACTTAGATCTTTTGATTATGTCTAGTGGGGGAGTCAGAGGTACGTCCAAACATTATATTTGATGCCCACATTTTGCAGTCGTTAGCATTCCATACGTGACAGGTTGCAAGCCCATCGTCGATCAATATGATCCCGGATGTAGTTTATGCCAGATTATTAGTTCTTCATAAAATTAAAAAAAAAACTTGATATTTACCATGTTTTTACAGTCCAACCCTGTAATGATATTCTTACTAATAACAAAAACACCAAAACTTGTTCGAAAAATGTTTCGACTTCAAGTTTAGACAAAAACAAATGTTAAATAAAATGAAATACGTTCCAGCAAAGAATTTAAAACTTCATTTAGAAAGTGACTTAAATTACATTTATAAATACAAAGCGAACAAAATCAGCGCCGATAACCAAATTAAACCAGTTAGCAACAAAATCTTCAACGAATAATAATAAATCTCTCGGTCAATGGGTTTGAGCTTATTTCGATTCACTTAATTCTTATCGAAGTCATCTTAGATTGCACCTGCTCTCTTAGGCGAAGGATACACGAAAAGGAAACTTTGTAGTCCATTGGTTTAAAAAGTCCATCAGAGATAGTCCATATGAGAAATTAGCCGACGCGTGACAGACGTTGTCCTGTCAAATTTCAACAATCGAATAGAAAAGACTGAATGTTTTTAGTCTGTGATGTAAGATTGGTTTCATACCAGCCCCATCTATACCAAAATCATCCCTTTTGCATTTTTTTTATCGTTTTTGGGATGTTTTTCATATTTTAAAGTAGTATATTATTTATTCTTGCATTATATCTACATCTACAGCAAATTTCAACTTAATCTGTTTTGTAGTTTAGGCCTGATTGAGGAACAAACATACATACAAACTCACAAACTTTCGCATTTATAATATTATTAGAATTAGAATTTGGATACTAATGAGCACATTTCGTAGACGGAATAAACAAGCAAGTTTAGTTTATCATTTCAGCATTGTAACTCACGAGTATTTCATTTACCTTAGTCGGAAACGGAAACGGATACGGAGACAATATAACTTAAGTTTGTTTGGTTATTTGTTATCGATGTCGTGGTATTTATTGATGGATATTAGTTATTCAAAACTGTAATTTTGATATTCAGAAATATATAAATATCTATTACGTATTACATAAAAATGAATCCCTATTTTCCTTGGTCATAGCATCACGCGTGAACGGCTGGACCAGAATTGCTAATTCTTTTTTTGTTGGGTTTGTTATTGTCAGAAGGTTGAAAATTGTTTTTTTTGTGGAATTTTTGAAATATGACAGAACAACGTCTGTCAAGACAGCTAGTACGTGATAAATATTGATATCCGTCAGTAAACTAAATTACACGATCAATAAATAACCACACTCATCATCATGCCCTTATCCCACTTAAGTGGGATCGACACAACATGTGTACTTCTTCCATTTCCCTCTATCAGCCATCATCTCATCACTCACTCCTTTCTTACCCATATCATCTTTCACACAGTCCATCCATCTTTTCTTTGGCCTACTTCTACGTCTACATCTATCCACATTCATTCCTATCATTCTTCTCGTTACATGACTTTCTTCCCTTCTCATAACATGCCCATACCACGCTAACCTATTGCTCCTCATCTTTTCCGTCACAGGCGCCACTTAACCACACTATTTGTTAAATATCTGTGGACTACTAATATTTAAGTTACGTGTGCCTTTCGCCTACTTAGGTCTTTTATTTTTACCAGACTTTGAAATGGATGTGGTCTTTTATTCGGACTTTAAAGTTCGTCTACACCAAACTTTAAGATAATGCCTAAGTTTTTAAGACCTGGCGATAGTATTCATATATACTGGCTTATATATGAATACTATCGCCAGTTAAAAGCCGTGTTAGCCGAGTAGTAGGTACCTCGACTTTCAATCTGAAGGTCGTGGGTTCGAATCCCGGCGTGCATCAATGGATTTTCCTGTTCGATAATTTATATGCGCATCAAAAACACGTGCTCAAAACGGTGAAGGAAAACATCGTGAGGACACCAGTTAGTATTCTTATAAGCGGCGATGGGCTTGCAACCTGTCACGTATGGAATGCTGACTACTGCAAAATGTGGGCATGTGCCAAACATAATGTTTGGACGTGCCTCTGACTACCCCCACTAGAAATCTTCAAAGGATCTAAGCGTCTGGAGATCTGATAGGATGTCTACCGTACTTGGGGATTACAGTCGTGATCCTATGTTACATATATGTATACTGGCTTAGTGCGGCCCAGGGAAATAGTATGAACTTAAAATTTAATGCAGACAGCAAAAACCTCGTATTTAATAAGGATTTCCAACTCATTTCAACTTATAAGCGGCGATGGGCTTGCAACTTGTCACGTATGGAATGCTAACTACTGCTAAATGTGGGTATTGTTGTATAATGTTTGGATGTGCCTCTGGCTATCCCTTTTAGATATCTTCAAAAGATCTAAGCGCCTTGAGATCTGAGAGTATGTCTACCGTACTTGAGGATTACAGTCGTGATTCTATTTCGAAAGAGAAAAATAATTATAATTTTTAGGGAATTAATTGCATGATCTTCAGATTTTACCACATTCGGCTAATCTTTGTCTACTATACAAAACAAAGTTGGGTTTGTTACAACACTTAACTCGAGAACTGCTGGACCAATTTTCATGATATTTGATTTGTTGGATTTGTCTATGTCCCGAATAGCAGAATAACACAACATTTGTTAATTCTAAAGCGATACGCAGTTCGCCGAGTAGCTTGTTTAGTAATATAATTATGACAATAATTGTACCGTGAGAATTTCATGTAGCGTCAATTAATCACAAATTCTTGATCACCACAGTCACTCGGCTAATTAATGAAGTGAATGTAATGTCCAATATCTATGGCTAGAGTCTACGATGACCATATTAGAAAACTGATCCAGGTTAGTATCTAGAAGGGGTAGATTGAGGTTGATAATAATATTTAGTTTCAACAAAAATGACATTAGAAAAGTTTTAAAAATTAAAAACGAAAACCGACTAAGAAGTTCAAGAGACGATATTAGTTTTTTATGTTTTATAAAAGAACTTTATGCCCTACATAAATAAAATTTAAGCGGGACAATTATTAACAACAATTCTCTATACCAGTGTTCCGCAAAGTGTGTACCGCGGCACACTGGTGTACCGTGGTCATTAGTTGGTGTGCCTTGGAAAAATGAGGATATCATATAAACGTATTTTTAGCAGCCCTGTCAAAGATTACTCCAAATGTAGACCGTCTATGCTCAATTAAACAGGCTCATGTTTCGCATAAGTTACTTTTTCTGCAATTTAAAGTTTAGTTTTGTTGATTAATAAAAAATATTATTTCGTTGATTAATAATAAATGTTGATGAATATTACTTAAAAACTGATTTTGAATCTGTGGTGTACTTCAAAAAATTTCATTTTCCTAAATGTACCTTGGACACAAACGGTGCTATTAATAAAAATTTACTTATCCAAAGATCATTTGAGGTTACACCAAGACTTGTTAATACCAGCTTAATGTAAGCAACTCCATTTCTAATCCTTGTTTATTAATATTGAATTCGACTAGTCCAAACGTAAGCGTTGGACTAAATTTAATCCTGCGCTAGTCTACGTTTATTAATAAGACGGAAAATGTTAACGGAACACTGCTCTAGACAATAGGAAAAAATCATAAAAATCGAATCACGGTCTGTACACAACAAAAAATGCATATCGGATCGCCAGGTAAAAATCCATGCGAGGCCATGCAATGGCAACAAAAAACATACCTACACGTCTAATTGAAAACCTCCTTTTATCGTCGGTTGATTACTTTTAAATATAAAAACTGGGCCTCCTAATCACTACATAGTATAAAGCAAAGTAGCTTTCCGCTTCCCGCGTCTGTATGTTGTATGTATGTTTGCTTATATCTTTAAAAGTACACAACGGATTTTGATGCGGTTTTTTTTAATAGATAGAGTGATTCAGGAGGAAGGTTTATATGTATAATAACATGCTACCCGTGCGAAGCAGGGGCGGGTCGCTAATAATATTATAAATGTGAAAGTTTGTCAGGCCTAAACGACAAAACGGATTAAGTTGAAATTTGCTGTAGATGTAGATATAGTGCCCGAATAAATAATAGACTACTTTAAAATATGAAAAACATCCCCAAAACGATAAAAAAATGCAAAAGGGATGATTTTGGTATAGATGTCGCTGGTGTGCAACAAATCTGACATCACAGACTAAAAACATTCAGTCTTTTCTATTCGATTATTGAAATTCGACAGGACAACGTCTGTCACGGGTCGGCTAGTAAGATAATAAGACAAAACTTTACATTATATCAAAAGCCTTTGTCCGTGCAGGTGTCCAGCAATGGTGCCTATAAGTCAACTCTAACGACGGTCCCAGTTTGTATCCTAATTCCTAATATGCTATTTATAATTGGTTAGCAATGTTAGAATAAACAGTGACTAATCTACACTATCTTCTTAATATATATAATTTTTCTGTACGTGTGTTTGTCACTAACTCCTCCTGCATGGATCGATTTGGTTGAAATTTTGTATGTTTCAATGGGTTCCAGGATGGTTTGAAAATGAATAACCCGGTAGGTGGCGCTGCTGTATTTCACCAAATTTGACTATATTATAGGCGGTACTAAGTTCGCCGTGTCAGCTAGTCCTAATAATATTATAAATGCGAAAGTTTGTGATAAGGCTGCTGTGTTAGTTCCCTAATCATAAATAAACGACAAAACAATATATATATCTTACATACATACATACATACATAAAATCACGCCTGTTTCCCAGGGGTAGGCAGAGATCACGGCTTTCCACCTGATACAATCCTGACATACTTCTTTAGCTTCATTTACTCTCTGCACATTCCTCATGCATGCTCGTGGGTTTAGAGTACTCTTGACCTGGCCTTTTTTCAAAACGTCACCAATTTGGTCCAGAAAAATACGCCGAGGTCTTTCTCTTGCAACGTTTCCATTCACACTCGCATATCTTACACATCAGAATAATACATAGGCTACTTTTTATGTACCACGCAGGTAAAACTGCGGGTGGAAGCTAGTATACAATAAATAATAGTACTTACATTAAGTACAATGCATTTCTAGTAGCAGGAACTGCTTTGTCTCCTGTTCGGGAATTATCTGTCCCAGTTACTGTGTGACTCAATGGGAACGTGGGCAGTTATGGATTAAGCTGAGGTAATGCAGACGGTGATAACGACATTCGGTTTATTAATAGAATAGAATTTGAATACATAAATCCTAAAAACATTTAAAAAAAAACGAATTCCCTTTTCCCGAATTTTACAATTTTTTTGGATGACTTTTTAAAAATAATATTTTATCAAGCTATTTTCGAATTTTACGAGAATACTTTTATATTTTGTTTTGTAAAAAATATACCTAAATGAACATTATAATACAAAGCACCTGGATGACCGAGAATTGCTCGGTATTTCTTTCATTGCCTGAAAATTCGGATAAAACGATGTTTTCTAAAAATGGAACCTAGCTAATTGATGTATCGCCCCCGAAACCCTCTCAGACGCCACCAACTCAGAAACCTTCGTGGGCTCATGTAATACATCCATCAAATCCATAGTTTACGTTTCTATAAAGGACATACAGACAAACATTCATTTTTAGGGGTAAAAACTTGACCCTATTACTAAGACTTCGCTGTCCGTCTGTCCGTCTGTCTGTCACAAGGCTGTATCTTATGAACCGCGATAGCTAGACAGTTAAAATTTTCTCAGATTATGTATTTCTGTTGCCGCTATAACAACAAATACTGATAAATAAATAAAATAAATATTTAGGTAGGGCTCTTATACAACAAACGTGATTTTTTTACAATTTTTTATAGATAATGGTACGGAAAACTTCGTGCGCGAGTCCGACTCGCACTTGACCAGTTTATATAACTTTGATATATGTTGTCCTGCCGAAATTTTAGTAATTGCATAGAGTAACGCACGTTGCTATGACGACTGATGTCAACACTTATGCCAGATTTTTTGTACACCAGCGCCATCTATACCAAAATCATCACTTGCGTTTTTTATCATTTTGGGGATGTTTTTCATATTATAAAGTAGTCTATTCTTTATTCTGGCATTCTAATTACATCTACGGCAAATTTCACCTTAATTATTTTTGTCATTCTGGCCTGATTGAGGCACAAACATACAAACAAACTCACAAACTTTCGCATTTATTATTAGGATGTTACCTACGAGCTCTGCAACAATAAATTCATTTATCTTTTATCTGCTGCAGCTTGCGTTGCAAAAACATAACCTCGTTTTTAGAGCTTCAAAGTGAAACACAGTAGATACGAGAACATACAACTAAGCTAATTGCTTGCCAGGCTGTGCAAAGAAATTTTTAGGGTTCAATTCGAAAAAATAAAAATTTATATATGATCATGACTGTAATCCACAAGTACGGTAGACATCATTTCAGATCTCCAGGCGCTCAGATCCTTGAAGATGTCAATCACTACATAGTATAAAGCAAAGTCGCTTTCCGCTTCCCGCGTCTGTATGTAATATGTATGTATGTATGTTTGCTTATATCTTTAAAACTACACAACGGATTTTGATGCGGTTTTTTTTAATAAATAGAGTGATTCAAGAGGAAGGTTTATATGTATAATACATGCATAATATAGTAGAGAAACACTGATAATTTTAGAGGTTTCTAATGTGATGTCGTAAATAAACACATTTCATTGCAAATGCTGGCTGAACCCCACGAGATATATCAAAATAATGTACTACAGTATTGTACACCTTAAAAACGTCTACAAAAAAGTCAACGAAGGTATTAGAAATGTCTTACGCACAGCGAAGCGGGCACGGGTCAGCTAGTTCAAAAATAAAAATAGGATCACGTCTGAATATGTCTAGATGTCAATTCAATTTTTTTTATTGCAGTTCAACGTTTTTTAACACATTTCGCTATACTACCTAGTATTTATCTAAAGTCTAGATTCTAGACAAATGATAGAATACTTAGTAGAACTTGGTTACTTTGCCGAGTAACCGTCCTCGACTTTCAATACGAAGGTCGTGGGTTCAACCGTGCATCAATAGGTTTTTCTGTACGAAAAATTATAATATACTAGCCGACCCGTGACAGACGTTGTCCTGTCAAATTTCAATAATCGAATAGAAAAGACCGAATGTTTTTAGTCTGTGTTATCAGATTTGTTGCACACCAGCGCCATCTATACAGAAATCATCCCTTTTGCGTGCTTCATCATTTTGGGGATGTTTTTCATATTTTAAAGTAGTCTATTATTTATTCGGGCAGTATATCTACATATACAGCAAATTTCAACTTGATCCGTTTTGTCGTTTAGGCCTGATTGAGAAACAAACATACATACAAACTTACAATTTTTCATATTTATAATATTATTAGGATGTTATGTGCTTAAAACGGTGAAGAAAATTAAATACGTCGTGAGGAAACCAATCAGTATTTTTAGCAATTGTTTTTTTTTTTCATTTAATTAGTATTCTTATAAGCGATTATGAGCTTGCAATCCGTCACGTATCGAATGCTAAGTTCTGCAGAAATCTAGACATTTGCAAAATGTAATATTTAAGATGTGACTCTGACTACCCCCTTTAGACATTCCAGGTCCTGAGCGTCTGGAGATCCGAGTCTACTGTTACTTGGAGAATACAGTTGCTATCCTATTTTATTTTCTTGAATAAGAATAATATACCTAACTAGCGATCCGCCCCGGCTTCGCACGGGTAGCATGTTATTATACATATAAACCTTCCTCCTGAATCACTCTATCTATTAAAAAAAACCGCATCAAAATCCATTGTGTAGTTTTAAAGATATAAGCAAACATACATATATACGCGGGAAGCGGAAAGCGACTTTGCTTTATACTATGTAGTGATATACCTTACCGACTATATACCTACTAATATAGGTACTATACCAACTGATCTGTAAACAAAATTTTACTTTACATAAACTCTTTTTAGACGACGAAAAAAGAGTAATTCTCAATTCAAAATCTGTTTATTTTTTTTAATTAAAACTTTCGTGTTTGTTACTCAGTTAAACTATAATATGGCTAATTACCACGTTTTTTCTTGTAATGCTGACGTTTCGAGACAGTTCAGATGCTCTTCATCATGAGCATCGCCCGCGACCGCGATCAACGTCAGCAAACCAAGAAAAAACGTGGTAGTTAGCCGTATATATAGTTAAAATGAGTATATATTTTGTTGCGTTTTAGTTATTTGAGAGAACCCGATGAAAATGAAGAAGCTAGACACGCCTTGGCCAGTTCTGTTCTATGCTTTAATTTCCTGTTAGCAACTGCTCTTTCTAGATTTCCTCGTGTTTGCGAACATTTCATAATTAACGCTTAAATAATTGAGGAGACTTTTCGGTTTGTGAGCTTTTTGAATCTTTTTACAGACAGCTTTAATACGAGTTGAAGTTATGCAGCATGATATTATGCTCAACAATTTTTGATAGGGTGAGAGCGCTAGTTGTGGCCATTTTAATAATTTTAACAATTCCAAGTAAAAAAGAAGAAAAAGTGATTAAAACGACGATTTTTAAACAACATCGAATAGAGTATTTATCTATCTCTTAGGTTAGGCAAAGGTTTTGTAACAGGCGATATTTATTTAATAATTATTCAAATTTATAAAGACAAAACGGGATATATCTAGTTGTGGTCAAATCAAATATAGAGTCAATTAAAATCACATATAGAGGCGTCACAACTGTCACTAATCAAAATGGAACATAGACAAAGAATTATATTAACTATAGATTTTAAATAAGTTTGTTTGCTATGCTTAGTTATTGACTGGCATAATTGAAAATGACCAAAACCACGACCGTGGTTTTTTGACCTTACCATAAGTTACATTATTGCAATTTACGTGTTATATTCATTTTTTTAGGCTTTTGTTAGGCGAAAGATTTTTTAAAATGGTTTAGTAGTTTTTTAGTTTATCCGGTACAAACAGAAACATATTAAATACAGCGCTATATATTTTATAGGTAGGTCACTCTGTCGTTAGAGAGCTCCAGTTTAATCGTTATAACTCAGTAACCCTGCACTCTAGAGACCTGAAAGTTTGGAAACAGCTTCTACAATTCCACATCTAAAATTTGTTGAAATATATGCACTTAAATATAACATTTCAGGAGATATTTTTCAGACGTCTGAATGGAGAGCTCCTGTAATTCCTACGAAGCTAACTTAAGAGGCTCCCAGTCGCTGATTGCTCTTTTTCGAAGCGAAAAAAGAAATACTTCTGAACAAGCCACATCTCCTATTATTATAAGTATATTACTTCAGGTTCCTACCTAGATTTATATTAAGCTGAAAACATAATAGCAGAAACTTTTCACGATAAAGATATTATTTCAAAATGATACGTTTTATGAAATGAAATGAAATGAAATGAAATAGAGTTTATTTTGACACAGCACAACATAAACAGAAGACACAGAATTTATGGTGGTTACCTAGGTACCTACCTACTTACAAATAAAACTAACAAGCGATCTTAATATTATTAGTCTCCTGTGTTTGTGGGTGGTCAAAAAAGGCTTAGTCTCAGCTTAAAAGCCGCTACACATTATGTAATGCAGCAGCGCTGGTTTTCAGACCAAACCTAGGGATACGGGTGACCTCACGAACTAACCAGTACCATATTTAGATATAATTGCAATAAACACAGAAACAAGATAAAATCAAAAAATAATATAAAAATAAATAATCAAAAAGATATCAAAGTACATACATAGATTATTACAAGAACCAGATCCTTATACCACGGCCAGCAATTAGAATAACTTAGAAATGAAACCTGGACTAAGGAGAGAGAAAATGGCAAAGATCGGAGTTAGCATAGGTATGTATAAGTTGGGTATTTTTATCTTTTTATGAGCTCTGTTGTCCAAGTAAAAGTTCCCTTTTAAGTGCAAACTTAAAAGTATTTATAGATTTTAGGGCACGAATAGGTGGTGGCAGGTCATTCCAACACCGAGAAGCAGCAAACCTGTATGAACCACGAAATGCTACAGACTTATGTCTCGGTGTAATAAATACGTGGGAACAAGCTCTTCTACCGACATGAGATCTATTTTGTGCCCACACAAACTTATCGCATAGATATTCAGGTGTTTTATAATTTATGACGCCAAAAAGGAGAGTCGCAAGATGGAGAAGTCTACGAGCTTTCATTTTTAAAAGATTAGACGAGTTTAAAAAGGGGGTTACGTGAGTGCGTGGGGGAATTTTAAAACAAAAACGCGCACAGGCGTTTTGTACACGTTGAATCATCCTGTCAGTCCGACTCAACAGACATGGTCCATACACCACGTCACAAAAATTTAATCTAGACAAGATTAAGGATTCGCATAAAGTGATTCGGACATCCTCACTTAAATAAGATCTAATTTTATATAATAATTTTAAACGGTAAAAGCAGTTACGCACACATTCTGACACATGCTTTTCAAAACGTAGATGACTGTCAAAAATTAGGCCAAGATTTTTTGCTTCTTCAACATATTTTAGAATTTATGATCGAAATATTTTATATACCTACTATTAAAATCAACTTGTGATTTATTGTTAAAAATAGGTAATATGTAGATCTAGATTTCTATTAGAATAGATTTTTGATAAATAATTATAAATAATTTATATCATTAATTTATTCAAAAAGCTAAGGCGGACCACGCGCCGACGTGTGTTTGTCGTCATTGCAGCGGTCGGTAGGATTATTTATCGAAGTGATTAAAGATGGGTACATCTTTATTCACATATACTATACATTATAAAATAGGAGATGTGGCTTGTTCACAAGTATTTATTTTTTCGTTTCGAACAAAAACAATCGTCGACTGGGAGCGCCTTAAATAATTTCTACAATTTGCAACTAAATATGGCTTTGTTAGACTTGAATCCAAGACTAGAACTCTCCGACCATACACATCGTTATCTAGCTCTTAATAATCATAGTAATCCAAGTAGCTCAATTAATAGTCTCTCTTCCATAGAAATAAAGGTTGTCTAACAAAACGACGGAAATCGAGTAATAAATATTTTTGATGAATGCAGAATCGTTTTTTTCTCAATAACCGCAAAACATACAGACAGTGTCTTTGATTTGATGGTTTTCAAGATAATGCAGTTTTATCACTTTTTCCGTCTTATTCGGGTACACTCAGCCCATACAAAAAGTCAAAAATTTCGGTGAAAATACAAACTAGGTCGCTAAACTTCCAAAAATGGATTTTCAGCTGTTCAAAAACGACCTTGTATCCAATAACAAAAATTAAATCGAAAATGGCGACAAAAATATTTTCATTCTGCTCATAACTCGATAGTCATTAACTTCAGTCGGCGATTCATTGAGCACAAAGATGATTATGATTAATGAGCTTTCTGACGATGTAATGGGATTTTTTCAATATTTTAGTGGTACTTGGATGTCTTTTTAAAGGGACCACACACAGTGCGCTGATGTTAGGTTCTTTCAAGTTCACTATTTAAGGTGATAAGTGAAATTTTTGACTTTTTGTATGGGCTGAGTCTACCCGGATAAGACGGAAAATGTGATAATACAGCATTATCTTGAAAACCATCAAATTAAAAAAAAAATACATTAATTTTAATAGTTAGTATGATTATCTAACAAATTATATAAAAATGATCTATTTAGCTATTCATAGTTTTGATTAAAAACGAAATTATTGTTTTTGAACAGCCAACTTTGGAAAATAAATCTATCGAGAAAAGTTTCACCAATCGTGTTTCTATCTTTAATTTATCTAGATTAAATCCTTAAGTTATCTTTGTCATAAAAACAAAACTTTATGTTTTGCGGTTATTGAGAAAAAACGATTCTGCTTTCATCAAAAACATTTACTTTTTCTCGGTATGCAAAATACTCGTACCTAAGTAGAGTTGTTCTATCTTACGGCGGATGAGGTACTTGTAGTTGTGATGTGTACAGACACGTACTTTTGTATGTGTGACTGCTTCTCGAGCGATACTGAGGGCTACACACACAATTAATACCAACCCGCCTTCAAGAGATAGAACAAACTAGACATATTTAATCTACAACTGATGAACCTCTTTATTTTGTTCACTCTGTTATTATTACATGCATTTATTTAACTTGCACCGTTTGTATGTTTTTTTTTTTTTTTAAATATTTTTGTACTGTAAGCCTACACCTGGTTCGATTGGCACCACACTGGAACTCTTCATAGCGTTTACGAAAAGCATCATCGAAGAAAATGATAGAAACGCGCGCCGTGTTTGTTGCCGATTCTTTTATGAACTGGCGCAGATTCACATTGCTCCTAAGACGTTTCAAAGTGTAAGTAAGCAATGCCCATTGACTATCCCGATCCAAACATGTTTATTTCTCACCAAACAAGTGTAAAGTAAAACAAAAAAAAAACCTCCTAGATCTCCAGACGCTTAGATCCTTTGAAGATGTCTAGTGGGGTTAGTAAGATGCACGTCCAATCATTATATTTGGCACATGCCCACATTTTGCAGTAGTTAGCATTCCATACGTGACAGGTCGCAAGCCCATCGCCGCTTATAAGAAAACTAACTGGTTTCCTCACGATGTTTACCATCACCATGTGTTTTTGATGCGCATACAAATTTTCGAACAGATAAACCATTGATGAATGCCGGCATTCGAACTCACGACCTTCAGATTGAAAGTCGAGGTACCTCCCACTCGGCCAACACGACAAGCAATTTAAAGTCTTCGTATTTAAACACAAAGTCCATATTCTGTTTCCTCAATGGAATTTACATACCTGTAGGTTAACAGCGTAGTACACAACGAAAATATTTTGAATAGGGACATAATGGTGTCGATTCTCTTGGTACAGCGCTAATCTTAAAATTTCCTAAAATATAATTAAAACAATTTCGCTCTTATTCCTTTACGTTAAAGTCTAAATTAGAGTAGGTGACGATTATGTTATGTTCATTTTACAATTTGGCAATTTTATTCCTATTACGTTAAAGTCTCAATTCGCGTAACCTCAGTATGACAGTTTTAAAACGTAGGCTAGTTTTAAGTAATTTAACGGTTTTTTACGTAAATTTAGTCAGCATGTAAAAAGGTGCTGACTAAAGTGAAATTTTGACTTTCTTATTTTTTTTAGCACATCCGAAAAATACGAAAAAAAAAAACTAAATTTAAGAATTCTTCCATTTATAGGTTACTCTTCTCATTTAGACTTTAATGTAAAGATAAGAGCGAAATTGTTTAAATTTTATTTTAGGAAATTTTTGGATTAGCTCGGTGCCAACAGAATCGACACCAATATCTCAAATTTTATTCCTAAACGATTTCCGATCACACATTTCGCGGTAATCTGGATCGTATATCATCGGAAAAAGGTGGATAATTCTTTCTACACAAGCACCTGATCATTGTGCTTTTGAAAGAGCACTCAATCTTAAATAAGGACCCTTTTAGACAGTCGGCAGAAGAGTCAATTCGGTGGGTAAATTTATTAGTCGCCCAGCCACTGAGATTTACAGTGGCTTGCTCAGAAATGGATTCGTACGCCACAAATCCTGTATAACGACTTTTATTTTACCTTGTTCTTGCTAAAGTTCAATTTCCTTTGTATCAGCTGTGAAGGCGGTGTTGGGAGGTAGCTTGATGTGCATTTTGTTTTTTTTTCTCTTTTTATATTTTAATTGATTTATAACTTTCATTCAAGGGTATGCGCGCCTGGAGTTATGAGATGACTTGTCTTTGGGTTTACTACAAGTGAAAACACACCTTGTCCATAAAGTACATAATGGACATAATGGACTGACTGACAGTTACTTTTGTTAAATAATAGTATGGATTTTTAATTGTAAATAATAAATAGCTTTTGTATTAAGAGTATTTGTATTGTATTAATTGATGTATTGAAGTAAATAAAATTAAAAAAATAATTAAATTTAGTTTTTTTCTCGCATAGTTTTTTTTTAATAGTCATGATTTATATCTATCAATAGATTAAATAACTTAAAAGAGATCTTTCTGGAACGCTAATTGTACCTATATACATACTTAAGTTATCAAATTATACCAGATGGTGGTCTATTAAGGCCCGGTCGCGTGTCTTCCCACTTTTTGCTTGTTAAAATACCTCTCCCACTGTGAATGAACGTGCATTGAATGAACGAAACGGAGTGAATGAGTCCCAGTGGAATTCTCAAATCTAACGGATGTATCCAATCCTTTTCACAATGGCATAGAGTTCAAATTCGCGCTTGAGTTTGCCAATTAGTTTGTTTATTTGATCGGGATTTTAATGCAATGACATAAGGGCGGAAATTGCGTGGATTAAATGGTCGTAAGGGAAAGGAAATCTTAATTATGTCGATTGTAGAGAATGCGAATATAAGCTCAATCAGTGTTATTGGATTTCGACACGTGTATTAAAACTGTATTGATATTATAAATTAAATAAATATAGCGGATATGGTCTTGCAACCTGTCACGTATGGAATGCTGACTACTGCAAAATGTGGGCATGGGCCAAATACAATGTTTGGACGTATCTCTGACTACCCCCACTAGATATCTTCAAAGGATCTAAGCGAATGGAGATCTGAGAGGATGTCTACCGTACTTGGAGATTACAGTCGTGATTCTATTTTATTAAAATACAAAAACTAACGCCTATATAAATAAATACTTTATAGGATCTATTGGTTACATTATCAGAGAGTAATTTGAGGCATATTTTATTTGAAAAAAAGAGAACTTCACAGAAATAATTATATTATAAAAAAGACAAACAAAAATAAAATAAATTCATGACACTTTTTTTCTCATCGCTTCCCTATACCGTCGGTAGACTACCCCTGCCGTCCAAAAGTCCGGAGCGAGGAATACGTTCTTATACTTCTCAGCTACTCGGAGAACATATGACTTATAGTTAGTTATTCTCTTCATTTTTATACGTTTCAAGTCATATACTACT
The DNA here is from genome assembly GCA_912999785.1 of Hydriomena furcata. Classification (NCBI taxonomy): domain Eukaryota; kingdom Metazoa; phylum Arthropoda; class Insecta; order Lepidoptera; family Geometridae; genus Hydriomena; species Hydriomena furcata. The sequence continues at coordinate 3,896,355 of OU538848.1, forward strand.
TTGACGTTTGACGAGTCCATAATACGGCTTTTGGCCTTCTCCGTCACATATCGAATGATGCCTTCTTCAGTAGTATTTGGGTGTAGACGTGACAGGTAAATTGCAAATATAGGTTCTACTGCCTTCAGAGCGAGTCCAGCAGACAGTGGAGCGGTACCACGCTGGTTACGCGACGCTTTTGGTCGTTTCTTCTCCACATCAGTAAATTCTTCTCCGTTATCCTGCGAGCCAATGAAAATCATACATTAGAATTTTTTAAATATCCTATTATAGATGACTAGCGACCCGCCCCGGCTTCGCACGGGTAGCATGTTATTATACATATAAACCTTCCTCCTGAACCACTCTATCTATTAAAAAAAACCGCATCAAAATCCGTTGTGTAGTTTTAAAGATATAAGCAAACATACATACATACGCGGGAAGCGGAAAGCGACTTTGCTTTATACTATGTAGTGAAGTGATTTTTTGTAAAGTTGTGTTTTGTGAATGCTAACTCCTATAAACTTTTAGTATGTGCCAAATTTTATGTTTGAACGTGCCCTTTAGATATTTTCAATGATCTTAGCGCCTTTAGATCTGAGAGGATTTTTACCGTACTTGAGGATTACAGTCGTGATCCTATTTTTTTTAATGCATTTTAGGGTTTCGTACCCAAAGTCGCTGTCCGTCGGTCTGTCCGTTTGTTCGTCCGTCCGTCTGTCTGTCACAGGGCTGTATCTCATTGACCGTGATTCATTTCTATATGAATCACGGGTCATGAGTTCTGTCTATAGACAGTTGAAACTTTCACAGATGATGTATTTATGTTGCCGCCAAAAAATACTAAAAACAGAATTAAATAAGTTTTTAAGTGGGAATCCCATACAACAAACGTGTTTTTTATTTTGCCGTTTTTTACAGATATTGGTATGTAATTTCGTGATTTTTTCAGACCAACTTGCTGCTTTGATGTACTGTAATGAGAATAACGAATGAATGAATGAATAGGATCACGACTGTAATCCCCTAGTACGGTAGACATGCTCTCAGATCTCCAGACGCTTAGATCCTTTGAAGATGTCTATTGGGGGCACGTCCAAACATTATATTTGGCACATGCCCACATTTTGCAGTAGTTAGCATTCCATACGTGACAGGTTGCAAGCCCATCGCCGCTTATAAGAACACTAACAACATAAAGTAATAAATGATTATTTAAAACATGGATGATAGAGCTTTGCTCGGTATTTCATTGCCTGAAAGCAAAGGGTTCCGTACCCAAAGGGTAAAAACGGAACCCTATTACTAAGACTTCGCTGTCAGTCTGTCCGTCTGTCTGTCACAGGGCTGTATCTCATGAACCGTGATAGCTAGACAGTTGAAATTTTCACAGATGATGTATTTCTGTTACTGCTCTAACAACAAATACTAAAAACAGAATAAAATAAATATTTAGGAGGGGCTCCCATACAACAAACGTGTTTTTTGCCGTTTTTATAGACAATGGTACGGAATCTTTCGTGCGCGAGTCCGACTCCCACTTGGCCGGTTTTTAAATATTTTTAAATTATATTTTCAAGCAACTTACTCGTAAAGTATTTTCAACTGCTGAACATATTTTGAAAAGCTGCTCATCATAAAACGAATTATCTAATTCACTTTTTTCCACAATTTCACACAACTCATAAATATCCAAATCTTCTTTACTTTCTTCCATTTTGTTTCAGAAATAAATAAATTTATTTAGGTTTAATCGTAACGACTCGAAGTTTAGAAATGAAGTCATTTGGGAGTAGTTTCATGTATATATATATATGAGTATCAGGTAAAAACATTATTGTTGATGTTTATAATAATGACAGCAAATACATAAAATACATTAATTAGCTAATGACTAATAGTCTATACAACACTAATTGTATTTCTTGCAATAAAAAAAATAATCCTAATCCTAATTCTAATAATATTATAAAAGTGAAAGTTTGTAAGTTTGTATGTATGCTTATTCCTCAATCAGGCCTAAAAGACAAAACGGATTAAGGGGCTGTATGTCGACGATTGCTCTTTTTCGAAACGAAAAAAGAAATACTTCTGAACAAGCCACATCTCCTATTTATATAAGTATACTAGCTGACCCGTGCCCGCTTCGCTGTGCGTAAGACATTTCTAATACCATCGTTGACTTTTTTGTAGACGTTTTTAATGTGTACAATACTGTAGTACATTATTTTGATATATCTCGTGGGGTTCAGCCAGCATTTGCAATGTAAGCGCAAAAAAATGTGTTTATTTACGACATCACATTAGAAACCTCTAAAATTATCAGTGTTTCTCTACTATATTATGCATGTATGATACATATAAACCTTCCTCTTGAATCACTCTGTTTATTAAAAAAACCGCATCAAAATCCGTTGTGTAGTTTTAAAGATATAAGCAAACATACATACATACATACATACATATTACATACAGACGCGGGAAGCGGAAAGCGACTTTGCTTTATACTATGTAGTGATTACTTCAGGTTCCTACCTAGATTTCTATTAAACTGAAAACATAATAGCAGAAACTTTTCACGATAAAGATATTATTTCAAAATGATACGTTTTAGAATTTATGATCGAAATATTTTATATACCTACTATTAAAATCAACTTGTGATGTAAGATAGGTAATATGTAGATTTAGATTTCTATTAGAATAGATTTTTGATAAGTAATTATACATAATTTATATCATTATTTTATTCGAAAAGCTAAGGCGGACCACGCGCCGACGTGTGTTTGTCGTCATTGCAGCGGTCGGTAGGATTATTTATCGAAGTGATTAAAGATGGGTACATCTTTATTCACATATACTATACATTATAAAATAGGAGATGTGGCTTGTTCAGAAGTATTTCTTTTTTCGAAAGAAGAAGAATTATTTCGAAATTTGCTGTAGATGTAGATATTCTGCCCGAATAAATAATAGACTACATTAAAATATGAAAAACATCTCGGTCACGAGTCGGCTAGTAATAAATAAATATTGGCGGATTTTAACACAGCGCTATACAGCCCCAAACTAAGCAAGGCTTGTACTATGGTAACTAGATAATAGAATACTTTTTGCGTTTTTTTAATGATTTTAGATTTTTTTTTGACCTCTCACTCGGCCACAGCTATTTTAATATCTGCATAATTTTTCTTTTAGCATACTTTCAATGATGCGGAACTTTTTACAACTTTTTCAAGTCGTAGATCCCCATCGTCCCCATGAGCTCGTGGAATTGAGGATGAAAGTTTTTTCTTTATAATTTCAAACAAATCATCTAAACTTTCAGTGTAGATAGATAGATAGATATATTTTACATTTATTGTTCACCATAACAAAAAACAGGAAACAAAAACCGGCTAAGTACGAGTCGTCCGTACCAGTTACTATAAAAACGGAAAAAAACGAGTGTTGTATGGGAACCCCACTTAATTATTTATTTTATTCTGTTTTTAATTTGTTGTTATAGCGGCAACAGAAATACATCATCTGTGAAAATTTCAACTGTCTAGCTGACACGGTTAATGAGATACAGCCCTGTGACAGACAGCCAGGTCTTAGTAATAGAGTCCCGTTTTTACCCTTAGGGTACGGAACCCTAAAACAGTGGCAATTATAAAAAAAGGAATTGTGTGGTTTTATGAAACCACGGTAAAAGTGAAACTTTTAGTCTATACACTACACAGTCAGCTGATGGAACTATAGACGCCGCCATATTGGCCTCGGCTGCTCTGACGAGCGCCTTTCATTTTATCCCTACACCGCGGCCGTCCGTCACGCGACATGCGACACAAAGACTTATAACATAAAGTTTCGCTTTAAAAAATAACAGAAAATATTTTTAAAACTATCATGATAAGTAGACATAATTAATGATTTTTAAGATGTGACCAAACATTACACATTACATTACATACGGCCACACTCAGAAAGCTTCATTAAATTAATCCTAATGAGCATTTAACTAATTAGCATTAAATCTATTAATTAACGGTACATCCCACAGACAGAATTTAAGGGTTCATTAGTTAATGACACGTTTAGGTATCCGTAGGGCGGAGCATCGTCGATTCTCGGTCGATTCACTCTATCGATTGCTAAATAACTTTAGCAAACTCACTTCTAACTGTCAACGTCAAGTCAAATATTTTCATACAGTCAATGTCAAGGATAGTCTTTCAGAAGGAATTTGTTTTCTTCAACTAAAATTGATGTTGTTGAAGTAATAAAATTTTGTGTTTTTGTGAATTATTTGATAATTTAACATCATGGTAAGTATCCCTACAAACACATTCATAATTTTACCGGGGCGGTACAACTTTTACTGTGTTCAAATGACTTCCATTTACATTTCTGTTTAGGATCTACAATCAAAAAATACACAACTTACACACAACACACCGAAACGCGAATCACAACACAGGTTTAACCTCAAACGAAATGTCAAAATCTGTCATTAAATAGTTAAGTGATGGTTTTGCTGTACTTAACTTTAATTGCCATTAGGGGGCGCTAATGAACCATTAACTGACTCTGAGAGTGTCTTTTTTCAAATCTACACTAAGGAACGACTTGAGTAGCCATTAACTGACTCTGAGTGTGGATGATAGGTCCTTATCTGGTCTACCCGCGACCATGGCTATTGTAATATAGTCGAAACGTCGAAAAAACAAACTAAAGATAATAAAGAAAAACCCGTATAAAAATCAATAGATAAGAAAACTTAATTACTCTCTACCTTTGTTTAATGTTCCTAATTATGTTATTGACCATAATCACCAGGTAATTAGAACAACCGAATTGAGAACCTCCTTTTTGAAGTCGGTTAATAACAGGCAGTATCGCGACGTAGGGTAATTAGTAACAATAGAATGTGATAATTAGCTAATGAGATAGCTAAATGAGTGATTGAAGTGGATTAGTAATGAAATAATAAAATAATTCGATCCCCACCCAGGGCAAATATTTTTGTGATAAACATAGATGTTTGTTCTGTGTCTGGGTGTTAATATGTATAATAAGTATGTATTTACAAAAAAAAGTGTATAAGTATCCTTATCAGTTATCTCTATCAGTTATCTGGTTCCCATAGTACAAGCTTTGCTTAGTTTGGGGCTAGATGGCGCTGTGTGAAATGTCCACCAATATTTATTTATTTAATTATATCAGAGGTACATAGGGTTCTGTTTCACCATTTTGGTACGGAACGCTAAAACGAAAGTCGTGATATAGAACATTTATATTAAAATCAAAAGTATTCACGAAAATCAATGTATTTCAGGTACCGATTTAAAAACCAGGAATCACAATTGTGAGGATATAATGATACAAAATTACTGATAATATATTCACCTTTAATAGTAGATAATAAAAACTGGCTAGTTCTATACAACATTTTCAAAAAAATACGTTTTTACCGTCGCAAGAACCGCTGAAAATGTCAAAAAATGTAATAGGCCTCTTAAATGCATAAAATCACAAGGATCACTTTGTATCGTCGTAGGAGCTAGGTGAAGTTGACAAAGTCTAGAAGATTCAGGCAAATGGCTTGATGTCTATAATTTTTTTTAATGATAAAAATCATGACACTCATCAAAAATTAACACACAGAGACAAAATTTTGTTTTAGTAAATATCTACCATTAAGAGGCTCCCAGTCGACGATTGCACTTTTTCGAAACGAAAAAAGAATTACTTCTGAATAAGCCACATCTCCTATTTTTATAGGTATATTACTTCAGGTTCCTACCTAGATTTCTATTAAGCTGAAAACATAATAGCAGAAACTTTTCACGATAAAGATATTATTTCAAAATGATACGTTTTAGAATTTATGATCGAAATATTTTATTATACCTACTATTAAAATCAACTTGTGATTTATTGTTAAAGATAGGTAATATGTAGATCTAGATTTCTATTAGAACAGAAGTAATTATACATAATTTATATCATTAATTTATTCGAAAAGCTAAGGCGGACCACGCGCCGACGTGTGTTTGTCGTCATTGCAGCGGTCGGTAGGATTATTTATCGAAGTGATTAAAGATGGGTACATATTTATTCACATATACTATACATTATAAAATAGGAGATGTGGCTTGTTCACAAGTATTTCTTTTTTCGTTTCGAACAAAAACAATCGTCGACTGGGAGCGCCTTAATAAAGAAGTAATTTAATTTTAAATACGGAAAAAACATATAAAAAAATAGTATCACGACTTTAATCTTTGAAGATAACTAGGGGTTTAGTCAGAGGCACGTCCAAACATTACATTTGCCACATGCCCACACTTTGCATTAGTTAGCATTTCACACGTGACAGATTGCAAGCCCGTCGCCGCTTACAAGAATACTAACTCGTTTCCTCACGATGTTTTCCTTCACCGTTTTGAGCACGTGTTTTTGATGCGCATTTAAATTTATCGAATAGAAAAATCCATTGATGCACGCCGGGATTCGAACCCACGACCTTCAGATTAAAAGTCGAGGTAACTCCCACTCGGCCAACACAGCTTTTTTCAAATAAAATAATCTCAAAATTAAGCAATTAGCGAGTTTTCTACAAGGAAAAACGTAACGAAATTAATTTTCCCCTTGTGATGTAATAATCGAAAAACCAGAACTGAGTTAAGAAGAAAATTAATTATTAATTTCCCGATAAAAGTTGTCAAAGTTTCAATTATTAGATTCTGAAACAAATCGGTATCTATGTGTTATTTAAATTTGGAGTGGGATGTACCTCGCCTTTCAATCTGAAGGTCGTGGGTTCGAATCCCGGCGATTTTTCTGTTCGAAAATTTATATGCGCATCAAAAACACGTGCTTACAACGGTGAAGGAAAACATCGTGAGGGAACCAGTTAGTGTTCTTATAAGCGGCGATGGGCTTGCAACCTGTCACGTACGGAATGCTAACTACTGCAAAGTGTGGGCATGTGCTAAATATAATGTTTGGACGTGCTTCTGACTACTCCCACTAGACATCATACATCATCAAAGGATCTGAATTATCCTAATCCTACCAAGATGCTCGCCCCGGCTTCTCACGATAAAAAATAGCCTATGTGTTATTCTGATGTATAAGCTATATTACTGTAAAGTTTCATTTTAATCCGTTCAGTAGTTTTTGCGTGAAAGAGTAACAAACACAATATAACCACTCACAAACATTCGCATTTGTAATATTATTTGGATTACAATTTTCGGATTTTTTCTTTTTAGAGAGGAAAATATGAGACATATATTTAACCATAAAAAGCCAAAATGTTGGTAGGATTGATGGGACTTTGTGTACACAAATAGATAATTTAAAAAAACTCTATCAAAGTAGATGTTTCAATCGCTCGTTTTTAGGGTTCTATATCCAAAGGGTAAAAACGGGACCCTATTACTAAGACTTCGCTGTCCGTCTGTCTGTCTGTCTGTCTGTCCGTCTGTCTATCACAGGGCTGTATCTCATGAACCGTGATAGCTAGATAGTAGAAATTTTCACAGATAACAACAAATACTAAAAACAGAATAAAATAAATATTTAAGGGGGGCTCCCATACAACAAACATGTTTGTTTTGCCGTTTTTATAGATAATGGTACGGAACCCTTTGTGCGCGAGTCCGACTCGCACTTGGCCGGTTTTTTTATCTTAGCGCCATTACTCAGTACAAATAAATCGTAAAACACAAAAATCCTTCTCGTGGCACATCAAAAGAATGTATTACTGTGCTAAAAGTGATCGGTCTAATATCCCGCAACGTTCATAAAACCGCTTGGGATCGATAAACGTTGGTAGAGATTTTAAGATCTTTAGCCGAGTAGATGCTCGGCTTCGGCATTACTAATTTTCGGCCGAAACTGTGACATAAAAGTTGCCGAAAGTGGTATTCTTCAAAATTTCCTATAAATGTATCTTAATATCCTAATCACTACATAGTATAAAGCAAATTGCTTTCCGCTTCCCGCGTCTGTATGTATGTTTGCTTATATCTTTAAAACTACACAACGGATTTTGATGCGTTTTTTTTAATAGATAGAGTGATTCAGGAGGAAGGTTTATATGTATAATAACATGCTTAGTATATTAGAGAACCACTGATAATTTTAAGATTTCAAAACAGCGCGACTTTTTTTAAAATTTTAAATGCTGTTAACGAGTATACAAAGACATTCTGTAATATATTTTGGTATCAGCTTTGCACCCGTGTGAAGACGGGGCGGGTCGCTAGTAATATTATAAATGTGAAAGTTTGTGAGTTTGTATGTTTGTGCCTCAATCAGGCCTTAACGACAAAATGAATTTAGTTGAAATTCATCATATGACAATGTCATTATGATGTGACAGGTGCGCGTTAGTTTGAATGATTTTACAAAAAGCTTGTCATTGGAAAATATTTTTTAACAGAAAACTTGTCTATACAATGAAGAATTTGTTTTCTAATAGCAGAAATGCATAATGAATACACTTCATTATCATTTTCTACTCCTTTGACCACTTAATGTTGATAGACATGTAGTAGGCTTATGTTTTATAACCGGCCGTCTTCCAGACGTCATCAGACGTGCACTTCGTCATCAGCGGCCAGCGCTGGAAATGGTGATGCTGACATGCCGATATCCGATTCCAATTATCGTCTTCCTTATGCCGGGGTCCCACGGCCCGCGTTTTCACGCGCCAGACCGCGCCAAGGCGGACGGACGCGCCGTGGGAACTATGCATCCGTGGTGGCCCGTGCTCGGAACGCTCTGTACGCGACGCGCCGGACGCACACGGGCGGAGCGTCATCCGGCGCGGCCCGCCGTTTTACGCGCCGTGGGACCCCGACTTTAGAGGTTTTTATTACCACTATTGATCATTTCTTTTTTAGTCCTTAGGTGAAGCCGAAAATTAGTGTTGCCGAAACCGAACCCATTCTTTATTTTCGAGAGACGTAAAACAAAGTAATTTTGGCCCCTTTTCAGCTTTTTATATGTGTATAAAATGGTATCTTTTACTCAAAGATTTTCTGTTTTTACTAGGCGTTTAAAGGAATAAATGGCACGGATATGCGCATGTGAATATACACACACATACACGTAAGATATGGACTTTTGAAAACAACGATATATCGGTACAAATATCACATCGTTTCCGACTTATTTCGTAAGATGGAGCGACCGACATTACCTTTACTACGACAAACGACAATTTCTAAGACATCCATCATTCGATTTTTGACTGATGCCAGAATGATGGAAAATGTATTTACATTTTAAATTTTCATCAGTCCATCAGTCCGCTTGTTACACGGTAATTCTCCCGTCATTCTGACCAGAACGATGGATTGAACTGACGCCAGAATTTGCGTGTAACTGATGTCTATGAGTGCGGTTTGGTCGAATATAACCGACCACTGTCATATTGTTTCGATAATGTCGAAATCGTTTCGCAGAGTAAAATTGTGTAGTCGTAGTCAAGAAGCTAAGCTTCGCATAAATTACTGATTCATCCTAGTTCAGGCACAGTATAAATCCTAAAATAATTATATTACGTATAAAAAACTACTTAGAAAACCGACGAAAATGTTTCGACCAACCGAAAAGTCAAGAGTAAATATTAGTTTTAAAAGTTTTATGAAAGAACTATTGGTTTTACATTAATGTAGTTTAAACTAGCGACCCTATGTTTTTCCTCAATCAGGGCTAAACGAAAACTTAAATTTGCTGTAGATGTAGATATAATGCCCGAATAAACAATAGACTACTTTAAAAAATGAAAAACATCGCCAAAACGATAAAAATACTCAAAAGGGATGATTTCTGTATAGGGGGCGCTGGTGTGCAACAAACCTGAGATCACAGACTAAAAACATTCAGTCTTTTTTATTCGAATATTGAAATTTGACAGGACAACGTCTGTCACGGGTCGGCAAGTATATTATAACCGGCGTAATGGGTGTGGAAATATAATAAGTTTGAAACAAAATGAAGGGAGACTTTTGATGTTTGGTCAACGCAAGTAATAATTCTACGACATAGGCCCACACAAAATGCAAAAGCACTCTGTACATTTTAATTAATCTTAAGTGACCATGTCTAATCAATAACCATCTTCTAATCTTTGATAGCTAAACCAGTTCTGATCATGTTTTGACCACACATGGAGCTGTTATTATAAATAATATATTAATCAATTCTGTTAGAATGTATTTTCATGAGAAACTAGTTTAGGGTAACGTTTTATTCAAGAACGACACTATGAGAACACGCACCCACAGTGGACAAAATATTTTTTCATAAAAATCACTTTATGTGTTGTGCGACACTGCATAGTGTGATTAGAAGCACATTGTCGTGTGCCTCTAGCCAAAGTTGAGCTCTAAAGGCACACGGTAGCGTGCGCCATAGTGTGCGCTCAACACATAAAGTGTTGTTTATGAAAAAAGAGTTCGTCCACTGTTGTGGGTGCGTGTTCTCATAGTGTCGTTCTTGAATACGAGGGTTAGTTTCTGCAGCGGTTCTGTTTGCAAGTTCCTCTTCACAAACTATTTTAAAGACTCCATTCTTCTTCTTGCGTGTCAATGATACAGAGATTGATTTAAATGATGTTTGCGTAGAATAAAATGCCTTTTGAATTTGAATTATCACCGAAAAACTTTTCCAAAAGTAGGTTGCCTGAATGAAAATGGTATTTTTAGGGTTCCGTACCCAAAGGGTAAAAACGGGACCCTATTACTAAGACTTCGCTGTCCGTCTGTCTGTCCGTTTGTCTATCACAGGGCTGTATCTCATGAACCATGATAGCTAGACAGTTGAAATTCGACTGTAATCCTCAAGTATCCTCAGATTTCCAGACTTATAGATCCTGTCTAGTGGGGGTATTCAGAGGCACGTCCAAACATTATGTTTAGCACATGCCCACATTTTGCAGTAGTTAGCATTCCATACATGACAGGTTGCAAGCCCACCGCCGCTTATAAGACTGTTTTCCTTCACCGTTTTTTTGGTGCGCATTGATGCACGCCGGGATTCGAACCCACGACCTTCAGATTGAAAGTCGAGGTACCTCCCACTCGGAATCAGTATAGTTAAAAATACCAAGAAACGATCGATTTGAATATAAAATCACGATTTATTTTAACCCTTATCACAAAATCGATGCTTGCGAGGCAGACATTAACTAAGAAGGCAGAGATGTAGTTAGAACGCCATGGGAAAAACAGTTCACACTTTTAGCTAAAGTTTACATAGGTACTAGCAGACCTGCGACAGACATAGATGTTTGTTCTGTGTCTGGGTGTTAATATATAATAAGTATGTATTAACAACCAAAAAAAAAGTATCTAAGTATTCTATCAATTATCTAGTTCCCATAGTGCAAGCTTTGCTTAGTTTGGGGCTAGATGGCGCTGTGTGTAAAGTCCACCAATATATATTTATTAATTATTTGTTACTATGGGAACCAGATAACTGATAAAATACTTAAATACCTTTCTTTTGTAAATACATACCAATAGGTAATTTTATAACTTTATTATAACACCCTGACACACAATAAAACATCTATGTCCTTCTGATCTATGTTCCTTGGTGGGAATCGAACCGTACATTCGCAGGAGTTACACTGAAATTCACACCATCATTTGAATTTCACCCACACAGTAGGTAGTGGTAACATTCCCTTTCCAAATTACACAAAGAAAATGCTAACTAGTATATAGTTCGCTCATGTAAAATTTACCTACATGTTTTTGTATTGTGCAATAAAGAATTTTCAATCTATCTATCTAGTCGTCTGTGTTTATTATGTATCGTTCTTCTTTTTGTTATTAAATAAATAAATAATATAAAAATCTCTTATTTCAGACAACTAAAGATCCATATTTTTACCTAATACACATAAACTTAATTTTTACTTAAAAAAATTATACAAAAGTAGATAAGTTATTGGAGCCAAAAGTGATAACTTAGGGGAAACAAATGGATTCCCTATTAGATCACTCTCAGCACAAAGTACTTCCATAGCGGCATATACCATAGCATTGTGTACCTTTTATCTGTGTGTGTGTCAAATAAATATATATCTTTTTATTTTGGTTTAAGTCCTAGCTACATCTCTGTCCCTAGTATAATAAAATACCCCGTACCTAATGGCGGCGCATTTGTTCGCTGTATTTCTACAGTTAGTGGCAACAAGAACGAATATAATAAAATGGGCTAAGTATCAAAATATACGGTTCAAACATGCCAACTTAGAAACTGCCATCAAATTAACGTGATTTTTAGGGTTCTGCATCTCAAAATAAAAAAAAACCGGTCAAGTACGAGTTGGACTCGCGCACGAAGCGTTCCGTATCTATATTTATTTTATTATATTTTCAGTATTTGTTGTTATAGCGTCAACAGAAATACATAACCTGTGAAAATTGTAACTGTCTAGCTATCACGGTTCATGAGATACAGCCCTGTGACGGACAGACGGACAGCGAAGTCTTAGTAATAGGGTACCGTTTTTACCATTTGGGAACGGAACCCTGAAAAACTGAACCTTTATACAGAATACAGATAAGTAAGACGAAAAGAAGAAATTCTCAATTCGCGTATATATTTTTACTCGGTGATACAATTTGGATGATTTTCTTTCATTTGTGTAGGTAGAGAATAATCTAATTTAGGTCATATTTAAATTGTATGTTTGTAAGAACAATTCCTTCATAAAACTTTGAAACTAACTTTCTTGACTTTTCGATTAGTTGAATTTTTTTCATCGGTTTTCTTTTACATAGTTTTTAAATGTAATTATTTTGATTCAATTATTAAAGTTTCCTATTCTTAATGAAAGATGGAAATAAAAAAAAACCGGCTAAGTGCGAGTCGGACTCGCGCACAAAAGCTTCCGTACCTTTATCTATAAAAACATTTAAAAAAACACGTTTGTTGTATGGGAGCCCCACTTAAATATTTATTTTATTCCGTTTTTAGTATTTGTTGTTATAGCAGCAACAGAAATATATTATAATCTGTGAAAATTTCAACTGTCTAGCTATCACGGTTCATGAGATACTGCCCTGTGACAGACGGACAGACGGACAGCGAAATCTTAGTAATAAGGTCCCGTTTTTACCCTTTGGTTACGGAACCCTAACAAACAGTTGCTACAGTTCCACGAGTTTTTTCATATATATACTCAAAAACATTCCGCTTTGAAAGGAAAATTCTAATCTAAAGTTTTTACCATTACCAATAAAACTTAATTTCAGTTAATGCGTATATAATTACAGGGTTCCATGAAAGGAAATGTTTTCGAATTAAAAAGTTCCGGTCAAGCAAGAATATGAAACACGAAGAGGGTTCCGTGATCTATTAGTTTCTTAAGTTGGCTTTGAGCGTCTAGTGGCGCCCTCAATTCATTTTTAAAGGTTTCGTAAAAACGGGACCCTATTACTGAGACTTCGCTGTCCGTCTGTCCGTCTGTCTGTCACAGGGCTGTATCTCATGATCCGTGATAGTTAGACAATTGAAATTTTCACAGATGATGTATTTCTGTTGCCACTATAACAATAAATACTAAAAACAGAATATAATAAACTCCCATACAACAAACGTGTTTTTTTGTAAATTTTTATAGATATAGCGCGGGTCCGACTGCACTTGGCCGGTTTTAAAATAATAATATTTTCATTTAAAATAAATAAGCAGAAATAAAAACAATAATTTGTACTATTATTTTTCAACCTATCGTGATAATTAAACTTAATTATTATTTTTTACACAGGTCTTTGTTACGTAATTACCATTCATATATCGTCGGTTTAGAGGTAAAATTCATTAAATGCGAAAAACTAGTATGGAGTTTGTAACGAGTGCATTCAGCATCACGCTACAGTAGACATTTGTTTACAAAATAATTCGATTTTGTCTGTTTGACAACGTCACATTCTAGTGACAGTGACATTCGTGAACGAACGATAGTGTTGTTCATCTGGCCTTTAGTTCAATTTCTTTTTGAATCGTCAGTTTTGCGAAAGGAAACTTCATCCCTAGCGGAAAAAGCGCTTCACTATGTTTTGACAAAAAGATCTTCACTTTTTCTCTCGGAGTCAGCAGATATAGTCATGGCTATTTTTATTGTCGTGTAATAAATCTATTTAAATCCTTATTAAAGGATCATGTTTGGCGTTAGTTTTGTTCACAAGTAGCCATATTCTTAGGCTGGCTATTTTGCATTAGATATATTTCGTGGCAAGTAAGTTATTTTTGGATCTTGACAAAGACACGTATTTGTCTCAAAGCAAATTTGTTCTACAAACTTTTCTTCTTTTGCTTATAGAATGCTCTGCAAGATGCTACTTTGTTCCCATTTGTTCTAATTGGATTTTGTTAAACCAGAAAGGATGTTTGGTGAGTTTCCTACAAATAAAATTTATTACCACGTTTTCTTGTTAGATTGGAATTGACGAAAATTATTCTCTCGGTTTCAGCTATACACGGCAGATGTCCTTTTTTATACTTTTATTCTTGGATTAATTAAAATTTAAACCTTTACCACATGGAGCGGATATAACCTCGCCCTGTGACCACACATTTATGGATTATTAACCTGTTACACTGGACTCCAGAACCTGCAGAGGTCCATTGGCCATTTTCCATCTGCGAGGAGGAGCCAGGTTTAATTACTCTTATTAGAATTACCTAGGATGTATTAAGGTAAACCTATCTTTTTCTTATTTAATCAATTGGATTCGACAAGCCACTTCTAAAATAAGTTCTCGCTACCACCTAAGTGAATTTATATGTAACCACCTTTTCCAATGTAGGTTAAGAACAAATTTTACGGAGCTTTCCAATATAGAATGTGAAATTTACTACTTGTACTTTCTTGCTCTCCCTCCCTAGATTAAAAAGGTTCTTTCTCTCGACTGTTCTATCCCGGTAAGTTTTTATTATTATTAAATTGAATTGAAGTAAGGCATCTGGCGCCCGAGATTTAGTTAGTTTATTAGATATTAGTGATGTCGGCCTTCAGCAAATAAAATTCAATATATTTATTAAATTTATTTTCCCTTTTTTACACCTTTCAAATTTTATTATTACAATTGGCGCATATTTTAATTTAACAATTTAATTTTTTTATTACAATTGTCGCCAGAGTTCAGGGACCTTTAGTAAAGTTTGTTCAACCTGTGTTTATTGTTGAATCCAAGTTATTTTGTTTATGTTTATGTGGCATTTATTTTTGAATTATGTGCATTTATTTTATTGAGCTGTGTGCATTTCTTTTGTGTATTTTTGGTGCATTTATTTTGTGAATTTAGCTTATTTTTACAAACATTGTGCAACATTTTTTGTCACATTGTTTATTGGTGTTTATATTCAACATAACGGTAACAACACAAGTTGTCCTGCGGTTTGTTATACCTTAATTTTACATGCGGTTAATTGTATAAGTTTCTAACATATGCGGTTCTTATTTAGTGATATTACTTTAGTGGTTTATCAAGTGTTTGTGAACTTAGTTTAGATAAAACCAAATTTTAAGTGATAACTTCTTAAATACTTTTACTTGAGAACGTCTTCAACGTTATAAAAAACTTTTATGTTCAACGTCTTCAACGTTATAAAAACTTTTATGTTTATGTTCAACGATACAACGTTATAAAAACTTTTATGTTTATATTCGACGTGTTAACCTTATAAAAAATAAATCTTATAAAGATTGTAAATTTAGAAATTAAATTAGAAATTAAATTTAGAAATTAAATTAGAAATTAAATTAGAAATTTAAAAACTTTAATATTAAAAAAGTGTAAGTGGTTGTTGCATCCAGTGATAGATCATTTAACTTAAATTTATCTTAGATTAAATTCAACTTTCTTAAACATTACTTTACATTAACTTTACATTAACTTTACATTAACTTTACATTAAATTTTCATTAAATTTTCATTAACTTTCCATTAACTTTTCGTTAACTTTTCATTAACTTTTCGGAAGTTTAATTCAACTTTTACTCAACTTAAAATTTAACCTTTTCATCTTTTGGCGGATTTTAGTATTGTTTCATTATGGATAAAGAAGTTCAGTTTCCACCGTTACCTGAGGTTACGAATAGTAACACAGCTTTGGGTTCTGATGTTGCTGCGCCTATGGCTCAACGTTCAGATAATTTGCTTCCGGTTCCAGAATCATTTTTGCTTCATGGTGCGCTTGCTCACAGCTCTTCTGTTTTTGCACCTGTTTCTTCGTTTAACACTATGAATGATTCAGTGAAAAAAAATTTGCCTTCGCCTAATACTAAATTACCAGATTTAAAAAGAAGTAGGATTGTTTATGAAGGAAAAACTTGTGTTAGAGAGTTTATTACTCAAGTTGAGGAATACTTTCTTTATAAAAACTTTGACGAATTTCTATTGGTTGGATCTTTTTCGGATTTGCTTTCTGGTTCGGCCGCTAAATGGTTTCGCGCTAACCGAGCTAATATCGCTTCTTGGTTGGATTTGAAGGTTGCTTTACTTAGACGTTTTGACAAATTAGAACATGACTATTTTTTGGAGTATGAACTGCGTACTCGAAAGCAAAGGACAAATGAAT
Organism: Hydriomena furcata; assembly: GCA_912999785.1. Taxonomy (NCBI): domain Eukaryota; kingdom Metazoa; phylum Arthropoda; class Insecta; order Lepidoptera; family Geometridae; genus Hydriomena; species Hydriomena furcata. The sequence continues at coordinate 3,912,939 of OU538848.1, forward strand.
CTCTTCCAGATTTCATTACCGAGCTTGTTGACATGGCAAGTCGTCTCACCACTCCTATTGCAGAATCGGTTATTATTACTATTACCAAGCATAACATGCTTCCTATTTACACACCTTACGTTGTAGGTAGATCCATCTCTTCGTTAGATTCTTTCTTATCACTAGGCAAAGAGCTTGAGGTTTTTGTTAGTAGGAAACCCTTAGTTAAAGAGGTACCTAAGCCTTCAAGGTTCGAAAGGGTACAGTCTAGCGTTGTTCACACTAACACCGTACAGCCTGATAGCATTGTTTGTTTGAAGTGTAAGACTGCTGGTCACACTTATAGGGATTGTCCTGCCATTCCAGGCATGATTTGTTTCAAGTGCCAGAAGTTAGGAGTTATCACAAAATTTTGTGATGTGTGCAACTCGGAGAAGGTTAACTCCACGAATTCAAAAAACTAATTAGCTTCCATCGAGCACCGGTTTCTGAGAAAATTAGTAGTGTCTCGATGAATAAAATTATTAGTCACAGTAGTAAACCTGACGTTGCTACTTGTAATAGGGAATTTTCGGATTGGTTAGGATATTTAAAAACTTTCTTTAAAGTCTATAGGGCTGCTCCGGTTTTGTTTGTTAAAAGAAACGACACTCGTCCTTTCTTAGAATTTTCAGTTGGGGATAAAAAATATTCTGGGTTATTAGATAGTGGGGCTAATTCTTGTATTCTTGGTTCTAACGGACACAAACAATTTTTGGATTTAGGTTATAAAATGGATTCGTTGCCTATTAATGTTCCTGATTCAGCTTTTACTGCAGATGGTACTTCACAAAAAGTTATTGGTACTATGAACCTTCCTGTTACTTGCGATAACATTACTAAACTTATAAAATTTTTGGTTATACCTTTGTTCGATTATGAAGTAATTTTAGGATTTAACTTCTTTCTTGATTTTGATTTAGCTAAAGATTTATGGAAAGATATCATTTACCTTGGAGAAAATAAAACTCCAATGTGTTCAGTAACTTCTGCTGCTGAACTCTCTCCTTCTGAGAAAACTAAATTAAATAAAATTGTTTCACTTTTTGAAGATATTTCTTATGAGAAGAAAGGTTTAGGTCTTACTCATCTTGTTCAACATAAAATTAATGTTACTAGCGAACCTTTTAAACAAAGATATTGGCCTTTGAGTCCTGCTAAACAAAAGGAATTGTTTGATGAAGTTAAAGTTTTGCTTAGTGAAGGAATTATTGAACCTTCTAAATCTCCTTGGTGTTCTCCAGTCCTTGCTGTTGAGAAAAAAGATGGTAGTACCAGGTTATGTTTAGATTCGCGTCGTTTAAATTCAATCACTATTAGAGACTCTTACCCTCTTCCATATCCTTCTCGGATACTGGATAGTTTGAGGGGAGCACGATTTATTACCACTATTGATCTTTCTAAAGCTTTTCTTCAGATTGCTCTCGAGGAATCCTCTCGTGAGAAAACAGCCTTCGTAGTTCCTGGCAAAGGGTTATTTCATTTTGTTCGTATGCCGTATGGCTTAACCAACGCGCCCGCTGAATTACAGAGATTAGTTGATAAGCTTTTTGGTCCTGAATTTGATAACGTTCTGTTCTGTTACCTTGATGACTTAATTTTGATCAATGATAACTTTGAAACTCATATTGAATACTTGAATAAAATTTATATTACTCTTAGAGAAGCCGGCTTAACCGTCAATCTAAAGAAGTGTGCATTTTGTAAAGATAGACTCCGTTATCTTGGTTATATTGTAGATGGAAATGGTTTACACACTGATCCATCTAAGTTAGATACTATTGAAAATTTTCCTCGCCCTGACACTGTTAAACATCTTAGAAGTTTCCTTGGTTTATGTTCTTATTATCGTAGATTCATTAATAAATTCGCTGATATTGCTTCACCTTTAAATAAATTAACTGCTGGTAGTAAAAATTCTAAGAAATCTGTTATTTGGAATGATGATGCTGAAATTGCTTTTCAAAGTTTGAAACAGGCTTTAGTTTCATCTCCTGTTTTACAATGTCCTAATTTTGAGAAACCTTTCTTTTTGCATTGTGACGCTAGTTCTGTTGGTATTGGTAGCGTTTTAAGTCAAGACGACTCTGATGGTGAACAACATCCCATTGCGTTTTATTCTCGATCACTTAATAAATGTGAACGTAACTATAGCACCACTGAACGTGAATTACTTGCAATTTTAGATTCAATAGAACATTTTAGACCTTATATTGAAGGAATGGAATTTACAGTTATTACTGATCACGCTTGTTTAAAATGGCTCTTGCGATTAAATAATCCTAGTGGACGTTTAGCTCGTTGGGCTGCTAGAATTTCTCAGTTTACTTTCAAGATTGTTCATAAAAAAGGTTCTTTACATTTGGTTCCAGATGCTTTGTCTAGGATAGAAACAGAAACAATTTTTGTTGCTCCTGTAAGTTTAGTCACTCCTGATGATGATATTGATGATCCTTGGTTTAGAAGAATATTTATTAATTGTCAAAAAACCCCTTCAAAGTTTAAAAATTTTAGAGTCGAAGATAACACTTTATATAAATTTTGTAAAAGTAAATTCAACCCTAACAGTCGTTTAGATTGGAAAATTGTTATTCCTAAAGAACATATTTTAGATACTATTAGATCAAATCATGACGATATGAATTCTGGTCATCTTGGAATTCATAAAACTTTAAGAAAATTAAAACAACACTATTTTTGGAATGGTATGTTTATTGACGTTCAGAATTATATAAAATCTTGTGATATTTGTAAAGCTTATAAGCATAGTACAGCTCCACCCTTTGGTATTATGGTCAACCCTAAAAAAGTAGATTTCCCCATGGTTATGCTTTCTGTTGATATTATAGGAATTTTACCTAAAAGTTATTCGGGTCATAAATATATTCTTTCAGTAGTTGATGTATTTACAAAATTTTGCTGGATTTTTCCCATGTTAAAGGCTACTACTTTGTCAATTTGTAGGCTCTTTGAAAAGGAAATATTTCTAAAATTCGGTTGTCCTAAGATTATAGTTTGTGATAATGGAACTCAATTTACTTCAAAATATTTTGTAGATTTTATGAAAAGCTTTAATATAACTAAAATATTTTATAATACTTTGTATACTCCTCAGAATAACCCTGTGGAAAGGTATAATAAAACTGTAGAAACTTGCATCTCATGTTTTGTTAAAAATGACCACCGCACTTGGTCGAAGTTTTTGCCACATATTCAGTTAGCTTTGAATAGTAGTGTTAATCTTGCTACAGATTACACTCCTAATTTTCTTATGTTTGGAAGAGAACTAATTTTTGATGCTTCCTTACATCGTTTTAGTAATTCGTTAGAAAATTTAGATCAGGTAGACGTAGGAGAAAGGAATTCTTTTGCTTTTTCTCTTAAGTCGCTTGGTGATATTTTTGTTAGGGTTCAAACTCATTTGTTAAAAGCTTACAAACGTAACGCTATTTATTATAACTCAGGGAGAAAAGTCATTTCTTTTGATGTTGACGATATTGTGTGGAGAAGAAGTTTTGTTCAGTCTAATGCTCCAACTTATTTTTCGGCTAAATTTGCTCCTAAGTTTATTAAATGTAAAATTGTTGAAAAGATTTCTGATAATGTTTATCTCTTAAAAGATATTAGTAAAGGTACTTCCGGACGTTTTCACGTCAAAGATATTATAAAATATTAAGTTTTGGAATTCTCATTTTTCTTGATTTTGGTATTCTGTTTTGAGTGGCGTTTTGTAAGTGATGAAAGAAGAATGATGTATGCAAGGATTACGCCTATGTAGATGATGGATGAAAGGTAAAATTCAGAACAAGTATTAATTTTCTGTTTAAATGTTTAAAAATTAACTTAGGTCATTTCGGTTTTTAACAAATTTTCCACACACATTTATTATCATTAACATCATTAGATCTTATGTACATTTTTGTATATTTTTTGAGGTCTTTGTTTTTGTGTCCTCGCATTTGTTAGTACATTTAGATTTGTTTGTTGGTTTGTAATGTTTTGTTTCAAGTAGTTTTTTAGTTAGACATTTTAACAAATTACTCGGACTTGACAATTTTGGTACCCCGTGTGTACAGCGGTTACGCCACCCATTTGATTAGACATTTTTGTTGGAGACCATTTTTCCATGGAATCCACACCATTTTTTTTGAGATTTTTATCTCGCCAATTTTGTTAGGCAGTTTTCGGCCTTTCCCCCGAAACTGTATTATTGTGTAGGTTGTGTTCGGAAAGTCGGTGGAGTTATGCCGATCACAATACTCACGTGTTTTTTGAGATTACTCTCTAACCATTAGATACGGTTATCGGTTTTTCACCCGGTACCGTATATTATTGTGCAGGTTGTGTTCGGGAAGTCGGTGGAGTTATGCCGATCACAATACTCACGTGTTTGTTTGTTTGACAGAAGTGCTCGTGTTCGGAAAGTGGGTTGAGTTGAGCCGACCACGACATTCTCTGATTTAGATTTTAACGCATCTTTTGTCGTTAAAATATTTTAATCATTTGTTTTCATTTTCATAGAGTCGGCGACGAAGGTGTCTAACCGCAACTTTAACATTTGTTATCTTTTTAGATAGATTTAAAATTACAACTTTAACATTAGTTATCCTTTTGGATTGATTTAGATTATAGGTGTAGAGTCGGTGACGAAGGTGTCTAACCGCAACTTTAACGTTAATTTAGGTATATTATAGAGTCGGCGACGATGGTGTCTAACCGCAACTTTGGTTCTTTACCTTGTTTAATTATTCCATTGTTTGATTAACAACTTTTTTATAGAACGTTCTTTGTTTTGTTTAGTTATTTCATTGTTTGATGATTATTGTTATCATTGTTTTAGAATGTCTTTTGACATAATTTTTGGTTTTCTCAACTACTTCTTTTGTTTAGACGATGGCTTGTATCGTTAGTGTTGCTAGTCGGACTCTAACATTTGCAAGAATTTTATTATACAATTAGAATCCTGTGGAATTTTATGGAGATCTTTATAATTTTTATAGAGTCTTTTATAAAGTTTCCTAGAGACTTTTTATAGAGTTTTTGATAGTCTTTTATAGAGTCTTTTATTAAATTGTAGAGTTTTTGATAGAGTTTTTTATAGAGTCATTAATAGAGTTTTGGTAGAGTCTTATTAAATTATAGAGTCATTTATAGAGTTTTGGGTAGAGTTTTTGGAGAGTTTTCCTTGTTTTTATTCTGGTTTTATTTGGTTTGTTGTCATAAAAGAAAGTATCTTTCTTTTATTTTTTTTGGAAAGGGTGTATTGTAACGAGTGCATTCAGCATCACGCTACAGTAGACATTTGTTTACAAAATAATTCGATTTTGTCTGTTTGACAACGTCACATTCTAGTGACAGTGACATTCGTGAACGAACGATAGTGTTGTTCATCTGGCCTTTAGTTCAATTTCTTTTTGAATCGTCAGTTTTGCGAAAGGAAACTTCATCCCTAGCGGAAAAAGCGCTTCACTATGTTTTGACAAAAAGATCTTCACTTTTTCTCTCGGAGTCAGCAGATATAGTCATGGCTATTTTTATTGTCGTGTAATAAATCTATTTAAATCCTTATTAAAGGATCATGTTTGGCGTTAGTTTTGTTCACAAGTAGCCATATTCTTAGGCTGGCTATTTTGCATTAGATATATTTCGTGGCAAGTAAGTTATTTTTGGATCTTGACAAAGACACGTATTTGTCTCAAAGCAAATTTGTTCTACAAACTTTTCTTCTTTTGCTTATAGAATGCTCTGCAAGATGCTACTTTGTTCCCATTTGTTCTAATTGGATTTTGTTAAACCAGAAAGGATGTTTGGAGAGTTTCCTACAAATAAAATTTATTACCACGTTTTCTTGTTAGATTGGAATTGACGAAAATTATTCTCTCGGTTTCAGCTATACACGGCAGATGTCCTTTTTTATACTTTTATTCTTGGATTAATTAAAATTTAAACCTTTACCACATGGAGCGGATATAACCTCGCCCTGTGACCACACATTTATGGATTATTAACCTGTTACACTGGACTCCAGAACCTGCAGAGGTCCATTGGCCATTTTCCATCTGCGAGGAGGAGCCAGGTTTAATTACTCTTATTAGAATTACCTAGGATGTATTAAGGTAAACCTATCTTTTTCTTATTTAATCAATTGGATTCGACAAGCCACTTCTAAAATAAGTTCTCGCTACCACCTAAGTGAATTTATATGTAACCACCTTTTCCAATGTAGGTTAAGAACAAATTTTACGGAGCTTTCCAATATAGAATGTGAAATTTACTACTTGTACTTTCTTGCTCTCCCTCCCTAGATTAAAAAGGTTCTTTCTCTCGACTGTTCTATCCCGGTAAGTTTTTATTATTATTAAATTGAATTGAAGTAAGGCATCTGGCGCCCGAGATTTAGTTAGTTTATTAGATATTAGTGATGTCGGCCTTCAGCAAATAAAATTCAATATATTTATTAAATTTATTTTCCCTTTTTTACACCTTTCAAATTTTATTATTACAAGTTATAAGCGATAATAATTATTTTTTGCAAAAGATTGCATTTTGCTCATAGTTCTTAAATGCAATCCTATTGAGTTTGATTTGTTTTTAGTTATTAGGTTGCTGTTGTAACTGCTTTGTTTTGTAGATATTGCCCTGGTGAGACCGTTTCACGAATTTAATGAATTTGATCAATTATGTCACTTAATGAATTTTACCTTTAAACCGACGATATTTTCCCGACGTTTCGGCTGCCCGCGACCCTGGCTATTATAACAAAAATCTATTCTATTTCACAAATTCCTTTCTTTGCACTCTTAGACACTAAAATGAATACACCGTGCGTTGATATAAGTTAACCAGTTAGTAACGCAAGGGTTTTATTTAGATTAGCTTACAGAACCCCAATTCAACTGCATTATGTTCTGTGAATGGCATTCGTTAGTATCGTTAGGAGCTCTTGTTTCACGAACATAATGATTTGTAATTTAGAATCGCACGAATTTGTATGAAAACTGGTTCTTGAAACGATATCTTCAAAAAAGAAATATAACCACGACTGTAATCCCCAAGTACTGTAGACATACTTTCAAATCTCAGCGCGCTTAGATCCTTGAAGATTTCTAAAGTGGGTATTCAGGGGCACGTCCAAACAATACATTTTGCACAATACTCACGTTTGGCAGTGGTTGACATTGACATTCCACACGTAACAGGTTGCAAGCCCATCGCCGCTTACAAGAATACTATAGAGACAACCATGTTGGCCGATTGGGAGAAACCTTGACTTTCAATCGAATCCCGCATTAAAATACGTGCTCAAAACAGTGAAGGAAAACATCGTGAGAAAATCAGTTATAAGTTTTTAGACGGCCGTAGTTTAGCGGTAACAGCATGCTGTTTCACGGCGACCGCGCCGCAACGCGGTGATGTCACTGGACTCTAAAAATGCTATAAAAATATATAATCAATTTTGTAAGCGTCACTGTATCCTTGATACAAATATTATGAATCCGAAAGTTTGTGAGGACGCTTATTTTCTACATTCCCAAACCATAGAATAATGGAGAATGATTGACAAAACAGAGTTTGAATGGGAATGTTGGAGGAGGATATCTCGGCGTATTTTCCTGGACCAAATTAGTGACGTTTTGAAAAAAGGCCAGGTCAATACTGTAAACCGACGAGCATGCAAGAGGAAGGTGATGAGAGTGAAGCAAAATAAGTATGTCAGGATCGAAGCAAGTGGAAAGCCGTGGTCTCTGCCTACCCCTCTGGGAAACAGGTGTGTTATGTATGAATGTGAGGACGTTTGTAATTGAATGTTTGTGTTTCAATCACGCCCAAACGTGAATAAAACTTAGAACATACATAGCCTATGTCTTGGAACAGCTATTACCTACTACTTTTTAGGGTTCCGTACCCGAAGGGTAAAAACGGGACCCTATTACTAAGACTTCGCTGTCCGTCTGTCTGTCCGTCTGCCTGTAACAGGGCTGTATCTCATGAAATGTGATAGCTAGACAGTTGAAATTTTCACAGATGTATTTCTGTTGCCGCTATAACAACAAATATAACAACTAAAAAAAAAAAAAAAAAAAATGTAAGTGGGGCTCCCATACAAAACGGTTGTTTGATATTTGGTACGTGTGTTGAGAGGTTAATGTTATGTAGAGCTCCAGTGTGGTGCCGATCGAACAAGGTGAAGGCTCAAACAAGACAAATAAAGATACTAAAGGTCTGTTCTCCGATTTACTTAATAACAAAGAGACATAGAAACCTTACATTTTTAAAAATACTGAAGTTACTGGAAGAGATCACTTAGCCGATAGGCTCTATTTAGGTACAGTCAGCATCAGAAGTAAATGCAGATAATTTTTAAACTCTCTTGGTTTCGAGACCCAGATGTGCATCAATGGTCTGAATGTAGACAATGGGCTTGTAACCTGTCACGTATGTAGGGTTAAATACTGCAAAATGCCCAAGAGATAAATAATGTTTGGACATACTTATTACCTTCATTGGACATCTTCAAGGATCTGAGTGCCGGGAGATCTGATAGGATGACTACCGTATTTGGGGATTACAGTCAACACCATCATTTTCTTTCCCTTTTCCCGATTAATGTGGGCACAACATGTTGAAAAACATGTTGCGAAAGGATTTGGCTTATGTTTTACAACTATTTTTTGAAAATTTAGCGTGGTTTTTTTAGGGTTCCGTACCCAAAGAGTAAAAACGGGACCCTATTACTAAGACTTCGCTGTCCGTCTGTCCGTCTGTCATAGGGCTGTATCTCATGAACTGTGTTAGCTAGGTAGTTGAAATTTTCACAGATGATGTATTTCTGTCGCTATAAACAACAAATACTAAAAACAAAAGAAAATAAATATTTAAGTGGGGCTCCCATACAACAAACGTGTTTTTTTGCCGTTTTTTATAGATATTTGTACGGAAACCTTCGTGCGCGAGCCAGACTCGCACTTGGCCGGTTTTATTTGTTTTTTCTGTTAATAAAAATATACTGTTTACCTAATTAAAAGAATGGGCATCCGATGCACCTTACCACATCTAATATTTTCCCACGTCAAAGGTGTCTAGAGAATAATTAATTAATAAACAAAGTACGAACAAAGTTGCAAACTTTACGCTTCAATTACAGCAGCCACTTGTTTTTGATTATTTATTCACTGAAATTCTGTATTTTCATGCCCGTTACCTTTTGAAAGTTTGGACTTTAAAGATTGTATTGATTTTTTACGCCATCATATCTAGCTGAATAAATAGAATCATGACTGTAATCCCCAAGCACGGTAGGCATTTTTCGGCTTAATTTACTTACACACACACATTTATTTATTCCAAAAATGTAAATAGATTTTCAGCGGCATAAAAACTCTTTGTTGTTACAAAAAAAACTTTATTACCCGGTTAAATTGAAAATGCTCTGTTTACTCGCAAATAATTTGCAGTTAGGTACTAACTTAACTTTGTAGGGATAATTCTATTATACACTAGTGTGTAATATTTTTATGCACGAGTGTGTTATAGCTCGGTTTATGGCCCTAAGAACGATGTAATAAGGCTCACTTTACGAGCAAGTGTGTTGAAAAGTATGTTTTCGCATAGAGATGAATTTCAAAATCAAAGTGTTTCATGATCACACACTCCATGTAAAATAAACCGGTTATTACCAAGGGGACAAAAGAAAACATCTAATTACAATTGCAATCTCTCAACGACAGAAATAAACGAAATAAAGGAGATACGGCAATATATTTCCGGGTACATTGCTAATCAAGGAACCCTTTTCAACTTGCCGTGCCGTCCGACGTGTCTTATCTACCCTGGGTGACTATTCTGAAAGAGTTTACAAGAGTACAATAGCTGTTAAGGTTTAAATTGTATGGGTAATTTTGATCGTATTTTTCTTAATATTTTTCGCAAAAGGTAAAGCTTTTTTTCTAAAGCATTGGTAACTTTAGAGTTTTGTTTAGGCGAATAAAAGATAGAAACATGATTGGTAATTTTTTTCTAGATTATCATTCCAAAATTGCTCTCAAAAATCTTTTTTTTTAGTAAAATAAAATATATATATATAAATAGGATCACGACTGTAATCTCCAAGTACGGTAGACATCCTCTCAGATCTCCAGACGCTTAGATCCTTTAAAGATGTCTAGTGGGGGTAGTCAGAGGCACGTCCAAACATTATATTTAGCACATGCCCACATTTTGCAGTAGTTAGCAGTAGTTACAAGCTCATCGCCGCTTGCTTTGTGGCTGTCTGGATAAAAGCTTGTAAACTCGTGAACTTGTAAACTTGTTGTGTTTCGTAATAGGACCTCAATCTTATGCTGGGAAATGGAATAGAAAAAGCATCAAGGGGGAATTAAGAGCTACAGAGAGACTCTAAGACCTAGGCTTCGCTATCATAGAAATGTGTATCTGACAGGCTACGTAACCAATAGTAACCAGTAACCAACCAGTAACAAGTTTGTACAAGAAACTACAAATAATAGAATATTATTATATTTTTATGTCCACCACATAAAATAAACAATCCAAATAATATTATAAATGTGAAAGTTTGTGAATGTTTGTGTCTCAATCGGTTAAAACGGATTAAGTTGAAATTTGCTATAGATGTAGATATAATTTTAACTATAAATATATTTTTTTTCTTGTATTGCTGACGTTCGAGACAATTCAGATGCTCTTCATCATGAGCATCGCCCGCGACCGCGATCAACGTCAGATCGGCGAATACGTATTTATAATTAAAATGAGTAACATCCACGATAGTTTTAATTATGTAGATATAATGCCCGAATAAAACATAGACTACTTAAAATATGAATAACGTCCTCAAAATGATAAATAACGCAAAAGGGATGATTTTGGTATAGATGTGCAACAAATCTGACATTACAAACTAAAAACATTCAGTATTTTCTATTCGATTATTGAATTATGATAGGACAACGTCTGTCTCGGGTCGGCTAGTAAAAATATATAAATCATTATTTTTTGCGTTTTATAATATTTTTTTATATCTATTATGACGTTTCTAGGATGTCAACAACGTTTGTCCACATCGTTACTTTTAACACGTCACTTCCTACTGACTGTTATTTGCACTTCAGTCTTCAACAACAATACTATTACAGCTTTTAGAAGGGAAACTGGAAAGGAAAGATCGAATTTACTTCAAGCGCTTACCCCGAACTGTAATGCGAGAAGTTTTATTAAGTTGGCAACTCTGCTTTTGCAAAACAACGAAGTTGGGAATGGTGAAGATGGAAATAAGGAAAAATGTTGTGATTATTAACCTTGAACCTAGGGGGTAGACATCTATATATTTTTTATTCTCCGTGAAATTTCCTACAAACTTATCTATAAACGCATTTTAGAGTGTAAATAACATTTTTAGGAAAAAAAAATAGGGTAATAGAAATTTTTTTTTTGAAAAAAAACCTAAAAAATTCATTAAAAAAAATTCAAAGCAATTTAAATGAAGTTTCTTTTTTATATTATATCTATAGCTATTATTTACCATATAAATAAGAAACTTTATAATAAACTAAATAAATGGATTTTTAGTGATTTTTTTTAGTTAAAAAAAAAATGGCGCAAAAATATAATAATTTTAAATTTGCGCGGAAACATATTTCGGATCCGGAAGTGAATGTTTTTGTTACACAGAACGATACTGTCATCTGTCAGCTTCGTAACAGTCAAAACCCGGAAGCGATAGCTCTTCGGGTTACCAAATAATATTTTTTTCAAAAAATCCTAAATTTTCGAAAATAAAATTGGATTGAAATGGCACATTGCCACTTTAGGGAAGAAATAAATTGGATTGAAATGGCACAGTGCCACGGCATGTGTAAGATAATAAAAAGAAAACAAAATAGTGTCACATCGATCACGATGTCGACAAGCCCACCTAATAAGCGTGTAAAGTAAAAACGATTTATTTTGAGGAAAATATAATAACATAAATAAATAAGTATTGGTGCACATTATCACATAGCGCCATCTAGCTCCGAACTAAGCATAGCTTGTGCTATGGGAACTAGACAACTGACAGAATACTTATATACTTTTTTTTGTAAATACATAAACAAGATACATTAGAACACCCAGATACAGAACAAACATCTGTGTTTATTATGTAATATTTGGGTGGGGATCAAACCCACAGTTTACAGCGCAAAATGCAGAGCTACTGCCAACTGAGCCGTGAGGCCAGTTAAAAGCCTGTTACCTGTTACCTATTACTTATTGTCTGATAGATAAATAATATATAACAATGTACTCATCATCTTTCTTTCCTTATCCCACTTAAGTGGGGTCGGCACATGTGTACATCTTCCATTTCCCTCTATCAGCCGTCATCTCATCACTCACTCTTTTATTACCCATGTCATCTATCACACGGTTCATCCAATGTACTCGTAAATAAAAAGTAATAGATTGTAGAGGTGGGTCGTACTTGTGTTTTGACGTACCAGGTCTAATAAATACCACCTCCATCAAATACCAGGTTGACAAACCAGGTTTGGAATACTTTAAAGTATTTGGTTTCGGCCCAACCAACTCTCCACCCAAATTTGTTGAAGTATAAAAATACTTTGAAGTACAAAAATACTTTCAAGTACAAAAATACTTTCAAGTACTAAATTACTTTCCAGTACGTACAAAAATACTTTCAAGTACAGAAATACTTTAAAGTATTTTTGTACTTTAAGTATTTTTCAAAAATACTTTCTAGTACAAAATACGCGTTCAAACTGTGTCGTCATACCTGGTACGTATTTTTTTATGCCTATACCAGGTTTACAAACCTGGTCGAGTAAATACGCACCACCTCTAATAGATTGGTAATAGACTGGTATTAGAACCAACGACCCTCTGAACAAAAGTCGCGGCACCTGCCACTAGGCCAATACGCTCCAAGCTATGAAGCCAACTATTTATATTAGTAGCATAGTTTTTCCTTTATTGCTAAAACTAGCTATCGCCTGCTGCTTTGGATAGTCGATAGCGAATAATTTACCGTCAAACTTCTGAGTATTGCTGATAATAAAAATTATGTAAATATTTGTTCCGCATCTACGTTAAGTAAACTTAAGTAAACTGTAGTTACAGATTTTGATAAACACAACGCCGGAAAACTTTGTATTGACTTTTGATTGTTTAATTTGTTTTAACCAGAGTCTGATTTTTTTACCGAAATTTAAATAAGTTTTTTGTTGAAAAATATTTTTCAATGACAAGCTTTTGTAAAATAATTTAAACCATCGAGCACCAGCGCGCTATCATCTGTCACGTTGACACATGACACATTGTCATCGGAACTTGACAAATATGCAAAGTTTTTACTCAATCGAAGTATTTACTAAGGAATTCCATTGTGAGTGTCTGTTGAACAGCTCCTGACTCCATCATCAGATAAGATCGCTGTCACCATTATTATTGCATTGTCACCGAAGTTATACAAGTATGCGAAATTTCAGCTCAATCGGTTGAGGATAACTTCTTCAAAATTGAATTGCAAGATTCCACCTTAACAAACATAGTTACATACATACATTGCAAGTTAAATAAAGGCTTGTAAAAAGGAGGACGTTCTTAATTGGTAGTCTATTATAATAATATATAATTATGTACTTAATTAGTCAGTTATTAAATATATATATTTTTCCCGAGTATTTACACCGATGTTTACAGCTTAACCGGTTAAATGGTTTTTCGCCATCTAGTAGAGGATGTATCAGAGGTTATATATACATTTCATTGACATCAGATAACCAGCTTTTGTAAAAAAGTAAAAAAGAAATAATAATAATAATTTCGCACATGAAATTTGTAAAAAAAAATTTGGAATTTTACTTGGGTATTTTTCGCTTTGCTTTGTTGAGTTATTTCAAAAAAAAAATTCATTTGTATCCCCGAGATTCCCATGACAACATAAATAAATAAAACCTCATAAAGTAAATAAATGAGCAAAACATCATTTTAAATATTCAATCTCTCGAAATGATCCTTTAGGTATGTCATGTGACATATTTGCCTCACTGAATATCTGTCATTATTCGTTTTGTAAATAAACCCAAAACAAATATCGGATGTATGTTTTATAAAACACAGGATATATTTTTAAGCCACCTTCTCCACTTTTATTTATTAAAATTTGGACGTGCCTCTGTTTAACCGGGACATCTTCAAGAATCTCCGCGCCTGAAGATCTGAGAGGATCGTATTTTATTGACACTAATATAAATGAATATATTTGTTTTTTGTATGTTTGTTTGTAAAGATTCATTTATTTAAATTGTAAAATGTTGGTAAATTGTTTTATTATGTGTAATTTATGTATCACGCATATAAAAAAGGAATCTCCTCTGATTTAATCTGTTATTTTTTTCTTCAAAACTCATTCAAGAATTGTTTAGTTTTAAAAATGTATTTTATGATAAGATTGATTTTACTTTCAACTCTCATCAAATTATTTATAGGTTTTGTGTTGTTTCAAAAAAGTTTTACACAAAGATCAACATACAGACAATAGTCGAATTTCATAAATATACAGAAACTAGAAGTACTCCTAAGGAATTTACATATTACTATCGGGAATGTTATATTTCCTTGTTTGTTGTTTTTTCTGTTTCAAGTTTTTGTTCAGTTAAGATAAATAAAGAAATATAAATAATAATATATGTTGGTAGCTATTTCACACAGCTTTATCTATAGCTTCAAACTAAGCAAAGCTTGCAGGTACTATGCTAACTGATTTTGTAACTATCAAGGTATATACAACTTCTTACTGATGATTTAATTTTGAGACAAATTGGTGATATTTCGACGAAAAATAGATATTTTGTCCTCTGTCAAAAAATTTTAACTCGTGGCGCTAGATGAGTCTAGTTCAGAAATATAAAAATTAGACGCTACATGGGCGATTTAAACACTCAATTCAAATAAATTTCTAACAGCTTAAAAACACGCGCCAATGACAGTTCTATACATGGTTCCCACGGCAATTTACATGTCATTATATATCCAATAACCCTTAACCAGTCGTTAATCTAAAGTTAATAAAGATATCAAGATCGCGTTAATCGGGACATTTGCATTCAGATCGTTGCTGGCAGATAATCTTATCCAGATAATGTCTGATATGATAATGAAATGCCTGAGAACATAATTGCTTTTTCAATTTGCTTATCACTCTACGTGGCGTCTTGCGCTGATCTTGGTACATTCGATGAGATAATTCGCTGTACAAAAAGTTGTATGTCAAAATTTTACTATGTTTTTTATTGGCTATATGTATAATAAATCGATTTGCAGGAGTATAATATACGCATGTAAGCTATAAAATTAAAGCTATTTACATTTAAATATTGTAAAAAAACTTCATAGATAAGATAATAATAATCAGTTTATGGTGTCTCCTGAAAATCTAACGTTTATACATACGACTTTTTGTACTGACAACAACGAATTGCTTTTATAATATTAACTTTTACCCGCGACATCGTTTGCTCAGATTCAGGAAGTCGATTTTTGACTTTATCGCAAAATATTGAAATTCCTAAAAATCTAATGAAATTTAAGTAAAAACTCTCTATGAAATTTCATCACAATCGGTTCAACCAGCGGTTTGGCCGTGATTACCTCACAGACAGACAGACAGAGTTACTTTCGCATTTATAATATTAAAGTATAGATTGCTTCCGACAGCTGGATACGTAGTTAATAAAAAAGTAGCATATATGCTACTCCAGAGCATAGGCTATGTATATTCCAAGTTCCATCTTAATCCGTTTGGTCGTTTATGCGAGATTCCTTCACACAATTTCTGATTTACTATAAAAGTTGAATTGTGTACCTAAACTTTAGGCAATATATTAATAGCAATTCTGTTATAATCACAATCTGATAAAAATTGAGGTAAATACAATCGGAAATATTAAATCTACATTGACGTTACCTCAAAGTGACAGAATCCCGATCCCAACAAACTACAAAAAACTACACTACAAAATGTAACTGTCAAAAGACAATGGGACTTTGACAGTTGAAGCCGATTATTATCAGTGAGCCTACGCAACATGGCCGGAGTTCGAATAAAGTTAATAAACAATGAGAATAACACCGTTAATTTAATGCGAACAGAAACTTTGACGAGTCGAAATCATACATTTTTGCAAAAGCACTGTTGTTCACAACTGTACGGGGTTAAATGCATTAAATACAACTTAAATAGAATATGACGCATTCGACGAACGCAAGTGAGAAGCATTTTATGCACACATCATTGACAGTGACACTTGTAGGATGTGACAAGTTTGTAGCAAGACAGTAAGCTAAGAGGCACAGAGGTGATAAAACTGATGGCAATTTGGTCACAAACTTAATAACAAGTTGAAGATAAATATGGCAACAATAGCTTGATTCTTTTTAGATTCTGTAGTTTTTTGAATTTATTAAATTTTAATATTAAAATCACACTTGTATTAGTATTTAAATGTTTGGCTAAATAGATAAACTGGTTCTGATAAAAGGTTTATAGATTTTTTATGGGAATTTTGTGTGTTTGTATGTATTGTGTGCAGAGGAGCTAGGTGAAGCTACGCCTAATCCTCGTGACCAAGCCTAGAAGAATCAGGCAACAAACACGGCTCGGGGCCTAACATCTTTTTTCAATGATCCTTTCCTTAAGGGGCTGTATGTCGACGATTGCTCTTTTTCGAAACGAAAAAAGAAATACTTCTGAACAAGCCACATCTCCTATTTTTATAAATATATTCAGGTTCCTACCTAGATTTCTATTAAGCTGAAAACATAATAGCAGAAACTTTTCACGATAAAGATGTTATTTCAAAATGATACGTTTTAGAATTTATGATCGAAATATTTTGATACCTACTATTAAGATCAACTTGTGATTTATTGTTAAAGATAGGTAATATGTAGATCTAGATTTCTATTAAAATAGGTTTTTGATAAGTAATTATACATAATTTATATCATTAATTTATTCGGAAAGCAAAGGCGGACAAAGAGAAAACGGTTATTGAGGGGTGGGTAAAGCTACGCCTATTACTTGCCTACGTAGGTACCAGCAACGCGATCTCATAAAAACTGTCGATAATATTTACGATACGCATACGCCATCTAGAGCTTGCCGTTGTTAACTGTCTTAGTCGTTTCTGCCGCGGTTTTAGGAACTGGCAGCGCCTTAATGCTATGTAGAGCTCCAGTGTTGTGCCGATCGAACAAGATGAATGCTCAAACAAGAATAATAATTAAAAGTACTAACCAAGTACGTGCAACAATAAATAAATAACTAAGCAGCTTAAGCACAAATTTTATAAGATCCAGTAGTAGTAGTCGCTTATAACTTGTACCGATGCTGCCTCAATTAAAAGCTCTTAAATTAATATGAGCCGTCTCCGTCAATCTGGATCGATGCTAATGCATTGAATCATTGCATTCAGAGTAGGGATGGGATGTTCGTTTAATTATCGGACACAGCGTCATATCATGCGAAGTTTGTTAATGCGTTGTCGGTTCTTGGCGTCGACCACTTTCAAACATCACATTAGGCATACCCTCGTATTCAAGAACGACACTATGAGAACACGCACCCACAATAAACGAAATATTTTTTCTTAAAAATTTCTTTATGTGTTGTGCGACACTGCATAGTGTGACTAAAAGCACATTGTCGTGTGCCTCTAGCCAAAGTAGAGCTCTAAGGCACACGGTAGCGTGTACCATAGTGCCGCCCAACACATAAAGTGATTTTTATGAAAAAAGAGTTCGTCCACTGTGGGTGCGTGTTCTCATAGTGTCGTTCTTGAATACGAGGGTTAAACTATTTAAGGTTCCGTCCATTAATCGAAATAAATTAACGTGAGGCTCGAAAGGGGTGGGAGGGGCAAAAGAGAGGCAAAAATCACGAAATATCACAAGGGGGGGGGGGTATAGTAAGATATCACGTGTATTTATTTTTTCGTCAAAGGCGCGATTTCTTTGAGCGCAATCTTTCTGTTTAGACAATTTTTTTTTTATTATGGTCTTATTTTCTAGAATAAAATTAGATATTTCTTTTTAGGTACTAAAAATACACGTGATTTTGGGTGGGGGGAGAGGGGGTAGTCCTAAACCTCACCATGTATCACTAAAGGGGCGGGGGGGTTAAAAAATAGTAAAAAAACATCATGTGATTAATGAGCGGCCCCTAAGATACATGCAGCGTCATGTTGAACCATTCATCATGGAACCGGCCAATCAGAATGCATTTTTAATCGCACACCTCAATGGTTTGACAGTATTTTACAAGCGTTTATTTAACTTGCAATGTATGTATGTAACTATGTTTGTTAAGGTGAAATCTTGCAAGTCAATTTTGAAGCAGTTATCAATAACCGATTGAGCTGAAATTTCACATACTTATGTAACTTTGGTGATAATGCAATAATATGGTGACAGTGAGCTAATCTGATGATGGAGTCAGGAGCTATTCAACAGACACTCACAATGGAACTCCTTGGTAAATACTTCGATTGAAAAAAAACTTTGCATAGGTACTTGTCAAGTTCCGATGACAATGTTTATGAGGTGACAGGATAGTGCGCTAGTGCTCGATGGTCTAAATGATTTTACAAAAGCTTGTCATTGATATATATATTTTCAACAGAAAACTTTTAAAATAATGCAATTAGGCGTCTATTGGGTTATGTGGTCGATGGTTCTAGTCAAAGATACGGGTTAAAATCAAATGGAATCGTATTTTTTATTTAAAAATTCACAAATATATTGGCTTCGTCGTTTTATTTTGTGCTAAAATTATCATCAACATCATCTCAGCCGATCGACGTCCACTGCTAGACATAGGCCTCCCCCAAAGATCGCCATAAAGACCGGTCCTGCGCTACCCGCATCCAGCGGTTTCCCGCAACCTTCACCAGGTCGTCAGTCCACCTCGTGGGGGGTCTTCCCAAACTTGGGGGGGGGGGGGTAATTTTTAGTACATTACTTTATAACGTAGTGTGACTTATGAAGACGATTATTTCACAGTACGAGGTTTGCGCTCAAAGGACAGCGAGAGTGCTAAACGCCTAATAATAGCCTCCTGAGCAGATCGCTTAGATGGGGTAGTCCTTGAAGATGACTGGGAGGGGGGTAGTCAGAGGCACGTCCAAACATTTAGCACATGCCTACATTTTGCTAGTAAAAAAGGTGAAATAATTGAAAACACCTCCGGAATTTTCTCTTCACTGGACATCCCTACTAGCACCAGGCTAAGACGATCTGAGTGTGAATACTTACGATAAATCAATGATGAGGAGCTATCCACTTAAGGGAACTTTGATTTGACCCATCCTGGTCATCTTAAGATAGTGTTGAACATGGAAACTGGTAATGATTTTTCATGTGTTACCGCGCATTATTTTTTTAACTAAAATAAAAATAAATATAAAAATAAAATAGGATGTTCCTCGCGACCAAGCCTAGAAGAATCAGGCAACAAACACGGCTTGGGGCCTATCATTTTTTTCAATGATCCTTTCCCTAATGCTATGTAGAGCTCCAGTGTGGTGCCGAGCGAACAAGGTGAAGACTCAAACAAGAATAATAGTTAAAAATACTAACCAAGTACGTAATAATAGAAATACATACGTGATTATCACTTTAAAATACGAATATTCATAAATTTAACAAGTTTATCCACTCTACGCCCTATTTGTACCTTTTTCGTTTGAATTAATTATTAATTTAACTTTAAAAAACCCATAATTCTTTTCATAAACCGCAATTGGCCACAAAAAGATCATCATTTTTCCATGATTCGACATTCGGTTTTGCAGAATACGCAAAACGAATCCTTACTCCTCTCTAAATAAGGTTTAATATTGATTGTGCTGAAAACTACTTGTTTAATGTCTGCGAACAAACTGTACTAACAAGCGCTTGAAACACCGGAACGATGTCGCCTTAATAAAAATAATAAATGTATGGATGTTACACACTTACTTTAGAATGACATTTAATCAAAGTCAAAGTCAAACGGCATTTATGTCAATAAAATCACAAGGATCACTTTGAAACGTCTTACGAGCTAGGTAGAGCTACGCCTGTTTTCATTGTGACAAGATAATTAATCATATTTTTTTTTATTTCAGAGAAATATGGCATCTACATGGCCCATGTACCTAATTACCCTATTTATAAAACCTATTTACTGTACATGAAATAAATAAATAAAAGTATTATTATTTTTATTTTTTTATTAAAAGACTAGCTAACCCGGCGAACTTCGTATCGCTTTAGAATTAACAAATGTTGTGTTATGTTCTTGTCTCCGTTCCCGTTCCCGTCAAAAAGTATCCTATGTCGGTCTCCTGGTTTTAAGCTACCTCCCCACCAATTTTCAGCCAAATCGGTTCAGCCGTTCTTGAGTTATAAATAGTGTAACTAACACGTCTTTTTTTATATAATATAGAGAAGATATATTTTAAAATATTTTTTTGGAGCTGTCATCAATTATTGATCAGCAGCACCCTTGAGTAAAAATAAAAGCTTGTTAAAATAGGATCACGACTGTAATTCCCAAGTACATTAAATATAATTTATAACTTTTATTGGACGTGATTCAATTGATAGAGATATGGGCATGTGCCAAATAATATTTGAACATACTCGCACCAACCTAAAATAAAATAAAAAAAACCGGTCAAGTGCGAGTGGGACTCGCGCACGAAGGGTTTCGTACCATTATCTATAAAAACGGCAAAAAAATCACGTTTGTTGTATGGGAGCCCCCCCTTAAATATTTATTTTATTCTGTTTTTAGTATTTGTTGTTAGAGCAGAAATAGAAATACATCATCTGTGAAAATTTCAACTGTCTAGCTATCACGGTTCATGAGATACAGCCCTGTGACAAACAGACGGACAGACGGACAGATAAGTCTTAGTGATAGGGTCCCGTTTTTACCCTTTGGCTACGGAACCCTAAAAATAATAAGTTTACGATTGTTATTCCTAAGCACAGTAGAACTATTTTCATATTTTTATAATAGCAAATTTATTATGTTCTTTGCAAATGATTCAATTGCTAGCGATATGAATGGTAGGTATAAGTAATTTCTACACACCCCTTTACATTTTTAAAAGTTAAAATAAAAAGGCGACGCGTTCAGACCTCCACTTGCGCCTAATTAGCTCTGTTGAGAACAGAAATATGAATTTGTGATGACAAGGAAGCGAAAAGGATAATTTTACTTCCTGCCCGCATCGACGTGATTCTTCAAGTATTGGTGTACCTATGCTCGGAGAGATCTTGTCTTGGATTCAAGTCTAGCAAAGCCGTAAGTTGCTAATTGTAGCAATTAGATGTCGGTCAAAAAACCGGCCAAGTGCGAGTCGGACTTGCGCACGAAGGGTTCCTTATCATTATCTATAAAAAACGGCAAAAAAAACATGTTTGTTGTATTTGGGACCCCCTTAAATATTTATTTTACTCTGTTTTTAGTATTTGTTGTTATAGCAACAGAAACACATAATCTGTGAAAATTTCAACTGTCTAGCTAAAACGGTTCATGAGATACAGCCCTGTGACAGACAGACGGACTGCGAAGTCTTAGTAATAGGGTCCCGTTTTGACCCTTTGGGTACGGAACCCTAAAAATGTGTAAATTATATACAGCTGTAGTAAAAAAAAACTCTCCGACCAGACGTCTGAAAAAAATTATATTCTGAAATGTTATATTTAAGTGCATGTTTTTCTTATCAAATTTTTGAAGTTGAATTAATTGTAGTCCAAACTTTCACGCGTCTAGAGATCCAACGCATTGTCAATCGCATCAATTGCCTCTAAACAATTATAATTGACGTCAATGAGGAAGTAACGGGTAGTTAAGGTTAGTGTTATAAGGGTAGGTATAAATTTAGATAAGTAAGTGTCATCACTTACTTATCAATTTATTTTCTACCTCTAAAATAAATTTTGTGAAAGATGATAATGAGATAAACCCATGTGATGAAGATATAAATCTTATTTTATCGTCAAGATATCTGAAAACTCCTTAAGTTGGGGTACAGAGGGGTATGAAATTTAAGCATAAGTAATTTTAAGTAAATACATACCAACGAGTATATTTATTATTATTTTAATAATAAAATAATATATTTTTCTTTCATAAGGTAGGTAATACAGACTTGTAAAGATTGATGTTAGGTTCACCCCACTATCGTATCGACAACGTATCGTTCAAATGTCAAAACTGAAACTTTTTGTATGGTAAAAAGTAATTTCAAGTAAATACATACCAACGAGTATAATAATACTATTTAGGGGCTCCCAGTTCGCAGTTTTCGAAACGAAAAAAGAAATACTTCTGAACAAGCCACATCTCCTATTTTTATAAGTATATTACTTCAGGTTCCTACCTAGATTTATATTAAGCTAAAAACATAATCACAGAAACTTTTCACGATAAAGATATTATTTCAAAATGATACGTTTTAGAATTTATGATCGAAATATTTTGATACCTACTATTAAAATCAACTTGTGATTTATTGTTAAAGATAGGTAATATGTAGATCTAGATTTCTATTAGAATAGATTTTTGATAAGTAAATATACCAAATTTATATCATTAATTTATTCGAAAAGCAAAGGCGGACCACGCGCCTACGTGTGTTTGTAGTCACTGCAGCGGTCAGTAGGATTATTTATCGAAGTGATTAAAGATGGGTACATCTTTATTCACATATACTATTCATTATAAAATAGGAGATGTGGCTTGTTCAGAAGTATTTCTTTTTTCGTTTCGAACAAAAACAATCGTCGACTGGGAGCGCTTAATAATAAAATAATATATTTTTCTCTCACAAGGTAGGTAATACAGACTTGGTGCTTATCTAAGATTGATGTTAGGTTCACCCCACTATCGTATCGACAACGTATCGTCCAAATGTCAGAAATGAAACTTTTTGTATGACAAAAGTGTCAGTTTTGGCATTTGGAATATACCTTGTCGATACGATACTAGTTCATGCTAACCCCCCTCCTTTCCTGTTTAGCGAGAGAAGGGTGCCAGACATAGGTTTTTAAATAACCTGTAATACAGCGTTCTTCGCGTCATTAAGACTATAAGTTCTCGAGTTTAGGTATAGAAATCTAAACCAAAACTAAATAATGAGATGTTCTTTGTGAGTGGAAGGTAGGAACAATAGGATATAATACTAGCCGACCCGTAACAGACGTTGTCCTGTCAAATTTCAATAATTGCTTGACAGAAAAATCATTTACAAAATGATCCGCCATTTATTGAATTCATTTGTTACAAAAAATGTGAGAAATGAAGAACCGCTCTACCGATTTTCTGCAAACTTCACATAAACCATCTACTAAATAGTCCGAACAAAGCCTAAACATTTGGTTTGGATAGGTGAGCCCGTTCTTGAGTTATAAAATTACAACGAAAAGTGGCATTGATTTTTATATATATAATATACGCAAGTACGAGTATATAAGCTAAGTCTTAAGAGCTATCATAATAATCCGTTTATTCGAAGACGTTTACTTTCAAACACAAACAAGTGAAAGTTGTTAAGTAGAATAAACCCATCGTAATTTTAAGTACGTTAAATTACTTTTAAATTATAACCTGTAGAATGCCCGTGACTTTGCTCGCTGTATTTTTTATCTATTCCAGAATCACCCCCTGATCTGCCGTTGATCGCGGTCGCGTACGGCGTATTGTCTCGAAACGTCATCAATATAATAAAAAACCGGCCAAGTGCGAGTCGGACTCGCGCACGAAGGGTTCCGTACCATTATCTATAAAAAAATCACGTTTGTTGTACAGGAGCCCCCCTTAAATATTTATTTTATTCTGTTTTTAGTATCTGTGTTATAGCAGCAACCGAAATACATAATCTGTGAATATTTCAACTGTCTAGCTATCACGGTTCATGAGATACAGCCCTGTGACAGACAGACGGACGGACGGACGGACAGACAGACAGACAGACAGACGGACAGCGAAGTCTGAGTAATAGGGTTCTGATTTTACCCTTTGGGTACGGAACCCTAAAAACGTAATTAGCCGTATTTCTACTTAAAATTACAAAATATTCACAAAAAAAACCTGTTGTTGAAAACGAGTTTCGATGCGCATATAAATTTTTGCGAAGCGCTGAAAATCCATTGCTTTGATATTGCACGCCGAGATCCGAATCCACGACCTTCGAAATGAAACTTGAGGTACCTCCCACTCGGCCAATACAACACCTATATCAATATTTAAAAAAATATTCACGTTTCTAAACCTCCTCGTAGTTAAGCATGTACGCGCTAAAAACACGCTCAATTCAAAACGAGCAGTGCCATGAAAATTGACAGGTAATTCGAGTAATCCGCCCCTACGGACATTGAAGACAATCCTATGTAAATTCAAACGCTCGACTAAATTTTAAGCAGGTGATTCTGATAATTGGGTGTATTGGATTACATCAAACGATTCTGCTTTCCCTTATCTTGTTTGAATTGTTCCAAGGTGTTTCAGACGCGTGCTAATTTGAAGGTATATTGGACTAGCAGACCCGCGGTAGACGTCCTGTCCTTTAAGGTGATATATGAAATGTTTGGTTTTTTGTATGGGCTGAGTCTACCCGGATAAGACGGAAAAAGTAATAACACCGCATTATCTTGAGAACCATCAAACTTAAAAAGAAACTGTCTATAATTAACTTAGTTATCATCACTACATAGTATAAAGCAAAGTCGCTTTCCGCTTCCCGCGTCTGTATGTAATATGTATGTATGTTTGCTTATATCTTTAAAACTACACAACGGATTTTGATGCGGTTTTTTTTAATAAATAGAGTGATTCAGGAGGAAGGTTTATATGTATAATACATGCATAATATAGTAGAGAAACACTGATAATTTTAGAGGTTTCTAATGTGATGTCGTAAATAAACACATTTTATTGCGCTTACATTGCAAATGCTGGCTGAACCCCACGAGATATATCAAAATAATGTACTACAGTATTGTACACCTTAAAAACGTCTACAAAAAAGTCCATGATGGTATTAGAAATGTCTTACGCACAGCGAAGCGGGCACGGGTCAGCTAGTAGCTATATATATTTGTTTAGTTATTCATAGTTAAGATTAAAAATTAAACTAGTGTTTTTGAAGAGCCAACTTTGGAAAATAAATCTATCGAGAAAAGTTTCATCAATAGTGTTTCTTCAATTTATCTAGATTATATCCATAAGTTATCTTTGTCATAAAAAAACAAAACTGTATGTATTGGGGTTATTGAGAAAAAACGATTCTGCATTCATCAAAAACATTTATTACTCGACTGATGTCAACAGCGCCATCACCAAAATTATACCTTATTCGTTTTTTAGGGTTCCGTACCCAAAGGGTAAAATCGGAACCCTATTACTAAGACTTCGCTGTCCGTCTGTCTGTCCGTCTGTCTATCCGTCTGTCTGTCCGTCTGTCTGTCTGTCACAGGGCTGTATCTCATGAACCGTGATAGCTAGACAGTTGAAATTTTCACAGATTATGTATTTCTGTGGCTGTTCTAACAACAAATACTAAAAACAGAATAAAATAAATATTTAAGGGGGGCTCCCATACAACAAACATGATTTTTTTGCCGTTTTTATAGATAATGGTACGGAACCCTTTGTGCGCGAGTCCGACTCGCACTTGGCCGGTTTTTTACATTTGGGGATGTTTCTTGTATTTTTAAGTAGTCTTTGTTTTATTCTGGCATTGTATCTACATGTACTTGACGTCGCGGCGACGCGCCGTTTCAGTTTCAAAATAATGTCAAAAACGGGAAATATCTCACGTAAAAAATGTCACGCGTCGGCATCGACAATTTATTTTTTACGTGAGTAAATTCCTGTTTTACATTATGTCTAATCACGAAAGTTTTAAAAAAATAATGACGTTTTCCTTCACCGTTATAAACACGTTAATTCGCATAAATATTTTGAATAGACATTCCTATGATGCACGGCATCGAATAGAATCCAATGGTGAGATTCGAGCTTACGACCTTCAGATTAAAAGCCGAGAAACCTCCAGCTCGGCCAACACGACTCGAATAAAATTAATCAAGTGAGTGTTTGGCAAATCCTCGCAGGCTTCGAAGGAAAGTTAGCGTATAAATAACCGTAAATCTTCCTTAATAATTAGATGTAAACTCTTGGGAAAATACGGGATTTTGATAAAATATATGGGTTTCTCGTTACCAGCTTTCTATAATCATGCTTTAGGTCATTTAATAAAATAAATAACTTTATATATTTCACTTACGAAGATTACAAATAGTTGGTAAATCCCTTGATCTTTGAGCTAGGTAATAATATAGCCTGGATCAGTTTAGCTACTTATAGACTGTTTAAAATAATCTTTAGATGGCTTATGTATTTTGTAAATATTCTGTAATGTATTAGTATTAGATAATAAATAGCCTCTGTTTCAAAAATCAAGTTCCTCTTCCATCCTTAATCCATATGGACTAATAGTAATTTCATGTGGAGAAACTTAAAAAGAAATAAAAAAATATAAATATAGATTAAATAAAAGTTGACAAAAATATGCAGTGTTCATGTGCATGTGTGTGTGTGTGCGTGTGTATGAATGTGTGTGTGTGCATGTTTGTGTATGCGTGTGTATGAATGCGTGTGTGTATGAATGTGTGTGTGTATGATTGTGTATGCGTGTGGTTTATTATTATATTTGTCCATCGCCGCAAAGAGGTTTTGGCTTATGTTTTACAAGTACCTGCCTAACATCCCCATTTGGTATTTTCGTTTCCACTAGTCATGTATATAAGTATTTTTCTATATTAATATTATAAAGAGGAAATATTTGATTGTTTGTTTGTTTGTTTGCATCGAATAGGCTCCGAAACTACTGGACCGATTTGAAAAATTCTTTCACCATTAGAATCCTACATTATCCCTGATGAACATGGGCTATAAAATATTTTCAAAAATGTTAGGGATCCCTATGAAAATTTCGATAATGTAACACGAAGTGTAAAAAAATTACCCATAATATCATTATTACACCCGTGCGACGCCGGCGCCGGGGCGAACTACTAGTGTTAAAATAAAAGAGCCGCAAAAAGCGACCAGATGCCTAATGAATTATGAAAGGCACCACTTCCGGTATAGTGCGAGAGCTGGAGATAAAAATTGCATATTCATATTCACAACCTTTTTATGTTGCAATTTTACAAGCGTTTGTTTCCGTGTATAATCAACATCAAAAGTTATTGTTTTATTTGTAAAATAGAATATTTTTAACACTATTAGCTTCATTTGTAACAAACGAACTTCAAATTCAAATGGCATTTATTTCAATAAAATCACAAGGATCACTTTGAAACGTCTTAAGAGCTAGATGAAGCTACTGTTCCTCACCAAGCTTAGAAGATAATCATATATAAGAAAATCTTGGAAATCGAATTTAACCAACTTTTAATTGTTGGATCTTAATCAAATTTGGCAATTGTGTGTAGTTCTGATGACAATACAATTATGATATTAACCTGATGATGCAGCCAGGATCAGCTCCTCACGATGGAACTCCTCAACTGCTAATATCACGGATTCTGAAGTTTGTATACGCTATAAATTTATTTTTAGTGCAGTACTACAAAATTTCGTTTTTGAGGTAAACACGGGACCCTATTACTAAGACTTCGCTGTCCGTCTGTCTGTCATGAACCGTGATAGCTAGACAGTTGAAATTTTCACAGATGATGTATTTCTGTTGCCGCTATAACAACAAATACGAAAATCAGTATAAAATAAATGTTTAAGCTCCCACACAACAAACATGTTTTTGGCGTTTTTATAGATGGTACGGAACCCTTTGTGCGCGAGTCCCACTTGCACATGGCCGGTTTTTTAAACTATAATTTTATTATTGTGTCAAAATATGATGTGTGTAGAGATTACTTTACAGATGAGCAACAAAATAATTGAAAAATGTCCTTGAAATAAATGATTTCTGATAATCTGAAAAAGTCATCAATTTCTGCTACTGATTGTACCAAGGTAGTAACTTTGTGGGTAGTGAATTTTTCAGTTCTGTGTTATTACAAATGTTGGTAGTCTTGTTTTTGGTTTGATAAACACTGTTATGATTTTATAGTCCTACAAGCTGCTCGCCCCGGCTTCGCACTAGTGGTAAATGAATAAAAAGCAGCCTATGTGTTATTCTGATGTCTATGCTAAATTACTGTAAAGATTCATTTTAATCCGTTCAGTATTTTTGCGTGAAAGGGTAACAAACACACTCACTCACTCTCAAACTTTCGCATTTATATTATTAGTAGGATATTATAGTACATAAACATTAAAACCGGTTAACCAGGTAAAAGATAAATTTTCCATTTTTCGACCAATTTTGTTTGTATCCGATTGAGCTGAAATTTTCCATACATCTTTAGCTCTAGTGATAATACAATAATAATGCTCTAGTGATAATACAATAATAATGCTATGACTACAAGGTGATCTGTTGAGAGAGTCAGGAGCTGTTCAACAGACACTCACAACGGAAACTCCTTAGTAAATACTTCGTTTGAGTAAAAACTTTGCATTCTTGTCAAGTTCCGATGACAATGTTATATGATGTGACAGGTGATAGCGCGCTGGTGCTCGCTGTCTTAGAGCAAGCAACACGGGCTTTCTATATACGGAAGAGAGTAGCCATTCGCCGCGGTCCCCTCTGTCAAAGTACAAACCCAAGTGGGCATGCACATTTTATAAAACGTGTCAATGTGTGTGAGTCACCTGTACACGAATTATTAGTGTATAGTTGGATTGTTTATGTGTTAACGTCATCATTACAGTCAGTCAGAATATTGGCAGTTTTGTTTTTGCATGTAAGTGTGCGGAAATGCACTTGTGTGCACATTTCCCCCCGCAACAAACGCCAGAACTATTTTAATAGTAATCTATCGCTAAGACCCTTCCGTAGGAAGCCCTAAGTAATTTTGGTCTAAGTCGCTGGTTTTTATGATTTTACAAAAGCATGTCAAAATATTTTTTAACAGAAAACTTGTTAGTTTTAAAATAGTAATTTTAAAGCAAAAGTTTCCAGCATTCTTAAATGTATTGGAATCAAATGTTTATTCAGAGCTCCGTCTCTTCGTCTCATCTAATGCATTCAATGAGATTTTTTGTATGAATGTATTCGCGAATAAATTCGGCAAATGAATTATTCATGACCTTAGATGTAGGACAGGAGGGTTTAATTTAGAGTATTTTTGGCTTATGAAGTTTTCGTAGCGTTTTCGTATTCTTGGATTTTGTTTACGCATTACAAATACAAGAAATTTCATAATTATATTTTCCATTATATCGAAAGACAGATATTAAAAACAAAGAAATATATGTCAAGCAAATGAAGTATGTCAGGATAGCAAGTGGAAAGCCGTGGTCTCTGCCTACCCCTCTAGGAAACAGGCGTGATTTTAGTATGTATGTTACACAAATAAAAATATTTTCTGTATTTTTTTTATTATTGTGAAAATAGACAACAAGAGTTCATTGAAAAAATTGCTATTTCTTAAATTTTGTTAGGATGTTTGTATCTCAATCACGCCCAAACCACCAAAAGAACTTTATGTGAAACTAGGAGTAGCATATAGGTTACTTTTTATTCAGGTACCACGCGAGCAAAGCCGAGCGCTGAATTACTCTCATAAACAATTAAACCTTTTATCTTGCTTTAATCACAATGCTGTCCCACTGACACACATCGTGTGTATCCTATTTGCTACATCGAGGTCCCACGGTTTACTAGATACGATTATAAGCAATAATAAACATAAATAAAATAGTAGCGTTAATAATAACTGACTGCAAAAAGCACTAAAAGCACCGCATTTTGACATTTACTGCTCCACCTCGCGGCGGCCATTTTGTTTTTACTTTCGAAAAACCAAAGGAGTTGGAAAGTGTTTTGTTGTGAAACAGGTAGATCTTTTGCACTAAAATTACGTGATTGTATTTGCGCTGAAACAAAAATAACAATATTTTATGTTTTTTGCGTTTTGTGCATAAAATTGACAATATTTATGATAAATTTTATTTATAATTTTTTTGCTATAAAAATACATTTAAGATCAAAATAAATACATTTATCATGATAGCTTAGTCAATGATTAGTCAGTATTACGATGAAAATAAAACAAACTTTATTTGTGATGTCAAAGTTAGAATAAATAAAAAAAAACTTGATTATTTCAATGATTAAAGCTGCAATTATATTGTTACGATATATTTATGGCGCGTCACGACACGCCCCGACATTACAATAATTGCGGCCTAAGACTAATCTCTATCAATTTGTGCAGATAATTATGAAAAACTTATTTGAAAATCTCTAAACGAAGTAAGCCTTAACAAATAAGTGTTAACCAACTTCAGCGATATTTCTAGATCAATAGGCTTAACTCATAATAAGTGGATTATGAGTTTAGCAGCCAATTTGATCTTGTCAAAGTCAAAGGTCATATTTAAATAAAACTACAAGGATTTGATACTTTAAAATGTTCTGGGAGCTAGGCGAAGGTACGGCTGTTTCTCACGACCCAAGCCTAGAAGATAAAATAAAATACAAAATAAATAGGATCACGACTGTAATCCCCATGTACAGTAGACATCCTCTCAGATCAACAGACGCTTAGATCCTTTGAAGTGGGGGTAATCAGAGGCACGTTCAAACATTATATTTGGCACAAACCCACATTTTGCTGTTAGCATTCCATACGTTCACGATGTTTTACTCCACCGTTTTGAGCACGTGTTTTTGATGCGTATATTAATTTTCGGACAGAAAAATCTATTGATGCACGCCAGGATTTGAACCCAAGACCGTCACACTTTACAAAGTCAGTACAAAACAGCTGTACCTACAAAGCTTTATTTTACTTGATTTTTAGTTTGCATCGAGCACAGTAATTGACAGAAACGGAGGTCTTTGATCGGTGCTTTTTACTTGTTACCTTATTTTTAACTTGCCATGTAATTTGCGTTGCTTTTGATACAAACTGGCGGCCGGAAAGTTTAAACCACTAATAGTGGTTTTTAAATAAATATTAGTGGATATTTCACACATCGCTATCTAGCCCTAAACGAAGCAAAGCTTGTACTAAGGGAACTAGATAACTGATAATCCTAATCCTATTATAAACGCGAAAGTTTGTGATAAGGCTGCTATGTTTGTTCCCTAATCAAAAATAAACGACAAAACGGATTAAGATGAAATTTGCAAATTATATGAATAAAATAAATATGATGAAAATTATAGTATGTAGAGAAAAAATCAGAATAAATAAAGGGGGAACTTATAATCCGAAAAACAACCACTAAATGTTAAAACAACGCAAAAAGATGATTTTGATATAGATGGCGTTGGTGTGCAACAAATCTGACATAACAAACAAAACATATTTAGTCGTCATAGCAACGCAGTTTTAACTAATGAATGATACGCATTCTACCAAAATTCTTAATTTATTTTATCAGTACAAGGTTTGTGGGGAAACAATTTCTAGTTGCCTAAAATTGCTTATTCCTATGCGATTATTAAAATTTGACAGGACGACATCTATCACGAGTCAGCTAGTATACCTAGATACTTTTTTTTGTAAATAACATACATAATATACCTAGTTGTATAGTTATTTATGACAGAATTAACGTTTACGTAAATATGACGCGTCTGCTGTTTTGTGGCTATTGGATATACTTTTATCAAAGGCTTTGAGATATTATAAAAGCTTTTAAAGCTTTTAAATTGTAATTAATATACGTAAATAAAGCTTTTACAGCTTACTCATCTAAGTGAACAATTTTACGTTACCCAGCTAAAGGCTAAAGAATTGAAAACGTGGGAAAATCAGGTCAAATTAACAATTTTAATTTAATTTCATTTATTTTTCAGAAAACAAATAACAATTGTACCTATGATATAATTAAAACATAAATAATAATATATTTTTTGTTACTATTAGAATGTTTTTATTGTGTCGGTGTATTATCGACAATTATTTTTTAAGTAATTTCCTGTTTTTGACAAATAAATAGGATCACGACTGTAATCCCCAAGTATGGCAGACATCCTCTCAGATCTCCAGACGCTTAGATCCTTTGAAGATGTCTAGTGGGGGTAGTCAGAGGCACGTCCAAACATTATATTTGGCACATGCTCACATTTTGCAGTAGTTAGCTTTCCATACGTGAGTGATTGCAAGCCCATCGCCGCTTATAAGAATACTAACTGGTTTCCTCACGATGTTTTCTTTCACCGTTTTGAGCACGTGTTTTTGATGCGCATATAAATTTTTCAAACAGTTTTTGACAATACTATGTTTTTATTGCGCGTTAATTGATTATTTTAATATGAATGTATTCTGACAGTCGTCAGTCGAGGTCGTCTTTCCTTCTAGTGGGGCTCCTTCCCACGCTGACTAACCTCGAGAACTTTTCTGCCCCAACCGTTGTCAGCAGTCCTAGCTATGTGCCCCGCCCACTGCCACATCAACTTTCTCACCCACTGGGCTATGCCAATGACTATAGTTCGTACTAGCTGCCCCGGCTTCGCACGGGTGTATTATTTTTAAAGTTCATAATCTATACTAATATTATAAAGAGAAAAGTTTAGATTTTTTGTTTTTTTGTTTTTTTGTATGTTTGTAATGGATAAACTCACAAACTACTGAACCGATTTCAAAAATTATTTCAACATTACCAAGCTACATTATCCCTGAGTAACATAGGCTATTTTTTATTTTGAAAAAGTAATAAATTCTTTATAAGAATGACGATTGTTTGAAGCAAGGTGTAAAAAATTGCTAAAAATTTTGCTTTCTTCGTGTGCGCTACAAAAACTATTGAACGGGAACGGGAACGGGAACGGAAGACAACATTTGTTAATTCTAAAGCGATACGAAGTTCGCGGGGTCAGCTTGTATATTATAATGTGTAAACGCTATTATAATTTTTTCTCTTGCTGTAATTTGTTACTAAAAGCATGCAGTGTGTTAACCTAGTGATTGTGCAATTAGCGTAAGACAGTACTATTGTACCTAATTTGTAAGGTTTTTCTTTTCATGTATCGTTGTAACAATTGTTGGTAGACCTTAATAAATAAAATAAAATAAAGTAGACATTACTATAGATTTTAACATAGACAGTCAGTCTGCCCGCAACAATGGCTATTGTTATATAGCCCGTGTCTATACTTATGTCCCTTATTTCAATTTCAATATTGCAGACAACTACCTAACTAGGTCCATAAAATTCACATTGTGTTACAAATAAATAATGTTACTTATTGCAATTTTCGTGAAGATTTTGTGGAAGAATGTTAAACATGACCCTAGCCTACATTTAAAAAGTAGAAACAAATGCCTCCAACCGGCGCTCTGTGACGTTTACTGTTCGCTTCGCCATCTTACATCTAGAACTCTGTTTCATTTTGAACAATATACTTTTATTAATTTATTCTGTTTTCGGTGTATTGATTTCATTTCCTCAGATTATTTTTTTAAAGGTAAATATAGCCCTTTTTATATACCTTTTGATAAGTGAAATATTTTTTTAAATTGATATTGTAGTTTTATAGTTTTTCTACTACAAACAAAAATATAAATGCCTCCTTATAATAGTAGTGTAGTAGGTGAGTTGGATAAGTTAGGGGGTCTACCGAAAATGGTTTATTAGACAAAATAGTTTGGGAACCTCTGGTTTAGAGGATAGCAACACAAGACAAAAAAAAACCATCTTGTATGTACGTGTATTAAAACTTGTAACTCGATATATTGCCATAACTTGCGCCCGTGTTCATAAACTTCCAAGAATAACAAGTATTTTGTTTATAGTAACAGAAGGAACGTTTATCCCCCACATTCCGCAACCCCTCTCACAAAAGGGTAGGCGCAATAATCAGTCAAATAAATTCGATTACGTGAACCGAGTTATCCATTGTGTAGTGATGTGACAAA
Organism: Hydriomena furcata; assembly: GCA_912999785.1. Classification (NCBI taxonomy): domain Eukaryota; kingdom Metazoa; phylum Arthropoda; class Insecta; order Lepidoptera; family Geometridae; genus Hydriomena; species Hydriomena furcata. The sequence continues at coordinate 3,947,034 of OU538848.1, forward strand.
ACTCCGTATATAATTATTCGGAGTCCGAATTTCTTCGGACCTAAAAGTAATAAGCGCAACGCTGACTTCCGAGCTAAATGTTAAGATTTTTAATATTACTTTCTACTAATCTGCTGTACAAAAAATCGGCCAAGTGCGAGTCGGACTCGCACACGAATGTACAGTTTACATCATATCAGGCGATCAAATCCTCCATATTTACTAAAGGTAAAGGTATAACCATAATAACTGGGAGTACAGTCGAGATCCTTTTAAGGGTTCCGTATCCAGAGGGTAAAAACGGGACCCTATTACTAAGACTTCTGTCCGTCTGTACGTCTGTCTGTCACAGGGCTGTATCTCATGAACCGTGATAGCTAGACAGTTAAAATTTTCACAGATGATGTATTTCTGTTGCTATAACAACAAATACTAAAAACATAATAAAATAAATATTTAAGTGCGGCTCCCATACAACAAACGTGCGCGAGTCCGACTCGCGTTGGCCGGTTATCTTTATGTTCCATGTGTGAAAACTTGTAATTAGGCGTTAGAAATCATGTATCTACAAAATCATGTAGGTACATGTATTATTTTATCTGTGTTATATTCATGTGTTAGATGTAAGTTTTCTTAAAATAATTAAAAAAAAAAACTTCGACTTTATTTCTTTATCACATCACTAGTACGCCTACTATAAATCGATGCGAACCTCTACTATATCAGTGCGTTACTGCGGAATTATACGGTGTCGGACCCTGACGTCGCCATCGCCCCACATTCTTCGATTGTCAACCCTGTTTTTCGCAGTGTAACAAAAACAGTAGGACAACTACAGAGCGCTTGCTGTCTTCCTAATCCTTTCGAGATGTAGACATCAGGATAACTAATTATTATCAGGATATTAATTATTAGTGTGCTGCTCTTTGAATTAGTGCTGAGGCTCTTTAGTTATTTTTTTTTATTGTTTACGTACTTGAGTTTTAATTATTAATCTTGTTTGAGCCTTCACCTTGTTCGATTAGCATCACACTGGAGCTCTACATAGCATTAAGGAAAGGATCATTAAAAAAAGGTAGACCCCAAGCCGTGTTTGTTGCCTGATTCTTCTAGGCTTGGTCGCGTGGAATTGGCGTAACTTCACCTAGTTCCTAAGACGTTTCAAAGTGATCCTTGTGATTTTATTGAAATAAATGATTTTTGAATTTGAATTTGAAATTTGAATTATTATAAGTATTTTTGGTATGTGTAAACTCAAATGGCCATTAAATTATATTTTATAGCAGCTTTTGTTTGTTTTTTTGTGTATTAAATCAGAAATAAATATTTTGTATTGTATCTAGATTTATATAATAACTAACTGTAACTCAGAAACCTTTGTGGGCTCATACACAACAAGTTTGCTAAAGATCATCACATGATCAAATGCATAGTTTCCGATTCTTTAGGGACATACAGACAAGCATTAATTTTTAGGGTTTCGAGTTATATATTTATGTATGTTTTCTGTAAAAAAATATTATTATTTCAATTTATCGTTTTTTTTTTATATTCTTATATGCGGCAATGGGCTTGCAACCTGTCACTTATGGAATGCTAACTACTGCAAAATGTTAGTATTGTGCCAAACATGTTTGGGCGTGCCTCTGACTACCCCCTTTAGAAAAAGGATCTACGAGATGCCATAAACTCTGAGAGGATGTCTACCGTACTTGGGGATTACAGTCCAATCCTATTATATCCTATTTATTTTTCATAAAAAAAAAAATACTTATTTAATTAAGATGATAAGTGAATTTTTAAGACGGAAAAAGTGATAAAACTGCATTATTTTGAAAACCATCAAATTTAAAAAGAAGCTGTCTGTAATTTACTTAGCTAGTAATATTATCTAACGAATTATATAAAAATGAACTGTCTAGCTATTCATAGTTTTGATTAAAAACGAACGTGTTTTTGAAGTGCCAACTTTAGAAAACAAATCTATCGCGAAAAGTGTCACCAATCGTATTTCTGTCTGTAATTTATCTAAATTATATCCTTGTTACCTTGTCATAAAAAAAACAAAACTGTTTGTTTTGCGGTTATTGAGAAAAAACGATTCTGCATTCATCAAAAACATTTATTACTCGTCTTAGGCATCTATTCAACATGAGTATATTGAGTAGGTACATTCCACGACACTGCTTTCCCGAATTTCCGACACGGTCCGCCTACACCACTTGAACACATAAGACCATATTATGCCCTTCGCAACTCCACTTGAGTCTTCAAGTTGCCTAAACTTTAAGCAACTCTCCTCATCACGCAAAACATCTTGAACTTAGATCAATTTCAGTCTTGATTCTGTAGTTGTGACAACGCTCGACTGTAGATGGAAATTCTACACAAAATTACGTTTAAGAGCATTCCTGGGCAGGTGTTTTTCTATACAAACGTATTCATCTGTTTCCTCCCTGGATGATGACACTAGACTCTAGTGTCATCTAGTGACTAGAGCAAATCTTTATCTACCATACAATCTATGAAAACCGTTGCATGAATATAATTAAAAAAAAAGAGGATTACTATCTAACGATACCCCACACTATGTGGTACGCGAGAAAAAAAACATCCACACTTTAGGTGTAGGGGAGGTACCCTAAAAAAAATTGTTTTTCAAGATTTTATTCTACGACTTGACATTACTAATACTTATAAACATACATGCCAAATTACAGCTTTCTAGCACTTAGTCTCTGAGCTAAGCTGCGGACAAACGGACGGACGGACGGACATGGCGAAACTATAAGGGTTTCTTGTAGACTCGAAATCCTGGTAATCGTAAATTTTATCAAAACAAGGTATACTTTACCTGTCACTGTAGAGTTTACGCTAATTTAGACTCTATTCCAATCAGAATATGGTATTAGATTGTACTCACTACTATTCAGTTTCCTACTAGTATTTCTTGAACTGTGAAAAGCATTGAAAATAAGGGTTGTATGTAAAGTTTATTCTGTCATAAACATGTACGATTTTAATGTTTTAACACACTTTGACACGCTTTGACAAACCGAGTAGGTACATCACTAACCGGTAACCATTACGTGTTCAAAGATCAAAATAAACACGATAATGTCAGAGATATGATCAGTTTGTATATCTCCATCGCACTAAAGCAACGAAAATAATATTTGTCTGATTTCAGTTAAAATACATAGATAATAATCTCGAATAAATAGGTACCTACTATATCAACAATACCAATCATTAAGATATAATCTCTTCACATATCTCATATATCATAAATATCTTCTTTATATATTCAATGTTCAGTGAGTCAGACTCGCGCATGAAGGGTTCAGAAAAAAAACACGTTTGTTGTATGAAGGGTTTTTTTTCTGTTTTTAGTATTTGTTTGTTGTTATAGCGGCAACAGAAATATATATTCGTTTTTTTTTGTTGTAAATACATACTTATTATACATATTAACACCCAGACACAGATCAAACATCTATGTTCATCACACAAATATTTATCTGAGTGGGGATCGAACCCACAACCTACAGCGCAGAAGGCAGATCTACTACCAACTGAGCTGTGAGGCCAGTCGATAATAATACCATCATACTTTGACCTTCATACCCCTTCCATCTACATTTCTGGATCAGGCTACACCTTAATTTAATTATCCACTTTACCATGACCCAGAAAGCCACTCAAAATTCCTTCAAGCAGATGTCTCAAAGAATTGGTTGGTTGATGACGCTGGTTATTGAGAAAGACATGATTCAGGGTAATAAATTAGAATTGGGGATGTAAGTTTTATCGTTCATTTAAATAAAATCAGGGTGGAAAATGAGGGATTTTACCGTCCTGTAATGGCATAACTCATTTTTGGGATAGCTAGGTCACTTCTAACAATGGGCTATTTGACAAGATTTTTAGAACCATTTTAGATTATTCAGTAGTGACTATGGAACCCATAAAACAAGATTATTTGAAATTCTAAAAATTTAAATTAAATATCGTCAATTTAAATAACCCGCCAAAAACGCTTCTTTCCGATCCTTTGAAAATGAAAGAGGCACGTCCAAACATTACCAAAGCCGTGTTGGCCGAGTGGGAGGTACCTCAAGTTTCAATCTGAAGGTCGTGGGTTCGAGACCCAGCGTGCATCAATGGATTTTCCTGTTCGAAAATGTATATGCGAATCAAAAAAAAACACGTGCTTACAACGGCGAAGGAAAACATCGTGAGGAAACCAGTTAGTATTCTTATAAGCGGCGATGGGCTTGCAACCTGTCTCGTATGGAATGCAAACTACTGCAAAATGTGGGCATGTGCCAAATATAATGTTTGGACGTGCCTCTGATTACCTCCACTAGACATCATAAAAGGATCTAAGCGTCTAGGGATCTGAGAGGATGTCTACCGTACCTACTAGGGGATTACAGTCGTGATCCTATTTCTTTTATTTAAGGGAAAATAATAAGAAAGGGATAGGAGTTGTACAGCTATTTCAGTCAAACTATTGGTAAGTGGTTTCAGTTTTCCAAACGCGTATGTTTGTACTTTTTAACCGACGAAAAACGGAGGAAGTTCTCAAGTCGGCGCGTATATATTTTTGATTTTTTATGTATGACGCATATCTTTTTACCTGGTCCGATTTAAATGATTTTTGGAGTTTACTCCTTAAGAATCGGTTTTTAATTTAAGGCGCCCGGTAGAAAAATATGAGATGTAAAATCTACTGAACGAATGACCTCGTTACGTTTTTGGTGCGCAACTTTCTAATTTGGTGTGAGCAGTGCAGATAGATCGTGGGTAGTGTGTACCCTTACTTTGCCTATACTTTATAATGTTTGCGTCTGTTTTGACAATCGTACATAAGGACTCCAGTTTACTTTGAGTCAGCTCCGGCTGACACACACAATTTTTTTTTCTCTATTGTGTAGAGAATAGTCCCAAATTGGTCCCAATAAAATTATATTAATGCAGGACTAATAGTTACTTCTTAAAACTTAAAAACTAATATTGTACCTTGACTTTTCGATCGGTTTTCTTTTTAAATTTTTGGCATACCGGCAGACCACCAACTGTCTATGTATGAGCTATGTCAAGTAATATTATGTTCTAGGCTGTCAAATTAAATGACAGCTTTATTTCATTCCTTTCTCTTGTATTTTATTTATAGGTATTTAGCGATAGGGTAGATTTATATTAGATCGGGCCTTGCCCAGGGCGTGTGTACGTGGCCCGGACGGGGCACGGATTTGAAACGTTACATACATTTTGTATGAAACAGTTTATATTAAACAGGGCCTGATGCATGTCACGTCCGGGCCCGTCTACTAAGGGCCCGGCCCGGCCCGGACACGGTCCGGTCACCTTAAAGCTTCGAGGGATAGTTGACGAGTTGTCGTCAGAGAAATTGGAATGGAATGAAACACAAAATGGTCAGAGCTATGTTATTAGCTACTCTACTAGACATATATCAATAAATAAATGATTGGAGGCCATACCACAAGGTTTTAAAGTAATATCAAAAAAATATCAACGTGTTGGCCGAGTGGGAGGTACCTCGACTTTCCATCTTAAAGTCGTGGGTTCAAATCCCGGCGTGCATTAATAGATTTTTCTGTTCGAAAAATTTATATACGCATCAAAAACATGTGCTCAAAACGGTGAAGGAAAACATCGTGAGGAAACCATTTAGTATTCTTATAAGCGGCGATGGGCTTGCAACCTGTCACGTATGGAATGCTAACTACTGCAAAATGTGGGCATGTGCTAAATATAATGTTTGGACGTGCCTCTGACTACCCCCACAAGATATCCTCAAAGGATTTAAGCGTCTGAAGATCTGAGAGGATGTCTTCCATACTTGGGGATGACAGTCGTGATCCTATTTATTTTATTTTTATCAAAACTTTTTTTTTTTTAATCTGATGGTCCTAGGTCCCGCCACGCCGTGTATAAATAGATTTTTCTCTTTGAAAAATGTGCTTAAAACGATGAAGGAAAACATTGTGAGGAAACCAGTTAGTATTCTTATAAGCGGCGATGGGCTTGCAACCTGTCTAGAAACCACTACCAACTGAGCTGTAAGGTCAGTATATTCAATACGACAGGCGCGGATCCAGCCCTCAAAAAAGTTTGATTTTGATATCGATTGTCATTGCATGACACCTTGTGTGTTAGAGTAGTCTAACTATTCTTCTTAATTATCTAACTCTTAAAATTACACTATAATAATTGCAAAAATAATATTATGACGTCACAAGTCTATTAGGGTTGTGGGCATGCCAATAGTGGCCACTACGGTGGATCCGCGCTTGCTGTACGAGTTCGTTTTGCGTTGTCACTTTCGCACCTCGACTAATATTGTTTGGATTTTACGTTTGAGCTTGTGGTACGGCCCTAGTAGATTATATGGGTCAGATCGGGTCCTTCCTATGTCAAATGAAAACTATATAAATGCAGGTTTAAATACCATAGAGTGATATCATTTTAAGTTTATTTTAAAAGATTTACCTATAATTTTAACTAATATTTCATATACTGGCTGCTCGCCCCGGCTTTTGTGTTATTTTACATAAAAAAAAGGATCACGACTGTAATCCCCAAGTACGGTAGACATCCTCTTAAATCTCCAGGCGCTTTGATCCTTTGAAAATGTCTAGGGGGGCCGGGGGGGGGGGGGGGGGGGGTATTCGTTGGCACTTCCAAACATGTTTGGCTCATGCCCACATTTCTCAGTAGTTAGCATTCCATACGTGACAGGATGAAAGCCCATCGCCGCTTATAAGAATACTAACTGGTTTCCTCTAGATGTATTCCTTCACCGTTTTGAGCACGTGTTTTTGATGCGCATAATATAATTAATTCGAACAGAAAATTCCATTGATGCACGCCAGGATTCGAACCCACGACCTTCAGATAAAAAATCGAGGTACCTCTCACTCGGCCAACACGGCTCCGTTTATTTATTAATTACCTATCTATTCATAAATAATCTATATATAACAGTGATAGATAGATTTAGAACTCTTTTAATAAAGTGTCGAAGTTTTTTGTATCTACGGAATCCTAAAAATATCAAATTTTTCAAAAACTCTGATATATTTTCTTTTGCAGCGTCCAATCACGATTCTAGAGCCTATTGATTGCAGAGTTGAGTGGGTAGGCAGGCTTGTCCATGCGTAGTGTGGTCGATCTATTGAAATGGAAATATAGAGGACGGAAACCACTTTGGGCCACTCTCCTCTTGTATTTACTAACATTTGAATGCAAAAAGATTGTGAGGCTGTTCGGTTGATATTGTTGCTATGTGGCTGAACTGGCTTTGATAAAACTAGTTAAAGTAGATATTAAAACTAAGTCAATAAACCAATGCAGACTTAAAGTTTAAAACTTGTATTTCGGAGTTTGTGATTTTGAAATTTGTTGCTACGAGTTTTAAAATTATAAGTTTGAATTTGTTTTAAATCTTAATTAACCTTTAAATTATTTTCTCACTGTCTGACTTGGTATTGAAACTTAAATTAGTTTTACGCACATAATTATGTGACAACCCAGTTTAAAACAATAATTCTATAGTCACTATTTTTAAGTGGTTGTAATTTATTTTAGTGCGTCTTTATAAACAATATTAAAAAGACTAAATAAAAACCAGTAACACCGATAAGAAACAACAAAATAACCGGTTTTTATTTAACTTTGATTTATAACCGAAGAAAAATGAGAAGGTCCTCAATTCGACATGCACCTATCTTTTTTTAGGGTTCCATACCCAAAGGGTAAAAACGGGACCCTATTACTAGGACTTCGCTGTCCGTCTGTCTGTCTGTCTGTCTGTCTATCTGTCTATCTGTCTGTCTGTCTGTCTGTCTGTCTGTCTGTCTGTCTGTCTGTCTGTCTGTCTGTCTGTCTGTCCGTCTGTCCGTCTGTCTGCCACAGGGCTGTATCTCATTAACCGTGATAGCTAGACAGTTGAAATTTTCACAGATTATGTATTCTTGTTGCTGCTCTAACAACAAATACTAAAATCAAAGTAAAATAAATGGCTCTCATACAACAAACGTGTTTTTTTGCCTTAAATATTTATTTTATTCTGTTTTTAGTATTTGTTGTTATAGCAGCAACAGAAATACATTATCTGTGAAAATTTCAATTGTTTAGCTATCACTGTTTATGAGATACAATCCTGTGACAGACGGACAAACGGACAGCGAACTCTTAGTAATAGGCTCCCGTTTTTACCCTTTGGGTACGGAACCCTAAAAAACAGATTGCCCTTGACTTTTCGTCGGTTTTCTTCTAAGTTTTTTTTAATTATCATTCATGGGTAGGTAATATTATTGTAACCTTTTTAGTTCTAACATAAACAAGAGACAATTTTCATAATTCGAACATCAAACATACGTCACTCTTATGTCAGTTCATGTCGCGGACTTCCGCCGGAAGTGGCATGGCTCCTTCCTTTCAGCGCTGAAACGGAAATAATGGTATAGTCTGTGGTCACGCCAAGAGCATGCAATGTCAATGCTTCAGGAATTAACATAATCTCAACATATTGCTGAAAATCAGCGTCGTACCGCGCTAACGTGCTGTGCGGCTCAATGCTAAATGAAATGAAATGAAATGAAATGAAATGAAATGAAATGAAATGAAATGAAATGAAATGAAATGAAATGAAATGAAATGAAATGAAATGAAATGAAATGAAAATGAAATGAAAGACACAAACACACACAGACACCACATGACACAATCTGAAATAGAAATATTTTTATTTGCAACTACTATCACTAACTCATTTTTATAAACTTAATAAATTTGATAAATTTTATAAATCTGCTGTTGAATGTTACCTATTGTTATTGTTCTCTTTTACTAATTGTGTTGTGCTTATTTTAGTGCAAATCATTTTATTTCTTTCTTTATGATAGCCTAATTGAGGAATGAAAATAAAATGAAACGAAAAAGATTTATTGCCTTACAACTATGACTAATATAGCCGTGTTATCGACTTTTCGCGTAGTCCGACACGCACTTGTCTGGTTTTTAGGGTTCCGTACCCAAAGAGTAAAAACGGGACCCTATTACTAAGACTTCGCTGTCCGTCTGCCCGTTTGTACGTCTGTCTGTCACAGGGCTGTATCTTATGAACCGTGATAGCTAGACAGTTGATATTTTCACAGATGATGTATTTTTGTTGTCGCTATAACAACAAATACTAAAAATAGAATAAATTAAATATCTAAGTGGGGCTCCCATACAACTAACGTGTTTTTTTGCCGTTTTTTATAGATAATGGTACGGAACCCTTCGTGCGCGAGTCCGACTCGCACTTGGCCGGTTTTTTTATTTATAGATAAAGTTACGAAAACGTTCGTGCGAAAGTCCGACTTGCACTTGGTCGATTTTTTAGTTTATGCGGTACAAAGAAATATACAAATTTTACCTCGTAATGAAGGCTTCAGAATAATCTAATAGGCTCTTACAAGTACACCATTGTATTAAAACTCTCTCAACAAAGGTGTCCAATTCGGTTGACTGCTCTCACACGACCATTCATCTTGTCTAATTGACGTTATCTTTCTCCGCAGGAGGCATTTTTTCTTTATTTCCTCCTCTTTCACTGTTGTTGCAGCCGAAGTCAAATATCGACTATGACTCGTAGTTTGGAGTCCAAACAATACATTAAAAGCTAGCTGTTTTTTTAGTATCTGGGGGCACGGTAGTGCCCCCGCCAAGTCAAGCAATAAAGCGGCACGGCTGTACCATCCTTTTCTCGAAGCAGTTCAGGCCATTTTCGACCCCCTATAACTTTGATGTGGATAAAACTAGAAGCCTGAATTTTCAGTATTTTATTATTACATAGAAATTCCTGAAAAACAAAAAGAAATCATGGAAAATAAGTAGCATATGTCCGTCCCAAGACTTTAAACTGTCTTAATATGAAATTTCATCACAATCGGCCCAACGGTTTGGCCGTGATAACGTCACAGACTGTGCGGAGTCGCGGCACAGGCAAGGCAGAGGCGGTTTGGAGTCGAGGCGACGGCGAACAAGCAGCACGAGGGCGCGACCGCGCAACACAACACGGGAACATCTAAACTAAAATATATACATTAAAATTGTACTTGTATAGGCTGAGTCTACCCGGATAAGACGGAAAAAGTAATAAAACTGCATTATCTTGAAAACCATCAAATTTCAACAGAAACTGTCTGTCATTTACTTAGCTAGTATGATTATCTAACGAATTATATAAAAAAGAACTGTTTAGCTATTCATAGTTTTGATTAAAAACAAAACTAGTGTTTTTGAAGAGCCAACTTTGGAAAATAAATTTATCTAGAAAAGTTTCACCAATCGTGTTTCTGTCTGTAATTTATGTAGATTATATCCATAAGTTATCTTTGTCATAAAAAACAAAACTGTATGTTATGCGGTTATCGAGAAAAAACGATTCTGCATTCATCAAAAACATTTATTACTCGTCTTAAGGGACACAACTTTTTATTTTCATTCTACTTTTACTGCAACCTTGTATTTTTATTTTATTTCACTGTTCGATAGTTTCCGATAAAACCATAAATATGATACTCGTAGAAGACCTTTTTTTTTCTTTTGATTGAATTTCTCAACCTAAGATTACTCAGTTACTCACATAGGTATTTGTTTACTTACTAAATCAATTTTTGTTTCAGTTTTCCTTAGTAACAGACCAGTACCAGACAACTTTTAAACAATCATAAAAAAAAAATTTTGGAAGAGTTCGCTGATCAGTGATAAGACTGCCCATTGTAGAGCATATTTTTTAGGATTCCGCACCTCAAAAGTAAAAACGGAACACTTAGAAGATCATTCGTGTGTCTGTCCGTCCGTTCTTTTCGAAACTACAAAGCCTAAAATTTTGAAAAAAATACTGAGAATATTTAATTGACAGAAAATAGTTATTTGCCTATAGATTACAGAAAAACCTAGATGTTTATACGGAACACTCGGTGCGCGAGTCTGACTCGCACGTGCCCGGTTTTCTTACGTTTATAAATTATGCATTTTTATAATATTAATATGCGTTCGTCGTTCTTCAGCCGTTCTTATCTAACACGGAACCCTACAAACCATTTCCCTCGAAATCACAGAGATCTTTCGATGCGCAAGAAAATCCACTTCAACTTTTAACTGGGTACAATCTTCAACATTCAACATGTTTTTTAAAAAGTCTCATGTTTCGTGACAAGTTCGCAATAACTTGCAAGTTTGCTACGAAATTGTAGTTCAGTTGGAAACTTAGGGAGATTATGCACTGCACTTTTACAGACTGAGCGCAACGCCTGCGGCAAGCTATTTAGGCATAAATAAAAACCGGCCAATTGCGTGTCGGGTCACGCGCAATGTAGGGTTTTGTAGTTTGCAGAGCTAACAACCTTATATAGGTAACAGCGACCCGCCCCGGCTTCGCACGGGTGCAAAGCTGATTCCTATAAACCTTCCTCCTGAATCACTCTATCTATTAAAAAAAACCGCATCAAAATCCGTTGTGTAGTTTTAAAGATATAAGCATACATACAGACGCGGGAAGCGGGAAGCGACTTTGCTTTATACTATGTAGTGACAAGCTGACCCGGCGAACTTCGTATCGCTTTAGAATGAACAAATGCTGTGTTAAGTTCCCGTTCCCGTTCCAATTCCTGTTTTCCTGCTTTTTTCTTGAAATTTTTCCTGAATTTTCTTTGCTTTAAACTTCACGGAGCCCGAGACCTTTCCAACGAATGCAAAACCGTGGAAATAGGTTCGTGCGTTCTGGAGTTATAGCGTCAGGAAGGAAAACCCGACTTATTTTTATATTAAAGACTAGCCCCGACCCGCTGCAAACGTTGTTCTGTCAAATTTTAATAATCGTACTTATAGGTACAATTTTTTCCGTACAAACCTTGTACTGATAAAATAAATTACGAATTTTGGTAGAATGCGTATTATTCATTAGTCAAAACTGCGGTGCTATGACGACTAAATGTTTTTAGTTTGTGATGTAATATTCAATGTAAGTGTAATATGTAATATTCATGTATTTATCATTTAAGGGTTGTTTTTAGGATTAATTGTTTTAAGGATTTTCGCTTCCGGTCTCGATAACGTAAACATCGATGCAGTTCAACTCTAAAACAAATTGTGTTAAAAAATAGTAAACAAACCGTTTGGAACCCACAATCACCATCATTCAAGGAAGGAAAGTGTTAAGAAGTGCTGGAGATAATAGACCCTGTTTCTCCTACGGGATTTACGCTACATTCAAGGATTGAAACCACGAAAATAGTGAGGTTAGTTCAAGTGACATAGACAAAGGGAAAGGACTCTGATATTGACAACAACACAGAGTTGCCAGTAACGAATAAAAAAAATTCTACCAAGTTGTACCAATTTCTACCAAATAACGTTCCGTTTCACGCAAAAGTATATCTGGTAGAAATGGATGAACAATTTCAACTCTTATTCGACAAAATGAAAATAGAACTTTCAAATCAAACAAGATCTATAACGGAGTCTATAACGAACACAATTATGGAAAGAATGGACGAAAAACTACAACCTATTTTAACAGAAAACAAGAACCTGAAAATAAAAGTAACTAAACTGGAGGAAGAGGTAGAACATTTGAAAAAGGAAAAGAAAAACAATAATATTGTCTTATTTGGTTTGGAAGAGGGGGAAAAATCTTTCACTCAACTACTAGACAAAATTAAGATGTCCTTCAAAGCGGATCTCCACATCAATATAGAAGAATGGGAAGTAAACAAAATGTACCGACTAGGAAAAATAAACAAACATGATAAACCGAGGCCAATTCTTCTGTCATTAGTAAGTGCATGGAAGAAAAGTGAAATAATGGCAAATAAAAAGAACCTAAAGGACCTGTATGTGAAAGATGACTTTTCAAAAGAAGTAATGGAAAAAAGGAAAGAGCTATTTCCACAATTAGAAGAGGAAAGAAAGAAGGGAAATATTGCATATCTCAAGTACGACAAACTTATTATAAAAGAAAATGTAACCAAGGACAAGAGAAAGAGGGAAATGTCTTCGTCGCCTCAAACCAACACCCAACCAAGGAAACAACCTACATGGACTCCGAAGAACAACAGGACCAATGCCTTCGATTTAATGAGAAATAGATCAAATTCTCTTTCTAACCATTCAACCAATAAGAACCAATAGCAATTAACAAACGGGAGCCGGAAAACGAAAACGAAACCAAATACTAATAAAGAAAACGGAAAAACTGTGAAACAAAACCCTCCCCCAAGCCGACTGGTCATCGTGGGGGAAAATGACCTACACCCTCTAAGCGGAAAAAAGGAACAAACAAGCAAACCAAAAATTACAAACTTGGATATATTCGTAGCTACCTTGAACACGAGATCACTACGAACACCTGAAAAATTGACGGAATTAGAGCTGGCTATAGACAATATTAAATGGGATATAATCGGAATCAGTGAAATGAGACGGTTTGGTGAAGGAATTGAGGACCATAATGGAAAATATATTTTGCACTACATTGGTGAAACAGCAGGACTATACGGCGTAGGCTTTCTTATCAAAAAGAAGTTAGCAAGGAAAATAGAAGAAATAAAGGGAATCAATGAAAGAATAGCAGTCCTTAACATCAAGTTGCCTTCACATAGAGATAAAGAAGAAATGTGGACCATAATTCAAGCATATTCACCAACTGAGTCAAATAAGAAAGAAGATATCATAAAAACTGACAAATTTTACGAAGATCTACAAGCAGCCATTCAAACTTCATACAAAAATTTAATTGTGATGGGAGATTTTAATGGTCAAGTAGGGACTTGTAACAAAGGAGAAGAGTATACAATAGGGAAACATGGACATGGCCAAAGAAGTAAAAACGGGAAAAGATTAGTAACCCTTGCAATGGAAAACAAACTGAGTATCTTAAACAGCTTCTACAAGAAGAAGAAATCGAAAAAATGGACATGGGTGTCGCCCAACGGGAAGCACAAGAATGAAATCGACTTTATACTAACTAACAACAGGAGGTTATTCAAAGATGTGACTACTGTCAACCAGCTTAATTTCCAGACAGACCATAGAATGATAAGAACAAAACTATCAGGAAGACAAGTACAAAAAAGGAGGCATATTCATAACAATAAAGACAGGACCGCACTTATATTTACTGGAAATAACGACATACTCCTTAATAACCTAAAAAATGCAATAAACGAAAATACAAAAACCAACCATAAACCAATTCAGGAACGATACAACAGTATACTAAATATACTCAAAACAGAAGTAAGGAAAACAAACGAACAAACAACAGAAAGCACATTATCTTCAGAAACTAAGCAATTAATTAATGAGAGGAAAGAACTTATACAGAAGGAAAAAACCAAACAAACACGTCATAAGATATCTGAATTAAGCAAAAAGATAAACGAACACATAAGGAAAGACAGGAAAAGTAAGAGGCGGAAAACTATGAAAATGTTTATTGAAAAAACCGGTGGGATTAAGAAAGCTTTAAAAGAACTAAACCATAAGAAAACTTGGATGCCAAACATAAAAACAGAAAATGGAAGTTCCGCAAGTAAAAGACAAGAGATACTCAAAATAGCCACAGACTACTATAGAAAACTATACCAAAGACAAAAAACAGCACGGGTGGAAGAACAAAACCTAATAACGACAAACTCTGAATCAGTACCAATAATATTACAAGAAGAAGTTATAAGAGCAATCAACACACAGAAACTAGATAAAGCACCAGGTTCAGATCAGATATCCAATGAGATAATAAAATATACATCATCAGTGCTTGTTCCTAGCCTAACAGATCTATTTAATGAAATCTTAGCAACCGAAAGCATCCCTGAAGATTGGACAAAATCAACTATAATATTGTTACACAAGAAAGGAGACAAAGGAAATATGAGCAATTACAGACCAATAAGTTTAATGTCAAATATCTACAAGATATTCTCAAAGATTATATTATCACGAATTACTGTCACACTTGACGAAAATCAACCCAAAGAACAGGCTGGCTTCCGAAGTAAGTTTTCTACGATAGACCACATTCACGTCGTTAGGCAGGTGCTTCAAAAGTATAAGGAATACAACAAAGTTTATTATTTAGGATTTGTGGATTTCAACAAAGCATTTGACTCTTTAGAACACGATAGCATCTGGAGAGCATTAGAATGCCAGGGAGTGGAGCCTAAGTACATTCGAACACTGGAGAATATTTACGCAAAGAGTACGGCCCAAGTCAAGCTAGAAAGAACAGGTGAAGAATTTCCTATCGAGAGAGGTGTCAGACAAGGCGACCCCATTTCACCGAAATTATTCTCTGCGGTTCTCGAAATGATTTTTAGAAACTTGCAATGGGAAAGGAATGGACTGAACATTAATGGAGACAAACTCAATCATCTACGCTTTGCAGACGATATAGTCCTATTTTCGGAGACTCCAGATAGTTTGGAGGACATGCTACAACAACTATCAGATGAAAGTGCTAAGGTAGGCCTATCAATGAACATATCAAAAACGAAGGTAATGACTAACTCAGCTAAAAAAGACATTAGAATAAATGACGGACAGATGAAAATAGAGTATGTTAACGAATACATATATTTGGGTCAACTAATATCTACAAAAGACACAATGCAAAAAGAAATAGATAGAAGGATAACAAACAGCTGGAAACGGTATTGGTCGCTGAGCGAGGTCATGAAAGACAAGGATATGCCCATCAAAGAAAAAAGGAAAATATACAACACATGCATCCTTCCATGTTTGTCGTATGGATGCCAGACATGGGCACTGAACGAGAAACAACTCAAAAGAATCCAAGTTTGCCAAAATGGAATGGAAAGAAGCGTTATTGGAGTGAAAAGAAGAGACAAAGTAAGGCTAGAACATATAAAGAGAAAAACAAAATTTAAAAATATACATACAGTATACAAAAGCCTGAAATGGAAATGGACAGGACACATGCTAAGGGAAGGAATAGAGAAGTGGACGAGATTAGTAACGGAATGGTACCCGCGTGACAGCAAAAGGAGCAAAGGTAGACAAACAAAACGTTGGGAAGATGACATGAAAAAGATAGCTGGTCCAGAATGGACACGTACCGCAAAAGACAGGACAAAATGGAAAGCATTAGAGGAGGCCTTTGTCGAAAGACAAGCTGAGAAGGATAAACCGGCTACCGATTAAAATAAGTTTAATATAAAAAAAGTAAAGTTTAAATGTAGATACAATAGAGTTAAGGAAATGTTAAAATTAAGTTTCAGCAATAAAGGCTTATATATATATATATATAATTTAGGATTATAATTTCCCCTTTTATTTATTCAGATTTTTTATCTGCCTACTACAGCAAATTTCATCTTAATCCGTTATGTCGTTTATTTCAATATCCACAGGAGTGTTGGCCGAGTGGGAGGTACCTCGACTTTCAATCTGAAGGTCGTGGGTTCGAATCCTGGAGTGCATCAATGGATTTTACTTTTCGAAAAATTGATATGCGCATCAAAAACACTTGCTCAAAACGGTGAAGGAAAACATCGTGAGGGTTTCCTCACGATGTTTTCCCTCACCGTTACCTTACCGTTAGTTAGTATTTTTATAAGCGGCGATGGGCTTACAACCTGTCACGTATGGAATGCTAAATACTGCAGAATGTGGGCATGTGCCAAATATAATGTTTGGACGTGCCTCTGACTACTCCCACTAGACATCTTCAAAGGATCTAAGCGTCTAGAGATCTGAGAGAATGTCTACCGTACTTGGGGATTACAGTCGTGATCCTATTTATTTTTATTTTATTTTTATTAATAACTACAGCCTAATAATTGTAACTCATAATAAAATAACTGGAACATCTTGCGGTCCTCTAAGGGCCCTTTCTTGGAGGACCGAGGCCGAAATGACCCTCGCCACTTGGATCGGTCAAACTTCGGAACCACGTAGTAGACCCTACCACTTGCTGAGCCAAAGTGTATAAGTTTGTTTGTCGTGTCATTTGATTTTTTTATTGGCTGATATTTAACAAAGCACCATCTACCCTTATATTATATACAAGCTGACCCCGCGAACTTCGTATCGCTTTAGAATTAACAAATGTTGTCTTCCGTTCCCGTTTCCGTTCCCGTTCCCGTTCCTGTTCCCGTTCCCATTCCCATTCCCGTTCCCGTTACAATTCCCGTTCAATAGTTTTTGTAGCGCACACGAAGAAAGCAAAAATTTTAGCAATGTTTTACACCTTGCTTCAAACTATCGTAATTATTATAAAGAATTTATTACTTTTTCAAAATAAAAAATAGCCTTTGTTACTCAGGGATAATGTAGCTTGGTAACGGTGAAAGAATATTTTAAATCGGTTCAGTAGTTTTTGAGTTTATCCATTACAAACATACAAAAAAACAAAAAAACAAATAAACAAAACTTTTCTCTTTATAATATTATTATAGATAGATATAGATAATAGATAGATATAGATAGATAGATAAAAAAAATAAAAAAAATTTGGTCACGACTGTAATCCCCAAGTACGGCAGACATTCTCTCAGATCTCCAGACGCTTAGATCCTTTGAAGATGTCTAGGGATAGTCAGAGGCACGTCCAAACATTATATTTGGCACATGCCCACATTTTGCAGTAGACAGCATTCCATACGTCACAGGCAAGCCCTTCGCCGCTTCTAAGAATACTAACTGGTTTCCTCACGATGTTTTCTTTCACCGTTTTGAGCAATCCATTGAAGCACGCCGGGATTCAAACCCACGACCTTCAGATTGAAAGTCGAGGTACCTCCCACTCGGCACTAAGTACTGCAAAATGTGGGCATGTACCAAATATTATGTTCAGACGTGCTTCTGACATCTAAACAAGGGTCTAAACATCTACCGTCTCATTAATAAACGTAGACTAGCGCAGGATTAAATTTAGTCCAACGCTTACGTTTGGACTAGTCGAATTCAATATTAATAAACGAGGATTAGAAATGGAGTTGCTTACATTAAGCTAGTATTAACAAGTCTTGGTGTAACCTCAGATGATCTTTGGATAAGTAAATTTTTATTAATAGCACCGCTAGAGATCTTAGAGGATGTCTACCATACTTAGGGATTACAGTCGTGATCATATTTATTTTATTTATTTACTAGCGACCCGCCCCGGCTTCGCACGGGTGCAAAGCTGATACCAAAATATATTACAGAATGTCTTTGTATACTCGTTAACAGCATTTAAAATTTCAAAAAAAAGTCGCGCTGATTTGAAATCTTAAAATTATCAGTGGTTCTCTAATATATTAAGCATGTTATTATACTTATAAAACTTCCTCTTGAATCACTCTATCTATTAAAAAAAACCGCATCAAAATCCGTTGTGTAGTTTTAAAGATATAAGCAAACATACATACAGACATACATACAGACGCGGGAAGCGGAAAGCGACTCTGCTTTATACTATGTAGTGATGATTATTTCTCGTACAATTCTCGATCATAACCAATAGTACCGCCCCCAAATCCAAGTTAGAAGTGTGGGTAGTGTTACACGCGAAGGGTCGATTCCAATTCTGTATCGGATAACCTTTCGAGTTTGAGTAAGGGTCTTGTTACTCGAATGCGAGGACAAGACGTGAAGTTTGCAAACGCGAAATGGAACATGATTGTACTGTATAGTTTTTGGGTTCCGTACGCAAGGGGTAAAAACAGGAACCTATTACTAAGACTTCGCTGTCCGTCTGTTCGTCATTCCTTCATTTTGTCATTCCGTCATTCCGTCATTCAAATTCAAATTCAAAAATCATTTATTTCAATAAAATCACAAGGGTCACTTTGAAACGTCTTAGGAACTAGATGAAGCTACGCCGATTCCACGCGACCAAGCCTAGAAGAATCAGGCAACAAACACGGCTTGGGGTCTGCCTTTTATTTTTGATCCTTTCCTTAATGCTATGTAGAGCTCCAGTGTGGTGCCAATCGAACAAGGTGAAGGCTCAAACAAGAATAAGAATTAAAAGTACCTACTACTCAAGTATGTACAACAATAAAAAAAAAACGAATTCCGCCATTTCGTCATTCCGTCATTCGGTCATTCCGTCATTTCGTGTGTCTATCTGCAAGACACATCTTAATCTTCCAACTCGTCAATCACTTCCCTACAAATTACTTTTAATTAAACTTAGCATTTGAGGTATCATTGCAAGTACGGCCATTAAAACGACATCAATTTATGACGGCATTCGCTAAAACGCCGTAAAATTACAATTAATATTGTTTAATGGCTGTATCATTAACGACTTTGATGTCGTAAAATTCTCGTATAATAGTTAAATATGAATTTCGCTCCAATTTCGATTTGAGGGTGCCGATTGCGAAATTCTTCAACATGTGGGCGAGAAAACGTGCCAAATGTAATCTTGGACGTGTCTCTGACTAACTCCTTTAGATATCTTCAAGGATATGAGCGACCGGAGATCTGAGAGGATGTCTACTAAAAAAAACCGGCCAAGTGCGAGTCGGACTCGCTCACGAAGTGTTCCGTACCATTTTCTATAAAAACGGCAAAAAAATCATGTTTGTTGTATGTAAGCCCCCCTTAAATATTTATGTTATTTTATTTTTAGTATTTGTTGTTATAGCGTCAACAGAAATACATAATCTGTGAAAATTTCAACTGTCTAGCTATCACGGTTCATGAGATAAAGCCCTGTGACAGACAGACGGACGGACGGACGGACGGACAGACAGACAGCGAAGTCTTAGTAAAAGGGTTCCGATTTTACCCTTTGGGTACGGAACCCTAAAAAGTAACTTTTGCTAAATTGCAGAAGCATTAGCGTATGCCGAAAAGGCGATTTCTATAATCAGGTAGCTGTTTCCACTCGCACCTAGTGTGCCGGGATATTTGGATCGTGGCCAAGTAGCTATGGTGACCATAAGTTACATACAAGAACTGGGACAAAAAAAAAATGGGGTACGGGGGTGCTCACAATAATGGAAATACCATAAAAACATACATACATACAAAACCAACTTCAATTTTCTACCAATTGTTTTTTCCTAATAATAATAATAGGATCACGACTGTAATCCCCTAGTACGGTAGACATCCTCTCAGATCTCCAGACGCTAAGATCCTTTGAAGATGTCTAGTGGGGGTAGTCAGAGGCACGTCCAAACATTATATTTGGCACATACCCACATTTTGCAGTAGTTAGCAATCCATACGTGACAGGTTGCAAGCCCATCGCCGCTTATAAGAATACTAACTGGTTTCCTCACGATGTTTTCCTTCACCGTTGTAAGCACGTGTTTATGATGCGCATATAAATTTTCGAACAGAAAAATCCATTGATGCACGCCGGGATTCGAACACACGACTTTCAGATTGATAGTCGGGCTTTTATATATATATATGACGAATATATGTATATCACTACATAGTATAAAGCAAAGTCGCTTTCCGCTTCCCGCGTATGTATGTATGTATGTTTGCTTATATCTTTAAAACTACGCAACGGATTTTGATGCGGTTTTTTTTAATAGAGGAAGGAGGAAGGTTTATATGTATAATACATGCATAATATAGTAAAGAAACACTGATAATTTTAGAGGTTTCTAATGTGATGTCGTAAATAAACACATTTTTTTGCGCTTACATTGCAAATGCTGGCTGAACCCCACGAGATATATCAAAATAATGTACTACAGTATTGTACACTTTAAAAACGTCTACAAAAAAGTCCACGATGGTATTAGAAATGTCTTACGCACAGCGAAGCGGGCACGGGTCAGCTAGTATATATATAATATTATAAGAATAATACAAACAGATGTGAAAACTATTATTTTTATCATGACCCCTATGTAAGATGTATTTTACAGGACGGACGTTCAGGTTTCTGTAGTGTTTTGTAACATCTTCATTTTGTAACATTTATACCGTTAGGAATATTAATTACCCGAAGCGAAGCCGGATAAGGGTTGCACCAATATTAATTAACCGAGAAACTCTTAAGACGAGTAATAAACGTTTTTGATGAATGCACAATCGTTTTTTCTCAATAACCGCAAAACATACAGTTTTGTTTTTCATGACAAAGATAACTTAGGGATATAATCTAGATAAATTACAGACAGAAACACGAGTGAAACTTTTCTCGATAGATTTATTTTCTAAAGTTGGCTCTTCAAAAACACTAGTTTCGTTTTTAATCAAAGCTATGAATAGCTAAACAGTTCATTTTTATATAATTCGTTAGATAATATTACTAGCTAAGTAAATTACAGACAGTTTCTTTTAAATTTGATGGTTTTCAAGATAATGCAGTTTTATCACTTTTTCCGTCTTATCCGGGTAGACTCAGCCCATACAAAAAGTCAAAAATTTCACTTATCACCTTAATATGTATAACGATCTTTATTTAATGCTGCGTTCAGTCGATGCGATTAGGCAGCAGATACAAGACTGTCTGTAGTAAACTTTAAGTTCATGCTTATCTCTCGCAAAATTACATACAATAGTTGTCCCGACAGACGTTCCCCACAGAATAAAGCACTTTCAGTTTTTCCCGAAGTTTACGTCACCCTTATCACTTAGGGGTATAAAAAATTAACTACGATCTATTCTCATACCTATCAAATATACACAAAAAAAAAAACATAAAAAACGGTTGAGCCGTTTTGGAGGAGTTAGGTTAGAAACACTGTGACACGGGAATTTTATATATATAAGATATGTATATCGCTAAGTGTGTCCTAGAGAGATAAGAATTAGTCATAATAGTCAATTGAATAAATAATACATACTTTTCACCTGTGAATACCATTTTCGATGCTCACTTTATATCTAAACCCGCCGCTGCTTTCCGTACATAAATAAAATGAGAAATTGAATTTTCATAAAAAATACCGTTCAAATATCTAACATTTTCATGCTGCAGTTTATTTTTAGGTAGTTCCGTATCCAAAGGGTAAAAAGGGGACCCTATTACTAAGACTTCGCTGTCTGTCTGTCTGTCCGTCTGTCTGTCACAGGGCTGTATCTCATGAACCGTAATAGATAGACAGTTGAAATTTTCACAGAATATATGTATTTCTAACAACAAATACTAAAAATAGAATAAAATAAATATTTAAGGGGGGGCCCTCATCCCATCCCATACAACAAACATGATTTTTTTGCCGTTTTTATAGATAATGGTACGGAACCCTTCGTGCGCGAGTCGATGGATGGCCAGTTTTAGCCAGTTATAGGCTCCGAAACTACTTTATCGATTTGAAAAAATATTTTACCATTAGAATCCTACATTATCCCTGATGAAAATAGGCTATAGGATATTTTAAAAAACGGTAGGGATCCGTATGAAACTGTTCTTAATAAGTACTAACCACATTTAATGTAGAAATACTGACAGAGTACCATACAATACCTAACGCCCTACATCGATCGTTTTGATCGCAACATTGGCGCGACTATTGCAAAGATTGCATTTTAATTCAGTTCTTTAGTTCCAATTAGCCACTCTTTGTTCCAATTAGCTACTCCATTGTAGTTTTACTTGCTTTATATTAGTTGCACAAAGTAAAACAAGAAACGTTATATCTTCAAAACTATCGCTGCTACACGGTCATTAAAGGTAATACAAATAAAGATCTGTGTATAAATGAAGTCATTATATTTTAGTAAAAAAAACTGATATTTTTGCCGCCATTGCTGTTAAATTTGTTTTTTTTTATCGTTCCGTACCCAAAGGGTAAAAACGGTACCCTATTACTAAAACTTCGCTGTCCGTCTGACTATCTGTCTATCTCATGAACCGTGATAGCTAGACAGTTGAAATTATCACAGATGTTGCCGCTATAACAACAAATTTTAAAAACAATAAAATAAACGTTTAAGTGAGGCTCTCATACAACAAACGTGTTTTTTTGCCGTTTTTTCACAGATAATGGTACGGAACCCTTCGTGCGCGTGTCCGACTCGCACTTGGCCCGTTTTATTTAAAAAAAAATTCTCTTTACGTTGATTTTTATATCAGGTCCTCCTCGAAAATAATAACAAGATTACGAGAAATCTTGATTTTATGCAAAAGCTAGTACTTTTCGCACATCTTTAATATTTTCCACAAACCATTGTAACACTTGACATAATTTTCATATAAATAGCTGTAAAAACAAGAAATCTCCTTGAGTGAGCATCAGATCTGCTTGAAGAATTAAAGATACGGGTGTAATACTCTGCTTATCTTTACGACTTCAAAGCGTATTTCCACGGCAATTTCTACGCATTAACTGAAGTTTAGTGCAGATCTTAAAAAGTCTTGGCTCCACTAAAATTATGGTCACCCCGCCAGATAGCTTTGTTTCCACCATCCAATAACAATATGCAAATTAGAATGGTTTTAAAAAAAGAATGACTCGAAACTAAGGCTTTGAGATAGGTCGAATTGAGGTGTATTGCGATTGCGATGAATTTTTGATGAGAACGCCGCTTATGAAGTCATATTTCGTACGTTGAAATCTATCTTCTATATAAATAGCAGTCCGCCCCGAATCATGATTTTATGGCGATTTTTTTTTACACCTCGGCTTACATTATTGAAGATCTTATTATTATTTTTCAACAGAAAATTTATTTATTACATACATCTGCTGTGTGTCTATGGTCGGAGAGATCTATGTTGGATTCAAGTCTAACAAATTATTCACTCGTCATGTTTTATAGGTAGGTCACTCTGTCGTCGGAGAGCTCCAGTTTAATCGTTATAACTCAGTAACCCTGCACTCTAGAGGCCTGAAAGTTTGGAAACAGCTTCTACAATTCAACTACAAATATTTGATAAGAAAAATATGCACTTAAATATAACATTTCAGAAGATATTTTTTTTCAGACGTCTGGTCGGAGAGGTCCTGTTTTTCTTACATACTTAGCTATATTAATTCACGCGCTACAATTTTTTTGGATGACGACATCTAATTATTACAATTAGCAACTAAATTTACGGCTTGAATCCAACATAAGATCTCTCCGACCAGACACACGTACATCTGCCGTAATAATGATTCAATGTGTGGAAATCGCGCCACATAAAAATCTTTCCTTATTTTATACGTCTACTGACCCAGACGCCAAATAATTTAAACAATTAACTGAATAATTGAAGCAATAAATGGAACCACAAATAAAATAAGAATAGAATTACGAGTCACGGCTCTTTGCTTTCAAAGACAATTAAAAATAAATAAAAGCTCCGGGAAAAGTTGATGTTTCAAATTCAAAATGGCGGTTTTATTACTTTCCATTTTCCGATTTTACGAGGTTTTTACGCGGACAAGGTCTTGTTGATGAAATACCTTCAGTAAGACAAATGTCGTAGTTTAAACAATGGGGATTTCTAGACAAAAAGTCATGAAATGAACCACTTAAGTGGGGTCGGCACAGCATGTGTTCTTCCATTTCCCTCATCAGCCGTCATCTCATCACTCAATCCTTTCTTTACCTTGTCATCTTTCACACAGTCCATCCATCTTTTCATTAACCTGTCTCTACATCTACATTCATCCACATTCACTCCTAATCTTCTCGTTAAATGACTTTCTTCCCTTCTCATGAAATGTCCATATCTTTTGCTCCTCATCTTTTCCGTCACAAGCGCTACTTTCAAACTTCCTCTTATATACTCATTCCTTCATATTTGTGTGCATATTTTTTCCATCCTTTTGAAGCCCAACAATTTAAATGATACTTACGTTTAAAAACCTAAGAAGAAAAACGACGAAAGTGTTCAAAATGACCAATCGAAAAGTCAAGATATTGGTTTTTAAAGTTTTATAAAGGAATTATAGAAATTTAATTTAAATGGGACCAATTTGGGACTATTCTCTACACAATAGAAAAAAAATCATCAAAATCGGATTACCAGGAAAAAATATATTAATTCTGCTTTTAGTATTTGTTGTTTTAGCAGCAACAGAAATACATCATATGTGAAAATTTCAACTGTCTAGTTATCACGGTTCATGAGATACAGCCTTGTGACGTACATACGGACAGCGAATTCTTCGTAATAGGGTCCCGTTTTTACACTCTGGGTGCGGAACCCTAGAAAGCAACAAAAATATGTATTCATGTCAAAATAAGAAACTCCTCTTCTTCCGTCGGTTAAAAATAGAATATAAACGTTAACAACCGTAATATATTACTGCAAACATGTAATTTTCGGTCGAAAATTATATGTTAATACGCGAAATTAAGTTATTAAATACACAGACGCGCTGAAGAAAAAATACGAAATTTAAATAACGAGCTCCTTGTTTTTTACGTCGGCTAAAAATTACACCGCGTTTTAGTAATGCGTCGATTTATTGCAGGTTGTTAAAGATCCTTTTTGCATACCTACAGATGTTCGCAAGATGGGTTGATCGATGTTGTACAAGACGTGGTCAAGCTTTTTAAACGATTTTAAAATAAGTAAAAGGTTGTCTATTCGGGAATAACGTATTTCATTCATGTTTGTAGGTAGAACCATTAGGAACACTGTAATGGTCCGATTTATTTGTTTTTGCTTATAGAAAATGATTTTGGAGTCAATAAAAGATATAAGTTTTTTTCTAATATGTTTTTAAAATCAAGCTTTTATAAATTCTAGGGCTCTAGTACTCCTCAAGACAAATCCAACGAGCCCAAACACTACGTGGTTATGTGGTGTAGATAGGCAATTCCTATGGCTAATTTCGAGCTGGAGTCAGGAGCTGTTCAACAGTCACTCCGAACGGAACTTCGTAGTAAATACTTCGATTGAATAAAAACTTTGCATTCTTATCAAGTTCAAATGACAAATGTTATATGATGTGATAGGATAGAGCGCTGGTGCTCGATGGTTGATTTTACAAAAGCTTGTCATTGAAAAATATTTTTCAATAGAAAACTTATTATTAATAAACTTATTCGAGGATGGAATAGGAATGGTCGATATTACACAATATAAAAATAAAACATTATTTTAAATGAGAAAATCACCTTCTCCCTCGAACAACTCTCACCTGCGTTCCACTACACGTATTGCAATGAAACATACATTCGACAAATCTTCACTGTAATACGAAAACAACAATATATTACGTCTCGATACGTGGAAGGAAAACTCTAAAATACGTACGAGAAGACCACCACTGCGTATCAATATGTAAAAATACTAGCTTTTACCCTCGAATTGGTTCGCGCAGATTCAGGAAAAAAAATTGACGACTTTATCGCAAAACATTGAAATTCCGGAAAATCAAAAGATAATTATAATAAAATTAATAGCACATATCCGTCCTAAAACTTTGAACTATATCTTTATGAAATTTCATCACAATCGGTCCAACAGTTTGGCCGTGATAACGTCACAGACAGAGTTACTATCGCATTCATAATTTTAAGTATAGATAGCGTATGCTGCATAACACCGTCCATATCGACACTCTAATAAGAAAATGATCACCTGTCCTAAGCTCTTTTATTGGGTGAGTTATCCATGAAAGCTTGTGTAAGAGTTAACTTGACCAATTTGCATTTGATTGTAATAAATAACTTTATTCATGTAATATTCGGGTGTTGGGATTATATTTATTAAGGCAGTAACTGCTTTGAGAAGATACCGCTTAGGGATTGACTGTTGGATATATTTTTGGCAAAAAAATAAAAAATATTTATATAAATAACTATATACACACACGGTGCTTAAAAAATATATTTTCGTCAACTTAAACAAATAAGTATGTAATGATTCATTTCTTTTTTAAATAAAATTAAATATAAATAATAATAAAACCGGCCAATTGCGAGTCGGACTCGCGCACGTTCCGTGTCTATAAAAACGGCAAAAAAAACACGTTTGTTGTATGGGAGCCCCCCTTAAATATTTGTTTTATTCTGTTTTTAGTATTTGTTGTTATAGCGGCAAAAGAAAAACTTCATCTGCGAAAATTTCAACTGTCTAGCTATCACGGTTCATGAGATACAGTCTTGCGACAGACAGACGGACAGCGAAGTCTTAGTAAAAGGGTCCCGTTTTTACCCTTTGGGTACGGAACCCTAAAAACTAGGTTTTCATCCGGATAAGCAAGTGAAGCCGTGAATAGAAGAATTTACAATCTCAAAACGGCGAAAGAATATCGGTGTGGAGACCAATTAGTGTTTTCATACACTGATGGGCTTACAAGATATCTCTTACGAAAAACTAACTACTGCAAAATGTAGTCATTGTGCCAAATGAAAGGTTCTCTTGCCCTCTGACTACCCCCTTTAGACACCTTCAAGGATCTGACTGCCCGGAGGTCTGAGAAGACGCCTTCCGTGCTGACAGTCGTGATCCTTTTATTTTGTTTATACAAAAAATATAAATAAATAATGATAATAAAAAATTCCCGTGAAAAGATGTAGCTCTTCAAATTTAATATCAAGATTGGATCTTAAGATACGAAGTATCTCATTATGCATCGTAGACTCATTATATTATATTGCAGGTATAAAACTGCTTTTGATGTTTTGATAGAAACATCATCATCATCAGCCTTTATCCCGCTTCATGTGGGGTCGGTATTGTATGAAAAAGCCGGCCAAGGGAGTCGGACTCGCGCACCAGTTGTTTTGTACTATTATCTATAAAAAACGGCAAAAAAACCACGTTTGTTGTATGGGCCCCACTTAAATATTTATTTTATTCTGTTTTTAGTATTTGTTGTTATAGCAGCAACAGAAATACATCATCTGTGAAAATTTCAACTGTCTAGTTATCACGGTTCATGAGATACAGCCCTTTGACAGACAGACGGACAGCAAAGTCTTAGTAATAGGGTCCCGTTTTTACCCTAACCCTAAAAATGTGAAGACTAGCCGTATTTTTATTTAAAATAAAAAACAAACACAATAATTTAAATTATTTTATTGCTTTTATTATTCGTCCTCATAAACATACATCTCTATGCACATCTATCTCATAGCGATAGGAAAGAACTTACATTATTTTTATTGCGTTGAACGAACCTCCTTAGCAACTTTGACATTTGGTTCTTCTAACTTCTTTACTTGGCTTCCTAATAAGGCGTTTTTAATTAAATCAATAATTAAACTGATTGGAGAAAGAGGTTCAGGAACAGCATCCTCGCCAGTAAGTTCTTCTGAATCTCCCAATATGTCTACGTTATTTGGCGTTGTAGCTTGAGTTTCAGATGGTTTGTTTCTCTCTGCTTCTTTATCTGCGGCTGCTTGTTTAGTATTTTTGCCGTTTTTATTATTAGGTACTTCTTTGTTTTCTTCATGTTTAACCTTTTCTGGAGAAGTGTCTTTGGTTTTTTCACGTTTAACCTTTTCTGGAGAAGTGTCTTTGTTTTCTTCATGTTTAACCTTTTCTGGAGAAGTGTCTTTGGTTTCTTCATGTTTAACCTTTTCTGGGGAAGTGTCTTTGGTTTCTTCGGAACTCTGTTCTGAGTCGTCATCGTCTAAATCGTCTGAATCGTCATCTTCGTTTTCGGGGGCATGTTTTCCTATAGCATTAGACACATTATCGGTTGCTACATTAGGACCGTGAGTTTTATCATCATCTAAATCTGTTTGTCGTTGGAACAAGTTCAAAAGCGTTGTCAAGAAACTTGGTTCCTCTGTTGTGCCTTGGGCTTTATCTGATGGTTGATCATTTAGAGGAGTATCTGTTTTATCAGTATGTATGTTATCAGGAACTGGTCTTTTATCAGCCGTTGGTACAGGTTTAAGGGTAGTTTGGGTATCGACAGGAATGAGAGGATTTGAATGTTTATTATCAGGATTGAGTTGCAGATTAGAGTCTCCAGTTGATAATGGATTTGATGATGTCGGTACGTTGTCCGTTACTGGGATAATAGTATCGGATAGATATTTTTCTGTAGGATCTGGTATTTTTACATCACCTGGAAGAATAACAGGAGCTGGTTCTTGTGGTGTATTTGGAATATTGTCATATAAAATAGGGTTTGTAGAAGGTTCATAAACAGGAACTAATGTCGGGTTTATACCATTTACTGTTATAACTGGATAATTGTTTTCATCAGTGGGTGCGGTTATAGAAACATGTGGTATCACAGCGTCGTCTGGCTTAATGGTGGCAGTTTGAGAGATTGGAGCTTCATCATATGCATACTCTGGTTTATGTCCTATAGGAGCTAGAGTAGGTTCCACAACCGGTAGTTCTTTGTAAATTGGAGTATTTCTTGAAGACTTAGGATTGTTCCAAGGGCGTCTATAGCCTTGACGCACTGGATAATTTTGTTTAGCTGGGTTCGCATTAGGGTTTTTGTTTGACTTGTTTCTGTTTGCTGGTTTTCGTGCATTCTTGTCTACATTTGACTGAGTTTTTCCATCGCGAGCTTGCTTTAGTCTATTTGCAGCTAGTACTCTCGCGAAAACTTCTTTGACAGCTTGTGGCACGTCACTGTCATCAAAATTGGTGTCCACTTGAATTATCTTCATGTTACTCATGTCTGCGTTGGCCGGGATATGGAATACCTGATGACTACTTTCACCCATGGGTATTGAGATCTTTCCGATTCTACGAGCACGTCCATTATTAGATGGATAGTTGGGACTATTAACATTTCTGGATGGTGGTGCGTAATGCCTGGTGTTGGCAGGATAACTCGGAGCATGCTGATAGCTGGTATCATCATATTTGGGGTAAGATTGTGCTGGTTAAAAGAAAAAATCGATTAATTATCTTATTCATAATATCGTTCATAATATTATTCGTTATTCGTAATAGCCGTGTTGGCCGTAGGAGGTACATCGACTTTCAATCTGAAGGTCGTGGGTTCGGAACCCGTGAATCAATGGATTTTTCTGTTTGAAAAATTTATATGCGCATCAAAAACACGTGCTCAAAACGATGAAGGAAAACATCGTGAGGAAACCAGTTAGTATGCCAGGCATATGCCAAATGTTTGAGCCTGCCTCTGCCTTAGATATCTTCAAGATCTGAGCGCCTGGAGATCTTAGAGGATGTTTACAGTCGTGATCCTATTTATTTTTACCTTTTGGCTGATGGTGCGGTTTTTGATGGTGGTTGGCATAACTATTGGCCGGATAATCATCTTTCGGAGGCGAGTTGAATTGAGGATCCTCATTAAATATCCTCTGGTTCCTCCGCTCCTGGTACCTTGGTTGATAGTCCTTTTGAGAGGTACCCAGGACTAACACCGTTGATAATACAACGCAGATCTGCGAAACAAGCTATGGTATACATTAGCAGTTCTAATTTTCATAAATTGAAATCTTGGAAACGCTTACACGTGATAGTGATCGAAATCAGTTGAGCTACTTATATACTGTAACTAGCCGACCCGTGACAGACGTTGTCCTGTCAAACTTCAATAATCGAATAGAAAAAAACTATTTTTTTTAGTCTGTTTTGTCAGATTTGTTGCACACCCAGCGCCATCTTTACCAAAATCATCCCTTTTGCGTTTTTTATCATTTTAGGGATGTTTCTCCTATTTTAAAGTTGTCTATGTTTTATTTGGGAATTATATCTACATCTACAGCTAATTTCAACTTAATCCGTTTTGTCGCTTAGGCGTGATTGAGGCACAAACATACATACAAACTCACAAACTTTCACATTTATAATATTATTAGGATTGCCTTTAGATAGCTCAACTGTTTTTGTGTAATTTGTTAATATTTTGTAATATTAAATAAGGTGTTATTTATTTCTGTGAATAAAGAAATTGATGAAAATAAATTATATTACATAATTAATTATATCACGTTTTATTTTGTAAAAAAGGTAAATAGACAACGTAAAACCTTGGCCAATCGAAGTCAAGAGACGACTAAACTATATCAAGTTTTATCAAAAAACTATTGGTTCTACATAAATACAATTTAAATGGAAATTTCTTGGAAATATTCTCTACACAATAAGAAACAAATCATCAATTTCAGATCATCAGGTGAAAAGATATGCGACGAAACATATTATACTTAACCTACAGAAAATTTTGAAAATTTTGAGTTCGAGGTTTAAAAATAAGTTTTCTGTTGAAAAATATTTTTAAATCATCGAGCACACACGCTATCACCTGTCACATCATATAACATTGTCATCGGGCCTTGACAAGTATGCAAAGTTTTTACTCAATCGAAGTATTTACTAAGGAGTTCCATTGTAAGTGTTTGTGGAACAGCTTCTGACTCCATCATCAGATCAGCTCACTGTCACCATATTATTGCATTGTCACCGAAGTTACATAAGTATGCGAAATTTCAGCTCAATCAATTGGGGATAACTGCTTCAAAATTGAGTTGCAAGATTCCACCTTAATAAACATAGCTACATACATACATTGCAAGTTGCAAATTAAAAACGCTTGTAAAAACTGACAAATGCCGCAAATATGTTCAATCGTCAGTAAATAACCTCAACTTACCCTATATAAGGACTTCATAGTTAGGCCTCCGGTCCCACTATCATAGACTCTGCTACGCGGCAGAGTATCAAACAGTATGACTTTTCGTTCACCGAAACACGAAACCGACTTAAATTATTTGACCCAAGTGTTTGTTATATCCTATAATATATATTTATGTAGCACCTGTTTAAATCTAATAATTCACTATTTGACATTACTGTATAGCTTGGTTTTTACCTCTGACTTTGTCTAGAATTATCATGGCAGATCGTACTGTCAAATAGTCAAGAAAAAGAACTATTTTCTGTATTTTTTTCAAAAATTGTCTTTTAGTTATTACTAACTACGAGTATAAAAAAATATTGTATATTTGAAGATGTAAGAATGCAATTTTTTCAACTTTATATTATGCCTGAATTAATTATTTTTTTACAATGGATTCAGTTCATTAACCTTTGATTCTTTATCCTCATATGCTTACTAACATTGTCATTACCACAGAATTTCTGAAAAATATATTATTCTTTTCGAATCGATACAAATACAGTCACAAGGTAAACATACGTAAAAACATCCTTTAGAATTAAGCAATTATTTTACAGAAATTGGTGTCGATTCTGTTGGAACCGAGCTAATCCTAAAATTTCCCACAATAAAATTAAAACAATTTCGCTCTTATTCCTTTACGTTAAAGTCTAAATTTAGAATATTTTTAAAATTACGTTTTTTTTCGTACATATCGGATTTGCTAAAAAAATAAGAAAGTCAAAATTTCAATTTAGTCAGCACCTTTTTATATGCTGTCTAAATTTACGTAAAAAACTGTTAAATTACTTAAACTAGCCTATGTTTTAAAAATGACATCCTTCAAATTGTAAAATGGACACAACATAATCGCCACCTACTCTAATTTAGACTTTAACGTAAAGGAATAGGAGCGAAATTGGTTTAATTTTATTTTAGGATTAGCTCGTTGCCAACAGAATCGACACCATTGTCTCGATAAACTCGGAAGGTAGGTAGGTATGCTTGAAGTTTGAGGCTGTTGTTGAAATTATTTCCGGAATATCACCGCCTTCAATTAGCGGTCACAGCTTGTTGGGAAATTAGGGCATTATTATCAGTGTTATTTATAACTATTTGTCCAGCTGTCTGTATTGTAGAGGATACTTTTGGAAAACATGTCATAGCATTATTGAATAAAACTACGCACTAATCGGTATTGTCGAGGTGAAGGTGGCTAACTGACTATTAGGTATTAACTAAATACGATCGAAACGTTTTTCAACCGATGAAAAATTCGACTCTAAGACGAGTAATAAATGTTTTTGATGAATGCAGAATCGTTTTTTCTCTATAACCGCAAAAGATCTTATTGTTTTTTTATGACAAAGATAACTTAAGGATATAATCATCTAGATAAATTACAGACGGAAACACGATTGGTGAAACTTTTCTTGATAGATTTATTTTCTAAAGTTGGCTCTTCAAAACCACTAGTTTCGTTTTTAATCAAAACTATGAATAGCTAAACAGTTAATTTTTATATAATTCGTAGATAATTATACTAGCTAAGTAAATTACAGACAGTTTCTTCTTAAATTTGATGGTTTTCAAGATAATGCAGTTTTATCACTTTTTCTGTCTTATTCGGGTAAACTCAGCCCATACATGTCAAAAATTTCACTTATCACCTTAATTTGACAAGTTTTTTGACAAGTCTGTTCTATTAAGTTTTCAAATCGTATTTGATCTTATAGTAAGGGACTAGTGGGACTTTTAAGTGCGGTAATTTTAAGTTAGTTTAGGATAATGCACTAAAAGAACAAATAGCATTGCCAACCTTTAGATTAAAACTGAGTATTCCGCAAACAC
The DNA here is from genome assembly GCA_912999785.1 of Hydriomena furcata. Classification (NCBI taxonomy): domain Eukaryota; kingdom Metazoa; phylum Arthropoda; class Insecta; order Lepidoptera; family Geometridae; genus Hydriomena; species Hydriomena furcata. Next base: position 3,980,357 of record OU538848.1, read on the forward strand.
CGCCATCTGACGGTAGCCTCTTCTTGGGAAACCAATGCCAGATACATAGGACAGCTAAGGTAGATATTTACATAACTACAAACGTGTAGTCAAATATTATGTATTAGTCTCTTAGTACCTAATAGGCCTTGTGTAAATAACGTGAGTTAATTCTACTAGTTAGTGTTTAAGTAGCCGTGTTGGCCGAAAGGGAGGTACCTCGACTTTCAATCTGAAGGTCGTGGGTTCGAATCCCGGCGTGCATCAATGGATTTTTCCGTTCGAAAAATTTATATGCGCATCAAAAACACGTGCTCAAAACGGTGAAGGAAAACATCGTGAGGAGACCAGTTAGTATTTTATAAGCGGCGATGGGCTTGCAACCTGTCACGTATGGAATGCTAACTATTGTTGGCATGTACCAAATATAATGTTTGGACGTGTCTCTGACTACCCCCACTAGACATCTTCAAAGGATCTAAGCGCCTGGAGATCTGATAGGATGTTTACCGTACTTGGGGATTACAGACGTGATCCTATTTTTCTCTATTGTTCCTCGCGATGTTTTCCATTACCGCCTTGAGCACGTGTTGAACAGAAAAATCCATTGATGTAGCCGGGATTCTAACCTACGACCTTCACATTGAAAGTCGGGCTGCCGGCCGAGTAGTACTCGGCCAACACAGCTTCTTTTAGATAAATAAAAATATACCGGAAAACGGGGCTGTTTAAAAAAAACTATATTCTCAAAAGCATTTTACTGTGCTCTACGTGAAATGCTAAAATAACCTCCAAAATTTCAATTAGACAATGACAGTAGTTGTTGTATTGCCAGATGCCGAAAAAATATTACTACCAGTGACGAAAAATACACGTGCTCAAATCTTTTATTTTAAAAACTAGCGACCCGCCCCGGCTTCGCACGGGTAGCATGTTATTATACATATAAACCTTCCTCCTGAATCACTCTATCTATTAAAAAAAACCGCATCAAAATCCGTTGTGTAGTTTTAAAGATATAAGCAAACATACATACAGACATACAGACGCGGGAAGCGGAAAGCGACTTTGCTTTATACTATGTAGTGATTACAGATAACTCACAATATAAAAAAACCCATTTTACGGTACTAATAGGTGCAATATTTACCGTCATATAGCGGTCACTACCTCAAGAAACCTTAGCAGAAGATAACGTCAAAACACGAGGGCTCCCGTATCTCCGCAACTGATGTAAAGTATATTTATATCATACATCAAACTTTAGTTAAGTTTTGACAGGCAAAAAATCGCTTAGTAGGCCGAATAGCGAACTTTGCGATACGAAAAATACTTTCTTGTTGCCTACAGGGCATAGTCCTGTAGTTTTTAGGGTTCCGTACCTAAAGGGTAAAAACGGGACCCTATTACTACGACTTCGCTGTCCGTCAGTCTGTCACAGGGCTGTATCTCATGAACCGTGATAGCTACACAGTTGAAATTTTCACAGATTATGTATTTCTGTTGCTGCTATAACAACAAATACTAAAAACAGAATAAAATCAATATTTAAGAGGGGCGTCCATACAACAAACGTGATTTTTTTGCCGTTTTTATAGATAACTAGCTGACCCGTGCCCGCTTCGCTGTGCGTAAGACATTTCTAATACCATCGTGGACTTTTTTATAAACGTTTTTAAGGTATACAATACTGCAGTACATTATTTTGATATATCTCGTGGGGTTCAGCCAGCATTTGCAATGTAAGCGCAAAAAAATGTGTTTATTTACGACATCACATTAGAAACCTCTAAAATTATCAGTGTTTCTCTACTATATTATGCATGTATTATACATATAAACCTTCCTCTTGAATCACTCTATTTATTAAAAAAAAACCGCATCAAAATCCGTTGTGTAGTTTTAAAGATATAAGCAAACATACATACATACATATTACATATTACATACAGACGCGGGAAGCGGAAAGCGACTTTGGTTTATACTATGTAGTGATGGTACGGAACCCTTCGTGCGCGAGTCCGACTCGCACTTGGCCGGTTTTTATAAGTTTGTGGAAACAACACCAAAGATATTCTGATAAAAATGACAAGAAGACAGCTATAAACCAGAAAAATAGAACAGTAAAAAGAAAACGTTTTTTTAACTATAGATTTTAATTAATTAACTTTAATTAATATTCTCGTTGTTTTTAGGGTTCCGTACCCAAAGGGTAAAAACGGAACCCTATTACTAAGACTTCGCTGTCCGTCTGTCGGTATGTTTGTCTGTCTATCTGTCTGTCTGTCTGTCTGTCTGTCTGTCTGTCCGTCTGTCTGTCACAGGGCTGTATCTCATGAACCGTGATAGCTAGACAGTTGAAATTTTCACAGATTATGTATTTCCGTTGCTGCTATAACAACAAATACTTAAATCAGAATAAAATAAATATTTAAGTGGAGCTCCCATACAACAAACGTGTTTTTTTTGCCGTTTTTTATAGATAATGGTACGGAACCCTTCGTGCGCGAGTCCTACTCGCACTTGGCCGGTTTTTAAAAACGTGTTTTCCTTTCTCCGTGCGTATTCTTATGCTATTGCTATTCCAGGACATGGCTATGTATATTCCAAGTTTTATCCGGTTGGGCGTGAGTCACATACATCCTTACAAACTTTCAGATTAAAAAAATAAAATAAAATAAATAGGATCACGACTGTAATCCCCAATTACGGTAGACATCCTCTCAGATCTTCAGACGATTAGATCCTTTGAAGATGTCTATTGGGGGTAGTCAGATGCACGTCCAAACATTATGTTTGGCACATGCCCACATTTTGCAGTAGTTAGCATTCTATACATGACAGGTTGCAAGCCCATCGCCGCTTATAAGAACACTGACTGGTTTCCTGATGTTTTCCTTCACCGTTGTAAGCACGTGTTTTTGATGCGCATATCAATTTTCGAACAGAAAAATTTTGGATTCGAACCCACGACCTTCAGATTGAAAGTCGAGGTACATCCCACTCGGCCAACTCTCCTCATAAGATTTCTCTATAACCGGATAAGCTTTGACATAATGTGCGAAATAATGATAACAATACTTATATATAACCAGTTGGCTAAAATGGGTTGGAGCCCGCTCCGAAATTGTTTTTGGTTATAATAAGGTTTTATTGTGCCGTATATGGGGATTACCAGACAAGCGCGAGAATGGCACTAGAGGCTAACCCTCGTATTCAAGAACGACACTATGAGAACAAGCACCCACAGTGGACGATATCTTTTTTCATAAAAATTACTTTATGTGTTGTACGACACTGCATAGTGTGACTAGAGGCTCATTGTCGTGTGCCTCTAGCCAAAGTTGAGCTCTAAAGGCACACGGTAGCGTGCGCCATAGTGCCGCTCAACACATAAAATGATGTTTATGAAAAAAGATTTCGTCCACTGTGGGTGCGTGTTCTCATAGTGTCGTTCTTGAATACGAGGGTCAGTGTACGGTCTGTGTGAAACAGCAGCGGGGCGGTGTGCGGAGCGGGCAAACGGAAAACTAATTTGCATTTGCTAGTGTTTAATTCGAACATACATTTCATACATTTCGCAGGAAGTTAAAATCGTATCAATGCATTTCTGAACGAAATATTAAGGATTGTCAATGGATCTGTCAAGTTGCAAAGACCTGTCAATTTGAAGGAAATTTGTGAAATAATGGGATGACACCATCAAATTTAAAAAGAAACTGTCTGTAATTTACTTAGCTAGTAAGATTATCTAAAGAATTATATAAAAAACCGGCCAAGTGCGAGTCGGACTCGCGCACGAAGGGTTCCGTACCATTATCTATAAAAACGGCAAAAAAATCATATTTGTTGTATGGGAGCCCCCCTTAAATATTTATTTTATTCTGTTTTTAGTATTTGTTGTTAGAGCAGCCACAGAAATACATAATCTGTGAAAATTTCAACTGTCTAGCTATCACGGTTCATGAGATACAGCCCTGTGACAGACAGACAGACGGACAGACAGACAGACGGACAGCGAAGTCTTAGTAATAGGGTTCCGTTTTTACCCTTTGGGTACGGAACCCTAAAAATGAACTGTTTAGCTATTCATAGCTTTGATTAAAAACGAAACTAGTATTTTTGAAGAGCCAACATTGGAAAATAAATTTTTCGAGAAAAGTTTCACCAATCGTGTTTCTGTCTGAAATTTATCTAGATTATATCCTTCAAGTTATCTTTGCCATGAAAAACAAAACTGTATGTTTTGCGGTTATTGAGAAAAATCGATTCTGCATTCATCAAAAACATTTATTACTCGCCTTAATGACTAGTGGACGATTAGCAGCTCTGGGCCTTACGAGGATACGCTAAAAGCGATAACATTGTGTTCGTATTCATTTGAATATTTATTTTGCTATATTTCCCGTATTTATTCACAAGGATTTAATCACCAGATAACGTGAATGTATATTTTGACTACTCCCGAAACCTAAACCTACTACACTAGGTGAAAACAAAATTGCCTAATCTGCTGTAAGCCATGTTTGCATAGTGGGAGGTAGCTCGACTATCATTCCGAAAGCCATACGACGTGGATTTTAATTGCAGCCGCGCATCTTTGGTTTTCTATTTGGTAAAACATCGCCGAATTTAATGTTTGGACGTACATCTCTGACTACCCCTTAAAAACATCAAGAAGCTGAGTGCTTGGAGATCTGGGCGAACTACCATACTTGGAGATTTCAGTCGCCTATTCCCCACTGCAATGGTGATCGTCAGATTTGTTCCCAAAATCACCGGCCATGCTGTAATACGGGAAAAGTGGGGATTTCGAGACATTCCTTAAATCGGATCATTCCCACCACCCCAAGAGGTTTCGTCGTGTTTACGACCGTCACATTACAGACGTTTTACGAATACAGGAATTTCGTTTTCCGATTGTTTTATTATTTCATATCTTTTATTTTATTTAGTTTTATTAGAAAATAATTATGTCGGTTATGAGTCAAAGTTTCTCGAAATAAAATGTTTATTTTTATTTAAAAGCGTCTTGGAACTGTGAAACAGATTGAAAACAGTATTCCTATAAAATTTTCGGTACCAAGAATACACTTTATTAACAGAAATAAATAACATCTGATATGTACATTTTCCAGTAGTTATCATTCCACACGTGACATGTTGTAAGCCAATCGCTTATAAGAATAATAATAAATTTTATAAAAATATTTTTTTCGAAAAGGCTTACACAGTAGGTTTACATTTACGTATGGCTTAAATACTAGGTAGGTAAGGTTCTAGATAATTTCATTTTGTGAGGAAGGTTTTAAATAATTATTATTATTATTATTCATTTATTTCAGATAAAATATCCATAGGTTACATGAAATTAAATTACAATACTATACACAATTAAAACCAATTACATAGATCATTACTCACATAAATTAAAATTATAATACAAAAAGAAATTATTAAGTTATTATATTACAGTTTAATTATAAATTAAATTAAATTTGATGGAGCCCATCATAATATGCATCCATCTGTTTTGAATAGGACAGTCTGTTCGTGCAACAATCATTTTCAGGATGCTGTTGCTACTGCCTCGCGTCCGCTGGAGTAGGGAAGCGACTTTCTTACGAATAATCGCATGAAAGCCATCCGTGCGCGCCTCTGCGAACATCCCAGATGCGCTGCAATAGCGAGGCAGCTGCATCAGCATCCTAAAGATGTTATTATATTGAACTCGCAGAGAACTGGCAGCCCGCTGGGTGTGGTTTGTCCAAAGGCTGCTCGAGTAAAAGGACTGACAGAAAGCCTTGAAAAGAGTGATTTTAACTTCCCTCGAGCAGCGAGCGAACCTGCGAGCAAGCATGTTTCCCCGGACTGCCAGTGCTCTACGTTCCCTTTCATCATCCTTAAGGTCCTCGGTTATAATGTGCCCCAAATATTTAAAACTACTCACCACCCTTAGAGCGGCGCCATTGAGCATAATAGGCGGAACATGGACTGGTTTAACTTTCCCACTCTTGAATACGAGAATTTCGCTCTTTTTGGAGTTGTATCTCAATCCATGTTCCGTCGCATATGCTTCACAAATCGTGACTAATTTGCGGACTGAGCCCACCGACGGACCCAACAGTACCATATCATCTGCGTAACTGATGTTGTTGACGCTAACTCCATCCACAAAACAACCCGTATGATACAATGTGTAATAATTATTAGGGTAATAATAGTGACACCTTAATTACCTTCCTAGGTAAAACCCTTGTGATTTGAATGGCGTAGATACTCTTGCATAATACTAACTGGCTTGCTCTCGATGTTTTCCTTCACCGTTTCAAGCACGTTTGATGCTCTGAAAATTCTGGAAAATCGTTGAAAATTATATTTAACTTTATAACGGTCACCGTTTTTACGAAATTCAAAGGATGTTAAAAGAAATGGTTCGCAAAATGATTTTCTTTGCGGAATGCGGAAACGACGTTGGTATAAAATTTAATCGTGAAATAAAACATAAGAATTCGGTAAACAATTCACGTACGCAATTGAATGCGTATTACGTAAGAGAAAATATAATTTAATCGGCAACAATCGAACGAGTTGTTGGTACTGTAGGTATAAAATAAAATCGGTTTATTCTAATTCTAATGTAATATAATACTAGCCGACCCGTGACAGACTTTGTCCTGCCTAAATTTCAATAATTGCATAGAAAAATGCAATTTCAATTTTCAATTTTTTCCCCAACAAACCTTGTACTGATAAAATAAATTACGAATTTTATTACGAATTTAATAATAATGTCGAAAGTCAAAACTGTCAAAAAGTCAAAACTGCGTTGCTATGACGACTAAATGTTTTTAATCTGTGATGTCAATGATCCCATAGTACAAGCTTTGCTTAGTTTGGGGCTAGATGGCGATGTGTAAAATGTCCACCAATATTTATTTATTTATTTATTTATCTATACCAAAATCATCCTTTTTGCGTTTTTTATCATTTAGGGGTGGTTTTTCGGATTATAAGTTCCCCCTTTATTTATTCTGATTTTTTATCTACATACTACAGCAAATTTTATCATAATCCATTTTGTCGTTTATTTTTGGTTAGGGAACAAACAGCCTTATCACAAAAATTATTAATAGAACAATTTAACCTAAATGAAATTGTTATTATGCTCCTGAAGCTTCGTCCGGATAGAAGATGAGAGAGCGTCGTTTTCGTCCTATATTTTTCCTATTCCATTCAATTTTTCCTTGTTTTATTATCTTTAACCACAAAATTTCCAATATTTCTCACAATTTTTATTTTGACATTTGACATTTCATTCGCGAAATAACGAATTTATCACTAGGCAGATACGAGGTTATAAAAACGTCTACCCTCAAGTTTTGAATCATTGCGTCTCATCTTCATCAGGCAGCATTTAAATACTCCGGACGAAGCTTCAGGAGCATAATAACAATTTCATTTAGGTTAAATTGTTCTATTATGCTCCTTCGCTTCGTCCGGATAGAAGATGAGACCTGTTTGTTTTCGCCTGGTGATAGGTAGTAGGATGATATGTACATAAGGTATGCGAATGAAAAAATATTTTAGAGGTATGTAAATTGAAGTAAGTAAACTGAAACTAATTGAGTACATTTTTAAAGGATATTTATTACTTAATTATTACAAAACTAATCAGTCGATTTTGGTTAGCTAGTGAACACAAGATAAATATAATAATACTTATAACGTAAGTGTATAATTAAACTACACAACATAACAAAACAAATGTATGGTAAACAAGGTAATGATAGAAACTCAAAAGTAGAACAAAAAGAAAATCATGTAATTCATAATTAAGTAAGCAATTTAAATAGGTATGTAATCAAAATCATAATTAATATAAGTTCTTCATTCAATAATTAGATTGGATGGAAACATTGTGTAAGCAATTGATTACTATCATCTTTTATCTTAATTTCTTTTTTATAAAATTTTATGAACGTGTTACTCTGACGCCAGTTACCTTTAGACAAAATTTCGTCAATAGGAATACTTTTTAGCCAGTTATAAGAAGCCACTGCAGCCCTAGTACTCCCTGGGGTTGCTTTTATTTGAGCATCCCTAAGTACCGTCTTGATCCAAGACGAAATAACAGTCCTAGATGCTGGTTTGTTTAGCTTATTTGTTAAAAATAATTCAGAATTTTGCTCTCTAAGAGGTTTACTAAGCTCCACAACCTTGCGTATCCAAAAAATAGGGCAAATGTTTACGGAAACCGTATTTTGTATTAGTTTCCACCCTGATTGCTGAAAAGTTGCTGAATCAGTCTTTGAACCAAATTTTGGCCACAAAATTATATGATTTTTATGATCTAAAAAACTATTACTGTCTACGCATAATAAAGTCAGATCATGCACCCTTCGACCAGATGCCAAAAGAAGGATAATAGCACATCGTCTATTTGCTTCAAAAAGGGTCAAGTCTTTGGGATTATTGTTTTGTAACCAATTAACAAGAATAGATGGATCCCAGATGGGGCACTGAGTTTTTATAGGGTTTTCAAGAGCTACTGACTTCAATATCTTTTTAACAAATGGGTCACAACTAAGTTTTGTCTGAAGGTGTGGTTCACAAATAGTAGAAATAGCTGATTTATGCACTAAAATGGTATTATATGATAGGTGACGATCAATATGTAAGTGAGCCAAGTATCTAGCTAAAATTGAACCAGAAGGCTTTTGAGGTGTTACCTTATTTGCACTTGCCCAGTCTAACCAGTATTTCCATACTCGTTTGTATACGGATAAAGAAGATTGTCTCCAACTCTTACTTAATAAGTCAACTTCACTGGGAGACCATTCTTTTAGTAGATTGTCCCACCCCGTACCAACCAAGCCTCCAAAGCTAGACTCGTGAGATTCGGTGGAGGGAGATTGGTTGTCGTGTCGATGAGTACTCTGGACAGATTGGATATTAGAAAAGGATCTGCTAGGGCTCTTGATGCTAGGTCCGGCTTCCAAAATGTCTTCTCCCATCGAGGTGCTATAACAATATAACGTCCCGTCGCCGAGTTGAGATGATTTAGTACTTGCGGGATTAAGCATGGGGGTGGAAATATCCATCCCAGTTTGAAGTGCCAGGTTCGGCTGAACGCATTGCAGAATTCGGCGTTTTTGTCCGAGCAATCCAGGCTGCAATACTTCCTCACAACTTTGGACTTCTTTGAGGCAAACAAATCGATTTGTGGATGTCCTATCTTTCGAAATACTAACCGAGTGGCCTCCTTTAAAAGATGCCACTCTGAGGGTTGACGTCCCCTCGACAGGTGATCTGCCATCCCGTTTAGGTAACCTGGAAGGTGTTGTGGTACTAGCGATATTTTTTGAGCTTGAGTCAATTCCAGTATCAATTTCGCTTCGTAAAGAAGTGAGGCCGACTTTGTGCCTCCTTGATTCTTTAGGTAAGCTAACGCTGTCCGATTGTCCGATTGTATCAAAAGTGTCTTGTTGGTCAAGAGACTTTTGTTGGATGAAATCGCCTCGTAAATTGCGTGTAGTTCCTTTCGATTCGAATGCCAATTCTTTTGTGCCAGGTTCCAGCGCCCCGAAATAGCTTTGTTGTTCAGGAGGGCACCCCACCCGTAACCCGATGCATCGGTTACCAAGAAGTTCTTGATTTTTGGCAAATGAATCGGTGATTTCTGGTGAATTTCCTTTTTCCACCAATGTAGTTCCTCTAATACAATTTGAGGAATGCATACTACCAACTTGGGATTTCTTCGAAGTTTGTGGTTGCAGTGAATTTGAATCGGTCTGCAGTGAAGACGTCCCAACGGGACGACAAAGCATATGAAGTTGAGGCAACCCAATAATACTTGAACTTGCCGGAGTGACCATCTTCTTTTTGATAAGTAGTGATCCAGCTGGTATTCGACTCTCTTCAACTTCTTTTGAGAAATGCCTTTCGTATTTTGATGTAGGTCCCAATCGACTCCTAGATATTCTAGACGTTTGCTCGGTACCACTACCGACTTGATGAGATTGACAGACCAGCCCAGTTTTTGTAAAAGGTTTAGAGTGTCTTGGATGTGTGACTGCAGTCGATGGTGAGACTGTGATGCCAGGAGAAAATCGTCTAAGTATACTATAATTCTTATCCCTTTCCTTCTCAATTTTTCGGTCAGCCAATTTGTTACTGACGCGAACATTTTTGGAGCACAGGCAATGCCAAATGGTAGGAATGTCATCTGCCACATTTTTCCTTGATAAAGAATCCGCAGAAATCTCCGATGGACAGGTGAAACTGGCAGGTGAAAGTAGGCTTGTGAAAGGTCTATTTTTGCAACCCAGTCCCCGGGCTGAAGGAACTTTGGCACACTGATATGCGATATTAGGTGGAACTTGGATGGCTTTATGTACTCGTTTAATCTCTTCAGATTTAGTATTGGTCGCTGAGTACCGTCCGGTTTTGGGACCAAGAACATAGGGGTAACAAAACTCGCCGAGTTGTCCGCCCTTTCCAAAACTCGCATGGATATCATTTTTGATATCTCCTTTGTCATATCCAAGGTTGCTGGTGTGGAATAAGTTTCGAGGAGAGACCTGTTTTTCAACAATGGGGGTTTTTTGTAAAATGGGATTTTTATTCCAGTTATTATTTTGAGGCAGTAATTTGGAGCACCCATTGCCTTCCATACTGAGTAAAAGTTCTCCAGGCACCCCCCTTGAAACCGACTCCTCGCGTCATTTGTATCGCCCTCGCTTTGAGTCATTAGGGTTGTATCGGTGCGAATGTTCCTGATGTCTCTTTCTGGAGTCATGGCCCGCCAGGCCATCTTTGTTTTGACGATAGTTGCCATTTTCTCGAAAGGAATGAGGATACTTCCTTTTATAATTTTGTTTGGATTTTTGTGGTGCATTATGATAGCTTGATCTTGAAACGTGTGCCTTTTGTGTGGAACCTCCGGTTCTAGCAGGCTTAACGAACGTTCTGTTTGTGCCCCCATGGTCAATCAATAACTTTTGAAGTTGGGCGTTTTCAAATAAATGGGCATTTGACGGAGGTATCTCTTTTAATTTTTCTACGACCACGGAGTTGGAACATTGGCTTATAATGTTAAAGCGTCTGTGTTGTATAATACCAGCCCTTTTTCCACAGGAAAGTTGCAGAATGTCATCATTTGTTTTTTGAAACTCTTTATCACTGATAAACAATTCTCTAATCTTTCCAGTTAGAGAGTCGGGTGTGAGATCTGCACCAGAATTACACCAGTTTACAATGTTTTGTAAACGATCTTGCAAAGCGTTATTTTGAACGATAGCAGCATGTGTAATGGCAGCAAGTGTGTTTTCAAAATCTGTTTGATACGTCTCCGACGTGTCAAATGGTTTTAGTTCTGGGTTGGTTTTAAGAGCACAAAAACCTGGTGTTGCTCTGTGTGTCTTTTGAGTCTCAAAAAACGGTATATTCATCCAATCAGAACGACCAAATTTCTGTAGTTTGGATAGAAGTTCAAGCTCTGATGTAACTGCTTCTTTTATCACAGGCTCTTTAAGCTGTACCGAAGGCTCCCAGCTTAGCGCTTGGGGCGATAATGGTTGAATATCTGGCAAGCCTTGCCACACCATTTCATTTTGAGAAGGTTCTGGGACAGGTTCCATTAATACCTGTTGAGCCACGGGTACTTCCAGTACAGTGTGTGTATTATTACTTCCCTCAAAAGGGGCATGAATCTCAGCTTGAACATATTGAATATTGGGGCCCTCAATATTCTGATTGACGACCTCATAGGTTGAGCCTCAGACACATAGTATTGAAAACTAGGGTCCCTAGCTTCAGGTGTGACATATTGGATGTCGGGACCCCCGGCATTAATCACACAATTTTGGCTGCTACATATAGTGTCACTATTTTTAGGCTTAATGAGTATATCACTTAGGACGTTTACTCTTTTTAATAGGTCTTTAAACGCTGACGATTGTCGTCCTTCGCGTCTCGCATGGCGCCGCCGGCGCCTTCGCCTATTGTATTTGGTATCAGGTGAACTTTGTGAGTCTGTAGAACTAGACTCGGAAGACGATATAATATTATATTGTCCACTTACCGGTGCACCTGAACCACAGTTTTCACTTTGACTCATATTCAGAACACTTTTTAACTTTACTGCAAATATGTTGCTCCTACCGAAGTGAACGACGCAATGATTCAAAACTTGAGGGTAGACGTTTTTATAACCTCGTATCTGCCTAGTGATAAATTCGTTATTTCGCGAATGAAATGTCAAATGTCAAAATAAAAATTGTGAGAAATATTGGAAATTTTGTGGTTAAAGATAATAAAACAAGGAAAAATTGAATGGAATAGGAAAAATATAGGACGAAAACGACGCTCTCTCATCTTCTATCCGGACGAAGCGAAGGAGCATAATATTACAAATACGAAAGTTTCTGAGGATGTTTGTATGTTTGATAGTCAATCAGGCCTAAACGACAAAACGGATTAAGATGAAATTTACTATATTATTAGATAAAAAATCAAATTAAAAAATATGGGTACTTATTATCCGTAAATGATAAAAAAAAAAAACACCGCGCACGAAGTGTTCCGTACCAATCTATAAAAAAAAAACACCAAAAAAACACGATTGTTGTATTCCCATACACTCACTTAAAAATTTATTTTATTTTTATTTTTTGTTATAGCAGAGCAACAGAAATACATAATCTGTGAAAATTTCAACTGTCTAGCTATCACGTTTCATGAGATACGGCCCTGTGACAGACAGACAGACGGACAGCAAAGTCTTAGTAATAGGATCCCGTTTTTACCCTTTGGATACGGATCCCTAAAAATAATGAGATTGAAAAAGAGTGTACAAAAAATCTGACATCACAGACTAAAAACATTCAGTCGTCATAGCAACGCAGTGTTGACTAATTAATGATACCTACGCATTCTACCAAAATTTACAATGTTTGTTTCAGTAATTCACAGCTAAATATATAATTAATTTTACGAATTTAGCTAAATCTTGTATTTCCTGTTTCGGAATAATTAGGACTAACTGACATCTGACTAACCTCAATTTCGATTTAATAGTTATTAACTTCAACAATCGAATAGATAAATTTCACCAGAATCCAATGATAGATATTTGTGTAGGAAATCTAAGTAACCACAGACTGCATTTACACAGAAATCTGGTTACTGGTTAGTTACCAGCGCATACATTGACAATAATAATTTTTATATGAATTTTGCGACTATACAGCCTTAAAAAAAATATTGTTAGTTTTGGATGCAGCTTATTCTTTCTTCCCAAAGAGGGTTAACGTCAAGCAGGTTGCTGGTAGTAAAACATAAGCCAAATCTTTTCGCAACATGTTTGTGCCGAGCCCACATTAAGTGGGAAAAGGCAAAGAAAATGATGATGGATGCATCTTATCGTTTCGCTACCTATCAATCGCCTACTAAAAACGACTGTCATTTATGACAATAAATGGCGGTCAACGAGAAACCGTCAATATTGTAATCATCAATCATCATCATCCAATTGAAGATTAACATTTACAAAATAGCCCTGCTGTTCCACACGACCGCCTAAAAAACCAGGTAACAAACAGGATGCAAGTGCATATATTTTTTTTAAATTATTTATAAAGAAAGAAAGAATAAATTTATTTTGTGTCAACATAATCTCTTAAAACTAAACAAAAACATACATATTGGGAACATTGACAACAAAATTGGTCACCACTCAGCTATATGCTGCAACAGCGAGAGTTGATGCAGCGCTGATTTTCAGTGGAGCCATAGTGCGTGTGGGGCAGCATACTGTATATCACACAGTGCATATATTTACATTAAGTACTTAAAATTCTAAAATACCTACTATTTAACCTTTTTAAAAATATATACCTAAACTAGATAGCAAAAACAAAATAATATACCTACTTTTGAATAATATAATAAAATAAAATATAAGGCCTAGAACGACTACCTATGGATGGACTTGTGAGTTTAAAAGGTCAGTCTTCAGGATTTTTTTAAAAGAGAAAATATTGTTGCAATTTATTATAGGAGGGGGTAAATTATTCCAGCATTTCGTAGCAGCATACCCGGAAGCTGCCACGAAAGGCAGTCGTTCTATAATGTTTGAGTATAAAATGTATTATCTTGTATGTAGAATTAGCCTTTTTAGAGTATGTATATAAAGTACATAAACAGATAATATACCTACTCGTATCGTATAATCTGGTGTTGTTTTCCTTCCTTAGTCCATTATAGTAAATGCGTAAATTGAATGAATTTTTAGGACCAACAAAAGGCGAGTAATTAATGTGTTTGATGAATGCAGAATCGTTTTTTCTCAATAACCGTAAAACATACAGTTTTGTTTTTTATGACATAGATAACTTAAGGATATAATCTAGATAAATTACAGACAGAATCACGATTGGTGAAACTTTTCTCGATAGATTTATTATCCAAAGTTGGCTCTTCAAAAACACTAGTTTAGTTTTTAATCAAAACTATGAATAGCTAAAAAGTTAATTTTTATATAATTCGTTAGATAATCATACTAGCTAAATAAATTACAGACAGTTTCTTTTTAAATATGATGGTTTTCAAGATAATGCAGTTTTATCACTTTTTCCGTCTTATCCGGGTAGACTCAGCCCATACAAAATGTTAAAAAATTTCACTTATCACCTTAAAATTATTTTATTCATTGAACTGGCGCCGAGTCACGTCAAGAGCCAACCAGTTGGGTTAGCATGAACTATAATCGTATCACCAACGCATCGTCCAAATGCCAAAACTGACACTTTTACTACACAAAAAGATATACGTCTGGCCGGAGAGACCTTCTCTTGGATTCAAGTCTAACAAAGCCGTAAATTTAGTGAATTAAGAAAAACTATGTAGGAAAAACAGGAGCTCTCCGAACAGACGTCTGTCAAATATTTACTTCTTAAATCTATATCTATATCTATACTAATATTATAAAGAGGAAAGATTTGATTGTTTGTTTGTTTGTTTGTTTGTAACGAATAGGCTCCGAAACTACTGGACCGATTTGAAAAATTCTTTTACCATTAGAATCCTGCATTATCCCTGATGAACATAGGCTATAGAATATTTTCAAAAACGTTAGGGATCCGTATGAAAACTTCGATAATGTAACCCAAGGTGTGAAAAAAAATCCTGATTGACTGATTGATTGATTGACTGATAGACATCAATATCTACAAATAAGTCAGCAATACCATATGTCTAACTATTAGGGATCCGTATGAAAACTTCGATAATGTAACCCAACATGTGAATAAAAAGCAAAAAATCCTTATATCACGTACGCTGCAAAAATTATTGACAATAGATCAAAGTGATAAACTGCAGTTTTAAAGATTACATCAATATTATCAAAAGTCAGTAATACCATAATTATGTCCAACTATTACAGTTATGTCACAATAACTACTTTTTCATGTTAAAATATGCAATAAGTAACGCCGCCTGTACAAACTAGGCCACATTATTCGTACCTGGGTATTAAATCCTTAACCAAAAAAAATAATCACTTCATTTTCAAGGCCATATCAGTACCTGTAAATTACTTTTTTAATTATACCATTCCCAAATTCCATACCATTCAAAAGTTATTATGAGTGTAATAATCTATAGGTACTAATATTATTATGAGGAAAGATGTTTTGTACATTTGTATGGAATAAATCCAAAAACTACTGGATCGATTTAAAAAAATCGTTTACCATTAGAATGCTACATTATCTCTGAGTAACATAGGCTATATTTATTGTTTGAAAAAAATAGGGATCCCTATTAAAACTTCGATAATGTAACCACCTTGGGTAAAAAAATAGCCATAAAATCGTTATAATACGTTACCTCCGTGCGGAGCCGGGGCGGACTGCTAGTGTTATATTATAGTGCCAGTTTTGACATTTGGACGATAGGTAGTCGATACGATAGTGGTTCGTGCTTAAGCCACTGATTTCTATATAAATGCGGCTAGCCGCAGAATTAAATAATAATACACTGTTTAATTGAAAACGTAACGGACTTGCTAGAACATAAATTAGGGGGTAGCACAGTTTATTTATGGGGTGTTCGGAGTTGGCCCTTGTTACACTTAGTAGGATTTGAGAGATACCTGTAACCTTCAGCTTGTTGGTGAATTCTCTATCCTATGCTTTTTGAATTTGTGCTGAAGCTCTTTAGTTATTTTTTTATTGTTGTACGTACTTGAGTAGTACTATTAATTACTAGTAGTCCGCCCCGGCGTCGCACGGGTGTAATAATGATTTTATGGGTAATTTTTAGACACCTTGGGTTACATTATCGAAGTTTTAATAGGGATCCCTAATAGTTTTTTGTAGATATTGATGTTTTCTATAAAACTGTAGTTTATCACTTTGCTCTATTGTCAATAATTTCCGCAGCAAACGAGATATATGGTTTTTTTTTGTTTTTTTTTCACACGTTAACACTCGGCTGTTTTACGCCTTCGCCTTCAGCTCGGGCTACAAAGAACAGCCTCGTATATAATCAGCAACTTTACTTACTTGTATCATATTATACTACTAGCGACCCGCCCCGGCTTCGCACGGGTAGCATGTTATTATACATATAAACCTTCCTCCTGAATCACTCTATCTATTAAAAAAAACCGCATCAAAATCCGTTGTGTAGTTTTAAAGATATAAGCAAACATACATACATACAGACGCGGGAAGCGGAAAGCGACTTTGCTTTATACTATGTAGTGATAGTGATTACGTGCTTTTTGGGCCTTTTACATTACCACTTGATATCACAGTGCGATCTGTGGATTCAATATTGTATTGTTTGAATGGACAATAGGTTTAAATTGGAACAATGTATAGTGTAAATAATCTATTGAACTTATGCGAAAACGAAGCATTTTGATGTTTTCAATTCGATTTATTATAATAACAATTTGACTCGCCTCACGCCTTCTGCGCTGTAGGTTGCGGGTTCGATCCCCACCCGGGATAATCTTTAGTGTGTTGAACTTGTATGTGTGATCTGTGTTTGTGTTACATAAAAGTGCATAGGTTTTCTATCAGTTATCTGGTTTCTATAGTACAAGCATTGCTTAGTTTGGGACTAGATAGTTTTGTGTGTAAAATCCGCCAATATATATTTATTAAGTAGGTACATCGTATTTATCGGGTTCGTCACATACCTAAACTTGATAGCGTTAAGCATCTCTTTGTGAAGGAAACCACAGAAAATATATGTCGCTTGATTTATTCAATTTATTTGTGCAGCTTTTTGAATTTGTGCTGAAGCTCTTTAGTTATTTTTTATTGTTGTACGTACTTGAGTAGTACTTTCAATTATTATTCTTGTTTGAGCCTTCGCCTTGTTCGATCGGCACCACACTAGAGCTCTACATAGCATTAAGGAAGGATAATTGAAAAAAAAAGGTAGACCCCAAGCCGTGTTTGTTGCCTGATTCTTCTAGGCTTAGTCGCGTGGAATCGGCGTAGCTCCACCTAGTTCCTAAAACGTTTCAAAGTGATCCTTGTGATTTTATTGAAATAAATGTTTTTGAATTTGAATTTGAATTTGAAATTTGATTATTGAACTAATAGCACATATGAGCCACTAATTAGCTACTAGAGCGGCTTGATTGAATATCATAGTACAAAAGCGTAGGCGGCATATCCTTGATTATACCTCATCATCATCATCTTGCTTTTATCCTAATTCATGAGGGATCGGCACAACTTGTAGAAAAAACAAGTTGCACAAGAATTTGGCTTGCAGTGTTTTACAACCTAGATTATATGGTGTTTAATAAGGATAAAAACTGAAACTGGATGTTCATAAAAACAAAACCGACTTCATGTTTATAAAAGAAAATTGTAGTGCTTTAAAATTCGTGACGTCAACTCGAGGTGTTTATGAGGTGTCTATTTCGAACGTATCTCGTGAGGGGCTTTCCCCCCCCCCCCCCCCTCCCCCTGAAAGAAGGGTAAGGTCTATAGTTGAAAACCACGATTAATGCCCATAAATTTTGAAGGTTTCTCTCGATTTCGTTGGGATCCCATCATCATGCTGACTTGGTGGTAATGGGACGACCTCGGAAGTATAGGCTTTCAAACATTAAAAAAATATTTTAAATCCGTCTACAAACGCCATAGTAATCGCTTTTTTGAAATCGGTTAAAAAACAATATTTTTCAACTGCATAGTGTGTAGTTTGGCTGTACCAAAACCAGGTTGCCTGAATTAAAATAGTAATTTTTAAATTTGCGTTCAGTTGAGTCTATTATTGCCTGTTGGATTTTAACTTATGATATCTGAAGAATATTTTTTCTGCCTTTTCGAATCGATACAAAAACGACAGAACCACTACGTATCGACATCGTGTCGTCCAAATGTTAAAACTGACACTATATACGATAGTGATTCGTCAGTGACGAATGCTAAAATAGATAAAAGTCGATGATCAGATTACGTACAGTAAACTGGCTTTAAAAATAACAGCTATGATAGAGTAAAAACTATCGTGGTTATTAATCATTTTAAATAGAAATACGGTTAATTACCACGTTTTTTCTTGTATTGCTGACGTTTCGAGACAATTCAGATGCTCTTCATCATGAGCATCGTCCGCGACCGCGATCAACGGCAGATCGGTGAATATATAGCAGTAGCAGTATTCGTCGATCTGCCATCCGTGGAAGAGCATCTGAATTGTCTCGATACGTCAGCAATACAAGAAAAAAAAGGCCAAGCGCGAGTCAGACTCGCGCACCAAGGGTTCCGGACCATTATCTATAAAAAACGGTTAGAAAATCACGTTTGTTGTACAGGAGCCCTACTTAAACATTTATTTTATTCTGTTTTTAGTATTTGTTGTTATAGCGACAACAGAAATACATAATCTGTGAAAATTTCAACTGTCTAGCTATCACGGTTCATGAGATACAGCCTTGTGACAGCCCTGTGACAGACAGACGGACAGACGGACAGACGGACAGACGGACAGACGGACAGACGGACAGACGGACAGACGGACAGACGGACAGACGGACAGACGGACAGACGGACAGACGGACAGACGGACAGACGGACAGACGGACAGACGGACAGACGGACAGACGGACAGACGGACAGACGGACAGCGAAGTCTTAGTAATAGGGTCCCGTTTTTACCCTTTAGTTACGGAACCCTAAAAAACGTGGTAATTAGCCGTATTTCCATTTAAAACAGACATGATGTTTTTAAAAAAAACAATAAGCAATATCTCTCCCCAATCTCATTTGCAGTTACATAGGCAAGCACAGCACAAAGGAATAATGTACGCGGTGTAGTAATTAAGATCTATAGTGAGCTGTAACTTAACGCCTGTATTGTCTGGTGCATACTGCTTGTGTCTGCGAGAGACTTTGCCAACGTCTGGACTTAGGAACCCTGGAACGGGTATCATAACTACACACTTCAACTTTATCTTCTTAATATATATGAACTAGCCGACCCGTGACAGACTTTGTCCTGCCCAAATTTTAGTAAACGCATAGAAATAACATAAAATAAATTACGAATTTTGGTAGAATGCGTATCATTAGTCAAATTGATGTCATATTTTTTGAAATTAAATTTCCAATACCGACCTTAGGATTCAACCTTTTTGATAGAATGCGTTGCTATGACAACTCAATGTTTTCAGTTGTCATGTTTCGTTTTTAAGACGCTGCCAGTCGACGATTATTTTTGTTCGAAACGAAAAAAGAAATACTTGTGAACAAGCCACATCTAGGAGATATATTTTATAATGTATAGTATATGTGAATAAAGATGTACCCATCTTTAATCACTTCGATAAATAATCCTACCGACCGCTGCAATGATGACAAACACAAGTCCGCGCGTGGTCCGCCTTAGCTAATAGAATTGTAGATCTACATATTACCTATCTTTAACAATAAATCACAAGTTGATTTTAATAGTAGGTATATAAAATATTTCGATCATAAATTCTAAAACGTATCATTTTGAAATAATATTTTTATCGTGAAAAGTTTCTGCTATTATGTTTTCAGCTTAATAGAAATCTAGGTAGGAACCTGAAGTAATATACTTATAAAAATAGGAGATGTGGCTTGTTCAGAAGTATTTCTTTTTGTTTTTAAATATATTGCAGTTTTATCACTTTTTCCGTCTTTACCGGGTAGACTCAGACCATACAAAACGTCAAAAAACATTTATCACCTAAATCTACAGCCAATCGACAGTCAATACACTCTTAAGAACATCTGGGAAAGTATGCAAGTTTCTTCTACATCCTCTTTCTTATCATGAAATAACAATAGAAAAAGTTTTTCAAAGAAACCCTTCAATGTTCTCTATGCCTACGTCAGACGCTGTTCATAGCCATGTTTATAGAAACATTCTCTATCCCGCCGTCACGTATAACGTCTTTGTCAATTCAAAGTATGTGTGTACCATTAGCAATATTTAGTGCATTCTAGTGAGATCCTACTTAATTTATTTATTTATTTATTTATTTAATTAGAACGGATAAACCACTTACACTAATTAATTAAGATTTAACATTTAAAATAATAAAATTACGAACTAAAACACAGATAGGTATATAAGATGTTGAAATTAAAATTAACAAAAACAAAAGGTAAATAAAAATTAAATTATAAATAGAATCAGGAAGTCAAAACATTGGTATAAAGCCATAGTTAAAATATTAGTAATAATTCAAGACGAGTAATAAATGTTTTTGATGAATGCAGAATAGTTTTTTCTCAATTACCGCAAAACATTCAGTTTTGTTTTTATGACAAAGATAAGTTATGGATATAATCTAGATAAATTACAGACAGAAACACGATTGGTGAAACTTTTCTCGATAGATTTATTTTCCAAAGTTGGCTCTTCAAAAACACTAGTTTTGTTTTTAATCAAAACTATGAATAGCTAAACAGTTATTTTTTATATAATTCGTTAGATAATCATACTAGCTAAGTAAATTACAGACAGTTTCTTTTTAAATTAGATGGTTTTCAAGATAATGCAGTTTTGTAATATGTATGTATAAAAAAAATAATCGAATTGAGAACCGAAGAGAGATTTTTTTTATCGGTTAATAAATGATGGTAGAAGTACTTATTTATGAACCCTTACCTCCCGTGCAAGTTATGAACTGTGTTTCGCCAGTACTCTCACCCTCGTATTCAAGAACGACACTATGAGAACACGCACCCACAGTGGACGAAATCTTTTTTCATAAAAATCACTTTATGTGTTGTGCGACACTGCATAGTGTGTCTAGAGGTACATTTTCGTGTGCCTCTAGCCAAAGTTGAGCTCTAAAGGCACTCGGTAGCGTGCGCCATAGTGCCACTCAACACATAAAGTGATGTTTATGAAAAAAGATTTCGTCCACTGTGGGTGCGTGTTCTCATAGTGTCGATCTTGAATACGAGGGTTAGGAACTAGTGCTGATGTCTCTGTTGTCTGCTGGCTCGCAAGTAGCTTTGCACCAACGGCATTGTTTTAATCTGAGGAGATGTTTTCTAAAAAGGTGTATGTAGATGTTGATAGGAACCCTTGGAATTGTGCGTTTCTCACGGGTTATTTTTTTAATATTAGTATTTTTCAAACTATCGTGATTAGACCGTGCCTATTGTAATATATTCGAAACGTCGAGAAATTCAATAGTGTATAAAATCAAGAGTATAAAGAAGCGGCGATGGGCTTGCAACCTGTCACGTATGGAATGCTAACTACTGCAAAATACATATAACGAATTTAAAAGGAAAACTATCACTGCTAATGTAGTAATAAGTAGGCTTTACAAGTTTACGAGTCGTTGACCAACTAAGAAAATGTATTTTCTAAGTTGCTCGACGATTATTCGTAAACTAGAAGTAAACTTTTAAATAAAAAAATATCTTTGTAAATTACTTGTAAAACGTGGCTCAATACGCACTTGGGCATTTTTTTATAAATATATATATATAGCATACCTATGTTACTAGCGGTAAATATAGCTTTTGATAAAAGAGATTTTAAACTGGTCCTGTAGTTTATTAGTTTATCCTTCACAAACAATTATACAAAAATACAAAATTTACCTTTTAAAATTTAAGTTTTTCTTTATAAAAACTTTTTCTTTAAAAAATATCTTTATATTTTTGATGCCATTTTAAGTGAGCGCCGTAGATTTAAAAGGATGCCTACCGTACTTGGGGATTAGGTACAGTCGTGACTAGCGATCCAATTTCATTTCACTTAGGAAAACTTGAGACTATTTTTCCCAGACTGTAGTACCTTCCACCACAAAAGCTCTCGAGGTGTTTTTGCAAAGGTTTTGTATTACGTAGCAATGTGTCCATAGATAACGAGACGCGCCCGGCCAAAAGCCACTTTTCCACCTGAGTGTACTTAACACTAGACGTTACACTTCACTCGTCTCGTACAGGCGAGTACAGAAACGTACGCGGATGTTTGTTATAGTGTCGCGGGTATAGAGTTAGATGTTGACAGAAGTGACTTGATGGTGGCCTTCGCTTATTTATTTTACTAGCTTTTACCCACGATTTCGTCCGCATAGATTTTTTACATACCAAGACTTTAAACTATCTTTATATGATATTTAATAACAATCGGCTCAGAGCGTGGCCGTGATGACGACACAGACAGGCAGACATACAGAGAGACAGAGAGACGGAGCTACTTTCGCATTTTTAGAATAGTATAAATTATTTATTCATAAGCTATGTAAAACAGAATTACTCTCTAAAGATTTTATAATAAACAAAAAAAACCTATTACGTAAAGCTTATCTGTACAACACCAAATTACATAAATATCTTTGAAAATGTAAAAGCATAATCTTTATAGTCAATACCACTGAATTGCATGATGAGGCTTCCAACTAGATGGACCCAAATACGAACGAAGAAGAGATATAAAATTATAAACCATTTATAGGTTTGCATTTTGCGAGATGAATACCATAAAATTAGCCATAGAATTGCATCGCCCACTGCGTTTGCATTCAGTTCTTGACGATCCGATTCTATCGTAAATCCTAAATTCTACCGGCATTACGTTTTCGGTTTCCGGTTACGAGGCTTACAACCTGTCACGTATGGAATGTTAACTAATGCATAATGTGTGGCAAATAGAAAAAAAGAAAGAAAGAAGAAAGATAGAAAACACTTTTTTTTGCACAAACTAAGCCAAACACAATAATTAAACGAAAACAATAATAGCAGATTTTGCCATGTGGGAGCAAATAGGTCCCCGTCTCAGCATTGAGCCGCACAGCGCCGAACCTAGTTAGTAGGGGAGGCGCGATGCGACGCTGGTTATCGGAGCCTCGAAAATTCGAAATGCATCGACCACATAGACCCAATAGACGCCTTATGGCTTAATTTCTTCAAACAAACAATTCTGTCAAATCGTTGTCAATATCAAAGTGTGCGGGTCAGGGGGAGCGGTAAAAAATGCATTCTGATTGGCCGGTTCAATGTCTCAGCTGACGAAGTGCGCTCGGTGTCTTATATCAGCAGTATAAGCCTAATGTGTTGTGAGAAAGTTTTGCCTGATTTATGTATTACGCTTTACCCGCGCGATACCTGGATAAAAAGTAATCTATGCTATTCCAGGGCTTAGACTATGTATATTGAAAGTTTCATCCAGCTCCGTTTGATCGTTTGGCATAAACATCTAAACATCCTACATACTTTCGGGTTTAGTAGGATTAGTAGGACTTTTTTTGACGTATTCGCGACCTTGAGCCGAATTTCTTTTGTCGGTTTTAAACATATCTATTCTGCTCTATTTCTCTCAAAACTAACACTTGCGGCCCGTAACGAGTCTACGGAGCGTCAACGAAAGCCGGCCCTAATTGCAAACCTGGTTGCTTTCCACTTTTTGCTGTCGTGTCGATCCTACATTCTTCATTTCTTTCTTCTGATATCGACAGTTACGTGTTAGATTTAGCTGCCCTCGTTTTAGTCATCGCTGCCATAAAGAGATTGAAAAAAATATATATGGTCACGATTGTAATCCCCAAGTAAACGCGAAAGCTTGTGAGTTTGTTTGTATGTTTGTGACTCAATCAAGCCTAAACAACTAAACGGATTAAAATGAAATTTGCTGTAGATGTAGATATAATGCCCGAATAAAAAATAAGGTGGGTTATAATCCGTCAACACCTCCAAAATTATAAATAATGCAAAAGGGATGATTTTGTTACAGGTGGCGCTGGTGTGCAAAAAAAATCTAACAATAGTCGTCATAGCAACGTGCGTAATGCGATTATTGTTTTTTGGACAGGACAACGTCCGTCGCGGGCCAGCTAGTCTACCATACTTTGGGATTACAGTCGTGATCCTATTTTATTACATAAAATATATATTTGATTGCAATAAAACATGTTATTTATCTTAGTTCGGTTATGAAACATTATTGTCTACCTGGTGGGGCCAATTCCTTCCAGACTTCCCACACACAATAATCTAAATATATATAACTCTTGCATCACTGACTGACTGATCAATCAACGCACAGTCTCAACTGGTCCTAGAAACTAAAAATTTGGAGCGTGTATTCCCTCTGGTGTGTAGGGGTGCACTAAGAAAGGAACTCCCGAAATTCAACCCCTAAGAGGGTGCAGTTGGGGTTCAAAATAACTTCACGTGAACGAAGTCGCAAGGCTTTCCACTAGCATATAAATGTGCTGTGTAGGGGTGCACCAAGAAAGAAACTCCCAAAATTCAACCCCTAAGTGGGTGCAGTAGGGATTCAAAACATGTAAACGAAGTCGCGACAGTTTCCACTAGCAAATAAATGTGCTGTGTAGGGGTGCACCAAGAAAGAAACTCCCGAAATTCAACCCCTTAGAGGGTGCAGTAAGGGTTCAAAACATGTGAACGAAGTCGGGCAGGTTTCCACTAGCATAATAATATAGATTAAAATCGTACCAATAACAAGATGTATGCTATTTAACGATCTGACATTGGTGGCGATTCTGTTGTGTCCAAGCTAAACCTAAAATTTCGTAAAAAACGATCGATCTTATTCCTTTTACATTAAAGTCTAAATTAGAGTCACATCAAAATGACAGTCCTATAACTTGAGATATTTTAGCGATTTCGCATATTTGACACAGTCAAGTGTCATCTTAGTCAACACCAATTTACATGTCGATTAAATTTAGCTTGACGTTTCTAAATCGATTACGAAAATCGGAAATTTATTGAAAAGTATTCTAAGTTTTAGAACTGTCACTTTAAGGTTACGCTATTTTAAACTTTAACTTAAAAGTTATAAGATCGATAGTTTTTAGGAATTTTAACTTAAGCGTGGACACAACAGAATCGACACCAATGTGATATTTGATACTTGACGTAATAACTTTGCTTGTAAAGTCGACGCGCTCGGAAACCACCCACGATAGTGACAAACACGTAAAAACAGCGGATTTTTAGGTACGCAGTGTGCTGCGTCGCACGTACAAACAACTGCAGAATGCAAGTGACAAGCGACGTGAGAGCAAATGCCAAAAAATATTGACTGGGAGAGATCGCTTTACTGGGAGCCCCCAGTCGCTGATTGCTCTTTTTCGAAACGAAAAAAGAAATACTTCTGAACAAGCCACATCTCCTATTATTATAAGTATATTACTTCAAGTTCCTACCTAGATTTTTATTAAGCTGAAAACATAATAGCAGAAACTTTTCACGATAAAGATATTATTTCAAAATGATACGTTTTAGAATTTACGATCGAAATATTTTATATACCTACTATTAAAATCAACTTTGTGATTTATTGTTAAAGATAGGTAATATGTAGATCTAGATTTCTATTAGAATAGATTTTTGATAATTAATTATACATAATTTATATCATTAATTTATTCGAAAAGCTAAGGCGGACCACGCGCCGTCGTGTGTTTGTCGTCATTGCAGCGGTCGGTAGGATTATTTATCGAAGTGATTAAAGATGGGTACATCTTTATTCCCATATACTATACATTATAAAATAGAAGATGTGGCTTGTTCACAAGTATTTATTTTTTCGTTTCGAACAAAAACAATCGTCGACTGAGAGCGCCTTAAGTTTAATGTCATTTTGTCCTGTACATGTTTTTGTGGACGTGTGGTAATAAAAAAGTGGTACCTGTCTTTCTATCTATCAAAATATACAATTACGTTACAATACCTAACGATATAGAGATGATATACCTACCTAGTTTTTAGGGTTGCGTACACAAAAGGTAAAAACGGGACTCTATTACAAAGACTTCGCAGTTCGTCTGTCTGTCATAGGGCTGTATCTTATGAACGTATGATAGCTAGACAGTTGAAATTTTCACAGATGATGTATTTCTGTTGTCGCTATAACAACAAATACTAAAAACAAAGTAAAATAAATATTTAAGTGGGACTCCTATACAACATACGTGTTTTATGCCGTTTTTTATAAAAAAAATATACGGAACCCTTCGTGCGCGAGCCCGACTCGCACTTGACCGGTTTTTTTTTACATTTCATTGGACTACTAGGCTAAGTTAAAATAAGAGGCTTAAAAGATGTCAAGATGTGTGATCCCTTAAGCCTATGTTTTGTACTGCATCTCAAACCTCAGCTAGACGCGAGTGGTGTGCATGAACTATGCAGCATCTTCGCAGCTAATGTATTTCTTTATTTACGTCTGTTTGCATTATCATTCTTTGCACATAAACTCGCAAAGTTCTAGCTTGGTTCTTTACTTGTGCACAGTTTTGACTTTGAGTGGGTTTACACTCACATGAGTGTGGAGTGGAGAGTACTGTGAATTGACCAATCACAGTGTTCGACACAGTTGACCCATAAATTTCGAGTGCTGTGATTGGTCATTGAAAAAAAAGGTAGACCCCAAGCCGTGTTTGTTGCCTGTTCTAGGCTTGGTCGCGAGGAATCGGCGTAGCTTCACCTAGTTCCTAAGACGTTTCAAAGTGATCCTTATGATTTTATTGAAATAAATGATTTTTGAATTTTAATTTGGTCAATTCACGGTCCGCTCGGCACAGATCTGCACAGCTTCGCATCAATATAATAGGCTCTGGCATCAGAGGAAATGCACCTAGATGACAAGCAAACGTCAGCATATTCCATCAGTAATGTAAATCTAACATTATATTTGACACATGCCCACATTTTGCAGTAGTTATCATTTCATACGTGACCGGTTGCAAACCCATCGCCGCTTATAAGAATACTAACTGGTTTCCTCACGATGTTTTCCTTCGCCGTTTTGAGCACGTGTTTTTGATGCGCTGATAAATTTTTCGAATATAATTTTTCGTGCCTCTAGCCAAAGTTGAGCTCTAGAGGCACTGTAGTATGCGCCATAGTGTCTCATAACACTCAAGTGATGTTTATGAAAAAAGATTTTGTCCTACGGTTGGAGCCTACTGTGCGTTCTCATAGTGTCGTAATAATACGGGGTGTGACTCACGTGACTTTAAGATACAAAATATTTGCAAAGACAAAGAGGTTGTCGATATTATCTACCGCTACCCCAATAACTCAAGAACATTATTTTTATACATTTGCATGACCATACGTCACTCAATGATAGGAACGCCGGAATGATGAGGGTCAGGGGGTGACAGGGATTGACATGGGAAGCCTATCGTTGGTTAATCGAGTGCCGGGATGTGGGCACTTAGTAATGTTGGGTGAAGGTATTATTAAGCCACGGATACACTAGGACATTTTGTTCCGCAACATGGGCAACGCTCTACATGACGCTGCAATATTGTACAGTGTCGCGCAACATGCAAGCCACAGATACCCTAGGCCCTAGTGACTAGGGGACTTCTTCTTGTCCCGCAACATGGGCAACGCTCTACGTGACACTGCATTGCATAGTGTCCCGCAATGCCTCGCAACGGAAATGACACGGGACATTATTGCTTGCAATGAAAATGCTAGGTTTAACTATAAGGTAAGAAACAAAAGAACTTTATGTTGACATTTTTTTATTCGAATCAATGATCGGTGCTTTTTCGCGGCGTAGCGTCGCGCCTTCTCACGGTCGCGTCGCCGTTCCACGGCGCCTTACGCCGTGCATGTCGCCTTCTGATGGCGCGGCGTCACACCTTTTCATGGTGGATGGCGCCGCACCGCAGACATGGGCCCACGGCCTTATTGGTCCTCTCTGCGCAGTTTCGCGTAGGTGGAAACTCACCCTTATGGGTGCGGGGTGCCATAATATCTATTGCATCAGATAGCGAATCGGCACGTAAACACAGTCGTGAGGGGAATTTTGAGAAGTGGTTTTGGAAAATAGTAGGTAATTTCCACTGGCCTCGCGTCAGCTCAGTCGGTAGTCAATTTGACTGTTTTTTGTATAGATTTAAAAATAGGACGAATTTATATTTCAATCATCCTATGACAATGGCAACACAGGCAATAGAGCAATAATAATCACTACATAGTATAACGCAAAGTCGTTTTCCGCTTCCCGCGTCTGTATGTATGTCTGTATGTATGTTTGCTTATATCTTTAAAACTACACAACGGATTTTGATTCGGTTTTTTTTTAATAGATAGAGTGATTCAGGAGGAAGGTTTATATGTATAATAACATGCTTAATATATTAGAGAACCACTGATAATTTTAAAATTTCAAATCAGCGCGACTTTTTTTTTTAATTTTAAATGCTGTTAACGAGTATACAAAGACATTCTGTAATATATTTTGGTATCAGCTTTGCACCCGTGCGAAGACGGGGCGGGTCGCTAGTCGCTAATAAATAATTGATGAACTGATACGGCTAATTACCACGCTTTTACTTGTATTGCTGACGTTTTAATTCTATGATAATCATGTTTTTACAAAATAGCCCGACAGTATGTATAAGCTATATTATTGTAAAGTTTCATCTAAAACTAATCAGTAGTTTTTGCTTAAAAGAGTAACAAACACACTCACAAACTTTCGTATTTATAATATTAGTAGGATAGACCGCATGAGGTCAGTTAGGTCGTGGTCGGTCTTGCAAAGTGTATGTCAAGCTTTAGCGTGTTCTTTTCGAAATGACATGATCTTGTTATCGGTAGGAATAATTCTCGAGTTTCGATAATAATTCACGATTCGTTAGACTATTCCTGAGAGGAATATTTTTACCTATTTAGGAGGTAGATAGGTCACTCTATTCAACGAGTATAAATAGGATCACGACTGTAATCCCCAAGTACGGTAGACATCCTCTCAGATCTCCAGGCGCTTAGATCTTTGAAGATGTCTAGGTAGTCAGAGTCAATATATTAGCACATGCCTACATTTTGCAGTAGTTAGCATTCCATACGTGACAGGTTGCAAGCCCATCGCCGCTCATAAGAATACTAACTGGTTTCCTCACGATGTTTTCCTTTAGCGTTTGAGCACGCATGCGCATATAAATTTGTTGAACAGAAAAATCCATTGATGCACGCCGGTATTCGAACCCATGACCTTCGATATGAAAGTCGAGGTATCTTCTAATCGGCCAACATGGCTTTTAACTATCTCAATAACATGGGGCATGATAAATTAAACCTTAAGATCGGTCAGTGGAAACTATCCTAATAAACCAGCTTACGACTGAGGCTTCATACCCGGATAAAAAGTATCTGTTTCATTAGAGTCTATTTGTATACAAAATTTCGTCAAAATCGGTTCAGCGTACCGTCAAAATTTATATAATTTGACAAGCGTGCATCTTTTCAATAGTTCGCGATAATTATCTTTGTATAGCTATGTCAAATTGAAATTAAAATTCAAAAGGCATTTATTTAAATAAAATCACAAGGATCACTTTGAAACGTCTTAGGAGCTAGGTGAAGCTACGCCTGTTCCTCGCGATCATTGTCTAGAAGAATCAGGCAACAAACACGGGTTGGTGCCTATCATTTTTAGGGTTCCGTATCCAAAGGGTAACGGGACCCTATTACTAAGACTTCGCTGTCCGTCTGTCTGTTATAGGGCTGTATCTCATAAACCGTGATAGCTAGACAGTTGAAATTTCCACAGATGATGTACTTCTGTTGTTGTTACAACAACAAATACAAAGAACAGAAAAAAAGAAATATTTAAGGGGGGCTACAACAAACATGTTTTTTTGGCATTTTTATAGATAATGGCACGGAACCCTTCGTGCGCGAGTCCGACTCGCACTTGACTGGTTTTTTATATATTGTAAAAGATAATATAATATGTTAATATGGACAGTAATATCACATGCTAAATAAAATATATGTCTTTATATACTTTATCCATTGTCTACCTAGTTTGGTAAATATTCATCTTTTGAGTAATGTGTGTTATACGATTTTAGTTTTCCTTGCTTACCTTAGTCAGCTGTGTAAATATTAGTAAGTAAGTAACTATATACCTATTGTATACTTGTAGGTAGGTAATATTTAAATACTGGTCTCACAGCTCATTTGCTAGTAGCTCTGCCGGGTTCGATCCCCACCCGGGATAAATCTGGGTGTTTATATGTATAATAATAAGTATGTATTTACAACAAAAAAAAGTATATAAGTATTCTATCAGTTATCTGGTTCCCATAGTACAAGCTTTGCTTAGTTTGGGGCTAGATGGCGCAGTGAGAAAATGTCCACTAATATTTATTTATTTATTTACTAGCTGACCCGTGCCCGCTTCGCTGTGCGTAAGACATTTCTAATACCATCGTTGACTTTTTGGTAGACGTTTTTAAGGTGTACAATACTGTAGTACCTACATTATTTTGATATATCTCGTGGGGTTCAGCCAGCATTTGCAATGTAAGCGCAAAAAAATGTGTTTATTTACGACATCACATTAGAAACCTCTAAAATTATCAGTGTTTCTCTACTATATTATGCATGTATTATACATATAAACCTTCCTCCTGAATCACTCTATCTTTAAAAAAAAACCGCATCAAAATCCGTTGTGTAGTTTTAAAGATATAAGCAAACATAGATAGATAGATAGATAGATAATACTTTATTGTACACCAGAAATAAACAAGCAAAACATTAAAAAATAATTTTAGAATTACGTACATACATACATACATACGCGGGAAGCGGAAAGCGACTGCTTTATACTATGTAGTGATAGTGATTTACCCAACAGACACAGTTTTGTCACTAAGTTTTATGATAATGAAACTCAACTACCATCATGATTTAATACTGTTCTGAATGCCATGATGGCAATCATTAACTTATTA
Source organism: Hydriomena furcata (assembly GCA_912999785.1). Lineage (NCBI taxonomy): Eukaryota > Metazoa > Arthropoda > Insecta > Lepidoptera > Geometridae > Hydriomena > Hydriomena furcata. Next base: position 4,011,603 of record OU538848.1, read on the forward strand.
AACACAAGCTGACCCCGCGAACTTCGTATCGCTTTAGAATTAACAAATGTTGTCTTCCGTTCCCGTTCCCGTTCGCGTTCCCGTTCCCGTTACAATTCCCGTTCAATAGTTTTTACTCAGGGATAATGTAGCTTGGTAATGGTGAAAGAATTTTTGAAATCGGTTCGGTAGTTTTTGAGTTTATCCATTACAAACATACATACAAAAAAACAAAAACACATAAAATCAAAACTTTTCTCTTTATAATATTATTATTAGTATATTAGTATAGATTGAACAGTGAACTAGCTCTTGCCTTCCGATTTGCCTGTATCTGGTACACTCGTATTAAAAGGACTAGGACGACCGAGTTTTTCGAAGTGTGAAAATACTAGAAACTTTGCTTCGTTTTGCTAACAGCTGTGACATTTTTGAAAATACCCTTAGGTACTTTTCAACCGATGAAAAATTAGGTTCTCAATTCGCTGAATATAATATAAAACTAGTTAACCTGGCGAACTTCGTATCGCTTTAGAATGTTAATTTCCCGTTCCCGTTCCCGTTACCGTTAAAAGTATACTATGTCCGTCACCTGGTTCTAAGCTACCTCCCCACTAATTTTCAGCCAAATCGGTTCAGCCGTTCTTGAGTTACTCGTATAATAACTAACACTACTTTATCTATATACTTATAATAAATCTGTAGAGAGGTCAATTCTGTACATGAAATATATTTCCAAAATAACTATCAGGGGGTGATTAGGGATCGATACTGATGCCAAAAATGCAATCAGTAAAATTTTTGTCTGTCTGTCTGTCTGTCTGTCTGTATAACCGTTATAGAAACAAAAACTACTTGACGGATTTTAACAAAACTTGGTACAATTATTTTTCATACTCCTGAGCTGGTTATAGTATACTTTTCATCACGCTACAATCAAAAGGAGCAGAGCAGTGAAGGGAAATGTTGGGAAAACGGGAGAAGTTACTCCATTTTTTAGGGTTCCGTACCCAAAGGGTAAAATCGGAACCCTATTACTAAGACTTCGCTGTCCGTCTGTCCGTCTGTCCGTCTGTCCGTCTGTCCGTCTGTCCGTCTGTCCGTCTGTCTGTCTGTCACAGGGCTGTATCTCATGAACCATGATAGCTAGACAGTTGAAATTTTCACAGATTATGTATTTCTATTGCTGCTCGAACAACAAATACTAAAAACAGAATAAAATAAATATTTAAGGGGGTCTCCCATACAACAAACTTGATTTTTGCATTCCAGCGCCATCTAGTTTCATTTGATGTTACTACGTATTATAGGTACTTTCGCGGTCTCATGCGACCGCTCGGGGTTTGAGAGGTAAGATGAAAGAGGTTTGCGATTTCGCTGGCAGGTGGCGCTATTTTACCACTATCGGTAAAGTAAGTCGGTAAATAGGTGGTACTTCACATGATCGAATAAAAAGTTTGAAATTGAATTATTGAATTCATGTAGTTAGGTAAATAGGTACCTAGGTAGATATTATTAATTTCCAATTAATTTCGAGTTCGAATCCTGGCCGTGCATCAATGGATATTTCTGTTCGAAAAATGTATATATATATATGCGCGTTACACGTGTTTATAACAGTGAAGGAAAACATCGTGAGGAAACCTGTTAGTATTCTTGAAAGCGGCGACGGGATTGCAACCTGTCACGTGTGGAATGCTAACTACGTAGTTAGGTAAATAGGTAGGTTACGAGATATTATGAATTATTTTTTATGTTTCTAGGGTTCCGTATCTAAAAGGTAAAAAACGGGACTACTAAGACACCGCTGTCCGTCTGTCTGTTACCAGGCTGTATCTCGTGAACCGTGATAGCTAGACAGTTGAAATTTTCACAGATGATGTATTTCTCTAAAATCAGCATAAAATAAATATTTAAGTGAGACTCCCGTACAACAAACGTGATTTTTTTGCCGTTTTGATAATAGTACGGAACCCTTCGTGCGCGAGTCCGACTCGCACTTGGCCGTTTTTAAGATTCCGTCGCGTGTGCAACTTTAATGGTTAAAGCTACACAAAAATCATGTATGACGGAAATGTTCTCCTTAAAATTATATAAAAAATATCCCACGACAGCATATGTCTATCTTTTATGGTTGACTTACAATAACACGTGTAACTCCCGATAGCTTAGCAGTTCGAAGCTTTCTGATTATATGTGTGTACTCTTACGTTTATAACACTCTCAGTCATCCCTCATTAAAAAAGTTAACATTATTAACTATTCCATAAAAAAAGAATCATAGAAATCGTGTGATACTACGCAGCCGGACCCACCGTGGATAAGGGTTAATTTTAATGCAGTTACAAATCTATGGAATTGTACGAATTGTACTCCAAAATCAGCAATTGTACTAGAAGGGGTCAAAAAAAGCTGTGAAAAAAAACGTTTTATATAAAGACATTCTGTAGTATATTTAGTATCAGCATTGCACCCGTGCGAAGCCCGGGCGGGTCGCTAGTTTTATATATATAGATTTGTGTGATGAATATATGTAGATGTATGATACATTGTAAAATACCTATTCAATATCTACCCAAAATAAAAACCGGCCAAGTGCGAGTCGGGGTTATAAGGGTTTCTTGTAGACTCGAAACCCTAAAAACGGCAAAAACGCGTTTGTTGTATGGGAGCGTTAGATATTTATTTTATTCTGTTTTTAGTATTTGTTGTTATAGCAGCAACAGAAATACATAATGAAAATTTCACTGACTTGACATCATGGTTCATGAGTTACAGCCCGGTGACAGAGAGACGGACAGACGCACAGCGAAGTCTTAGTAATAGGGTCCCGTTTTACCCTTTAAGAACGGAACCCTAAAAATGATAAATTCACCATCTAAGGAACAATTCCTCATAATACTCCGTAACGACCGAAAATGCCGAATGTTGCCATCTCGGAGTTTTTTTGTTTCCCATTTCGTTTTATTACCGCTATGAATCAACTGTGACAGTAATGTATCGCACGTTCGCTGTAAAACACACACCCCTCCTTCGGCAGTCGGGTAAAAGGGTCGCACATGTTATATTACAAAAAGTTTTGAAAGGAGGGTGAAAACACTAGGATGTCAAATCTATACTTTTATGCTTCTATACTAATCCTAATCCTAATAATATTATAAATGCGAAAGTTTGTGAGTTTGTATGTATGTTTGTTCCTCAATCAGGCATAGACGACAAAACGGATTGAGTTGAAATTTGCTGTAGATGTAGATATAATACCCGAATAAATAATAGACTACGTTAAATAATGAAAAACATCCCCAAAACTATAAAAACTCAAAAGGGATGATTTCTGTATAGATGGCGCTGGTGTGCAACAAATGTGACATCACAGACTAAAAACATTCAGTCTTTCTATTCGATTATACCAGCACAACCAGCGCTCTCACCCTACGCTAATTTAATAAAGCCTGTAGAAAAGATTTTCAAAAATCAGTTAAATATTACTTATTTAATAAAATTTGTTATTTGAATAGTTAATTAAGTAAATTACCTAACTTTGTTAATAACATATTTGTTTTCTTTTGAAGCGGTTAATTGGTTTACCGTATCTATAAATTAGTTAAAATAAGATAACAAACTTATTTCTTTACAAACTTCATCTAATCTAAATATATAAAACTTTTTCGTTACTGAATGTCTGACTGATTTTGATTTTTTGATTTTGATCTATCAACGCACGGCCTAAACAAATGGTCGTAAAAACTTGAAATTTTAGCTGCAAATTTCAAGTTTTGCTGCTTAGGGGTAGACTAAGTGCACTAAGTTGTGCTGAGACTCTTTAGTTATTTTTTTTTATTGTTTACGTACTTGAGTAGTACTTTAATTATTATTCTTGTTTGAGCCTTCATCTTGTTCGATTGGCATCACACTGGAGCTCTACATAGCTTTAAGGAAAGGATCATTAAAAAAAAGGTAGACCCCGAGCAGTGTTTGTTGCCTGATTCTTCTAGGCTTGGTCGCGTGGAATCGGCGTAGCTTCACCTAGTTCCTAAGACGTTTCAAAGTGATCCTTGTGATTTTATTGAAATAAATGATTTCTGAATTTGAATTTGAATTTAAGGAATTCTCGAAACTTAACCCCTAAGGGGGTGCAGCGGGGAATGTTAAATTTGGAGGGTTTATACCTTCTGCTGCATAGGGGTGCACTAAGGACTTCTTGAAACTTAACCCCTAAGGGGGCTAACAATGTCGTGAGAGTTTCCCCTTTAATAATGGTACATCAGATTTATCATTCTTGTTATTATTTAGATAACCTATGAACGAGAACTAGAAGAACCTTTATGGTAGGTTTTATCTTTAATACCTTATATTTATATACCTAGCTGATCGCCCCGGCTTCGCACGGGTGGTACCTGGAAAAAAAGTCTTGCACAAGGCAATAATTACGTTTAGAAAACTAAAAAAACCGACGAACATGTTTTGACCAATCAAAAAATATGACCAATAATCATCCTTTCGTTTTCAAATTTATTTGGGACCGACTTCGAGTTATACCCTTTAAAATAAAATAAAAATGTGCAATCGGAATATTTTGTAAAAAGTATGAGTCATACATAAAAAAAATACACGTCGACTTGAGAACCACCTCCGCGAAGTGTAGGTACTTACCATCTCTCTTACTAATAAAAAAATGACAAGTGCGAGTCGGACTCGCGTACGAAGGGTTCCATACCATTATCTATAAAAACGGCAAAAAACACGTTTGTTGTATGGGAGCCCCACTTAAATGTTTATTTTATTCTGTTTTTTGTATTAGTTGTTGTAGCAACAATAGAAATACATCATCTGTGAAAATTTCAACTGTCTAGCTATCACGGTTCATGAGATACAGCCCTGTGACAGACAGACGGACAGCGATGTCTTAGAAATAGGATCCCGTTTTTACCATTTGGGTACGGAACCCTAATAAACGAGGTATCGTAAAAGTTTGACGTGTATACAAAACGGTTATACAATTCGTTTTCCCGATGATACAAACTTAAAACAAAGACCAGTCAAAACTTTCAGGTCCAATTATAATTTATATTGTAGGTACCTTCGGCCACCTGAAGTAAAATTACAAGAAACACTTTTAACAATTAATTAGCTGCCAAGTCTGAGTAGGCGAAGACATTCGGAAGTTTAAATAGGGATGTTCCAAATTAAATCTAAGTTATAGAAAGAAAGAATAAATTTATTTTGTGTTAAGGTGCTAAGTGAAATTTTTGACTTTTTGTATGGGCTGAGTACCCGGATAAGACGGAAAAAGTGATAGAACTTCTTGAAAACCATCAAACTTAAAAAGAAACTGTCTGTTTACTTAGCTAGTTTGTTTATCTAACGAATTATTTAAAAATAAACAGTTTAGCTATTCATAGCTTTGATTAAAAACGAAACTAGTGTTTTTGAAGAGCCAACTTTGGAAAATAAATCTATCGAGAAAAGTTTCACCAATCGTGTATCTGTCTGTAATTTATCTAGATTATACCCTTAAGTTATCTTTGTCATAAAATACAAAACTGTATTGTTTTGCTTAACTGTTTTGCGGTTATTGAGAAAAAACGATTCTGCATTCATCAAAAACATTTATTACTCGTCTTAACATAATCTCTTAAAACTAAACAGACAAATGACATCAATAATGGCAACATTGACAACAAATAAACGACAAAACGGATTAAGATGAAACTTGCTGTAATATGTAGATAAAAACTCTGAATAAATAAAGGGGGAACTTATAATCCGAAAAACAACCCCTAAATTAAAAAAAAACGCAAAAAGGATGAATTTTGGTATAGATGGCGTTGGTGTGCAAACAATCAGACGTCAACCAGGGATGTGACATTAGGTAAAAAGAGATTAATCATCTTTTTTGTCTACAAATAAATACGTACTACCTATATCAGGTACCAAAATAAAATCAGTAGCTATTCAAATCAAATCAAATCAAATCAAATCAAATCAAATCAAATCAAATCATTTATTTGCAAGAATACATTATTATTTTACATGTCAGATCTTAAAACTATTATGGTAGATTGTATTCAGCCTGCACGCAGGCGTGCAAATGTTTTGCGAGTCATATAATTAGAATTAAGTATTAGTCATTAGGTTACAATTCAATTTTCCAAATACTCTTTCACACTGTAAAAACATTCTTCAATTAGTCAACCACTTAATTTTTTCCTAAATATATTTCCATTTAGTTCTTTTAATTCTTCCGGTAATTTATTGTAGATTGTGATGCACATGTTATAACTATATAACAATATATTAACAAAGCCCATCTCTAGCTTACTCGACACCCGACGGTAATTGGGCGAAATTGTCGTTAACTTTTAGTTTTTAGTTCATCGAATGGAAGTTTGGCATCAAAGTTCACTGTTTTACAGTTTCTTCGCTGAGTTTAAGAGGGAATTAATGCTACTACCAAGGGACTATCCATAAAGTACGTCACAAGTTAAGGCGAGTAATAAATGTTTTGAGATGAATGCAGAAACGTTTTTTCTCAATAACCGCAAAACATACAGTTTTGTTTTTTATGATAAAGATAACTTAAGGATATAATCTAGATAAATTACAGACAGAAACACGATTGGTGAAACTTTTCTCGATAGATTTATTTTCTAAAGTTGGCACTTCAAAAACACTAGATTTATTTTTAATCAATACTATAAATAGCTAAACGGTTCATTTTTATATAATTGGTCATATCATACTACTAGCTAAGTAAATCATAGACAGTTTCTTTTTAAGTTTGATGGTTTTCAAGATAATGCAGTTTTATCACTTTTTCCGTCTTATCCGGGTAGACTCAGCCCATACAAAAAACCAAACATTTCACATATCACCTTAAGACGCTCCCAGTCGACGATTGTTTTTGTTCGAAACGAAAAAGTAAATACTTGTGAACAAGCCACATCTCCTATTTTATAATGTACCTATAGTATATGTGAATAAAGATGTACCCATCTTTAATCACTTCGATAAATAATCCTACCAACCGCTGCAATGACGACAAACACACGTCGGCGCGTGGTCCGCCTTAGCTTTTCGAATAAATTAATGATATAAATTATGTATAATTACTTATCAAAAATCTACTCTAATAGAAATCTAGATCTACATATTACCTACCTTTAACAATAAATCACAAGTTGATTTTAATAGTAGGTATTTATAAAATATTTCGATCATAAATTCTAAAACGTATCATTTTGAAATAATATCTTTATCGTGAAAAGTTTCTGCTATTATGTTTTCAGCTTAATAGAAATCTAGGTAGGAACCTGAAGTAATATACTTATAAAAATAGGAGATGTGGCTTGTTCAGAAGTATTTCTTTTTTCGTTTCGAAAAAGAGCAATCAGCGTCTGGGAACCTCTTAAAAGGGGGGTCAATAAAGTGTGACACTGTGTGACAAGGGGAGGAGGAATCCTAAGTTTCGTGACGTCATTATGCAAACCATTTAAATATTAATCATTTATAAAAGATTTTGTCATTTAATTTAACGAGTTTTGGAAATGCTGTTTTAATTTAATAATTTCTAGATGTAAAAATTGTAATTTTTGTGACGTCACAGTATCCTCCCCGAATCTTCGGGGAGGGGCTCACAGTTAGTGTGACGTACTTTATGGATGTCCCTCAACCTACTAGCTATTTGAATTTGCATTAAGTTTAAGCGAAGCGAGGTCGGTTGCCCGTGAGACAAAAATTTGGTGTCCGAGAGGGTGGGATTCCCACGGGAGAGAGGGACAAAATGTTTTACATGATTTGTATTTGTTCCAGGTTACCCTGGTACATATAACCATACATATAACCTACCAGCCGGGCTATTTTGTAAAAACATGATTATCATGTTATGGTACTGAATGTTTTATGCTGTTTAGGCACCCATACCTACGCTTCCAATACAATACCTACGCAGAAGCGTAGGTATAGGTGCATAAACTGTGAATAGTTATTATGAAACGTGTACAGATTAGGTATTCTCTAACATTAGGTATTGCATTCAACATCATAACATGATATTCATGTTTTTACAAAATAGCCCTGCAGTACTGGTCACTATTTTCACTGTCCTTTATCCCTTAAATCACAAGGAATCCCATCGCTGTCATCATAGTCACTATGTTTACTCATTTCATTATTTAGGACTAGCAAGACGTTGTCCTAATTTCAAAAATATACATAAGCAAGAGCGAAATCTCCTATGACAATTATTTTTTATTTAAAACTATTGACCCGCCCCGGCTTCGCACGGGTGCAAAGCTGATACCAAAATATATTACAGAATGTCTATTTAAAAAAAAGTCGCGCTGATTTCAAATCTTAAAATTATCAGTGGTTCTCTAATATATTAAGCATGTTATTATACATATAAACCTTCCTCCTGAATCACTCTATCTATTTAAAAAAACCGCATCAAAATCCTTTGTGTAGTTTTAAAGATATAAGCAAACATACATACAGACATACAGACGCGGGAAGCGGAAAGCGACTTTGCTTTATACTATGTAGTGAAGAGATCTCATCTATTTCTTATAGATCTGCCTCTGAGTTGAGATGATACTTATAAGAATAAGCTAAGAGTACAGTAAACATTCTTTAAAAAAATGAGATCACGATTGTAATCCCCCAGCACATTTATCTGCTGCTCTGGTAGACATCTCCATGCGCTCAAATCTTTGAAGATGCCTAAAGGGGTTAGTCAGTTATAGATAATGGTGCGTCCGTCCGTCCTTCGTGCGCGAGTCTGACCTTTCCGTCCGGTGTTTTTCAGTGTAAACCGTTTATATCTAACTAGCGACCCGCCCCGGCTTCGCACGGGTAGCATGTTATTATACATATAAACCTTCCTCCTGAATCACTCTATCTATTAAAAAAAACCGCATCAAAATCCGTTGTGTAGTTTTAAAGATATAAGCAAACATACATACAGACGCGGGAAGCGGGAAGCGGAAAGCGACTTTGCTTTATACTATGTAGTGATATAAAATTTCCATGTCACAATGTTAGTTACCGTACTCCTCCGAAACGGCTTGACCGATTCTCATGAAATTTTGTGAGCATATTGTGTAGGTCTGAGAATCGACCAACATCTATTTTTCATACCCCTAAGTGATAAGGGTGGCGTAAAGATCGGGAAAAACGGAAAGTGCTTTTTTCTGTGGGATTATTGACATTTGACAGGACAACGTCTGTCGGGATAGCTAGTGAAAATTTAAATGTTGTTAAAATGCCCACAACCAGCGCTCTACCTACACCGAATCACAGCGTAATAAATTCGCGCATTTCATATTTTCAAGCTTTTATTCTCTGTAGATACTATGTATTCTGTGTTTCGGAGTTCTTGAATGGGTCCCTTAACAACCTACAGCGCAGAAGGCAGAGTTACTACCAACTGAGCCCTTACACCTAAACCGCGTGTTACAACCCTTAAACCAACAAATTAGAGGTTCGCCCCTTCTAATTGAAGGGTAGGGTTGTCAAAAGGAATAATAAGAAGGGTTCAATGAGGTTCTTGTTGCTTGGAGGTTATTAGTCTGTCTTACTAAAAGTTAGGTAAGAATGTAAATGTAATTTAATGTTGTTATTTGGTATAAACACATCATCTTCCTGCCCTTATCCCACTTAAGTGGGGTCGGCACAACATGTGTACTTCTTCCATTTCCCTTTAACAGCCGTCATCTCATCACTCACTCCTTTCTTACCCATATCATCTTTCACACAGTCCATCCATCTTTTCTTTGGCCTACCTCTACGTCGACGTACATCGGCATTCAAAACATAAAAAAATATATCATACTAGCCGACCCGTGACAAACGTTGTCCTATCAAATTTCAATAATCAAATAGAAAAGACTGAATGTTTTTAGTCTGTGTTTGATCGAAGGTCTGTGTGGTCAGATTTATTGCACACCAGCTCCATTTATACAGAAATCATCCCTTTTGCGTACCTTATAATTTTGGGTATGTTTTTCATATTTTAAAGTAGTCTATTATTTATTCGGGTAGTATATCTACATCTACAGCAAATTTCAACTTAATCCACCTTGTCGTTTAGGCCTGATTAGGGAACAAACATACATACAAACTCACAAACCTTCACATTTATAATATTATATTAGGATTTGTATCATGCCCACATTTTTCAGTAGTTATCATTCCATACATGCACGCCGGGATTCCAACCCACGACCTTCGAAATGAAAGTCGAAGTACCTCCCACTCGGCAACACGGCTCTATCTGCTATATTATCCGAGGAACAGGCGAGTGAAACCGTGTAGGCTGAAGTTATTAATAAATTAATGGTAGGTAGGGTCATAGACCCGGTTGTGGTGCCTACCCCGGTTTCGGGCATTTTAAATTTTGGCAGTCAATAACTAAGAATAGCAAACAAACTTGTTTAAAATATATAGTTAATACAATTCTGTATCCGTTTTGATTAGAGACAGTTGTGATCCTCAAGATTAGATTGACCACAACTAATGATTTTCCATTTTCTCTATTTAAATATGAATAATTAATAAATAAATATCTCATGTTACAAAACCTTTGTTTAACCTAAGAGATAGATAAATATTATTTTTCTGTTGTTTAAAAATCGTCGTTTTAATCATTGTGTTCAATATAAACCGTTTATTGAAAATTAAAATGTTGTTTAAGTGCCCACAACCAGCGCTCTCACCCTACCTACCTACTTAATTAGGTAGGTAGCCCTACCTACCTAATTAAATAGGTATTATTAGTACTAATCATGAAAATAAGGGCACGATAACGATAACCATTTTTATCGCATTTCAATTGTCCAAAGGGGTTACCACAATAGTCTAGTTTAGTCCCAAGCTCGTAAAAAACTATTTAGGTTTCATCTGTGCACTGCCATGCCACATCGGTTTTTACAAGCTTTTATTTAACTTACCTTGTTAGATACTATGCGCGGGTCAAATCTTGCAATTGAATTTTAAGCCAGTTTCCCTCAATCAAATAAGCTACCTGTGTAACATCGATGAACATACAAAGTCAAGCAAGCTTATCTGATGATGCAGTCAGGAGCTGCTAAACGGAGAACGGTACTTTTATTAAATTGTTCGGTTGACTCGTTTCCATAACATGTGACAGATGACAGCGGATCTGAAAGTTCGAAGAATTTATATATAAGGTTGTTTCAAAAATATATTTTTTAACATATAAATGCCATCCCTTAAGACTGCCAACCACATTATGGTACAGACACAGATCCAGGTTGGACTGTAGATACCTACCTACAACCTAGGTATAAACCTAAGCGTTTTGCAAAACTGTAAACCTTAATAATAATTAGGTACCTAGTTAACCTTAAAAGTAGGTTAATTCATTAATAACAAATTTATATTTCTGTTTAGGTCTGCCTTATGCCTTATCTAACTACTAATTATTAATTAGTGAATTTATTTGATATCAGCTAAATATAAATAATGAAGCGAAATAATGATTTCACTCACTCACTCTGATCCAGCTACACGACTGCGAAGTCAAAATGGCTCTGTTCCGTGACACTATAGTCGTCCTGGCGTGCGCGCTAGCCATCACCGCCGCTGAGCTGCATCCTCTCTCCGACGCCTTCATCGACTTCATTAACTCCAAGCAAACCACCTGGAAAGCTGGCAGGAACTTCCCTGAAAACACTCCCATAAGCCACATCAAAAAACTACTAGGCGTTCTTCCTTACAAAGAAGTCCCTCCACTGCCAAGCTTCAAACATGACGCTGATGTTATAGCCGAGCTGCCCGCAAACTTCGATGCTCGTAAAAAATGGCCCAACTGTCCTTCTTTAAGCGAGATCAGAGATCAAGGATCCTGCGGAAGTTGCTGGGCGGTCGCCACCGTCGAAGCGATGACCGACCGTTTCTGTATCTTCTCCAACGGCACGAAGCAGTTCCACTTTTCTGCCGAGGATCTAATTACTTGCTGTGATGAATGTGGATTTGGCTGCCACGGCGGCAATCCCGCTAAGGCTTGGATGTACTGGAATAGGTCCGGTTTAGTGTCGGGGGGAAACTATAATTCAAGCCAAGGTTGCAGATCGTACTCCACTCCTCCTTGCGTGCACCACGCTCCAGGGCACAAAGTGAACGATACCGGAGACATAATGGCATGTTTTGATAGCTACAGGGACACACCGAAATGTTCAAAGACCTGCGATAAAAGCTACGACCTGGATTATGAACAAGACAAACACTATGGAAAGAAATCGATCTATGTGTTTGATGAAGAAGATCATATCATGAGCGAAGTGTTCTTGCACGGTTCCGTGGTGGCGGTTTTCGAAGTGTATTTTGATTTCTACACCTACAAGAGCGGCGTTTATTTCCCAGTCGAAGGAATAAAGTTTATCGGCTTCCATGCTGTCAAGATCATTGGCTGGGGAGTGGAGAATGGTGTTAAATATTGGCTAGCCGCAAACTCTTGGAACTCGCATTGGGGTGACAATGGCTTCTTCAAGGTAGGAAGAGGAAATAATACATGCTTGATAGAATATTTTGTCACAGCCGGTGAACCACTTATAACAGAAGAATAGATTAGGATGACCACCAAGACGAGGGGGCAAAACTATACAGGTACATCTAGAATAACGTTACCGCAACAAAATGTTTATTAAATTAAGTATCTTTTTTGACACTCGAATTTTAAACACAATCTCGTGTGATTGTGGTCTACATTGCTACATACTTCAAATCCTGATTAAAGCCAACATTTAATGTTCACGTCACTTTTATTATTAGACGTTCCTTTGGGTAGTTAAATATATCCTATCCTACTCTATCCAAATAATCCTGATGCTAATATCCTAAATCAATGCCACTTTTCGTTGTAATTTTATAACTCAAGAACGGGCTCACATAACCAAACCAAATGTTTAGGCTTTGTTCGGACTATTTAGTAGATGGTTTATGTGAAGTTTGCACAAAATCAGTAGACTTTTTATCCAGGTACCACCCGTGCGAAGCCGGGGCGAGCAGCTAGTAAAATTATAAATGCGAATGTTTGTAAGGATTCGCTTTAAAATTTAATGAGGAAGCCAACTAGCTATTATTTGTATGTAAACCCGCACAGCGCCACTAGTGGTAACTACACTGAACTAATTTCCATACAAATAGCTAACGATAATCGATAACGACTGTAGTTTGGAAGTCTTACCCTCGTATTCAAGAACGACACTATGAGAAAACGCAACCACAGTGGACGAAATCTTTTTTCATTTTATGTGTTGAGAGACACTATGGCTCACGCTACCGTGTGCCTTTAGAGCTCAACTTTGGCTAGAGGCACACGACAATGTGCCTCTAGTCACACTATGCAGTGTCGCACAACACATAATAAGTGAATTTTATGAAAAAAGATTTCGTCCACTGTGGTTGCGTGTTCTCAGTGTCGTTCTTGAATAAAAAAATAAATAAATAGGATCACGACTGTAATCCCCAAGTACGGTAGACATCCTCTCAGATCTCCAGACGCTTAGATCCTTTGATGAAGTCTAGTGGGGGTAGTCAGAGGCACGTCCAAACATTATATTTGACACATGCCCACATTTTGCAGTAGTTAGCATTCCATACGTGACAGGTTGCAAGCCCATCGCCGCTGTTCTTGAATACGAGGGTTATAATAGGGCCTTACACCTTAGGTTCCAAGGTACCTTAGGGTTAAAAGGTACTGACTAATCTACTCACCAGCGAACCGTAGCGCGTAGGCCGTAACTATAACCGTTCCCTTATAAAAAACCAGCCGACCCGTGACAAACGTTGTTTTGTCAATTTTTTTTTGTTATAATCACATAGGAAAAAGCTATTGCAGCTTTCAATGTTTTCCCTACAAACCTTGTACTGATAAAATTTACGAATTTTGGTAGAATGCGTATCATTCATTAGTCAAACTGCGTTGCTATGACGACTAAATGTTTTTATCTGAGATGTCAAATTTGTTACACACCAACGCCATATATACCAAAATGATCCTTTTTGCGTTTTTTTATCATTTAGGGGTTGTTTTTCGTATTATAAGTTCCCCCTTTATTTACAGCAAATTTCATCTTAATCCGTGGTTTATTTTTGATTAGGGAACAAACATAGCTTATCACAAACTTTTGCATCACTACATATCACTACATAGTATAAAGCAAAGTCGCTTTCCGCTTCCCGCGTCTGTATGTATGTATGTATGTGTCAGCTATTATTATTTTATTAGGGAATTTAGGTACAATTATTCCTTTCGGTTTGTAATAATTAGCCTCGTAGTTATTGTAGGCTATAAGTGCAGCCTCCTTGTACGAGGTAGAATAGAAACTCATTGGTAGACATGAGTTCGAATTTGAAAAAGGTTGTGAGTTGGCGGGAAGTATGGTGGATGACAGATGGTTGTCAAGAGAGTTGAATATGGTATTTTACGAAATAAACATGATGTGAGTATATTTGTGTTTTTAATTATACTAGAATCTGGTAAGTAGCTTTCATATGTATGTTTGCTTATATCTTTAAAACTACACAACGGATTTTGATGCGGTTTTTTTTAATAGATAGAGTGATTCAGGAGGAAGGTTTATATGTATAATAACATGCTACCCGTGCGAAGCCGGGGCGGGTCGCTAGTTTATAATATTATTAGGATAGAATTTCGCGAGTCGACGAAGGTGATTGTTGAGACTTAGAGATCGACCGTGTCTGGAACTCTCGTCTATCCGTGATACACATTCATACGAGCTTCTGGCGGCTAGTAGCTTGTATACATGTACCTATCATATATACAGATTCAAATATCTGAACTCCAAGATGTGAAGTTGTATCAAACTTGGGTTTAACAGTCGTGATCCTATTTAATTTGTTTAAGGTGGTAAAAAAAAACAAATTTTAAAAAGACTCAACAAATGCAGTAATTTAATGCATATTAAAACATCAATATGATATAATATTCACCATTTCAGTTCTAACTAACAAGGGTTTATATAAACTTGGCACTATAATAGTTATTTTGTAACAACATGTTTATAACGTTATGATATTCATACCAATATTTATTGGTACTGAATGCCATAATACCTACGCTTTTTATGATGTTTAGGCACCTATACCTACGCTTCCAATACAATACCTACGCAGAAGCGTAGGTATAGGTGCTAAACAGTGAATAGTTACCATGAAAAGTGTACAGATTAGGTATTCTCTAACATTAGGTATTGCATTCAACATCATAACATGATAATCATGTTTTTACATAATAGCCCTGCTGGTTGGGTATTAATGATATGCGTGCTTTGTTTAATGTAATAGACCATTATATAAAACCTCTGTAATGGCACATAAAGCTCTCAAATTAATCCTATAAAGGTCAATGCAAAACCGGCAATATCTTGAAAATACCGAGAAAAACAGAATTTACTTATGATATTTCATTTTGCTAACTACTGCAAAATGTGGGCATGGTCCAAATATAAATAAATAAACATTGGCGGACTTTACACACAACGCCATCTAGCCCCAAACTAAGCAAAGCTTGAAGATATAAGATATAAGAATACTTATATACTTTTTTTTTGTAAATACTTACTTATTATACATAGTAACACCCAGACATAGAACAAACATTTATGTTCATCACACAAATATTTGCCCTGCCTGGGTGGGGATCGAACCCACAACCTACAGCGCAGAAGGCAGAGTTACTACCAACTGAGCTGTGAGGCCTGTATGTTTAACTAGACATCTTCAAAGGATCTAAGCGTGCGGAGATCTGAAAGGATGTCTACCGTACTTGGGGATTACAGTCGTGATCCCATTTATTTATTTCAATATAGATGAATGAAATTTGTGTTCGTTATATCGGTTTTAATATAAGAAATTGCTGCTTTTAAAGCTGTTTATGACATTAATATGTTGTAGAGAGTTTAGCAACACGACAGCCTAACCCTCGTATTCAAGAACGACACTATGAGAACACGCACCCACAGTGGACGAAATCTTTTTTCATAAACATCACTTTATGTGTTAAGCGGCACAATGGCGCACGCTACCGTGTGCCTTTAGAGCTCAACTTTGGCTAGAGGCACACGACAATGTGCCTCTAGTCACACTATGCAGTGTCGTACAACACGTAAAGTGATTTTTATGAAAAAAGATTTCGTCCACTGTGGGTGCGTGTTCTCAAAGTGTCGTTCTTGAATACGAGGGTTAGGCTGTCAGTTTGATGAAAAGTGGATCTTGCCGGTTTTGCTTTTTATGACTCAAATATTTGAAATGGACTATGAGTATTCGTATGTACATACACATCTTTTTATCATGTTTACAAGTAATTTTTGACAGTAAGTACTGAATTTAGTTTGTATTTTTTTCTAGTTAAAACAATTCGTAAGTACACAAACTCTTCTATGAGAATTGACTAGAAAATAGTTTGTTTCGTGTTTTTTAGGGTTCCGTACCCAAAGGGTAAAAACAGGACCCTATTACTAAGACTTCGCTGTCCGTCTGTCTGTCACAGGGAATTTATATCTCATGAACCGTGATAGCTAGACAGTTGAAATTTTCACAGATGATGTATTTCTGTTGCCGCTATAACAACAAATACTAAAAACAGAATAAAATAAATATTTAAGTGGGGCTCCCATACAAAAAACGCGTTTTTTTGCCGGTTTTCATAGATAATGGTACGGAACCGACTCGCACTTGGCCGGTTTTATTTTTAAATTACCTGTCAAAAGATATTTGTAAATGTGTCGGGTAGGTATTAGGGCATGTAAACCGATTAATCGATTAACCGAAAAACCGATTAACCGCCCTGATTTTACGTCGGTTTATCACCGGTTTTTTTGGCAAAATAACCGGGTTTTCGGTTTTTTTTAATGAGTGTTACTAAGTGTAATACACTCATTTTATTCTGGACTGTGGACTTCTCTGGACTGATTTATGATAATATATGAGGGTAGCTATAATATTGTCGATTATTATAACTGTTTAAGTAAGATTGAGTTGAATATTACCAAATGTTTTAAACTTTATATAAGTCTGAATTATTTTAATGTTTAAAGATACTTATCGATTTTGTTAATTTTTAGTGTTCCGTACCCAAAGAGTAAAAACGGGACCCTATTACTAAGACTTCGCTGTCCGTCTGTCTGTCTGTCTGTCCGTCTGTCTGTCACAGGGCTGTATCTCATGAACCGTGATAGCTAGACAGTTCAAATTTTCACAGATGATGTATTTCTGTTGCCACTATAACAACAAATACTAAAAAAAACAGAATTAAATAAAAATTTAAGTACAACAGTCCCATATAACAAACGTGTTTTTTCCTTTTTGTATAGGTACGGAACCCGTCGTGCGCGAGTCCGACTCGCACTTGGCCGTCACACTTTCCTCTATCAGCCGTCATCTCATCACTCACTCCTTTCTTACCCATATCATCTTTCACACAGTCCATCCATCTCTTCTTTGGCCTACCTCTACGTCTACATTCATCCACATTCATGCCTAACACTCTTTTCGTTACATGACTTTCTTCCCTCCTCATAACATGCCCATACCACGCTAACCTATTGCTCCTCATCTTTTCCGTCACAGGAGCTACTTTCAAATTTTTTCTGATATACTCTACTCATTCCTTATCTTATCCATCCTCGTCACACCACATATCCATCTCAACATTCGCATCTCCGTCGCATTCTTTCATCTGTCCCTTTTGCCGCCCAACACTCAGATCCATACAATACGACAGGTCTAACGATCGTTTTGTAGATTTTCCCCTTAAGCTTAAGGGGCATTCTCGGATCGCATGTTGTTCCGGTGACCTGACGCCATTTCATCCATCCTGCATTTATTCTATTCTTCACATCCCTATTCCCTATCTATCTCACCATCATTCTGTACTACTGACCACCGAAGTCACAAAACAGATGTTCTGTTTTGGTTCTGCTGATCTTCAGTCCGACACTCTCCAATTTCTCCTACCATTTTACCAGCCTGCTCTGGACCTCAGTTGCGTCTTCTCCAACAAGAACAATGTCGTCGGCGAACAGCGTACACCAGGGTGCCTCTTCCTGTATGTCCGATGTCAGTGCATCCATTACCAGGAGAAACAAATAAGGGCTTAAAGCCGATCCCTGGTGCAAGCCTACAGCCACATTGAACTTGTCCATAACGCCAGCTTCGGACCGGACATGTGTACAGGCTCGGCTGTACATGGCCCGGGCCCGTATAAGCTGCAGGTACTTCCCAGGCACTCCTTTCTCTTTCATAGCCCACCACAGAACCTCACCTCGTTTACTATACCAATATTTACTGGTATATTCTCGAACACTCCATTCCAAACGTTCTCCTCATTCATCAAATTTTGAAAATATCCCTTCCATCGTTCTCTTATTTCTTCGTCGTTCGTTAATACCTTTCCTCCATCATCATTTATGCATTTCACATGGATAATATCCCTTGCATTATTTTCTCTCTTTTGCTATTCGGTACAGGTTTTTCTGTCCTTGTGGGCTATCTAAAGATTGGTACAACTTATCCTGTACTTTAGCCCTTGCAATAGCAACAGATTTTTTAGCTTTCCTTTTACACTCCATGTATTCAATTATTTTGTTCTCTTTCATACTATCATCACGATCTCCAACACTTTTCCATTCTTTGAACGCATTCTTCTTATCTTTCAAAATCTTTTGTACGTCCTCATTCCACCACCACGTAACCTTATCTATCTTTCCTTTACCTTTCGTTTCACCAAAAACGTCCTTCGCTACACCTCTTATGCTAGTAGCCATTTCAACCCAACATTCATTCACCGATTTCTCTTTCATATCATTCATTTCTATCATTTTATCAACTACTTGTCTTTGAAATGCTACTGCATACTCTACTCATTCTTTTACATTAAATGCCATCTGATTTTGGGTGGGGGCTTTGATTTAGTTTTTAAATTCTTCTAATAAATCTTTATTTTTATTTCTAAGAGTAATAACCTATCTGGGAGACTTCCCCTTCTCCCGGTATAACTTTGCAGTTTTTAACACTGCACTTATTTGTATCCTTTTTACTAAAAAGTAGTCTATTTAGGTTTTGTGATTGCCATATTATATATTAATACTACCAAATAAAAAAGTTATTTATTCTTATCACTATATTCTTTGTTACCTCGAAATATCCTAACCTCGATTCGACCTCGTAACCGTGTTTTGGTAGTTTTAGTTAATAAAATGACTTCGAGTCTGCCTCAGGTCCAAGACATCTCAACATATTTCCTCAGTGAAGGAACTGTCAACTCAAGATAACTCGTGATCTACCTTAAGCATTCCTCGACAGCTTCTAAACGGCTGTGTAACGTTTCTTTGACTTTCGTGACATTTAGAATTCACCAAAGGTAATTGAGAAATTGAGAAACCTCGAAAAACTCGATTCAAGATCCAAACATGAAGTACTTTTCAAGGGATATTCGAGGGGCCTCAGAAGAATTTGAATCAAGGTAGTTTCGAGGTTACAACAAATAATTATGGGGTATTATTGGTAACTATTAGGACTGATTTATCATGTTTTTTCATTTTATAAAGTAATAAAATGAAAAATGAATTCGAGTAAGGGTGAGTTTTGAGTACATCAAAATGTTTTAAACTTTAACAAGTTAATATAATTGGTGCTTGCTTATTTAAATAATAACTTATTTTTTATTAAATGGTTGGTTTTATTATGTTCTAAGACACCTATATAAAAAACTTGAAAATAACCGGATAACCGGTTTAACCGGTTATTGGAAAATAAAAACCGAAAAACCCGGTTTTTCTAAACAACCCGGTTTTTACACGCCCTAGTAGGTATTAAAGTTTACAAAATTTATGATCTTAAAATTAAATCATAGAATCGCCAATATTAATAATTATTTATATAATTATAATACTTATATTATTTTAGGGTCAAACTTAAGCTAACTTGTGCTGAAAACACACCATATAAAACAAACTCTTATACAGGGTGTAAAAAAACTACTTCAGAAAACCGAAACTAGATGTTTAGATCATCCATTTTAATAGATTATTACCGAAAAAAACTAAACAAAAAGTATTTTTTTGCAAATGCATTGTCTAATACTCTTCGCAACACATTATGTAGGAAAAGGAGAAGAAAATCATGATGAATTAAAGTTACTACTATATATTTTTTCACTTTGACTTTTCAACTTTCAGAAGTAGTCTAATTAAATTACCTACGATCAGTGCAAAATGATGTGTTTTTCACTTACTGAAAATGTTCAAATTATATAATATCAAAAACAATCATTATTTACAAGGCAGTGAATTAAATAAATGCAATTTCATTGTCACTCATTAATAGTATTGTAAATTATCTAAAGGAATAAAAATATTACATAAAAATAACTTCAACTGTATAAATTTACTCAAATCGTCGTATTAAAATATTTAGGTATTATTAAAAGTCAATACTATAATAAAATTATGTACATAAATATACATCATAAACATTAAATTGACACAAAACATACAAATTGATAATTAAATAATCTTAAAAAAAGGAGAAGGTCTCAAGCCGGTTGTAATTTTAATATCAATAAGAATTTATTAAAATAAATAAAAATTACTCAAATCATCATAATAAAATTTTAAAATAACGTCACAATAACATGGAAATAGCTTTCAATGCAGCAATTTTAATGAGCTGTTTATAAACAGTTAATTTATAAAAACTTAAGCATTTTACAAGAATAATATTTAAAAAAATTATAATTGGAATTTTGGGAATGATCATTAAAAATATACATGCGTATTTTAAATGTACTACCTACTCATTTTAATAAAAAAACATTAATTTAATCAATTGTTAGATAATATAAATAATAAATTAAGCATACATAAAATTAAAAAAAAATGCTATAAAATATCTAGAAGCTAACTACGTATCACAATAAAATTTATTACAATGAATACAGTAAACATTTGAAGGATATTATTAAGTTTTATTAATCGCGTTCGTGGCATAGCTTGCCTAGTGGGTTCAAATCCCCCTTGAGTGACAACATTTTGTGTTTTTTATAATATATTAGTTTGAATAAAAATGGATAAAATATATCTATATACATAAATATCAAAATGAATGCCAATTGCCCTTGATCACAGCATCACGTGTGGATGGCCGATTTTGCTAATTCTTGTGTGCTAATTTGTTGTGTTCGTTATTGTTAGGGCAGAATTTATATAAAGGAAAATTTACAAAAAAATCTAGGATAAATTTGTAAAATTCTTGAAAAAACGAAAATTGTTAAGTGAAATTTGACGGAACAACGTCTATCGGGACAGCTAGTCTTCTAAATACTATATAAAAGAAAGACGGGTTTGTTACAACACTTATAACTCGAGATCAGCTGGACCAAATTTCATGGTTTTTGATTCGTTGGATTTGTCTCCGCCCCGAATAGCAGAATACATCTTAAAACAATGAAAACTCGACGAATACATAATTATGAAAGATGAATCATTTTCAATAAATGTTCATTGGTTTAGCATTTGTTGTCCATCCTGTCAAATACTGTAAGTAATTATTGATATTTATGCATGCGTTCAGAAATGTATTTTGTGTAAACTATTTAAAAAGGGTGAATAAACTATTAAATTGTCTGTATTTTTTGTTTTTTTAACGGGAACGGGACATAATTCTAAAGCGATACAAAGTTCGCCGGGTTAGCTTGTAAGTTATAAATACTTATAACTAAAATTGCTACTTTACCTAGAGATAGATACTCGCACTATCTACTAAACTGTGATTTTATCATCATAGGTAGGCGTAACTAAATGCTCAATTATATTAGTTCGTCTAATCTTGAAATGAACGATCCTCCAATATTTATGTACAGTCTAATACCAACTCTATAGGCTGTGTGGTCGATGATCTATCTATACTATAGACCATCGACCACAAACAAAAAATAAACACCGTTCGTTGACAGACGCTCATACATTGCGACTCTTGGTTGCCAATTTCCAACTACTAACCTAATTTTGCTAATCTTGCTGAAGATGCTCAGACGCAATACTTTAGAAAAGTTTTATGTTTTCTCTCTTAATAAAATACAAATCACTACATAGTATAAAGCAAAGTCGTTTTTAAATGTATGTTTGCTTATATCTTTAAAACTACACAACGGATTTTGATGCGGTTTTTTTTAATAGATAGAGTGATTCAGGAGGAAGGTTTATATCTATACTAATATTATAAAGAGGAAAGATTTGATTGATTGTTTGTTTGTTTGTTTGTTTGTTTGTTTGTTTGTATCGAATAGGCTCCGAAACTACTGGACCGATTTGAAAAATTCTTTCGCCATTAGAATTCTACATTATCCCTGATGAACATAGGCTATATTTCCAAATATATTAGGGATCCGTATGAAAACTTCGATAATGTAATCCAAAGTGTGAAAAAAGTTACAAAAAAATCCTTATATTGCGTTTGCTGCGGAAATTATTGACAATAGCGCAAAGTGATGTACTACAGTTTTAAAGAGGACATTAATATCTACAAAAAAAGTCCTAGTATCTACAAAAAATACTAAATGTTATATTAGGGATCCTTATGAAAAATTCGATAATGTAACCCAAGGTGTAAAAAAATTACCTATAATATCATTATTACACCCGTGCGACGCTGGAGCGGACTGCTAGTGTATAATAACATGCTACCCGTGCGAAGCCGGGGCGGGTCGCTAGTACTACATATAATTGTATAGTGAACTATGATTTTTCATTTAACATTTCAAGAATATGTAATTGGTAGATCGCACAGGGTGACGTCAGTGAACAGTAGAACTTGGGTCTAATTAAGTCGGCCACCCCTGGTCTATAGACTCCTTATGCAAGGCGAACACTTTCTCACAACACATTATACATAAACTACTGATAAGACACCGAGCGCGATTCACGACGCGTCCCGCGGCTGGCTGTGACATTAACCCGGCCAATCAGAATGCATCTTTTACCGCTCCCCCTGACCCGCACACCTCAACTGTTTGACAATATTTTCTCTCTCACATCGAAACAATCATGCTGTATAAGGTGCGTTAATTTTAGGATCAGACGGACTCTAACTGAATTCTACTTTGGTTTTTAGGTACTACTAGATATGGTTTAATTTCATTTTATTTACATTTAAATATTTTAAACAAATAAAAATATTAAATATCTCTTAAGGTATTTTAAGAATCAATAATTGTTTTTAATTTAGTTTATAAATAAGTACTTAAGATCTTAAAGTACCTACATAATAATTAATACATAACAGTTAATAAAAAAATGCAAATAAAAAACGCACAAAAGTCTCAGTTTTACATAAATATCAGTTTACAAACAGGAATATCATACAAACGAGAATACAATTTACAAATGCGAATATAGCTATATTTACTCACGGGGTAACCTTCGTAACTCAAGGTTTATCATTCGGATTAGAGAATTACTCATGTAATTAAAGTTTATCTATAGAGCTGATTTTATTATACAGTTGTTCATTACAATAATATGTGTTCAAAATAGGATATCGAGACATTTTAATTCTAACGGTAAAAAAAATATTTAGAACAAGCTACAGCCAAAATAAAATACGTCCTTATTATGTTCATACTAAGATCCAAATTAACGAGAACTGTCATTCGAGTGAGTAGATTACATCAAACTGACGTATACTGGTAGCCGCCATACTTTTTTCTATTAAAAATAAATAGATAGGATCAAGACTGTAATCTCCAAGTACGGTAGACATCCTCTCAGATCTTCAGACGCTTAGATCATTTGAAGATGTCTAGTGGGGGTAGTCAGAGGCACGTACAAACATTATATTTGGCACATGCCAACATATGGCAGTTTTTTTTTCTATTATAAATATAAAATTTTGTTTGTTGGTTTGTCCTTCTTCACACAGCCAGAGCAGATTTTTTTAATAGAGATAGTTCATGGGCCGAACGGTGACATAAATTTTAAACGGGTACACGCGTAAAAAGCCGCGGGCATAAGGTAGTACACATATTGATGCTGACTAAAACCTTATTAAATATGTATGTCATAATCATAGCCGTGGTCTCTGCCTACCCCGGAATATAACACCGCGTAAAATGTATATTTTTAACTATATTTTGAAACATATTTTTTCATGGTAATTTCAGCTTTAGCTTGTACCAAACCAAAATAATCGCTAATAAATTAATTAAGCTAGATAACCCAGCATTTACTGCAAATGATTTTTCGCCGAAGTGCCCACCATATTCCCATATCCCCTGGCAGTGCGGTGATGTGGTGATTTCGGGAATAATCAATTTCCTTAAAAATAATTTCACAACAAAGTCAATGATTCTTATTTCTACAGCATTAGTCATCTCCAATGTCCCGGACCACATTTCCCAAAATCCCTACTGGATTACTGGTACCCAGTAGGGATTTTAGGAAAGGTAACGATGTGTAATCATCGGTCAGTGCAATGTTGTGGGGATTTCGGGAATAATCAATTTTACTTAAATCTAAGTTCACAACGTCAATGATTCTTATACCTACAGTACTAGAGTTCAAATTACCTATTCTTGAGCATGTTCGACACAATAAGCATTGTAAAACTGCCTAAAATGTACAGCGACGCAGGAATCGAAGCGAGCAGTCTGAATCTTTCCTCTGAAATAAAAATTAATTAATAATTTAAAAAAAAACACCTATTATCAGAAATAATAACACTTAATATACTAGCTTCCGCCCGCGGCTTTGCTTGCGTGGTACCTGGGTAAAAAGTAGCCATAGACTATGTATATTCCAAGTTTCACCGAAATCCGTTTGGTGGTTTTAGCGTGATTAAGGCACAAACATCTAAGCATCCTCAGAAACATGTCTTTCTTGCTTACCAATCTAGAATTGGCTTGGTTTATTTAGTTGAATTTGAGTCCAGTTTAAAAATGTGGGTTAATATATGATAATACAAACCTAATTTGACATACATCTTTTAATCGCTGTCGGTTAATAAAGACTATTATTAAGTAAGCTTAATCTTTCTCTAATTGGTGTGTATCTCTGTTCAATAAAGTATTTTCCTATTTGTAATATTGACTTTAAATCTGTTCTAAAGCGTTCAATTAATAACCTAATGTTCGCCCATAGATAATGGTGCGTGTTCACATAGATGCCGATTGGCAACATTCTAAATAAAAGTTTTTGGCGCTTCTAAAGATTGCTGTCTCTTTCACTCTTTATAAAACAGAACGAGATGGCTGCTGTTAATTTAGTTTTAGTTTTATCTGGCCAACAGAATCGGCACTAATAATGTTTTAAACCTGTCCCATTCTCATTCTTAAACCTAAAACCATAAAAAACTCTAAAAAAGGGTTTAAACAAAAAAAATGCAGTTAGCATGAAAATGATACCTAGATAATGATTTTAATGACATGCAAATGAGAAATGACACCAGTGAATGAAAATTTCGAAAAACATGCAAAACCAAAATGAATGAAACAAAAAAACCATGCGAGGAGAAAAAATAAGACCCATTGAACAAAAAATAATACTTTTTATTGAATAATAAATAAAACAAGTTAACACCAGTATTGTTAATGTTAGTCGAAAACAATTCTAGAAATCTACCTAAAAACATATTTAAGCTAAAAAAAATACAAGTCTAGATTTGATTGGCATAACCTAAAACATATAAGCGTACTAGCTTTCGCCCACGGCTTTGCTCGCGTTTACCTGGATAAAAATAATCTTATATGTTATTCCAGGACATAAAGCTATGTATATTCCAAGCTTCATCCAAATCGTTTGAGGCCCAAGCATTATCACAAACTTTCGGATTTATAATATTAGTCCCTATCCTGTTCGCGTTAAAGTTCAAAATAGAATAAAATTTAAACCCTAAAATAATTTAAGCCAGTATTTACATAACAAATGATTTTAGTTTGACATTTCTAAAGTCCATACCAAACGTCAATTTTATCTATGCTATCTTAATATCGCTAATTTGGACTTTAGCTGGAGCATAATAAGGTTCGAAATAACTTTAGTTTTAGCTTACACCGAATCAAAACGACACTAACCCTCGTAGCGTTCAGTTCATTACAAATTGTCTTTTAACTACCCTCAACATGACAAAGTGCCGAAGTTGTAATAAGTTATTTAATAAGAAAACCACTATTTTGGAATGTAGCCGGTGCCAAAAAGTTGTGCATGCTACCACTACCTGCTCTGGATTAAGTGCCAAACAGCTAACTGCACTTAGAGCGGCTGAAAACCTTGAGTGGACTTGTAATGACTGTTACCAGAATTCCCCCCGTAGAAAATCCTTTGTTACGCTTACTGATCATGAAGATGAAGAGGACGATGAAATCGCTACTCCAGGACCCGCTTTCGACGTCAAAAAATTACTAAATGATCTGAAGAAAGAAGTGAAAAATATTGTAACGCAGGAGATGCGATCGGTGACTACTTCGTTACAGTACTGCAGTGAAAAGGTGGACGAGTTTTCAGAATCAGTGGTTGCGCTAACCAGTAAAGTGATGGATATGGAGAAAAAGATTACCCTGATGGAAATAGAATTCTTGGAGCAACGCAATGTGGAATTGGAACAACAGCAGCTAAGTGATCACGTGGAAATTTCGGGCATTCCAGATTCTAATGATTTGGACCTACCTAAACTTGTGGAAAGTGTAATGGAAAAGCTTGGAGCTCCGAAAGACGACGTACTCTCTGTCAAGAGACTACCGTCTCGCCGAACTGGACATGGACCAGTCCTAGTCCGAGTACGTCATGAGTCAACCCGCCAGAAGATGATGTCTTCAGTATGCACTACGATTATTACTTCCAAGGATCTCATGTCTACCCTATCAGGATCTCCAGCCTCGGAGAGGATTTATATTAGAGGCGTTGACCTCTTATCATAAAAATTTACTGTGGCAAGCCAAACAGGAGATGAAGGACGTCTTCAAGTATATTTGGATCAAAGATGGAAAAGTTCTAGTGCGTAAAAATGATAACGCGAAGGTATATAAACTTAGGCCCAAGAATGACATCCAAAATATCTTGTTAACCGCTAACTAAATAAATAATATCCCCCTGTTTATGGTAGGAACTTGCCTAGCCAGTTTAATTCAACCACTATTTTTTCTTATTTTTTTACTAAATGGATTTTATAAATGACAATAATATTGTTGAACTATTTGATTGTTTAGATTATGCATTCTATAATCGTTTAGTACCTAGTAATCGTCATAACTTAACTTTTTTGCACGTAAATATAAGACCATTAGTTAGTAACTTTGCTAAGGTAGAACAGATATTAAATGTTTCAGGGTCGTTATTGATTGTATAGTACTTACTGAAGTGAATATTTCTGACAACATCAAATCACTATATCATTTGCATGGATATACAATGTACGCCGAGCTGCGGTAGCGGAATAATCGCATACATTAAAAATAAATATAAGTTAACGCTATTTAAAACGAATACACTACACTGTGAATGCCTTCTTGGTACAATAACTTCTACTACCTACTCTGTAACTCTGTGTGCCGTGTATAGACCACCAAGAAAGATAAGCAACACTATATCGTGGAATTGAACGGAATGCTTGACCGTTGTGCTAACACTGATTTGGTAGTTTTAGGAGACATAAACATTAATTTGAAGCTTGATAATCCTGTAAAAAAAACGTCCCACCAAAAACATTCTGTAAAAAACTAGCCAAGTCTCGATGGAGCTGCTTGTTTATCTCTAAAAAGTAATGAAATCTAGACAAAGTCGTGTCAAGTCTGAGGTTCTTTACTGCGATTTCTTTATTATTATAGAAGGCTAGACGGAAAAAAATCAGACGAAAAGTTGTCACGACACGTTTTGCTATAGTGTAGTAAGCCGTGCGGCGTGCGCATGTTTCTCTGTCTGTCTTTCTCTCTCTCATAGAAAGCAAGCCAATTATTTTCGTTTCGTCTTCCTATTTTGCTTTGAACAGTGTAGTGTCGCGACGATTATTTTTGTTTTGTTAAGTTTATACAGGTTTTGTACATAATAAATAATAAAAAATAATAGAAAATAATGAATCCTGACAGTGTTTCTGCACAAGTTCCGGATATTGCTGATGGAGTAGGTAGGTACATTTTTCGAACAGAAATATCCATTGATGCACGGCCGGTATTCGAACTCGAAATAAATAATATATAATACCTATTTACCTAACTACATGAATTAAATAATTCAATTTTAAACTTTTTAGTCGCTAAGTAAAGTGCCACCTATTTACAGACTTACTTTACCGATAGTGGTAAAATAGCGCCACCTGCCAGCGGAATTGCAAACATCTTTCATCATTGGTTTACCTCTCAAACCCCGAGCGGTCGCATGATACCGCGAAAAGTACCTATAATAACGTAGTAACATCAAATGAAACTAGATGGCGCTAGAATGCGAAAATCACATTTGTTGTGTATAATTAAATATTTATTTTATTCTGTTTTTAGTATTTGTTGTCATAGTCTCTAATAGTTTGGTTAGGCTCTTGTGTTTTCTAATCAGGGTCACCAGGTACTCCAGATCTTCGATTATTCTAGTTTTTATGGTTTTCCCTTTATGTGGCCATTAAACCCTTACTCTGTACCAAATTTCAGCTCTCCGAGTTCATGGGAAGTACTAGTTGTATTCTGATAATCATGAGTGAGTGAGTGTCTAAAATGCGAAACTTTGCTTTCGCTTAACTTCGGAACTAAATTACCTACAGACTTGAAATTTTGGATTTTAAGTATGTGATTATAGCTTACTAGATGACGATAATTTCTGCGTTCTGGTCTTATCCAGAGGCTCTCAAATAGGGGCCTGAAAATGCGGCGAAATGGTTCCAGTAAAGGTAGTACGGCAGTGTTTACTTCGCGCTCGACTTGGCGGGGACACTGCCGTGCCCCCAAATACATGGACACTATGAGCGAGCACGGTCTATCATGCGGTATCACATTGAAACTTTTGAACGATTTTGAAACAAAAAGTTGTATTGACCATATTTTTGTCCGATCCCGCACGAGAGATGTTTATTCCGCTGCGCTCTGTACTGTACTGGCTGATCATAGAATAACTGCAGCAACGATAATCAACAATTCTCATGTACATGATGCTCCTATTTATATAACGCGGCTCAACAACGATAAAGTTAAAAAATTGTTAGAGAAGGTGAATTGGTCTTCCACATCAAATATGAGTAGCCCAGATACGATATATCAATTTATAAGTAAAACCTTTAATGACTGCTATGATGAGTCTAAATATGTACAAAAAATTAGTAACTCAAAGCGTAATTTTCATAAGTGGGTAAATAAAAAAATTATAAATATGACTAAAAAAAGAGACCAGTTATATTCAGAGTGGATAAAGGATACAAGTGATAAGGAACTTAGAGTAAAATATAATCAAATAAGAAACAAAACAAACAAACTTATATATAAAAATAAAAATAATTATATTAGGGAAGAAATTAATAAATGTAAACATGACACTAGAAAACTTTGGAATATAATAAATAATATATCAGGTAAAATAACAAATTCAATTGATAATTTAATTAAAAAAGCGTTTAGTGAAGAGAAAAGTTTAATAAATATTGCTAATAATTTTGCGAATCAATTTAAATATAATGTTAAATCAATTATTCCAAATTGTACACATAATCTGCTGAATAAAAATGACTACGTAAGACCAGTGGATAAATCAATTTTCTTTCCTAAAGCTACAAATTCTGATATACAAAAAATTATTAGACACACCAATCCACATAAAGCGCCAGGAGTTGATGGCATTCGAGCAGTTGATATACAAAGACTTTCAGATAGAATAGTAGGCACGATAACCCAATTTGTGAATACCAGTATCACTACTGGACGCTACCCTAAAGAACTAAAAACCGGTATTGTTCGACCCATTCATAAGGGCGGGAGCGTGCAGGACTACGGCAAGTATCGTCCAATTACGATTCTACCAGTGTTAGACAAAATCGTGGAAAAAATCATCTGCGGTAAGATACAGGAATTCTATTCAAATAATAATATCCTGTCCTCTCAGCAATATGGCTTTCAACCGAATAAAAGCACGACACTTTTGTTATCTCGTTTTACTGACGATATTAACAATTATTTAAACGATAAAAAACATGTTATATTAGTCTTCATAGACTACGGGAAGGCGTTTGATACATTGCGTCATGATTTATTGATTGAAAGGCTTGAAAATAGTGGAGTAAGAGGTAATTTGTTAGATTGGTGTAAAGACTACCTTAATGATCGCAGTTATCAAGTTAAAATAGGAGACATGTTCAGTGACAATATCAATATTACAGAAGGAACTGCACAAAGATCAGTCCTTGGCCCTTTGCATTATCTAACATACGTGAATGATCTTAATAATGTTATAAAATTTTGTAAGGTCTATCAATTTGCTGATGATACCTGTTTACTGGCAGCTGACGAGGATCCCTTGATTGCACAAAACCTTGTACAAAGAGATTTCACTGCTATAATGTAAGTGGTCTCATGATTCTGGACTTGTACTCAACGCTGACAAAACTAAGCTTATTCACGTCCGCTCTAGTCAAAATTATTACTCTGGTAAAGAAAATGTTAAGGTTGTAGCCCATAGCCATGATTGTCTTCACTCGTCGAATATGCAATGCAATAGTGGTTGTTTAACAATTGAGCAAGTGACTGAACACACATATCTTGGATTAGTGATTGACAATAGGTTTAATTGGGCGAAGCACATAAATAAAACTTGCAATAAGCTCAGAGCCATTATGGCCAAGTTTTATATAATTAAATGTAAAGTACCGTATGATATTTTGTTGACAATGTACAAAACCTTAGTTGAAAGTGTTTTATCTTATGGTCTAAGTAGTTATGGACGTACTTATAAAACATACCTTGATCAGATATATAATATTCAACATAGATTAATTAAATTATTGGTTCCTCCTAAAATAAAAAACAAATATTCAAATGATCACATAGGACTTTTTAAATTTTGTGGAGTTATACCTATTCATAAAAAAGTTGAATTTACATTACTTCATGAACAATATTTTCGTACTGAAATTCAAGTCTTAAAAAGTCATCCCAGGCATAGAAACTAGAAGCATCATGTACAAGAAGTTAATTAAACCCAAATTTAACAACAATTATGGTAAAAGAACATCGCTTTACATAATTCCCCATCTTATTAATAATCTGCCTATTGAAGTTAAAAATAAAATAACTCCGAACAATATTACTTACATTTTGAAAAAATACTTTTTAAACTCAATTTAGAAACTAAATCCGGATTCAATTGAAGCATCCTGTACTGTGTAGTGAAAATGCACGCACACACGCATAACGAGTGCAAAACACCTGCATTCAACCGGTTTATTGTGTGCGTCGTGAGTTTGTTGTTGACAGTACCGGAATTTTGCAGTTCTGTGATTTTATTGTATAACTATGCTTTTGTGGTCATAGTGTAGATCTAATTTTTATAATATGCATGTTATAAGACTCAAGTTTTTTGCAATGTTTACTTTTTTTTACTTCTATTTTTAATCGAGAACCTAGTGTTTAGACAAACCTAACTTAGGTTTTAAGACACTATTAACCATATACTTTGTAAACTGTTTGTTTGATAAATAAATAAATTCAAGAACGACACTATGAGAACACGCACCCACAGTGGGCGAAATATTTTTTCTTAGACATCACTTTATGTGTTGAGCGGCACTATGGCGCACACTATCGTGTGCCTTTAGAGCTCAACTTTGGCTAGAGGCACACGACAATGTGCCTCTAGTCACACTATGCAGTGTAGCAAAACACATTAAGTGATTTTTATGAAAAAAGATTTCGTCCACTGTGGGTGCGTATTCTCATAGTGTCGTTCTTGAATACGAGGGTAACTCTCTTCCTCACCTAAGACATAGGACAGATAGGGAAAACAAAATGGCGTCACAACAAGCTACGACACAGATTCATCGTGAATTTTACAAATATTTTTAAAAACCGGCAACTTTTCCAAGCCTAACTTCTTACTAACACTACCGAGTAGTGCTGCGCCCGAATAGAAAATCGATTCCGGTTTTTCCTTAATCGGCTCAACGCTAATCGGATTATCGTCGCTATCGAAAATAATTTCCGGATCATTACCGATAATCTCCTCAATCGATTCCCAATTAGTTTGCAACTTTCTTGCTACATTGCAACAATTACACATGCCGTAATCACACTCCTTCTTACTCGTAAAGTATTCTTTATCGTCTAATATCGTATGTTCTTTTTCCTTCTTTACCAAAGGTACTATAACTGAGAATTTTCTAGCGGAATACTTATGTAGATCTTCTACATACGTGTTTTCATCGTCTATTGGTATTTCGACAGCTAATTCGTCTGTGAGTGGGTCGTACGAGTTCTTCCGACTGCCCGGCGGTGAGATGGAGTCAAAACTGGCAAGTAAGCTATTCTTTCGTCTCTGACCTGTCATTGCTATTGATTTT
Organism: Hydriomena furcata; assembly: GCA_912999785.1. Classification (NCBI taxonomy): domain Eukaryota; kingdom Metazoa; phylum Arthropoda; class Insecta; order Lepidoptera; family Geometridae; genus Hydriomena; species Hydriomena furcata. Next base: position 4,044,141 of record OU538848.1, read on the forward strand.
ATTGTTGTCGCCCAGCCGAGAGATCGCTGCACCGCCATCTTCCACTTTGTGTAGCGCGCGTCGCGATCTGTAACAATGAACAAGTTTTTTAATAATGTAAACATGAAAACATATATAATAAAACTGTAGAAGAGTTCAATTCTGTACATTACATAAAAACTAAAAAAAATACTCCTAGGGGCCTATATACACAAGCCAAAAAAAACAATGAAAATTTGGTCTGTCTGTCTGTTGTCCTGCTTTCACGCAAAAACTACTGGACGGATTTTGATGAAAGTGTTTTGGAATGTAGCTATTAGCTCTCGGCAACATATAGGCTATAATTTAATTTGAAGTTTGGAATACCAGATGTGAAACTATCTGTCGCCCAGCGAAGCGGGCAGGGGTCAGCTAGTGTAAAAATATAAAACTCTTCCGTTACTAACTGATGTATATATCTATACATCAGTTAGTAACGGAAGATATATAGATCACTATCAACGCACAGCCTGAACCACTTGTCCTAAAAACTTGAAATTTATAGGGTGTATTCCTTTTGGTGTGTAGCCTACCCCCGAATGTCGCCGAAATTCAACCCCTTAGGGGATGCAGCAGGGATTGAAGTATATTATCACTACATAGTATAAAGCAAAGTCGCTTTTCGCTTCCCGCGTCTGTATGTAATATGTATGTATGTATGTTTGCTTATATCTTTAAAACTACACAACGGATTTTGATGCGGTTTTTTTTAATAGATAGAGTGATTCAGGAGGAAGGTTTATATGTATAATAACATGCTACCCGTGCGAAGCCGGGGCGGGTCGCTAGTATTGGCTAAAAAAAATACAAGCAAATTTTCACGTCGTCTCCTTACAATTTGTTTATTTTTTGATTTTTATTCTTAATTTTTCCAGAACTATATAGGTATAACTTGGCCTCTCGCCTGGTACCAGGTTATCGTTAAAATTTGGGACACCCCATAGAAACACTGATCTCACAGCTCAGTTGATAGTAGCTCTGCCTTCTGCGATGTAGGTTGTGGGTCCGATCCCCACCCAGGACAAATATTTGTGTGATGAACATAGATGTTTGTTCTGTGTCTGGGTGTTATTATGTATCATATGTATGTATTTACAAAAAAAAGGTATATAAGTATTCTATCAGTTATCTAGCTCTCAAAGTACAAGCTTTGCTTAGTTTGGGGCTAGATGGCGCTGTGTGATAATGTCAACCAAAATTTATATTTATTTATTTATTTACCATCATCTGTGGTGGTAGGCAGGAAGGTGTCCGCAGCCGTGGCATGTCGTTTCCAAGACTCCAAACTCCAAACGCCCACCGCTCTTCCAGCAGCGACGGCCACGCCCAATGCTGACATGTCCCAGGCGTGGGCACGCACTGTGGGCAAACAGATATCATCAATTATTGTTATCTATATTCATATTATAAAGAGGAAAGATTTGATTGTTTGTATGTTTCTTTGCATCGAATAGGCTCCGAAACTACTAGACCGATTTGAAAAATTCTTTCACCATTAGAATCCTAATATAATGGGATAATGTAATCCCTGATGAACATAGGCTATAGTATATTTTCAAAAATGTTAGGGATCCGTATGAAAACTTCGATAATGTAACCCAACGTGTGAATAAAATTGCGAAAAAAATCCTTATATCGCGTACGCTGTAAAAATTATTGACAACAGAGCAAAGTGATGTACTACAGTTTTATAGAAGACATCAATATCTACAAAAAAAGTCCATGATACCATATGTCTAACTATTAGGGATCCCTATTAAAACTTCGATAATGTAACCCAAGGTGTAAAAAAAATTGTCATAAAATCTTTATTACACCCGTGCGACGCCGGGGCGGACTGCTAGTAACGAATAAAATCAAAAACTACTACCGACCGATTTCTAAAAAAAAATTACCATCAAAATGCTACATTATCTATGAGTAACATAGACTATATTTATTACTAGAAACAATGAGGGATCCCTACTAAAACTTCAATAATGTAACCAAAGGTCTTAAAAAAATGCCATTAAATAATTATTTCACCCGTGCGACGCCGGAGGGCAAGCTAATATACCATAAGATTGGAAGATAGAGAAGACGTATAATCATAATCATAATAATATTATAAACTAGCTGACCCGTGCCCGCTTCGCTGTGCGTAAGACATTTCTAATATCATCGCGTACTTTTTTGTAGACGTTTTTAAGGTGTACAATACTGTAGTACATTATTTTGATATATCTCGTGGGGTTCAGCCAGCATTTGCAATGTAAGCGCAAAAAATGAGTTTATTTACAACATCACATTAGAAACCTCTAAAATTATCAGTGTTTCTCTACTATATTATGCATGTATTATACATATAAACCTTCCTCCTGAATCACTCTATCTATTAAAAAAAACCGCATCAAAATCCGTTGTGTAGTTTTAAAGATATAAGCATACATACATACAGACATACATACAGACGCGGGAAGCGGAAAGCGACTGCTTTATACTATGTAGTGATGCGAAAGTTTGTGATAAGGCTGCTATGTTTGTTCCCTAATCAAAAATAAACGACAAAACGGATTAAGATAAAATTTGCTTTATTATGTAGATAAAGACTTATAATCCGAAAAACAACCCCTAAATGATAAAAAAACGCAAAAAGAATGATTTTGGTATAGATGGCGTTGGTGTGCAACAAATCTAACATCACAGAATAAAAACATTTAGTCGTCATAGCAACGCAGTTTTGACTGATGAATGATACGCATTCCACCAAAATTCGTAATTTATTTTATCAGAACAAGGTTTGTAGGGAAAAATTAGAAGCTGCCTGAAATAACTTTTTCCTATGCGACTATTAAAAATTGACAGGACAAAGTCTGTCGCGGATCTGCTAGTAATATTATAAATGTGAATGTTTGTGAGTTTGTATTGTGTTTGTGCCTCAATCAGGCCTAAACGACAATACTGTCTAAGTTGAAATTTGCTGTAGATGTAGATATATAATGCCCGAATAAAGCATAGATTACTTTTAAATACGAAAAACATCCCCAGAATGATAAGTAACTCATAATAGATGATTTTGGTATAGATGGCGCTGTTGTGCGAAAAATCTGTCATCCGTGTTAACATCAGTCGTCGTAGCAACGTGCGTTACTCTATGCGATTATGAAATTAAAATTAGAAGATAGAAAATTAGACAGGACAACATCTGTCGCGGGTCTGCTAGTAAGAAGATAATAGTAGTTTATGCAACTGTCATATAAGGAAGGTACGAACACGGGTATTAAAACACTCGTTACTATTATGAAACTCACACTCGTGTTTTAATACCCGTGTTATATGCAGTTGCATACACTACTTTATCTTCACTAACGTCGCTATCCATTTTTAGGGTTCCGTACCCAAAGGGTAAAAACGGTACCCTCAGAAGACAGAAGACTTCGCTGTCCGTCTGTCTGTCTGTCTGTCCGTCTGTCTGTCACAGGGCTGTATCTCATGAACCATGACAGCTAGACAGTTGAAATTTTCACAGATTATGTATTTCTATAGCTGCTCTAACAACAAATACTAAAAATAGTATATAATAAATATTTAAGGGGGGCTCCCATACAACAAGCATGATTTTTTTGCCGTTTTTATAGATAATAGTACGGAACCCTTCGTGCGCGAGTCCGACTCGCACTTGGCCGGTTTTTTATAGATAATGGTACGGAACCCTTCGTGCGCGAGTTCTACTCGCACTTGGCCGGTTTTTAACTTTTAATTTGTATTTTAAAAACAAAACACATTGCGAAACATTAAATTCACGCGTACGTGTATTGTCACAGTGAACTTGCCGCCATTAAAATCTAACCAATAAGAAGAGCGCAGCTGCGCGCGCAGGGCCAAGTTCTTTTTTTATTTAATTGGCACAAGATCTTACCAAAGAGTTTTGTGTATGTAAGTTTAGTAGTTTCACGTATAACCCAACTGTTTTCAAAAGCCAGCCTAATATCAAAATTTTATACAACTTGTATGAGGATTTTGACATAAGGCTCGCCAGATTAATTGGTCGCGTTTTATTGATGTTATAATGAGATTTTACGATATCGATGTGGATATTATACCATCATGTGAAATTGCTTAAATTGAGTGTTTTGTTGTCTGCGCTATAACAGTAGTAATTATAAGTCAAGTATTGGAAACATAAGTAGAATGTTACAACATTAGTGAAGATAAAGATACTTACACACTGGAATCCCAACTAGATCGGCTTGCAACTGCATCAGAAGATCGTTGGACGTCATCTTACCGTCAACATATAGCTTTGATAATGGCATTCCGCAGTCCTTGTTCATTGCCTCGAGTATATCCCTGAAAAACAATCGGATATAATTAAAATGGCATCCCATTATTTTTACGTTATCTGGGGGCACGGCAGTGCCCCCGCCAAGTCAAGCAATAAAGCGGCACGGCTGTACCATCCTTTTCTCGAAGCAGTTCAGGCCATTTTCGACTCCCTATCTCGACTAACTTCGTTGTGGATAAAACTAGAAGCCTGAATTTTCAGTAACCAAGCAGTCACTATATAAACATGGTATATTTCAAATTTAGTTAATAGTAAGTAATTAGCTAACCTTTACGTAATAACTTAAGACAGAAGGACCCTTAAAGTAGGGACTGAATAAATTAACCGACTTGGTATTACATGGATCTCACAACTTTTTACGGTAGAAGAACTGAGTTGCGTTGCGAGACTTGGCTTTTTTTACAGGTTATGTTTTTGATGGCATTATCTATTGTTAGGAATACGTCTTCTGTGGGCGGGGCCAAGCAGCGCATTCCAATGACGTAATCGCTGTCATGGCTGGCCCGAACAAAGCTCGTTGGTCGCACGAGTCACTTCTTTCTTGGCTTTCGAACGTGACGGACGTCTCTTAAATTATTTTCGCTCGATTATGATTATTTTTGTTTTGTCATTTAAGTTCATTTTATTATATTGTTCATAAATATCCTAAAGTTCGTATTATTCAGTTTAGGTATTTCGATTTCTCTTTTTAAAAAACCTATTTCCATTCTGATTTCTAATACTATACTATACTAGCATACCCGGCCACGCGTTGGTGTGTCTACAGTTTGAATAACATAATATTGCGACTATAAATTGAGATGTAAGCTATCCTATCTTTCAAGTTGGATCAAACTGCACACGGTGTAAAATAAGATAAATAGGATCACGACTGTTATCCTTAAGTACGGTAGACATCCTCTCAGATCTCCAGACGCTTAGATCCTTTGAAGATGTCTAGTAGGGGTAGTCAGAGGCATGTCCAAACATTATATTTGGCACATGCCCAAATTTTGCATCAGTTAGCATTTCATACGTGACAGGTTGCAAAATCAATCGGATATAATAAAAATGGCAACCCATTATTTTAACGCTAGGTTACTATTACTAACAGACATAAAATCATGCCTGTTTCCCAGAGGGGTAGGCAGAGACCACGGCGCTTATCGTTAGGTTAATTTAATATCTATACTAATTACTATAATTTTTTTTTTTTTTATAATTAAACTAAAAATACATATTTACCTTCACTAACCTTACAGCTTAGTTACAGTAACTCTGCCTTCTGAGCTGTAGGTTGCGGGTTCGATTCCCACCCAGAACAAACATCTGTGTGATGAACATAGATATTTTTTCTGTGTCTGCTGGGTGTTATAATGATCATATTATACATATACTAGCAAACATACATACAGACGCGGGAAGCGGGAAGCGACTTTGCTTTATACTATGTAGTGATGTTATTAAAAAAAATATATATATATATATATTATATCAATAATTTGGCACCCATAGTACAAGCTTTTCTTAGTTCGGGGATAGATGGCGCTGTGTGTAATGGCAACCAATCATCATCATTATTTTCCTCTTCTTTCACCACTTAAAGTGGGGTCGGCACAACATGTTGCGAAGAGGATTTAGCTTATGTTTTACAACCGGCGGCCTGCCTGACATTAACCCTCTTTGGGAAAGTCATGTGTGTAATATCGACCAATATATTAATAACAAGCTGACCCGGCGAACTTCGTATCGCTTTAGAATTAACAAATGCTGTGTTAAGTTCCCGTTCCCGTTCCCGTTCTCCAATAAAGACTCAAATTGACTCTAAATTTTATTTAGAAAACGTTTATATGGGAAAAGAAAAGGGCTGTTTTTAGGGTTTTTCCGGCAATTATTCGTATTTTTCTCACCTTTTAAACCTTCCCTAGACCTCCACGAAAATTTCAAGACCAAGATAAGATAAATCGGTTCAGCCGTTCTCGAGTTTTAGCGAGACTAACGAACAGCAATTGATTTTTATATATAGATTTACCTAGTTTGGAAACAGACAGCTTCCAAAGCCGCCCTGATGATGTGATTCTTGGTGGTGAAGGCAGTCAGGCCGCAAAGGATTCTGTAATGAAAAAAACAGGAAATAAGATCACGACTGTAATCCCCAAGTACTGTAGACATACCCTTTGACCTCAAGACTCAAGAACGACACTATGAGAACACGCACCCACAGTGGACGAAATCTTTTTTCATAAAAATCACTTTATATGTTGTGCGACACTGCATAGTGGACTAGAGGCACATTGTCGTGTGCCTCTAGCCAAAGTTGAGCTCTAAAGGCACACGGTAGCGTGCGCCATGGTGCCGCTCAACACATAAAGTGATGAAAAAAGATTTCGTCCACTGTGGGTGCGTGTTCTCATAGTGTCGTTCTTGAATACGAGGGTAAGATCCTTAAAGGTATCTAAAGAGGATAGTCAGCGGCACTTCCAAACATTGTGTTAGGCACAAAACCCACATTTTGCAGTAGTCAGCATTAAATACGTGACAGGTTGCAAGCTAATCGCCGCTTATAATAATTCTAACTGGTTTCCTCACGATGTTATCCTTCACGTTTTGAACACTTGTTTTGATGCGCATATACAGAAAAGTGCATTCATGAACTTACAATCTAGATTGAAAGTCGAGGTACCCCCCCCACTCGGCCCACACGGTTTTTAGGGTGCCGTACCCAAAAGGTAAAAACGGGACCCCATTACTAAGACTTCGCTGTCCGTCTGTTCGTCTGTCACAGGGCTGTATCTCATGAACCGTGATAGCTAGACAGTTGAAATTTTCACAGATACTAAAAACAGAATAAAATAAATATTTAAGGGGGGCTCCCATACAACAAACATGATTTTTTTGCCGTTTTTATAGATAGTGGGTCCGACTCGCACTTGGCCGGTTTTTTATGTTTTTTTTATAATAACTTGTTCTAGCTTATTCTCCTGCCTACCCTCTGGCATCCTTCCTCCAATAGGGCGCGTAAAGTCCGCTAAACGCCGGCACGAAGTAGACGTCCCCGGTGGAGAACACTTGTCCCGCTATATGTTCGGTGTCGAGGGCCACGTCCTTTATCAGCTTCAGGTTGTCCCGGAGGAACTTCATTCCTCCTCCAGCCACGGCGATCGATCCTGGGAACGGAGAGTAGTTAAAGGGAAGTCACAAATAATTTTACTAGTACTAATACGAAAGTTTTTTAGTTTTTAAAATTAGCGCCATCTATACCAGAATCATCCTTTTTGTGTTTTTTTTTTTACCTTAAAGGGTTTGTTTTTCGGATTATAAGTTCACCCTTTATTTATTCCAACATTTTATCTACATACTACAACAAACTTCATCTTAATCCGTTTTGACGTTTATTTTTGATTAGGGAACAAACACAGCAGCCTTATCACAAACTTTCGCATTTCGTCTCTTATCTAACAACACCGCTCAAGTCATTTTTGCTTTTTTCACACGCAGTATGGCGGAATGACGATTTGAGCGTTGTTGGCGGGAAAACAGACTTAAGCGCTGTTACTATTATTTGAATACTGGCTTGTGATTAGTAGATATCCTTGAATCAACACAGGGTATCCTAGTGTGGGGGCTAGTTAACCACTAATATACTTAATAATTATTTTTATGTTGTAACCATGTCTAATTGTACGCAAAAAGAAAAAAAAACTAATATTAGGTATATTAGATTTTTTTTACTTTCTACTGTTTTTGAATAGTGTATTTAAGTATAATACTGTACTTCAAAAATATTTAGTTGCAAATAAATGATTATTATTATTATTATTATAATCTGAACTGCAGTTTGACGCGTGAATTTAAAATCTATCCAATGGCATCAAAATTAACTCTCTGTACCGCCAAAAATCGACTTGAGCGGTGTTGTTAGATAAGAGACGATTTATAATATTACTAGCCGACCCGTGACAGACGTTGTCCTGTCAAATTTCAATAATCGAATAGAAAAGACTGAATGTTTTTAGTCTGTGATGTCAGATTTGTTGCACACCAGCGCCATCTATACAGAAATTATCGCTTTTACGTGTTTTTATAGTTTTTGGGATGTTTTTCATATTTTAAAGTAGTCTATTATTCATTCGGGCATTATGTCTACACCTACAGAAAATTTCAACTTAATCCGTTTTGTCGTTTAGGCCTGATTGAGGAACAAACATACATACAAACTCACAAACTTTCACATTTATAATATTATTAGGATTAGTGTAGATACATTTAATGTTAAATACCTTCCAATGCATAAACTGGGGCTGCATCAGGCCCCATCTTATAAGCCAACGTGGTAAGTAACCCATGAGTTGAATGCACCCGACGAAGTCCAGTGTTGTAGAGAAGAAAGCAACCGCTTCTATATGTGTTCTTACCCAGCCCTGCTTGAAGGCAACCCTGGCCAAGCAAAGCTGATTGCTGGTTGCCTAGGATCTGAGGAAGAGATTCATCCATCAGACATCATCTAACTGAATCTGAGACATCTCGACTATCAATCTGAAGGTCGTGGGTATGAATCAATGGATTTTTCTGTTTGAAAAATCTATATCAAAAACACGTGCTCAAAACGGTGAAGGAAAACATTGTAAACCAGTTAGTATTCTTATAAGCGGCGATGGGCTTGCAACCTGTCACGTATGGAATGGTAACTACTGCAAATTGTGGGCATGTGCCAAATATAATGTTTGCACGTGCCTCTTACTACCCCCACTCGACATCTTCAAAGAATCTAAGCGCCTGGAGATCTGAGAGGATGTCTACCGTACTTGGGGATTACAGTCGTGATCCTATTTTTTTTTTAATCTTCTGACTACCCCTTTTCAGTCATCTGAGCGTCTAGAGATCTGGAGTAAATGTCTACCGTAGGTACTCGAGAACTATAATCGTGATCCTATTAACATATTTTTCTCGTTATAATATATAGCCGTGTTGGAGGTACCTTGACTTTCAAATGCAATGGGCGTGGTTTCGAATCCCGACCATGCAACATTGGATTTTTTTATTTTAAAATTCATAAATAATACCCCGAAAAAACCAACATCTATATTCATCACACAAATGTTTGTCCCGGGTGGGGACCGAACCTACAACGCAGTACCAACTAAACTATGAGGCTGACAATACTCACTCCTGATATCCTAATGCCGTCCAGAACAGAACCGTCTTTCACAACCCCGAAGACTTCCGAGCTGCTTCTAATCTGTGGCAAACACTCACGATGAATGCCGAATAGCCTGTAAAATAATATTTACTTTATACATAGGATGTCCAAAAAATGTCTGATATACCTGAATTTTCCGCCATTTTTATATTTTCAAAGTAATATTCTAAAAAGCCGTGTTGGCCGAGTGGGATGTACCTCGACTTTCAATCTGAAGAAGGTCGTGGGTTCGAATCCCGGCGTGCATCAATGGATTTTTCTGTTTGAAAATTTATATGCGCATCAAAAACACGTGCTTACAACGGTGAAGGAAAACATCGTGAGGAAACCATTTAGTGTTCTTATAAGCGGCGATGGGCTTGCAACCTGTCACGTATAGAATGCTAACTACTGCAAAATGTGGGTATGTGCCAAATATAATGTTTGGACGTACCTCTGACTACCCCCACTAGACATCTTCAAAGGATCTTAGCGTCTTAAGAACTAAGAGGATGTTTACCGTACTTGTTTTCGTTTTTTTTTTTATAATATTCTTGTTAGCGGCGACCGGCTGGTCTGATTGAAGATGGTGATTAAAGATGGGTAAGTACATCTTTATTCACATATATACTATACATTATAAATATAGAGATGTGGCTTGTTCAGAAGTATTTCTTTTTTCGTTTCGAAAAAGAGCAATCGTCGACATACAGGGCATCTCAATCTGTTACATGCCCACCACGTCACTGAGCCTAAAATATTATTGGTAAATAACAGATCATTCAATTTATAACCTTACCTGCACAACATAGGGTCCCAATTCAATGTGTCGAGATTCATCAGAAGCGTTCTAGAAGCGTTAGTGGCGTCAGTAGCATGGATACCTTCAAACACACCACCAGTGAGATTCTGAAAAAAAAAGATATAATTTATAAAAAAAAAACTTAACCGATATTTTATCGGACATACAACTTGACCAGACGATATTTTATCGAACGAATAAAACGACAGTTTAGCGGATGACGAAGTCAGACTTGTAAGTACAGTAGAACATCATTTTCTCTGTCGATATAGAGTTACGTAACTAGTACGTAGTACACACCAAGACGACATTTTATCGGATGATTTTTTGATAGATTAGTTATTTGACAAGACTAAATTATCATAATTTACTTGGCTAGACCTCATTTATCCCGACGATATTTCATAGAACGAGAAAGCTACTTGACCAGACGATATTTTTTTATGAAAAGACTAACCCTCGTATTCAAGAACGCCACTATGAGAACACGCACCCACAGTGAAGAAAATCTTTTTTCATAAACATCACTTTATGTGTTGAACGGCACTATGGCGCACGCTACCGTGTGCCTTTGGAGCTCAACTTCGGCTAGAGGCACACGACAATGTGCCTCTAGTCACACTATTTTTTATGAAAAAAGATTTCGTCCACTGTGGGTGCGTGTTCTCATAGTGTCGTTCTTGAATACGAGGGTAAGTTAACTTAGCGTTATTTCTATTTAAATTATTCAGACGACATTTTATCGTATGACTTACCCAAAGAATCCAAGAATCCACAGTTCCGAACATCAGTCTCTTATCCCTACTGGCTCGCCTAACAACCTGGATGTTGTCCTTAAGCCATCTCATCTTCAGCGCGCTGAAGTATGGCGATATTGGCAGCCCGCAGATGTGTTTCAGATGGTTCTTGTTCCTGTCGGGAACTTTGGCTAGGATGCTGTCGACTGTGCTATCCGTTCGAATATCGTTCCAAGCTGGAATTCATTTTGTGACCTTAGTACTATCTATGTAAACAATTATACATACAATTGGCTGTCAATGGAGATAAGTGGAGGTTTTTCCCCAATTATTGTCAGAATTGAAAAAGACAGTTAATTCGGAAATAATTCAATTAATCGACACTCAAATATATTTTTTACACAGTTTTTCAGAAATTAAATGTAATGGGATCACGACTGTAATGCCCAAGTATGGTAGACATCAGACATACACATTTCTAAAGGTGATAGTTTTTGGAAAACCAATGTTCTATTGTTGATCTGTATTCCAAAGCTAAACTTCAAGCTATACAAGACTAAGGCGCAGATTTACTAAACTTTCGAATACCAAAAAGAATAAATAAAAAGATATATAAAATACTAGCCGACCCGTGACAGACGTTGTCCTGACAAATTTCAATAATCAAATAGAAAAAACTGAATGTCTTTAGTCTGTGATGTCAGATTTGTTGCACACCAGCGCCATCTATACCAAAATCATCCCTTTTACGTTTTTTTATCATTTTGGGGATGTTTTTCATATTTAAAAGTAGTCTATGTTTTATTCTGGTATTATATCTACAACATCTACAGCAAATTTCAACTTTATCCGTTTTGTCATCGAGTCGATTATTAAGATTATTTATCTTTTTATTTAAGGGATTCACACACAGCAGCTATAATGTAAAGATGTAAAAAAAAAGGAAATAAAAATAATACCTATAGCAGGATGAAGCGGTTGACCGGTGTATTTGTCCCACGCTATCGTCGTCTCCCTCTGGTTTGTGATGCCAAGCGCTACTATATCATCCTTGGAATATCCTAATAAAACAAAACAAACAACATTAGCTTGCTATTCTCAAAAAGTTGATAATATAACCTGTGATACATACCGACTGCGCCAAGTCTAAGTTTATTGTGGCGCAGCCGGTATAATTATTTTTTTAAATCTATCAACTTCGAAGATTTCAATCATAAAGGTAAATCGCAAAATTAGATACAGTTAATTTTTGGGCCCTTACTCCGCAAAACGATTTCGAAATTATCGAAGCGATTTCACTATATAGTTTACTAGCAGACCCGGCCACGCGTTGCTGTGTCAACAGATATCGCCATCTGTTAGATTTTTTTGGAGCTAACAGATAATTGTGACTGTCAGATAATAAACAAATAATTAGCAATAAAATAATATTGCAACTATAAATTGAGATGTAAGCTATCCTATCTTTCAAGTTGGATCAAACTGCACACAGTGTGCAAAGTTTGAATAAAATCGGTTAAGTAATTTATGAGTCCATCGCGGACAAACATGATGTTATTACGTAATTAGCTACCTTTACGTAATAACTTAAGACAGAAGGACCCTTAAAGTAGGGACTGAATAAATTAACCGACTTGGTATTACATGGATCTCACAACTTTTTACGGTAGAAGAACTGAGTTGCGTTGCGAGACTTGGCTTTTTTTACAAGTTATGTTTTTTGATGGCATCTCATTTATTTTTGTAGATAGCCCTACTTTTTAGGGTTCCGTACCTAAAGAGTAAATACGGAACCCTGTTACTAATACTCCACTGTCCGTTCGTCCGTCTGTCCATCTGTACGTCTGTCCGTCTGTCCGTCTGTCTGTCTGTCGGTCTGTCGGTCTGTCGGTCTGTCTGTCCGTCTGTCTATCACAGGGCTGTATCTCATGAACCATGATAGCTAGACAGTTGAAATTTTCACAGATGATGTATTTCTGTTGCCGCTATAACAACAAATACTAAAAACAGAATAAAATAAATATTTAAGTGGGGCTCCCATACAACAAACGTGATTTATAGATAACAGTACGGAACTCGACGTGCGCGAGTCCGACTCGCACTTGACAGGTTTTTTTTTTATTTTGAAACTTGACTAGTTATAATTCGTAATCTACTGGTTCAAATTGAATTAAATTTGAAATATACCGTGTTTATATAGTGACTGCTTGGTTACTAAAAATTCAGGCTTCTAGTTTTATCCACAACGAAATTATATTTTATTTTTTATAATTATATTTCAAAATATATTCGGAAACGACGGACGTTTGTCCAGACATATCGTTGTTCGTTTTAAAGAGTAGACCCGCAATTTGCATAAAAATGTACTTATTACATATTTATCTTTACCTAGTTCTGCAAGTTGGTGGATAGTGTTTTCAGCGCACAATTTGATGTGGTGCATAATCTCCAGAGGATCTTGTTCATACCATCCCTCTTGAGGCTGCACCTCTGTCTTGTCCATTTGGTACGAGGCCACCTCTTCGGATTTCTCCGCTTCGTATATCTGAAATTAATAAGTAAAATTAACATTTTTGTTTTTTTTTTGTATGGGCTGAGTCTACCTGGATAAGACGGAAAAAGTGTCTTAAATCTTGAAAACCATCAAACATAAAAAGAAACTGTCCTTCATTTGGTAGGCTGTAGGTTGTGGGTTCGATCCCCACCCGGGTTAAACATTTTTGTGATGAACATAGATGTTTGTTCTGTGTCTGGGTGTTAATATGTATAATAAGTATGTATTTAGAACAAAAAAAGTTAAAAAGTATAGAAGTATTCTATCAGTTATCTGATTCCCATATTACAAGCTTTGCTTAGTTTGGGGCTAGATGTCGCTGTGTGAAATGTCCATCAATATTTATTTATTTATGAACTTATGGATCACGGTCGTGATCCTATTTCATTTCATAGATCTAGTTCCAGCCAGTACATTTAGTACTGATACCGATTTATATCCAAAGGTCGTTAGCACACTGACAAATCTATTAAGGGGCTGTATGTCGACGATTGCTCTTTTTCGAAACGAAAAAAGAAATACTTCTGAACGAGCCACATCTCCTATTTTTATAAATATATTACTTCAGGTTCCTACCTAGATTTCTAAAGCTGAAAACATAATAACAGAAACTTTTCACGATAAAGATGTTATTTCAAAATGACACGTTTTAGAATTTATGATCGAAATAATATTAAGATCAACTTGTGATTTATTGTTAAAGATAGGTAATATGTAGATCTAGATTTCTATTAGAATAGGTTTTTGATAAGTAATTATACATAATTTATATCATTAATTTATTCGAAAAGCAAAGGCGGACAAAGAGAAAATGGTTATTGAGGGGTGGGTAAAGCTACCCCTATTACTTGCCTACGTAGGTACCAGCAACGCGATCTCATAAAAACTATCGATAATATTTACGATACGCATACGCCATCTAGAGCTTGCCGTTGTTAACTGTCTAAGTCGTTTCTGCCGCGGTTTTAGGAACTGGTAGCGCCTTAAAGCAAGTTCAAAGTACATTTTCCTTTGTTATTGTACCAGTCCTGTTTACGCATTGGAAAAACCCGGTACGCACTTGCAATTTCAGTTACACCCCTTTCGATCGGTAAGCTAACTGATTAATTATGGACACCCACCCACACAGAGATAAGTTATGTGCGTAGGTGTTTGCAGCCCATATACAATGGACATTGAATAAAGCTGATATGCTGTTCTGTAAAGTTTAGAAACACTAGAGTTTATGTGTGAAGTGTTGGGTAAATTAGCAACTGGCCTCACAGCTCAGTTGGTTAGTAGCTCTGCTTTTTGAGCTGTAGGTTGTGGGTCCGATGTTTGTTCTGTGCCTGGGTGTTATTATGTATCATATGTATGTATTTACGAAAAAAGTATATAATTATTTTATCAATTATCTAGTTCCAATTATACAAGCTTTGCTAGTTTAGAGCTAGATGGCGCAGTGTATAAAGTTCACCATTATTTATATGCTGTGTCAATTCTAGATACACCGGAAGTTATGTGAAATGGGTAACTTTCATTATTATAATGGCAATATAGGTTACAATTTTGAGGCATTGTCACGATCAAATCGGCGAAGGAAAACATGTCATGTAAAAATTAAATGATATAGGATAACGACTGTAATCCCCAAGTACCTACGGTAGTCATAAGCATATCACCTCTTATAAAATACTAGCAGTCCGCCTCAGCGTCGCACGGGTGTAATAATTTTAAAAATCGGTTAAGTAGTTTCGGAGCTTATTCGATGCAAACAAACAAACAATAAAATATTTCCTTTTTATAATATTAGTATAGACTAACTGGTCGCCATATTTTACTTCGCCGTTTTTATATGTTCAAATTGATAATTGTAATATATCATTAATCCCCGACCGAACGCCGGCGTTCGCGCTGTGACGTCACTGCGCAAGGAATTTTTGAAAAATTTATTATTTTGTAACCCGAAGAGCTATCGCTTCCGGGTTTTGACTGTTACGAAGCTGACAGATGACAGTATCGTTCTGTGTAACAAAACCATTCACTTCCGGATCCAAAATATGTTTCCGCGCAAATTAAAAAAAAAAAAAATTTCGCGCCATTTTTTTTTATTTAACTAAAAAAATTCACTTAAAATCCATTTATTTAGTTTAATAAAGTTTCTGATTTATATGGTAAACAATAGCTATTGTTATGATATAAAAAATACACTTCATTTAAATTGCTTTGAATTTTTTTTCAATGAATTTTTTAGGTTTTTTTTCTATTTTTTTTTATTTATTACCCTATTTTTTTTTTCCTAAAAATGTTATTTACACTCTAAATTGCATTTATAGATAAGTTTGTAGAAAATTTCACGGAGAATCCAAAAATATATAGATGTCTATACCTTATTTTTTAGGGTTTTTTTTCAAATTTTTTTTATTTATTACTCTATTTTTTTTTTCCTAAAAATGTTATTTACACTCTAAATTGCATTTATAGATAAGTTTGTAGAAAATTTCACGGAGAATCCAAAAATATATAGATGTCTATACCTTTTCATGCAAAATAACGAGATATAGGTGAAATAGTGCATGTAGGGCGTGACGGCGGCGTGTCGGGGCGTGATTCATAAAAACCTTCCGGGGTTGAAGGGTTAAATGATATATTACAATTATCAATTTGAACATAAAATAAATATAACATAACATTACATAATAACAACAAGATAAAGTACCCGTCAAACTTCTTGGCCATCGCGACCTATCTTTCGTTTCGCTCGCACCACCAGAGACCTATTTACTACGGCCGTTCAGAGAATGCGTTCCTGACACGTCGCGATTGTATGACGACGTAACTTTGTAATGGCGTTGCAGTTACGATAAAAATATTATTGCTGGTTGTTTACCGTTTTAACAATTGATGAGCATTAAAACAACATTATTACAACATTATAGTCACTATTCGTGACTAACTGATAGGTGTCAGGAACGCATTCTCTGAACGGCCGAACTATACGTCTATAAATTTTATAGATGTAGTTATCTTGTTACTTACGACAAATCTGACAGTTTTTGTGCCATCATCTATAACCCCTATCAGGGATTTCTTCGCGCCGTCCTTCACCGGCATCTTGGTAACTGGAATAAAAGAAAAATACATTCATTATCATCATCCTAATATACTTTGAAAAGTATTGTGTGCTCTGCGGAGGTAGACTACACCATTTTTGGGACACCCTATCACCAATTGCGTAGGTCAAGGTTTCTCAAACTTATTTACATAATAGACTTTCTAGACCACGGCGAACCCCTTAAAAACTATAGGCTTTTAAACATAGATTGACATTTCATATAAAAAAATAATAACATAAGTAGGTACTTAAATTAATCCGGCGAACCAGTGAACTAAACTGCCGCTATCACGTAAATTGTATCGCGTACCCTTATAGGGGGCTCAAAATATAGATAGACCATAGATTGGCATTTCGTTTAAAGAAATAAAAAAGAGAAAAAAAATAACTAAAGAATATACCTACGTGGTACGCGTACCCTTTGAGAAACCCTGGCATAGGTTATCAAAGATTTTTTATGGAATTTTCCATTATATATGGCAGCTTAAATAAAACTTAAATGCTACTAAACCGATAACATTAATTATCATAGTTCCGGCTTAGTAAATTAAACCAATTAAATCTTATCAGCTTCCAATTTTTTCCCTACAAACCTTGTACTGATAAAATAAATAACGAATTTTGGTAGAATGCGTATCATTCATTAACACTAAATGTTTTTAGTCTGTGATGTCAGATTTGTTGCACACCAGCGCCATCTATACCAAAATCAGCCTTTTAGCGTTTTTTTATCATTTAGGGATTGTTTTTCGGATTATAACTTCCCTCTTTATTTATTCAGATTTTTTATCTACATACTACAGCAAATTTAATCTTAATCCGTTTTGACGTTTATTATTGACTAGCAGTCCGCCCCCGCTCCGCACGGGAGTAACGTATTATAACGATTTTATGGGTATTTTTTTACCCAGGTTACATTATCGAAGTTTTAATAGGGATCCCTATTTTTTTCAATCAATAAATATGGCCTATGTTACTCAGAGATAATGTAGCATTCTAATGGTAAACGATTTTTTGAAATCTATCCAGTAATTTTTGGATTTATTCCATACAAATATACAAAACATCATTCCTCGTAATAATATTAGTACTTATAGATTATTACACTCATAATAACTTTTGAATGGTATGGAATTTGGGAATGGTATAATTAAAAAAGTAATTTACAGGTAATGATATGGCCTTAAAAATGAAGTGATTTTTTTGGATAAGGATTAATACCCAGGTACGAATAATGTGGCCTAGTTTGTACAGGCGGCGTTACTATTGCATATTTTAACATGAAAAAGTAGTTATTGTGACGTAACTGTAATAGTTGGAAATAATTATGGTATTGCTGACTTATTTGTTAATATTGATGTAATCTTTAAAACTGTAGTACATCACTTTGCTCTATTGTCAATAATTTTTGCAACGTACGCGATATAAGGATTTTTTTGCTTTTGATTCACACGTTGGGTAACGTTATCGAAATTTTCATACGGATCCCTAATAGTTAGACATATGGTATTGTTGACTTATTTGTAGATATTGATGTCTTCTTTAAAACTGTAGTACATTACTTTGCTCTATTGTCAATAATTTCCGCAGCATACGCGATATAAAGATTTTTTTGAATTTTTTATCACACGTTGGGTTAGGTACATTATCGAAGTTTTCATACGAATCCCTAATAGTTAGACATATGGTATTGTCGACTTATTTGTAGATATTGATGTCCTCTTTAAAACTGTAGTACATCACTTTGCTCTATTGTCAACAATTTCCGCAGCGTACGCGTTATAAAGATTTTTTTTGGATTTTTTTTCACACTTTGGGTTACATTATCGAAGTTTTCATACGGATCCCTAACGTTTTTGATAATATTCTATAGCCTATGTTCATCAGGGATAATGTAGGATTCTAATGGTAAAAGAATTTTTCAAAAGGGTCCAGTAGTTTCGGAGCCTATTCGATGCAAACAAACAAACAAACAAACAAACAAACAAACAATCAAATCTTTCCTCTTTATAATATTAGTAAGTATAGATTAGGTAACAAACATAGCAGCCTTATCACAAAATTTCGCATTTATAATATTATTAGGATTAGGATATCGTATCGCTTTACAATGTTAATTGCCCGTTCCCATTCCTGTTCCCGTTAAAAAATCTTATGTCCGTTTCCTGGTTCCAAGCTACGTCCTCACTAATTTTCAGCCAAATCGGTTCAGCCGTTCTTGAGTTATAAATAGTGAAACTAACACGACTTTCTTTTATATAAGTATATAGATTTATACCTTTCAGTAATTAATCACCGTCAAAAAGTAGGTAGGTAGGTACTAGGTACTGAGGATAATGGTCATATTGAGTTTTCCTTACACACCCACTATAGATATGAAACCCGTGCGGAAAATAGTGGGTGACTATGACTATTGGGGCCTTAGCACATTAGTGGACTGGTCAGCAGAAAATTTATCTATTGAATTTAAATCACAAGTGACCAATTTTGTAGTCAATGTTGTATTTATTATCATTTTTACCCAAAGGGCAAGAACGGGACCCTATTACTAAGAGTTAACTGTCCGTCTGTCTGTCACAAGGCTGTATCTCATGAACCGTGATAGTTAGATAGTTGAAATTTACACTGATGATGTATTTCTGTTGCCGCTATAACAACAAATACTAAAAACAGAATAAAATAAATATTTTAGTGGGGCTCCTATATAACAAACGTGTTTTTTTGCCGTTTTTAGGGTTCCGTACCCAAAGGGTAAAATCGGAACCCTATTACTAAGACTTCGCTGTCCGTCTGTCTGTCTGTCTGTCTGTCCGTCTGTCTGTCACAGGGCTGTATCTCATGAACCATGATAGCTAGACAGTTGAAATTTTCACAGATTATGTATTTTGGTTGCTGCTATAACAACAAATACTAAAAACAGAATAAAATAAATATATAAGGGGGGCTCCCATACAACAAACGTGATTTTTTTACCGCTTTTATAGATAACGGTACGGAACCCTTCGTGCGCGAGTCCGACTCGCACTTGGCCGGTTTTTTTTTTATAAATAACGGCACGGAACCTTCGTGCGCGAGTCCAACACGCACTTGGCCGGTTTTTTGTTTAGTTTTAAAATACTATGTTGACACAAAATATTTCTTCCATCTTTTATAATAGTTATATATGCATCGAAGCATCGCAGAATTATACCTTATTTCGATTAGATAACTATAAAATTCAATGGATAGATTTGAAATCCTCTGCCATCCCGTCGGCCAATGTGCACAGGCCATTACAATCTAAGTGAGCAGGAAAATACGCACGAAGCCCTATTAGTTCCCTTGTGATTACATATAACACAGTACAGATTGAGCAGCCAGCTTTATCTAGTTCACCATTTTATTGAGGACTAGTGAAAACCGACTTCGTTCGTGGTTTTTAACCGAAGAAATAAGAGGTTTTTGTTGCTGTTTTAGGGTTCCGTACCCAAAGGGTAAAAGTGTCCCTATTACTAAGACTTCGCTGTCCGTCTGTCTGTCAGAAAGCTGTATCTCATGAAACGTGATTGCTAGACAGTTTATAAATTTTCACAGATGATGTATTTCCGTTGCCGCTATAACAACAAATACTAAACTACTCCCATACAACAAACGTGATTTTTTTGCGCCAGTCCGACTCGCACTTGGCCGATTTTTTATGTATGACCGACCGCGCATATCTTTTCACCTGGTGTTTTTTTTTTATTCGTGGTCGCTTGGTCGCAAGGATCAGGCGTATCTTCACCTAGGACGTTTTAAAGTGATCCTTATGAATTTATAGAAATAAATACGTTTTGATATTGACTTTGCTCAAATAAACTTGTATTATTTTATTACTTTTTGTCATTCTTACGATCTGTTGTGATGACCATGTTTATCTAAGGATAATGACGCTTCAAATTGCGGTTAAGGCAAATCTTGCGTACTTTGAAACCATTACATTGGAAAAACAGTATGACACGTGCATGTAATGATACGCTATACTTGATTTGACTTTGATTACTTTGATTTTGAAAAATCTTCTTACCTAAGTACATGTATTTATTTTGATGTTTATTTGAAAATGTATGTAATGAACTTTCGTTTTTTCTTTTCGTTTTCGTTTATAGGTAACGTACCTATAAACGAAAGTTCTACGAAAATAAGAAACTACTATGTAATGTACAGAACATTCTCTATGCGAGTCTGACTCGCACCGGTTTTTATTTATATAAATTTTAAATAAAATGTATCCATTCAATTTCTTTGAACCGAACATATGCTTCGTATACTTGTTTAAAAAACTACTAAATATGTACTACAAAAAAATCACTATTCAATCTCGATATGTACACGACATAACTTTCTTTTACATAACTGCACAGTAATTGGAGAGAATAAAGTGGCTTTATCAATACACGTTTCGAAATCTAACCGAATAAGTCACAGATCAAAGAAATCATTAACACAAGCTTCCATCAATATTTATTGATCAGATTCATAGATGAGGCAGAATTTGAGCCCCAGAGAATCACCCAAAACCAGCCAAAGTCCCTGAGAATCTTCGTTTTAATACCTGTTATGTGCCAAATGTAACGTTCAGACATTTTGAAGATCTAAGAAAATGTCTAACGAAATCGGGGATTACAGTCGTAATCCTATTTAAAAAAATAAAATAATAATAAGATCACGACTGTATTCCCCAAGTACAGTAGACATCCACTTAGATCCCCAGGCGCTTAGATCCTTTAAAGATGTCTAGTGGGGGTAGTCAGAGGAACGTCCAAACATTATATTTGGCACATGCCCACATTTTGCAGTGGTTAGCATTCCATACGTGACAGGTTGCAAGCCCATCGCCGCTTATAAGAATACTATCTGGTTTCCTCACGATGTTATCCTTCACTGTTTTGAGCACGTGTTTTTGATGCGCATATAATTTTTTGAACAGAAAAATCCATTGATGCACCCCGAGATTCGGACGACCTTCAGATTGAAAGTCGAGGTATCTTATTATTTTATAGTTTGACAAAGTAATTAAAATAGCTGGGTTTATATCAAGCCATAGTGCTTATCAGTCAACCTTTACATGTCTTGGTTTATCTTTAGCATTTAATAACGAATGATAGTGAAGATTGTCCGCCTCTTAATCGTAAACTAAATAGAAATTTCCATCCATAGTTTTATATTGAACTAGCGACCCGCCCGGGCTTCGCACGGGTGCAATGCTGATACTAAATATACTACAGAATGTTATTATATAAAACGTTTCTTTTCACAGCTTTTTTGTCATTAGACAATACATTAGATGATTTCTTTTTTTGTTCGAACGCTAGTGGGGGGGTGGACTTATTTCTGGTAAGATGCTTAACTCTCTTTAATACGATATCGTACACGATATTCTTAAAAAATATTAAATAATTTGACATTTTGAAAAAAATGTACGAAAAATCGGTACGACGCTGTATTTTCGGAAAAGTATTGATCAAAATATACCTGAAAAACGATATTTTTTGGATTGATTATAGCAATCACACTTCGTACAAACTCTGGGGTCTACAGCGAAGTCTACTGGACCTCGTATATCGCATAACTACGCCCCGTCTTTTTATACCTTTGGCCGCGAGATACGTCGAGCGCGGCGACCGATTCTCGAACGTTCGCGACCGGCCGCACTGCGCGTTTGACGCCTAGCTGCTAGGTCGGTCGCGAACGTTCGTTTTACGAAGCTACTCGCTAGGTTTCTCGCTAGCCTCTAGGCGCCAAGCAAGCAGCCTGCCTGTGCGTTCGCGACCTTATATTCAAAAATAATCCTTATAGCATGATTCAGTATTCACGCGCGATGGCTTATTATTAGCGTATTTCATGTATAACTTTGGTGTTTCTATACCGATTTCTATTATTCTTTTTTATGGAATAGTTAATAATGTTAACTTTTTTAATTAGGGATGACTGAGAGTTATAAACGTAAGAGTACTTAGACAAATATAATCAGAAAGCTTCGAACTGCTAAGTTATCGGGAGTTACACGTGTTATTGTGAGTCAACCATAAAAGATAGACATATGCTGTCGTGGGATATTTTTTATATAATTTTAAGGAGAACATTTCCGTCATACATGATTTCTGTGTAGCTTTAACCATTAAGGTTGAACACGCGACGGAAGCGTAAAAAATTGAGTTTTCCCAACATTTCCCTTCACTGCTCTGCTCCTATTAATTGTAGCGTGATGAAAAGTATACTATAACCAGCTCAGGAGTATGAAAAATAATTGTAACAAGTTTCGTTAAAATCTTTCAAGTAGTTTTTGTTTCTATAACGGTTATACAGACAGACAGACAGACAGACAGACAGACAGACAAAAATTTTACTGATTGCATTTTTGGCATCAGTATCGATCCCTAATCATCCCCTGATAGTTATTTTGGAAATATATTTCATGTACAGAATTGACCTCTCTACAGATTTATTATAAGTATAGATTATAAAATAATTAATCTTCTTTATGCTCACATAGCAAATGGAGGAGGCTTTTATCGCTGATAGCGACCTTTACACTGAAATTTAAAAATATTATTTAAAACTAAAGCAACTAATCCTACTTCCTACTAATATTATAAATGCGAAAGTTTGTGAGTGTATGTGTTTGTTACTTTTACGCAAAAAACTACTGAACGGATTAAAATGAAACTTTACAGTAATATATAGCTTACACATCAGAATAACACATAGAGGCTACTTTCTATCCGGGTACCACCCCTGCGAAGCCGGGGCAAGCAGCTAGTTTATCATATTTATAGAATAAGAAAATATGTTATTTAAGGTAATATTGTTATAAAAATAAATCGTTATTTATTTATTTTATGCTCACATAAAATAACTATGGTTGTTCTAAACTTGAACAAGTATTCATTCACATCAGTTAAAGCTAATTATTATTTTTCTGAATGTAAATGTTCGATCCGGAAACACGCACAAAAGTTAAACACCATATTGCAGCGATTCAGTAGCGATACAATCGCGATGCTATCGCTGGTATACTTTTGCTCTCGTAACCACGATTTTGCATCGCTACTGTCCCGGTAAATGGATACTAGCGATGAGGTATTGATACAGTCGTAAGGTGTGAACGCCTGTGGAGTGTGGACGCTATGAAAGACAACGTTGATCGTTTTAAATTGAAATACGGTGATCTACCGTTGATCGCGGTCGCGGGCGTTGCTCATGATAAAGAGAATATATAAAATGATTAACACGTTTTCTTTCTATAACGTTGATCGTGATGCAGTAGCGATACTGAACCGGTACGATGTGACTGTATCGCTTATGTCACGTTGTAAACGCGATTGACGACAATAATATTGGCGGGTTAATTTATTCAGTCCCTACTTTAAAGGTCCTTCTGTCTTAAGTTATTACGTAAAGGTTAGCTAAGTACGTAACACATATTAACATAAGTCAGAAGGACCCTTAAAGTAGGGACTGAATAAATTAACCGACTTGGTATTACATGGATCTCACTACTTTTTACTGTAGAAGAACTGAGTTGCGTTGTGAGACTTGGTTTTTTTTACAAGTTATGTTTTTGATGGCATTGTGTTTTTGTGGTCCTAAAAAGGAAATGGTTTAAAACACCTTTGTTCTATATATATATAATGTACATTAAAAGTTATTTTTCTATTAAATCTACTTTTATTCAAAATGAGGCTTTACATTTTGGGATTGGAGCAGAAACTATTGAAAAAAAAAAGTTATTTTTAATTTAAAATTCGAAGGATTTATTTTTTGAGCACATTCGTGAAAGGATTTTATAACATTCACTAAAAGCAAGTAGGTGCAATAAGCTTAGGGCATAGTAACTGATGAAGTATCACTGGTGTTACTCAACGGATTAGGTAAAACCGAAAGTTCCTATACGAAATGCACCTTGATAAGCGACACAATCACCCGCAAAACTATGCGGGACAAGAGATTTACTGATAAAAATAAAAACAATCATAATCACTCAATCCTGGACAGTATAATTAAAAATATTGAATACACAATGACGTCAACAAAAAACCTACCTTCTTCCATTTTTAAATCTTCTTCTAAAAGCCTATCACATGGAAAAACACAGGCTGAAAAGAAAAAAAACCGCGGGAAACACGAATTTATAATACGCAACACGCAACGCGCGCGTTCCGTCGCAAATCGCTAGCGACACTAAGGAGGCGCGGCGGCACACCCACAACTGGCTTGTCTGTTATCATTGATGACGTATTTTTTATACATAAATTTACGCTTTGACATGCTTAAATGCTATGTGTCATTTGTTTATCTATAATAAGGACAGTTAACTTTAATTAACCGACGGAAAAAGAAGTTTCTCAATTCGACACGCATATACTTTTTTTACATTCATATGACCAAGTAAAAAGTTGCGCGCATAATTATTTAGATGTCTTTAGAAGTTGGTCCTATATTAAATTTAGGTAGGACTACATAAATAATCTTAACTGTAAATTCATTAATAGGTACCTTACCTCTGTGGTTTTTAAATGCTATTTTTAATTTTGTTATATTTTTTTGTGTAAAAGGTATAATAAAAATAAAAATATTATAATAAAAAATAATAAAGGTAAGTAAATAAGTAAAAAAAATTGACTTTTAGATTGGTCAAAACATTTTCGTTATTTTTTTATTTTTATTTTTAAGGCCCGGCTCACACTCACACTCGTATTTCAATGATTTTCAGGTACCGATTTAAAAACCAGGAATCACATTTGTGAGGATATAATGATACAAAATTACTGATAATATATTCATCTTTAATAGTAGATAATAAAAACTGGCCAGTTCTATACAACATTTTCAAAAAAATACGTTTTTACCGTCGCAAGAACCGCTGAAAATGTCGAAAAATGGGGTCTGGTTAGGTACATATATCTTTAGACCCACAGCATATTTTTATTTGAAAATAATACGAAATTGTAGATTTTATATTTCTCTATACCGCGTGGCATTATCTTGTTTTCAAATAATTTACTTTTTCATTTATGAACAATATAAAATGCAATAAAACTTCTCCATACATTTTTTCCATACAAAACTCACATCCACCTCAAGTCAGCACGTCAGTTAGCGCTCAGACGCGCTCGGGGAAGCACGTCCACGTCACATTTTTCTTCGAATTTAGAGGAGGTCTTACATAATGGTATTCCAGGGTAAAATACTGGACATGCAAAACTAATGATAACATTTGTATAATATATTGCCTTGAAGAATTTAGTGCAAGCCACACAGATGAAGGTTAGGTACAATGCATGATTTGTTGAAAGAGTTGGATGATTTTTTTTTGTAGAAGATGCGTTTCATCGAGTTTGGTTTCGAAACAATATGATAATAGTATACGGTTTTACCTTTTTGCATACGTCGCGTCGGAGCAAAATCGAAATAAGCCGATGTTTCGTATTTGATTGTTATTTTAATAAAAATATTAAATTTCAGGAAAATGTGAACCTGGTTGTGTCCCTAATTAGTCCTATTAAATAAATATAAATGTTGATTTGATACATTTCTGTTTTGAAATGAAAGTTCTAAGGTACCATGATCCTTACCTGTATCGTTTTGACCCGATCTACCCTATATTACCAAGCGTGTTTTTTTATACATGGATGGAAAAAAATTATACTTTATCTATAATTGGATTTAGAAATATTACATAAATTTCAGATTATGAATATAATTTATAATTATTATTTATCTACCTTTAATATTATAAATCTAAAAGTTTGTGCGGATGTTAAGTATGTTTGGATGTTTGTACCTCAATCAGACCTAAACGACTAAACGGACGAAATTTAAATTTGCTGTCGATGTAAATATACCTCTAGCTTATAAATAGGCTATTTTTAATTAAAAAACATCCTCAAAACTATAAAAAGACTCCCGAGTGCTGGTGTGCAACAAATCTAGCATTAATCAATTTTGACGACTGATGAATGACTGACGAATGATACGATACGCATTGAACCAAAAATGTTGAACCTTCTAAAAAGGTCGGTATTTGTTATTATCAAAGCAAGGTTTATCTGGGGGCACGGTAGTGCCCCCGCCAAGTCAAGCAAAAAAGCGGCACAGTCGTACCATTCTTTTCTCGAAGCAGTTCAGGCCATTTTTTGGACAGACAGACAGACATTGAAATCTCACAACTTTTTACGATAGAAGAACTGATGGGTTTTTGGTTAAATTATACACGATCTGGGTGATATAATATATGGATTCTTTATTGTAGAGATATAGAACACGACCAGCCGTAACAAGCGAACAGGGAAGAGAGACTGACATCGACAGATTATCTCTGGTCATCTTAGGCTACTTATACAATATCTCACAAGTTAAGTTTACTACACACGAGCATAGTTCCAACAAAAAAAAGACAAAAAAAGAAACTGAGTTGCGTTGCGAGAATTGGCTTTTTATTTTTATTTTTACAAGTTGTTTTTGATGGCATATACTTAAGTTTAAGTACATGATGCAAATAATTAAATATTTAAAAAAATAATAGTGTCCTGAAAAATTGTTTAATTCGAAATACTGAAAGTGCTCTTTAGTGTTTCGTAGTTTACAAAAAACCCTTATAGTTTTGCCACTTTCGTCCATTCGTCCGCAGCTTAGCTCAGATACTCTTAGTACTAGAAAGCTGTAATTTGGCATGAATATACATTAGTCACGCCGACAATGTGGTAGAAATAAATACATATTTTCAGATGTTTTTTTTTCTCGCATACTCTCCATGTCTTTGGATAGGTCTTAAAAAGTATTGCAGGTTTGTGATGTCATTTAGTACAAATACAATGGAAAATATGAATTTTTAAAAAGAGCTGGTCATCTCTTTTTACAAATTCATATTTAATTTTTCTGGAAAGAAAATATTATGGAGGGTTATTTAGTAAAGTTTTACAATAACTGTTTAATTCCAGAACTTGTTGACCCTCGCTACGCGCGGTCTACGGATCTTCGAGATCATAGCTCGCACACAATATTCAAAAGCATACCTACATATTTTATCAGTATTTCACTTTCAAAACTTTCTGTGAGTGGTACTCGAAACGTTGCCGTCATCGATTTTAGATGACAATAAGTTTTTTTATTAAAAATATATTTTTTAAATCAAGCTTTTGTAATGTCTAGTGCTCTAGTTCTCGTCAAGATAAAAATAACGAGCCCAAACGCGACGTGGTTATGTTGTGTAGTTGAGGAGTTCCGATGGCTACATCCGACCTCCATCATCAGACCAGCTCGCTAGTACCATAAGTTTACATTGTCATTGAGATTGATAGGTATGCAAAGTTTTGCCTCAATTCGACTATTTAGTGAAGAGTTCCGTTGAACAGCTCCTGACTCCATCAGATCAGCTCGCTGTCAAAATTTCAGCACAATCGATTGGGGATAACTGCTTAAAATTAAGTTGCAAGATTCCACCTTATCAAACATACATACATAAATATGTACATAAACTGCAAGTTAAATAAGAGCTTGTAAAAAAACGACTTACAAGGTTACTTACCGTTTTGTCATAATGTATTTTATTAGTAGGTATAGGTACCTAACAAATATTTTTTGCACAGTCAAATATTAGTAACTGTGTAGTAGCACTTTACGATTTGTAACCTGTCTTATAATATATATTATTTTTTTCTATAGTTATTTTCTTTTTGTCAAGTGCAACCTATAAAATTATTAAGTACATACCTACCTATACAAATATGACATACCTATTGCACCAAATATTTTCAAGTATCAAGACTAGTTATTTAGTCTTGGTAAATGAAGTGTGAAGTAGCTTCAATGTGTGCGTTTGCACTATTCGTAGTGTGCGGCCACAGAATACGACCGAGTACAAAAAATGCGAGCTGTCATAAATTTAATAGCCACCTTAATGTGTACGAAATTATTGTAGGTAGGTATCCCGAATATTATGCTTACAGAAAAAGTATTTCGAGGAAAAACCCTGAATGACTATTCATTTAAATTACATTGATACATGATTTCGTTAAGGAAAACTTTATTCAAAAACATAAGTATGAGTAGATGCAACAAACTGGTATGGGTAGGTACCTACCTACCCATACCTACCTACCATAGGTACCTACCTAGGTACATAGGTTACGTGTACCAATATAACATGTATGATGCAAGAACAGGATTAGAGATTGCAAGCGAACGACTAATTCCGGCAAGGTACAAATTCCGAGTGGAGTCTACTCCGCAAAGCGATAAACGATATTATCGTGATATTTGTTTCGTCATCAAATTCTAGTATTGTTTTTAGTGATGTTAATGTAGGGTAACGAACATCGATGATTGTCAAAAGTAATGACGGTGGTTCCATAGCTTAAAAGATAGTAGCCACGATTTAACTACCTACTGCAAAATGTGGGCATGTGCCAAATATAATGTTTGGATTTGCCTCTGCTTACCCCCTCTAGACATCTTCGAAGGATCTAAGAGCATGGAGATCTGAGAGGATGTCTACTTGGGGATTACAGTCGTGATCCTATTTATTTTATTTTACGACTAGCGAGCTAGCGACCCGCCCGGGCTTCGCACGGGTGCAATGCTGATACTAAATATACTACGGAATGTCTTTATATAAAAAGTTTTTTTTTCACAGCATTTTTGTCATTAGACAATACATTAGATGATTTCTTTTTTTGTTCAAACGCTAGTGTGGGGGTGGACTTATTTCTGGTAAGATGCTTAACTCTATTTAATCCGATATCGTACACGATATTCTAAAAAAATATTAAAATAATTTAACATATTGAACAAAATGGACGAAAAATCTGTACGACACTGTATTTTCGGAAAAGTATTGATCAAAATATACCTGAAAAACTATATTTTTTCGATGTTTTTTGGATTGATTGTAGCAATCACACTTCGTACAAACTCTGGGATCTGCAACGAAGTCTTCTGGACCTCGTATATCGCTTAACGAACGATCACTCGACAATTAAGACTACTTCCTGGCCGGCCCATTTCAAACGCAAATATCTCGGTGTAGTACCGCGGTGGGTCCGGCTGCGTAGTATCACACAAAAATTGTATGAAGCTCGCGCTTGGACGCCCCCGCCTTTTTATACCTTCGGCCGCGAGACGCGTCGAGCGCGGCGACCGATTCTCGAACGTTTGCGACCGGCCGCACTGACGCATGCTTGACGCCTAGCTGCTAGGCTGGTCGCGAACGTTCGAGAATGTTCGTTTTACGAAGCTACTCGCTAGGTGATGACTTATTATTAGCGTATTTCATGTATAACTTTGGTGTTTCTATACCGATTTCTATGATTCTTTTTTATGGAATAGTTAATAATGTTGACTTTGTTCATTAGGGATGACTGAGTGTTATAAACGTAAGAGTAGACAAATACCTATAATCAGAAAGCTTCGAACTGCTAAGCTATCGGGAGTTACACGTGTTATTGTGAGTCAACTATAAAAGATAGACATATGCTGTCGTGGGATATTTTTTATATAATTTTAAGGAGAACATTTCCGTCATACATGGTTTCTGTGTAGCTTTAACCATTAAGATTGCACACGCAACGGAAGCTTAAAAAATGGAGTAACTTCTCCCGTTTTCCCAACATTTCCCTTCACTGCTCTGCTCCTATTGATTGTAGCGTGATGAAAAGTATACTATAACCAGCTCAGGAGTATGAAAAATAATTGTACCAAGTTTCGTTAAAATCCGTCGAGTAGTTTTTGTTTCTATATACAGACAGACAGACAGACAGACAGACAGACAGACAGACAGACAGACAGACAGACAAAAATTTTACTGATTGCATTTTTGGCATCAGTATCGATCCCTAATCACCCCCTGATAGTTATTTTGGAAATATATTTCATGTAATACAGAATTGACCTCGCTACAGATTTATTATAAGTATAGATTTGATTTACATACATACATACAAAAAACCACACCTGTTTGCCAGAGGGGTAGGCAGAGACCACAACTTTCTCATGCAAGCTCGTCGCTTTTCTAGGTCTTTTTTCAAAACGTCATTTTGGTCATTTTGGTTCACACTCGCGTTATATATATGATTTTATTGGTACGATAAATATCGTTTATCGGTTTGCGAGTAGACCCCATTATTTAGGATTTATGAAAACTGCGATAATATGAGTCTAAAGTGAACTAGTTGATGCTACTTAAATCAAAACCAATAATGAATGAAATATTATAATAGACAAAACGTACGTACTCTCTTTCATAGTAAATTTTGCATTATTCATTGTTTAAATCACAACTAACACTAATAACTTCTTCAATAAATAAGACATCTGCATACGGAAGACGGATGAATAGAAATCTGTGTGACGATTGAAATGAGCAATGGTCGATAGAAATAGATTAACAAAGTACTGCCAAAATCGCCTGGGAATATATTTAAAGTCCTAAGTACCTATGAACGTTAGTTTCAATGGACCTAAGTCATCTGACGTATACGTATATTGTTTATAAATGAGGCGAAACAATGTTGATCAGTGATAGAGTTTTTTTTTAATTATTACAAAGAAAGGAGATTCTCAATTCAACTATAATACTTTTTTATACGATATATATTTTTTTTGCTTTCTTTTTAGCAGTTATTTTTACGGTGAACCTATTTTGATAAAAGAAAAATATCGTATAGACTTTAGATATTTTTTTTTTTATCAGAGCTATTCTCTTAAGGGAACTAGGGAATAGCTCGAGGTTGGTCCAATTTAAATTGTATTTATGTAAGTAAGAAGGACAAAATAGTTTCTTCATAAAACAAAAAAAACTCATATCGCCTTTTCTTCTTCGATTGTTCAAACATTTAGATACGTCAGTTTTTTAGTTTTTAAAACGTAATTTTTAACAATGATAGTTTTATTTTAAATTGAAAGCGAATTCGTAAATTACTTCTCAGTTTGTCATTTCGAAACACGTAGGAATTTCATTTATGTTGATGACAAATGGTATGACGATAATGTACAATAAAAAATGTAAAGCTGCGTTTTCACTAGGTTTCCGAATGTTCTGATCAAGCATTTATTAGCGTAGCACGAAGAGCGTTCATGTGCCCTAATTGTGGAAACACGAGCTTTTAAGGCGAATTTTTGATACCTTAGGTTACATAATTTAAATTTTGGATCCATAATCCATTTCAAAATAATATTATGTTACCTATTGTGTTAAATGCCTATGTTTCTCGCTAATAATGTAGCTTTTTAGATAGATAGATAGATGAACTCTTTATTGCACACAAAGAAAACAAATGGTAAATAGCAACAAACATAAATGTACAATGCGCGGTCTTATCGCTAACATTTTTAAAGGTAAAAGAATTTATTAAATTAATCAGCAGTTCTATCTAGACCCCAAAGTCGAGCAAAATAAGTTTATCCATTAAAAACAAACATATAAAAATATTAGTCTAGGTAGACAGTCTATGAGCGAACAAATTGTTCGTTCTGCTGCCTCGGCTGGTAAGTGTAAACGCGGTGTAAGATGTAGGTAAGAAAAAAAACTAACACCTAAACTATTTTTGCACGCCACGTGCGACTTTGTTTTACTATGTCTGAAGGACACAATTCTGACGCAATTCTATCGTCACATACATCACATCGTTACATACATTGTGACATGTATGTGTTGATTGTGTTGTACCTTCTCAAGCAATTTTTGGTTCTGTCTACTTCGAACTTTGGGACCAAAGTTGACGTAGGAAATTAACTAGGCAGATAGTAATAATTTTGATTAATTTTGTATGAAAAATTATATGTAGGAACTTACTTAAAAAAAAAACAAATTTTCATTTTATTGAAATAAATACAATTTGACTTAGACTTTGAAAAAAAAAATTAAATTTTGATGGATTGTTGTAGGCTGCTGTTGTTACGACATGTAAATTTTAAAAATAATTAATTTCAATTTACATTCTTTACTTAAACAAAGATAGCATACAATGAATGAATTGTATGATAAACATAGTTACTTACACTCAAAGGTCATTAAGTAAGAGAGCAAAGTCCACTCACACAATCATATATTTCTTTGGTGGGCACGGGTCAGCTAGTTATTAATATATGTAATTAAAACTTAATTAACAAAGTTTTGTTAATGTTATGCCTGTAATTGGCTTTTATATATCAGAATTATTCACATACCCCACAACCTTAACATGTTTATATATAAACACTGTTGACAGTCCGTTTTATAAATAAATAAATATATATTTATGACACAGGGAAAGCCAGCCGAGTCCGGACTGGTAGGTATTTGGCTGTTAATTAAAATAAAAAATAATAAATAGGATCACGACTGTAATCCCCATGTACGGTAGACATCCTCTCAGATCTTCAGACGCTTAGATCCTTTGTAGATGTCTATAGTGGACGTAGTCAGAGGAACGTCGAAACATTATATTTGGCACATGCCCACATTTTGCAGTAGTTAGCATTCCATATGTGACAGGTTGCAAGCCCATCGCCGTTAGTTGTCATAAAGTGTGTTTAAACATGCACCAATTTCTTGCTATTACGGTGGTTTGGGCATTGTCTTTTCTGTACTAAAGATATCTCCATAAGTAGACATTGAATGGTTCATGTAGCCATTATAGCATAATTATAAAAAAAAAAAAAAAAAACGGACCATTCTAATAGATTTTACGAATAAAAGTGGGCATTAAATAGTGTGTTTTATCCATTTTTACTTAAGAAAAACTCTTGAGATTTTGTTTCTTGAAATAAATGACTAAATTCTAATTGGTAAGTGGTCTATGTACAGAAGTGCTTACATTAAATTTATGATTACCTATAAATACTGTTGGTAGAAAAGCAAATAACAGGTACATATAAGGTAATAGGTACTACCTTACATGTACCTGTTATTTGCTAACATAAAATAAAGTAGGCAGGTATGTTTCTGATGAAAACTGAGATTGGTTCAGGAATGATAACCTAAGTCTGAAATTTTTCTAATGATAGAAGCAACGTAATAGTTAGGTAGTTTCCAGTTTTTCTTGTAGTCCAGGAGAAAACAGATGAGCTCATGTTAGATATTTGGTAGACCGTATCTGTTTCCATTCATTTTATTATGGCCAAAGTGCAAATAAATACACGTAATGTAACTCACCTTAAATTCGACTGGGCTTGGAAATGAGATGGGCGAAGCGAATTTTTGTTACAACACGGTATCACAATAGCATTTTAATTCTGTATTTATGTATTTTGATACATAAATTTCCTTTTTACTTTCAAATTATGTTGCAAAGAGCATCTAAGTGTTATGTTGCGGAGCGATACACACAATTCGTTCGTTTCGTTCTTCGTTCTTTCTAGAACTGTAGCAAACCGCATGTATTCGTTACTAAGCAGTGTTGCCAACCCTAATTTTAGAAAATTAGTAGAATATGTGCCGAAAATCGGTAAAGTTGGTAGAATGCAAGATTAAATATAGTTTAAAAAAACTAAAAAAACACGCTTTTATTGCTAATCGAACTAAAAACTAGAAAATAATTTTCGATGACAGAGTTTTTGTAAAAAAAGCGTGGGGTGCATGGTGTCAATAGTTATGAATATTTAATTGACAGATATGAGAAGGATTATCATTTCGATAATATCTTGAAAAGCACCCCCGCTTTTTTTACAAAAACTCTGTCATCGAAAATTATTTTCTAGTTTTTAGTTCGATTAGTAAAAGCGTGTTTTTTTAGTTTTTTTAAACTATAATTTATTTTTCATTTTTTAGTCTATGCCAAACTCATAAATCACTTTCAAGTAATTGATTTCGTTCAATGGCAAGGGCGGTGAAAGTAATGACGTAGGAATTTCAATAGGTGTTGCGAATAGAATTTCAGTAGGCGCTGCAACAGGATCTACAAAAGAATTTATCCTGGCGGTCCTATTAAGGATAATGGGAAACTAATATCAAATTATTGCATTGTCATCGATCTTTGACAGGTGCGCAAAGTTTGAATTAAATCTGACAAAATCGAGCTCAAAGGGGTCGGTTACATACATACATACATACATACAGGTGAAGCTAATATAAAGCGTGTATTAAAAATAGGTAGATCTACCACCTTAATTTAAAATAGGTTTTTTTAATTAAAAATACATAAATAATAATAATTTTATTTATTGTTTGTGTTTATATTACATACATACTTACAATTTTAATTTGAATTATCATAATAGATTACAGTATAATCGATTACATTATAATAGATTACAGTATAATCGATTACATTATAATCGATTACAGTATAATCGATTACATAATAATCGATTACACAATAATCGATTATAACCTAATCGATGAAAATCGATTAAAAATAACTGATTTGAATATTTTAATAGATTTTTTTAGATCGCTATATCAATGGTGCTTATTCACGTTGACTCGCGGGCGCGGTGGCGGGCGCGGTCACGAAATATCAAACATATCGCTAGTTAGCTCGCTACTTAGACCGCACGTGCGTTTTGAACGTGAACACTTGGAAATCACGTCATATGTTTGATATTTCGTGACCGCGCCCGCCACCGCGCCCGCGAGTCAACGTGAATAAGCACATACTGTATGCGTACGTAATACGATACGACTCGATTCGCATTCACATAGCATGTGATAAGGTATCAGAAGTAACAATACGACTCGATTCGCATTCGCATATTAGCATGTGATGAGATATCAGAAGTAACGATACGACTTGAGTCGCATTCCCATATTAGCATGTGATGAGGTATCAGAAGTAACGAGTAACGATACGGAAGTAACGAGTACTAACTGTTAAAGTAACGAATACATACGGGTACCCTTTTTTTCGTTACTTTTACAGCTCTAGTTCTTTCCTTTTATTTATTTAACTAGCGACCCGCCCCGACTTCGCACGGGTTTAATACATATAAACCTTCCTCCTGAATCACTCTATCTATTAAAAAAAACCGCATCAAAATCCGTTGTGTAGTTTTAAAGATATAAGCAAACATACATACAGACATACAGACGCGGGAAGCGGAAAGCGACTTTGCTTTATACTATGTATATGTAGTGATAGTGATAGTGATGGGGCTTTGGTCGACAACGACTATACTAAATACTATGTCACCCCACTGTGAGCTGTGACTGTGACTGACTCTGTCCAGTCCTGACTCTGAATGACAGATTGTGATTGTAAAATAAAATAGAATTAATTACGAATTGTCTGAAAAACAGAATATTATGTTATGGCTAACTTGACGAAAGCACTGGAAAGCATTGTTAGTGGCTCAGACAACTTTTGTTGTTTATGTTTATCCATTTGCGACGCCAGAGATCTCATTTGTTGTAAAGATGAAGCCAGTATTGTACTAAATAACAACAAAGAAGACGTTGTTATGTCTGATTTGCTCATAACTATACTCGGCAATGATGTAAGTAACCTACCTATACCATAACAAAGCACAAAAAAAAATCTTTGCTTCTAGGACATTACTAACCATCGATATAAATGTAAGGTAGGTATTTATCTCAATGTTGCTAACCAAATTTTTTGTAATTAGTTGGTTGTGCTTTGCTAGAGTGCAGACTAGTTTTAGAATTGGGGGGTGGGGGGCTACCCTGTGATCCAACTCTCAGAAATCACAAAATCGATCAGCAAGATACTAAAGCCAGGCTGTTTTGTTTGTTTTGTTATTAAAATGAATACTCTTCTGTTTCAGTTCACACAATATGTAGAGATGCTGGAAAATATCTGCGAACCATGTGCAAAATCTCTAATCAGCAGTTATAAGTTTATACAAACATGCAACTCAAATTTTGCATTATTAGGTGATGCATTGGATGGCCTAAACACTGGCATTCAAAATATAACCAAACCAGAAGGAACTAGATCATTAATTGTATCACTAAGCTTAGAAAACTTCTCAAGTCAACTTATATACGACAATCAAAATATTTCCAACCGGCAAACTGCTCTGAACAGGTTTCAAGCAATAACCACACCTAAAATAAAAGAAGAACCAAAAGAGAAAACTAACAAATATGGTATCAAAGATTCGGAAATGCTGCACGACCCAAGCAACCGGAACATTTTCCAATGCAAAGAGTGTCTTAAAATGTATCGCTCAATGTTAAACCTGAGAAATCACTACTTAAGAGTTCATATCGAGAAAAGTCACAAATGTTTTAAAAGCCTAAGGACCTACAGACTGAAGGTGCCATCTCAAAAGACATTTCATCGAAAAACTTGCAAAGAATGTGGAAAGACATTCAACAATCTAAAATCATTAAAAATACATCAAGTGGCTCACAAAATGCCAATTGTCTGTCAAGACTGTGGTCGGACCTATAAAAACGAGACAACTTACAAAAATCACTTGCAATTAAATATCTGCAAGCAAGAAAGAAGGCACAGTCCGGCAGAAGCAAAGTACACTTGCGATTATTGCAACAAAAAGTATACTCAAAAAGTGTCATTACGAGTACATATCCAATTCGAACATGGTAACTACAAAGCTCATATTTGTGAATGGTGCGGTAAAAAGTTTTGGGCCCAGAGCCGGTTAAAAGCTCATATTGTCAAACATACTCGGGAGAGAAACTTCACCTGTCACATTTGCAACAAAAAGTTTGTTACGAAAGAGTCTTTGCTGTATCACACAAGGTTGCATACCGGGGAAAAGCCATATAAATGTCCTGAATGCTCAAGCCGTTTCCTATCAGCATCGCGCAGGTCTGATCATGTGAAGCGCTATCATGATGCTACGAAACTGGGCTTAGAGTGTGAAGTTTGCCATGGCATGTTTAGATCAGACAATCATTTACTGAGGCATAAGAGATCACATGAAGAAAAATTTGTTATGCATGTTTCCCCAAAAATTAATTCTAAAATACAACACATAAAACTGGATGGGTATAAAGGCAGGCCTCTGGATATTAAAAGAAACTTTATTAATATAAAAACAGGTCAGAATGTTGTCAACCAAGATTCAATTGATACATTTTTTGTTTAAAACTACACAAATGAAGTACCTAATCACATGTCATTTTTAGAATACGTCAATTAAACAAAGCTCTACAATTGGCTGGGTGTTTTATTAATTCTTCTTGTTTTTAGTTTTCTTATTTATTTTTTCCAAATATGGAATTGAATTGAATAGTTAAAAAAGTTCTTAACCAAAACTTTACTCAAAAAATCTAAAAATCAAAACTTTAATAAATATTCTCGCTAGAATGCCGGTCGAAAAAACATTACATTTGGCACATCATCACCATGCTTCTTACTTATTGTAAAGTACCTAACAGCAGTTACTTAACATTCAAGTCCTATTTGGTAGAATACCTAAATCTGCTAGATGCCTTTAGGGATGTTTCCGTAAACAAATAAAATAAGTTGACAACTTGACAGTGACAGCTTTGACGTTCACTCAAACCGCAACAATCAGCTGTTTGCTGGTTGGATCGGTTGGACGGACTGTTGTTTGTTTGTGCCATGGTTTATTCTCGGTTTACCTTGCCGAAAAAGCCTCTTGATAAATAAAATCGTCAAAATCACCTACCAATTTCTCATAACTTCTTTAAAATGACGTTCATGGAGGATACCTTGATTATTCTTATATCCCAAGTAAGTTTTAAATCCATGATGTTACCTGTTTTACTTTGAATTTTACTAGGAATTTGCAAAAATATCTAAGCCGGTGTCGGCGTGGTGGGTAACTGATCCGCTGAGTAGCAAGAGATGCGATCTCCGCGGCGGGACAAATGTTTGTATGACCTGGAAATACTGGTTCCAGGGCTATTTGTGCTACCATAGTACTCGTAGTTTTTGATGGTATTTGACAGTGGAAATGGAAAACCTAGGTTTGTGTCAGCACTATTGGATGTATAATTTATGCTGTGTTGTTTTATTCTAACTTGAATCCAGTAAGCATACTTAACCAATAAACAGGTAAGTAGTTAATATACCAATAAGTTAGTCACCTAAGATATTTCTAGTTCAAAATAAGTGGTAAATAGTAAGTTAATACTGTGTTTAGCAAAGTGTCTTCCCCTTAAATAGAGAAAATGTTAGTGGACACATCCTTTAGTTTAGTAATATAATAAAATAGATAAAAAGTAGCCTGTCTTATTCTGATGTCTATGCTATATTACTGTAATAGTATATTATGCAACTAGTGAATAAAGGACGGATTTAAAGCGAGGGCCGTAGATGAGTCACAAGCAAGTGAAGGATTCTAATGATTCAACTGTTAGAATCCTGAACGACGCGAGTGATTCATGGCCCTCGATATAAATTCGTACTTTATTCAGGAGTTGCATACTATGCTTTATACCATGACTACGAGAATATTTATTTAATCTAATGCCAAACTCCTTGTCGCAAATATCGACCAATCAAATCTCGAGAATTTATTTGCACCAAAGAGTTTTGAATTTCGAAACTCAGCGCAAGGAGTTTGTGTAAGCATTGAAATAGAGACCGGATATATTTTGTGTTCCAAATTCAAACACCAAAATCACTACATAGTATAAAGCAAAGTCGCTTTCCGCTTCCCGCGTCTGTATGTCTGTATGTATGTTTGCTTATATCTTTAAAACTACACAACGGATTTTGATGCGGTTTTTTTTAATAGATAGAGTGATTCAGGAGGAAGGTTTATATGTATTAAACCCGTGCGAAGTCGGGGCGGGTCACTAGTAGTGAATAAAAACAAAACAGTGAATAAAAGGCCTTTTTATTCACTGTTTTGTGTGAATAAAATAAGCTTTTTAAAGTAGGTATGGTATAAAGTTTCTTTTTAATCCGTTTAGTAGTTTTTATGTGAAAGAGTAACAAACACACACACTCACTCGCTCACAAACTTTCGGATTTATAATACTAGTAGGATAATATAAAATACCCTTCTTTCTTCTTCTAACTTAAGAGCTGTACTCTTGTCAGTGTAATAGATGCAGCTCTCTCCATCTGTATCTCTCCAGCGCCACCTCCTTAACTTCCTTATAAGACCCGACAGCTATTTTCTCCTTTATCTGGCTCATGTAGCTTATTCGTGGCTTTCCTCTTCCTCTCTTCCCTTCAACCTTACCTTCCATTATAGTCTTTATAAAACTGTTGTGCCGTATAAGGTGGCCAACCATCTTCCCTCTTCTGTTCTCAATCGTAATACCCAAACAATAAAAAAAATATGGTACAATAAGTGAACCCAAATTCAGAAATGTAGGTATCTAGGTACTCAGTTCATAAGATTTTTTCATTTCCAGACTGTGTTCTTCGTCGGAGGCTGGATATTCTTCGTGAAACAGCTGTTTAGAGACTATGAAGTACACCACACTTTGGTCCAGCTGATATTCTCAGTGACATTTGCACTCAGCTGCACCATGTTTGAGCTGATCATCTTCGAAATCATTGGCTACTTAGATTCAAGGTACTAATCTACAAATTTATCTATATAGTTGTCTGCCTCAGCTACGCATGGGTGAACTAATAAAGATAATAGGCAAATTTTTGATACAACCTCATGTTACACTAGCAGACCAAATTTTTGAATAATCTCATAGAGAAATGCATGTTGCTATGACGACTGATGTCAACACTGATGACAGATTTTTTGCACACCAGTGCCATCTATACCCAAATCATTC
Source organism: Hydriomena furcata (assembly GCA_912999785.1). Classification (NCBI taxonomy): domain Eukaryota; kingdom Metazoa; phylum Arthropoda; class Insecta; order Lepidoptera; family Geometridae; genus Hydriomena; species Hydriomena furcata. Next base: position 4,084,469 of record OU538848.1, read on the forward strand.
CTTTGGTTTTTTTATAATTTTTTCACATGTTTTTCGGATTATACCCCTATTTTTTAATTTTAGGTAACATTCAACATCTACAGTAAACTTCATCTTAAGACGCTGCCAGTCGATGATTATTTATGTTCGAAACGAAAAAAGAAATACTTGTTAACAAGTCATATCTCCTATTTTATAATGTATAGTATATGTGAATAAAGATGTACCCATCTTTAATCACTTCGATAAATAATCCTACCGACCGCTGCAATGATGACAAACACACGTCCGCGCGTGGTCCGCCTTAGCTTTTCGAATAAATTAATGATATAAATTATGTATAATTACTTATCAAAAATCTATCCTAATAGAAATCTAGATCTACATATTACCTATATTTAACAATAAATCACAAGTTGATTTAAATAGTAGGTATATAAAATATTTCGATCATAAATTCTAAAACGTATCATTTTGAAATAATATTTTTATCGTGAAAAGTTTTTGCTATTATGTTTTCAGCTTAATAGAAATCTAGGTAGGAACCTGAAGTAATCACTACATAGTATAAAGCAAAGTCGCTTTCCGCTTCCCGCGTCTGTATGTCTGTATGTATGTTTGCTTATATCTTTAAAACTACACAACGGATTTTGATGCGGTTTTTTTTAATAGATAGAGTGATTCAGGAGGAAGGTTTATATGTATTAAACCCGTGCGAAGTCGGGGCGGGTCGCTAGTATACTTATAAAAATAGGAGATGTGGCTTGTTCAGAAGTATTTCTTTTTTCGTTTCGAAAAAGAGCAATCGTCGACATACAGGGCCTTAAGCCGTTTTGTTGTTTAGGCTTGATTGACTATCAAACATACAAACATCCTCACAAACTTTCGCATTTATAATATTACTAGGTGCTAGCCCCGGCTTTGCATGGGTGATGTGTTATCATAAAAAGTAGCCTGATGTGTTATTCTAACACACACACTCACACACACACGCACACACTCACACGCACAAACACACACACACACAGACACACACACACACACAAACACACACACTCACACACACACTCACACACACACTCACACACACAGACACACACACAAACACACAAACACACACACTCACACACAGACACACACACACAAACACACACACACATACCCCCACTTACTCACATATTATTTACAATATTAGTAGAAAGTAGAATAGGATTTGATTTATTGCTTTTTTTACGAGAATCTATACTTTTTTTAAAATAAAATATGGCTCAGGTTACTTTTAGATAAATGATTAATATTTCAGTTATGAGCCAATTTATTTCTATTTTCAGCTCAAGATACTTCCACTGGAACCTTGGTCTCTATTCACTACTCTTCATGGTGATAGCTCTGATACCATTCTACATAGCATACTTTTGCATCAGCAATGCCAGATTTGGTAAGCTTATACTTTTTTTTTTATTCACACAGCGCCATCTAGCCCCAAACTAAGCAAAGCTTGTACAATGGGAACCAGCTAACTCATAGAATACTTAAATACGTTTTTTTTGTTGTAAATACATACTTATTATACATAACACCCAGACACAGAACAAACATCTATGTTCATCACACAAATGTTTATCCCAGGTGGGGATCGAACCCACAACCTACAGCGCAGAAGGCAGAGTTACTACCAACTGAGCTGTGAGGCCAGTCAAACTACTTTTACTCAACTATGTACTTAGAAAAATGGTAATGATTTTTGATTAGGAATTATGTTTATCTGTTATATATTATATCCATGTTTGGGGGGGATGTGGACCATAACCAAGTGGAAATTCATAGGGGAGGCCTTAGCCCAGCAGGGATATTTATAAAAACATGATTATCATGTTATGATGTTGAATGCAATATGTAATGTTAGAGAATACCTAATCTGTACACTTTTCATAGTAACTATTCACAGTTTATGCACCTATACCTACACTTCTGCGTAGGTATTGTATTGGAAGCGTAGGTATAGGTGCCTAAACAGCATAAAAAGCGTAGGTATTATGGCATTCAGTACAATAAATATTTGTATGAATATCTTAACATGATAATCATGTTTTTACAAAATAGCCCAGCAGTGGGACAGTATAGGCTAATTAAAGATTAAAGAATATATTATGTATTCTATCAATTATTTTGTTCCAATAGTACATTGATTTGGGAAACGGTTTTAGACGAAATTTGCTGTATTATGTAGATAAAAAAACCGGTCAAGTGCGAGTCGGACTCGCGCATGAAGGGTTCCGTACCATTATCTATAAAAACGGCAAAAAAATCACGTTTGTTGCATGGGAGCCCCCCTTAAACATTTATTTTATTCCATTTTTAGTATTTGTTGTTATAGCAGCAACAGAAATACATAATCTGTGAAAATTTCAACTGTCTAGCTATCACGGTTCATGAGATACAGCCCTGTGACAGACAGACGGACAGACAGACGGACAGCGAAGTCTTAGTAATAGGGTCCCGTTTATACCCTTTGGGTACGGAACCCTAAAAAATCAGAAAAGGCGTTGTGTAAAATGTCCATCAATTTTTATTTTTTATTTTAACTCATCTTTTTTGTTGTTATTTCAGTGTCAGCGAATGCAATAAGACCGCTGACAATGTTTGTCTGGTTTATATACTTGTACTTCTTCTGGAAACTTGGCGATCCGTTTCCGATTTTAAGTCCAAAACAGGTATGTAGGTATAGGTACCACTCAATCTATGCTTTTATAAAAAAGCAAAAAAAATAGCGTCATGACTGGTAGTACCCCCTGGACTGGTGGTATCCCCAAGCATGGTAGACATCCCCTCAGATCTCCAGGCGCTTAGATCCTTTGAAGATGTCTAGTGGGGGTAGTCAGAGGCACGTCCGAACGTTATATTTGGCACATGCCCACATTTTGTGTTAGTTAGCGTTCCATACGTGACAGGTTGCAAGCCCATCGCCGTTTATAAGAATACTAACTGGTTTCCTCACGATGTTTTCCTTCACCGTTTTGAGCACGTGTTTTTTGATGCGCATATAATTTTTTCGAACAGATACTTCTATACTTCCTACTAATATTATAAATGCGAAGGTTTGTGAGTGGGTGTGTGTGTTGGTTACACTTTCACGCAAATACTACTGAACGGATTTAGATCAAACATTACAGTAATATAGCTTATACATCAGAATAACACATAGGCTACTTTTTATCGAGATACCACGCGGGCGAAGCCGCTGGCGGAAGCTAGTATATTATAAATACGAAAGTAACTCTGTCTATCTCTCTGTCTGTCTATGACGTTATCACGGCCAAACCTTTGGGCCGATTATGATGAAATTTCATTATAGAGATAGTTTAAAGTCTTGAGACGGACATGGCTTTTTTTCCCTTAATTTTCTTTTGTTTTTTGTTTTGTCAAAAAGCGATTTACTGAATCGCGGAAGAAGTTGCGAGTAAATGCTGGTTATAATATACTAGCGACCCGCCCCGGCTTCGCACGGGTTTAATACATATAAACCTTCCTCCTGAATCACTCTATCTATTAAAAAAAACCGCATCAAAATCCGTTGTGTAGTTTTAAAGATATAAGCAAACATACATACATACGCGGGAAGCGGAAAGCGACTTTGCTTTATACTATGTAGTGATTATCAAAGATACAACCAGTGTGGTGAAAGGTGTAATAATATTGCTTTATTTTCTTTCCCAGGGCATATTCTCCATAGAGCAAGGTGTGTCTAGAATTGGCGTTATAGGAGTGACAGTGATGGCATTATTGTCAGGGTTTGGTGCTGTCAACTATCCTTATACTTCTATGGCTATTTTTATAAGGTAAAGTTACTCACACACACACACACACACACAAACACACACACACACACACACACACACAAACACACACACACACACACAAACACACACACACACACACACAAACAAACATACACAACCACAAATTCACATTCACTACATACACATACATACATGTAACTACAAACACACAAGCCATTATATATCTCTCGCCAAGATTCCAGTTTAAATTACAACCATTTAGTTAATTATATGTAAAGCTTATGTAGCTAATGTATTGTGATATTATTGTCCTTTTTATGTTAAGGAAGAAAGAATTGACACTGGCCGCGCTATGTTCGCTTCATGCAATTGTGTAGTTATCGGTTAAGTTATTCGACATAGGTGCTATTGTCTGAGCTTAAGTTGAGCTAGCTGGATCTTTTAGGAGGAAGGTTTATAGGAATCAGCTTTGCACCCGTGCGAAGCCGGGGCGGGTCGCTAGTATTATATAAAAAAGCGTGTTAAAACTTTTGCAGTTGTCAATTATTTAAAATGTTTTATTTTTTTCAATTAACATTTGACTTTGAATTTGTACTACAGAAGAATATAAAACTACTATATAGAACTACTTTCCACCTGATTTTAAATTGTAAATTTTCTTTGGACTTTCACATCTATAGCTTCTTAATCCTATTTCAGACCGGTAACCCAATCAGATGTGCTATCCGTAGAAAAGAAACTCCTACAAACCATGGACATGATACTTGTCAAAAAGAAAAGGATAGCACTAGCCGAGTCGAACAGTGTGGGAGGGAGACAACCGTATAATCTTCTGGATCAGAACACTCCTCAAAAGAGGGGTTTTTGGAACAATATCTGGTCTAGTGTGGGCAGTATAGCTAATCCTTATGCGTATGGAACGGAAAGTAAGTTGTAATTAAAAACGGTTAAGTGCGAGTTGGGGGTGTGCAATCAGGGTTCTGTTGACCGCTGAATATAAAATACTAGCAGACCCGCAACAGACGTTGTCCTGTCCAAACTTTATTAATCGCTTAGAGTAACGCACGTTGCTATGACGATTTTTCAGATTTTTGCACACCAGCGCCATCTGTAACAAAATCATCCATTTTGATTATTTTTTTTTGTATTTTGGGGATGTGTTTCGTATTTTAAAGTACTTAGTCTATTATTTATTCTGGCACTATATCTACATCTACAGCAAATTTCAACTTAATCCGTTTTGTCGTTTAGCATATCATTAAGCATTTATAATATTATTAGGATTATTTGGTTACTATATTAGTTACAACAGATTTTTTTTGTAAACAGATATAATATAATTTTGTATGCTCAAAATTCAAAATTCATTTATATCAATAAAATCACAAAGATCACTTTGAAACGTCTTAAGAACTAGGTGAAGCTACGCCGATTCCTCGCGACCAAGCCTAGAAGAATCGGGCAACAAACACGGCTTGGGGTCTACCATTTTTTTCAATGATCCTTTCTTTAATGCTATGTAGAGCTCCAGTTTGGTGCCTATCTAACAAGGTGAAGGCTCAAACAAGAATAATAATTAATAATTATAATAATTTCCCTTTACAGATATAGCTCAACTCCGACAAGAGATATCTGGTCTCGAGGAGTTATCACGTCAGTTGTTCCTTGAAGCTCACGATGCGAGGTCCATGCGTGAGAAGATTGAATGGTCAAAGACCTTCCAGGGGAAATATTTCAACTGCTTGGGATACTTTTTCTCGCTATACTGCGTTTGGAAGATATTTATTGTAAGTAAATCACTACATAGTATAAAGCAAAGTCGCTTTCCGCTTCCCGCGTCTGTATGTCTGTATGTATGTTTGCTTATATCTTTAAAACTACACAACGGATTTTGATGCGGTTTTTTTTAATAAATAGAGTGATTCAAGAGGAAGGTTTATATGTATAATACATGCATAATATAGTAGAGAAACACTGATAATTTTAGAGGTTTCTAATGTGATGTCGTAAATAAACACATTTTATTGCGCTTGGTGAAATAATTTTTGAAATCGGTTTAGTAGTTTTTGAGTTTATCCATTACAAACATACAAAAAAACGAAAAAACAAAAAAATCAAAATTTTTCTCTTTATAATATTAGTATAGACAAGCTGACCCCGCGAACTTCGTATCGCTTTAGAATTAACAAATGTTGTCTTAAGTTCCCGTCCCCGTACCCGTTCCCGTTCCCGTTCCCGTTCCCGTTCCCGTTCCCGTTCCCGTTCCCGTTCCCGTTCCCGTTCCCGTTACCGTATTATCAAACCTAATAAAGCTCAAATTGACTCTACGTTTTAGTTAGAAAACTTTTGTATGGGAAAAAGAAAAGGGCTGTTTTTAGTGTTTTTCCGGCAATTATTCTAGTTTTTCTCACCTTTTAAACCTTCTCTAGATCTCCACAAACATTTCAAGACCAAGATAAGATAATAAATCCGTTAATTATATATATTGATTTATTTTGCTTTTAAACGAGCTATTCTTGTGTTTATCTATATCTATACTTCTATACTAATATTATAAAGAGGAAAGATTTGATTGTTTGTTTGTTTGTTTGTTTGTTTGTTTGTTTGTTTGTATCGAATAGGCTCCGAAACTACTGAACCGATTCAAAAAATTCTTTTACCATTAGAATCCTACATTATCCCTGATGGACATAGGCTATATAGTATTTTCAAAAACGTTAGGGTTCCGTATGAAAACTTCGAAAATGTAACCCAAAGTGTGAAAAAAATTCCTAAAAAATCTTTATATCGCGTTTGCTGCGGAAATTATTGACAATAGAGCAAAGCAATGTACTACAGTTTTAAAGAAGACATCAATATCTACAAACAAATCAACAATACCATATGTCTAACTATTAGGGATCCGTATGAAAACTTCGATAATGTAACCCAACGTGTGATAAAAAAATCCAAGAAAATCTTTATATCGCGTATGCTACGAAAATTATTGACAATAGAGCAAAGTAATGTACTACAGTTTTAAAGAGGACATCAATATCTACAAATAAGTCAACAATACCATTTGTCTAACTATTAGGGATCCATATGAAAACTTCAATAATGTAACCCAAATGTGATAAAAAATCCAAAAAAATTCTTTATATCGCGTATGCTGCGGAAATTATTGTCAATAGAGCAAAGTAATGTACTACAGTTTTAAAGAGAACATCAATATCTACAAATAAGTCAACAATACCATATGTCTAACTATTAGGGATCCGTATGAAAACTTCGATAATGTAACCCAACGTGTGATAAAAAATCCAAAAAAATATTGTTATCGCGTATGCTGCGGAAATTATTGACAATAGAGCAAAGTGATGTACTACAGTTTTAAAGAGGACATCAATATCTACAAATAAATCAACAATACCATTTGTCTAACTATTAGGGATCCGTATGAAAACTTCGATAATGTAACCCATCGTGTGATAAAAAAAACAAAAAAAAATTTATATCGCGTATGCTGCGGAAATTATTTACAATAGAGCAAAGTGATGAACTGCAGATTTAAAGATTACATCAATATTAACAAATAAGTCAGCAATACCATAATTATTTCCAACTATTACAGTTATGTCACAATAACTACTTTTTCATGTTAAAATATGCAATGGTAACGCCGCCTGTACAAACTAGGCCACATTATTCGTACCTGGGTATTAATCCTTATCCAAAAAATCACTTCATTTTCAAGGCCATATCAGTACCTGTAAATTACTTTTTTAATTATACCATTCCCAAATTCCATACCATTCAAAAGTTATTATGAGTGTAATAATCTATAGGTACTAATATTATTATAAGGAAAGATGTTTTGTATATTTGTATGGAATAAATACAACTACTGGATATATTTCAAAAAATCGTTTACTTTTAGAATGCTACATTATCTCTGAGTAACATAGGCCATATTTATTGTATGAAAAAAATAGGGATTCCTATTAAAACTTCGATAATGTAACCTGGGTAAAAAAATACCCATAAAATCGTTATAATACGTTACTCCCGTGCGGAGCCGGGGCGGACTGCTATGTATTATAATCTGAATCTTGGAAACGTCTCCAACGATTTTCATGAAATTTTGTATGCAGTGGGTTAAAAAGTTAAAATTGGGCGTTAAATGGGTATGTAATGTATCTGGGCAAAATGAAGCTAGGATTCATTTTTAGAGAACGTCATTTTATCCCTTAGAGCATTAAACCAGACTCTGCTCTTCTCTTCTCTGCTCTAAGTTTTATCCCTGTTAAACCGTCCGTACAAACTTCTAATAGGTTTTCCTGTAATCTGTAGTTAATGTGCTGATAATGTACCAGTTTTTTTTTAATAAAATTTTAGGCCCAGTAATTTCGGAGTTAAGTTAGGAGGAATGGAGGGACGGACAGACAGACACACGAGTTATCCTATAAGGATTCCATTTTTCCTTTTGTGGTACGGAACCCTAAAAATGATAAGAAAAATTAATAAACTCACCTTAATCTACCTTGAAGATTACTAAACGTGGTAGTCAGAGGAACGTCCCAACATCACTTTTTCACACATGCCCTCAGCATACAGTAATAGATAATGTATTTTCATTTTCAGTCGACAATCAACATAGTGTTCGACCGCGTTGGCAAAAAGGACCCTGTGACTAGAGGCTTAGAGATCATAGTGCATTGGCTAGGATTGCACATAGATGTGGCATTTTGGAGTCAACACGTCTCTTTTATACTAGTCGGTTGTATTGTGTTGACTAGTATCAGGGGATTGTTACTTACATTAACTAAGGTATGAATAATTACGTTTTAAAAATATATTTTTAAAATCAAGCTTTTATAAATTCTAGGGCTCTAGTTCAAAACAAATCAAACGAGCCTAAACACGACGTGGTTATGTTGTGTAGTTAGGGAGTTCCTATGGCTACGTTCGAACTCCATCATCAGACTAGCTCGCTAGTACCATAATTTTATATTGTCAATGGAGATTGATAGGTATGCGAAGTTGTATCTCAATCAGACTATTTACTGAGGAGTTCCGTTGAACAGATCAGCTCTTTGTTACCATATTATTGCATTGTCACCGAAGTTACATAAGTATGCCAAATTTCAGCTCAATCGGTTGAAGATAACTGCTTCAAAATTGAGTCAAATTCAAATTCAAATTCAAATTCAAAAATCATTTATTTCAATAAAATCACAAGGATCACTTTGAAACGTCTTAGGAACTAGATGAAGCTACGCCGATTCCACGCGACCAAGCCTAGAAGAATCAGGCAACAAACACGGCTTGGGGTCTACCTTTTTTTTTATGATCCTTTCCTTAATGCTATGTAGAGCTCCAGTGTGGTGCCAATCGAACAAGGTGAAGGCTCAAACAAGAATAATAATTAAAAGTACCTACTACTCAAGTACGTACAACAATAAAAAAAATAACTAAAGAGCTTCAGCACAAATTCAAAAAGCAACACACGCTACACTTGATTTAGAATTAAAACTTACAGATAAAATAACTATTTGCTTAAAAATAATTAAAGTAGACAAATGTTACACAAAATAAAATTAAGTAGGTACCTAAATTAATATTTAGCTGTCGAGTGGCAGAGCGACATCAGGCCACGAGGATTTATCATTTATATAATCATCTACAGTATAATACGCTTTGTTTATAAGATTATTCTTTAAATCTTTAAATCTTCTAACGGGAAGTTTTGTTGCGTTTTCAGGAAGTTTATTATAAAATAGTATACAATTCCCCATAAACGACCCCTTCACTTTTTCTAATCTAAATTTGGGTATGTACAATTTGTTCTTATTTCTTGTGCGAGTTGCAAGATTCCACCTTGATAAACATAGTTACATACACATTAAATTACATTGCAAGTTAAATAAAAGCTTTTAAAAAGAAAACCGACGAAAATAATAAAATTAATAAACATTGGTGGATAATTCACACAGCCCCATCTAGTCCCAAACTAAATAAAGCTAATACTTTGGGAACCCGATTACTGATAGATAACTCTGGAAGCTTGAGTTTGGATGCTTGTGCCTCAATCACGCCTAAACGACTAAACGTATTTGGATGAAACTTGAAATATACATAGCTTTTGTCCTGGATTATTATATAGGATACTTTTTATCCAAGTACCTAGAACGCTGCAGGCGGAAGCTAATCTAAATGTATAAAACTTACTGACTGACTTACCTACTAACTGATGTTACTGACTGACTGTGACTGATGTCAACGTACAGCCTAAATAAACCACTAGCTGATTCTAGAAAGTAGAAATTTGTAGGTTGTATTTTATGTATACAGGTGCACTAAGAAATTTACGAAATTCAACCCCTAATGCCGGAAACACACTTACCAATCGCAAGATAGCGTTGCGACACGACACGACACCCAAATATGTCTCTAACCATACTAAATGTATGAAAGCGATTAGCTAGTGGCGTGTCGCGCCACGACACGACACGTAAGTGTGTTTCCGGCTTAAAAATCACGGGGGTTTCCACTTGTAAATGTTATTTTAGTAAGTTTTTTTTGTTTTTTTTTTCAGTTCTTCTACAAGCTGTCCTCATCGAAGTCCTCGAACATAATAGTGTTAATCCTTGCCCAGATAATGGGTATGTATTTCTGCTCATCAGTACTCCTCATGAGAATGAACATGCCCTCAGAATACAGAATAATCATTACTCAGGTTTTGGGAGATATACATTTTAATTTCTACCATCGATGGTTCGATGTTATTTTCTTGGTGAGCGCGTTAACAAGTATTTTTACTATGTATTTAGCTCATAAACAGCCTTCAGTAAGCTAATTAAAGAATTATCAGTGGACATTTCTATCTAAGCAAAGTTTGTACTATGAAAAATAGATTAAAAAAAATAAAAAATAAATAGGATCACGACTGTAATCCCCAAGTACGGTAGACATCCTCTCAGATCTTCAGACGCTTAGATCCTTTGAAGATTTCTAGTGGGGGTAATCAGAGGCACGTCCAAACATTATATTTGGCACATGCTCGCATTTTGTTAGCATTCCATACGTGACAGGTTGCAAGCCCATCGCCGCTTATAAGAATACCAACTGGTTTCCTCACGATGTTTTCCTTCACCGTTTTGAGCACGTTTTTGATGCGCATATAAATTTTTCGAACAGAAAAATCCATTAATGCACGCCGGGATTCGAACCCACGACCTTCAGATTGAAAGTCGTGGTACCTCTCACTCGGCCTAGATAATTAAGTAACTGATATTTATATAAGTTTTTTTGTAAATACACCAATCATCGTCATCTTCCTGCCCTCATAAATTCTAATAATATTATAAATGTGAAAGTTTGTGAGTTCGTATGTATGTTTGTTCCACAATCAGGCCTTAACGACAAAACGGATTAAGTTGATATTTGCTGTAGATGTAGATAAAATACCCGAATAAATAATAGACTACTTTAAAATATGAAAAACATCCCCAAAAAGATAAAAAAACGCAAAAGGGATGATTTCTGTATAGATGGCGCTGGTGTGCAACAAATCTGACATCACAGACTAAAAACATTCAGTCTTTTCTATTCGATTATTAAAATTTGACAGGACAACGTCTGTCACGGGTCGGCTAGTATATACATATGATACATAATAACACTCAGACACAAAATATACATCGATGTTCATCGCAAAAATGTTTATCCCGGGTGGGGATATCCACAACCTACTGCGCAGAGGGCAGAGTTACTACCAACTGAGCTGAGAGATCAGATGACATAGAAATAGATAGAATTAAAACTATCGTGGTTGTTAATCATTTTAAATAGAAATACGGCTAATTACCACGTTTTTCCTTGTATTGCTGACGTTTCGAGACAATTCAGATGCTCTTCATCGCGATGATGAAGAGAATGAGATGATCATGAGATGATTGCGGTCGCGGGCGATGCTCATGATGAAGAGCATCTGAATTGTCTCGAAACGTCAGCAATACAAGGAAAAACGTGGTAATTAGCCGTATTTCTATTTAAAATAGAAATAGATGTTTGTTCCGTGTCTGGGGGTAAAAGAAATAGGATCTCGAATGTAATTTCAAGTACAGTAAACATACTCTCATTTCGCGCTTAGATCCTTGAAGATTTCTGAAGTAGTTAGAGGCACGTCCGAACATTTTGTTTCGCGCTATACTCAAATTTATATTACAGTTGAGTTTTAACTCTAATTTAGACTTGTCATACGATGTAGTAGTTTATAGTTGTACCAATCAAGATAGTTTGAAAAATAATTATCATACAATTTTTGTTAATTTGTCAAGAAAATTGTCACCAATATTTACTTATATGTAAATACATTTTCTATCTTTTTGTTAGTTTTAATAAGAATACTATGTAAAACCGCGTTTAGTAATCGCGCGGTAAAACATCGAATATGGTTTTTCACTCACCTTAACTTATTTTAAGATTAAAGACTGATAATGTTGTAAAAATAGGTATTCGCTAAGCGACACAGTCAAATAAATAATTTTCAGTTATCGCATTTTTGTTTAACCCCTTCTTCTTGAAATCGATGCTATTGTCAAAACAAAGATAAGATTTTGACAGTTGAAGTTATTACCAGTCTCTAGTAAGAGATGACAGCTTAGATTGTCACTTGTCATGGTGAATTATATTATTATATACCTACTAATAAAAATCCGAAAGTTTGTAAGACTCAATCACGCCCAAACAACTGACCGAATTAAACTGGAACTTGGAATATACATAGCTTTTATCCAGGACTAGCTGACCCGTGCCCGCTTCGCTGGTCGACAGATAGTTTCACATCTGGTATTCTAATCTTCAAAATAAATTATAGCCTATATTTTGCCGAGGACTAATAGTTACATAACAAAAAAGTTTCATCAAAATCCGTCCAGTAGTTTTTGCGTGAAAGCCGGACAACAGACAGACAGACAAAAAATTCAAAATGTTTTGTTTGGCTTGTGTTACTTGTATGAAGACCCCTAGGAGTATTTTTTTTAGTTTTTATTCAATGTACAGTATTGAACTCTTCTACAGTTTTATTATATGTATAGACTAGTATATAGGCTATATAGGCTTTTAATCATGCAAGCGAAGCCGCGGGCGGAAGCTAGTTTCCTATATCGTAATAACGAAATATCTTCAGTTCTTTAGTTATTCAAACAAATGGATACAGGTAGGTATTCAGATTCAGGTAAAAAATAATAGAAACAAAAAAGTATAATTTTAAATAGTTTTAATAACAATATTATATTATCTTACATAAACTATATCGAAATAGTTAAAAATAGAAAATGTTTACTTGGAAAGGCCACCTTAATTACAATAACTTAAAAGAAAATAATAAAAGTATCTAATACAATTTAACGTCTTCAATTTTACCATTTTTTTCTAAATGACCAAACATTAAGCGGCAGTCGCGCGCGGCAAGTATGCCGTGCGAACGAACAATAACACCGTTTGAGCGCGGAAGGTAGCTCGCGGCTGCCGCGCTCGATTGCCGCGCATTATCTGGTCACACCTTAACTTGAATCTTTACATGTTTGAATTAGTTGAAAAAAGTTTAAGTTTCAAAGGACTAAAATAGATCTAGTATTTATAAAAAATATTTAGCACTTTTGTTAAGTACCTACAAATAACTAGAAGGTACATAAGTTATTTTACAATTCAGAAAGATATATTAGGAATAATTTACAGAGATGTTTACAATATTGTGTTGTTGGTTGAGCATTTAACATTGCGGAAATATTATTAAATATTTATATACATCTAGTTTTTAAAACATTCCTAAATAAACCAAGAATAAATACACCTTATTTATTATTAATTTTAATTAACATAATAATCCGAATTAATTGCAAAATCATCTTTTAATTAAACAATAAGTATTTATTTAGCATATTTGTAAAGTAATGAGTTTAATTCCAGAGACGTTAGTCTTCATGTAAGATGTTTCAAAGTGATCCTTATGATTTTATTGAAATAAATGCCTATTTGATTTGACTTTAACATTTTATGAAATAAAATACCTATTGACTTGACGTTGACTTTGACATTTCATGAAGTCTGTCTTGTCTATAGCTAGTTTTTTTTTACAAATTAATGAAATAGCTATAGATATATACAAAGAAAATAGATCATGACTGTAATTAGATATTTAGAAATGTATCAAAAACTCGCACAACAGTAAACATTAGTTTATTCCCCGCCCAGCAAGTCTTCGTATTGCTTCCTGAAGCAGTCACCCACCGGGAAGAAGTCCCAGCATCGTTGCGTGTACATGTTCCACACATATGTTTCTTGACCTGAGATAGAATAAAAAAAAATTAAATAGGATCACGACTGTAATCCTCAAGTACGGTAGACATCCTCTCAGATCTCCAGGCGGCCAGATTTTTGAAGATGTCTAAAAGGGTTAGTCAAAGGCACGTTCAAACATCACATTTGGCACATGCCGACATTTTGAAGAAGCATTTAGCACGTGACAGGTTGCAGGCCCGTCGACGCTTACAAGAATTTTAAAAGATAATTATAAATGTGAAAGTTTGTGAGTTTGTATGTGTGTTTGTTCCTCAATCAGGCATAAACAACAAAACGGATTAAGTTGAAATTTGCTGTAGATGTAGATATACTGCCCGAATAAATAATAGACTACTTTAAAATATGAAAAACATCTCCAAAATTGTAAAGTACGCAAAAGGGATGATTTTTCTAGATGGCGCTGGTGTGCAAAAAATTTGACAACACAGACTAAAAACATTCAGTCTTTTCTATTAGATTATTGAAATTTGACAGGACAAAGTCTGTCACGGGTCGGCTAGTAAATAATACTTACCGGTATACTCCGTATCGGGTTTATTGATGAGATGCATGAGGAAGAACATGTAATTTGCTAAATTATGTTCTCTCTGTACGTGTGTGTCGAATCCGTGTGGTACCTGCAATAAAATGTCGTTTAAAACATTGTTCGATTGATGTTTTGCTACTGACAAACCAACACGCAGGGCTATTATGTAAAAAACATGAATATCATGTTATGGTGTTGAATGCAATACCTAATGTTAGAGAATACCTAATCTGTACACTTTTCATAGTAACTATTCACAGTTTATGCACCTATACCTACGCATCTGCGTAGGTATTGTATTGGAAGCCTAGGTATGGGTGCCTAAACAGCATAAAGAGCGTAGGTATTATGGCATTCAGTACCATAACATGATAATCATGTTTTTACAAAATACACAGGGTTCGTCTGGGTAGGTACATAAGTTATCTGTTTTAAAATATTTTTTCTAGACAAGCTTTTGTAAAATTCATCATCGACCTAGAAATCAGAGCAGCGCGCTATCACCTGTCACATAATATTACATTGTCACATTTTGCAGTAGTTAGCATTTCATACGTGACAGATTGCAATTCCATCGCCGCTTATAAGAATACTAACTGGTTTCCTCACGATACCGTTTTGAGCACGTGTTTTTGATGCGCATATAAATTTTTCGAAAAGAAAAATCCATTGATGCACGCCAGGATTCGAGCCCACGACCTTCAGATTGAAAGTCGAGGTACCTCCCACTCGGCCAACACGGCAACACGCTTACTTTATCAAAGTAATCCTTCCCGATTCCGCATATGAAGCAATTTGACTCCATATCCTCCTTGACAGACTCCAGCTGGTCACGGAGCTCACCGAACGCGTCGATGATCAAACCTGGAATAGAATGTCAAAATCAAAGTCACAAAGTATTTAGTATTGACTGGCCTGACAGCTTAGTTGGTAGTAGCTTCTGCGCTGTAGGTTGTAGGTTCGATCCCCACCAGGGATAAATATTTGTGTGATGAACATAGATGTTTGTTCTGTGTCTGGGTGTTAATATGTATGAATTCACATCAAATACATACATATATATGTATTCTATCAGTTATCTGATTCCCATAGTAAGCATTGCATAGTTTGGGGCTAGATGGCGCTATGTCCACCAATATAATATATAATATTTATATCAATAAAATCACAAGGATCACTTTAAAACGTCTTAGGAGCTAGGTGAAGCTAAGCCTGTTCCTCGCGACCTAGCCTAAATTAAAGTATAGACTTAAGTAGATTCAAGATTTTTCAAACTCAAAAACTACTGACTAAATTGAATGCGGTTTTCACAAATAAACAGAGTGATTCATTGGGAAAGTTTAGGTGTAAAATTTCTTAAGGTTTTGTATAAATTAGTTGAAATATGACAATAAGATTGTTGAAAATTGGAAAAAATTCAGAGAACTATTTATATGACAAGACAAAGTTTGTCGGTTAATTTCTTTTTGTTTAAAAAAAAAATCTTAGTATCTTATCTTAAGACGCTGCCAGTCGACGATTATTTTTGTTCGAAACGAAAAAAGAAATACTTGTGAACAAGCCACATCTCCTATTTTATAATGTATAGTATATGTGAATAAAGATGTACCCATCTTTAATCACTTCGATAAATAATCCTACCGACCGCCGCAATGATGACAAACACACGTCCGCGCGTGGTCCGCCTTAGCTTTTAGAATAAATTAATGATATAAATTATGTATAATTACTTATCAAAAATCTATCCTAATAGAAATCTAGATCTACATATTACCTATCTTTAACAATAAATCACAAGTTGATTTTAATAGTAGGTATATACAATATTTCGATCATAAATTCTAAAACGTATCATTTTGAAATAATATTTTTATCGTGAAAAGTTTCTGCTATTATGTTTTCAGCTTAATAGAAATCTAGGTAGGAACCTGAAGTAATATACTTATAAAAATAGGAGATGTGGCTTGTTCAGAAGTATTACTTTTTTCGTTCCGAAAAAGAGCAATCGTCGACTGGCAGCCCCTTAAGTATCTTATTCTTAAGTCTTTATAAAGTTTCTTACCCTGAAGGATAGCCAGCAGGATGACGATAATGAAGAAGAAAAAGGTGATATCGAATATGATCCTGTACACCTCGGAGTCATCACCGTCCGGAGGCTCCAACTCATCACCGATACCACCTCCAGCTCTGACACCTTTGTAGAGATTGAACACGAAACACTAAGGAAAAACATTAAATTAGTAATTTATAATCCATATAATTATAATCCATATAATTAGAATACATATAATTTAGAATACAGGAAAAAAGGATTCTATTAACAACGATTGAGAACAGAAGAGGGAAGATGGTTGGCCACCTTATACGGCACGACAGTTTTATAAAGACTATAATGGAAGGGAAGATTGAAGGGAAGAGAGGAAGAGGAAGGCCACGAATAAGCTACATGAGCCAAATGAAGGAGAAAATAGCTGTCGTGTCGTATAAGGAAGTTAAGGAGGCGGCGCTGGAGAGAAACAAATGGAGAGAGCTGCATCAATTACACCGACAAGAGCATAGCTCTTAAGTTAGAAGAAGAAGATAATCCCCCGACTCTGAATTCACATGATACTATATTTTGATTTGAACAGACCAGTAGAAGTTGGTCACGACAACTAGAAAAGAGCTGATGATATATTTCGTTAATGCGAGTAATTAATGTGTTAGATGAATGCAGAATCGTTTTTTCTCAATAACCGTAAAACATACAGTTTTGTTTTTTATGACAAAGATAACTTAAGGATATAATCTAGATAAATTACAGACAATCACGATTGGTGAAACTTTTCTCAATAGATTTATTTTCCAAAGTTGGCTCTTCAAAAACATGAGTTTCGTTTTTAATCAAAAGTATGAATAGCTAAACAGTTAATTTTTATATAATTCGTTAGATAATCATACTAGCTAAATAAATTACAAACAGTTTCTTTTTAAATTTGATGGTTTTCGAGATAATGCAGTTTTATCACTTTTTCCGTCTTATCCGGGTAGATTCAGCCCATACAAAATGTCAAAAATTTCAATTATCACCTTAATATAGAGGTGACTAGCTTTTACCTGCGACTTTGATTTGGAAATCGATTTTTGACGACTTCAGATAAAGATAAGATAAATAAACTTAATATAAAAAAGTACTTAGTACTTTATTTTATATAATTTTATAGAAATTCTTAAAAATCAAAAAATTCTTGGTGAAAATTTTTGCCTAAGTCCGTCGCAAGACTTTAAACTATCTCTACATGAATTTTCATCACAATCGGCCCAGCGGTTTGGCCGTGATAACGTCACAGACAGACAGAGTTACTTCCGCATTTATATATATAGTACAGATTATAAAGAAACAATCTCGATCAAGTAACCATTTAAGCAAAAACAATTAAATCAAAATCGGTTCATCCGTTTAGAAGCAAAGATACCACAGACAGAAATACAGATGATACAGACAGACACGTAAAACTTATTACACCTCTCTTTTTGCGTCGGGTGTTTAAATATTTTATTTTATTTTATGCATAAATCTTTTTGTATAAAGAGATCTGTCATTTATTCGTCATCTGTCATCTGTCATCTGTCAATTTTGCTCGATATTTTGCAACAAACTCACCGTCAACATGTCATGACAGTTCCTGTTAACCTCGTCATCCTCTTCTTGCACGTAAAACTTCCTGAAGAAGTTGAACGCTATAACCGTGTAAATGTACACTATGATGGTGAGCAGCATCACGGTCAATACCAACTGGAATTGAAGAAATTATTAATTAGACATGTTTTGTACCGGCGATGGGCTTGCAACCTGTCACGTATGGAATGCTAACTACTGCAAAATGTGGGCATGTACTAGATATAATGTTTGGACGTGCCTCTGACTACCCCCACTAGACATTTTCAAAGGATCTAAGCGTCTGGTGATCTGAGAAAATGTCTACCGTGCTTGGGGATTACAGTCGTGATCCTATATTTTTTTTTTTTACATGTTTTTTAAAGTTAAAACTGCTGCAGTTAAACTGCTTCTGACTACCCCTTTACACATTTTCAAGGATCTAAGCGCTTGGAGATTTGAGTGGATGTTTATCGTATTAAAGTCATGATTTTGCAGTAGTTAGCATTTCATACGCGGCAGGTTGAAATAATTCTGTTTATAAAAATACCAACTGGGTATTTTAGACCCCCTTTCAGGGGAGGTGCTCAAAGGTCATGACGACCCCCTTTAATCAAGTAAGGGGGGTGATCAAGGGGTAATTGCCAACCCCCTTTCAACCTCCAGGGGAGAATGATAAAGGGGTCCTGATCACCACCTGATTTACCCTCCAGGAGGCTCGAGAGGTCATTACGACCCCCCTATTAACCTCCAGAGAGAATGATCATGAGATTATTACCACCATGTTGGCTTGTCAGTTGTCTGATTTTGTCTTATAAAATTAAACCTAGTAAAAATATCACACCTGTTTCCCGTTATGCGTGACAGACTGCAAGATGGTCCTCAGGGTCTTGAAGCCAACTGCCACGTCCAGCAAATGGGCGGCGAAGAAGAAATGGTTGAAGTTACCCATCACGGAGAAGGAGAAGTACCACAGCGAGTAGAGGAACGAGTTGTCGGTGAAAGTGACTCCAGCCTTCCAGATCTGGTAACGCCAGTCGATGGAAATGATGCTGGAAAACATCGAATAACTATGTTTTTAAAACTTAAAAACAATACATTTTTGTTGGTTGAAAATAGAACCAAAACTGACATGTTTCAAAGTTCAAGTCAAAATGTATTTCGTGTCCAGGAGGTACTCTAAAAACTTTTTTGCTAGGTTTTCTTTTATCACTTCTTTGGCATGACTTATGTATATTTATACTCAATAACAGTTTTCTTGTACTAAGAGTATCTGAGATAAACTGCTGATAAATAGACGGACGGACGGACATGACGAAACTATAAGGGTTCCTTGAAACCCTAAAAAATTAGTCAAATCAAACCTATATTCAAATTTTTGCGAGACTAACGCTTAAAAATAAGATAATATCACATAGGATAAGATAAGATAAAATCGCATAGGATAAGATAATAATGATAAAACTTACTAATGCAGCAATCCCTTGGTGCCTTCATCCTCGTGAGCGCTGAAAGATGTCTTTTCCATCCCGAGCATATTGGAGATGGAATCAAAGTCGTACGTTTCAGAGTATTTCGCTCTGACCTTCTTCTTCACGAACTTGTCCCAGTAGTTAACGGGGAACGATCTGGAATTATTTATTATTCATTATTCATTTTTTTTACAAAAATATAAAAGGAAAGAAGAGTAACAATACACTGCACAATACTAAATATGAGATCTTTACGAAAATTTCAATGAATTGCAGATACCCAGGAACAGAGACAGAGGAACGTGTAGGTATATATACATTACATTTGCCATACATTTACAGTATTACCCTTAGATAGGGGAGCATAGGGAAAATATTAAAGCATAATATAGTGACTTTAACGTAAAGTAATAAGAGAAAAATTGTTTAAATTTTATTTATGAAATTTTAGGTTTAGGTCGGTGCCAACAGAATCGACACCAATGTTATTATTATTTTTATGTATCACATTGTTATATAGCTATAAGAGATTATGTTGACACAAAATAAATTTATTATTGCTTTCTTTTTAGGGTTCCGTACCCAAAGGGTATCAACGGGACCCTATTACTAAGACTTCGCCTGTCTGTCACAGTGCTGTATCTCATGAACCGTGATAGATAATTTCCACAGATGATGTATCTCTGTTGCTGCTATAACAACAAATACTAAAAACAGAATAAAATGAATATTTAAATGGGGCTCTCATACAACAAACGTGTTTTTTTGCCATTTCTTAAAGATAATAATACGGAACCCTTCGTGCGCGAGTCCGACACGCTCTTGGCCGGTTTATTATTTATTTTTAAAACTTACTTAGCAGATATAACCAGTTTGTCCCAATGACTCATGAAATCATCGTCCTCGGGTTGTTCCGCAATATACAATCCGTCGAATTCCAATTTGCGGGATATTTCCTTTTCTCGCTTGAAGATGGCTAGAGGCACCTGGAAATTCAGACAGACATTAAGTACTCATTTCAATTAGGTTTAGGTTTAAAACATTTATTCTCAGTCACTTACATGAGAATACTTAATTAACATGTGCATCACAATCTACAATAAATTACCGGAAGAATTAAAAGAAATAAATGGAAATATATTTAGGAAAAAGTTAAGTGGTTGGCTAATTGAAGAATGTTTTTACAGTGTGAAAGAGTATTTGGAAAATTTAATTGTAACCTAATGACTAATACTTAATTCTAATTATGTGACTCACAAAACATTTGCACGCCTGCGTGGAGGCTGAATACAATCTACCATAATAGTTTTAAGATCTGACATGTAAAATAATGTTGTATTCTTGCAAATAAATGATTTGATTTGATTTGATTAACTAAAGTGATACAATTCTTAGATGGTACAAATTGAGTTGATCGCTCGATTTAAATGTTATAAATCACTACATAGTATAAAGCAAAGTCGCTTTCCGCTTCCCGCGTCTGTATGTAATATGTATGTATGTATGTTTGCTTATATCTTTAAAACTACACAACGGATTTTGATGCGGTTTTTTTTAATAGATAGAGTGATTCAGGAGGAAGGTTTATATGTATAATAACATGCTACCCGTGCGAAGCCGGGGCGGGTCGCTAGTGTTAAGATAAAGAGTAAAGAGTAGGTGTTTGTTCATCCTGTCGAACACACTACTACTGCTATTAGGTAGGTAGGTACTGTTAGTTGATTTCTACTACAAAATCAGCTAGTGCTTTTTTAAATGCGCAAAATGAGCTAGCATTTTTTATAATTGACGGTAGTTTGTTATAATACAATTCATCTATTTATTTCCACAATAAATCATCATCATCCTCATCTTCCTGCTCTTATCCCACTTAGGTGAGAACGGCATATTTTCCTTTATCAGCCGTCATTTCAACACTCCTTTCCGGCTCATGTCATCAATAAATTAAATAAATATTGGTGGACATTTTTACACAGCGCCATCTAGCCTCAACTAAACAAAACTTGTACTGTGGGAACTCTATAACTGATACAATACTTAAGAGGCTCCCAGTCGCTGATTGCTCTTTTTCGAAACGAAAAAAGAAATACTTCTGAACAAGCCACATCTCCTATTTATTATTTCTTCTTATTATTTATCATCTCTAAGTATATTACTTCAGGTTCCTACCTAGATTTCTATTAAGCTGAAAACATAATAGCAGAAACTTTTCACGATAAAGATATTATTTCAAAATGATACGTTTTAGAATTTATGATCGAAATATTTTATATACCTAATATTAAAATCAACTTGTGATTTATTGTTAAAGATAGGTAATATGTAGATCTAGAATTCTATTAGAATAGATTTTTGATAAGTAATTATAAATAATTTATATCATTAATTTATTCAAAAAGCTAAGGCGGACCACGTGTGTTTGTCGTCATTGCAGCGGTCGGTAGGATTATTTATCGAAGTGATTAAAGATGGGTACATCTTTATTCACATATACTATACATTATAAAATAGGAGATGTGGCTTGTTCACAAGTATTTATTTTTTCGTTTCGAACAAAAACAATCGTCGACTGGGAGCGCCTTAAATCCTTTTATTTCTGAGAGCTTTCGAATTGTTTCGAAACATCAGTAATCCTATCTGAATAATATTACAAATGCGAATTTGTATGTTTGTGCCTCGAGCATCGTATATATAGCCTGGAATAGTAAATAGGCTACTTTTATCAAAGTGACACGCAAGCAAAGCCGCGGACAGAAGCTAGTAAAAGATAAAACATTGTAATTAACCGTATCTCTGTTTAAAATTATATTTATCATACCTAATTAAGGCACAGCTTTTTAGGGTTCCGTACACAAAAGGTAAAAACGGTACTCTATTACTAAGACTTCGCTGTCCGTCTGTAAGTCACAGGGCTGTATCTCATGAACCGTGATAGCTATACAGTTGAAATTTTCGTATTTCTGTTGCCGCTATAACAAGAAATACTAAAAACAAAATAAAATAAATATTTAAGTGGGGCTCCCATACAACAAACGTGATTTTTTTGGCATTTTTTATAGATAATGGTACGGAACCCTTCGTGCGCGAGACCGACTCGCACTTGACCGGTTTTTTTTATTGCTTACCTTAAGATGGTAGTACCCAATGAGGATAGCGAGTGAGACAACAGAATGGGCGGCCGCAGCTATCTTTATCACGTGTTCCATGTAGAAGAAGTCTTCGTCTATTATCACCATTTCTATCACGTCATCTTTCTCCTCTTCACCGCTACCTGTTACATCAACATACACTTAAGATAAGATAAGATAAAGATCTTACCTGTTACATCAACATACACTTAAGATAAGTTAAGATAATGATCTTAAGTTTGTTATGATTTTTGGATGTTTGTGGCTTAATCACGACCAAACGGATTTCGATGAAACTTGGAATATATATAGTGCCATGCCACGCGAGCGAAACTGCGGGCGAAAGGTAAGTAATATTATAAATACAAGTTTGTGAAGATGTTTGTATGTTTCGATTTTTATGCCTTAATCACGCCCAAACAACAAAACAGATTAAAATGAAACTTGGGATATACATAGCCTATATCTGCAATAACAAATAGGCTACTTTTTATATAGGTATATATGTAATATAAAAATATTTCTATATTCGTATGTTTTTAGCTGTAGAATTATTTATTTGATTACATTCATATTCAATATTTTTAGTAGTGCACCTCGACCAATCTTCCATTCATCGTTATATTCATTCCAACCTAAGATTGTCTGGAAGAGATCGCTTTTTAGCGATAAGACCGCCACAGTGTTTCTTCTAGTTTAAGTTTCTCTCTTTATTATTTTGTTATAATGGTGTACAATAAAGCATTTTGATTAATTTCATTCATTCATTCATTCATAGGTTCACATGAAACCGCTAATAAAGGCTAGTAATGTTCAAATTATATTCTAGTATAAAATGATGTTTACCATCACCACTGCCAGAGCCAGCTCCGGAGCCAGATCCGCCGCCGATGACGTCACCGATTCCAGAACCTTCCCCACCCTCCCCGTCTAATGTCGATACCTGAAAAAAAAACATCCAAGAGTCATATCATTCCCCTTATAGTACTTATAGAGTTATTCCCAAAGAGAGTTGACGTCAGGCACAACATGTTTTCAACATGTTGTACCGACTCGTGAAGTGGGAAAAGTGCAAGAAAATGATGATGATGAGTCATAGCTCATATCACCAGGGGCCGTACCACAAGCTCAAAAGTAATATCAAAACAATATTACTCACGGTGCGAAAGTAACAACGTAATATGCAATACTTAGAGACTTGTGGTATGACCCCAGGATTTAATGTGTGTGTATCAGAAAACTGCTGTACCATGGTACCACAAAGGAGTGTTTACTCCAAGTTTAGACTCGATCAGATTCTACCATCTAAACATTCCCCACTAAATATGGGGTTGGCACAACACGTTGACAAACATGTTTCGGAAGGATTTGGCTTACGTTCTACAACTGACCGCTTACCTGACGTCCATCCTCTTTGGGAATCCTAATAATATTGTAAATGCGAAAGTTTGTGATAAGGCTGCTATGTTTGTTCCCTAATCAAAAATAAACGACAAAACGGATTAAGATGAAATTTGCTGTAGTATGTTGATAAAAAATCAGAATAAATAAAGGGGGATCTTATAATGCGAAAAACAACCCTTAAATGATAAAAACACGCAAAAAGGATGATTTTGGTATAGATGGCGTAAGTGTGCAACAAATCTGACATCACAGACTAAAAACATTTAGTCGTCATAGCAACGCAGTTTTGACTTATGAATGATACGCATTCTATCAAAATTCATAATTTATTTTATCAGTACAAGGTTTGTAGGGAAAAAATTGGAAGCTGCCTGAAATACATTTTTCCTATGTGATTATTACAAAAAAAAAATTACAGAACAACGTTTGTCACGGGTCGGCTAGTTATAATATAAAAAAATGAGATAAAAGCAACTTTGAAAACAGCATTGCAACAACCATTCATTCTGAAAAAACATTTTTTTAACTCAATTTGTGTAGTCAAGTGCACGCACACGGGTGCACAACACCTGCATTCAACCGGTTTATTGTGTGCGTCGTGAGTTTATTGTTGCACCAGAATTTTGCAGTTCTGTGATTTTATTGTATGACTTTGTTTTTGTGGTCATAGTGTAGATTTAATTTTTATAATATGCATGTTATAAGACTTAAGTTTTTGCAATGTTTACTTTTTTTTACTTCTATTTTTAATCGAGAACCTAGTGTCTAGACAAACTTAACTTAGGTTTTAAGACACTACTAACCATATACTTTGTAAACTGTTTGTTTGATTATTAAACAAATACAACCCGGTCACAATATCTGTGCACCTGACCTCGTGACGTCATAGTACGGGCGAGGCGGGAGAGAGAGAGAGCGGAAGAGGCGCCGCATGGCGGGAGAGAGAGAGAGAGATATTCTGACCGGGTTGTAACCAGTGTGTTAAAAGGACGTACCTTATAGAACAGCAGTACGAAGTTGATGCAGAAAGCCAACACCAGCGCCACATATTTCAAGTTGTAGAAGTTTCTCGCTAAGAAAGAGACCGCACGTCGAGTGTATTGGGTGAGATCGACCTGCGCAAGCGCAGACGGGGTCGGGCCTTGGACTGCCTGGAAATAAATAAGTTAAAGTTAACTAAAAATAAACAAATCTAATTAAAAAAGGTAAAACCTTTCCAATTAATGGTTCTATTTATTTATTTATTAAAAGAAAGATTTGATTGTTTGTTTGTTTGCATCGAATAGGCTCCAAAACTACTGGACCAATTTGAAAAATTCTTTTACCATTAGAATCCTACATTATCCCTAATGAACATAGGCTATAGATTATTTTCATAAACGTTAGGGATCCGTAGGAAAACTTCGATAATGTAACACAACGTGTGGAAAAAAAAAACTTTATATTGCGTTTGCTGCAGAAATTATTGACAATAGAGCTAAGTGATGTACTACAGTTATAGACTGCTAGTTGAGAATATTTACAAAACTTTACCTTTCTTGATCGTAACAATCCTCGCAAACTTCCACGCTGCTTTAAAAATATTAATTTCATTGTTAAAAGAATATATCTTTTTTAGGGTTCCGTACCCAAAGGGTAAAAACGGGACCCTATTACTAAGACTTCGCTGTCTGTCTGTCACAGGGCTATATCTCAAGAGCCGTGATAGCTAGGCGGTTGAAAGTTTTACAGAATATGTATTTCTATTGCCGCTATAACTAAAATACTAAAAACTAAAAACAGAATAAAATAAATAATTAAGAGGGACTCCAATACAACAAAGGTGTTTTTTGCCGTTTTTTATAGACAATGGTACGGAACCCGAGTCTGACTCGCACTTGGCCGTTTTTTTTACTAAATGAGGGTAGTTCTGACCAATGAAAGAAGACGCATCACTAGGAACTATTCCGGTTACATAATACAGTAAAGGAAAACATCAGGCTTGCAACCTGTCACTTGTAACTAATGTTTGGAAGTGTCTCTGACTACACTCTTGCATATCTTTAGTGATCTCGGCGAATACAGCTGAAGCTCTTTAGTTATTTTCTTATTGTTGTACGTACTTGAGTAGTAGGTACTTTCGACCTTGTTCCACTGGCACACTGGAGCTCTACATAGCATTAAGGAAAGGATCATAAAAAAAAGGTAGACCCCAAGCCGTGTTTATTGCCTGATTCTTCTAGGCTTGGTCGCGTGGAATCGGCGTAGCTTCACCTAGTTCTTAAGACGTTTCAAAGTGATCCTTGTGATTTTATTGAAATAAATGATTTTTGAATACAGAGCTGCACAAATGTCTACTAGGATTGTAATCAAACGCAAAGTTTGTTAGTGTCTCTGACTACCTTCTTTTTGCTCTCGGCTTCGATGGCCGACATGGCGGCTTGCTGGGCTGCCTGGGCCTCCATACGCTCAATTGCTTGCTTCTTGGCTTGTTCCCCTCTGAAAAAGATGACATCACAAACATTATATAAAGATATATCTACCTACACATTTTAACCTGTCATAGTGTCATTGTATGGAATGCTAACTACTGCAAAATGTGGGCATGTGCCAAATGTAACTTTTGGACGTGCCTTTGACTGCCATCTTTAGGGATATATGCAAGAATATGAGCTTTTAGAGATCTGAGATTATGTCTACCATGTTTGGGGATTACAGTCATGATCCTATTTTATTTTTTAAAAGCCTTGTTGTTCTAAAGTAGAACTGTGTATAACAGCTCAAAAACACTTGCTCAAAACGGTGAAGGAAAACATCGTGAGGAAACCAGTTAGTGTTCTTATAAGCGGCGATGGGCTTGCAACCTGTCACGTATGGAATGCTAGCTACTGCAAAATGTGGGCATGTGCCAAATATAATGTTTAGACGTGCCACTGACTAACTAGAAATCTTCAAAGGATCTAAGCGCCTGGAGATCTGGGAGGATGTCTACCGTACTTGGAGATTAGTTTTAATCCTATATAATTTTCCTTACCCGAGCAAATCAATCAAAGATGGCGGCCGCACTTCCTCCCCGGTGTGTTCCGTGGAGTCTTCAGGCGATGCCTCAGCCTCTTCCCCTGATGATGGTGATGATGTGCTCGGCGATTCGTGCGGTTTCACTTGGATCCTGCAATAGAATTGTACCTGGTAATGGCTGGTCCGATTGTTCAATGTGTTTTTGCTATGTTTTTTGGGATTTTGGTCTCTGAAAAAATCTCTCTAAAATCCTTGATTGTCACCTAATTTTTTTATTAACCTATCGCGGGTCTCTCCTGACTTAAGGTCTCCCTAAAATCCTTTAGTCAACCCAATTTTTTTTGTTAGTCTATCCCTCCATCCAAAAAGGTTGCCTGCAAGAAATTGCTCTTAGCGATAAGGCCGCCCATTGTCACACTGATTTAGTTTTAATAGTTTTGTATGCACTTTTTTTATAAAATTTTGGTGTATAATAAAGATATATTCTTATTTCATAACTAGCTGCGTCCCGACAGACGTCCTGTCAAATTTCAATAATTTCACAGAAAAAAGCACTTTCAGTTTTTCCGAACTTTACGCCAATTATCACTTAGAGGTATAAAAAATACCCTACAACCTATTCTCATACCTAAAAATCGGTCAAACCGTTTCGGAGGAGGTTTGGTTACAAACACTGTGACACGAGAATTATATATATTAGATAATTTAACAGTACTTACTGTCCGTTGTCTTCTTTGGTGATATCCAGTCCGAAAGCAGAGACTTGCAATTGACCAGTGTCGTCCGCAGGTGGTAGGGCTGGAAGGTGTCTTAAGGGACCTAGAGAGATAGCTTCAATTTAGAGAATCACTGATAACGATATACAAGTTCCTATTGCGTCACTTTCGCACTTTGTGGTACGGCGGCCCCAGGCTATATCGCTGCTTGGTAAAATAATTGAGAATAGCTAGCTGAATATCAAAAATCGTGAAACACCATCCACCGTGGCAACACTATGCTGTCATCTTCCATTTTTGGAAGGCTGTTGCTTAAATTATCAGATATTTATGCAATAGCTGCTATTGCTTAAATTATCAGATATTTATGAAATAGCTGCTATTGCTTAAATTATCAGATATTTATGCAATAGCTGCTATTGCTTAAATTATCAGATATTTATGAAATAGCTGCTATTGCTTAAATTATCAGATATTTATGCAATAGCTGCTATTGCTTAAATTATCAGATATTTATGAAATAGCTGCTATTGCTTAAATTATCAGATATTTATGCAATAGCTGTAAAACTTTAAACAAATAGTTTGCAACATTAGTCTCGCTGCGGGGTTCAAAGCAGCACTTGTTGCGTCAAAGCTAGGCACTCGTCCACTACGCCACCAAGATTGTAGAGATTCATGAACAGATAGGTATAATGTTATCTAGACTAATATTTTATATGGTAAAGTAACTCTCTGTCTGTCTGTCTGTGACGTTATCACGGAATAACCGCCGGGCCGATTGTGATAAAATTCCATACAGAGATAGATTATAGCCTTGGACATAGGCTACATTAAAAAAAATATATATTATCAGAAATTTCCAATTTTTTTGGATAAAGTCGTCAACAATCGATTTCTTGAATCTACGCGGTCAAAGTCCCGGGTAAAAGCTAGTATTATTATATAAAATATATATTATAGATGTTTATATACATATATCTATATAATTATAGTTTTTGTTGTGTGTGAGTTGACTTACCTGTCGCCTCAAAAGCAGATTTTTAATCAAGTTACACAGAGCAACATGTCGGAATTCTTGTTAAACAATTAATGCCAATTATTGTATGTACATATTTTAGATAATTAAAAATTAATTTATTGTTACGAAAGTGTTAATCTGCGTTTGGCGATTTAGTGTGTTGATTTTGCGTCTGGTCACTATTGTAAAAACTACCAAAAATCATTTATTTCAATAAAATCACAAGGATCACTTTGAAACGTCTTAGGAACTAGGTGAAGCTACGCCGATTCCACGCGACCAAGCCTAGAAGAATCAGGCAACAAACACGGCTTAGGGTCTACCTTTTTTTAATTTTTATATGAGTCTTGTAAAACTAATATTTGCGTCAACCCCAGGGGTTACTACCCCTGGGTCCTGGGACTGCCTTATGCCGTTACAACTGAATAACTGAATATTTTTTACCCATACGAGAATGTATTATTATTATTTTTTGGATTGGATTTTATTCCAAACCTAATTAACTATTTCCAAACTCTAAAAATTTTGCTCTAAACGGCTGTAAGAAAATATATTGTTTGGACGTGCCTCTAACTACCCCCTTTAGGAGATCAAAGAGGATGTCTACCGTACTTGGGAGTTGTGTTCTTATTTTTTTCGTTTCTTTTCCTCAACTAAGAAAATAATGGTATACCGACAGCTTTCACAATAATAGTTTTGAATTACTTCTCTAATAATACTGTTTTTCTTTTTTTTAGGTAGGGTTCCGTACTCAAAGGGTAAAAACGGGTACGAAAACCTACGTGCGCGAGTCCGACTCGCACTTGGCCGGTTTTTTTTACAAGTAATTTTTTTTTACAAAGTGACCAGACCCAAAGCGTCGAAGCGACCCCGGCCACCTCTAAATGTTCTCTTACTTGTTGCGTTGAGTAATCTGTGTCTTAACTGACCGATTTTCTCTTCCTCCGTTGGCTCCGGCGGAACCTCTTCGACCTGTGGTCCTCTCATCAGGCCTAGTAGCACGCCAAATATGTACCTGGATGGTTGAATGAATTATTTAAAGTATCTATTTATCAGTTATTTTAAAGGATCTAAGCGCCTTAAGATTTGAGAGGATGTCTACCGTACTTGGGGATTACAGTCGTGATCCTATTCATTTATTTTTATTTATCAGTTTTATCAGTTGAAGTTGTCTTCGAATTCGGCGTCAAAGTCAGAGTCGGAGACGGAATCGGAGTCTAACGTTATTTATTTAAAAAAAATCACAAGTGTCAATTTAAAATGTCTCTGGAACTAGATATAATTTGATAGGCATGGCGCATCATTTTCACAGGATCAAGGAGTAGGTACCCGTACTTGGTGCTCCTTGATCCTATAAAAATCCAGTTCAATAATACGTTTTATCAACGGGTATCAACCGTAAAAATAATAATCTTTGTATACAGGATGTATATAGACCACTCACGACAACTAAAACTGGATTTTCACAACATGTTTTCACACAAATTATTCAACTTCATTATGTAACCCTTCTTAAAACCCCGATGCTTATATGAAAATATGTATTTTTTAAATAAATATAAATACAACATCAAACCATGGTCTAGGAACCACGTTAGCGTTTTTTTACGTTTCCAGACCAGTTGGATAACTACAGAAGTACAGTAAAAATAAAAGTAGTTTGAGTTTATGAAAGCGTTGAAAACGAAAGCATAAATGTAAAAAAATTTCAACTTAGCAACAATAAAATTAGCTAATAATTTAGGTCAAAGAGAAATTATTTATCATTAGCCTGACTGATATGGCTAGATTGTATTATTACTAAGGTGTGTCCAAACACAGCGGCAAGTACGCGGCAACTACGCGCGGCATTTGTCGGACACATGTTTGCTGCGTGACTAGTATAGACATAGAAGTAAATGTACGCGCGGCCGTCGTCCTATCATAGCGCAGCTGCCGCTCTCAAATGCCGCGCTATGTTTGGCCACACCTTTAGAGTAGATACATTACATATACCAATATCATATGCTAATAAAAATATTTAAATATTTTAGGAAGTAGGTAGGATTAGGCTCTTGTACGGACTTTTAAAGACAAAAATATACAATAAGAAATTACTACTACTAACAAGAATTTCATTACAATTACATAGACTAAAAACACCCACATGTAATACACATATAAAGCTATATAAGAAGAAATTACTAAATTCGTATTACACTAAAATTCTATGAAATATAATCAAGAAAATTACCAATGACTGCCACAACAAAAAGTGACGCGTGAAAAGACACAAGTACGATCATTCACATATCCAAAAATCAACTTTATCATGTACCGTATAAAGCTCAAACTCACCTGACAACAACCAACACTCCGTATCCCAAGTAGTAGAATAGATAGAAGAACATTTTGAAGAAGCCGACCGCTAGTTCGGCCGGTGGCATTTGCTGCATGTCCGCGATTTTGGCCTTTATGTTGGAGGGCGATAGGGACGAGAATGCTGTGTAGATGCCGTCTTTGACGGACTGAAGGCCGCGACGGAAGGGGTCTTTACCAGCTCTGGAAATAAAATTAGTTTTCTGTTGAAAAATATTTATTAAGACGAGTAATAAATGTTTTTGATGAATGCAGAATCGTTTTTTCTCAATAACCGCAAAACATACAGTTTTGTTTTTATGACAAAGATAACTTAAGGATTTAATCTAGATAAATTAAAGACAGAAACACGATTGGTGAAACTTTTCTCGATAGATTTATTTACCAAAGTTGGCTCTTCAAAAAGACTAGTTTCGTTTTTAATTAAAACTATGAATAGCTAAACAGATAATTTTTATATAATTCGTTAGATAATCATACTAGCTAAGTAAATTACAGACAGTTTCTTTTTAAATTTGATGGTTTTCAAGATAATGCAGTTTTATCACTTTTTCCGTCTTGTCCGGGTAGACTCAGCCCATACAAAACGTCAAAAATTTCACTTATCATCTTAAACACAAGCTTTTGTAAAATATGATTTCCTTTTATAAAATAAATTGGTTTAATAATCAATTGCAAGCTTTGACCCACATATACTAACAAACTAATGCGTTAATAAGCTTGTAAAAATAGTTAGATTACTGCAGCAAAACGATAAATATTGATAATTTATGAAAAAAAACATACATTATTATGAAAGAAAACTCATTATTTTATTACAAGTTTTATAAAATAAATAAAATAAATTAAAAGCCACTATTTATTTTACGCAATAAATAAAATACATACTTTTCATCATCATCATCGCCCATGTACATGTAACTAGCTTCTCTGTTCTTCGGCCCCCCGGCCGATTCCTCCGAAGCGGCCATTAATCCCGAAGCGTGCGTCATTTCAAAGATGGCGTCCTCGCAGAAATTAACGAACGCTTCTAGCTTCTCTTTGTCGCCGCCCTCTGTTACTATGCTGTAGAAGAAGGCGCGTTTCGATTCCTGAAATAAATAATTATAATTAAAATAAACAATACAAAAATATATACTAAACTAGGCGACCCGTGCCAGACGTTGTCCTGTCAAATTTCAATAATTGATTGACAGCTAAATCCCCATTTACAAAATGATCCGCCAATTATTGAATTCATTTGTTACGAAAAATGTGATAAATGAAGAACCGCTCTACCGATTTTGTGCAAACTTCACATAAACCATCTACTAAATAGTCCGAACAAAGCCTAAACATTTGGTTTGGATAGGTGAGCCCGTTCTTGAGTTATAAAATTACAACGAAAAAATCAATGCCGATTTTTATATATATAGATATATGAAATACTAGCTGACCCGCGACATACGATGTCCTGCCCAAATATCAATAATTGCATGGAAAATTACAATACCAGTTTATGTTTTTTACTAAAACTTATAATTTTTTCTCTATAAATCATGTCCTGATAATAACGAATGCCGACCTTCTAAGTAGGTTCAACATTTTTGGTAGGCGAAACGTCAAAACTGATAAATGTTAGATTTTTGCACACCATCTTAACTTAACTGACAGACCTGCGTGCGACAGACGTTGTTCTGTCTAAATTACAATAACCCTACTAATATTATAAATGCGAAAGTTTGTGAGTGGGCGCAAAAACTACTGAACGGATTTAGATGAAACTTTACAGTAATATAGCTTAAACATCAGAATAACACATAGTCTACTTTTTATCCAGGTGCCACGCGGGCGACCTAACCAAAGTTGAGCTCTAAAGGCACACGGTAGCGTGCGCCATAGTGTCGCTCAACACATAAAGTGATGTTTATGAAAAAAGATTTCGTCCACTGTGGGTGCGTGTTCTCATAGTGTCGTTCTTGAATACGAGGGTAAGATTCTTTACCTTGATCTGAGGTTTCTCCCATTGTTCGATATTAGACTCCTTGATCTCGAAGTAAACCCGTTCTATCCTCTTCGCACCGCCCATGATCTCAATACGGCCTAAGAACGGCTCGAAGTAGTTCAGAACTGAACCCGCTGTTTCCAAAAAGCGGGCCAATCTAGAAATATATTTATTTATATGTAATGATTTGTTGGCCGAGTACCGTGACTTTCATATTGAAGGTCGTGGGTTCGAATCCCAGCGTGCATCAATGGATTATATGCGCATCAAAACACGTGCTCAAAAAGATGAAGGAAAACATCGTGAGGAACCAGTTAGTAATCTTATAAGCGGCGATGGGCTTGCAACTTGTCACGTATGGAATGCCAACTACTGCAAAAGGTGGGCATGTGCCAAATATAATGATTGGGTGTGCCTCTCTCTGACTACCCCCACTAGACATATTCAAAGGATCTAAGCGTCTGGAGATCTGAGAGGATGTCTACCGTACTTGGGGATTACAGTCGTGTTTATTTATTTTATAATACAAAAAAATAGCAAATAAATAAATAAATATTGGTGGAAATTATCACACAGCGCCATCTAGCCCAAAATTAAGCAAAGCTTGTACTATAGGAACTAGATAACTGATATAATACTTATATATATATTTTTAATGGCACTATCTATGAACGGTTCATACCTGGGTTCATTGGGCATGTGTTCAGACAGGTTGGTGAGGAGCACGGCAAGATTAAAGCCGATCTCCTTGGCGGGTTCGTGGAACCTGTCACAGAACCCAACGTAGTCCAGTTTGCCGTCGTGGTTTGTCTCGCAGCAGGCGAGAAGGAACTCTATTTCTTCACTGTGTACATGAAAAACATATTAAACTTAAGTACACTAATATTATAAGGACAATTAAAGATGTTTTTGTTTTTTTTTTAATGTGCAATGGACTAACTAAATAACTACTGGACTAATTTTAAAAATTATTTCACATATAGAAAGTTAATTATCAGCGATCAACATTAGACCAAAAAAATAGAGATCCCTACGAAAACTGCAATAATGTATTTAAGGTATTAAAAACTTGCCTATCTATAATCATCATTAGTAGTTTTTTTAGTGATGAATGTTTTAAAATATTGATTGATTGTTTGATTTTGGATTGGTTGATGGATTGATAGATTGGTTGATTTGTAGGTTCATTAGTTGATTGATCGATTGATAAATTGATGAATTGGTGAATTGATGAATTGATGAATTGATGGATTGATGGATTGATGGATTGATGGATTGATGAATTGATGAATTGATGAATTGATGAATTGATGGATTGATGGATTGATGAATTGATAGATTGATTAACAACAGTTGGCACAATAGAAGCAACTCACGGCGTATAACTCTTCTGCTGTTCCATTTTCTCCTTGAAGTCCTTGGGCAGCACCCAGCCGTCATTGTTGGCGTCAATCTCCTGGAAGCTGGCGCTGGAGGTGAGGTCCTTCAGCTTCAGGAACATGTCGAAGTATTTCAGGATCAGTTCCACGTTCGAGGCGGATTCCACGAGCGTGTCCACCATTTGCTTACCGATTGTACCTGGGAGACGTAAATACAATTATTACCGACCATAATCTATTTTTTTACTTTATGCAACACTAGCTTTAGCCAGTGGCTTCGCTTGCTTGGTACGCTGCTTCAGGGACATAGGCTATGTATATTTTTTTTATCATGCTTTTTGCTACATTATGTTTTTTTGTTACTTTAGTTGTTGTTTTCGTATATAAAATTGTGTTAGTGATAAGTATGCGTTCTTATATATTTTGTATGTTGTTGCAAATTAAAATATTTCTATTTCTAAATTCCAAGTTTTATCCAAAGAACAATGCCCAAAAATGTATGGACACCGTCCCCACCCTTGTAGCACTTTAAAACCTATGTTAACCGAAGGGCCATGGTCATTTTATCATTTTATTGTATGACAGCGAAACAGAAATGTGCATCCGAAAAAAGTTATATCGACATGAAGAAACCGGAATCAGTCACAATAATAATTATGTTTCCGATCACGATGCTTTTCTTTTTACTGTGGGATGGTTTCGTTCGGAGTTTTCAAACAACTCTTTAGAATTAAATGCTCGGGAACAACTCACGGAGCAGAAAAAAGTTCATAAATAATTCTGCTGAATATTGGTTTTGTAAGGTTACCATTGACGTTTTTTTTAGGAGATTTCAAATAAAATACCTTATTAATTACAAATAAAACCTTTATTCGGTATTTTGAGTATCTATTACAATATTGTCCCAGGCACTGGCTGGCCCAACGAAATTCTCTAAACGCCTTCCAATCCCAAAGTACCAAACGATGCTGACGACATGCGCGCAGGCACCAACTGTCCTCATACCCGTCAAACATGAGCAGTAATATGCCTGAATAGCGTTTATTCCCTGTGCGTTATTCAGTATTAAATACGTATAATAGGTCGCATTAGACCTATGTCTTGATAAAATTCGACCCCTTAGAAGAGTGCAATCTTCCGTGTCTATACCGTATTGATTCATAATTGGGCTTGGAGTTGCACAAACCTCTATGTTATAGACGCCGCCACGTAAATGTTCGCTGACATAGGAAGCTGCCAGTTTTAGATGATATGTCCCCAAGCTAAACAAAATAATATCTTCGTTTGACAATTCAGGGAACGGCATATTTATGGACTCGTCAGTCAATGTCCTGAACGCAACCCGCTGCCTGTTAACATTTTCTGCAACAACGTAGTTGCCCAAGTCATTGTTGATATGAATTCTGTGACTGATTCGTTCTACGAACTCTGTGGCGTAGACACTATCATGAAAAGGCTCCCTGAAGGTGTTGATAAGCGCTCCAGCAATCCGGAAGTCAGTGAAGAAGTGAGGAAGTGATTTATTGAATACCACGTTCCTGAACATTTTAAAGCCCTTCCACCACCTCCTGCTCTGCGTCGTGTGGCGCTGCGCGTGCGGCTCTTATTATAACCATTCTATACTGCTCTCAAAAACTTACCAAAATGTAATTATATTGTAGTAGGTATGGTTACATCATGTCGAAAAAGTATAATAAACGGCACAATAAATTGTTACTGATTCCGTATTCTTCATGTCGATATAACTTTTTTCGGAAGCATATTTCAGTTTCGCCGTCGTACAATAAAATGATAAGATGGTTATGGCCCTTCGATTAACATAGGTTTTAAAGTGCTACAAGGGTGGGGACGTTTTGAACATTGTTCTTTGTGTGTTAAAACCTCCATGAAAACAAATAATAAAGAAGTCAATAAATTTATTGCATACATATATAAAAATCAATGCCACTTTTCGTTGTAATTTTATAACTCAAGAACGGGCTCACCTATTCAAACCAAATGTTTAGGCTTTGTTCGGACTATTTAGTAGATGTTTTATGTGAAGTTTGCACAAAATCGGTAGAGCGGTCACATTTTTTGTAACCAATGAATGCAATAAATGGCGGATCATTTTGTAAATGGGTATTTTATAGGACATAGGATACTTTTTAACGGGAACGGGAACGGGAACGGGAGTGGGAACGGAAAATTAACATACTAAAGCGATACGAAGTTCCCCGGGTTAGCTAGTACATTATACATTAATATCGCTCGATGGTTTGAAACTCTACGTTCCCTAAAGAGTGTTGACGTCAGTTAGGCGACGGTAAAACATAAGCCAAATCCTTTCGTAAAACGTGTTTCAACATGTTGCCGACCCCTCATGAACGGGAAAAAGGACAAGGAAATGATGATGGTATTGAACCCTACGTATGTGATCCCGACTCGCACTTACCATTGACAACGTTTCCTTCAAGCATGGACAGCATCATGGTGATCATGTCTTTCTGCAGATTGAGGAGTTCCTTCAGAAGGTCGACTTGCGAGGAGTGCTTGGAGAGCTTGTCTTGCATGTGGGAGAAGAGGAAGAGGAAACCTCCCACTGCGTCCCACAATCTGAAGAGAGTGAAAACTTTTTAACCTTCTGCGATCATGCAAGGTCTGACAGACCCGGACTTTAAGCTTGCTACTTTCGCTAGTTACTTGCTAGGTCCCGATGTGGTGACGGGTTTGCAATGGAATTCTAATTACTGTAAAATGTGGGTATGTGCCAAAATTTTATATTTGCACGTGACTACGGCTACCCCTTTTACCGTTTGCACCTGGATGTCTACCGTACTTCGGGATTACAGTCGCGGTCCTATTTAATTTTTAAGGTTCTGTACTTCAAAAGTAAAATCGAAACCCTTTTAAGATCACTTCCTTGTGGCCTGAGCACGAACCACTATCGTATCGACAACGTGTCGTTGAAATGTCAAGACTGACACCTTTCGTATAGTAAAAAGGTCAGTTTTGGCATTTGGACGATACGTTGTCGTAGCGGTTCATGCTAACCCCCCTGTTTTCATTTTTGTTTCATCAATTTTTGTAAATTTTAGTGACGTCATCATGTGGATGGCAGTGTGGCACTGAGAGACACACCCTTAGTTTATTAGTTGTTTAGATAACCTATTTTTTTTGTATATTTTCATGTTACCATTCTCGCTTATTTGTCTCTTTGTTCTGTTCTGTAATGTCAAAATTAAAAACTTTTTCTTTCTTTGAAACTATTATCTACCTGGAATGCGCCAAAGCCTGCTGATTCTGCGTGCAAGGACCCTGGATGACCTCAGTGAGGGTGTTGAACACTTGAGACGCCACTCCGATGGCCTTGAAGAAGTTCGCTTTACCAGCTGGGTCTATTAGTTCCTGGAAGTAAAGAATTTTATAAACATTTCAAAAATTCATATCTCCCGGTTTCCAAAACTGTGACTTTGATATTATAAGTGTTAGTTAATGTATCAAGGATTTAGGAGAATCACTATGTCGTCAGTATCATTGTAAATACATAAATATTGGTCGACAATTTCACACAGCGCCATCTAGCACCAAATTAATTAAGCAAACTAAGCTACTAAAACCAGAGTTATAGAAGAGATATTTTTGTAAATATCCCCAGGCACAACAAAAATCTATGTTCATCACACAAATGTTTGTCCTGGGTCTCCATGAACCCATTATAACTTACATAATAAGATTTAAGTTCTGGTGTTCGCAAATAAGGGTTCCTACTTGGGAGGTTGGTTATTTAAATTATATCCTCACCTTGCTGGAATAATGCCAGTAGAAGTCCATGATGCTCTCCTGCAGCCTCAGCAGATAATCAACGGTACAAATAACCACATTCACCGTTGTCGTGTTACCGGCTTGCGTACGAAGGTAGTTCTGCCATTCTGTTCAAAACAACACATCATCATCATTTATCAAAGTCAAAAGATATTTATTTAAATAAAATCACATGGATCACTTTTCCGACGTATTATGATGTCCATTGCAGAACATGAATCCTATTGATTTGCAGAGCCAACTAAATAAACGCTAAATTAATAATCAGATCTTTACCAAAAATGATTGACACAAATGTAATATTTGGATGTTGAATTATTAATTTATACCAATAACAAACAAAATAATGACAGAAACTGAAACTAGAGAAAACACTGTAAACACTGTACTTATTGCTAAAAAGCGATCTCTTCCAGACAGCTTTAGGATGGAGTGAATATTAGAAATTCCCTTAGACATCTTCAAGTATACTGTAATCCGTTTTATTTTCTAACCGGAAACGGAACTCACCCAAGTTGTGACCTTCACAAGTCAGCTGTATGAATCTGAAGAGTGCGCACGTGAACTCGGCGTCGTGCATATTTTTCTCGCCGGCTGCACCTTCCAAACCGACTCCCAAACCTAAAAAAGAAAAATAGATTTAAGAATCAGATTTTGAAGATAACAAAAATAACACTCCAACTGTGACTACATAGCTGTCCACACTATTCCGCGCAGTGAGAAGGCTTGTTTGCAGAATCGGAGTCAAAATCCCATTCGGGTAATAAGATTTTGAGATCTTATAAAGTGTACCTTCAGCTTTAGTGTTTCTCTCGAACGCGTCCAAATCGAGCACAGAACACGAGTTCATGAGCCCAGCGATCGATGTGAAGAAACCCACGTCCTTCTTGTCTTTGAGGTGGTTCAGCATACCCTGCGACATAGTATCCACTTAAGCTAAATATCCCAATTTTAAAAGCTTACGACGTAGCTCAGTATTCAAACCTACATCGACTTTATAAAAAAATATAGATAGCCTAATATAGGCTTGACTAATGCTTACGACATGATATCTTTACCAAGTTTGTAGATAAACTTAATAACATGGAAATTTAAATTTATTGAAGAACTTTATAAAGAGTCACCTATTTAATATACCCCATCAAAAAACAAAAATATTTGCTACACACTCGAGCAAAAGTTAGATTTTCTATCGGGTACCGCAAGGAGGTATACTTGGCCCGAGTCTAATTCTAATACATAATTAGTAGCTTGGCTTATAAAAAGTTGCCTATATGCTATTTGTGATCTGTCATGGGCCATAAAGCTGCCCCAAGATTTATCCAAATAAGTTCAGCGCTCACAGCGCGATTGTAACACTTTCACATTTACAACAGCAGGATTTTAACATGTACGAAA
Source organism: Hydriomena furcata (assembly GCA_912999785.1). Lineage (NCBI taxonomy): Eukaryota > Metazoa > Arthropoda > Insecta > Lepidoptera > Geometridae > Hydriomena > Hydriomena furcata. The sequence continues at coordinate 4,124,418 of OU538848.1, forward strand.
TATAACTTACCATCTGAATATCAATGTTACCACCTCTCAATATAGATATGCCCAGCTCTAATGTCTTCATGACCATTTCGCTGGGCATGCCCTTGGAAGCGGATATATGAAGAAGCACCATTTCTGCCACACCCCTGTCTGCCAATCTCGCTTGATGGAATAGTAACTTTTGTTTTTCCATTTCTTGCTCCTGAAATATTCGAGTTGAACAATAAGTCAATACGTTGAATAGACACGACTCTTGGCCCCATTTATTATACATCCTCTCTGATCTCCAGGTAATTAGATTATTGAAGAGGATGTGTAGAACGGGTAGTCAGAGACGCGTTTAGACATTACATTCGGCACATGCGTGGCAGTTTGCAAGCCCGTCGCTGATAGTTAGTTGAGTTATAGCAGCCTTATAGAAATTGGGTAAATTATTGGATTATCAGATAAAGCGGTACATACCATAAATGTATCCATGGTCTTCTAGTTGCAAAATGAACAAACAAACAAACTGTTAATGTAAAAAGCAGAATAAGTTAGTTAAGTCAGATGTTCTATCTCACGAAGGCAAGTTGGTCTTGTATGTGTAGCTGCAGTCACGCACACAAAAGCGCGTGTCTATACATACATAACACAACTACAAGTACTGCTTACCAGCCTTCGTGAGATAGAACAACTGTAACTCTTTTTGTCACTGCCCATTCAGGCATCGGGATTTTGGAAGAGGGCTAAATTATTGGCAATTTTTTTTCTTTTTTTAATGATAATTGATCAAGATGCAAATTCTGAACGTCCAGTTTCAGCTTTCAGGAGTGGTCATAATGTGGATCAGTAGGCACACACAGAAAAATCAACGTAAGTAATAATTTACGCATTTTATTCGGGTTAAGTGAGAAGCGTACTCACATGTATACTAGCCTTGCCCTCTTCCTCGCCCTGCTCCTCTCCGCCGCCCTCTTCCTCTTCCCCTCCGCCTTCCTCTTCCTCTTCACCACACGACTTTGCTATTATGTACGCGTACGACATGTAGAGTGGATCCTCCTGTAAAAATGTATTAATTATTATTTACTGTTAATATTAACAAGAGTAATCCCCATATTCTTAGTTGTAACCTCAAAATATCTCAACCTCGAATTAACCTTGAAACCGTGTTTTGGTAGTTTTAGTTAGTAAAATTACCTCGTGTTTGCCTCTGGTCGAGGGTTTCTCAGTCAACAGAACTGTCAACTCAAGGTATCTCGAGATGTACCCTGATATTCCTCGACAACTTCTTAATACGCATGCGTGTGACGGTTTGTTTGATGTAAATCTCCTCGGACTGATGACGTTATTGAGGAACCTCCAAAATATCGATTTAGGATAACAAACATGAGGTACTTTTCGAGGGAAATTCGAGGGGCCTCGAAAGAGTTTTCGTCAATGTAGTTTCGAGGTTACAACTAAGTACTAAGGATAAGGAAATTGTATATGCCCTTAGAGAGGTAAAGTACCTGTAGGGCACCAGATCGCTCAGTCATAGCGCCTCTGCAGAATGTCGTCACGAGCTGAGTGAGAGGGTCAGGTTTACCCTCCTCTTCCACTACGTCACTCTTCTTCAGTTCCGCGTCCTCGAACGATTGCTGGAATATTCAATCCAAAATTACAAGTCGATAAATTTCAAAATTTCAAATTTTTCAATTTCCAAATTTCCAAATTTCAAAATATTAAAATAAAAAAAATTCAAAATGTCATATTTCAAATTTATATTTTTGACATAATATAGTTTCAATAGTTGCTGAAATAATCAGCTGTGACGGACAGACAAACAGACGAAAATATTATGAGGCAAACAAATTATGTTTTTTTTGACCGGAACTTACCGTGAGATCCTCTATCATGACTTCCTGTCCGATGTTTTCTTCTTCCAACCACAGCTCGTAGTATGTTCGTGAGAATATGTTACAAGCTCGATGTCTGAAAGAATAAAAAACAATATAAAAAAAATATTAAGATCACGACTGTAATCACTAAATAGACCGTCTCTCGGATCTCTCGGTGATCAGATCTTTGAAGATGTTTAAAGGGGTTAGGCAGAGGCACGTTCAAACATTACATCTAGCACACATTTTGCATATCAATATTCAATATTTCACACATAAAAATACATTACACCCTTTGACAGGTTTTAATAATATCGTTGGGGCAGCAGAGTATGCTAAAGTTGTTTGTTAGTCAAAGCCAAAAGTTACCTATTTATATCACTAAAATCCCAAGAACCGCTTTTTTAATTAAAAGTAAGTGCCATCTAGACCCGAACTAAGCAAAGCTTGTACTAATGATACTAGAGATGACTGATAGAATAACTTATAAGTACTTTTAAGTACACAGAACAACAAATCTTTGTTCATCACACAAATGTTTGGCCTGGGATCGAACCCACAACCTACAGCACAGGACTATCAACTAAACCGTGAGGCCAGTCAGCTTTGACACATCTAAGTTTGGGTTTCCACTAAAGCGAAGCTTTTCTGATCGTGAATTGACCAATCAGATTGCTCGAAATAGTTGATCCAATATCAAGCGCTGTGATTGGTCAATTCACGGTCCGCAACGGACAGCTACGCGTCAGTAGAAACCCACTTATAGGATCAAGGTGAAACTACGCCTGTTCCTCGCGACCGAACCTAGATAAATTAGATATATACATATATAAGCTAACCCAGCGAACTTCGTATCGCTTTAGAATTAACAAATGTTCTGTTAAGTCCCGTTCCCGTTCCCGTTATAAAAAGTATCCTATATCCGTCTCCTGGTTCTAAGGTACTTCCCCACCAATTTTTAGCCAAATCGGTTCAGTCGTTCTTGAGTTATAAATAGTGTAACTAACACGACTTTCTTTTATATTTTATATAGGCAAGCTAACCCGGCGAACTTCGTATCGCTTTAGAATTAACAAATGTTGTGTTAAGTGCCCGATCCCGTTCCCGTTCCCGCTCCTGGTTCTAAGCTACTTCCCCACCAATTTTCAGCCAAATCGGTTCACAGTTCTCGAGTTATAAGTGTTGTAACTAACACGACTTTATTTTATATAGATTATACATACATACCGACGTTATGTATACATACGACGCTATGTATACATACCGACTCAGCTTATAAAGGTGTACGGATCTCAATGAGGCGATAACCGCTCTCTTTCTCGCCGCGCACAGCACTCGCTTCCAGTTACTGGCTCGCTGCTTCGGCTTAGTGGCCTTGTTAGTCCAGCGGCATGCAACATCACTAGTCACAATTATATGGGAAACATTCTATTTTATATAGTGTTAGTATAAGACATGGCCACTAACAAAAACGAATAAAAAAGTTTGTCAACACAGCATGGAGAAAAGCATGATCAACATCAAGAGGGCAGACAGGAATACCCTAAAATCTATAAGGTTAAGATCAAAAGTGAAAGAAATAACATGACAATACATGCTGAAGTGTAACTGTTTATTACTTAACATGAAATGTAAATTAATTAGTACATAGATCAGCAACAAAGGCTATTAGTTCAATTCTGTACATTGAATAAAAACAAAAAAAAATACTCTTAGGGGCCTTTATACAAGTAACATAAGCCAAAAAAAACATTTTGAAATGTTTGTCTGTCTGTCTGTTGTCCGGCTTTCACACAAAAACTACTGGACGGATTTTGTCGAAACTGTTTTTGTTATATAGCTATTAGTCCTCGGCAACATATAGGCTATAATTTATTTTGAAGATTGGTATACCAGATGTAAAACTATCTGCCGCCCAGCGAAGCGGGCACGGGTCAGCTAGTTATAGTATAAGACACTAGAAAAATCGAAGAAAATTTTCTAGTTAGGTATTAGTTACATAGATTCTATTAAAGTATCTATTTTGACAAAAGATAGGTTAGGAAAACTCTGATTATATCATTCCATCACAAAAACATCACGATTAAGTTTTACATCTGTTATTAGACCACATGCTGCATTCTATAGACGAGTTCGGCTAATTTGTTATTCAAAAACCACTCTTATAACAACAGACACACGGATCTAAGAACCTTGGCAAAGAATGCAGGGATGTCTGTCTGAAACAAGCTATGACAGCTCGCTTCCTCTGTATAGATACACATGATCGGTACACATTCTTGCTCATTTGTTGAGGATGGTCAATCTAAAGACATAAAATAATAAAAAATAAATAAATAGAATCACGACTGTAATCCCCAAGTACGGTAGACATCCTCTCAGATCTTCAGACGCTTAGATCCTTTGAAGATGTCTAGTGAGGGTAGTCAGAGGCACGTCCAAACATTATATTAATAGTTAGCATTCCATACGTGACAGGTTGCAAGCCCATCGCCGCTTATAAGAACACTAAATGGTTTCCTCACGATGTTTTCCTTCACCGTTGTAAGCACGTGTTTTTGACGCGTATATACATTTTCGAACAGAAAAATCCATTGATGCACGCCGGGAGTCGAACCCACGACCTTCAGATTGAAAGTCGAGGTACATCCCACTCGGCTTACACGGCTTTTTACATAAAATAATAATAATAATACATACAAATATAACTTTACTAAAGTTTAGAAACAAAAAAGCAAAAACTAACAAAAACCGACTAAAATGTTTCGACCAATCGAAAAGTCGAAAAATAATTAGTTTTTTTCGTCCTAAATATAAATAAAATATAAGAAAAAAAATCACCAGAGGTAAAATATACGAAGCGCGTTCATAAATAAAAGAGAAAGAGAAAGAAACAATAAATAAAAGAGAAAGATGAAGATTTTTATTATCGGTGAAAATAGCTTTCTATTCGCTAATCAGCAAGGAACCTTCCAGTGCTGTCACCGTATAGATGGGTGACAGCTAGTGGTATTAACAGTTGAATGTCAAATTTACCTTGAGATACCTTTATGTTAGATTTACACTCTCGCCTCGTGGTTCGCCTCGTACCTCGTCTCGCGACTCGTACGCGAGTGTAACCCTCGTATTCAAGAACGACAGAGAACACGCAATCACAGTTGACGAAATCTTTTTTCATAAAAATCAGTTTATGTGTTGTGCGACACTGCATAGTGTGACTAAAGGCACATTGTCGTGTGCCTCTAGCCAAAGTTGAGCTCTAAAGGCACACGGTAGTGTGCGCCATAGTGCCGCTCAACACATAAAGTGATGTTTATGAAAAAAGATTTCGTCCACTGTGGGTGCGTGTTCTCATAGTGTCGTTCTTGAATACGAGGGTTAATCTAGTATGATTAAGAGGCTCCCAGTCGCTGATTGCTCTTTTTCGAAACGAAAAAATAAATACTTCTGAACAAGCCACATCTCCTATTTTTATAAGTATATTACTTCAGGTTCCTACCTAGATTTCTATTAAGCTGAAAACATAATAGCAGAAACTTTTCACGATAAAGATAGTTGGTAGTAACTCTGCCTTCTACGCTGTAGGTTGTGGGTTCGATCCCCACCCAGGGCAAACATTTGTGTGATGAACATAGATGTTTGTCCTGTGTCTGGGTGTTACTATGTATAATAAGTATGTACTTATTTACAAAAAAAAAGTATATAAGTATTCTATCAGTTATCTGGTTCCCATAGTACAAGCTTTGCTTAGTTTGGGGCTAGATAGTGATGTGTGTAAAGTCCGCCAATATTTATTTATTTATTTTTATTTCAAAATGATACGTTTTAGAATTTATGATCGAAATATTTTATATACCTACTATTAAAATCAACTTGTGATTTATTGTTAAAGATAGGTAATATGTAGATCTAGATTTCTATTAGAATAGATTTTTGATAATTAATTATACATAATTTATATCATTAATTTATTCGAAAAGCCAAGGCGGACCACGCGCCGACGTGTGTTTGTCGTCATTGCAGCGGTCGGTAGGATTATTTATCGAAGTGATTAAAGATGGGTACATCTTTATTCACATATACTATACATTATAAAATAGGAGATGTGGCTTGTTCACAAGTATTTATTTTTTCGTTTCGAACAAAAACAATCGTCGACTGGGAGCGCCTTAATACCAAGAGTCATAATAAGGTAAGCTCACCATATGTAGTCCGAACAGCACTTTACTCATAGCCACAATCCTCTCTACCGTGTCGTCTATGATCTTCGCCTTGTTCTCAGCAGTTTCCATGGTCTTGTCAGTCTTATTCTTAGATCCTAGTTTACTGTAGAACAAAGAAGTTTATGATAAGTGATTTTTTGACTTTTTCTATGGGCTGAGTCTACCCGGATAAGACGGAAAAAGTGATAAAACTGCATTATCATGAAAACCATCAAACTTAAAAAGAAACTGTCTGTATACTTAGTATGATTATCTAAAGAATTATATAAAAATAAACTGTTTAGCTATTTATAGTTTTGATTAAAAACGTCTTAAAAAACTTGACGTATGTTTATTTGTTGACAAGCATGTAACGTCACAGAAACTAGTGCGACGCCATTTGTATAAAGAAGCGTTTTTGCGGGTTATTTAAAATGTCAATATTTAATTTACATTTTTAGGGCCAATAATTAACAAAATTAAAAATAATATTTTTTTATGGGTTCTAGTCACTACTGAATAATCTAGAATGGTTTTCAAAATCTTGTCAAATAGCCCATTACATAATAAAGACTCATAGTTTTAAAATAATATGTTAAAAGTGGTAACCATGTCAAATTAAGGAGATAAGTGAAATTTTTGACGTTTTGTATGGACTGAGTCTACCCGGATAAGACGGAAAAAGGGATAAAACTGCATTATCTTGAAAACCATTAAATTTAAAAAGAAACTGTTTGTAATTTACTTAGCTAGTAAGATTATCTAACGAATTATATAAAAATTAACTGTTTAGCTATTCATAGCTTTGATTAAAAACGAAACTAGCGTTTTTGATGAGCCAACTTTGGAAAATAAATCTATCGAGAAAAGTTTCACCAAACGTGTTTCTGTCTGTAATTTATCTAGATTATATCCTTAAGTTATCTTTGTCATGAAAAACAAAACTGTATGTTTTGCGGTTATTGAGAAAAACGATTCTTCATTCATCAAAAACATTTATTACTCGCCTTAATAAATAAGACTCTGTAATATTAAAAGTTTAATACAAACCTGTAAAGATAGTGTTGCCAGGACATCTCATCCGCCGGATCGATCTTATCGGGCAGTGTGAGCTGGGTTTTTGCAAAATCTGATACGTCTTGCTCGCTCATTTTCTGTGATTTAAAATAAGATCATTACAATCTATAATACTAGCTGTCCTGATACACGGTCTGTCAAATTTCAATAATCCAACAAAAAAGCACTTTCAGTTTTTCTCGAACTTTAAGCCACCCATATCACTTAGGGGTATAAAAAATTAAAAGCCAAGTCTCGCAACGCAACTCAGTTCTTCTAGTTATTACGTTATTACGTAAAGTTCTTCAAGTTATTATGTAAAGGTTAGCTAATTACGTAATTACATATAAGACAGACCCTTAAAGTAGGGACACTGAATAAATTAACCTTCTTCTTCTTCTTCTTTTCGTGTCGATGCTTTATATTATTTTTTATTGTTTTTAAATTGTTTTCGAATAGTAGGTGGCCACCACGACCGCTCTATCTGTAGCCCCGTTGAGATCATCCCTAGTGCAGGTGGTTGGGCACAGTAGACACGCAAGTATTTTTCACATACAATAAATTAACCGACTTGGTATTACATGGATCTCACAACTTTTTACGGTAGAAGAACTGAGTTGCGTTGTGAGACTTGGCTTTTTTTACATGTTTTGTTTTTAATGGCATTATATTATTAGGATAATATAGCTCACCTTCAAGAACCGATCCTTGCAATGCTGCACCAGCTCTTGTTCTCTACCAGCGAACAGATTCAAACCGACAGGCAAAAGTCGCTTGAGACACGCGACCATCAACGACGCTTGCACCTCCTTGTCCTTATCGCGTTTCTTGTCGCGGTGCTTCTTCTTTTTCTGTATGTACATATACATAACATAACATAAGTATGGATAAAATATAATAATTTATATCATCACTACATAGTATAAAGCTAAGTTGCTTTCCGCATCCCGCGTATGTATGTATGTATGTTTGCTTATATCTTTAAAACTACACAACGGATTTTAATGCGGTTTTTTTTAATAGATAGAGTGATTCAGGAGGAAGGTTAAATGTATAATAACATGCTACCCGTGCGAAGCCGGGGCGGGTCGCTAGTTAGAAAATAAAATATGATCACGACTGTAATCCCCAAGTACGGTAGACATCCTCTCAGATCTCCAGGCGCTTAGATCCTTGAAGATGAGTACAGAGGGTAGTCAGAGGCACGTCGAAACATCATATTTGGCACATGCCCACTTTTTGCAGTTGTTAGCATTCCATACGAATATACTAAGTAGTTTCCTCACGATGTTTTTCTTCACCGTTTTGTGCACGTGTTAATGCGCATATACATTTTTGAATAGAAAAATCACGGTCGGGATTTAAACCCACGACCCTCGGACTGAAAGTAAAGGTACCTTCCAAAAGGTCAACATGGCATTACACTTTTCAAATATCTAATATTAGTAAGTATACGATGAACTTAATAACTCATTCCCAACAGTACCCATAAATCTGTAGAGTTATTTTGTAAAAACATGATTATCATGTTATGATGTTGAATGCAATAACCTAATGTTAGAGAAATACCTAATCTGTAAACTTTTCATAGTAACTATTCACAGTTTATGCACCTATACCTACACTTCTGCGTAGGTATTGTATTGGAAGCGTAGGTATAGGTGCCTAAACAGCATAAAAAGCGTAGGTATTATGGCATTCAGTACCATAACATGATAATAATGGTTTTACAAAACATCCCCACTGATCCCACGTTATAAGCACATACCTTTCCACCACCCTGTTGTGTTCCGTCCACGACCGCTGTCAGTCTTCGCGTTGCGGTCGGCATGATCAGGACCTATGCAAGCGAAAATAGTTCGTATTACTATGCAGAATAGAGTATCACTTCCTACGAATAAGACGAACTAAGAGGATAACTAATAGGTACAACTATGTAGGTACCTGGAATAGAAGTATCCTTTATGCTATTTCAGGACATCCTAATAATGTGAAAGTTTGTGAGTTTGTATGTATGTTTGTTCCTCAATCGGGCCCAAACAACAAAATGGTTTTAGTTGAAATTTGCTGTAAATGTAGATATAATGCCCGAATAAATAATAGATTACTTTAAAAAATGAAAAATATCCCAAAAACTATAAAAAAACGCAAAAGGGATGTTATCTGTATAGAAGGCGCAAAGAAATCTGACATCACAGACTAAAAACATTCAGTCTTTTCTATTAGATTATTGAAATTTGACAGGACAACGTCTGTCACGGGTCGGCTAGTAAGCTATATATATTCGTAGTTTTATAGAAATTCGTTCGGTCGTTTTGGCATGATTAAGCTACAAACATACAAACATCCTCGCGTACTTTCCAAATATTACATTTGGCATATACCCAGCATTGCATGACAGGTTGCAAGCCCATCGCCGCTTACAACAATGCTAAAATCTTACCATGTTATCAATTTCATTAGCAGAGATGAAGTTCTGTTCCTCCTTCAAGAAGTACTGACTCTTCGACCAAATGTTGAAAATCTCTGACACGTGGTTGTATAGTTCCTCTGCCTCTGTATAAAAGAAATAGAAACACAGTTAAACCACTATACACACTAGGGGACTTTTTGTCTGTCTGTCTTTTTACCTTTAGTTTTAACACGACTCGCAACTGTAAATCTACGTGACGCTGCAACGTTGCACAGTGTCCCGCAACATTTTACATGACGCGGGACACCTCGAGCGACATTTTTATAAACACGGTGTAGTGTGGTCTGTTTATCAGAGGAAGTTTAAAAGCAGCGATGAGAAAAGAAGAAAGTTATGTATCGAGAATAATGTTAAGAATGAAGGCGTATGGATGTAGAAGTACCTCTACTTCTACATCCATCCGCCTTCATTCTTAACATGGATGGCCAAAGAAAAGATGGATGGACTGTGTGAAAGATGATATGGGTAAGAAAGGTGTGAGTGATGAGATGACGGCTGATAGAGGGAAATGGAAGATGTACACATGTTGTGCCGACCCCACTTAAGTGGGATAAAGGCAGAAAGATAATGGAGTAGTGTGGCCTGTAAAAAGATTCACAACAAAGTCCCAAAAAAAAAAAAAAATAGGATTTCGACTATAATCCTCAAGTACGGTAGACATCCTCTCAGATCTCCAGACGCAAGAAGGATCTAAATCCTTTGAAAATGTCTAGTGGAGTAGTCAGAGGCACGTCCAAACATTATATTTGGCACATGCCCACATTTTGCAGAAGTTAGCATTTCATACGTGACAGGTTGCAAGCCCATCGCCGCATATAAGAATACTAACTGGTTTTTTTTTTTTTTTTTTTTTCGGACGGATATTTATGCTGATTGGTCACTTAGACCGAGGTCAGCGTTACCGGGCTATGGCGAGCGCTGAGGGCGCAGAGCCGGGAAAATTAGATAGGGGCAACTAGCTCAAGGGCACCACTTAGGTACGAACCTCGGCTTGGGCCGTTGCCAGAGAAAGTTTTTTTTGATTAGAGATACACCCTGAGGGGGTGTAAGCGGCCTGAGGGGGTGTAAGCGGAATACTAACTGGTTTCCTCACGATGTTTTCCTTCGCCGTTTTGAGCACGTGTTTTTGATGCGCACATAAATTTTTCGAATAGAAAAATCCATTGATGCACGCCGGGAACCCATGACCTTCAGATTGAAAGTCGGGGTACTTCCCACTCGGCCAACACGGCTATTGTTTAGTAGTTGTTGAGTAAAAACCTGATTTACCTGGCACATTGTTCCTCAGCCAATGATTCCTCTGTAGATCCACGTACTTGATCAGTAGAGGGTAGAAGGAATAGATATCACGAACCAATAGCTGCCAGTCTTCCTGTATCTGTGACTCCACTTGGGACGTGTCGTCGGTGGATGACTGAAAACAGACATTATTTATTACATACACACATAAAATCACTGCTGTTTCCCAGAGGGGTAGGCAGAGCAGAGACCACGGCTTCTTCCACGAGATCTTAACATACTTATTTTGCTTCATTCACTCTCATCACATTCCTTATGAATACTCGCCGGTTTAAAATACTTTTGACATTATTTATAATAATAAAGAACTCGCAAAAAATATAAAGAAAAATAGGATCACGATTTTAATCCTCACGTTCCTATGGTCGACATCTTCTGAGATCTCCAGGCGCTCAGATCTTCGAAGATGTCAAAAGGAGGTTGTTAGAGGCACATGCCCAGATTTTACAGCATTCCATTTTAAATATTTGGATGAATATTTATAAAATTTAAATTTGGAGTAAAATTATCCTACCGACTGCGCCAATTCAAATGGAGCATGTAATAAAGCTTGTATTATTACAGATAATAAGAGTAAAATACCTTGATGAATCCTCTCAAACTCTCCTCCTTATGGAACATATTGTCTGTTCTCTTCCTCACTCTTTCAGCTAGAGGCAAGAAGGACTCCCTCAGGAGTTCCTCAGAGCTGTTAATTATGATCTGCTGGGTGTAAGTTGCTATTCTAGTCATCCAGGGGGCGCTTTCGTTGCCGATGTTCTTCTTTATGAGTTTCAGCACGTTTTTCAAGAGCTGGTTCATGTGCTCTGACGTCACCATTGTTACGTGGTTTCTGGAACAAAATTAAAGTTATTTACAATGAAGGTGGTAGTCAAAAGCACGTCCGAACATTATATTTGGAACATGCTCACATTTTGCAGAGTGTTTAGCATTACGTGACAGGTTGCAAGCCTATCACCGCTTGTTAATATACTAACTGGTTTTCTTACAATGTTTTGCTCGTTATGATGCACATATACATTTTAGAATAGAAATATCCATTGATGAACTGCCAGGATTCGAATCCACGACCTTTAGATTGAAAATCAAGGTGACCTACCACTCGACATAAATAAATAAAAGGTAATACGTGATAAAGGCCATAACTGAAGGAGGAGCACGAATTACTACAAAAGCACGAAAAAATAAGAATAACTTATATTCTATTTTTTAAGCATTACTATGATTTATCTGCTCTGCATGAGTGTACTGCATTAACTTGTTGTTGTATCTACGCTAGAAACAGGTTAACGCTTTGTTCTATTGCTTGACCCGACAGAATACAAACAAATATGACCCGTATTTATATTGAACGAGAATCACTACCTTGCCGTAACACAGTTTAAAACTAGCACGGGAGGTAATGGTTCTTAAACTGTACATGTACCGTCATTTTTTTCTTTTGAATAACATTGTATTTAATATTTAATGTCAGTTTTGAAGTTTTGACGATACGATAGTGATTCGTGCTAGCTCCTCCCCCCCACGGCTGGAAATTAATGACGTGATAAAGACCATTAATAAGAAATATACTTACCCCCCAGTAGGGGTGACGTTATCGGGTCCCTGCGCCCACCAGAAGGGTAGATAAGAACACAGCAGGGGTAGCACCACGTCTATTATATGAGGAGCTTCGGTGTACGTCTTCTCAGATTCCACGAACTGGTCCACTTCGCTGAGTATGGTCTCGAGGGTAGGCATTGATTGTTCCATTTTCGCCATTATGTCTGAGGATAGAATATTTATCAGTTTTTGCTCAGTAGTGTCACTGGTAATTTAAATGCTGTCAATAATAGTCAATGATATCACTATCTATACTAATATTATACAGTTACTCTGTCCATTTTTCTGTCTGTGACGTTATCGCTAGGCCGAATGTTATGAGTAGTATGTTAGGTTTGTGAGTATGTGTGTTTGTTACTCTGTCACGCAAAAACTACTGAACATTTAACAGTAATATAGCTTACTAGCGACCCGCCCCGGCTTCGCACGGGTGCAAAGCTGATACCAAAATATATTACAGAATGTCTTTGTATAATCGTTAACAGCATTTAAAATTAAAAAAAAAAGTCGCGCTGATTTGAAATCTTAAAATTATCAGTGGTCCTCTAATATATTAAGCATGTTATTATACATATAAACCTTTCTCCTGAATCACTCTATCTATTAAAAAAACCGCATCAAAATCCGTTGTGTAGTTTTAAAGATATAAGCAAACATACATACAGACATACATACAGACGCGGGAAGCGGAAAGCGACTTTGCTTTATACTATGTAGTGATACATCAGAATAACTCATAGGCTACTTTTTATCCAGGTACCACCCGTGCGAAGCCGGGGCGAGCAGCTAGTATAAAAATTGTTTAAAATCTTGGGACGGAAACAGGCTACTTTTTTGCTCAATTTTTTTTTTTTCGAGAATTTTAATGTTTTGCGATGAATTCAAAAATAGATTCTTTGAATCTGCGCGGACGAAGTCGCGGTTAAAAGCTAGACAGCTTAGTAATAGGGTTTCGTTTTTACCCTTCGGCACGGAACCCTAAAAATGAATCCCTATTTCCCTTGGTCACGGCATCACACGTGAACGGCTATCCCGATTTTGCTAATTCTTTTTTGTTGTAATCGTCAGTGTCAGGAGAAGGTTCTTATGGAAAAATAGATTTGACAGGAGAACGTCGGGATTCGGGACAGCTAGTTAGAAATAAAATAAGATACGTACCTTGTGCCTCCAAAGAGTGATCAGCGATTCTGTTCAGCAACGAGAACTGGTTGTGTTTGTTCAGATGCGGCTCCAGGAAAGCCACTGGGAAGGTGGAGCTGAACGCGCCATGGCATGAACCCTGGAACAAAAGAAATCCTTTAAGTGAAGTAAGTTCGTATGGTTAGGTTAATGCAGACTACCGTCATGGCTTGTCGCCTGTCTAACAAACTGTGTTCACGCAGCGCTATCTAGACCCAAACTATACCGTACCATCTAGCCCCAAACTAAATAAAGCTTGTTTTATGTACATAACTTAGATTTGCTATTCCAGAGCATAATGCTATGTATATTTCAAGTTTCATCCAAACACATTTGGATGTGATTATAGCACAAACATCCAAACATCCTTATAAACTTTCGTATTTATAATATTATAATCCTAATAATATTATAAATGTGAAAGTTTGTGAGTTTGTATGTATGTTTGTGCCTAAATCAGGCCTAAACGACAAAACGGAATAAGGTTAAATTTTGCTGTAGATGTAGATATACTGCCCGAATAAAAAATAGACTACTTTAAAATATTAAAAACATCCCCAAAAGGATAAAAAAACGCAAAAGGGATGATTTCTGTAAAGATGGCGCTGGTGTGCAACAAATCTGACATTACAGACAGTCAGCACAGCAACGCAGTTTTTTGAAAAATTGGAAGTTGTCTGGAATTGCTTTTTTCTATGCTATTATTAAAATTTGACAGGACAAAGTCTGTCACGGGTCGGCTAGTTTATAATAAAAACAACATCTTACCAAAGCAGGCTTGTTCCTGTCGATTTCTGTCTTCAGATACTTCCTGTCGTGCGTTAGAGATGCTTCTGTGCCGAGCGTGTAGAGCGAACCGAGCATTTTGTACGAGGCCACTTGAATCTCGTCCACTGTAAGTAAATAAATAAATAATAAATAAATAGGATCACGACTGTAATCCCCAAGTACGGTAGACATCCTCTCAGATCTCCAGACGCTTAGATCCTTTTAAAGATGTCTAGTGTCGATCCCCACCCAGAGCAAATATTTGTGTGATGAACATAGATCTTTGTTCTGTGTCTGGGTGTGTAGTATGTATCATAAGTATGTATTTACAAAAAAAAAAAAAAAAAACATATTAAGTATTCTATCAGTTATCTAGTTCCCATAGTACAAGCTTTGCTTAGTTTGGGGCTGGATGGCGATGTGTAAAATGTCCACCAGTATTTATTTATTTATTTTTTATTTATTATATTTGGCACATGCCCACATTATACATATATGTATATAATTGTATACAAATTGTAATACATGTAATATATAATTAACATGTAGGTCCAATAATTATAGTGGCTGCGACTCGAGAAGTTTAGGTTCGATTCCCACATCAGGACAAATATTCTCAGTCCGAGCTACATTTCGCACATACATTTTACAGTAGGTATTTAGGATTCTATACAGAGCATGTTTCGAATATATAAATCCATTGATACTCAGCCGGGATTCTAACCCACGACCTTCGGCTTGAAAGTCCTAGGAGTTCACGCAAGTACCTCCCACTCGGCAAATTGTTTGAATATTTTTTTTTAACGATGTCACGAATATAATTAAATCTAATATATATAATCTAATATCTTTAAACGAGCAATCAATGTATATATTTATGTATAATATATAATCTGAATCTCGTGAAATTTTGTGTACAGAGGGTTTCGGGGGCGATAAATCGATTTAACTAGATTTAATTTATAGAAAACTTTGTTTTTTCCGTGTTTTCAGGCAATGAAATACCGAGCATGGCTCGGTCATCCAGGTACAGTAAATAATATGCCGTAGTAAGTAAGTATATCATCATCATCATCTCCTCGCCCTTATCTCACTTTATGTGGGGTCGGCACAACATGTAGTAGGTACATGATAAAATGAAAATCGTGTGTTAGAATTACAATTTCAATATCAATAAAAATGAACATAAACTGTCAATATATTTTACTGCGCCTTTGTGCCAATATGAACATTTCAAATGTCGCTATACATCTGTACTTGCTTAGTACTTTTGGGTATTGTGAAATCTGCTCAGGTAGATATTGTAATATTATTTACTATTGTAAGGGATGTTTCTCTCAGGGTTTACTATTGTTGGTTTGTTTTGTTTGTTTTTTGGTTTTGAAGGTGTTTAAGACCGCGTTACACTATTGACAAAATATCTGGTGCTAATTCTACATAATATATTACCTATTTATGTTTTTTTAAGAAATTGGATACTCCGATTTGGATGAAACTGAAATAAAGATAACCTATGTTTTGGAATCACTTATAGGCTATATGTGTAGCAATATTTTAGAAAGACTGATATTAGAACACTATGTAATTTAGATGAGAGATATAAAATATGCTATGTGTTCATGAGATGTTTAAGCAGATATCCAAAATATAACTAAATATGTTTCTTTAGGGCAAGTACAACGGGATATATAAATAGAAGACTTTTTACGTACTCAATTTTCAGGTGAATCCTATAGAACCTTCGATTAATAAACCTAACAATGACGCACCGAAACAAGCGGACGCAATCTTCGCTGACGTCATCAAAAACATATCTCGAGTCAACAATGTACTTCAAGAACTAATAAATAACTATGAGCAATTACAAAAGATATACAAATCGCAAGAAAACGTAGAGAGCGTATATTCAGATTCAGAGATCGATGAATTATTCAAAAGTAAGAATGGAAAACAATTAAAGAGAACCAAAGATCGCGATGAAACAACAAAGAAACCGCACTCATTAAAATTGGCGACACAAATGTTTTGGTCAGACCATGATGATAATGAAGATAATGATGATTCAAATCATGATGAAACAAAAGAAGTTAAAAATGATAAAAACAGAAAAGAAGCACAGAGAAATGATATATTAGAACCGAAACAAAATTTACCAGTCATTCGTAAAACAACAACTCTTAAACCAATAACTTCTGAAGAATCTAGTGACGATTCTAGTGATACTAGTTTATCACTAGAAAAACCAAAAAAACATAAGAAAAATATAGCTAAAGCACCTGGAGTTAGTATTACAAATCCTGCTAAACCAAAACCGGCAGAGATTATATTTATAGATACTCATAAGAAATCTAAAACGATTGACCAAATAAATCCAATGAACGTGAAAACCAAGCCCAAGATAGAGTCTAATATACAATTTGCCGGCTTACCAACCAAACCAAAGACAAGGTATAGCAAAGTAAGCCACAAGGCCACAGACCCTAAACCACAGGCCCAAAACCTCATCCCAAACGCTAACATAAACGACACGAGAAAAGTCAAAAAAATTATGTACGCAGAATCATTCGCACCGATGAAGATTTGGAATGATATAATCAACAACAAACCAATTCAACTGGAAGCTCACAACGAGATTACTTTGCGTAGAATTGAGAAGGCGAAAAGAAATAAGACGTTGTACCATAAGAGAAGTCAAAAGGGAAAAGCGGCTGTAGTTATTATTACAAACAATAAGGTAAGTATCTTTTGTCCTCTTCTGGAGATTTCTTTTAAGATTATATCTAGATCTAGAGATATATCTAGATTATATCTAGGGTTTCCACTGTCGCGGAGCTGTGCGTAGTGAAGCGAATTGACCAATCACAGCGTTTGAATTTTTTGGGTTGACTATTTCGAGCACTGTGATTGGTCAAGTGAAAGTTGTGAAGGAAATGCACTCTTACAATATAATCACTAGATTTTTCAACTTCCTGAGGCATTCAGGTGTTTAGCTTCATGTGCTTGTAATTTAATCGATAACTTTAAACCGGAACATATAATTGTACTATTTCACAAGACGAATTCAATAAAATAAAAAAACCGGCCAAGTGCGAGTCGGACTAGCGCACGAAATGTTCCGTACCGTTATCTATGAAAAACGGCAAAAAAACACGTTTGTTGTATGGGAGCCCCACTTAAATATTTCATTTATTCTGTTTTTAGTATTTGTACCTGTGAAAATTTCAAGCTATCACGGTTCATGAGATACAGATACAGCCCTGTGACAGACAGACGGACAACGAAGACTTAGTAATAGATTCCTGTTGTTGGGTACGGAACCCTAAAAATGTATGTATTGATTTACAGAAAAAGACAAATCAAGAAGCTACATCGTCGGATGACGACGATTTAACTAATAAGGAGGAACTCAAAACGAACGTGCTCAGACAAGCGTATGGTGACGCTTGTTTGAAATTGGTTTTAAGAAAATGTCATAAGGTAAGTGTTTTTGAACCAATCAAACTTTTGACTGGCCTCACAGCTTAGTTGGTAGTAACTCTGCCTTCTACGCTGTAGGTTGTGGGTTCGATCCCCACCCAGGGCAAACATTTGTGTGATGAACATGGATGTTTGTTCTGTGTCTGGGTGTTACTATGTATATTATGTATGTATTTACAAAAAAAAGTAAATAAGTATTCAATCAGTTATCTGGTTCTCATAGTACAAGCTTTGCTTAGTTTGGGGCTAGATGGTGTTGTATGTAAAGTCCGCCAATATTTATTATTATTATTATTTTAAAAGTATGAGCTGATCAACCCTGGTGTCGCCAAGGCATCTATTCTGACAACCTCGGTGGTGTAGCGGACAATTTATATTCCTTTCACACAACGATAGGCGAATAATGTCCCAAGCCTTACCCCAGTATTCAGGAACGAGACTGTGAGAACACGCACCCACAGTGGACGAAACAGTTTTTCATAAACATCGCTTTATGTGTTGTGCGACACTGCATAGTGTGACTAGAGGCACATTGTCGTGTGCCTCTAGCCAAAATTGAGCTCTAAAGGCACACAGTAGCGTGCGCCATAGTGTCGCTCAAAACATAAAGTGATGTTTATGAAAAAAGATTTCGTCCACTGTGGGTGCGTGTTCTCATAGTGTCGTTCTTGAATACGAGGGTCAGTCACTGCATTAGCAAACGTCTTAAAGTTTATTATTCTGATCATACAATCGAATTTAGTACCTTTGAAATATAATCGGAACTTCTGGCTCAACTAAGGCTCAATCAAACCGACACACAATAGAACAGACTGCATTTACATACTGTGTTTCTGCTAAACTTACTATAGTATTTCACTTTTAAACCCACAAACACTCTGATGAAGATTCTCTAGATGAATCGAAACATTATCGGTGCCTTCATCGACATTATATTTTGGCTGGCCTCACAGCTCAGTTGGTAGTAACTCTGCCTTCTGTGCTGTAGGTTGTTGGTTCGATCCCCACCCGGAATAAACATTTGTGTGATGAACATAGATGTTTTTTCTGTGTCTGGATGTAATGTATATTGTATGTATTTACAACAAAAACGTATATATATTCTATCAGTTATCTGGTTCCCGTAGTACAAGCTTTGCTTAGTTTGGGGCTAGATAGCGCTGTGTGAAATGTCCATAATGTTTACTATAGTATTTTGTTTTAGGCGTGCAAGAAAGTAAGCAAAATATCGTGCAATCGCGTCAACTGCAAAAGCTCAGCCAAATCGGCGTTCAAGTCCTTCGCCAAAACCGGATGCATCAATGAGTTTCAAGGGGAAGGGAAAATCGAGAATAAACAGACAAATATATTTTCGAAAGATCCCATTGTCATAAATAATCGAGGCCAAGAACGTGAGTGACTTTTCTTTCCTTGTAGTGAATGATTATGAGATTTGTAATGATTTCTTAAAGCCATCGGTAACTATCAACATTCGGGAATATATCAAGTTTTTTAAGAACAATTTTGACTTATCTTACACTAGCAGTCCGCCCCGGCTCCGCACGGGAGTAACGTATTATAACGATTTTATGGGTATTTTTTTACCCAGGTAACATTATCGAAGTTTTAATAGGGATCCTTATTTTTTTCAAACAATACATATGACCTATGTTACTCAGAGATAATATAGCATTCTAATGGAAAACGATTTTTTGAAATCGATCCAGTAGTTTTTGGATTTATTCCATACAAATATACAAAACATCTTTCCTCATTATAATATTAGTGCCTATAGATTATTACACTCACAATAACTTTTGAATGGTATGGAATTTGGGAATGGTATGATTAAAAAAGTAATTTACAGGTACTGATATGGCCTTGAAAATGAAGTGATTTTTTTGGATAAGGATTAATACCCAGGTACGAATAATGTGGCCTAGTTTGTACAGGCAGCGTTACTATTGCATATTTTAACATGAAAAGTAGTTATTGTGACATAACTGTAATAGTTGGACATAATTATGGTATTGCCGACTTATTTGTTAATATTGATGTAATCTTTAAAACTGCAGTACATTACTTTGCTGTATTGTCAATAATTTTTGCAGCGTACGCGATTTAGGGATTTTTTTACTTTTGATTCACACGTTGGGTTACGTTATCGAAGTTTTCATACGGATCCCTAATAGTTAGACATATGATATTGTTGACTTATTTGTAGATATTGATGTCCTCTTTAAAACTGTAGTACATCACCTTGCTCTTATTGTCAATAATTTCCGCAGCATACGCGATATAAAGATTTTTTAGTATTTTTTATCACACTTTGGGTTACATTATCGAAGTTTTCATACGGATCCCTAACGTTTTTGAAAATATTCTATAGCCTATGTTCATCAGGGATAATGTAGGATTCTAATGGTAAAAGAATTTTTCAAATCGGTCCAGTAGTTTCGGAGCCTATTCGTTACAAACAAACAAACAAACAATCAAATCTTTCCTCTTTATAATATTAGTATAGAAGTATAGATTAGTAGAAGTTTGTTATTTTCAAACAGACCTGAAGCCTCGCTACTTTCCGTAAGAGGTTTAATTTCACTGATGTCAACACTGATGTCAGAGTTTTTGCACACCATCGCCATATATACCAAAATCAAATAAAATAGTTTTTATCATTTTGGGGATGTTTTTTGTATTTTAAAGTAGTCTATGTTTTAATCTATATAATGTCTTTTAGGCCCATTTGAGGCACAAACAAACTCACAAACTTTCGCATTTAAATATTATTAAGATAACCAACTGATATATCTAGAATCTGATTCCATTAATATACCTACATCTATATATATAAAAATCAATTGCTGTTCGTAGTCTCGCTAAAACTCGAGAACGGCTGAACGGATTTATCTTATCTTGGTCTTGAAATGTTCGTGTAGGTCTAGGGAAGGTTTAAAAGGTGAGAAAAATTTGAATAATTGCCGGGAAAACCCTAAAAATACCCCTTTTTTCCCATACAAAAGTTTTCTAACTAAAACGTAGAGTCAATTTGAGCTTTATTAGGTTTGATAATACGGTAACGGGAACGGGAACTTAAGACAACATTTGTAAATTCTAAAGCTATACGAAGTTTTCGGGGTCAGCTTGTTCTAGATTTATTATTGGAATGAGGTGTGCATCAACTTTTATGTAAATCTGTTTTCAGGAAGCTTCATAGATATGACGAGAGGTGGATTCCTATCCGCGGCTTGCATGCCTGATGTGACGGATCACAAGGTAACTTTAAACTACTTCATAAAAAATAGTATAAACAGAACTCTTTATATGAATTTTGCATCTTCCCTTGTATCCTAAATCTTAGAACTGTCATTTTGAGGCTACGCTAATTTAAACTTTAACCAATTTGGAAATGCTAAATGTGATGGTTGGACGTGCCTTTGACCACTCCCTTTAGACATCTTCAAGGATCTAAGTTGAGATCTGAGAGATACTCTACTTGGGAATTGCAGTCGTGATTCTATTTAAATTTTTGTAAAGGATCGATCGTATTAGTAATTTTAGTCTGTTTGCGATTACAACAAAACTACGACCAATATCACCTAAACCTCTTCCAGAAACTAGCCCTTCGCAACGAAACACACAAAAGCGATCCAGATCAGAGCTACAACATACTGCGCGATCGTTTCGAGCGAGCTTGCAAAAAGATTTCAAGCAACAAATGCAACAAAGCATGTATATACGCATACACGAAGATGTGTGAAACAAATACATGCTCAAAACGAATGAAGAAAGTGTTTAAGAAGAATTGCAAACCGCAATGCAAGAGTGCGTATCAGCTGAACGATAAGGATAGTGATAGCGATGACGATGATGATAACGATTCTGATGATGATTCGGATTCTTCATCGGAGTAGTAAATGTTGTTTTCGTTTTATTTCTTTGACCTAAAACATGATACGAAATGTATTAGTTCTTATTTTTCTCCTTCTACTCAATGGAAGGTCGGCACAAAATGTTCCGAAGAGGATTTGGCTTATGTTTAACAACCGGCCGCCTGCCTGACTCAACCCTCTTTGGGATGGTTGGTGTTTTATTATTATGATACTAAATTATTAGTGAAAGTGAAAACGAATAGTATTTAGGTAAATTTTTATAAATTTGACACGAGAGCGAAGCCGAAGGAAGTGTTTCAACGACCAAGTTTCTAGTGGAATTATATTTGTTTTGAAGAGACACGTTATTGAGATAAATAAAACAGTTGTGTTACTAACTGACTGACAACTAATACATACAAAAAAAATATTAGTACTACACCCGGACGAAAGAATTTCAATAACCCTATTGTGACTTAGGCTCGTATTCAAGAACATCACTAAGCTAAGTGTAGGTGTTCTCACTGCAAAGTTTCCGATTTCTCACAGTGTCGAATATGTCCATACATTCGTTTCATGAACAACACTTAAGTATTCCTTAGCTCAGTGAACGCATAGGGGTGGATTCGGCGTTGTGATTGGTGGTTGGTTTTGGACCTAACTTCAAGCAATGGTAAACGTCATTAATATCAATCAATCAAAGAAACAAACCACAGAGTATTTTGTTTATACAAACAAATGTCATGTCGGCTCATCAGCTGTGGCCGTACCACAAGTTAAAAAGGAATATCAAAACAATATTAATTACGGTGCAAGAGTGACAACGCAATTTTTCTGATATTACTTTAGGACCTTGTGGTATGACCCCTGATATCTGTTGGATTAATAAATTACAATAAAATTTTCTTTTATGTAGTAAATATAAATAGTATCGTTTTTTCGTCGACCGAATAAAATAATCATCAAAATCATCCTCATTTGTACTAATTTTTAAGTTAAATTTACTTGAGGTTATACGTATGACAATACAACCAACACTATGCGTTCGGTAAAGTAGCTGTTGAGGTACTTTGGCTAGAGGAACACTGAAGTGTACGCATAGTGTCGCACAACACTCAAGTGATGTTTATGAAACAAGATATTGTCCACTGTGGGTCGGAGCCTACTATGCGTTCTCTTAGTGTCGTTCTTGAATACGAGCCTTAGAGATACTTTTACCACCTCAAAATATTTTGTTCGTTCTTCGAGTACTAAAATTAGCCTTCGTTGACAATACTGAAATCACCAAGCGACTTTAACCTCTATATCGAATGCTGCAAAGTTTATACTCACGTAGCAAATCAGCTCCATACTCGCAGTTGGCGAGGTGGTCGAACATAGACGTTAGTATCGGCAGAAGCACACCATTGATGTAGCCAAGTGAAGTGGAAGTCTTGAGATGTGTTCCTCGAAGATGTGCGTATTTACCCTGGAAATAGAACATTTATTATGCTTAAAGAATGAAAACTATCGTGGTCGCATCAGAATTATCTAGAAACGTCATCAATCCAAGATAAAAAGTGGTAATTAGCCGTATTTATATTGAAATAAAAACTGGCCAAGTGCGAGTCGGACTCGCGCACGAAGCGGTCAATTTGTTGCATGGGAACCACCTAAATATTTCTATCAGTTACCTAAACTAACTAACTGATAGAAAACTTATACAATTTTTGATTTTGCAAACACTACTTAAAACACCCAGACATAAAATACACATGAAATAGTACCAAATTCAAATTCAAAAATCATTTATTTCAATAAAATCACAATGATCCTTTCCCTAATGCTATGTAGAGCTCCAGTGTGGTGCCGATCGAACAAGTTGAAGGCTCAAACAAGAATAATAATTAAAAGTAGATGCTAGTTATACATACATCTTGCAAATTCATGATGGTATGCCCCAGATCATCGGCCACGTTGTTGAAGAATGTCAGCATCGAGGTGCGAATGAACTCGGGGCAGTTCTTCACGAGGGACTTGGCGTCGATGCCCTTCACCAGAACTTGGAGACAGCGGACCGTGATCCGTACATCTGGACCGAATGCTGCCAAACTGGAGAAAATATGTGATATTTATGTCTGTTATGATAGATTATAACTTTATTGTTCACCATAACAAAAAACAGGACATAAAAACATTGTAAACCGGGCAGCCTTATCGATAATAGCGATCTCTTCCAGGCAACCTTTGGATGGACAGGATAGAATTTAACATAAAAACGACGGCGGTTAAAAAGTATAAGCTAATTATGTATGTTAACTTTTGTTTAAAAAAATGTTAAATTTTGACAGACAACTTACAAGTTGTCTGTCAAAATTTGCAAACTATTTTTAGATCATTTGTACTGGTGACAATACAATAATATGGTGACAGCGAGCTGATCTGATGATGGAGTCAGGAGCTGTTTAACGGACACTCACAACGGAACTCCTTAGTAAATACTTTGTTTTTTCAAGTTTCAATGATAATATAATATTATGTGACAGGTGGTACAGCGCTGCTCTGAATTCTAGCTCGATGAAGAATTTTACAAAAGCTTGTCTTGAAAGAACATTTTTCAACAGAAACTTATTTAGACTACCTATACTCAAAGATTGATGATAGAGGGAAATGGAAGAAGTACAAATGTTATGCCGACCCCACTTAAATAAATAAATAAATATTGGCGGACTTTACACACAGCGCCATATAGCCCCAAACTAAGCAAAGCTTGTACTATGGGAACCAGATAACGGATAGAATACTTATACTTTTTTTTTGTAAATACATATTAACACCCAGACATAGAACAAACATCTATGTTTATCACACAAATATTTGTCCTGGGTGGGGATCGAACCCACAACCTACAGCACAGAAGGCAGAGTTACTACCAACTGAGCTGTGAGGCCAGTCAGACAGACACTTAAGTGGGATAAGGGCAGGAAGATAAATACTCAAAGATTTCTTATTATTTGCTAGGCACTCACCGAGACCTCAGTAAGCTGGCCAGTTTACAGAACAACGCTGCCACCATTTCTTTCTCCTTCAAACTCGCCGCGCCCACGTTGTTTGTGGCTGTGGCGACAGCGATGAAATAGTTGCGATGGGTTGAGAAATACTTCTCCATGAGAGGTAGGACAACCTGCACGGGAAATAAGACTTTAGTCTATTGGTATACAGTCGGTTTTTGCGGTATATAGCAGCTGGTTAGCATTGCGTAAAGGAATACTTCGTATGGAGCAGATGACCTGCACGGTAAATTAGTCATTAAAGACTTGAAATAGTTTTTTTCTGATGAAGGTTCGATAAAGCCCTGTGATGTGAAAAACTGTAGTATAATTCATCTGTTTAATGAATGAAAAACTGTTGAAAAACTGGGATAATCCATTATCTGATACTATTATGACAGATAATGGAAAAGTGATTTTTATCTATAGGGCTCTGATTGTCCATTGGCGCAATTTTAATGATTGTGACAAAACTATATGACATAATAATATTTTTTTGTCAGAGATATATGTCATCTTTTGAACTACAATGGCGGTCATCTTTCTGCATGTTTTAAATTAAAATATATATTTCAAAATTAATTGGGGGCGCCACTGGACGTTCAGAGGTAAGTTTTATCAATAAATTTCTTCCCTTAAGTGGCACTAGACCATTTCAAACCCGTTTTTTTTTTCGATTTTTTTTTGAAATTTATGATTTTTTGAAAAATTTATTATTCGGTAACCAGAAGAGCTATCGCTTCCGGGTTTTGACTGTTACGAAGCTGACAGATGACAGTATCGTTCTGTGTAACAAAACCATTCACTTCCGGATCCGAAATATGTTTCCGCGCAAATTTAAAATTATTGTTTTTTTTGCGCGATTTTTTTATTTGATTTACAGAACGTTATAAAATGCAAAGTGACCTTATTGCTTGAAGCTGTTTTTTTAAGCGTTTTAACATCAAACATCAAGAAAATGCATAATAATATCGTAACATTTAGCACACCGAAATCAGCCATTATTAATTACATCTTAAGGTTTGTCTAAACACAGCGCGCAAGGTGCGCGGCAACTACGCGCGGCATTAGCAGGACACAAGTTTGCCGCGCGACTACATTGACATAAAAGTAAATGTACGCGCGGCCACCGTCTAATCATAGTGCGGCTAGCCGCGCGTAAATGCCGCGTCACACCTTTCCTAATACAAATTCGAAAGTTTGTCAGGATGTTTGGATGTTTGTTGCTCAATCACGCCCAAACGAACAAACCGATTTGAATGAAACTTGGATTATATTATATAGCTTATGTCTTGGAATAGCATATAGGCTACTTTTTATCCAGGTACCAAGCGAGTAAAGCCACGGGCGAAAGCTAATGTTAAATGCAAGCTTTGCATGAGTTATGTACCTTCTTAAAGTATTTAAGCTCCGACTTATGTTGCTTGTAATGTAATAGAAAAATACATTAAAACATTTTTATTATTACAAGATTAAAAACCCCTTTTCTAGGGTAAGAAACATATCAGATATTTTCTCTCATATCTCCATAGGTACTCATGATCTGATCGTACAAAAGCTTAGTCAAAGGCACGTCCAAACATTTAACCTGCCCACATTTCACACATTTGTTAGTAGATAATGCATTCAAACTTTGATATTTAAAATGCGTTGCTAACTAATGGTACTTTTCTCAAATTTAATATTGACAATCAACATCAACATCAACATCAACATCAACATCAACATCAACATCAACATTAACATATTGACATTGACAATTGACAATAAACGAAATAATTACCTTAGAGAAGAACTTGATATCCCTCGTACTGGTTTTGAAACTAGGACGTCTACTGAACGTAGTAGACGGCTTCAGCAGTTTCATGTTGATGGTAGCTCGGTCGATGTACTGGATCAGCTTTTCCAGTAGCGAGTAAGCGAATCTGAGCTCTATTGCTACGCCCGTAGCGGTCTGTTCGGTATCGCCTGCAGTTAGTTTGCTTGGCCTGTTGATAAAATAGAACTAAATAAAGAAGAAAATAGGCTCTCTGTAATATTTAAGCAAACCAGGTCATCCCTTCAGACATCCAGGCGTCACGGAGTAGTCAGAGGCACGTCCAAACATATGGCACGGCATATGCTCAAATTTACAAACACAGTTCTTCTGTTTTAGTTCTTTTCTAGTGGCTACATCTAGTTCCACCTCAGAAAACTTGTGTTCCTTTTGCTTATGAATAGTATATTAGACATACCTATGTAGTTTGTAGCCCTGGTATTGCAGATACTTGAGAAACTCTTGAGAGCGTTCGCGATCCTTCTTCTTTTCTTTGTCGGTTAAGAGATCGTACGGCACCAGTTGTGGATGGATACCTCCTGGAATATTTAAATGTTTTTTTGAAGAGTTTGTTGTTTAGGGAATGTGAATCTGATCTCTGTATCATCGTAGCACCTAAAAGAACCTCAAAAGGAAAAAATAACCCTTATAAAATCACTCGTGTGTCTGTCCGTTACCCCTCCTCCCCTTACAAATAGGCTCTGAAACAAATAGGCCTCGATTTTTTTTTAAATATAGATAATACTTCTTTACCTATTGATTACAGAAAAAGTTGAGCTATCTTTAGATAGCTCAACTTTTACAAATGGTAACTCAAATGATCCAGATCATGATTCAAGATCAGACCATCAGGTTAAAAGTAAACACAGTTTTTAACAAAGTACACCCATGTTAAACCTAATTCTGATAAAAAAACCGGCCAAGTGCGAGTCGGACTCGCACGAAGGGTTCCGTACCATTATCTATAAAAAACGGCCAAAAAATCACGTTGGTTGTATGGGAGTCACGACGGACGGACAGACAAACAGACAGACAGACAGACAGACAGACGGACAGCAAAGTCTCAGTAATAGGGTCCCGTTTTTACCCTTTGGGTACGGAACCCTAAAAAAGATATGCTTAAAAATACCTGTTGAATTAAGAGCCACCTAATTTTTTTCTTCGGTTGAAAAAAGATGATCAACGTATGAATATTTTAGTGTTCTGTATACAGTCTGAGGCAGAACTAACCTCCATTGATGACCAGCTCTTCCTTCTTCTTCTTAGCCCAGATGTCATGGGCGTTCTCCGCGAGTCTTTCTGCCATATTTTGCATTTCTCGAGAGAGGGTTAGGTTCGTCATGTCCACAGGGTGCGGGTTGTAGTTGAATGGGGTTGCTGAATCACCCTGTAGATATCATTTTGAGTAAATATTAAGGTGATACTTCATTTTTTTTGTTTTTGATTCTACCTGGATACGACGGAAAGTGATAAAACCGCATTATCGAAAACTATCGTACTTAGAAAATGTCTTAAATTTAGGTAGGTATTATGATGACCTATTAAATCATGTAATAATCTTTTTAACAATGTAAGAGTAAGTTTTTTTTTGTATCAGTGACACTATGGCCTGAACAAAGAGACATTAATCAATTAATTAATTTACAATACATAGAGATACATTTTGTATTTTTGTTTGTACCAGATAAACTATATAAACTACTAGATCAATTGTAAAAAATATTTCACCGATAAATAGCTACATTAACAGCAAATAACATAGGCTATATCTTTTTTTGATGTGAAACATCTATAGCGGGTCAGATCGACTGTTGGCCTGGCTACGCGGCGAATCGCGTCTTATCCGGTTCGCGATATGCTGTCACGATGTTTCACATCTGCAAGGCGTCCCGCGACGGCTCACATTTGTATTATTATTACATACTAGCGACCCGCCCCGGCTTCGCACGGGTTTAATACATATAAACCTTCCTCCTGAATCACTCTAAAAAAACTCTAAAACTCTATTAAAAAAAACCGCATCAAAATCCGTTGTGTAGTTTTAAAGATATAAGCAAACATACATACATATGCGGGAAGCGGAAAGCGACTTTGCTTTATACTATGTAGTGAAGGTAAAAACATTGCCTATGATCTTCATTAGTAGAGTTGACGTTTAGGTGTACATTGTGTTGCTAGCTCTACATAAGTTAGATCTCACTATATTAATTTAAGATCACACAGGGAAATGTTAGCTTATGAGTTATAACGTGATTGATAGAAGATAAGTTGATACTGGAAGTGATAAAATAATTGCAAAAGACATAAACCAACTTTGGTAAGCGCAAATAGAAATGAACTCTCTCACCTGCACCACACTTTAAGTTCGTGCTTAACTTTACAGGGGCCTTACTAAAGTAATTTTAAAACAGTATTACTCGCGGTGCGAAATTGACAACGCTATACGAACTCGTACGGCGTTGTCACCGAGTAATACTGTTTTAAAATTACTTTAGATATTGTTGTAAGAGCAGAACTCATTTAGCTTCCTAGTAAGATAAGTAGGTACCAACTTAAAGTTTAAATAAGTCAATATTTCTGGACATTTACAAATCTAGCCCCGAACTAAGCCAAGCTCGTAACATGGGGACTAGATAACTGATATAAACTTATATATTTATAGCTAACTATTTATTGTTATTTTTGTTGTAAATAAATAAATTGTCCTGTGAGTCAAACTAACATACAGCGCGGAAAGCAGAACTACTACCATTTTGGTGCAGGCGTGAAAGTTATTTGTAAGAAGTACAGACAGATAGACATTAAATCTGATGTATATATTATTATAGCAGAAAGAGTAAGAAGATATTGCTAGCTCTTACCAAAATGTCGGGACCGCGCTGGGGTCGGGTGCGAATATGGAAACAATAACATATTATTTACCGTGGTTTTATGTGCAAAACAAACAAACAAACATGCATAGGGTATATTAAAGCCCAGAATACCCTTGATAGTCTAGGATTTAAGTGAATACTAACTACTGCAAAATGTGGGCATGTGCCCCCACTTATTCAAAGGATCTAAGATCTAAGATCTGAGAGGATGCCTACTGTACTTGGGTAGTCAGTCGTAATCATATATTTTATTGAACTCACAAAAAGCGATTCAGAAATCCAAAAATCCCAAATTATATTCTTTATAACATTATATATCGATATGAATTCAATATTATATTATTATTACTTCCAAAGTTTGTTTTGAATCACTAAAAAAACAATTTTTTGCACTTTTTGTTTTTATTTTTTTCTTTGGCCATCATAAGCGCCTGGGTACAGAATGCGTGTCAATTTCAATGAACATTGTTATACTAGAAATTTAATATTGCACACCCTACTAGGTGCTAATTATGCGGGAGTATGGGCCTTAATATATATGCGAAACTTATATAATACTATCTAAGACAATTCAAGTAGAAATTTTGCCATTAAAGTGTATAAATTCATATAAAATGTTAGCTAGTATTATGTTATCAGGGTTGTGGAACATATAATAATTTTATAAAAAAATTACCGGTATTTCACTTGGTTCTTCCTGAACGCATGCAACATAGATATTACAACATATAACATAATGTAGATATATAACACATAGAAGGAGTGAATAGAAATTTAGCTTGTATTAAGCCACGGATACACCAAAGGAGAGACATATTCCTCAACATGTTGTGGAACTATTTACAGGCACCACTACCCAGTGTATAAATAAATAAAATAAATATATATATTGGCGGACTTTACACACAACGCCATCTAGCCCCAAACTAAGCAAAGCTTGTACTATGGGAACCAGATAACTAGTAGAATACTTATATATACTTTTTTTTTTGTAAATACATACTTATTATACATAGTAACACCCAGACACAGAACAAACATCTATGTTCATCACACAAATATTTGCCCTGGGTGGGGATCGAACCCACAACCTACAGCGCAGAAGGCAGAGTTACTACCAACTGAGCTGTGTATATAGAAACTAGCTTCCACCCGCGGCTTTATTCGCGTGGTACCTGGATAAAAAGCCTATATGCAATTCCAGCGAAGTTATTTAAGCATATTATAAGTTTCATTCAAATCAGATTGGCCGTTTAGGCGAGTTTGAACTAAACATTATCCTCACAAACTTTCGGATTTATAATATTAGTAGGATGTCACCCTAAAAGATGTCCCGCGTCCCGTAAAATGTTGCTAGTTGCGGGACAAAATGTCCCCTAGAGTATCCGTGACTGCACACTGAATAAGACAACTTACGCCTCCCGTCTTGGACTGCCTTCTCATCGAGCTGCGGTTGGTGCTAGGTATGTCCACTTCTGAGTGTTCCACCGACCATCCTATGGCCAGCAGCGCCTTAAGAGACTCCCGGACTGGTTCCTTGTAACGCTCTTTTTCCTGCAAAAAGATAATGAATTAGGATCACAACTGCAATCCCCAAGTACGGTAGACATCCTCTGAGATCTCCATGCTTTTAGATCCTTGAATATGTCCAAAGGTGGTAGTCAGCAAGTCCAAACATTATATTTGGCACATGCTTTAGCAGTTAGCATTCCATACGCGACAGGTTGCAAGTCCATCGCCGCTTGAATACCAACTACCTCACGATGTTTTCCTTCACCGTTATTATCCATATTCATTTTTCGAACATCGATACACCGGCGAGATTCACAAACTTCGGATTGAAACCGAGGTACCACTCGGCCAAAATCCAGCCACATCCCCCCACCCCCCCGTATGGTCATGGCATGACACATATTATGGGCAAAAAGAAAATGGGAGAGAGACAGACGGACAGCGAAGTCTTAGTAATAGGGTCCCGTTTTTATCATTTGAGAACGAAAAACTAAAATTGTGACGTCACAAGTCTTTTAAGGCTGGGCATGCCCATAGTGCCCACAACGGTGGATCCGCGCTTGCAAGTATACCTTAGTAACAATATTGCGAAGGTGATTTAGCTTATGTTATACAACCGGCCACCTGCCTGACGTCAACCATCTTTAGGTTGATTCTTTTTGAATTTGTGCTGAAGCTCTTTAGTTATATTTTTTATTGTTGTACGTACTTGAGTAGTACTATTAATTATTATTCTTGTTTGAGCCTTCACCTTTTTCTTACGGCACCACACTCTGGAACTCTACATAGCATTAAGGAAAGGATCATTGAAAAAAAAGGTAGACCACAAGCCGTGTTTGTTGCCTGAGTCTTCTAGGCTTGTACGCCAGGAATCGGCGTAGCTTCACCTAGTTCCTAAGACGTTTCAAAGTGATCCTTGTGATTTTATTGGAATAAATGATTTTTGAATTTAGGAATACTTGCTGGTATCTCCCACTCGGCCAAAACTGTTTAATAAACTTACATAGTCATTGAGCATATTGTAAGGCTTCAGTCTTGGATGAGCCTTCTGGCTGTCTGACCAGTTGTCTCCGTAGACCCAGCTGTTCTCGATCTTCCTGGATGCCCACGCGTCGTGGTAATGTTCAGAGAACTTCTGAACGATCGTGTTCAGATCGTTGTTCAGCGCGACCGAGGTTGTGTTGATCGGTTGAGGGTCGTATTGGGGATTGTCTGATACTGAAATATGAATACCAGATGAATATTCTTCTTCTTGTCTTCTTCTCTTCATCATCACTACATAGTATAAAGCAAAGTCGCTTTCCGCTTCCCGGGTATGTATGTTTGCTTATATCTTTAAAACTACACAACGGATTTTGATGCGGTTTTTTTTAATAGATAGAGTGATTCAGGAGGAAGGTTTATATGTATAATAACATGCTACCCGTGCGAAGCCGGGGCGGGTCGCTAGTAATCTTATATATATAAAAATCAATTGCTGTTCGTTAGTCTCGCTAAAACTCGAGAACGGCAGAACGGATTTATCTTATCTTGGTCTTGAAATGTTCGTGGAGGTCTAGGGAAGGTTTAAATGGTGAGAAAAATTCGAATAATTGCCGGGAAAACCCTAAAAACAGCCCTTTTCTTTTTCCCATACAAAAAGTTTTCTAAATAAAACGAAGAGTCAATTTGAGCTTTATTAGGTTTGATAATACGGTAACGGGAACGGGAACTGGAACGGGAACGGGAACGGGAACGGGAACGGGAACGGGAACGGGAACGGGAACGGGAACGGGAACGGGAACGGGAACGGGAACGGGAACGGGAACGGGATTTGATTGTTAATTCTAAAGCGATACGAAGTTCGCGGGGTCAGCTTGTACACATACATATAAAAATGTACTGCTGTACGTTAGTCTGGCTAAAACTCAAAAACGACAGGACAGATTCGGTTAATTTTGGTTTTAAAATATTCGTAAAAGTTTAGGGAAGGTTTATACGGTGGGAAAATACGGAAAATGCGAGAAAAATATTAAAAACAATTTTTTTTCCCATACAAACTGTTTCTACCTTTTACCTAACTTCTAAAGCGGTATAAAGTTCGCTAGATCAACTAGTGTATACAAATATTATAAATGCGAAAGTAATTCTAACTGTGACGTTATCACGGCCTATCCGCGCTGGACCGATTGACATGAAATTTCACAAATAACAAATTTAATGCTGATAATAAACTTACATAATAGCTTACCTATTGCTTGCTCTTTGCCATAGAACTCGTCATCGAAGTTCTTCGAAAGAGAGTAGTCAGGTGGTAAGGCACATCCTGAAAAGAAAAAACAATTATACAAAGATTTGTGGCGAACATTGTTACCCACCTACAGAGGTATTTTTAGGGTTCCGAACCCAAAGGGAAAAAACGTGACCCTATTACTAAGATTTCGCTGTCCGTCTGTCTGACACAGAGCTGTATCTCATGAACCGTGATAGCTAGACAGTTGAAATTTTCACAGATTATGTATTTCTGTTGCCGCTATAACAACAAATACTAAAAACAGAATAAAATAAATATTTCAGTGGGGCTCCCATACAACAAACGTGTTTTTTGCCGTTTTTAGGGTTTCGTAGTTTACAAGAAACCCTTATAGTTTCGCCATGTCCGTCCGTCCGTCCGTCCGCAGCTTAGCTCAGAGAGTTTAAGTGCTACAAATTAGTAATGTTAACAAAGTCGTGGAAAAAAAAAATCTAGAAAATCATTTTTTTTAGGGTAAGTACCTCCCCTACACCTGAAGTGGGGATGTTATTTTTTTTTCTCGCATACCCTATGATGTCGTTGGATAGGACTTTAAAAACCATTATGGGTTTGTGAAGACAACTTTTTGATTAAGAGATCCGTTTGTGAAATATTAAGCTTGAAAGTGCAAAATTTTGTCGGAGTCAAGTATCCCCCGCCTACCAGCTAAACGATTGGTTTTGGAGGTGTGATAAAATTCACGGTAGTATTATATATAACGAATTTAAAGGGAAACTATTACGGCTAAGTAGGCTCTACAAGTTTACTAGTAATCGTCGAGCAATTAAGAAAATACGATATTAGACGCAAAATGTGGGCATGTGCCAAATATAATGTTTGGGTGTGCCTCTGACTACCCCCACTAGACATCTTCAAAGGATCTAAGCGCCCGAAGATCTAAACTAAAAGTAAACTTTATAATTCAAATGTCGTTGAAAATCACTACATATTATAAAGCAAAGTTGCTTTCCGCTTCCCGCGTTACATACAGACGCGTTTGCTTATATCTTTTAAACTACACAACGGATTTTGATGCGTTTTTTTTTAATAGATAGAGTGATTTAGGAGGAAGGTTTGTATGTATAATAACATGCTACCCGTGCGAAGCCGGGTCGCTAGTTACTTATAATGTTAGCTGTGTAAACTACGAAACGACGAACGACGACGAAACTACGTACATACGAACGATAATAGTACGGAACCCTTCGTGCACGAGTCCAAATCGCACGCAATAGATGGCGCTTTTATCAAACTTACCAATAGCAATTAAACAAGGCAGCGCCTTTCCGAACAGCTCCGGCTCGTAGTCCATTTTGCTCAATGAATCGAAGATGTTCGAGAACAGCATCATGGTGAGACGCTTCTCCTCATCAGAGGAAGCTCCGTAGATACCTTGGCCGCCAGTGCTTCCGTAGTATTTCGCGCAGCGTTCGTAATGAAGCGTCAGAAGCTAAATAAATAAATAAAAAATAAAAATAAAATAAATAGGATCACGACTGTAATCCCCAAGTATGGTAGACATCCTCTCAGATCTTCAGACGCTTAGATCCTATGACGATGTCTAGTGGGGTTAGTCAGAGGCACGTCCAAACATTATATTTCACACATGCCCACATTTTGCAGTAGTTAGTATTCCATACGTGACAGGTTGCAAGCCCATCGCCGCTTAAGAACACTAACTGGTTTCCTCACGATGTTTTCCTTCACCGTTGTAAGCACGTGTTTTTGATGCGCATATAAATTTTCGAACAGAAAAATCCATTGATGCACGCCGGGATTCGAACCCACGACCTTCAGATTGAAAGTCGAGGGACATCCCACTCGGCCGACACGGCTATTCGCGGAAGTAGTCTGTCATAAATGGTTTACCTATATCACAATCACATCAACATACCCGCAAAGCCACAGTGGTGTACTCGGACAGCTTGGACACGTCCACAGTGAGTTTCCGCAGCAGCTTGAGCAGCATAGACGGCTGCATTGCTGACGTCAACGCTACAAGGAAGTCGGATACAGCTTCACGTTGTCCTTTCGTCAGCATACGGTTTTTGGATAATCTATAGAAAAAAACGTGTGTACTTGATTATTACATTTCACTTTCAAAACTTTCGTGAGTTGTACTACACATTATTACAACAATGGGAAATTACTCACGTACATGATAAATTGTCAATGAGGACACCGACAATGTTTCGATTCATCTAGAGAATCTTCTTCAGGGTGAGTGGACCATTAAACGCGCGCGCTACCCTGCTCGCATTGCCGTCTCACCCTGAAGAAGATTCTCAAGATGAATCGAAACATTGTCGGTGTCCTCATTGACAATTTATCATGTAAATAAAATAAAATGAGCCTTTATTTCTACTAATTACTAGTTTAACTTAGGTATAATTACTTATTTATTGTGTATCACTTTTATCAGTAGTCGCCTCCATGGCGTAGGCCTCCCCCAATTTCTTCCACATATTTCTATTCATATATCAGAAATAGAAATATGTGGAATTTATCATGTACGTGAGTAATTTCCCGTTGTTGTAATAATGTGTTGATTATTACATTTATTTTACTAGCTTACATTCAGAATATTTATGGTTGACGACTTTATCGTACATAATTCCAGAAATACAAAATTAAATTTTGGAAAAAAGTAGCCTATATCCTTAAACTCTCTGTATGAAATTTCATCACAATCGGCCCAGCGGTTTGGCCGTGATAACGTCACAGATAGACAGACAGAGTTTATCCTACTAATATAATAAATGCGAAAGTTTGTGTGTATTTTGTTACTCTTTCACGCAAAATCTGCTGAACGGATTAAAATGAAACTTTACAGTAACATAGCTTATACATCAGAACAACACATATGCTACTTTTTATCCAGGTACCATCCGTGCGAAGTTGGTTGACTTATAAAATAGAGGCATAAAAACGAAGATAACTAAAGATGAATATTAGTTGCAAAAGTTAGTTAAAATTTCAACTGTCTAGCTATCACGGTTCATGGGATATATCCCTGTGACAGACAGACGGACAGCGAAGTTATAGTAATAGGGTCCCGTTTTTACCCTTTGGGTACGGAACCCTAAAAAACCCTAAGTACTGACCTGTATACAGTATGAAGGGTAGCATCAAGCAAACTAGCGTAGTTTTCAGCTTCGTTGTAGAAGTACGCGTGTTTGATGAGGAGCGGTAGGATGGAGTTGCCGATGTAGCGGTTCATAGACAACGCCATGTCCGATTCGCAGCCATCATTCTGAGAAAGGTTAGTTAGTAAGTCCGGCCCAAAAATTCCATATCAGAACGTACAGCAGGGTTATAACATAATTTACGATTTTCTTTATGTTTCTTTTATTAGATTTTATTTGCGTTTTTTTATATAGTGTACGCCATGTTCATTAATTTTGCTTTCGAAATAGTTTTTACTTATTTATTCTTTTATCTACTTACCTTTTCTTTATTAATCGTTGTGTGTGTGCTAAAGTTGTTATAATTGTTATTATTATGTATGTATATATAATATGTCTTGTCTATGTATACCAATGACGTATTATATATAGACACGTTATCAACCAACATCTCGGCGCTTAAAAACGGCGAAAATACTAGATAACTACTTATACGCGTAAAGAAAGGGAAAGAAAATATGACACCGTACGGCGGGATGCCTGTTGCTAGAGGGAGATAATCAATAAACATCTTCAGTTACGCCACAGGATAAGTAATAGTCAAATTACATGAAAAACAAACGTAGCGTCGCGCGACAGGTTGGTGCGTGACTGAGCGCAATATGGCCAATATTTGCCATATTGTTATCATTTCATGTTGCCATTTTAGAGTGCGGACAACGTATCTATAGTTTTTAATACATCATTGATGTATACACTCAAAACGATTAACTGACTACATTCACGATGTTTTTCAACATCGACTCATCCTATTAATATTATAAATGCGAAAGTTTGTAATAAAGCTGCTATGTTTGTTCCCTAATCAAAAATAAACGACAAAACGGATTAAGATGAAATTTGCTGTAGATAAAAAATCAGAATAAATAAAGGGGGAACTTATAATCCGAATAACAACCCCCAAGAGATAAAAAAACGCAAAAAGGATGATTTTGGTATAGATGGCGTTGGTGTGCAACAAATCTGACATCACAGACTAAAAAAATTTAGTCGTCATAGCAACACAGTTTTGACTAATGAATGATACGCATTCTATCAAAATTCGTAATTTATTTTATCAGTACAAGGTATGTAGGGAAAAAATTAGAAGCTGCCTGAAATAGCTTTTTTCTATGTAATTATTACAAAAAAAATTGACAGAACAACGTTTGTCACTGGTCGGCTAGTTTATTATATTTTTTTAACTTACTCTGTCTAACATGGTAGCGGCCCTCAGATCAGGCAAGAAAGCCTCTTCCAGTAGTCTGTAGAACAACTCCTGGGTTTCAATACCATATACCCTTTCCAGGAACAGGCCCACGCTCTGCTTGTGTCCGGGGATCAGGCCGGAAGGCATATCTGAAAATTAAAAAATCATTTGTTTCAAGAAAATCACAAGGATCACTTTGAAACGTCTTAGGAGCTAGGTGAAACTACTTGCGAGTCTAGAAGAATCAGGCAACAAACACGGCTTGGGGTCTATAATTTTTTTTAATGATCCTTTCCTTAATGCTATGTAGAGCTCCAGAGTGGTGCCGTAAGAACAAGGTGATGGCTCAAACAAGAATTATAATTATTAAATAATAAAGTGAATTAAATGTCTACATAAGCGAAAAAATATCTGCCTCTGACTACCCCGTTTAGACATCTTTAAGGATCAGAGCATCAGAAGACTTGAATGAATTTCTATTGTATTACAGTCGTGATCATACTTGTATAATGAAAGGCCAGTTTTAAGTTATCATTTTATCGTAAAAAAAAATACCACCTACATTCCTAAAGGAAGGCATGTGCATATTAGGACGTGTCTCTGACTTCGAGTTAAAAACATCGTCAGAAATCTTAGCGCCTTCATCTGTATGTGTATGTGTGTGTGTTTGTGTGTGTGTGTGTGTGTATTTGTGTGTATTTGTGTGTGTATGTGTTTGTGTGTGTATGTGTTTGTGTGTGTGTGTGTTGTGTTATCCGCAAGCTTACCAGACTTGGGTCTTTCCTCTCCAGCTGCTGGGTTGTTTAGAGTGAACCTCAAACTCAATACTCCTTGCAAGTCATCCAAAGGCACCAATGAGCGAAGGATGGCTCGGGCTCGGAGAGACTCGTTCTTGCCCTAAAATTATTATAAATACAAACATCATTCATACCGTTGCAAACGATCTATAGATAGCTAAACTGATCCAGATC
Organism: Hydriomena furcata; assembly: GCA_912999785.1. Classification (NCBI taxonomy): domain Eukaryota; kingdom Metazoa; phylum Arthropoda; class Insecta; order Lepidoptera; family Geometridae; genus Hydriomena; species Hydriomena furcata. Next base: position 4,163,019 of record OU538848.1, read on the forward strand.
ATCGCTCGAAGCTTACCAAAGCAATAACAGACGCCTCTGGCGCGCAACGTCCCAGCAAATCGACAAGCGTACAATAGAAATTCAAAATGGCGGCGCCTGTGTCGATGTAGTCCTCATCTTCGTCCGATTCGGGTAGGGGGTGGCTGAACTGAAATACAAACATGGAGTGGTGAATACAGGTGAGGTACATCATATTATTATGAAACGGATACCCTCCAAGCCCTCTAAAGATGCGTACGGTATCTCTATGAAGCTAATGGCGATGGCGGCCGGTCCACTGGCGCCGATTTTAGCTTGCCTATTTAACGAGTGCTTGCGCGCTGGTGAAATACCGGCGTGCCTTAAGCTAAGTAAGGTGTCACCGATCTATAAAGGGAAGGGTTGTAGGTCTAGCATGGACTCGTATAGACCCGTGTCCATAATACCTGCAATATCCAAAGTTATGGAAAACGGTATAAGCTCGCGACTAACAACATACCTTTTTGAAACTGAGGCTCTATCGGACAGGCAGTACGCGTATCGTGAGGGCCGATCGATAACGTCGTTGGCGCGACAGGTCATACAAAACGTCCTAGAGGCTAGGGAGAGGAAACAGCAGGTAGCTCTTATCTGTTGCGACCTCTCGAAGGCATTCGATGTGGCCGATCACGCGGTGCTCGCGGCCAAACTAGATCACTACGGAGTGCATGGTACTGCGCTCACACTACTATCCAGCATGCTTAGATGTAGGTCACAGGTAGTTGTTGGAGAGAATGGGAACATTCGATCCTGTCCTCTAACAACGACCATGGGAGTAGCTCAGGGGTCCGCGGTCTCGAATATCTTGTTCTCCATGCTGCTTAATGATCTTCCAGAAGCGGTGAACACTGCGGAGGTATTCATGTATGCTGATGACGTGGTCGCCGTAGTCTCTGGTACAACGATAGATACCCTGGAGAATAACCTAAACCTCACCGCGTCTACACTTGCCAAGTGGTTCAAAGCAAACGGGCTTGTCTTAAACATCTCAAAGACACATTTCATGCACGTCTGCCTGTCCGGGCGTCTCCCTAGAGCCCTATCGGTCACCGCTGGAGGGATGTTAATTGAACAGGTAGCTCAAATCACGTTTTTGGGTTTTGAGCTTGACAGGAGTCTCGCGTGGGATTCTCACGTGGATAAAGTGTGCGGAAAGCTTGGTGGTGCGTGCTACGCACTGAGCCGCTTAGCCAGAATCCTGCCAATGCGCGTGGTACGCTCCTGTTATTTTGCGACTGTTCACTCACTGTTGCAGTATGGAGCTGAATTGTGGGGGCGAGCTGCCGATTGGCAGCGCGCTTTCCGCATGCAGAAGCGCGCCATTCGTGCAATGGTGAAGATGCCACAGGACATCTCCGCAAGGCCATACTTTAAAGAGCTGGAAATACTTACCCTTCCATGCATTGTGATATACCAGGTATCGGTGTATGTAAGGAATAATCTAGAATTGTTCACTAGGAATGGCAACGTTCACGGGTACAACACTCGACGAGCGAACAAGCTCACCACCCTACCATGTACTCTTGCGAAGTCGGGAAAGTTAACGCGCATAATGGGACCGACAGTGTACAACAGTCTTCCTGAAATTGTCACAAAGGCAACTAGCTTGGCATCATTTAAAGTGAGACTAAAGCACTGGCTCACTGACAACAGCTTCTACAGCTATGAGGAATTCATAGCATGTAAAAAGTAACATGCTAAAATTTCTTATACATAAAATGTAATTATCTAGTTAAGTAGATAAGCCATTTTTTTTTTTTTTTAAGTTTTTTAATATTATTCTTAATACTTTTTATTGTTTTGATTTAATTTTTATTATATAATTGAATCAATAATATACTATTATTATTATTATTTTTATTGACAATTATGTTATTTAAAATTGCTAATTATAAGTTCCACATAAGTATGAAAAATGTGTTATGTTGTGGATGAAATTATAACAAAATATGTGACGTGTTATTCATGTAATTAACGAAATAAATGATTATTATGATTATTATTATGACAAACAGAGGTTATTCTAAGGGTGCTGATGATGATGATGATGATGATGATGTTTGATTATGGTGATGATGATGATGATGGTGATGATGATGCCGATGCTGATGATGATGATGATGATGGTGATGATGATGCCGATGCTGATGATGATGATGATGAGGATGATGAATATTTATAGTGATTGAAATAATATGGAATTTAGTCCAGCAGTTTTTAGTTTATCCATTACAAACAAAAGTACAAAAAAAATATATCTTTATTAATGTAGATACATTCGACTACATTTAAATAAATTCTAAATTAAAATACTAGGAGTAACTACTGCAAAATGTGGGCATGTGCCAAATGTAACGTTTTGACGTGCCTCTGACTCCCTCTTTAGCAATCTCCAAAGACCTAAGCTCCTAGAGATCTGAGAGAAATCTTACCGTACTAGGAATTTATCTAGACGCGCTGCAGCGTGTCCAACCAAGTTCAAGGAAACAGTGCAGTATATAATATTACAAGAACCATCTTTAGTTACACTCACACTCATATCGCCGTCCTGCTCCATCTCCCTAAGTTTCCGTCTATCCGCTATCTTCTCGCTCATCTTGTTGGCGTCTACGATTGCCTTCAGCAGGCCTTCGCCTTCGCCTCTTAAAGCAGGCCCGAGGCACTCCGGCCTTCGGATCAGCAGGCGGATGACTAAGTTAGCGTTTTCCTCGACGCTTTCACCGTTAACCTAGTAGAAATAGGGTTCATATTTGAATAAAATATAGGTTTAGGTAAATTTTTGATATATTAAGTTACATTATTGTAATTATCGTGAAGCTCTTAATATTTTTTGTAAATATGTTATAGTCATGTTGCTCGTTGCTATTTTAGTTTTTAATAAGAGAAAGAATTTTTAAAATTGCTTCAGCAGTTTTCAGTTTATCAATTACAAACAAACACACTAAAATACTTACACTACATTTTACTTCTTTGTATACAATAATAACTGTAATGTTTGACTTGTAGTCAACTACCTCCTTTAGGCATATAAAATATAAATACGGCTAATTATCACGTTTTAAGTTGTATTACAACAAAATAGATGCTCTCCATCATGACCGTGATTAAGCCACAATACAGACAACCTCAAAAACTTCAGTTTTTTTTTTTTTTTAATATTGTTGGACATTAGCACACAGCGCCATCTAGCCCCAAACTAAGCAAAGCTTGTACTATGGGAACTAGATAACTGATAGAATACTTGTATACTTTTTTTTGTAAATAAATACATACTTAAAATACATAATAACACCCAGACACAGAACAAACATCTATGTTCATCACACACATATTTGTCCTGGGTGGGGATCGAACCCACAACCTACAGCGCAGAAGGCAGAGCTACTACCAACTGAGCTGTTAGGCCAGTCGATTTATAATAATAATATAATAATTAAGATAGTAAGACTGAGAGTTAGTTACCACCGTCTTATTTTGTTTATTCTATCCTGTCCATCAAAAGGTTGCCTGAAAAAGATCGCTTTTAGCGATAAGGCCGTCCATTCTTCACTGTTTTTTCCATATCTTTTTGATATGGTGTACAATATAAAGATATAATATAATCTAATCTAAATCTACCTAACGGCTCTTTGACGGCCTCACAGCTCAGTTGTTAGTAACTCTACCTACACTGCGCTGTAGGTTGTGGGTTCGATCCCCACCCTGAGCAAATATTTGTGTGATGAACAACGATGTTTGCTCTGTGTCTGGGTGTTAGTATGTACCATAAGTATGTAAATTAAAAAAAAAGTATAAAGGTATTCTATCAGTTATTCTGTTGCTTAGTTTGGGGCTAGATGGCAATGTTTAAAATGTCCACCAATATTTATTTATTTATTCTAAACTTACCCAAACACAGAACCGGAGGAAGTCCAGGTATCTTTCACCCTCCACTGGATCCCATCCTAGATCAGGGTACCCCTTTTCCACCAGCTCCGAGTTACTTTGCAGGCCGCAGCGAGATAGGTATACGGCTATCTTCTCTAAGTAATGCTCTCTGTAAGAAATACATATTGGCATGTTACTTTTTAGGGTTCCGCACCTTAAAAAATGGAACTCTTAAAGGATCACTTCGTTGTCCGTCTGCCTGTCTGTCTATCAAGACCCTTTTTGGTGACACATGGTGGTATCAGGTTAAAATTAATATGAAATAATAAAGTCAATAATAACAATTGTATTATGGCCTCTCCCTAGAGCCTCAAAAGTTGCTGGTAGAAAACTCTTTTAGGGTTAAGCTCGCCTTTGTACATGTTCTTTGTAATGTCATAATTATTTATGTTTTCTGTGTACAATAAAGTATTTGAAAGGTTTACTTTCTACTCGAGAATTTGGTATTTTAAATGCAATAATAGTTATTTGTTATACATGAGTGCAAAGTTGCTTTTTAACCGCGTGTTCAATTTTGATGATCGAGCAAGCGAAGGATTCGCTCGTGATTCAAAATTAGAATCCTGAGCGTTAGCGAGGGAATCAAAAGAGCACGAGGAGAAAAATCTTTGCACTCGAGTGCAACACGTAACTTTTCATTCCACCTCAGCGAGGAAATGACTAAATGCAAAAAAAAAACGTTTACAATCACAAGATAGGTACTTTTATTTCAGTTTAGGTATTAACTACTACATTATGACAGGTAAGTATTACAGAATAATCTTAATAATGACGTGAAAAAATGCCACCAAGAAGGTTCCGAGTCTGAGTTTTTAACAAATTAAAAAAAAGTTGTATGATATACTATTCGGCACCATAGAGGTAGCAGTAAATAGGTTTAATGATTTTTTTAATTCACAAACTTAGTGCACACGATGTTCTAAATTCAATTTACTTTATCCTCTAGAGAATAAAAACGGCTTTTGCACTCAGATATTGAAGAGCAAAAATACTCTTTCCGAGATGGTGGGATGAAAAAAATATTCATTGAAATCACTACGGAATTACATAAAATTTAGATTACTGTATATTCTTGTTCTTATTTTGTACAACATAGTAGTATCGATAGGCTTTTTGGCATCTAAATAGTTATCAAATATATAAAATTTTGCGTTATGGACTAACGGATTGTCTGACTGATCTATCAAGCTACATCTCCTATTTTATAATGTACTAGCTGACCCGTGCCCGCTTCGCTGTGCGTAAGACATTTCTAATACCATCGTTGACTTTTTTGTAGACGTTTTTAAGGTGTACAATACTGTAGTACATTATTTTGATATATCTCGTGGGGTTCAGCCAGCATTTGCAATGTAAGCGCAAAAAAATGTGTTTATTTACGACATCACATTAGAAACCTCTAAAATTATCAGTGTTTCTCTACTATATTATGCATGTATTATACATATAAACCTTTCTCTTGAATCACTCTATTTATTAAAAAAAACCGCATCAAAATCCGTTGTGTACAAACATACATACATACATACGCGGGAAGCGGAAAGCGACTTTGCTTTATACTATGTAGTGATAGTATATGTGTGATTAAAGATGTACCCATCTTTAATCACTTCGATAAACAATCCTACCGACCGCTGCAATGACGACAAACACACGACGGCGCGTGGTCCGCCTTAGCTTTTCGAATAAATTAATGATATAAATTATGTATAATTACTTATCAAAAATCTATCCTAATAGAAATCTAGATCTACATATTACCTATCTTTAACAATAAATCACAAGTTGATTTTAATAGTAGGTATATAAAATATTTCGATCATAAATTCTAAAACGTATCATTTTGAAATTATATCTTTATCGTGAAAAGTTTCTGCTATTATGTTTTCAGCTTAATAGAAATCTAGGTAGGAACCTGAAGTAATTGTACACCTTAAAAAGGTCTACAAAAAAGTCCACGATGGTATTAGAAATGTCTTACGCACAGCGAAGCGGGCACGGGTCAGCTAGTATACTTATAAAAATAGGAGATGTGGCTTGTTCAGAAGTATTTCTTTTTTCGTTTCGAAAAAGAGCAATCAGCGACTGGGAGCCCCTTAACCACTGGTCCTAAAAACTTGAAATTTGGAGGGTGTATTCTTTTTGATTTGTAAGGGTGCACTAAAAAAGGAACGACCCCTAAATAGGTGCAGCGGGGGTAAAGTCTCTGAAGAAAACTTCACTGTAACTTAGTCGCGAGGGGTTTTCACTAGAGATATTTACCTTAGCCGTGTTGGCAGTGGAAGTACCCCGACTTTCAATCTGAAGGTCGTGGGTTCGAATCCCGGCGTGCATCAATGGATTTTTCTGTTCGAAAAATTTATATGCGCATCAAAAAACACGTGCTCAAAGCGGTGAAGGAAAACATCGTGAGGAAACCAGTTAGTATTCTTATAAGCGGCGATGGGCTTGCAACCTGTCACGTATGGAATGCTAACTACTGCAAAATGTGGGCATGTGACAAATATAATGTTTGGACGTATCTCTGAATGGGGGTACCCACTAGACATCTTCAAAGGATCTAAGCGTCTGGAGATCTGAGAGGATGTCTACCGTACTTCGGGATTATAGTCGTGATCCTATTTATTTATTTTTATTATATACTAGCAGACCGCCCCGGCGTCGCACAGGGATAATGATTTTATGGGTAATTTTTTTACACCTTGGGTTACATTATCGAAGTTTTCATACGGATCCCTAATAGTTAGACATATTGTATCATAGACTTTTTTGTAGATATTGATGTCCTCTTTAAAACTGTAGTACATCACTTTGCTCTATTGTCAATAATTTCCACAGCAAACGCAATGTAAGGATTTTTTTTTTTTAAATTTCTCACTTTGGATTACATTATCGAAGTTTTCATACGGGTCTCTAATATTTTTGAAAATATTCTTTAGCCTATGTTCATCAGGGATAATGTAGGATTCTAATGGTGAAATAATTTTTCAAATCGGTCCAGTAGTTTCGGAGCCTATTCGATACAAACAAACAAACAATCAAATCTATATTATAGTATAGAAGTATAGATTTACCTTAGTGCAAGAGCCAACTCAGTGTTCTCCATGAGACTGGAATAAGCGACATCTAGCGGCGTGGAGCCTCGTAACGAGGGTCGCGACAGCAGAATGTTCGAGTTCTCCAGCAGAAAGTCGAAGTGGTCGAACATCGCCTTCTGATTCTGCCGACCAGTTCGGCAGAAGTAGCATAGGAAGCGGCAGCAAGCCACCACCATTTCGTGTGAAGTGTCCTTTCAAAAAAAAAAAACATTTTTAGGGTTGCGTACCCAAAGGGTAAAAACGGGACCCTATTACTAAGACTTCGCTGTCCGTCTGTCTGGCTGTCAGTCCGTCTGTCTGTCACAGGGCTGTATCTCATGAACCGTGATAGCTAGACAGTTGAAATTTTCACAGATTATGTATTTCTGTTGCTGCTATAATAACAAATACTAATAACAGAATAAAATCAATATTTAAGAGGGGCTCCCTTACAATAAACGTGATTTTTTTGCCGTTATTATAGATAATGGTACGGAACCCTTCGTGCGCGACTCGCTCTAGGCCGGTTTTTTTATTTACAAGCTTACTTTATAAGCTACAACAAACCAAAAACTTACGTTTGACCCTGAATAACTTTTACAGCACACATGGGATCAATGGGGACTTTTAACATTTTATTTCTACTGGTTACTTAAGGTCTCTACCAAAATAGAGCTCAGTCTATTTTGATCAGACTAATAAAAAAAAAAATATTGATGGACATTTCACACAGCGCTATCTAGCCCCAAACTAAGCAAAGCTTGTAATATGGGAACCAGATAACTGATAGAATACTTATATATAGGTACTTTTTTTTGTTCTAAATACTTACATACATAGTATACAATAACACCCAGACACAGAACAAACATCTATGTTCATCACAAAAATGTTTATCCCGGGTGGGGATCGAACCCACAACCTACAGTGCAATAATATAAAATCAAAAACTAATACTTGTCAAGTTCCGATGACAATGTTACATTATGGAACAGGTGCTAGATGTTATGAATGATTTCACAAAAGTTTGTTTTAAAAATTCAACAGAAATGTTATTTTAACTTATATTGTCCCACTGCTGGGCCACGCAGTACTTCTGTGATATTATACCTTCTCCTTAGCGTTATTATCTTCAGTTGGCTGCGGTGAGGAAGGCTGCGCATCCGACTGCGCCTGCGCACGACGGCCCAAAGTGTTCATCATTACTGCCATCACGTTTTCGTGGACGCGAAGTACCCTACACAAGAACACATAAAAGTCAAATGGGTATTTATATAAATAAAATCACAAGGATCACTTTGAAACGTCTTAGGAGCTAGGTGAAACTATTTGCGTCCAAGTCTAGAAGAATCAGGCAACAAACACGGCTTGGGGTCTATAATTTTTTTCAATGATCCTTTCCTTAATGCTATTCGTATGTAGAGCTCTAGTGTGGTGCCGTAAGAACAAGGTGAAGGCTCAAACAAGAAATATATAGACAAAGAAAATAAAATAAGTCATAAAAGTTAAACATAACTTTACCTGATCAAGTCAGGGTGCTGGAAGAATGTGTGGTTGTTGACCAGTTTCCTGAAAGCAAAATTACAATTAAGGTGATAAGTGAAATTTTTGACGTTTTGTATGGGCTGAGTCTACCCGGATAAGACGAAAAAAGTAATAAAACTGCATTATCTTGAAAACCATCAAATTTAAAAAAAAACTGTCTGTAATTTACTTAGCTAGTAAGATTATCTAATGAATTATATAAAAATGAACTGTTTTAGCTATTCATAGCTTTGATTAAAAACGAAACTAGTGTTTTTGAAGAGCCAACTTTGGAAAATAAATCTATCGAGAAAAGTTTCACCAATCGTGTTTCTGTCTGTAATTTATCTAGATTATATCCTCAAGTTATCTTTGTCATGAAAAACAAAACTGTTTGTTTTGCGGTTATTGAAAAAAAAAAGCGATTCTGCATTCATCAAAAACATTTATTACTCGCCTTAACTCCTTAACTTTTCCAAATTAGAAAATCAGAAAATATATATAATAGTTAAAAGAAATATTTGTTCTATACTTGAAAAGACGGGCAATAATCTTCCGACACCTAATTTCCATGCACGAACCATCAACATACAAGTTTGTACGGGGACCTACTTGCGCGAGTCAGACTCGCACTTACCTGGTTTTTAATCTATAATATAAAAATAAGTCGGGTTTTCCTTCCTGACGCTATAACTCCAGAACGCACGAACCGATTTCCACGGTTTTGCATTCGTTGGAAAGGTCTCGGGCTCCGTGAGGTTTATAGCAAAGAAAATTCAGGAAAAATTTCAAGAGAAAAGCAGGAAAACAGGAACGGGAACGGGAACATAACACAGCATTTGTTAATTCTAAAGCGATACGAAGTTCGCCGGGTCAGCTTGTATATTATACAAACCTTTGAATAGACAGGATGGCTAGCACGAAACACTATCGTATCGTCACCGTATCGTCCAAATGTTTAAACTGACACTTATACAATACTATTGCCAGTTTTGAACACTTAAAGTGTTAATTACCTTAATCGTAATCAAAACGTTTTCGACATCGAAACGATTGGACAGTGCTACAAAAGTAATTTCGGTCGTTCTATCTTTCAAAAAATAGTTGAAAACGATGCGACGTTTGTCCCGACAATATCGTTTATCGTTTTAAAAGTAGACCCCTAGATGGATAAAAAGTTGTCAAGAACGAATAATCTTACCATAGCCTCTTCCTCATAAGTTCCTCCTCCTCCTGGCTCATCTGCACAGGCAGCAGCGCTCGGATTTGGCTCAGCCCAACCCACATCTCTGCCACGTCCAGCTTGGTCTTCGAATTTATCACGTAGGTCTTCTCTAAGGCGCGGATCAGCTCGCCGACCGCGTCGTATTGGCGGACAAGAAGACTGAAAATCATTTGTTGTTGTACATACATACATACATACATAAAAGAGGTATGTAGGGATCTTAGCAAGTGGAAAGCCATTGTCTCTGCGTATCCGTTTAAAAAAAGGGTAATTTTATGTATGTATGTTTGTATGTATGTATGTATGTATGCGTACATAAAACTCTTGTTTCCAAAAGGGGTAGGGAGAAACCACGTACACATTCTTCATGCATACTCGTCGGTTTAGAGTACTTTGTTGTTGTCCACTAAAAACAAAACCGACTTCACGTTTGTGGAGGTTTGTTGGTTGCGAATGCCCAATTTAAACATAGGGTAGCGTTTGTTGTTTTCTAGCTAGGATAAAAAGTATCCTATTTGTCATTCCTAGACATAAACTAAGTAAAAAAACACGTGCTCAAAACGGTGAAGGAAAACATCGTTAGGAAACCAGTTAGTATTCTTATAAGCGGCGATGGGCTTGCAAACTGTCACGTATGGAATGCTAACTACTGCAAAATGTGGGCATGTGCCAAGCATAATGTTTGGACGTGCCTCTGACTACCCCCACTAGACATCTTCAAAGGATCTTAGCGTCTGGAGATCTGAGAGGATGTCTACCGTGCTTGGGGATTACAGTCGTGACTCGTGACCCTATTTATTTTTATTTTAGTTTATATTCTAAGTTCCAACCATATCCGTTTGGGTGTGATTGAGGCAGAAACATCCAAGCATCCTCACAAATTTTCAGCTTTATATTATTAACTAGCCGACCCGTGACAGACGTTATCCTGTCAAATTTTAATAATCGCATAGGAAAAAGCAACTTCAGACAATTTCCAATTTTTTCCTTACAAACTTTGTACTGATAAAATAAATTACGAATTTTGGTAGAACGCGTATCATTCATTAGTCAAAACTGCGTTGCTATGACGACTAAATGTTTTAGTCTGTGATGTCAGATTTGTTGCACACCAGCGCCATCTACACCAAAACCATCAATATTGCGTTTTTTTTATCATTTAGAGGTTGTTTTTCGGATTATAAGTTCCCCCTTTATTTATTCTGATTTTTTATCTACATACTACAGCTAGTTTCGTCTTTATCCGTTTTGTCGTTTATTTTATATTAGGGAACAAACATAGCAGCCTTATCACAAACTTTCGCATTTATAATATTAATAGGATTACACGTGACAGATTGCAAGCCAATCGCCGCTCCCCAAGACTTACGGATAGGAGGAAAATTACCTGAACATTTCCCTGACAAGTTTGGGCGTTTCGATTTGCGATTCTTCAGCCCAATTGACGATGGTTCCGATCAGCACCTTCCGGAACTTCTCTTCGGGACTTTTCTTGGTTGGTTCTTCTATTGCCTGTAAATTATATAATTATGATTTAGAAAACCGGCCAAGTGAGAGTCGGACTCGCGCACGAAGGGTTCCGTACCGTTATCTATTAAAAACGGCAAAAAAACACGTTTGTTGTATGGGAGCCCCACTTAAATATTTATTTTATTCTGTTTTTAGTATTTGTTGTTATAGCGGCAACAGAAATACATAATCTGTGAAAATTTCAACTGTCTATCTATCAGGGTTCATGAGATACAGCCCTGTGACAGACAAGACGGACAGACGGACTGCGAAGTCTTAGTAATAGGGTCCCGTTTTTACCTTTTGGGTACGGAACCCTAAAAACTAATAAGAAAACCGACGAAAATAAATAAATATTGGTGAACATTTCACAAGGCGCCACCTAGTCCCAACTAAGCAAAACTTGTACTATGTGAACCAGATAACTGGTAGAATACTTATATACGTTTGTTTGTTAATACATACATATAATCTATTACATAAAAACCGGCCAAGTGCGAGTCGGACTCGCGCACGAAGGGTTCCGTACCATTATCTATAAAAACGGCAAAAAAATCATGTTTGTTGTATGGGACTTAAATATTTATTTTATTCTGTTTTTAGTATTTGTTGTTAGAGCAGCCACAGAAATACATAATCTGTGAAAATTTCAACTGTCTAGCTATCACGGTTCATGAGATACAGCCCTGTGACAGACAGACAGACGGACAGACAGACGGACAGACAGACAGACGGACAGCAAAGTCTTAGTAATAGGGTTCCGTTTTTACCCTTTGGGTACGGAACCCTAAAAATGAGTCTCTATTTCCCTTGATCATCACAAGTCAACGGCTGGATCGATTTTGTTATTCTTTTTTTTGTTGTTTTTTTTATTATTAGTACTACGTCTGTCGATACATCTAGTACATTATAAAACCCAGACAGAACAAACATCAATGTTTATCACACCAATGTTTGTTCTCTGTGGGAATCGAACCCACATCCTGCAGCATAGAAGGCAGAGTTACTACGGACTATTAAGTTGTGAGGCCGTCAATGTAGGTATGTATTAATACTTTGATAAAAAAAACTTTATTTATAGAAATAAATAACATCTAATACTGATGTTACTAATAGTAATATTTACTTTGGCTTCTTCTTCTAACTCTTTCACGGTATTAATCAGACTGTACAGCTTGCCGAACGCACCCGGCTTCGCTTCGGGTTCCGTCGATTCCTGAATAAAGAAAAAATCATTGACTCTCCTAATATCGCATACAAAAAATCATTTCTCTATATAATATTAATGTAGAAAAGTGCTTTTAAAACCTAACCCTGAAAAATGATTTCAAAATTATTGACGACCGTGACAGTGCTCCGATATATTCAACCAATCCGCTCTCTTAAAAATCGTCGTCTGTCATAATATGTATGATGTCAATTGTCAAAAGTAATGTCAGTCGTCCCATCCTTCAAAATGTAGTGTCAATTCCTGAACAAAGAAAAACACTAGTGACTTTCCTTATATAGCATACAAAAACAAACATACAAGCCTTTTTCTCTTTATAAAATAATATATATTAGTGTAAAAGAGTGCTTTTACAACCTGGGCACTTATTCTACAAAATGATCCTCTTCTGTTATAGTATGTATGATATCAATTGTCAAAGTAATGTCAATGTCGTCCCATCCTTCAAAATTTGTCGGAAACGATGTGACGTTTGATCCGATATTATCGTTTATCGTTTTGAAGAGTATACCTTGGTTTTGAGACCTGATCGTGGAATATCAAACTTAGGGCCTGCGTTCATTGAAGAACAGAACGGCCGAGTATTTAAAATTTATCAATTGAATAGTTATCGCAAAACTGCGCTGCGATGCTCCGAAGCCGATCACCGAGCATTGAAATAGGTATATGATATACTTTATTACAATTAGATAACTATTAAATTAAATTGATAAATTATAAATCCTCTGCCGTCCCATCTGCCAGCGTGCGCAGGCCATTACTCTATCAATGCAATAATAACCTCAGATAGTGGCTCCTGCAATGCATTCAAAGAGACATGCACCATCAGACTCTCATGGAACTCATTCATCCTCGCGATCAGATCCTCGCCGCATGGGCAGTTCTCCTTCCACGATTCCTCCTCTTGGTCCATGTGCTTGAAGCCTGGATGTAGATTATAAACATTATCAAGAGAAACAGAAAATATAGGAAGAGACGTAAAAACACAGAGATTCAATTAAATTTAACCAAATAAAATTTATATTTACATTGATTTTGTATTATTATCCATTTTGGGGGGATATTATATATAATAATAATAATATTTATATTATATTATATAAATAACTGTTTGGTTTTGAGTAAAAATGTAAATAGTGTTTTGGAAGAGCCAACTTTAGAAAATAAATCTATCAAGAAAAGTTTCGTCAATCGTGTTTCTGTCTATAATTTATCTAGATTATATCCTTAAGTTATCTTTGTCATAAAACAAAACTGTATGTTTTGTTTTATATTATACTAGCGACCCGCCCCGGCTTCGCACGGGTAGCATGTTATTATACATATAAACCTTCCTCCTGAATCACTCTATCTATTAAAAAAAACCGCATCAAAATCCGTTGTGTAGTTTTAAAGATATAAGCAAACATACATACATACATACAGACGCGGGAAGCGGAAAGCGACTTTGTTTTATACTATGTAGTGATTATTAATTCATCAAAAAAACGTATACCTCGTCTTAAAGGCAAAAACAAATATACTCACTCAAAATAGCGTTCATTTGCTCTCTGGGAGGACAACGGAATTCCCTGGTCTTCTTGGCTGCCACAGCGCTTGGCAAGTCCGACTGCTTGATTTCTTGGTAGCGTCTGAAATATAAGCACTTTAAAAAAAACCGGTCAAGTGCGTGTGCATGCGCTTACCACGTGCATGAAGGATTCAGTACCATTATCTATAAAAAACGGCAAAATAATCACGTTTGTTGCATGGGAGCCCCACTTAAATATTCTGCTTTTAGTATTTGTTGTTATAGCGGCAACAGAAATACATCATCTGTAAAATTCAAATGTCTAGCTATCACGGTTCATGAGATATAGCCTTGTGACAGGCAGACGGGCAGGAAGTCTTAGTAATAGGGTCCTGTTTGTAACCTTTGGGTACGGAACCCTAAAAACAAATACAAAATGGTAATAAATGGTGATCTTACCTCAACTGATCTCCCTGAAGATCGCCAACGAAGTCGTGCGCGAAAGCTATGATAGCTTCGACCCTGTGCCTCAGCTGGATGTCGTTCAGATGCTGAAGGAGATAACACATCTGCAGTTTGGCTCCTTCTGCCATCTTCATGTGTAGCAGACCCTTTCTGTGTTCATCTTTTCCCTCTATAAGTTTTTAAAATTAGATAAGAATTCAACGGAAATGTTTAAACCAATTAACTGGCCTCATAGCTCAGTTGGTAGTACTGCCTTCTGCGCTGTAGGTTGTGGGTTCGAACCCCACCCAGAACAAGTAGCCGAGTGGGAGGTACCTCGACTTTCAATCTGAAGGACGTGGGCTCGAATCCCGGCGTGCATCAATGAATTTTCTGTTCGAAAAATGTATATGCGTATCAAAAACAAGTGCTCAAAACGGTGAAGGAAAACATCGTGAGGAAACCAGATTGTATATAAGCGGCGATGGGCTTGCAACCTGTCACGTATGGAATGCTAACTACTGCAGCGGGGGTTAAAGTCTGTTTAAAAATAACCTCTCGTGACAATTTCCACTAGTGTATTATAAGAATGTATTCACACACAGATCATTAAAGATACCTAAGAGGGTAGTCAGAGCGAAGTTCGTATCCCATAATTAATTGAGAGCATTTAGAAAAATCGTGTCCTGTAATGAACTTACCTTTGTCAAAAGTAGGATCCCAAGTTTCAGGGTTGATCATGATGAGAAGCTTCTCAACGTCTTCATCTCGCATCATGCCGACTAGCAGAAGGCGGTCTACCAGTTTGATAAGGGGCCTGAAACAAAAAAAAATTAAACTTACTTCATAAGACTTCATATTTAATTGAAAATAGTTTTTACACTCTGCAAGAGTTTTTTTTTGTGAAAACCCAAAAATAGTTAGCTTATATAATTAGTTTAGGTAGTTAAGTACCTTGATAATTAATAATCTATACATATAATAAAACTGTAGAAGAGTTCAATTCTGTACATTGAACAAAAACTAAAAAAAATACTACTAGGGGTCTTCATACAAGTAACACAAGACAAAAAAAAACATTTTGAAATTTTTGTCTGTCTGTCTGTCTGTCTGTTGTCTGGCTTTCACGCAAAAACTACTGGTCGGATTTTGATGAAACTTTTTTTGTTTTATAGCTATTAGTCCTCGGCAACATATAGGCTATAATTTATTTTGAAGATTGGAATACCAGATGAGAAACTGTCCCCCAGCGAAGCGGGCACGGGTCAGCTAGTAAGTAATATTTTTTAGTTTTAGAATTTAATTTTATTTTCATTTTAGAATTATATTGGCTAAGTGATCTTCTCAATGCCCCACCCGGGCTCATGTTGATACCGTACTTAATTATATACCTATAAGACCTTAATGTACACATGAAATCAATAAAAACTTTGAACTTAAGAAGGAGGAGTTATCAATTCAGTAGGTTTTTATGTTTGTTGCCTCAGAATTCCGCTATTGATTAGAATAATTTCTATTTACATACATTTTTTGTTTTTTTTTTTTTTTTTGTTAATAACCCATATCTATATAAAACACCCAGCCGGTTTCGGCTACGGAAACCTTAGCTTTGTTATTTTTTATTTTATTATAAATATTATTATTTTTTAAGTAGTCGGATGTTTCGCCCGCATATGGCTTATGTACCCTATCTTATAATACATTAAAACAAAATCAAAAGGTATATTTCAATAAAATGATCTCTTTGCAACGTCTTAGGAACTAGGTGAAGCTACGCCGATTCCACGCGACCAAGCCTAGAAGAATCAGGCAACAAACACGGCTTGAGGTCTACCTTTTTTTCAATGAGCCTTTCCTTAAGCTATGTAGAGGTCAGTGTGGTGCTGTAAGAACAAGGTGAAGGCTCAATATACTTACAAAAAGAGGTTCTCATTAGTACCCCCAACAGGATCTCGGTTGTGGACCTGATTGGTGGTGACTGCGTCTGCTAAAGCCTGCATCACGAACTCACGGACCACTTCCAGTGGGAAGTATGGTGAGTACAAGTTGCTTATCTCTGTTATGCTCTCACTGAAACAATAGAATGAATGAATGAATGGATGAATGAATGAATGAATGAATAGGATCACGACTGTAGTCCCCAAATACGGTAGACATCCTCTCAGATCTCAAGACGCTTCGATCCTTTGAAGTTGTCTAGTGGGGGTAGTAGGCACGTCCAAACATTATATTTGGCACATGCCCACATTTTGCAGTAGTTAGCATTCCATACGTGACAGGTTGCAAGCCCATCGCCGCTTATAAAATACTAACTGGTTTCCTCACGATGTTTTCCTTCACCGTTATGAGCACGTGTTTTTGATGCGCATATAAATTTTTCGAACAGAAAAATCCATTGATGCACGCCGGGTTTCAAACCCACGACCTTCAGATTGAAATACCAAGTACCTTCCACTCGGCCGACACTGCTTTTTTTACGCGGAAGAAGTTGCGGGTTAAAGCTAGTTACTTAGATACTTATAAATAGTAGACGCTTTAACTCCAAACTATGAAATAAAATAGTATCACGACTGTTATCGTTAAGTACATACAGTAGACACATTCTCAGATCTTAAGACGAGTAATAAATGTTTTTGATGAATGCAGAATCAATTTTTTTCAATAACCGCAAAACATACAGTTTTGTTTTTTATGACAAAGATAACATAAGGACAATCTAGATAAATTACAGACAGAAACGCGATTGGTGAAACTTTTCTCGATAGATTTGTTTTCCAAAGTTGGCTCTTTAAAAACACTAGTTTCGTTTTTAATCAAAACTATGAATAGCTAAACAGTTCATTTTTATATAATTCGTTAGATATTCATACTAGCTAAGTAAATAACAGACAATTTCTTTTTAAATTTGATGGTTTTTAAGATAATGCAGTTTTATAACTTTTTCCGTCTTATCCAGGTAGACTCAGCCCGTACAACAAGTCAAAAATTTCACTTATCACCTTAAGGCTTTTAAATCCTTGAAGATATCTACAGGGAGTAGTCAGAGGCACGTCCAAACACTATACGCGTCGACTAAAAGAAGACTAGTATATAAATATAAATAATGATGAATCTTACGAGATATCGGTCATCTTCATTTGTGGCCGGACACTCTCAGTCAGCAATGATCGCAAACTGTGACCCATTTCCGGTTCCTCGTATAGAGCCTTCAGTTCCGGTCCTAGAGGTATCACGAATTCATTTTTACACACCTCCCTGTAAACAAAATATTTCATAAAAAAAAGCTCACGTTATAATCCCCAAATACGGTAGACATTCTCTCAGATCTCCAGACGCTTAGATCCTTTGAAGATATCTAGTGGGTGTAGTCAGAGGCACGTCCAAACATTATATTTGGCACATGCCCACATTTTGCAGTAGTTAGCATTCCATACGTGACAGGTTGCAAGCCCATCGCCGCTTATAAGAACACTAACTGGTTTCCTCACGATGTTTTTCTGTGTATGTGGTCTAATATATGTGGCGCCACTAGGAGTTTTCGGTGGCGCCATTAAGGTTCCGTACCCAAAGGGACCCTATTACTAAGACTTCGCTGTCCGTCTGTAAATACATACTATTTTGTAAATACTTATTATACATATTAACACCCAGACACAGAACAAACATCTATGTTCATCCCACAAATGTTTATCCTGGGTGGGAATCGAATCCACAACCTACAGCTTATAAGGCAAAGGTACTACCAACTGAGCTGCAAGACAATGTGGCAATCTTTCTTTCTTTTTTTCTTTCTTTCTTTCTTTTTTTCTTTCTTTCTTTCTTTTTTTCTTTCTTTCTTTCTTTTTTTCTTTCTTTCTTTCCTTCTTTCTTGCTTTATTTCTTTCTTTCTGGTATCTTAGTATTAAGGTCATCTGCCTAAAAGTAGTATAAAAAAAACTTACATAGTAGTAGCATGCGACTCCAGATGCATAGCGATGAGTATATCATAGAATCCTTGACGCAGAGGACCAGACATGTATTGAGATTGGATCGCGTAAAGCAGTTGCTTTTGATCCACATGCTGGCATAGCGCGTGGGCGGCCCTGGAAATGAATAAAATAAGTTTTCTATAAATCATTACATTTTAGCAACTAAATATATATATTTCGACTAGCCGAGCCGTCAAATTTCAATAATTGATTGACAGCAAAATCCCCATTTACAAAATGACCGCCATTTAATGAATTCATTTGTTACAAAAAATGTGATAAATGAAGAACCGCTCTACCGTTTTTGTGCAAACTTCACATAAACCATCTACTAAATAATCTGAACAAAGCCTAAACATTTGGTTTGAATAGGCGAGCCCGTTCTTGAGTTATAAAATTACAACGAAAAGTTACATTGATTTTTATATAATATAGATGAAGAGCGAAAAGTCAAGATACTTTTGTTATATTAGTTTTATGAACTAAATATTAGTCCTACACATAAAATGGGACCAACTTTGGACTATTCTCTACACAATAGAAAACTATAATAAAAATAAATAGGACCACGACTGTAATCACCAAGTACGGTAGACATCCTCCTCTCAGATCTTCAGACGCTTAGATCCTTTAAAGATGTCTAGTGGTGGGTAGTCAGAGGCACGTCCAAACATTATGTTTGCACATGCCTATATTTTGCAGTAATTAGCATTCCGTACGGTTGCAAGCCCATCGCCGCTAGATGTTATGTATTCAGGTAAATAAAGATTGTAACGTCTAAGTTAAAAACGTAAAGTATGTTTACCTGTAGTTACTCTGGTAACATAAGGCAGCGTATAATGTGAGAGTGTGTGAGTGGAAACTAAGAAGTTTGTCCATTTCTATCAGCTCCAGAATATCGATGCAGCGATCCTCCTCTGTGAAAGTATATCGTAATTTAAAAATAAAACATATTTTTATTAATAAGTTGATAAAAAGTTAGTAAATATGATAATCAACAGATTGCCATCAGACGGATATTAATAATAAAAACCGGCCAAGTGCGAGTCGGACTCGCGCACGAAGGGTTCCGTACCATTATCTATACAAACGGCAAAAAAAATCATGTTTGTTGTATGGGAGTCCCCCTTAAATATTTCTTTTATTCTGTTTTTAGTATTGGTTGTTATAGCAGCAACAGATATACATAATCTGAGAAAACTTCAACTGTCTAGCTAATGCGGTTCATGAGATACAGCTCTGTGACAGACAGACGGACAGCGAAGTCTTATTAATAGGGTCCCCCCCCCGTGGGGTACGGAACCCTAATAAAAACTGGATTACAATGCTTTTTGGCATTTTAAGTGAGTTTTTTTTAGGGTTCAGTACTCAAAGGGTAAAAACGGGGCCCTATTACTAAGACTCCGTTATCCGTCTGTCTGTCACAAGGTTGTATCTCATAAACCATGACAGCTAGTCAGTTGAGATTTTCACACATGATGTACTTCTACGGAATGCTTTTTCAATATTTAGCTATTTTTTTTATTTTTTATTTACTTCCATCTATTGTTCAAATTTTGTTAAAATCTTTATTTGTTCAATAAATGTAATTTAATTCTTTCTTTACCTGGTATGTGCAAGGCAAGCATCGACACGGCATCTTCACAGAGCATGGACCAACCGCGGATATCAGACAGTTTCAACGCGTGTACTTGAAGAGATTGGTTTGGCACCTAAAAATAATATAATAATCTTTATCTATATATATAAAAGAAAGTCGCGTTAGATATTTACAACTCAAGAACGGCAGAACCGATTTGGCTGAAAATTAGTGAGGAAGTATCATAGAACCAAGAGACGGGAACTTTTAAACGGGAACGGGAACGGGAACGGGAACGGGAACGGGAACGGGAACGGGAACTTAACACAACATTTGTTAATCCTAAAGCGATACGAATTTCGTCGGGTTAGCTTGTTTGTAATAAAAAAATACATATGAACAAAAACGGTAAAAATAATAATAGACAAAATAAATACATAATTTAATTTAAACAAGGTTTATAGTTGTAAGTGGTAATTGAGATCTGACCTTAACCGGAAAGACCGGTAGCTAATGTATAATGATCAAATTAAATACATAAATATTGATGAATATTTCACACACCGCCATCTAGCCCCAAACTAAGCAATGCTTGTACTATGGGAACCAGATAACTGATAGAATACTTATATACTCTTTTTGTTGTAAATACATACTTACGATACGTTTTTACTCTCAGGTACAGAACAAACATCATGATCATCACACAAATGTTTATCCTGTGTGGGATTCGAACCCACAACTCACAGAGCAGAAGGCAAAGCTACTATCAACTGAGCTGTGTAGTCAGTAAATAAATAAATATTGGCGGACTTCACACACAGAGCCATCTTGCCCCAAACTAAGCAAAGCCTGTACTATGGGAACCAGATAACTGATAGAATACTTATATACATATTTTTTTGTAAACATATACTTATTATACATATTAACTCCCAGAATTTTATGTATGTTATGTACTGCAATTTAATTATTATTCTTGTTTGAGCCTTCACCTTGTTCGATTGGCACCACACTGGAGCTCTACATAGCATTAAGGAAAGGATCATAAAAAAAAGGTAGACCCCAAGCCGTGTTTGTTGCCTGATTCTTCTAGGCTTGGTCGCGTGGAATCGGCGTAGCTTCACCTAGTTCCTAAGACGTTTCAAAGTGATCCTTGTGATTTTATTGAAATAAATGATTTTTGAATTTGAATTTGAATTTGAACTGTTAGGTAGTTTATATACTTACTCTTGCCCACTGGTGGGGTTTGAGACACTGCACTTTGAGCCTCGGTGGGAACTGCGGTATAACATGTTTGTCGCTGGTCGGAAGTACTGCGGCACTAAGAGGCAAGCTAATGGCGGACCTGCCTAGCTCTATTTGAAGGATCTCCTTGGACGTGGCTTCTACGAATATGGCCGGAAAGAGTTTCGTTTCTGGCTCCATCTGTAGATAAATAATTTTGATTTTAAATATATTTATTTATTTAAGCCTTTATTGCTTTTTACTAAACATTTTTACTTTATAATAATACTAGCTGACCCGTGCCCGCTTCGCTGTGCGTAAGACATTTCTAATACCATCGTGAACTTTTTTGTAGACGTTTTTAAGGTGTACAATACTGTAGTACATTATTTTGATATATCTCGTGGGGTTCAGAGAAGCATTTGCAATGTAAGCGCAAAAAATGTGTTTATTTACGACATCACATTAGAAACCTCTAAAATTATCAGTGTTTCTCTACTATATTATGCATGTATTATACATATAAACCTTCCTCCTGAATCACTCTATTTATTAAAAAAAACCGCATCAAAATCCGTTGTGTAGTTTTAAAGATATAAGCAAACATACATACATACATACATACGCGGGAAGCGGAAAGCGACTTTGCTTTATACTATGTAGTGATGATACATAGTTCTTAAAAATTAATTCATCGGATTTCCCGGTTTAGTTCTCAGCGTGTCTTGTGACACTTCCAACTCCTTCCATTCTACTCTGTTTTTCGCCTTCCTAGACCAAGGTAATCCCACCAATTTTCTTAATGTCGTCCATCCATCTTTTAGCTTCTCTCCCTTTTTATCTTTTGATTTTAAATATATAAGTATGTTTAAAAACTTAAAAGAAAACCGACGCAAATGTTTTGACCAATCGAAAAGTCTAGGAACGGTATTAGTTTTTAGGGTTCTGTACCTGAAGGGTAAAAGCGGGACCCTATTACTAAGCTTCGCTGTCCGTCTGTCTGTCACAGGGCTGTATCTCATGAACCGTAATAGTTGAAATTTTCACAGAATATGTATTTCTGTCGCTGCTATAACAACAAATACTAAAAACAGAATAAAATAAATATATAAGGTTGGCTCCCATACAACAAACGTGATTTTTTGGCCGTTTTTTAGAGATAATGGTACGGAACCCTTCGTGCGCTTAAATATTGTAAAGGAACTATTAGTCCTACATGAATATAATTTAAATGGGACCAACTTAGGACTATTCTCTACACAATAGAAAAAAAACACAGGTCAAAATGAGAACCTCTACTTTAAAAAAACTAAAACCGGCCAAGTGCGTGTCGGGCCACGCGTAATGTAGTGTTCCGCAGTTTCAAGTATCACCATAAAGCAACTAACCTTGAATTGACGACTTGTCTCCTTTCCCTCGCAAGTGAAAGACACAGATCCAGTGGAAGTGTCAACAGAACAACCGATAAACATTCCCTGAGACGCGCCTTTCGCTGTAGCTTCGGCCATCACTTCGTTGTACAACTCGTCCGCTCGGACCATGTAGCAGGATTGGCGGTTTACACTAAAAAAATAATAATTGTGGACTCACACAGCGCCATTTAGCCCCAAACTAAGAAAAGCTCACTACGAGAACTAGATAACTGGTAGAACACATTTAAACTTTGTTTTTTGTCAATACATTGGTAGGTATAACATAGGCTATTTGACAGTATGAAAAATAAAGTGTTGTTGATAGAAATCTATGTAAATTGCCTTCATAAAGCGTTATGGAGTAAAATAACTTTAAAATAAACAATGATTTATTAAAAAACCCATAATTCAAATTATCTATTTTTAAACGCCAGTCACGTGACACAAAACGGTCAGGATTGGTCGAATCGACGATGACGTAACATGCTTGTCATTATGTCATCGCCTGCCTTGAAAAACTTAACATTTGTGTATTTTTTGACAAGCATATAACGTCACAGAAGTGCGACGCCGTTTGCTAAAAAAGCGTTTTTGCGGGTTATTTAAATTGTCAATATTTAATTAATTAGTCAATATAATTGAAAATGATATTTTTTTATAAGTTCCACAATCACTACTGAATAATCTAGAATGGTTTTCCAAATCCTGTCAAATAGCCCATTGATATTAATAAAATAAAAATAAAAAAGCCCTTATTTGACCCTGCTACAATTAGGTACTAGTTTGTATATTTGCAAAATTATAGGTATATGCTTGGTATGCTTATGCTTGCTAATCTTTATCCGTTTCTCTGTTATCTTTATCAGTTTTGTCGTTTAGGCCTGATTGAGGCACAAACATACAAACATCTTCACAACCTTTATTTTTTTTTATATTAATAAAAACATGTTTAACCGACCTTTCAATAACACGATCGTATTCATCAGTGATGATAACCGATGACTGCATAACCTTGTTCTGATTGAAGTCCTTCGAATGCAGGTGGTATTGCGTGGTCACCCATCCAACGTAGACGTGCGTCGGATCTTGACCGGGGAATATTCTGGAAGGAAATTACTGTTACTCACAAATCTTATTAATCTTATATATATAAAAGAAAGTCGTGTTAGTTACACTATTTATAACTCAAGAACTGCTGAACCGATTTGGCTGAAAATTGGTGGGGAGGTAGCTTAGAGCTAGGAGACGGAAATGACTTTTTAACGGGAACGGGAACAAGAACTTAACACAACATTTGTTAATTCTAAAGCGGTACGAAGTTCGCCGGGTTAGCTTGTCCTTGATAAAAAAGTAGAGTTTTTCAGGGTGAAGCTATAAGACAAACAGTAAGAAAATTAAAATAAATTAAATAGGATCACGACTGTAATCCCCAAGTAAGGTAAACATCCTCTCAGATCTTCAGACGCTTAGATCCTTTGAAGATGTCCAGTGTGGGTAGTCAGAGGCACGTCTAAACATTATATTTGGTACAATGCTCACATTTTGCAGTAGTTAGCATAACACTTGGTTAATAGAATTACCTAACACCATAGAAGTATTCATTGATGAGCTTCAAACATTCCGAATCGAAGATCTCATTGCCAACAGTCTCCGTTGTAGATGCTGCTAGGTTCGTGGTGGTCATCTGCTTGCGGTCCTGGGTCGGTGTTTGCATCTGGTGATGGAAAACATTCAAGTGACAATCGTTTGAATCTATACTTCACTACATAGTATAAAGCAAAGTCGCTTTCCGCTTCCCGCGTATGTATGTATGTATGTTTGCTTATATCTTTAAAACTACACAACGGATTTTGATGCGGTTTTTTTTAATAAATAGAGTGATTCAAGAGGAAGGTTTATATGTATAATACATGCATAATATAGTAGAGAAACACTGATAATTTTAGAGGTTTCTAATGTGATGTCGTAAATAAACACATTTTTTTGCGCTTACATTGCAAATGCTGGCTGAACCCCACGAGATATATCAAAATAATGTACTACAGTATTGTACACCTTAAAAACGTCTACAAAAAAGTCCACAATGGTATTAGAAATGTCTTACGCACAGCGAAGCGGGCACGGGTCAGCTAGTTACATTATAAATGCAAGCTAACTCTGTCTGTCTGTGAAGCTATCACGACCAAACCACTGGGCCATTCGATGATTTTTTATACAGATATAGTTCGAAGTCTTAGAACAGACACATGTTACTTTTTTCTGAATACTTTCTTTTGATTTTTTAGAATTTAAATGTTTTACGATAAAGTCTTCAAAAATGGATTTCCTGATTCTACGCGAACGTAGAATATAATTACGATATGAATCTAAAATAAAAAAAACGGGCCAAGTGCGATTCGGATTCGCGCACGAAGGGTTCCGTACCATAATCTATAAAAAACCGACAAAAAAACACGTTTGTTGTATGGGAGCCCCACTTAAATTATTATTTTATTCTGTTTTTAGTATTTGTTGTTGTAGCGTCAACAGAAATACATAATCTGTGAAAATTTCAACTGTCTAGCTATCTCGGTTCATGAGATACAGCCCTGTGACAGACAGACGGACAGACGGACAGCGAAGTCTTAGTAATAGGGTCCCATTTTTACCCTTTGGGTACGGAACCCTAAAAAAACTATAAAAATGTTTCGTGCAATCGAAAAGTCAAAAGACAATATTCGTTTTTTAAGTCTTTTGAATAAACTATAAATAAAAAAATCATCAAAATCAGACCAAGTATCAAGAATGCGTAGTTATACATTAAAAAAAATGTCTCTGTATTTATTTGCAAAAATAAAAGCATAATTTACTCGTATATCACAAACATAGATCTTAATAATTAACGCAAGTCCCTCGTCAAGTCCGTTTGGTGCCGATAACGGTGGAGTGCGGACTAAATGAAGTCATAATCACAGTGAAATGAATAAAATCACAATTAAATAAAATCACAAGGATCACTTTGAAACGTCTTAGGAGCTAGGTGAAGCTACGCCGATTCCTCGCGACCAAGCCTAGAAAAATCAAAGGAAGCGTCGATGGAAGGAATGACATACATTTAATAATTAATAGGATCACGACTGTAATCCCCAAGTACGGTAGACATTCTCTCAGATCTACAGGCGCTTAGATCCTTTGAAGATGTCTAGTGAGGGTAGTCAGCACGTCCAAACATGATATTTGGCACAATGCCCACATTTTGCAGTAGTTAGCATTACGTGACAGGTCATTTGCGTCATCTATTTAGATCTATGTAATAATGTTATATTAAAAACACAGCTAAATCAAAGGAAGCGTCGATGGAAGGAATGACATACATTTAATATTTAATAGGATCACGACTGTAATCCCCAAGTACGGTAGACATTCTCTCAGATCTACAGGCGCTTAGATCCTTTGAAGATGTCCAGTGAGGGTAGACAGCACGTCCAATATTTTGCACAATGCCCACATTTTGCAGTAGTTAGCATTACGTGACAGGTCATTTGCGTCATCTATTTAGATCTATGTAATAATGTTAAATTAACACAGCTATATTAGTGAGAGGCATGCCGTACGAACTTACATTGAGAGCAGTAAGACTTCCGTTCAGATTTGGCCTACTAGCGCGAGGTTGCATTGCATTATACTTTTGGTTTGCCTTCGGAAAGAAAAAGAGTGAGACACGGGACAAGGAAATGTGGATGTGGTAAATGTGGATGTGGTAGATGTGTGCAGTGGTAGATGTGTTTAGATTACATGTTTTACATGTTTATAATGGCACATTTAAATTACATAATGTTCCAGAAGACCATTTCACGTATCATCCTATTATTATTATTAATTCCCATTATATTTTGTTTTGATGGTGTACAATAAACATTTTCATTCATTCATTCATTATTTTCATCATATCCTAATAATATTATAAATGCGAAAGTAATGTTGTTTGTCTGTCTGTGACGTTATCACAGCCAAACCGCCCGATTGAGCTGAAATATTATATAAAGATGGTTTCAAATTAAAGTCTAAGGACGGACATAGGCCACTTGTTTTCAAAATTTTCTATTGATTTTCATAAATTTCAATGTAAAGCGATAAAGTCATTAGAAATCGATTTTCTGAGTCTACGCGGACAAAGTCGGGGTTAAAAGCTTACTAGCTTTATAAATGGATATGTACTACTTAATATTTCTAATCATATTATTACAAATCCGAAAGTTTGTGAGGAGGTTTGTGCCTCAATTACGCCCAAACGACCGAACGGATTTGCATGAAACTTGGAATATACATAGCTTATGTGCTGGAATAGCATATAGAATACTCTTTTTCTAGATACCACGCGAGCAAAGCCGCGAGCAGAAGCTAGTTATTCAAATATATCAAAAAATAAATAAATATTAACACAACTTTACAGTAGACATCCCCAAGCACGATATACATCCTTTCAAATCTCCTGCTGCTTTGACTATTGAAAATGTCTAAGGGGGTAGTCAGTGACACGTCCAAATATTAAATTAGGCACATTTTTGCAATTATTTTAAATTATTAAATCAGCTTTTTATCTTTTACGGTAGGTAGGAATTCGTACCTTAAAAGAAACAAAATTAAAAAGTGTACGTGTGTTTACGTGAAATGGCCGACTAGAATAAAGTGATGTAACAAGAATATATAAAATAAGAAAAAAATACCATTCAATAATCATTCAGTGAAGTATTGTACAGTGTGTCCATAAAAAAAAACATTCAAAAGTAGTATATACTTGAGAATCAAAACACAAAATAAAAATATTCATTGTAAATTGAACTTTAATTGCCTGAGAATAGGGACGTACCTGTGAAACCTTGATTTGTGGGTTAGGCCGTCTTGTGGTACCACGTTCGGGCGATACTTCGGTATCGCTGAACGGGTCAGGGGTTTTGGATTTACGGGACTTGCCGCGCTCACCACTCTCTCCTCTCTTGCTTCGGAAAAACCTGGATGGATTCCAATTATTTTTACACATAAATTATAGGTAATAATATAATAATTAGTGTGACTGAAGCAAAATAAGTATGTCAGGATCGTAGCAAGTGGAAAGCCGTTTTCTGTCTACACCTCTGAGAAACTTGACGTGATTTTATATGTATGTATGTATGTTAAAGTTAATACGTGATAAAAACCCGTACAAAAATCAACAGCTATGATTCCAATTTTGAAAGTTTGAAATCAAAATATGAAATGAAATTTTAGAGCCTTGAATATGACTAAGAGAGGTAGTCAGAGGCACGTATAATATGTTTTCTCCATCAAAAACATCCACCAGGTCATTGACTTTGGGATGACAAAGAAAGAACCAGCGACAAGGCAAATAAACTCACTTGAAAGGAGATCTTCCTCTCTTATCCTTCTTATCATCAGGCGCTAAACTCTGAGCGCCAAGTTCGTACTTGGCCATCTCTGCTTCGCTGGTGGAGCGGTGCATGCCGTTGGTTTGACCTGCAAGGGAATGTGGGGTTTAGTGTGCTGGGAATAGGGTTGGGTTTAGAGAGTTAGGTTTGTGACAAGATTAGGAATTTTTGTGAAGATTCTAGAATATAATGACGATCAGTATTATTTTGAATAAATGTTATTTTGCTGATTGATTTTGTTATATTTATTGAGTTTAAAAACACTCTAGCATTAAATATTTGTGAAGACGATAGTTACAAGGATTATTTATGAAATTTTATAAGAACAGACAACAGCAGAAAAGAAAAACATGTAACATGTTTTTGTGAAGATTCTAGAATATAATGACGATCAGTATTATTTTGAATAAATGTTATTTTGCTGATTGATTTTGTTATATTTATTGAGTTTAAAAACACTCTAGCATTAAATATTTGTGAAGACGATAGTTACAAGGATTATTTATGAAATTTTATAAGAACAGACAACAGCAGAAAAGAAAAACATGTAAGTGGGATAACTAAAGTCACATATAGTCAGAACTGGAACATATCACATGTCCATCCAAATATATAAAAGCTTTAGATATATCAGCTTCCTTCTAAATTACAATCCATAAAGAAAGACTTAATATTTTTGAAAAAACTTAAATGTTTCTTACTGGCAAAATGTTTTTATAACACAAAAAATATATAATATACAATTAGATTTTAAGTAGAGTACAGTGCCTCAGAGTTCCACGTTGCGGAATATTATATTGTATAACACCACAATAAATATAATTAATAATAATAGAAATGTGAAAGTTTGTGAGTATGTATGTTTGTTCCTCAATCAGGCCTAAACGACAAAACGGATTAAGTTGAAATTTGCTGTAAATATAGACGCCCAAATAAAAAATAGACTACTTTAAAATATGAAAAACATCCCCAAAATGATAAAGTAAAATATATATATATATATTTATTTATTAAAATGATAAAGTACGCAAAAGGAATGATTTCTGTATAGATGGCGCTGGTGTGCAACAAATCTGACATCACAGACTAAAAACATTCAGTCTTTTCTATTCGATTATTAAAATTTGACAGGACAACGTCTGTCACGGGTCGGCTAGTAATTAATATGAATAACATAAACGCAAGATAGTGATGATGATAGACAGACAACATCTGAGTAGAGAGTAAACATAAGCATAGACAAAACACCGCTATTCACAAAGCGTTAACCTGGTTGCAAGTTATAGTTCTGACCACCTCTTGGAATGGACGTCTTTCTAGGGGGTCGTGATGGCAGCCGTTTCATCTTCGAGCTGGATGGCATTTCTTCTTGGTTCTCATCGTAGTGCATACCTTGGGGGGTAGGGGAATAAACAGGATGAAAACATAAGAGGAGGCAAATAAATTAGGAAACTGGCTTGAAAACTAAGGGTTAATGGGAGTCTTTAAGGCTAAAATTCCAAAATATGCTGCTAAATTGGGGTACAAAAGGCCAAGAGTGGGGTGCAAATAAAGATAAAATAATAAAATTGTTTTTGTATTTATGTTTGGAACAGGTAGAAATAGGTAGAAATAAAAACGGGGTATCCGTGTGTTGAGATTCTAGCAAGGTATGCAAGTAAAACAAAAATTGGGGTATCATTACACGTGCTTAGATTTTAGAGAGGTATACAAGTAGAAACAAAAATGGGGTGTCATTCTCTAGGTTCGAATTAAAGCAAAATATTTAGGTAGAAATAAAAAATGGGGTACCATTCCTTGGGTTCGGATTCTAGCGAAATATGCAAGTAGAAATAAAAAAGGGGTATAATGACAAAAAGTGTAACTATCAGAACAAATCAGCTAAAATGTGGTGCAATAAATGCCGGCTTATGAGATGGTATACACAGATGAACTACCTTTGATATCACTCATAGTAAACCCACTCCTCATGATCTGGTCGATGTGCGCCGGCATCTGAGCTTCGGTGGCCTCCTTCATTAGCATCTGCTGACGTTCCTTTATCTCCACCCAGCGGCGGGCTTTTTCGCGTTCACTGTACAAAAAGGGGTGCTTATAGTAGGGAACCTCATTGTAGCAACTGAATGAGGACAAACCGTCAACAATACGAAGTCACCTCTCGATTCATAACCTATATCATAAAAAAAAAATATCAGAACTGTAATCCCCAAGTCTTAGTATAGGTTAGACAAATCTCCAGGGGCTCAAATCCTTAAAGATGTCTACTGCAAAATGTGGGCATGGTAATGACTGGAAGTTTCCCAAATGTAATGCATCACGTGCCTATGGCTACCCCCTTAAGATATCGTCGATAATCTGAGCGCCTGAATAACTGAGAAGATGTCTGCCGTACTTTACAAAAAATACAAAATACAAATTATTTATTTCTTGAAGTAGAGTAGAAGGTACAAAAAATATCGGTTGAGCTCTGTCTCCTGTGATAGCTTTATGAAAAGCTGTGTTACAGGGATTACAATCATCGTGAACCAAAATTTTTTTTCATATAAAACAAAAAAAAGGATTGTGAAAAGTGGGGGAAGTTTGTAGGTTTTTGTGAATGATAAATAATAATAAATACTTACTCAATAAACTCCGAATAGCAAATAACTGGAAGCGACAAACGAAGGAACTCCCAGTTCGCCTTTTCCATCGTCTCGAACGTGTTGTGTGATATCTTCAAACACGGTGGCGTATCTGTAAGAGATGTGATTTCGTTCATAACATAAGCAGACAGCATAACAGATGGGCTTTGAATACTTAGAACACTTGAGTAGTACTTTTAATTATTATTCTTGTTTGAGCCTTCACCTTGTTCGATTGGCACCACACTGGAGCTCTACATAGCATTAAGGGGCTCCCAGTCGACGATTGCTCTTTTTCGAAACGAAAAAAGAAATACTTCTGAACAAGCCACATCTCCTATTTTTATAAGTATATTACTTCAGGTCCTACCTAGATTTCTATTAAGCTGAAAACATAATAGCAGAAACTTTTCACCATAAAGATATTATTTCAAAATGATACGTTTTAGAATTTATGATCGAAATATTTTATATACCTACTATTAAAATCAACTTGTGATTTATTGTTAACTAGCTGACCCGTGCCCGCTTCGCTGTGCGTAAGACATTTCTAATACCATCGCGGACTTTATTGTAGAAAAAAAAATGTGTTTATTTACGACATCACATTAGAAACCTCTAAAATTATCAGTGTTTCTCTACTATATTATGCATGTATTATACATATAAACCTTCCTCTTGAATCACTCTATCTATTAAAAAAAACCGCATCAAAATCCGTTGTGTAGTTTTAAAGATATAAGCAAACATACATACATATTACATACAGACGCGGGAAGCGGAAAGCGACTTTGCTTTATACTATGTAGTGAAGATAGGTAATATGTAGATCTAGATTTCTATTATAATAGATTTTTGATAAGTAATTATACATAATTTATATCATTAATTTATTCGAAAAGCTAAGGCGGACTACGCGCCGACGTGTGTTTGTCGTCATTGCAGCCAGCGGTCGGTAGGATTATTTATCGAAGTGATTAAAGATGGGTACATCTTTATTCACATTACATTATAAAATAGGAGATGTGGCTTGTTCAGAAGTATTTATTTTTTCGTTTCGAACAAAAACAATCGTCGACTGGGAGCGCCTTAAGGAAAGGATCATTGAAAAAAAAGGTAGACCCCAAGCCGTGTTTGTTGCCTGATTCTTCTAGGCTTGGTTGCGAGGAATCGGCGTAGCTTCACCTAGATCCTAAGACGTTTCAAATTGATCCTTGAGATATAATAAATGATTTTTGAATTTGAATTTGGCTAAAGTGATCTAAATAATCTAGCATTACTGACTGACTGATCTATCAACACACAGCCCAAACAACTGGTCCTAGAGACTTGAAAATTGGAGCGTGTATTCCTTTTGGCGTAAAGGGGGTGCACTAAGAAAGGAATTCTTAAAGCTCAACCCCTAAGGGGGTGTAGCGGGAATTGAAGTCTGTTTGAAAATAACTTTACGTGAAAGTCGCGAGGGTTTCCATTAGGCACTATACTTACTGGTGTCAAGCTTGTGATAAGAACCATAGGCGTTAGTCTATACAAACGTATTCTTCTGTTTCTTTCCTGGATAATGACACTAAAGCAAATATTTTTCTGCCATACTATCTGCCTCACAGCTCAGTAGGTAGTAGCTTTAACTTCTGCGCTGTAGGTTGTGGGTTCGATCCCCACCCAGGACAAACATTTGTGTGATGAACATAGATGTTTGTTCTGTGTCTGGGTGTTATATATAATAAGTACTTATGTATTTACAACAAAAAAACGTATATAAGTATTCTATCAGTTATCTGGTTCCCATCAGCTTTGCTTAGTTTGGGGCTAGACGGCGCTGTGTGAAATGTCCACCAATATGTATGTATGTATGTATCTATGAGGATCACTGTATGCCTCTATTTTAAGTCTTTCTCCATAAACTAATTAGTATAAGGAGTAGGAACCGTCTAAAATCACATAAACTGCCCAGTTTTATCGCCCTCTTCAGCAACAAGATTGAAGTTACTACTTCCTACCTTACTACTCAGTACCAAGTAAAATTAATTATACGGTGACACCGCTGTGTTTGTGTGCGTAACTGCCTGCCGTGTTTACAACTAGTGTATATCTTGTGAGTGAAATAAATAAAGTTTATTATTATTACAACTTATCTTTATTTATTGCTACTTTTAGAGAACCATAGTGTCTAGTTAAACCTAACTTAGGATTTAAGGCTCTATTAACCAAAAATATGTAATCTTGTTAACAATAAACGATATCTATCTATCAAAAAAAAAAAGTAAGAATCAGTGATATAAACGAAGTAATTACCCGATCCAGCAGGTATTCTTGTGACGTCAATCCTGGTGTCAGGCATTTCGTCTGTGTTCTCGAAGATCGGCTGGTCTTTGGTGTACCAGTGGGTGACATCTCGGTTCATGTTTCTGAAATTATACGTTAGAGTGAGTGAATTAGTGAATGGTTTTTTATTAGCTCACAAGAATCAGTGTCACGTCAGTTAGAGTACATAACAAAGAGATTTGTATTTTTTCAACTTTGTTTACTGTAATTACATCGTCTCAAATTTTTTGGTATGTGTGTCGCATGTCGCGTGTCGGTCGGCCGCGGAGTAGGGATAAAGTGAAAGGCGCTCGTCAGAGCAGCCGAGGCCAATATGTCGGCGTCTATAGTTCCATCAGCTGACCGTTTAGTGTATAGACTAAAAGTTTCACTTTTACCGTGGTTTCATAAAAGCACACAATTCCTTTTTTTTATGCATTTTTTATTAAAAAATATTCTCCATAAAACTTAAAATCTATCAGATCTCGACTTTTCGATTGGTCAAAACATTATTTTCGTTGGTTTTTTTTTTTACTTTTAAAACGTTATAAATATGAGTAGTAGTGGATATTTACTTACACACAGAACGGTTCGTAGCCTTCTTGCAGACCGCAGGTTGTGAAGTATTTCAGGGTGTTCACATCTTGACCGTACGTCAACCTAAATGTAACAACAACAACATTACAAGTAAAGTAATAATTTCGCATTATATCTAGCTAATAAGCTAGAGCCAACCTTGATGACTGTTGAAGTTTTTAGGCCGGTATAAGCCAAACATCCATTAAGGTGATAAGTGTAATTTTTGACGTTTTGTATGGGCTGAGTCTACCCGGATAAGACGGAAAAAGTGATAAAAATGCATTATCTTGAAAACCATAAAAAAAAATTGTCTTTAATTTAGCTAGCTAATATGATTATATAAAAATTTACTGTTTAGCTATTCATAGTTTTGTTTAAAAACGAAAGTAGTGTATTTGAAGAGCCAACTTTGGAAAATAAATCTATCGAGAAAAGTTTCACCAATCGTGTTTCTATCTCTAATTTATTTAAATTAAATCCTTAATTTATCTTTGTCATAAAAAAACAAAACTGTATGTTTTGCGATTATTGAGAAAAAACGATTCTGCATTCATCAAAAACATTTATATATAATCAACCAATCTAACCTCTGCTAAGTTTGGAGCCTCTACGTAAAATATTGTCCAATACGTTTTTTTTTATATGGCGTGAATGTAACGCGTAGGTATCATAATCCGTCGATACGCAATACTAAGGGTGAGTTTTCACCTACGCGGAGCTATGCTGGGCTGACCAAAGACAGCACTCAAAATTTCGAGTTTGAAAGTTCCACACAGCTTCACACCTTTACGCAGCCTTACTGCAGCAGCAACACATAAGTAGAAAACTTACCTAGCCTTCTGCCCAACACCCAGAGTGCAAGCTGGCACGAAGTTATCACCTTGCACATCAGCGAAGGTCGTCTCACCACCAAGAGCGTCCATCAACAATTCTCCGTTCAGAGAAAAACCTGGTGTAGAATTAATTATGGAAATATTCTTTAAAAAACTCAAGTGATTTTTAGGTAACTGCAACTAGCACACTTTCTTTTTACGCTCATTGAAACTGCAATCGGTTTTTAGGCTTAAAACCTTGACAATGAAAACTGAATTTTAAAAAAGAATATTTTTAGAGACATATTTATGTCTCAAGTATAGTGAAATGGGTATATTTTACTTTAATAAACAATAAGTCATAACTATTATTTTAAAATAAAATTTAATCTAAAAGCTCAGCTTTCGTTATAAAAGAAAGAGTACTTTTTAGTATTTACAACAAGCACAGAATTAAATAAACAAAATCAGTGTTAGTCGTATAATTAGTTAAGGACATACGATTTATTGACGCTATAAGGCCTAACTTAATATGAAAACCATTAAGGGGCTGTATGTCGACGATTGCTCTTTTTCGAAACGAAAAAAGAAATACTTCTGAACAAGCCACATCTCCTATTTTTATAAGTATACTAGCGACCCGCCCCGGCTTCGCACGGGTAGCATGTTATTATACATATAAACCTTCCTCCTGAATCACTCTATCTATTAAAAAAAACCGCATCAAAATCCGTTGTGTAGTTTTAAAGATATAAGCAAACATACATACATACGCGGGAAGCGGAAAGCGACTTTGCTTTATACTATGTAGTGATTACTTCAGGTTCCTACCTAGATTTCTATTAAGCTGAAAACATAATTGCAGAAACTTTTCACGATAAAGATATTATTTCAAAATGATACGTTTTAGAATTTATGATCGAAATATTTTATATACCTACTATTAAAATCAACTTGTGATTTATTGCTAAAGATAGGTAATATGTAGATCTAGATTTCTATTATAATAGATTTTTGATAAGTAATTATACATAATTTATATCATTAATTTATTCGAAAAGCTAAGGCGGACCACGCGCCGACGTGTGTTTGTCGTCATTGCAGCGGTCGGTAGGATTATTTATGGAAGTGATTAAAGATGAGTACATCTTTATTCACATATACTTTACATTATAAAATAGGAGATGTGGCTTGTTCAGAAGTATTTCTTTTTTCGTTTCGAACAAAAACAATCGTCGACTGGGAGCGCCTTAAAAGCGAGCTAAAATTGGAATTACCTAATATGAAACAAATCCAACTAGAAGCGAGTTAGATCACCTGAACTACCCAAACCAAATTTACTGCATCAGTATTGAATTATCTTGTAACTCATTTTACAGTAACTGAGCTAAGCCCTTTGGATCTGTATTCAGATAGCTCAGATAGTTAAATATATTTGATAAGGTTCTGTTCTGGACTTAATAATGAAATGTATATCGTAACTAACACTGGGTAGTCGGACAGACCGTTTGACTAAGTCATACATTCTACTTCAGGTTGTCATCAATAATTATTATCTATACATTCATCTATAATTATTGTGTAATTGATATTTTTCAAAATATCTTTCGAAAGTGCGCTATCATAAATATAGCAAGCAAAAAGCGATGCGATGCGGTGTTTATCGTTAAGAATTTCACAAGCGTTTTTTAAGCAAGTCAAATGGGCATGATTCTGTTCAATTTTGATGGTGGCAGAAACATATTTCAATTTGACATTAGTTTATTTTATTATTTACAGTTAGAACCAGTTTTTTTTTGGCGAATTAGTGAAAGCTCCTAATTTTTTTTGACAAAGCCTTTCATATTTGTTATTATAATGCCATATGTTAATAAATCTAAGTTATCAATCGTATCTCAGCAAGATAACGCACATACAAAATATAACATAGAAAAAAACAAACGTTTAGAGATTTTATTTAAAAAAGCAACGAAAAATGTTTCTGCCACAGTCTAAACAAGCCAGCTACTCTGTTTCGTATATCGAAATATGCCAAACTGTATATTTGTGTGACATTTACTTATCGTTTTATCGATCAAATCGAGAAACACTCCGACAACGTCACCCACTGCCCATTGCTTGCCGAAAGATTCAGTGCTACCGCTGTATACTTTTTCCTCCTTAAAATGACGAGAAATTTCTATTGAAGACCACACCTTTTCAATATAAGAACTACTTTGAGTTGAGGGTTCGATCCCCACCCAGGCCAAACATTTTAGCGATGAACATACGAGTAGATGTTTGTTCGGTGACTGGATGTTATAATAAATTATATCGTAAGTGTCAAAGAAAAGTATGTAAGTATTCTATCACTTATCTAGTTGCCATAGTACAAGCTTTGCTTAGTTTGGAGCTTGATGGCGTTGTGTGAAATGTCCATCGAAATTATTTATTTATTTAAGTATTCATTTACTGACGACATAGTCCAATAACAACTCTTTATGATGAAGGAATTAAGAAGATAAAAGAATATTAAAAAATAGCCTTTTCAAAGAAAACATACTCTTACACTACATTGACAGTAGGTAACATCGAACTACTCACTACGTTTACAAGAACATCAATTAGAAATCAACATTCTCATTAGCTAAAGTACTTTATACACAATTTAATTCGATAGTTTTAAGGGAAAAAACAGAAAAAAAGACCACAAATGAGAGATATTTCACAGAATGTTATCATAGTTAACCACAACATCGACAAATCCTACACGGCTTGGTGCTACTCTGATATAGTATTATTTTTAGGCAAATAATATTCTGCCTTCGTAACAGAAAACACAGTAACTTAATTTACCAGATAACTGGAGTTACGATGTTTACAGTTATGAAGAGATAATTAAAAAATATAAATTAGCTCATCGACTAGCTTTAGTTAGCTCGACTATAAAAAAAAACAATTTTATAGTAACTATTCATGCCTAAATATTAATTCAAGATTATAAACCAACGTTTATGATTTTATCAATTGACAGTTATTTCTGTTTTGCATACAGAAATATGAGCCCTAGCTCAAAAACTTTGATAAATATATCAGAGTAGCACCGTTGCCCACTAGTGGGCACTCACTAATAGTCTGGTCCACGACGTCGAGAAAGCAGCCGACGATGTCACCGATTTTCAGCTGAACGCCGAACGTATCGGTCCCTCCGCCATGCACTTTTATGCACTATGGCATTCAGTTGCATTTATATTTCATAATCAAAATTTAATAACATACTTTTTTAAATTAACTAAATAGCTGATCATTAAGAATGGACAGTTTTAGCTCAACTTTAGCGGAATAATAGCTTAGCTCAGTTGGTATATGAAGTCTAGCTCAGCTTATTTCTTAGCTGCAATGGGTGAACAGAGATACATTATTTCTAATTGAACTTAACTAGAAGTAACTAGAACTTGAAGATTTTGTCACTTCCTAGTTCAGAAACGATTTTATCATTTACCTTACAATTTAAACGGCTTAACTTATTCTATAGCTGCATTTGGAGAACTGAGCTACATATTTCAATCAACTAGAACTTAAGTATAGACTTTTTGTCACTTAGTTCAAAAACGATTCTAACATTTACCTTATAGGTATATGAACTTATAATAAAAATTGGTCGCAATTCCGCTTGTCTATTGGTGATTGTACTTTAAACAGCAAAAGTCTCTAAGAAACCTTCTTCCTTAATAGAATATAACTTACATTATATCCATCAAATGCCCAGGAGTTCTCATCCTGCCCCAGCATCATGCCAGGAGGCATATCGGCGTGCGCCCAACCGACCTGGAAACGCCATCCATCATTATTTGTCTGCCCTTATCCCACTTAAGTGGGGTTGGCCCAACTTGTATTTTTCTTCCATTACCTTCTATCAGCCGACATCTCACTCACTCCTTTCTTACCCATGTCAAAGTAAGTAAAAGTTTCACCTAGCTCCTAAGACATTTCAAAGTGATCCTTGTGATTATATTGAAACAAATACCTTTTCACTTTGATTTTATTTTATGAAATCGTTTAATCTTTTGCATGTATATAATTAGTTTGTTTTTAGGGTTCCGTACCCAAAAGGGACCCAATTACTAAGACTACGCTGTCCGCTAGATAGTTAACATTTTTACAGATTTTGTATTACTATTACAGCTATAACAACTTTCTTTTTTTCAAATACTACCTATACAACAAACGTGTTTTTTGCCGTTTTTAGGGTTCCGTACCCAAAGGGTAAAAACGGAACCCTATTACTAAGACTTCGCTGTCGCTTCGTCTGTCTGTCCGTCTGTCTATCCGTCTGTCTGTCCGTCTGTCTGTCTGTCACAGGGCTGTATCTCATGAACCGTGATAGCTAGACAGTTGAAATTTTCACAGATTATGTATTTCTGTAGCTGCTCTAACAACAAATAATAAAAACAGAATAAAATAAATATTTAAGGGGGGCTCCCATACAACAAACATGATTTTTTTGCCATTTTTATAGATAACTAGCGACCCGCCCCGGCTTCGCACGGGTAGCATGTTATTATACATATAAACCTTCCTCCTGAATCACTCTATCTATTAAAAAAAACAGCATCAAAATCCGTTGTGTAGTTTTAAAGATATAAGCAAACATACATACGCGGGATGCGGAAAGCGACTTTGCTTTATACTATGTAGTGATGGTACGGAACCCTTTGTGCGCGAGTCCGACTCGCACTTGGCCGGTTTTTTTATAGATAATGTTACGGAACCCTTCGTGCGCGAGTCCGACTCGCACTTGGTTTTTTAACTTACCCTCATAGGCCCAGCGGTGAGTATTTCGAACTCAAAGTACCATTTTCCGGAGCCCACTGCGTAGTTCTTCTCAGCTCTGTAAGTTCTAAAGTCCGCTTGCTTCTGCTTCGACGCTTCTAACAGAAGCGCTGTGAACGAGAAAACAAATCAAATCAGTTTATTGAAATGAAATAGGAACACGACTGTAATCCCCAAGTACGATAGACAACTTCTCAGATCTCCAGGTGCTCAGATCCTTGAAGACGCTTAAAGGGGTAGTAAAGGGGGTATGCAGTAGTTAACAATCCACATTTAATGTATACTAAGAAAGTATTTACGAAGTATTAGCTATCTGGCCTCACAGCTCAGTTGGTAGTAGCTCTGCCTTCTGCACAGCAGGTTGTGGGTTCGATCCTCACCCGGGCCAAATATTATTGTGATGAACATTGATGTTTGTTCTGTGTTATAATGTATCATGTATGTATTTACAATATTCTATCAGTTATCTAGTTCCCATAGTTCACGCTTTGCTTAGTTTCAGGATAGATGGCGCTGTGCGATAATGTTCACAGATATTTGTAAAATTAATATTTACATATATTTGAATATTAATATTTACATATATTTAAATACTAGCTGACCCGTGCCCGCTTCGCTGTGCGTAAGACATTTCTAATACCATGGTTGACTTTTTTGTAGACGTTTTTAAGGTGTACAATACTGTAGTACATTATTTTCATATATCTCGTGGGGTTCAGCCAGCATTTGCAATGTAAGCGCAAAAAAATGTGTTTATTTACGACATCACATTAGAAACCTCTAAAATTATCAGTGTTTCTCTACTTTATTATGCATGTATTATACATATAAACCTTCCTCCTGAATCACTCTATCTATTAAAAAAAACCGCATCAAAATCCGTTGTGTAGTTTTTAAGATATAAGCAAACATACATACATACATACATATTACATACAGACGCGGGAAGCGGAAAGCGACTTTGCTTTATACTATGTAGTCATGATATATTTACCTTCATGCTGCTCGCCGGTAGGTGGGTCCAAGTTGTATCCGTAAACCAGTAAAGTTCTGACAGTCTCAGAGGCGGTATCGCGATTCGCTTTCTTGATAGCTTCATCTACTTTGGGATAAGGCACCAAGTGCGGTGAACGATGCATGTCGGGGTCCTACAAGAAACATACTGGCTAAGACAGACCGAGAGAACAAGATACAAACGAACAAAGAAAATATCGCTAAACATAAGGAAATCGGCGAATTTGTCTACGTTGTTAACAGACTTAAATCCCCGCTGTACCCCTTTAGGGGATGAATTTCGGGAATTCCTTTCTTAGTGCACCCCTAAACACCAAAACGAATACAACTTTCTAGCGTTGATAGATCAGTCAGTCAGTAAAGCTAGAGTTTTATATATTTTGATAAAGAAAAAAATAATAGAAATAGAACCGCGACTGCAATCGCCAAGTACTGTAGAGATACTCTAAGATCTCCAAGTGCCTTGAAGATGACTAATGGGGGTAGTCAGCACGTCCAAACATTACATTTGGTTTATGCCCAATTGCCCACACACTTTCGTCGAATGGCAATGGCGTCGCATTAGTTTCTGTGACGTCACATGCTTGT
This sequence comes from Hydriomena furcata, assembly GCA_912999785.1. Taxonomy (NCBI): domain Eukaryota; kingdom Metazoa; phylum Arthropoda; class Insecta; order Lepidoptera; family Geometridae; genus Hydriomena; species Hydriomena furcata. Next base: position 4,203,802 of record OU538848.1, read on the forward strand.
CAACAAATACACAAACGTCAAGTTTTTCAAGGCAGGCGATGACATATTGACAATCATGCTACGTCATCTTCGATTCGACCAATCCTAGCCGTTTTGTGTCATGTGACTGGCGTTTAAAAATAGATAATTTTAATTATGGATTTTTTCATAGATCATTGTTTATTTTCGTTGAAGTGAGTAAGACATATCATGCTGTGACCCTCACACCTAATAAATAGGCAATATTAAGTGAGAGAGTAACAGCTCATATGTCTTGCATAATTCTGGGGAAACATGAAGGCAGATGCTTCTAGAAAGATCTAGAAAGATAAATTATAAAGCTGTAAAAAATAAACATAACAGTTTGTATGGATAATAATAGGCAGAGATTGTAGTAATATTTTCTCCGTATATTTTGCCAGAGAAATACCTAAATTTGTCCAGAAGAGATCGCTCCTAGCGATAAGATCGCCCATTGTACTCAATATTACTTAGTTTGTTGTAATTTCATTAAGTGATTGTTATGTGGTGTGCAATAAATCGTTTTTATCTATAATAATAAAAAAAAATAGGACATACACACAGATTTCAAGGCGCTTAGATCCTTGAAGATGTATAAGGGGGTAGCCAGAGGCACGTCCAAACATTACGTTTGCCACTATACCCATATTTTTGCAGTAGTTAGCATTACACACAGTTGCAAGCCCATCGCCGCTTCTACGAATACTAACTAGTTTCTATCTATCTATCTACCTAATAGTAATTCCAGTCCATCCTAAGGTTGCCTGGTAGAGATCGCTTTTAACGATAAGGCCGCTCTTTAATTTTAAGTATAGAGTTTTTTTTTTCCTGTTCATAAATATTTGTATCCGTGTGAACGTGAGGTAATCAATAAAGTGTTATCTATCTATCTATAGATCCCATCTCGTATCAACTTACCTCGTTAAGCCCATAAGTCCATTGTTGCTGGATCCTCTCTCTAGCCCACAGGTTGTGCGTATTCTCGGCCAACTGGTCGACCAACTCGTCCATCTTCGGCGTCAGAGTGACAGCGCTTAAGTCTAGGGGAGCTGGCTTGTAGCCGTTCGACTGAAAGGAAATATGATTTGTAAACAATTAGAATTTGTACATTCAGCAAAGAAAGTCAATGAACACGAGTTCATTAGGGTTCCGTGCCCAAAGGGTAAAAACGGGACCCTATTACTAAGACTTCGGTGTCGGTCTGTCTGTCACAAGGCTGTATCTCATGAACCGTGATAGCTAGACAGTTGAAATTTTCACAAATGATGTATTTCTGTTGCCGCTATAACAACAAATACTAAAAACATAATAAAATAAATATTTAAGTAGGGCTCTAATACAACAAAAATGATTGCAAATTTGCCGTTTTTTATAGACAATGGTAAGGAACACTTCGTGCGCGAGTCCGACTCGCACTTGGCCTGTTTTTTTCTTATGTGCAAAAAAATAAAAAAATCGACATCATATTGTCCATATGTCAAAACTGACACTTTTACAATGCAGAAAGTTCTACCTGTCGTATTCTAAATGTATTTCCGGTTCCGTTTAATTCCGCTTACCTGCATAAACGGCTCGTTAGGTAGGCGCACGTTACGGATACGTGCCGGTGGCTTGTCAAGGGTGATGTAATATCCCAATGCCAATATTGTCCTGGAACAAAGCATTTCTTTAAATCCATATCTGGCTAAAGATCTTTGAGTAGCATGTGAGCTTCCGACAAGAAATAAAGTCATGTAACCATGTTGATGAGTATTTAAAAATAATGTATGATGCATATAATACTAGCTTCTAATACGGCTTCGCTCGCATATGACCTGGATAAAAAGTTATTCCAGGACATAAGCTATGTATATTCCAAGTTTCTTTCAAATCCGTTTAGTCGTTTGGGCGTGTGATTGAGCCACAATCATCCTAATAAACTTTCGGATTTATAATATTAGTAGGATGTACTGCATAATGTGGGCATGTGCCAAATGTTTGGACGTGCTTCTCACTACCCACTTTGAACATCTTCTAGGATCTGATCAACTTGAGATCATTGTATTTCAGTCGCGATCCAATTATTATTTTTTGATTATAAAATAATGATGCAAAAGAGGAATGTCAGGATTGTATGTATGATGTATGTATGTATGTATGTATGTATGTATGTACATATGTATGTATGACTTACTTTAGTGTCTGCACGGCTAATTGAATATCGTAGCGCTTCTCGGCTGTAGGTAGTCTTTCGAATGGCACCAAGCATGGATGGATCTTGTGCAGATCATCACGCTGGTCTCCATACATCCAGCCAGCTTCAATCTACAACAATATTATTAAAAACTATTAGAAACTTAGTTTACGTGAAGTTATTTTTAAGCGGACTCCAACCCCATTAGGTTGGGGTTGAAATTCATTTCTTAGTGCACCCCTACAAACCAAATGGAATTCACCGTCCAAACTTTCAGTCAGTCAGTCAGTCAGTCAGAAACGCAAGAGTTTTATATAAATATGCATAAGTAACTTTCAAGTTCAAAGTAACATAATTGTTTTTTTTACCTTATTCATTGCCCACATTTCGTGAATGTTCTCAGCAAGTTTGTCTCTGATCTGTTCGATGTACGAAGACAGTGTGATCTGAAATCAGAACAAAAAAACATGTAATTTCGGAATACTTACTTTAATAGTCAGAGGCAAGTCCGAGCGCTACATTTGTGACATGCCTATATTTAGTCATAGTAAGTAATTTATATACGCGTCCAATTAGGTAGATCTTTTTTCGTTGGTTGATAAAAAAAAATAGGATCACGACTGTAATCCCCTAGTAAGTTAAGAGGCTCTCAGTCGCTGATTGCTCTTTTTCGAAACGAAAAAAGAAATACTTCTGAACAAGCCACATCTCCTATTTTTATAAGTATATTACTTCAGGTTCCTACCTAGATTTCTATTAAGCTGAAAACATAATAGCAGAAACTTTTCACGATAAAGATATTATTTCAAAATGATACGTTTTAGAATTTATGATCGAAATATTTTATATACCTACTATTAAAATCTACTTTTGATTTATTGTTAAAGATAGGTAATATGTAGATCTAGATTTTATTAGAATAGATTTTTGATAAGTAATTATACATAATTTATATCATTAATTTATTCGAAAAGCTAAGGCGGACCACGCGCCGACGTGTGTTTGTCGTCATTGCAGCGGTCGGTAGGATTATTTATCGAAGTGATTAAAGATGGGTACATCTTTATTCACATATACTATACAGTATAAAATAGGAGATGTGGCTTGTTCACAAGTATTTATTTTTTCGTTTCGAACAAAAACAATCGTCGACTGGGAGCGCCTTAAGCATACTCTCAGATCTCAAGACGCTTAGATCCTTGAAGATATCTAAAGGGGGTGGTCAGAGGCGCGTCCAAACATTACGCTTGGTCGATAATAAAAACGTATCTCACAGCCAGTTAGTATTCTTAAAAGCAACTTGTCACGTATGGAATGCTAACTACTGCAAAATGTGGGCATGTGCCAAATATAATGTTAGACCCCCATTAGACATCTTCAAAGGATCTAAGAGTCTGAAGATCTGAGAGGATGTCTACCGTACTTGGGGATTACAGTCGTGATCCTATTTATTTTTATACTTACACATATATCTACAGGCGTGTCATTTTGCACGAGATAGACATACTCTCAGATATCGAGACGCTTAGATCCTTGAAGATATCTAAAGGGGGTGGTCAGAGGCACATCCAAGCATTACGTTTGGTCGATAATAGAGAGGTATACTCACAGCTACAGTATCTACAGGCGTGTCAATGTTTAAAGGGGGTGGTCAGAGGCACATCCAAACATTACGTTTGGTCGATAATAGAGAGGTATACTCACAGCTACAGTATCTACAGGCGTGTCATATGTCTAAAGGGGTGGTCAGAGGCACATCCAAGCATTACGTTTGGTCGATAATAGAGAGGTATACTCACAGCTACAGTATCTACAGGCGTGTCATATGTCTAAAGGGGTGGTCAGAGGCACATCCAAGCATTACGTTTGGTCTATAATAGAGAGGTATACTCACAGCTACAGTGTCTACAGGCGTGGGCACGAAAGCAGTGTCGTCCTGCACAAGAGGAGGTCCAGCCAACGCGCGCTTATTGAGATTGCCGAAGTAGAAGCAAGGCTCCAACGCCAGCACTTGCTGAGGAAGAAGGGATTCCACCAATGGGGAGTAGCCTTCGGGGGCAGCGTAGCGAAGGCGGCCGTGCTCACCTCCTAGTAGGAATCGGCAACTAGGAAACAGAGGTATATTTTAACTAGAAATTTAAAGCATAATTTTATCGAAATGTTCATTTCACAATTCCGGCACAGTGCTTGTGTACCGGGTGGCCAAATTATAAACCCGGACGCTCCCCAGACACCCTCTAATCTAGGACAAATTCGGGGAAACACGGACGGATGGCAGCCCTAGTTTTAATAGACAGATAGATAATACTTTATTGTACACCAGAAGTAAACAAGCAGAACATTAAACAAATAATTTTCGAATTACGTATGTACAACGGGCGGCCTTATCGCTTTCTTCTTCTTTCTTCGAAAAAGCGATTTCTTCCAGGCAACCTGAGGATGGAAAGTAACAGCGGAAGGCAGTGTACAAGCAACAAAAACAAAAATAAATATATGACTTAATACCTATAATAAGCCTAAAAAAAGCCAAGTGCGTGTCGGGTCGCGCGCACGAAGGCTTCCGTACTATTATCTATAAAAAGCGGCAAAAAACACGTTTGTTGTATGGGAGCCCCTATAAATATTTACCTATTTTATTGTTTTTAGTATTTGTTGTTATAGCGGCAACAGAAAAACATCATCTGTGAAAATTTCAACTGTCTAGCTATCACGGTTCATGAGATACCTAGCTGGCCTTGTGACAGACAGACGGACAGCGTAGTCTTAATAATAGGGTCCTGTTTTTACCATTTGAGTACGGAACCCTAAAAAAGAATATAAATATATAGTCACTCACCTCAATTTACTGGAACAGCTAATAGCAGGGAAGAACATTCCTTCCAGATTGAAGTTAGTGAAAGAACCCGTGACCCTTACGCCGTTGAACATAAAGTTGATAATCGGCACTGTCAGATCTAGCGCGCAGCCGATCACATCACCTGAAAATAAATATTAACAATTTCACTTTCAAAACTTTCGTGACACATTATTACAACAACGGGAAATTACTCACGTTAATGATAAATTGTCAATGAGGACACCGACAATGTTTCGATTCATCTAGAGAATCTTCTTCAGGGTGAGTGGACCATAACGCGCGCGCTACCCTGCTCGCATTGCCGTCTCACCCTGAAGAAGATTCTCAAGATGAATCGAAACATTGTCGGTGTCCTCATTGACAATTTATCATTTACGTGAGTAATTTCCCGTTGTTGTAATAATGTGAAATATTAACAAATATTAAATATATATTTTATTAAAAAATGCACTTTCTGCCTATGGCTTCGCTTGCTTGGGTATGAAGTGTGGGCATGATTGAGCCACAAACATACAAACATCCTCAAAAACTTGCGGATTTAAATTATTAAATAAATAAATAAATAGAATCACGACTATCATCCACAAGTACGGTAGACATCCTCTCAGATCTCCAGACGCTAAGATCCATTAAAGATGCCTAGTTAGGGTAGTCAGAGGCACGTCCAAAAATTATATTTGGCACATACCCATGTTTTGCAGTAGTTAGCATTACATTTATGACAGGTTGCAAGCCCATCGCTGCTTTTAAGAATTCTATTTAAAATATTAGTACTGTGATATTGTGTATTGTAGACATCCTCCTACATCTTCAGGCACTTAGATCCTAAGTCCTACCGCGGGAATCAAACCAGCACCTCTTACAACTCAACTAGTCAGATAGTCTTACCTTTCCTTATATAGGGCTCTTCGGTATGAGTTCTATTAACAGGTGTCTTCCGTCCGCCTGACCATAAGAAAGCTCCATCGAAACCGAACGAGTATAAGTCATCACCGACTCCATTGCCCCCCCACTTTTCACCCCCACCCGGGTATGGGACATAGCTGTAATTAAACAACACAAGATTAATATAAGAAAGTTATAAAAAAAATGTCTATCTTTGACCTCAGTGGCGACTTTATCGTTATTCCCGAAAATCAAAATAAAATTTTGGGGAAAAAAGTGCCTATGACTTTAAACTATATCAATAATGTGAACTTTCATCACAATCCACCAGCGTCGAAGTGACAACGTCAAAGACAGACAGACAGATAGAGTTATATTCGTATGTATACTATTAGTATAGATGATTATGAGTTAAATTAAATGGATTATTGTTAATTATTATTCTTGCTTGAGCCTTCACTTTGTTCTTAGGGCACCAAACTGGAGCTCTACATAGCATTAAGGAAAGGATCATTGAAAAAAAGGTAGACCCCAAGCCGTGTTTGTTGCCTGATTCTTCTAGGCTTGGTCGCGTGGAATCGGCGTAGCTTCACCTAGTTCCTAAGACGTTCAAAGAGATGCTTGTGATTTTATTGAATTAAATAATATATGAATTTGTTATAAACTCACCCGGAAGTGTTTGCCCATCCGATGCGCAAATGCGGCATCATATGTGTTGTCTTCTCGATGTGGTCCATCGTCACTTCGAAGTACCATTTCCGGTACACCGCGGAGCCTTCGACGCGGCCAACGAAGATGTTTGGACGAACACTGATAATAAACAAATGATTAATTAAAGTTTGTTTAAGCTATTGATGGAAACACAGACACTTTATTTAGGTGAAGTTATTCAACACCCCTTAGACTAACCCTCGTATTCAAGAACGACACTATGAGAACACGCACCTACAGTGGACGAAATCTTTTTTCATAAAAATCACTTTATGTGTTGTGCGACACTGCATAGTGCGACTAGAGGCACATTGTCGTGTGCCTCTAGCCAAAGTTGATCTCTAAAGGCACACGGTAGCGTGCGCCATAGTGCCGCTCAACACATAAAGTGATGTTTATGAAAAAAAAATTCGTCCACTGTGGGTGCGTGTTCTCATAGTGTCGTTCTTGAATACGAGGGTTTCTGATCTATCAACGCACAGTCTAAACCAATGGCCCTAGAAACTTTGAATTTGGGATGGATTAAGAAAGTAAAAATAAAATAAAAAATAAATAGGATCACGACTGTAATTCCCAAGTACGGTAGACATCCTCTCAGATCTCCAGACGCTTAGATCCTTTGAAGATGTCTAGTGGGTGTAGTCAGAGGCACGTCCAAACATTATATTTGGCACATGCCCCAATTTTGCATTAGTTAGAATTCCATACGTGACAGGCAGCAAGCCCATCGTCGCTTTTAAGAATACTAACTGGTTTCCTCACGATGTTTTCCTTCACCGTTTTGAGCACGCGTTTTTGATGCGCATATAAATTTTTCGACCAGAAAAATCCATTTATGCACGCCGGGATTCCAACTAACGACCTTCAGATTGAAAGCCATACCATTGGTACCATATTACCCACAAATATTTGTATATATTGCTAATCACTTTGTCTCTTGCGTTACAGTCAAGCGATCAACATCTAGGTCATCACAGCTTACCTAGACACGTGATCGACCAGCTGTGTCTGTAGCAATAGGTTCTTCCCCGGCAGCAGATAATCACAGATGTTGTTCTGCGAAGATCGCACCGCTACGCCGTTACCGACGCAGAGCGAGCAAAGCACGTCGAGCACTTTCGGATCGCGACCGTGTTTCTCTAGAAGCGAGATGATAACCTTAATGTGTTCATCCTGGAAAAAGAAAGTAAATAAATAAATATTGGTGAACATTTTACATATCGCATCTAGCCCCGAACTAAGCAAAGCTTGTACTATGGGAACCAGATTTCTGATAGGATACTAAATATGTATACTTTTTTTTTGTCAATACATACTAATTATGATACATATAACACTCAGACACGGAACAAACATCTATGTTCATTACATAAATGTGTGTCCAGGGTGGAAATCGAACCCACAACCAACAGCGCAGAAAGCAGAGTTACTACGAACTAAGCTGTAAGGCCAGCTAAATATACGCGATCAATGAATTGATCGAATGGTCTAATTTATAATCATAACTATCGACCCGCCCCGGCTTCGCACGGGTAGCATGTTATTATACATATAAACCTTCCTCCTGAATCACTCTATCTATTAAAAAAAACCGCATCAAAATCCGTTGTGTAGTTTTAAAGATATAAGCAAACATACATACATACATATTACATACAGACGCGGGAAGCGGAAAGCGACTTTGCTTTATACTATGTAGTGATTGACTCTTCCTATACCTAAGCAAAACTTTAGGTATGAGTCAGTGATAAGTTTGCAACATAGTTGGCGCAGCCGGTAGGATAACTCACCCGCATCATATTCAGCGCTTCAGGTGAGTCGATCAGCACGCAATGTAACACATCCAACATTCCCGTGCCTTCTCCTGAAGCCTGAGACCCAAGTCTTGAGAATAGCCAGTTGAGACGGTTCGAGTTCGCGAATTGGGCGCAGTTGGTGTGGTTTCCTTTGATGATGGCGGCTGTGAACCAAACACTTTTGTGTTAAAATTTTATATTTTCTTATTAGAAAAAATCTTACTTATTCTATTTTACAAGAGAGGTTTGCTTCTGAATTTAGATTTATATTATTACTAGCTTACACCCTCAGCTTATCTTGCGCGGTACCTAGCTGTATAAAAAGTATTCCTGGACACAAGCTAAATATCATCCAAAACCGTTTGGTCGTTTGAGAGTGATCGAAGCACAAACATCCACACAAACTTACATATTTATAGTTATTAAGTAGCATCACCAATCTCGTCTTTCATTGTCAAAACTGTTACAATTACTTACCCAAAAGCTGGTACAAATATCCCGAGATCATCTCCCAACTCTGACCCGACTCATCACCAGCTAAGAATCCAGCCATAAACCCTTGCGTTGTGATGACATTTATCTTATCGATCGCCTCAAGAATCAAGTTCAGTATGCCCTCTTCTTGGAACAAATCTTGGCGATTTCGAAGCGCACGGAATCTGTTTTGTTTTTCTTCGTGTTCTGTTGGAGTAGAGAATATTTAGTAATTATATTCTATTTACGAGTGATTTATGAGTAGCTGATTAGCGTTATGTTATGAGGTCTATGTGTTATGTGTGTGTGGAATATTTTTGTAACTGTTATAAAAATGGTAGTTCCTTTAAAATTTTTTGGCGCAGCCAAACGGATTTTTTTGTATATAATGATGGACATTTAACAAAGGAAATATGAAATGTAATGAACAAGAGCAAATTCTATTCGTCTCTTCTAATCAAATGCCTCTGATATTATGAATATTTAATATACTTGTATACAATGGCTGTTACAAAGTGAAGCTGAGACTATTGCATGATTTCTTTGAAGCTTTTCGCTAATAGCTTTAGTGAATTTCAACTTTCTTAAACAATAAGCAACAATTTTTTTGTTTCTATGTTCTACACCAACACTTTCATCTCAAAAGTTATCGATCGAAAGGGATGCGAATCCGAAACCATCGATAACTTTTATTATGGTAATGCAACTACATAAAAAACCTATTTTCTCGCGAACTGTACTTTCCTCTCACAAATATTTCTGCATTATACAGTTTGCTTTCCGAATTCGCTGTCAAAAAGTATTTTTCACTGTCATGCATTAGGTATAGTTTTGGTATCAATGGGTTATGAGTGTGATGTGTCTAATAGCATTATACCTCGTAGGTTTTGAGCCTGTCCTAAGTAGTTTTGCGGTGTGGGGCAGAGAACATAAAATTAGGCTGGTAATTACACATTTTATAAGAGTTGTTAACTAGCTTTTACCCGCAACCTCGCTCATATGGTACATGAGTAGGTATTGTAATAATCCTAATACTATTCTAGGTCACTATCATTAGGAAGCGTTCCCAGGATCCCAAAAAGGAACCAGCTCTTGAATCACGCGCCTACTGGTAGTGATCTGGATCAGTTGAGCTACCTATAGACTGTTTGCGACAGTCTTTAGATGGCTCAACTGGTTCTTATGTAGTTAGTAAATATTCTGTAATATATTATATTAGATGTTATTTGTTTCTGTAATAAAACAGGTCACTATTATTATATGGAGTTGAACCTAATCAGTTCCACAAAGTAATTCATACCATCAGATAATTGTGTATTGAAAATGAATGAATATTAAGTAAATACACAAAAATAAAGCGTCTTCCCCTTAAATAGACCAGGTAAGATAAATGATAATGGCCACATTTTTAGGGTTCCGTACCCAAAAGGGTAAAAACGGGACCCTATTACTAAGACTTCGCTGTCCGTCTGTCTGTCACAGGGCTGTATCTCATAAGCCGTGATAGCTAGACAGTTAAAATTTTCACAGAAGGTGTATTTCTGTTGCCGCTATAACAACAAATACTAAAAACAGAATAAAATAAAAATTTAAGGGGGGCTCCCATACAACAAACGTGTTTTTTTGCCGTTTTTTTATAGATAATGGTAACCCTTCGTGTGCGAGTCCGACTCGCATTTGGCCGGTATTTAGACTAAGGACTTGTTGTGTTTACCTTTTAATTAAATGCTACTCACCCATATCCTCATCAGGCTGGGCGAAGTAATTGATCAGATCCTCAAGACACATCACCATTTCTCCAAGATTCACAGTTGCGAAGAACATCGAGTGACGTCTGTTCTCTTGCAGTGTCTCCAGACCCCTGCCAAGTACGAACAGATATATGAAAAAATGAAAAAGGATCATGACAGTAATCAGTCAATGATAAAATAGACATGGACATGGAATTTTTTTTTAACGGTCTTTACCCACATCGCCATCAAGCCCCAAACTAAGCAAAGCTTGTACCATGGGAACCAGATAACTGATAAAATACTTATGTACTTTTGATTTTGTAAATACATACTTATTATACATACAAGCTGACCCCGCGAACTTCGTATCGCTTTAGAATTAACAAATGTTGTCTTAAGTTCCCGTTCCCGTTACCGTATTATCAAACCTAATAAAGCTCAAATTGACTCTACGTTTTAGTTACAAAAAAATTTTATGGGAAAAAGAAAAGGGCTGTTTTTAGGGTTTTCCCGGCAATTATTCGAATTTTTCTCACCTTTTAAACCTTCCCTAAACCTCCACGAACATTTCAAGGCCAAGATATGATAAATCCGTTCAGCCGTTCTCGAGATTTAGCGAGACTAACGAACAGCAATTGATTTTTATATATATAGATAGATTAACATCCAGACACAGAACAAACATCTATGTTCACCACACAAATATTTGCCCTGGGTGGGGATCGAACCCACAACCTACAGCGCAGAAGGCAGAGTTACCACCAACTGAGCTGTGAGGCCAGACTTTCTTACTATACAAGGTACCTACACAAATAAATTTTTTGTCTCTCTTGTGCAAGTTCACGAAAGCATTACTATGCCATATGTGAGTTCATTGGTCTCTCTATAGATATACTTACGTAATAAACTTGGTGAACAATGAGGAACACTTCCTGATGACCCTGGCGGTTCTGGACTCTTCCTCTTGGGACCTGGAGAAGTCCAGTCCATCGTCCATCTTTCCTTCTTCGTGTAGTATAGCTTGCTTTTCTTCCACTTTGCCTACGCCTTTCTTCTTCGTTTCGTATGACTGTGGAAAGGTAGTTTATGTATTACTAATCAACCCGTTACAGTAGTTGTCCTGTTAAATTTCAATAATCGAATAGAAAAGACTGAATGTTTTTAGTCTGTGATGTCAGATTTGTTCCACAGCAGCGCCATCTATACATAAATCATCCCTTTTGCCTTTTTTTATCGTTTCTGGGATGTGTTTCATATTTTAAAGTAGTATATTATTTATTCGGGCAATATATCTACATCTACAGCAAATCTCAACTTAATCCGTTTTGTCGTTTAGGCCTGATTGAGGAACAAACATACATACAAACTCACAAACTTTCACATTTATAATATTATTAAGATGAGCGTGTTTTGACGACCCTTGTAACGTGGTAGAGTTAAAACGCAAATGCATAGATCGAAGGTAAAACCTCTCCTGTGTTCTCTAAATTCCCTTGATAGTAAGGGATATTTTTTTGTTACTAAATAAAGTTAAATAGGATCACGACTGAAATCCCCAAGTACGGAAGACATCCTCTTAGATCTCCAGACGCTTAGATTCTATGAAGATGTCTAGTGGGGGTAGTCAGAGGCACATCCAAACATTATATTTGGCACATGCCCACATTTTGCAGTAGTTAGTATCCATACGTGACAGGTTGCAAGCCCATCGCCGCTTATAAGAATACTATCTGGTTTCCTCACGATGTTTTCCTTCACCGTTTTGAGCACGTGTTTTAATGCGCATATAATTTTTCGAACAGAAAAATCCATTGATGCACGCCGATTCGAACCCACGACCTTCATATTGAAAGTCGAGGTACCTCCCACTCGGCCAACACGGCTAAGTCACTGCATAGTATAAAGCAAAGTCGCTTTCCGCTTCCCGCGTCTGTATGTATGTATGTATATTTGCTTATATCTTAAAAACTACACAACGGATTTTGATGCGGTTTTTTTTTATAGATAGAGTGATTCAGGAGGAAGGTTTATATGTATAATAACATGCTACCCGTGCGAAGCCGGGGCGGGTCGCTAGTTATATAATATAAGGTAACAAATGTTTATGCATCCGCTGGATTCACTATTTGAAACTCATACTTATCAATAATTACGTGTAAAAAACTAAAAACAAAACCGACTTTATGTAATATGTATGTTGTTGTTAATTGAATTGAATAAGTCTAATAAAAAAAAAAATGATTTCAACGTGATAAATACCCGTGTCAAAATCTATAGTTATGTCTACTTATCACGATAGTTTGAAAAATAAAAAAAAACCCCTATTATTCACCCTTAAAAGTGGTACTTTTTCCTCAAATTGAAATGACATGACATTAAAACACGGGTAGAACCAGCTTTCAAATAAAAAGAAGAATCATCAAAATCGGTTCACCCCCAATTGAGAACCTCCTTTTTTGAAGTCGGTTTAAAAGAAGAAAGGTACCTTGTAAGACAACCACAAGTTGGTCTCTGAATGCTGCATAATGACAGTCGAGTCACCATATTTGATGATCGGAGCACCAATGACCTCAAGATCCTTGTCTTCTAAAACTTGCTTCTGGTCATCCTTTTCTTGACGGAGGCAGAATGCACAGGAGGAGGTGGTTGCTTCCTCCCTAAAAAAACACGATTGGCGCTTTAGATGGAGGAGTAAACACAAAAAAAAGAAAGAAATAGGATCATGACTGTCATCACCAAGAACGGTAGACATCTCTCACTCTGATCACAAGGTGGGTCAGATCCTTGAAGATGACTATAGGGGTAGTCAGAGGCACATACAAACATTACAATTGTGACAAATGCCTGAATTTTGCAGTAGTTAGCATTCCATTGCAAGCCAGGTCAAAGACCGATTTCCTCATCAAGTTTTCCTTCACTGTTTTGAGCAATACAAATGCGCATATAATTCTTTCGAACAGAAAAATCCATTGATGCACACCCGAGCTTCGAACCCAGTACCTTCAGATTAAAAGATGTACATCCCATTCAACTAACGTGGCTCTGACATGACTCTGCTGAAACTTTGAAAATGAGTGTTCCATTGGAGTTCTGTTACGTATCTAATAGAAACGAAGTTTCGAAATTTGTGGACCTCCAATTTGGGGTAATGCAATTTGAACTCACCTGCTCACTAAATACAGTTCGTTTTGGTCGTTCACCCCGAGGTACCTGCCCGTGGTTATGTGCCGGATTCTCATAGGATGCAGCCAGTTGATGAAGCCTCCCGCCCATTTGGTCCTGGCCAGTTCCAATCGCCACAAAGAGCGGGCTTGCGACATAACGGAACCACCTTCGTAGACTACGATGCTGCAAGAAAGAACTGTTTAGTGAATTTGAAAGGTATCTCTCTCTCTCGCACTATCTGTCTCTCTCTCTCTTTCTCTCTGTTGTATTTCTCAACGCTTACTTTCAAATACTTTTACATACTTTATTGTACACAGAAAACATATACAATTATGACATTACAAAGAACATGTACAAAGGCGAGCTTAACCCTAAAAGAGTTTTCTACCAGAAAACCTTTGAGGCTAGGGAGAGGCCATAATACAATTAGGGCTGTGTAGGGCTTAGGGCCGTGATCCTCTTCATAAATCACTTTTCATTGATAATTTACACAACGATGAGTAGTGCGAATTTGATCAACCACATACGACCACGCCTCCTACAGATAGATACCAGATTTATATTCATTTACTCTGTCATCATTCGATTATTATTAATACTGTTTTTAGTGCACCCCGACCAATCTTCCATTCTTCTCTATATTCACTCCATCCCAAGGTTGTCTGGAAGAGATCGCTTTTTAGCAATAAGACCGCCCATTGTACAGTTTGTTCTAGTTTAAGTTTCTTACGTTGTTATTTTTTTTGTTTTATGGTTTGGCATTTTCATTCATTCATTCATTCAACTCTTTCTGATTGCGTTAGATTCATCTTTCATGAACTGTGTGGAGTGGTGGGTGATTGTTTGACTGTGACAAAAGAAATGCAAGTTCGATAGATCCCATTGTCATTGTGAATGCTATCATTATCGTCCATAGCTGCCATTGCTAGCACAGGTCTTTTACTAGCGATATTCATTCAATCTCATGCAAGCCACTTAAAGAACCTTATATGTATCACATCGCAAAGACCTGAAAACCATGCATAACCCTTCATCACCTCTGCTTCTCGTCACTCTAGGAGCCCAGAACTGAAGTTGAGTACTTACTTTTGCCCCCCCTCCTGCCCCCAGGTACTGGGTATGGTGAGGCACTCGTCCCCTCCATGGAAGAACCTCAAGACGTCGCCTCCGAAGACGTATCCAACATACTTCATACGCGATATACCGGTCCCGTACGGTTGAACCGACCAATGAGTAACGTGGAACGACGCGTTCACTATTGACACTTCGTTTTCTTTCGTTGTGTGCTATAAACAGAAGTTTTAAATGAAGTTGAATTCTTTCAGGCTTCTGGTGTTTTAATTTTAAGAACAGATGAGGCGATCAAATGAAGCTGTGACGTTACAAACGAATGCGATGGTAATGTTTTAATGATAACGATGTGTGTCGACATCCTCTCAGATCTCCAGGCGCTCAGATCTTTGAACATACCTAAAGAGGGTAGTCAGAGGCACGTCCAAAAATTGGTATATAAAGAGTATTTGATTAAGCGCCTCCTAACTTTAAATTTAAATAAAACAAAGTGTGTTTGAGATATCATCAACGCTATATCCGTCCATGGTGATTTGGCAAAACAGACTGAATAAATGACAGCCATTTTGACAGATGTAGCTTCAACAAGATGGCCGCTATTAACTGTCAAAGTTCGGAAGTCCCTATTGGAAGATCCATTAAATAGAATACACACTTTCATTTTGGATTAACCTACCTACATTTTAAGGCCGAATTTCTCTAAAATACCGGCCATATTATTTTTTATAAGGCCATATCTCACAAACACTATCTCCAATAAGGTTTACAAACTAGAATGATACGGACATTGGCAAATTTGTGACAATCAGTCACAGCAGCTAGGGAAAAAGAATTGAATTGAATGAGAGGTAACAAAACCAATTGTGTAACATTTGTCTACTTTAATTATTTTTAAGCAAATAGTTATTTTATCTGTAAGTTTTAATTCTAAATCAAGTGTAGCGTGTGTTGCTTTTTGAATTTGTGCTGAAGCTCTTTAGTTATTTTTTTTATTGTTGTACGTACTTGAGTAGTAGGTACTTTTAATTATTATTCTTGTTTGAGCCTTCACCTTGTTCGATTGGCACCACACTGGAGCTCTACATAGCATTAAGGAAAGGATCATAAAAAAAAGGTAGACCCCAAGCCGTGTTTGTTGCCTGATTCTTCTAGGCTTGGTCGCGTGGAATCGGCGTAGCTTCACCTAGTTCCTAAGACGTTTCAAAGTGATCCTTGTGATTTTATTGAAATAAATGTTTTTTGAATTTGAATTTGAATCCGCGAGCGGCTAGTGACTCGGAATTCGATGTTCATAATGTGAAACATGGACAATGTCAAATGATTTTAAGGCGCTCCCAGTCGACGATTGTGTTTGTTCGATATGAAAAAATAAATACTTGTGAACAAGCCACATCTCCTATTTTATAATGTATAGTATATGTAAATAAAGATGTACCCATCTTTAATCACTTCGATAAATAATCCTACTGACCGCTGCAATGACGACAAACACACGTCGGCGCGTGGTCCGCCTTAGCTTTTCGAATAAATTAATGATATAAATTATGTATAATTACTTATCAAAAATCTATTCTAATAGAAATCTAGATCTACATATTACCTATCTTTAACAATAAATCACAAGTTGATTTTAATAGTAGGTATATAAAATATTTCGATCATAAATTCTAAAACGTATTATTTTGAAATAATATCTTTATCGTGAAAAGTTTCTGCTATTATGTTTTCAGCTTAATAGAAATCTAGGTAGGAACCTGAAGTAATATACTTATAAAAATAGGAGATGTGGCTTGTTCAGAAGTATTTCTTTTTTCGTTTCGAAAAAGAGCAATCAGCGACTGGGAGCCCCTTAATGTGAAATGAGTCAAAACACGAATTTCAACGTTGATCTACATTATATAGTACACAGGTTGCAATGTTTAATGGAATTCGTATGCAAAACGGTACTTCGAGCACGAACCAATAACATCCGTAAATATATGAAGATATTAACTATAAATACGGCTAATTACCACGTTTTTTCTTGTATTGCTCTGAATTGTCTCGAAACGTCAGCAAAACAAGAAAAAAACGGGTCAGGTGCGAGTCGGACTCGCGCACGAAGGGTTCCTTACCATTATTTGTAAGAAACAGCAAAAAAACACGTTTGTTGTATGGGAGACCCACTTAAACGTTTATTTTATTCTGTTTTTAGTATTTGTTGTTATAGCGGCAACAAAAATACATAATCTGTGAAAATTTCAACTGTCTAGCTATTACGGTTCATGAGATACAGCCCTGTGACAGACAGACGGAAAGACAGACGGACAGCGAAGTCTTAGTAATAGGGTACCGTTTTTACTCTTTGGGTACGGAACCCTAAAAACGTGGTTAATAGCCGTATTTATAGTTAAAATGAGTAACAACCACGATACTTTTAATTCTATATGAATTTATTGTTTAAGATTTTATAAAAAGGCCCTTTACATACGATAAAGAACCTAATTTTGACGGTAGGAAGACAGTAAGTCTTCCTTTGGCATTAGCTGTCGTATCAACCGATTGTGAACCTTATTTGCAATAAGACAAAGCGCACCTTAGCTTATTAGTGGTAAATGGTTCGTGCTCGCAACCGCGTACGCATGTCATGTACATTAACGAACGTAATGATTTCGTACGTTTAATGGAAACAACTACAAAATATTGTAACATAAAAATACTTTACGACAGTTTTACATCACAAATGAATGCTTCTACACATCGTTATAATCAGATACAATTACTAAACTCAATGTTACAAAATAAACATCTTTACAGTACGCATCACTTAGGACTACAGTAAAGAAAATACTACGCAAAACTGGTTAGTAAAATCTATGTTTTTACGTACTGTAACATATCATCGAGCGCCGGGGCCTATTTCTCAAAGTTTACTAGCGAAAACTTATAATTAACTAATGTGCAGCTATAGTAATAAAACAAAATAAAATAAATATTAGAAGACATCTTACACAGCGCCATCTAGCCCCAAAATAACTGAATACTTAAATAAACTTTTTTGTAAACACATACTACATTACACCCAAACAAACATCTTTGTTCATTACACAAATTTTGAAATTTTTGTGTTACTATGTCATCTTAAGGTGTGACCAGACATTGCGCGGAAATCGAGCGCGGCAGCCGCAAGCTACCTGTCGCGCTCAAGCGGTGTTATGATGTGAAATGATTTATTATGTATTATTACCATTAAGTTTCTAATGAGTATATCAGAGGAAGTTTGAAAGTAGTGACGGAAAAGATGTAAAGAAAGTGATGTGTTAGAAAGTCATGTAACGAGAAGAATGTTAGGAATGAATGTGGATAGATGTAGACGTAGAGGCAGGCCAAAGAAAAGATGGATGGACTGTGTGAAAGATGACAGCTGATAACAGCTGATATAGGGAAATGGAAGAAGTACACATGTGGTGCCGACCCCACTTAAGTGGGATAAGGGCAGGAAAATGATGATCACTATTATTACTCTTTCGAGAAATAGGCCCCAGTTACACAAAAACATTAAACATAGTGACACTGCCTCACCGATAACAAGAACATGAAAGCCTTATTTTTGCGTTGAAGAATCGTTTTGCATTCCATAGCCAGCTTTCCCTATATCAATGAAATTATTTTAAATGCTGACTTAATTGTAATTCAATATAACACTAACAATATGAAGAGAGAGAAAAATATTTTTGTATGTTTTATTGTAATGGATTAATTAAAAAACTACTAGACCAATTCTAAAAATTATTTCTCCTTCCAAAAGTTACTTTATCAGCGAGCAACATGGTTCTTAATTTACTTTCAAAGATCCCCATGAAAACTGCAATAATGTAAAATAAGGTATCAAACATTTATCTCATTCTTAGCAATCTTCATTAGTGTAGTGGACAGCTAATTGCTAATTATACAAAAAATTCAGGCTTCTAGTTTTATCCACAACGAAGTTATAGGAATTCGAAAATAGCCTGAACTGCTTCGAGAAAGGGATAGTACGGTCGTGCCGCTTTTGCTCGACGGTACTGCCGTAGCCAAAGATTTAAACACCATGATAGATATATCCATAATTTATTACTAGTTTGACAGGTCTATGACGTTAACAGCTTTAATATATTTTCCCGGCGTTTTGATTGTATTATAAAAATCAGGGTCGCGAGCAAACACGTGTCAAATTAATAATTACGTGTGTTATCACGAAAATTTGATATTATAATATAGCTAGCCAAGTTAGCTGTACTTGTAAGCATAGATGTTTGACATACGATATAGGTCATGACCTATATCGTATGTCGTATGTACGAGGGTTAGTATCTAGGCCCTAAGCAAAGCCGCGGGCCGAAGCTAGTTTATAAATAAAATACTGTGGTAGCCACATTAAAATTCAATAGAAATTGAAACTGTCTAAATGCCAGAAAAAATAATATTAAGTACAGTCGTTTGGAGATGTTTTTGTCTCAAAGAACAATGGGCAATGATAAATGGATAATGAGCCCAGTATTGTAGCCTTTCCCTGCCCATCTACAAATAAAAACCCGAGGAATCCCAACATTTTGTTAAATTATGACATGATTTTTAATTGTTTTGCATTTGCGTCTATCGTATCTATCTAATACCTTTATACGAGCAATTCTTGTATATATCTAATCTGAATCACGGACGGCTTCAACGATTTTCATGATATTTTGTTTGCAGAGGGTTTCGGGGGCGATAAATCGATCTAGCTAGATTTCATTTTTAGAAAACGTTGTTTCTTCAGTGTTTTCACAGCATGTCAAAACATTATATTTGGTACATGCCCACATTTTGCAGAAGTTAGCATTCTATACGTGACTAGTTGTGAGCCCATCGCCGCTTATAAGAATACTAACTTCCTCACGATTTTATCCTTCACCGTTTTAAGCACGTGTTTTGATCTTTCCTTTGAATTAAAAGGGTCTACATTTTGAGATAAGTTTAAAATAGTGATCTGGATCACAACGCACTTTAGATGGCTCAACAAGTTCTTATTAATTTTGTAACTATTCTGTAATATATCAGTATTAGATGTTATTTGTTTCTGTAATAAAGTATATTTACTTAAAAAGATACTTGTAGGTAGAAACATGTTACAACAATGGGCCCATTCTGCCTTTGTTCTTTTGGAATACAATAGATTGATGTGCTTACCAGGTATCTCTCAGTAGCCACGGACACAAGAATCAAGTCGTCACCAACTCGAACCTTCTCACCCTCGGATCTGTAAAATAATAGCAACTTTGTGATTATGAACTTGTCCAACGTAGACTACCAGCCCCCTTACCATAAGCTCTAAAGTAATAATAAAACAGTACGACTCGCGGTGCGAAGAAAACAACCCCTTAGGAGTTCGTTTTGCGTTGTCAATTTCACATCGCTTTGTCGTCACTTAGTGTGTATTATGTGTGCGTGTATGTATGTTTTTGTGTATGTCTAGATGTGTGTGTGTGTATATGTGTGTGTGTGTGTGTGTGTATGTGTATGTGTTTGTGTGTATGTGTTTGTGTGTTTGTGTGTATGTGTTTGTATGTATGTGTGCATGTGTGTGTGTATGTTTGTATGGGTGTGTATGTATGTGAATATTTACCTTTGCTTGCTAGCAGGATGTAGTGTCCACCAGCAGGCTTCTCCCTGAGAATGCTCTTGCAGACCCACGTCAAAAGCCAACTTGTCTTGTGATGATGATGTGGATAGACAGGCTAGGTACTGAAAAAATGATGAGACTTTTAAATGTGACCATGATGAGTTACCGAGAATTAATTTTAATTTTATAGAAGAATAAAATATTGACCCAAAATATTTAAGAATTTGAATTAAAGGTTAGGATCCTACGTTTTGGGACAAGAACATACTGTCAAAATTATAAAAAAAAATTAACAAAGAAATCTGTAGGTACACATAATTTTTAGCAAAGACGTGTTTGAAGACTGCAAATAATCTAATACATTTTTTTTTATTCTAAAACTTACTACTAGAAACTGTTACCGGATATTAAACGAACTACTATAATTGTCTATTCTATAGCCTATGTTCATCAGGGATAATGTAAAATTCTAATGGTGAAAGATTTTTTCAAATATGTCCAGTAGTTTCGGAGCCTATTCGATGCAAACAAACAAACAATCAAATCTTTCCTCTTTATAATATTATAGAAAAGATAATTTATTTATCAAAATATAAAAGAAATTGACCCTTGGAACGCGAATAAGTTTGTGCACGGAAGCAGGTCATTAGCATAAATATATCAAGTTTAGTATACGAGTATGTAGCTAAGATACATGATTTTGAAAGGAATACATACCATATCACTGTTGAGATGCCGCAGTAGAATAGCATTGCCGTAAAGTAAGGTTCTGTGACCAGAACCAGTACCCTTACCCTGAAAACAACACAGAAATACACGCTCGTTTCATTAAAATAACATTCACCATCGCATTACCTTGTTATGTTGTTTTAAATGTGTATAACATAATTCTGCTTGAACTATCTATAAAGCGCGAGACAGTTTTTGAAAGTTTCTTTATTGTAAACCTGTCAAGCTAGCTTTCATAGCTGTGAAGCTAGCTAAGCTTTCATAGCCCATCCCATCCGCACTCACTCGAAAAGTCTCGGCGAAACTTCTAGCGAATTTGATTTTCATTTGTTATAATATCTATATCTACACTACCCTATAATAAGATAAAATTTGTATTTTTATTTGTAATGAAAAAAAACTACTAAAGTAATTTTAAAAAATCTAAAATAAAAAAGCCGATGCTGACACCTAGTAGAAAGTAAGGCTACCTATTCAGTGGCCTGAGCACGAACACCTATCGTATCGACAACGTATCGTCCAAATGTCACAACTGACTCTTTTTGTACAGTAGAAGTGACAGTTTTGGCATTTGGACGATACGTTATCGATATGATTCATGCTAACTCCCCAGGTTTTTTCATTGAATTAAAAGGCCAATAAACTGTGAATTCTATCTCATTATTTTATCATCGATCGACCTGAAGGGTACTATAATTGGCATCATTACTTATGGGGAACTACGTTGTGCTAGACAGTTGACGTTGCAATTACTACTATAAGGGTGAGTATTGACCTACGCGGAGCTGTGCGGAGCGGGCCAATAACAGCGCTCAAATATTCGAGTTTGATAATGTCGAGCGCTGTCACTGGTTCGCGTAGATGGAAACTCACGCTTAAGGATCCTATACATTATTATTTAATGCTACCTATAAATTTATTTTTAATGCGTATTAAGAAGATAAAGTTAAATTTGAAATGAGCTATTTAGCTTAATTTCTTTAATAAAGATATACGAAGTACAAACGATTAAAGTTATGCGTCTCGGCAGTTTTAGTGTTTCCGAATTGCAATCAGCCACGTTCTGCCATTCCGCGTCGTCAGTTACTAACGAGCTTAGAGAGTGTTGTAACAGTTTTAGATTCAATATCAGGATTGGCAGTGCATCATAATGATATAGACTTTCAGAGGCGCGAGACAATAATCGTCGTACGTATCGAGTTGTTGAAGACGGATAAGAAAATACTTCTAAATACAGGTTTTTAAGGGCTTTTTTATTTATTCGTATGTATTTTATAAATATTTTGTAATATTGTATTTATTAGATGTTATTTATTTATGTAAATAAACATGTCATTTATAAATCTACTCTACGAAGCGTCATGCCAAAACGTTTTAATAGCTACATATAAAAATATAAGCAAAATATTTAATAATTTTAGAACCGTGGTTGAAAACATATTTTTTAAAATTAGAAATGTTCGATTTTACAATTTTGAACATAATTTCAATAGTGTTTGTTATATCAATGAAATTATGACTGTTATGATGTAAAATATACAAGTTATTCAAGAACCAAGACATTAGTGAGTAAATAAATTTCGTGATCTCAAACCAAACTTTACAATAAAAAAGTATAGGCCATATTTACAGTTCATCGTATTGAACCCAGGGCCCTTACTCTGCAGAACGATTTCGACATTATCGACGACACGATCGACTCTAAATGTGACCAGTCATTGCGCGGCAATCGAGCGCGGCAGCCACACTATGTTTGGACGACAGCCGCGAGCTACCTGCCGCGCTCAAACGGTGTTCACGGCAAACTTCTCGAATGCCGCGCGATGTCTGTTCACACCTTAAGGGGTCCCAGTCGACGATTGCTCTTTTTCGAAACGAAAAAAGAAATACATCTTAACATGCCACATCTCCTATTTTTATAAGTATATTACTTCAGGTTCCTACCTAGATTTCTATTAAGCTGAAAACATAATAGCAGAAACTTTTCACGATAAAGATATTATTTCAAAATAATACGTTTTAGAATTTATGATCGAAATATTTTATATACCTACTATTAAAATCAACTTGTGATTTATTGTTAAAGTTAGATAATATGTAGACTAGATTTCTATTGGAATAGATTTTTGATAAGTAATTATACATAATTTATATCATTAATTTATTCGAAAAGCTAAGGCGGACCACGCGCCGACGTGTGTTTGTCGTCATTGCAGCGGTCGGTAGGATTATTTATCGAAGTGATTTAAGATGGGTACATCTTTATTCACATATACTATACATTATAAAATAGGAGATGTGGCTTGTTCAGAAGTATTTCTTAAAAAAATCGTCGACTGGGAGCGCCTTAAGAAATCGTCGTCTGTCGTAGTAGAATGTATGATGACAATTGTCAAAAGTAATTTCGGTCGTCCCATCCTTCAAGATATAATTGGAAACAATGTGATTCGAATTCGAAATCGTTGATCGTTTTCAAAAGTAAACCTGACAAGGGTACATGTTACATAAGATGAGATTAGATATTTATTTTGAGATCACGACATAAAAACAATAAGATGAATCGGCAAGTACATTAGTAAATAATAAAATTTCGATTAAAAAATTTAGAATAGCCAATCAGTTCACCAATTAGAAATTATGAGAATGAGCGCATGCTAATTACCGATTCCGTAATACTCACTAAATTGTTTTGCCCCTGCAACATTTAGACACGAAACAGATATGAAATATAGAATTAAAACTATCTTGGTTGTTACTCGTTTTAACTATAAATACGGCTAATTATCACGTTCTTCATCAAGAGCATCGCGATCAACGGTAGATCGGCATCGTCTCGAAACGTCAGCAATACAAGAAATAAGTATTCTGTTGAAAACTATTTATCAATGACAAGCTTTTGTTAGATCATTCAAACCATCGAGCACCAGCGCGCTACCACCTGTCACATCATATAACATTGTCATGAAAAGTATCCAAAGTTTTTATTCAATCGAAGTATTTACTAAAAAGTGCCGTTGTGAATGATTGTTAGACAGCTTCCGACTTCATCATCAGATCAGCTCGCTTTCATATTATTACATTGTCAGTGAAGTTACTTAAGTATGCAAAAATTCAGCTCAATCGGTTGGGGATAACTGCTTCAAAATTGAGTTGCAAGATTCCACCTTAACAAACATAGTTACATAGATACATACATACATAAATTGCAAGTTAAATAAAAGCTTGTAAAAACGTGGCAATTAGCCGTATTTATAGTTAAAAAGATATGAAATAACAAATTAATCACAATTTTGAATTTGAAAATGTTAAAATCAAGAAGCGAAATTGCCAATTGCAATCTTTCGTGATACAAAAATTAGAACATATATTTTGTGATTTAGTCATAATATACTTGAAAATTATTGAAAGGGTGATACAGATTCAATATATAGGGAGAATTTGTAGGTTAATATCACAGGTTTGACATATTACAATCTATAAAACGAATATAGGTAGGTGTCTATATATAATTTATATATTTAATTAAACTTACAGTTTCTGATCCAGCTGCGGTCACCAACTCTTGCAGCGCTCTTACTGACAGGGCCT
Organism: Hydriomena furcata; assembly: GCA_912999785.1. Lineage (NCBI taxonomy): Eukaryota > Metazoa > Arthropoda > Insecta > Lepidoptera > Geometridae > Hydriomena > Hydriomena furcata. The sequence continues at coordinate 4,228,604 of OU538848.1, forward strand.
GGAAATAAAACAATCATGTTACATACATACATACATACATACATACACACTTAGTCCAACAACTGTAAGAACACTAGATTTATAAGACCCTTATTTCGCTGCGCTTGGGATCGCACCAGAGATCTGATTCTTACCCCCGTATTCAGGAACGACACTATGAGAACACGCACCCACAGTGGACGAAATCTTTTTTTCATAAATATCACTTTATGTGTTGAGCGACACTATGGCGCACACTACCGTGTGCCTCTAGTCACACTATGCAGTGTCGCACAACACATAAAGTGATGTTTGTGAAAAAAGATTTCGTCCACTGTGGGTGCGTGTTCTCACAGTGTCGTTCCTGAATACGAGGGTTTAACGCTACATACATACTAAAATTACGACTGTTTCTCTGAGGTAGGCAGAGGCCGCGGCTTTCCACTACAATCCTAACATACGTCGTTTGCTTCACTCTCATCATTATCCTCATACATACTCATTTGTTTAGAGTACTCTTGACCTGGCCTTTTTCCAAAACGTCACTGATTTGGTCCAATACGCAGAAGTCTCTTCTAACGGTCCTATTCACATTCACTACACAGGGTCTACTTGGTAACTAATAAAAAAAAAACCGGCCAAGTGCGAGTCGGACTCGCGCACGAAGGGTTCCGTACCATTATCTATAAAAACGGCAACAAAATCACGTTTGTTGTATGGGAACCCCCGTAAATATTTATTTTATTCTGTTTTTAATATTTGTTGTTAAATCAGCAACCGAAATACATAATCTGTGAAAATTTCAACTGTCTAGCTATCACGGTTCATGAGATACAGCCCTGTGACAGACAGACGGACGGACGGACAGACAGACAGACGGACAGTGAAGTCTTAGTAATAGGGTTCCGATTTTACCCTTTGGGTACGGAACCCTAAAAACGAAATTTCACAGAGTCACACAGGACTGAGTCACTCTGTCACACTGGTATTACAGTTGGTATAAAACGACTGTAATTACTTTTTGACAATCATCGACGTTCGTAATACTACTTACAAATCAGTTCAAAATATAGTCGAAACGATCGATGTAATTTTAAAACGAATATTCTCACGAAATTTCGTTATCGGATATAGAGTAGGTATGTATATCGCGACAACGTTAAGGCGAGTAATAAATGTTTTGATGAATGCAGAATAGTTTTTTCTCAATAACCGCAAAACATACAGTTTTGTTTTTTATGACAAAGATAAGTTATGGATATAATCTAGATAAATTACAGACAGGAACACGATTGGTGAAACTTTTCTTGATAGATTTATTTTCCAAAGTTGGCGCTTCAAAAACACTAGTTTCGTTTTTAATCAAAACTATGAATAGCTAAACAGTTCATTTTTATATAATTCGTTAGATAATCATAATAGCTAAGTAAATTAGAGACAGTTTCTTTTTAAATTTGATGGTTTTCAAGATAATGCAGTTTTATCTCTTTTCCTGTCTTATCCGGGTAGACTCAGTCCGTACAATAAGTCAAAAATTTCACGTATCACGCTAATGTAGTCCATTCCGAAAAGCAAATACGCGTTACCGCAAATACGCAAATAAGTCACAGACAAAAGATACATGTCGCTTCGAGCAACTTCCATATATTTTACACAAACCACACGATCAATCATACTATAGCGTTGTAGACATAATGGAATCTTCTCGTCGCGTCAGAGGAAACAAAAAACTTTGTCCTACTTTCAGACGTTCAATCAGGAAGTGCGTTCTCGTTATTTTGTTTTCGCCAGTTTTTAGGGTTCCGTACCCAAAGGGTAGAAACGGGACCCTATTACTAAGACTTCGCTGTCCGTTTGTCCGTCTGTTTGTCACAGGACTGTATCTCATGAACTGTGATAGCTAGACAGTTGAAATTTTCACAGATGATGTATTTCTGTTTCCGCTATAACAACAATAAAAAACAGAATAAAATAATTATTTAAGTTGCGCTCCCGTACAACAAACGTGTTTTTTTGCCGTTTTTTATAGATAATGGTACGGAGCCCGTCGTGCGCGAGTCCGACTCGCACTTGGACGGTTTTTTTATTTACTATGTTTTTGTGAGAAATTATTGCGAATGCCTTGATACTTGGCACACTAAACAAAAATGCTCGAGTTGCTCGCTTCACTCACTTAATCTCATCTTATCTGAATAGTTCACCTGTGATTCTTTCCAAGCCACTTATGTGTGTAGGCCACACGCCACAGCCACAAAGCCACTTATGTGTGTATTATATTATTGTGGTCAGTAGCAGCCACCGAAAGTGAGTAGCGGCGAGCATCATAGAAAACTATTCCCAAAAATTGAAACTGAATGACCATGCATCTTGACCTAATGGCATATTTTTCAACTTCAGAATGCACTATGCACGTTTCCGAAATCAGGTTGCCTGAATGAAAATAGTATTTTTTTTACTTTAGATTTAGTTAATTAGAGGCTATTAATGCCTCCTCAATTGCCTGTAGCATTGCCATTGTCATGGGATTTCTGAAAAATCTATTTATTTGTTATTTAGAATCCACACAAAAACAGCAATTTGGTTTATTTAAGGGGCATTGGTGTGCTTGTGCCTACAATTTTCGGGAGTCGTCTTAATACACCTGTATAAAATATATGAATGGGGATAGTCAATAGGCATTTCTGGACTAACCCCAGTCCGCAGCTCGGTAGCGGCGTTTTGTGGCTGTCGCGTTTGGCCCGTGTGCCCAGACATCTTGTAGAATTCACTATTTCGGCTCAGACCTACATATACATATAAAGAAGTGGCCTGATTGGTCTCACCTGTTCAATGACGAACACACACTGCGATAGATCAGGCGGTATGTTCTTGTCGGCGATGTTTTCAAGGAAACAATGCCGGTTACCGAATCCCTCGGCCGCCAGGCAGACGCGTTCGCCTGTCGCCGTGCAAGACAGGCAGACCATATCTTCCTGCGAAAAAAAAATGTATTATAATCAACGTGAAAAATACAAAGCATTTAGTAATCATATTGACTGTAAAAAAAAAAAAAATAGGATCACGACTGTAATCCCCAAGTACGGTAGACATTCTCTCAGATCTCCAGACGCTTTGATCCTTTGAAGATGTCTAGTGGGGGTAGTCAGAGGCACGTCCAAACATTAGATTTGGCACATGCCCACGATTTGCAGTAGTTAGCATTCCATACGTGACAGGTTGCAAGCCCATCGCCGCTTATAAGAATATTAACTGGTTTCCTAACGATGTTTTCCTTTACCATAGTGAGCACGTGTTATGTTATGATGTTATGATGCACGCCGGGATTCGAATCTACGACCTGCAGATGGAAAGTCAAGGTACCTCTCACTCGGCCAACACGGCTTGACTGTAATCCTCAAGTAACGTTATACATCCTCACATATCCCCAGGTGCATAGATCCTTGAATATATGCAAAGGGACACAGAGACACGTCTAAAGATTAAATTTGTAACATGCCCACATTTTGCAGTAGTCTGATTCAGTTCGATTTATTGTCACAAGTAACTATTTACTGTTTTGTATTCTCCTAATAATCTGTGCTATGTGCGTGTTCAAAATCTGCACTAATATTATAAAGAAAGAAAAAATAGTTTTTTTGTATGTTTGTTTGTAATGGATAAACTAAAATACTCCTGGACGAATTTTAAAAATTATCTCACCTATAAAATGCTTCATTATCAGCGAGTATCAAGGGTCATATTTTATTAAAATAGGGTCTCCCTCGAAAATTGCAATAAAGTAGCCTAAGTATCAAAAAATTGCCTATAATCTTTATCAATACCTACACCAGTAAATAATGCTAATAACCCGCATCAATCATAGCTTAATTCACAAAGTTCTAAGCTTTAGATAACAAGTCCTTGGCCTAAGTGCTCAATAGTGTACACAAGATTCAGGCCTTCTATAGGATGATTAAATGTTACGTCGGCCTTTTCCAAGATCATTATAAGTTTCATTTGAGGAAATAATTCTGTTTTCTTGATAGGGTTATCACTATTTATTACTAGTTGTTCTGTAATTCATTTTTATTTTCTATAAGAACTTTTTCCTGACTAGTATCGACGTATCGACGAACACGACAAAAAAAGAATTAATAAAATCGGTCCAGCGTGAACGACGCGTGATGCTATGATCAAGTTAAATAGGGATTCATTTTTTTATATAAGACTAGCCGACCCGTGACAGACGTTGTCCTGTCAAATTTCAATAATCGAATTGAAAAGACTGCATGTTTTTAGTCAGATTTGTTGCACACCAGCGCCATTTATACAGAAGTCATCCCTTTTGAGTTCTTTTATCGTTTTGGGGATGTTTTTCATTTTTTAAAGTAGTCTATTATTTATTCGGGCAGTATATCTACATCTAAAGCAAATTTCAACTTAATTCGTTTTGTCGTTTAGGCGAGATGATGGCGATGTGTGAAATGTCCACCAATATTTATGTAAAAGGAATAAAAGCGATCGTATTTTACGAAATTGTAGCTTTAGCGTGAACAGAACAGAATTGCTACCAGTACCAACCCTAGGCTGAAGCGCTAAGCGGCGCTAGCTACCAATTACCGGCTTCATTCACGCGGAAAGCTTTCATTTTAATCGTCTCTTTTTTTTCTAGAGACTTCCATTGTGAGGGCTCTGGTGTTTTTAGGGTTCCGTCCCAAACGGTAAAAACGGGACTCTATTACTAAGACTTCGCTGACCGTCTGTCCGTCTGTCTGTCACAGGGCTGTATCTCATGAACCGTGATAGCTAGACAGTTGAAATTTTCACAGATTACGTATTTATGTTGCTGCTCTAACAACAAATACTAAAACAGAATAAAATAAATATTTAAGGGGGGCTCCCATACAACAATCATGTTTTTTTTGCCGTTTTTTTATAGATAATGGTACGAAACCCTTCGTGAGCGAGTCTGACTCGCACTTGGCCGGTTTTTTATTAGTTTTATTCGTAGTTTTCTTTAGAATGTATTTTTTTATATTTATTTCTATTTGTAAACTTACTAAGCATTAAGAATTATTTTATTCTAGTAAAATTGTAGCAACGAAAAATATTATCAATTTCATCCTGTCGCGTCCTCTTTGTAATTTGAAATGGTTTTGCCTTGTGAGAGCTTCACAGTCTCTTCGTTAGTGTAATTTGAACCCCGAAAGATGCTTAGAAAGATAATCTTTTTTGTGTTAGTGTGTCTATTCTCATGGCTTATCTTGTCGATAAGCGGTTTTATGGATATGATGGCATTAATATGTTTTGATTTTGATCATGTAAGTGACTTAGAAAGAAAAACTATACGGAAAAATTTACTTTCCACGGAAAGTAGAATTCCACTAATCCTACTAATATTATAAATGCTAAAGTTTGTGAGTGAGTGATAGTGTGTGTGTGTGTGTGTGTGTGTGTGAGTGTGTGTGTGTGTGTGTGCGCGCGTGTGTGGGTGTGTTGCAGTGTTTACCTTAAAGTGATTGAGCAATCAGCATAATACAGTACTATTGTACCTTATTTTTATTTCATGTATTATTGTAAGAATTGTTGTTAGATCTTGATAAATAAAATCAAGGTACCACGCGAGTGAAACCGGATGTAGAAGCTAGTTAATCATAATACTATTACAACATGTAAATTAATAGCTTATTATGCGTTACTAGTTCACGTATGTCCTAGAGTTATGAATAACTGGTATCTGACAGCGGATATTGTAATCTCGGAGCTAATTGCTTTATCTTCATCATGATTAATACTCCTACATGTTCATTCAGTTCGATCAACTAAACTGATCAACTGAAATGAATCTACATTTTATCTTTCTCAACGGCTACTACGTTTTGGTTGGTAAAATAGAATTATTTTATTAAATTTAATTTGTTTCTAACACAATATTAATTTAAAACATTTATATAAATTACATAAATGTCGTAATACAAATTACCAAAAAAAAAATTGTTAATATAAGTAAGTATATTACCAAAATTATAGCTCACTGATTTAAAATAAAAATGTTTACCTGTTCTTTAGATGTAGCAATCCAGTTAAAACGATAATTATTATAGTCATTATTTTGAAGTGAAATCAGTTTGAAATCATTTTTAAATATTAAAAAAAAAGTTTAATCCTTTGATGAGCCAAGATATTTTTATAATAAAAACAAAATCTCCGAAATTAAAAAATAGGCTATATTTTCCAATTTACTCATTGATAATACTATGATTTATCTATATACTAGCTGTCCCGACAGACGTTGTCCTGTCAAATGTCAATAATCCCACAGAAAAAAGCACTTTCCGTTTTTCCCGATCTTTACGCCTAAGGGGTATGAAAAATAGATGTTGGCCTATTCTCAGACCTACTCAATATGCTCACAAAATTTCATGAGAATCGGTCAAGCCGTTTCGGAGGAGTACGGTAACTAACATTGTGACATGGAAATTTTATATATAAGATAAGATATAAAAGAACGTCGTGTTAGTTACACTATTTACAACTCAAGAACGGCTGAACCGATTTGGCTTAAAATTGGTCGGGAGGTAGCTTACAACCAGGAGACGGACATAGGATACTTTTTATAACGGGAACGGGAACGAAAACTTAACACAACATTTGTTAATTTTAAAGCGATACGAAGTTCGCCGGGTTAGCTTATCTATTATCTAGATTGTTTGTTTGTTTGTTTGCATCAAATAGGCTCCGAAATTAAACTGGACCGATTTGAAAAATTCTTTCACCATTAGAATCCTACATTATCCCTGATGAACATTGGCTATAAAATATTTTCAAAAACATTAGGGATCCGTATGAAAACTTCGATAATGTAACCCAACGTGTGAAATATTACCCATAATATCATTATTATACCCGTGCGACGCCGGAGCGGACTGCTAGTATTTCATAAAAACATAGGTTGCCAATTATACTGTAGTATTGAGTGTGGTCTCTTAAGGCGCTCCCTGTCGACGATTATTTTTGTTCGAAACGAAAAAAGAAATACTTCTGAACAAGCCACATCTCCTATTTTATAATGTATAGTATATGTAAATAAAGATGTACCCATCTTTAATCACTTCGATAAATAATCCTACCGACCGCTGCAATGACGACAAACACACGTCGGCGCGTGGTCCGCCTTTGCTTTTCGAATAAATTTATGATATAGATTATGTATAATTACTTATCAAAAATCTATTCTAATAGAAATCTAGATCTACACATTACCTATCTTTAACAATAAATCACAAGTTGATTTTAATAGTAGGTATCAAAATATTTAGATCATAAATTCTAAAACGTATCATTTTGAAATAATATCTTTATCGTGAAAAGTTTCTGCTATTATGTTTTCAGCTTAATAGAAATCTAGGTAGGAACCTGAAGTAATATACTTATAAAAATAGGAGATGTGGCTTGTTCAGAAGTATTTCTTTTTTCGTTTCGAAAAAGAATTGCGTCGACATACAGCCCCTTAAACTACAATGTCATCCGTGCCAATCCTCGAGGTGAATCACCAGACAAACATAAATAGACATTTTTTACAATTATTTACTAAGACAATCAATTCGTTGAGAAAAACCTTAGTAATTTAGCCGACGACATGACTTTATTTTTGTCGTTTTATCTGTTGATAGTGATGTAGTTGCTACCTCGGCTTCTATAGTTGAAACTTTTCTCAAATACTTGCAATTCCAACTGACATTGTCCTGACAAATCACTACATAGTATAAAGCAAAGTCGCTTTCCGCTTCCCGCGTCTGTATGTAATATGTATGTATGTATGTATGTATGTTTGCTTATATCTTTAAAACTACACAACGGATTTTGATGCGGTTTTTTTTAATAGATAGAGTAATTCAGGAGGAAGGTTTATATGTATAATACATGCATAATATAGTAGAGAAACACTGATAATTTTAGAGGTTTCTAATGTGATGTCGTAAATAAACACATTTTTTTGCGCTTACATTGCAAATGCTGGCTGAACCCCACGAGATATATCAAAATAATGTACTACAGTATTGTACACCTTAAAAACGTCTACAAAAAAGTCCACGATGGTATTAGAAATGTTTTACGCACAGCGAAGCGGGCACGGGTCAGCTAGTTTGAATAATATAATAATACTAGCAGATACGGCCACGCGTTTTTGTGGATAAGTTATTGGTATATTACATTGTAGTAAACAATTCAAGGGGATAAAGAGAACATCAGTTATGGGGACCACCATTTTTTTAAATATTGAGACTATAAATTGAGATATACCTAAGCTATTCTATCTTTCAAGTTGGATCAAACTGCACACTTTGATTAAAATCGGTTCAGTAGTTTAGGAGTCCACCGCGGACAAACAACGTGACGCGTAACTTATATATTAAGATAATTCCATAGAAAAAAGCTATTTTTAATTTTCTTGAATTTTACAATTTTACGCTTGATTTTCCAAAACCTTCTTTCGTACAAACCTTATCCTGATAATAACCTAAAACATCAAATTTAGTGCAGTCGTTCTGATGTTATGCGCGTACAAACATTTCGGCTATTTATAATACCATTTTTTTTACAAAGCCACAACAATATAATAAAGTTATTTCATGGCGAAACTGCTGCAAAAAGTGCCCGTTTATTTTCCGCTAAACAATTTTTTCAGACATAAAAATGCGGTGGATAAAGCTGTAAAACAGATTATGGCATACTAGTGAAGTTTTGACTGAGTGGGAGGTACCTCGACTTTCAATCTGAAGGTCTGTTTGAAAATTGTACGTGCGCATCAAAACACGTGCTCAAAAAGGTGAAGGAAAACATCGTGAGGAAACCAGTCAGTATTCTTATAGCGGCGATGGGCTTGCAACCTGTCAACTACTGCAAAATCTAGGCATGGGCCACATATAATGTTTAGACGTGCCTCTGACTCCCCCCACTAGACATCTTCAAAGGATCTAAGCGTCTGGAGATCTGAGAGGACGTTTACAGTCGTGATCCTATTTATTTTTATTATTTTTTATGTTACTAAGTGAGCGAAGCCGTGGGCAGAAACTAGCCAAAAATACATAGTTAACATAATTCACTCGGAAGGCTTTTAGATAAAGAAGATACAAGTCCGTAATTACAATCAAGGCTAGCTGTAATTTTACGGTGTCAGTTATCGAGAAAATTTGATTATATATTGTGTCGTTATTATCATCTATCGAACTGGGATCGTATCAAAAGCTTAAAAGTAATATTTATTTATTTACTAGCTTTTATCCGCGACTTTGTCAGCGTAGATTTATAAAATCAATTTTGACGACTTTATCGTAAAACATTGAAATTCCTGAAAATCGAATGGGTCCCCGAAACGATCAAGTGCACTTGACAAGTCTACGTGCTTGAAGTGAATATTGATCGTTTACAGCGTTGACTTGACAAGTCCCGTCAAGTGATCTACGGGCTTGACCTACTTGACAGAAATTTTGATTGCCGGCACTTGAAGCACCTTGCGCTTGATGCGACTTGACGTGACTTGACAAGTTTTTATTCATTTGTCATTCATTTCATATCCATTATTAATTTTTGCGACGACCACTTTTCTGGGCACAGGGCGAACGACTGTGTCACGTGAACTTGATGGCACCTTCAAGTCGCGTCAAGTCCCTCGTCAAGTGAAATCGTCAAGCACGTAGACTTGTCAAGTACACTTGATCGTTTCGGGGACCCATAAAGAAAATTTTGGGAAAAAAGTAGCCTATGTCCATCCGAAGACTTTAAACTTTTTCTATATAAAATTTCATCACAATCGGTTTGTCCGTGGTAACGTCACAGATAGACAAACAGACAGACAGAGTTACTTTCGCATTTATATTATTAGTAATTTAGTATGTCACCAGGCTGTATCTCATGAACCGTGATAGCTAGACAGTTAATTTTTTTACAGATTATGTATTTCTGTTGCCGCTATAACAACAAATATTAAAAACAAGATAAAATGAATATTTATGTGGGACCCCATACAACAAACGTGATTTTTTTGCCGTTTTTTATAGATGGTATGTGTATGTGATGGTATGTTTTATAGATGCCCTTCGTGCGCTAGCCCGACTCGCACTTGGCCGGTTTTTTTATTTTATAATATTCCTGTTTTGTTCTGTTATTGCTTAAATTAAAACATTAATTTTGTAGGACCTTATTTTGTTTTCTCTGTCATAAAAGAAACAATAAAAGTTGAAATAAAGATTGAATTTCCGTTTAGCTTTCTATATGAACATTAAAATTTTATAGTCCAAATTTGTTTCAGTTATGTGTGGAATTGCTCGTAACCTATTAAGCTTTGTTACCCAATCTGGCATTTAATGTTCATTAAAATTGTTCTATAAAACATAATTAATTTCAAAGAGAAATTTTGATATGGAATCGAATTTTTATGATGACATTCTTACATATTATTACAAGCTAACCCGGCGAACTTCGTATCGATTTTGAATAAACAAATGTTGTGTTAAGTTCCCGTTCCCGTTCCTGTTCCCGTTCCCATTCCCGTTCTCGTTATAAAAAGTATCCTATGTCCGTCTCCTGGTTCTAAGCTGGTTCACGTATTCGTTTTTAGGTTCCAATAATACAAGCTTTGCTGAGTTTGTGGCTAGATGGAGCTGTGTGTAAAGTTCGCCGCCGCCGCTGCCAATTGGAGGTTTTTGGTACAAGGAAATAGATTTCTCTTTCTATTATGTTTTTGTTTGCTTTGTAATAGTTTATATTGGATATTTTGGTTCATTCTCAGCTCCATTTATTCTATAGAAAGGGACCTTGATACAAGATAAGCCCTTTATGTTACCCCAAGCTTTGTGCCGACGATTCAATACAAGGTCATAAACCTGGTTGTGGTACCTACCCAGGCTTTGGGCATTTTCAATTTTGGCAGTCAATAACTAAGCATAGCAATAAAACTTGTTTAAAGTCTATAGTTAATTTAATTATTTGTCTATGGTCCGTTTTGATTAGTGACATCTGTGGTGCGTTGTAACTCTAGATTGTTATGCCCACACCCAATGATTTCCCGTTTTGCCTATTTAAATATGAATAATTAATAAATAAATATCGCCAGTTACAAAACTAGATTGTATGTTGTTTAAAAATCGTCGTTTTAATCATTTTTTCAATATAAACCGTTTATCTGAAAATTTAAATGTTGTTGTGCCCACAGCCAGCGCTCTTGCCCTAATACAAAATGGACTTACCGTACGCAAGAATGAGACATCATCTTGCTCGCTTGCTCCCCCCTCCGCTTCCGCCATCTCGGTTTTCTATCTCGCTCTTCAGGTCAAAATTTTATTCTTTGGGAGATGCATAACTGAAATGAAAAGAAAACACAGTAAGAATAAAGCTAAGTCCATACAAGAATATACGTTGAATAATGCATTTATATAAATCCCTTAAAGGGGAAAGAGGGGTGTTAAAGTTGATTATCAAAATGACGTGAAATGTAGTATTTATGCTCTTCAATACAATTAAAGAAACACGTGTTTGAGTTTTTTTTTTAATTTCATCCTTTAACGGGGTAAAAAAGAGTGTTAAAGTTTGTCTGAAAGTGCGTTTTTCTATGCGATTGAAATTAGGACAGGACAACGTCTGTCGCGAGTTTGCTAGTAATGTATATACCTAAGTAACAATAAATCATTTTTTTCAATCACAGTGTATATAAGTAACAATTTTAACTTGCTATTCAGGTCACTTTTCAGTTCCATAATATCTCAAAAACCCTTCAGTTTAAAGTTCGCTTTTATTGTGCGGTTCGTACAAAATTTCACTAAGGTTTTTAGTGAAATTTTATGCGAGTTCTAACCCTTTTCCGTAGCAATAAAGGTCGAACACCTGAATATAGAATCACTAGAAACCTGAATTGACCCTGTCCAGAATATAGAATCACTAGCTTTAGCCTGCGACTTAGTCCGCATAGATTCAGAGTATTTACTGATTCAATTATTGACTTCATTCGATTCGACTTTATCGTAAAACATTGACATTTCTGAAACTAAAAAGAAACAATTTGGAAAGAGAAGACTACTTCTTTTCCCAAAATGTTCTTTTGCAGTCCGTTCCAAGACTTTAAACTATCTTTATAAGATATTTTATCACAATCGGCCCTGTGGTTTAGTCGTGTTAACGTCACAGACAGACAGATTTACTTTCGCATATAAAATATAGATTTAAATAGTAGTATAGATTTTACTATTGTTGTTATGCTATAGACCACGGTCCTCAGATCATTTATCATTCCGAGACTTATTCAATGGAAAATATATAATGAGAGAACTGTAGTAATACGCAGTAGTTAAAAACTTGAGAAAAAAAATACAGAACATAGTTAAAGAACTATAATTTACAGGAAAACGTATAAGAAGTTTGTGCGGAAACCTTGATGTGCGAGTCCGACTTGTCCAGTTTTTTTTATAAGGTCGAAATTCGACTACTTTTTATTACAAAGATGGGCTGTCCTTATAATGATAAATCGCATTCGATTTAGATTTAGCATACTCGAATAACTTATCAAAGTGCAGAAAGCAATGCCATTCCGTTGGGACACGACCCGCTTTCTTGCAACTGGGGCCGTACCACAAACTTCTAAAGTAATATTACAATAGAAGCGAAATCGACAACGCTATACGAACTCGTATAGCGTTGTCACTTTCGCAACGTGAGTAATGTTGTTTAATTTACAAAGCTTATGGTAAGGAGGCAGATGGTATGGTAGGAGGTTATGGTAAAGGAAAGTGGGAAGACAGAAGAAAAGATGGGCAGATGATATTATGAGCATAGCTGGAAAAAGCTGGATGCATATGGCCAAAGACAGGGACAGGTGGAAAGAAATGGAGGAGGCTTTTACCCATAGGGGGCCACATAACAGTGAAAAATGTGTCAAGTGAAATAATTGTCTCATGCATTTTGTAAAGTGTTAAGTGGAAATAAAGCTGTAATAATAGTAATAATAATGGTAAGGAGGCAGATTGAGTTTAATTTGAACACGATACAAGCTGCAACCTCGCTACGATGACCTGAATGGAGGATCATGGTCCCATACCCTCGAAATCGGGTCATGGGCCGTCAGAGTGCCAAAAATGTATCATATATGCGTCATAGTAGGTACTGGTGGCAATTCTGTTGTTACTAGCTAAAATTTCGTTAAATACGATCGCTCTTATTCCTTTTACGTTAAAGTTTAAATTAGCGTAACCTAACAATTACCACTGTATAAGAATTGAGCCAATCCTATATCACCACATCACGTATCAGTTTGACGAACCGACATGTTTCGACGATAAAATATTAATCAGTCTGTTCCTTGACGTAAAAACAATATAGACAGTTTGTTAACCGGATTAGGAGGAATATTATAAGAATCAGCTTTGAAAATTATATGAAATAGGATTACGATCGAATCCCCAAGTACAGTAGATATACTCTCATATGTCGAGGTGCTTAGATCCTGGAATACGACTAAAAAGGGTATGAGGGGCTCGTCCAAACATTACATTTGGCACAGTGCCCACATTATGCAGTAGTTAGCATTCCATACGAGACAGATTGCAAGCCCATCGCCGCTTTTAAGATAAGTAATAAATGTTTTTGATGACTGCAGAATCGTTTTTTTCATTAACCGCAAAACAGACAGTTTTTTCTTTATGACAAAGTAATGTATAAGTAATGGATATAATCTAGATAAATTATAGACAGAAACACGATTGGTGAAACTTTTCTTGATAGAATTTTTTTTGGCCCAAAGTTGGCTCTTCAAAAACACTAGTTTTTGACCAACTTTGGGAAAAAAACTGCATTTATAATATTACTAGCTGACCCGTGCCCGCTTCGCTGTGCGTAAGACATTTCTAATACCATCGCGGACTTTATTGTAGAAAAAAAAATGTGTTTAATTACGATATTACATTAGAAACCTCTAAAATTATCAGTGTTTCTCTACTATATTATGCATGTATTATACATATAAACCTTCCTCTTGAATCACTCTATCTATTAAAAAAAACCGCATCAAAATCCGTTGTGTAGTTTTAAAGATATAAGCAAACATACATACATACATACATACATACATATTACATACAGACGCGGGAAGCGGAAAGCGACTTTGCTTTATACTATGTAGTGATAAGGATATTAGGATTAGGATTATCTAAAACTCTGAAATCAAAAGAAAAAACTGAAAATTGAAGAAAAATCTCTTTCTACAAAAGTTAAAATAAAATGCGTTCCTTGTTCGTGATAAATCTCACATCAAGTAAATACAGTGGTTATCTGTATGAATGATAGTAAGTATAGTTTAACTGAACAGATGATGGTAATCTACTTCATTTGTCAAATTGCTTTTGTATTTTGACAGTTACACAATGGGAATCCGATAACGATTGAAGTCCATCAGAAATTAGTCTAATTACGTAATGTAGTATTCATCGAATGTGGAACAGACTAAACTGTAAGGCTAACAATTTTGATTATTTTCGTTTTCTATTTTAATTTCGGATGAATGGATGTACAATATTAAATATTATTAAAATCAAGCTTTTATAAATTCTAGGGCTCTAGTACTCGTCAAGACAAATCCAACGAGCCCAAACACGACGTAGTTATGTTGTGTAGTTAGGCATTTCCTATGGCTACATGCGAACTCCATCATCAGACCAGTACCATATTTATATATTGTCATTGAAAATTGATAGGTATGCAAAGTTTTATCTCAATCAGACTATTTACTGAGGGTTTCCGTTGAACAGCTCCTGACTTCATTATAAGATCCGCTCGCTGTCACCATATTATTGCATTGTCAACGAAGTTACATAAGTATGCCAAATTTCAGCTCAATCGGTTGAAGATAACTGCTTCAAAATTGAGTTGCAAGTTTCCACCTTAAGGTGATAAGTGAAATTTTTGACGTTTTGTATGGGCTAAGTCTACCCTTCTACTTATTCCATGTGTATCTCGGCCCTAAACATTGGCATTTCTTAATAAAATACCTCGCGTGAGAGTTAGGGCCTGCGCACATTGGCGGACGGGAAGACAGAAGATTGATTTATTAATTGAATATAATAGTTATCTAATTGAAATAATGTATATATTTTTATACCTCCGGGCATCGCAAAACTGCGCTGCTATCTCGAAGGCTTTAAATCTTCTGCCGTCCCGTCTGCCAATGTGCGCAGGCCCATACCTGAGGTCCTTAGGGCAATGTTAAGTTAAATCGTAATACGAGGTAACCAGATGCAATGAAATGTTCTATTCCTTTTGCGCCCTTAACCCGCAACCGGTTCGATCCCCACCGAGTATAAACATTTGAGTGATAAATGAATATATAGATTTCTGTTCTGTGTATGACTGTTATAATGTTATTAGTATGTATTTTTCTAATAAGATAAAAAACGATGCAGTTCTGCTTTTCAGTAGCGCTACCGTACGTGTCATATTGTTATATTTCATTAGTACCTATGATGCAAAACTAGTATATTATAACCTAAATAATACGTATAATCTGCAAAAACTCGTAGACCCTCTACGCTTCGTAGCTCGCGTAGCACCATACATTTGTGTTGGGAATGTTTGCGACCCTCATTACTCTTCATTCCTGATTATGCAAGGTAACATAATCTGGCTGTTGTTCATTACTTTTACTTTATTTTTTTGAACGTATTACTGTAATTAATTATTTTTAATGAGTTCTAATCTACTAATATTATAAAGAGAAAATATACATTTTTGTAAATTTGTTTAAAGTGGATAATCTAAAAAACTACTAGACCAATTAAAAAAAAAATCACCAAAAGCTACATCATCAGCCAAGTAACTTAGGTTCTAAATTATTTTCAAAAAAGTACTCATCTCGACTAAAATTGCAATAATAAAATCTAAGATATTAAAAATTTGCCTATAATTTATTTAATTTATCTGGTACTAACAAAAAAATTACCTTTTTATAATAGCAGTGTATATTATTCTATATCTTTACTATATCACTCAACCTTGATAATAGTTTCCGTAGCATCGTAGCTTCGTTCTACGGCGTAGCGTGGTGCTACGTAATTGCACTCACGTACGCCTGCACGACTAATTTTAACGATTAGAATAATTTAGCTGAGTAGTTATGAATAAACTTGCAATTCACTATTAATATAATAAAATTTAATGAAGAGAAAAATTGACTACTATTCACTATAGTTTGAAAATAATATTTTTAATTAAGAGATCGCGGCGTGGTTTGCATGTTCGTCCCTAATAGATTAGTCGAGCTGGATAGGTGAGCTACTGTCGGCCCTAGCTATAACATGTACTAAGCTATGACAATGTACCTGCATAAATATTCTTGATGTTATAAGATTTTAAGTTTTTCCGACTCTATCACGCCGATCGGGCAGGAACTTGGAGTATATTTTAGAATAGTTTTAAGTGAACTTGTACCAATTGCATTGTACTACTGTATTACTAATAATAAGTACTTGTACTCTTTAGAGTATCGCGTGAGCGAAGCCGAAGCAATATAATATATTAGCAGTCCGCCCCGGCGTCGCACGGGTGTAATAATAATTTTATGGGTAATTTTTTTACACCTTGGGTTACATTATCGAAGTTTTCATACGGTTTTCATATTTTAAAAAATATTCTATAACCTATGTTCATCAGGGATAATGTAGGATTCTAATGGTGAAAGAATTTTTTAAATCGGTCCAGTAGTGTCGATGCAAACAAACAAACAAACAAACAATAAAATCTTTCCTCTTTATAATATTAGTATAGAAGTATTTAAATCGTTATTTAATAAGTAAATCGAAAACATTAATTTATTGTTTGTGAACCGATCCGTGGTACAAAAATTTGATGTTCTATGTATATTATGGCATGTACATTCTGCCATTAGTTTTCTTTCATCTAAGAGCTCTTAAATCCCAT
The DNA here is from genome assembly GCA_912999785.1 of Hydriomena furcata. NCBI lineage: Eukaryota > Metazoa > Arthropoda > Insecta > Lepidoptera > Geometridae > Hydriomena > Hydriomena furcata. The sequence goes on from OU538848.1 coordinate 4,245,521, forward strand.
AAACAGAAGATAAAAGTGACTTTTATCACTTTTGCGTAGGAACAGACCATCAAAAGACCTGTATTTAAAATTCAAATAAGGTTTGAACAGCAAAAAAGAATTAGATTAAATACTTCAGCTTGTCATTAGGGCCTGCGGTGGAAAAGAATGTCAATCAAGTTTGCCCTTAGTAATAATAATCATAATAATAATCATTTATTCAAAATGAGTATGTAAGTGAGATATGAAAGAATTTGGAAATAATTACATATAAAAAAACCCGATAAGTGCGAGTCGGACTCGCGCACGAAGGTTTTCGTACTATCTATAAAAAAACAACAGAAAAACACGTTTGTTAATTCTGTTTTTAGTATTTGTTGTTATAGCGGCAATAGAAATACATCATCTGTAAAAAAAACAACTGTTTAGCTATCACGGTAGAGTCGTGACTCGTGATCCTGTTTAATTTTGGCGATGCAACCTGACACGTATGGAATGCTAACTACTGCAAAATGTGGGTATGTGCCAAATATAATATTTGGACGTGCCTCTGACTACCCTCTCAAAATATCATCAAGGATCTAAGCGTCTGGAGATCTGAGTAAATGTCCATTGTACTTGAGGATTGCAGTCGTGACTCATGATCCAATTTAATTTTCATTAATGTAATGAGACTAGCTATCCCGACAGACGTTGTCCTGTCAAATTATTATTTTTTCCATTAGAACCTTCTCGTGGCATTAACGATTACAACAAAAAAATAATTAACAAAATCGGTCCAGCCCTTTACGCGTGATGCCGTGACCAAGGAATATAGGGATTCATTTTTATCTATAAGATCTTACAAAAATCCAGAAAATCCGTTTTCAAGTACCAAAGATTCAGGCATCCACTAGTTGTATATCTACACTACGTATGACTTCAAATTATCTACAAATTTTCCAGACCGTACTAAATTCTTTACAACAAAAAACAAACATAGGCTTGCCGTAGAGAAAATGTCAATCTATTGTTCACACAAACAACTTACACTCGACGACGTGTATATTTAACTTTGTCGGGTGTCTTTTCATATTAATTTGATATACAAGGCGAAATGTAACTTATATAAAAGACATAGAGTTTATTTTAGCACGTAAGCAAATGTTCAAACAATGATATTATGTACAAGGAGAAATGTTACTTATATCAATGACAAAGAGTATATTTTAGCACGTAAAGGACTGTCCACACATTTGCAAAAACAATTCTGATAATTACATAGTTGCGGTCGTTATCCTTTGTTATGGCACATAAAGCCTAGAATGGCCACTTTAAATGTTAGGGAAATAAAACGAAATGAAATAAATAGAATAATGACTGTATTCCAAAGTACGGTCGACTAACTTTCAGATCTCTAGGCGCTAAGATACTAGAAGATGTTTACAGTGGATAGTCAGAGGCACGTCCAAATTTGGCATATGCTGACATTTTGCAGTATCCCACGCGACAGGTTGCAAACCTATCGCCATTTATTAGAATACTAACTGGTTTTTTACAATGTTTTCAACGTGTGTTTTTGAATAGAAAAAAACATCGATGCAAGGGATTTGAACCCACGACCTTTGGATTGAAAGTCGATGAACCTACCGCTGGTCAACACGGCTAGGAAAATAATGTTGTAAAAACGCGTATTTTCCTCTACTTAGTTTAGAGTGATAATAATATAAAAGGAGCAATGACATCAAATGCAATAAATTTATGGAGCATTCGAATAATTTAAAGTTCACTAAAAAGCTGGGACAGTTTAATACCACAGTCCAAAGTTTATAAAGTTAATAAGTTTTCTGTTAAAAAATATTTTTCAATGACAAGCTTATGTAAAATCATCTAAAAATCACTACATATTATAAAGCAAAGTCGCTTTCCGCTTCCCGCGTCTGTATGTCTGTATGTATGTTTGCTTAATCTTTAAAACTACACAACGGATTTTGATGCGGTTTTTTTTAATAGATAGAGTGATTCAGGAGGAAGGTTTATATGTATAATAACATGCTACCCGTGCGAAGCCGGGGCGGGTCGCTAGTAAAACATAAAACATAAAACATGAAGTTGAATATCATTCATTTAGCGGTAATATTTTTTAAAATGAATTATTAAGACATTCTTAAAAAACACACTTGATACTTGCCAACAACAATTACTTTTTAGACACCATCGACAATACAGCACAATAAAAATCTCATGCAAGGCAAACACTGTCTGACAAGGCAGATCGCGCGTCAAATCTGATGTAGTACCGACCACTTCCGTGAACCGTCACTTTGAACTGGCCAATCAGGGGGGTTAGCATGAACCAGTATCGTCACGTCCAAATGTCTAAACAGACTTATTGTATAGTAAAAGTCTCAGTTTTGGCATTTGGATAGTGGTTCGTGCTCAGGTCACTGAATGCATTTTTGGAGAACCGCATACACCAACAGTTTGACAGAATTGTTTGTTTAAAGATATTAAGCCATTAGGCGTTTATTGGGCTGTGTTGTCGATGTTAGACACTATGAATAAGGCAATCCCAATCAAACAAGTCCATGTTTTATCCATCTTCTAGTAATAACTCGCTCTTCTAAGTTGCGTACAGTGAAGCCACACCTTTACATAAAAGCGGTTTTAGCAAAATATAAAATATTTTATAAAGGCAAACTTAATTGAGGAAACTTAACTTTATGCTCGATAAATTCCTATACCCGAATTATTTAGACAAGACTTTTTGGTAAAACGCTATAATATAAGACGAGGTGATATGTAAATAAAAAAAAACTTGAGAGGTGTCTAGGGACACCCGGATGGAACGAAGTTCTCACAAAATAACGAGATCTTTGACCTCGACCTCGACCTCGACCTCGACCTCGACCTCCACCTCGACCTCGACCTCGACCTCGACCTCGACCTCGACCTCGACCTCGACCTCGACCTCGACCTCGACCTCGACCTCGACCTCGACCTCGACCTCGACCTCCACCTCCATCTCGACCTCCACCTCCATCTCGACCTCCACTTCCACCTCGACCTCGACCTCGACACAATTAATAGATATACTATAGCAAAAAAGTGTCGTGACAACTTTTCGTGACAACTTTTCGTAAGATTTTTTTCCGTCTAGCCCCCTTTCACAACGCGCGATAAGGAACTTCGTTCCAATAAATAAATAGGATCACGACTGTAATCCCCAAGCTAGGTAGACATCTTCTTAGAAAAATTATATGCGCATCAAAAACACGTGCTTACAACGGTGAAGGAAAACATCGTGAGGAAACCAGTTAGTTTTCTTTTAAGCGGCGATGGGCTTGCAACCTGTCACGTATGGAATGCTAACTACTGCAAAATGTAGGCATGTGCCAAATATAATGTTTGGTCGTGCCTCTGACTCCCCCCACAAGACTTCTTCAAAGAATCTAAGCGTCTGGAGATCTGAGAGGATGTCTACCGTACTAGGGGATTACAGTCGTGATCCTATTTATTTATTATTAAGCTATTGCATAGCTTCTATCGCGGGCCTAGAGCGTGGAGACCGAATCCAGAAATTTCGTAACGAAAATTTACGCAAAATTTTACGAGACACTCACACTCACGCAATATGCGTGAGTGTGAGTGTTAGAGATTTCTCTTTTTGGATTTCAAAAAATCGATTTTTAAAATCTTTTTGGATTTCAAAAAATCGATTATGTAAATTACACATATAAATCGATTTTTGTAAACTAAGTTTTCCGAACGCGAACCGAATCGTTCGTTGGCCATTTTCCCGGACGTGAACCTACATATAGTCGCCTCCCAAACGGAAACCGACTCATCGGTCTTGTCTCCGAACGCAAACCGAACCATTGATTATTATTTCCATATAATTCGATTTTTTGGAAAATCGATTTATTTGTAGGGACAAAAAATCGATTATTAATTAATAGATTTTTTTCAATCAATATTACATCCCTATGACTCATGTCATGCCTGCTTAGAGTGATTTTCGCATTCCAGCGCCATCTAGTTTCATTTGATGATACTACGTTATTATAGGTGCTTTTCGCGGTCTCATGCGAAAGCTCGGGGTTTGAGAGGTTCGCAATTCCGCTGGCAGGTGGCGCTATTTTACCACTATCGGTAAATAGGCGGTACTTCACAGACATGATCGACTAAAAAGTTTGAAATTGAATTATTGAATTCATGTAGTTAGGTAAATATCGAATCCTGGCCGTGCATCAATGGATATTTCTGTTCGAAAAATGTATATGCGCGTTACACGTGCTTATAACGGTGAAGGAAAACATCGTGAGGAAACCTGTTAGTATTCTTGAAAGCGACGACGGGCTTGCAACCTGTTACGTGTGGAATGCTAACTACGTAGTTAGGTAAATAGGTAGGTTAAAGATTTTGACATCTATCGATGAATAGCAGAACTTTTAATGACTTTTTGAAATATCACGCTTGTCTCTTTAGTTTAGCAACTCGCCAATTAGGTGGCATTGGTTGTATCGGCGTTACTGCGCATGCCTAATCCCCCTCTTCCCCCGCAATCTAGGGATGTCGGAAATGCTATAGTTTCAATTATAAATATTAATGAATTACCAACATGTTGTATTGTAAGATAATAAAAATATTTTGATTAATATTAACTTCTCATTTATATAATATAAAAGAAAAAAAAAAAAAAAAAAAAAATTTTTTTTTCTTTTTCTTTTCTTATCGGTCACCACGCTCAAAAAGTTGAATATCAAAGAAAAACAAAGGAAAAAAGGATAAATAAAATAAATAAATAAATAATTATAAATACATAAGTTGATAAAAAATGTTATGCAATAGCTTTACCGCGGCAGTCTCCGAGTGCCACACGTCTTTTTTTTATTTTTTCAAGTACATACATACATCAATAATATTTTCGTTAGTCCGTGTCGTCTGTAAGTTCCGGACTACAATAAATATGTTAACGTCAGATACGTTTTGGTTCCGGTGAAAGGATGCTCCGTGTTACATTTTGTAAGAAACATTTTCACGGAAAATCTGAGTTTCAGAAAATCATTCATAAAATATTCTCGCATATTCTCGATGAAATACGAGTTACACACGGACTTGCCGAATTTTCAAGAAGCATTTATTTTTAAGAGGCTCCCAGTCGCTGATTGATCATTTTCGAAACGAAAAAAGAAATACTTCTGAACAAGCAACATCTCCTATTTTTATAAGTATATTACTTCAGGTTCCTACCTAGATTTCTATTAAGCTGAAAACATAATAGCAGAAACTTTTCACGATAAAGATATTATTTCAAAATGATACGTTTTAGAATTTATGATCGAAATATTTTATATACCTACTATTAAAACTATTAAAATCAACTTGTGATTTATTGTTAAAGATAGGTAATATGTAGATCTACATAGATTTCTATTAGAATAGATAGGGCGTGCCTCTGACTACCCCCACTAGACAACTTCAAAGAATCTAAGCGTCTGGAGATCTGAGAGGATGTCTAACCTACTAGGGTATTACAGTCATGATCCTATTTTTTTATTTTTTTTATTTTACTAATTCGTCCCACTGCTGGGCAAAAGTCTCTCGCAAATTCTTCCAACAATCTCTATCCTTCGAGGACTTCTACCATCCTCTCACAAGGCGTTAAGTTTATTTAAAACGAAACCTATTACGGAAAAAACAAATACGGAAAAAACGTATATTGCAGGGTAGATATAATTTGAATGGGTTGGTGAATTCCAAATATATACTTGAATTCTTTTATCTCAAACTGTTAAAAAGATAGAGCTCAAAATGCGAAGAAATACCTTCCCGAAATTAGAGCCGAGGGAATGTATAATGAGACTGAAAATTACATTCGCGAGCCGTTTTGGGACTACATTACCTTTTTTCAGTAGAATAATGAAGCCAGCCTATTTGTTTTTCACAGATCTTTTAATTTAAGCAATCTTCAGTAGGTCATTCTGTAGTCTCGACTAACAGACTAAAATTTCGTAAAATACGATCGATCTTAATCTTTGTTACAGCCGTCTCGTTCCTCGTTAGTCGATATAATAGATCGTGCTTTACGAAGTTTTAGTCAGTTGTGGTAACAACAGAATTGCGACCACTGTGTATCTATGGATGACCGCTAGTGATATTAAAAACTGAACGGAAAGTTTCGGCTTAAATAGCCGATAAGACCAAAACTGGCTGCTCGCAGATTTGTCATGCACTGCGCATTACGCTGACAACGCGAAGTTCATTGATGACAACGCGACATTCATGTATGGACTACCTGTCGACAACTAGTAGACGCCGAACGACAAGGTGTTACTGGTCATATGACCTAAACTCTGTCTCTAGAGGTGGGCATCTAACTCACACGAACTTAGTTTTAATTATTATTCTTGTTTGAGCCTTCATCTTGTTCGATCGGCATCACACTGGAGCTCTATATAGCATTAAGGAAAGGATCATTGAAACAAATGATAGGCCCCAAGCCGTGTTTGTTGCCTGATTCTTCTAGGCTTGGTCGCGAGGAACAGGCGTAGCTTCACCTAGCTCCTAAGACGTTTCAAAGTGATCCTTGTGATTTTATTGAAATGAATGTGTTTTAAATTTGAATTTCAATTCAGTAGAATAAATCAGGGCCCTTACTCTGCAAAACGATTTCGACATTATCGAACGATTTGACAGTCGTATTAGAATGTATGATGTCAATTGTCAAAAGTAATGTCGGTAGTTCTACATTCAAAATAGTCGGAAACGATATGACGATTTTCCAGATAAATCGTTAATCATTTTCAAGAGCAGACTGCCAGGATGACTTGTCTGAAAACGTGTTGATTCACGATCTATGTAAGTATTCGGGCCGCATCGTATTATCGAGATCGAACGCCTCCATACATTTAACATTAACCCCAATGCCCCAACAGGGGGTTAGATCGTGTCGATATTTTATGCTGTGGCTAACGAGGTCCATTACTGAATATAAATAAACATGTCATCCCGAAAAATGCAATTTTCCACCCGAACGCGTATGTTATGTAACTATTCTATATTTTTTAGGGTTCCGTATCCAAAGGGTAAAAACGGGACCCTATTACTAAGACTTTGCTGTCCGTCTGTCCGTCTGTCTATCACAGGGCTGTATCTCATAAACCGTGATATTGAACTGCAACATGTGAGCTAGACAGTTGAAATTTTCACAGATGATGTATTTCTATTGCTGCTATAACAACACATACTAAAAACAGAATAAAATAAATATTTAAGTGGGGCTCCCATACAATAAACGTGTTTTTTTTTGCCGTTTTTTATAGATATGGATTTTATAGGTACAGAACCCTTCGTGCGCGAGTCGACACGCACTTAGCTGGTTTTTTTATTAAAAGTCCTGTGTAAGACCTGATTCGATTTCAACTGTCTAGCTATCACGGTTCTTTTATACAGCCCTGTGACAGACAGACGGTAATAGGGTCCCGTTTTTACCCTTTGGGTACGGAACCCTAAAAAGCTCGGTCATCCACATACTTATTAGTAACGTATGCAGTTTACAACCAAGCAACCTTGCAGGTAGGTACAGTCAAGTGCATAATGTAAAATCGAATTAGCTAAGCTGTTGGTCAAGTGTGGGCGGAGTTAGGACACGCGAAGGCCTCCACCATAGCTTGGTGGTAGCACAACTATGGCACATGATTCGCATATTGTTCATCATCTCAAATGCAAGAAGATAGATACAAGAAACAGAAATACGGCTAATTACCACGTTATTTTCTTGTATTGATGACGGTTCGAGACAATTCAGATGCACTTCATCATAAGCACCGCCCGCGATCGCGATCAACGGTAGATCGGCGAATACTTGCTGTATTTCTATAAAATGTTTAACAAACACGATGGTTTTAATTCTAAGATAGATATATAAGTATATCTTGTATAACATATGTACAACCAATGTTATGTTCATAACAATGAAGGAAAACTTCGTAAGGAAACCAGTTAGAATACTCATAAGCGACAATGAGAATGCTTACTACTGCAAAAAGTGTGTATTGTGCCAAACAGAATATTTGGACGTGCTTCTGAATACCCCTTTTAGATATCTTCAAGGATCTAAGTACGTTGAGATCTGAGAGTATGTCTACCGTACTTAAGGATAGCAGTCGTGATCCTATTTATTTATTTTGTATTACAACCAATGTACGTACGTATGTGTTGTACGTACTTGAGTAGTACTTTTAATTATTATTCTTGTTTGAGCCTTCATCTTGTTCGATTGGCACCACACTGGAGCTCTAAATAGCATTATGGAAAGGGTCATTAAAAAAAAGGTAGACCCCAAGCCGTGTTTGTTGCCTGATTCTTCTAGGCTAGGTCGCGTGGAATCTGTGTAGCTTCATTTAGTTCTTAAGACGTTTCAAAGTGATCCTTGTGATTTTAGTGAAATAAATGATTTTTGAATTTGAATGTCTGACCGTGATTCAGTCTCGTCAGTCACTTACGAGCTTAGAGTATGTAGCTCAATATTAATCCGTTTTGTCGTTTATTTTTGATTAAGGAACAAACATAGCAGCCTTTTTTTTATCTTAAGAGGCTGTGAGTCGCTGATTGCTCTTTTTCGAAACGAAAAAAGAAATACTTCTGAACAAGCCACATCTCCTATTTTTATAAGTATATTACTTCAGGTTCCTACACACGGACTTGCCGAATTTTCAAGAAGCATTTATTTTTAAGAGGCTCCCAGTCGCTGATTGATCATTTTCGAAACGAAAAAAGAAATACTTCTGAACAAGCAACATCTCCTATTTTTATAAGTATATTACTTCAGGTTCCTACCTAGATTTCTATTAAGCTGAAAACATAATAGCAGAAACTTTTCACGATAAAAATATTATTTCAAAATGATTGAAATTTATATACCTACTATTAAAATCAACTTGTGATTTATTGTTAAAGATAGGTAATATGTAGATCTAGATTTCTATTAGGATAGATTTTTGATAAGTAATTATACATAATTTATATCATTAATTTATTCGAAAAGCTAAGGCGGACCACGCGCCGACGTGTGTTTGTCATCATTGCAGCGGTCGGTAGGATTATTTATCGAAGTGATTAAAGATGGGTACATCGTTATTCACATATACTATACATTATAAAATAGGATATGTGGCTTGTTCACAAGTATTTCTTTTTTCGTTTCGAACAAAAATAATCGTCGACTGGCAGCGTCTTAAGTCCTAAGCCTTATCACAAACTTTCGCATTTTTAATATTATTCGGATGTAATTGTTTTCCGAATAAAATAAATAAAGTAAAGGTGACATAAATCTTACTAGGAAGTAGTACTACCTAGTGCGAATTATTAGTCAAGTCAGCCCGTTTTTTTGGTGCGAGAGGTTGCGGATAATAATAAATCACGCTAACCCACGTTCCACCCTGTGGTTACATGCTATGAGGATGTATTTATAGTAAACTAGCTTTTACCCCCGACTTCATATGCGTAGATTAAGGAAATATGACGACTTTATCGTAAAACATTGAAATTTCTGAAAATCAAATGAAAATTTTAGAAAAAAGCAGACTATGTCCGTCCCAAGACTTTCAACTATCTCTATATAACATTTTATCACAATCGGCCTAGCGTTTTAACTGTGATAATGTCACAGACAGACAGACTAGCTTTCCACCTTGAAAATTGCGAAAAGTCCCATACAAAAGTCATGACTGATATAATGATGATGCTAAAATCAAATTATCCAGATATTTCCAAATCAATTTCAACGCAAACATCAGTAAACACATTACATGTTGAGGGCCTGTGCACACCGGTCGATGGCGCGCTTTCAGAGCAGTTTGTCTGTATTGATACACACGCGCGTTAGCTCCGCGTCTGTATCGCTACACACTGTATCGTCTGTATCGATTCAAAAACGCGTCTAAGGCGCGTTTAATAACATGGTGTGCAAGGATCTAGAGGCTGCGTCTGAATTGCGTACGTATCGCGTCTGTATAGCTATAAACGCGCGTCGACGGCGCGGGTAAAAAACGTGGTGTGCACTGTACACAACTGTCTGTCATTGAGCGTTTAAATAAGCGTGTAATGTACGCCAAAGAACGTGCAAGACCAAGGTGTTACTCCATTCGTTATCTGATGCGTGCACGTCCATGACTACAGTAGGTAACTTTGCCAAAATGAATCAGATGATCATTCATAGAACAGTTCCATTTATAGAGATGAGTGGGCTGCAATTTATATTATTAGGTATGTTGCATGTTTAATAATCTAAAAATAAATGGCTATTGATTCAAATAGGAAGAAAGAAGTATTAAAAACCTATCTAGAAAGAAACCGTGAAGATTGATGTTGTCTTCTTAACTGACGAAAAACGAAGGAGGTTCTCAAGTCGTCGCGTATATGTTTATGTATGACCACGCATAACTTTTTACCGAGTGGTCCGATTTTGATCAAAAATTCTAACCCTAAGGGCAGGAAAACAAGGGATGATTGTTGGTCACATTCTTTGATTGGTCAGAACATTTTCGTCGGTTTTTTTTATATTTTTAAACGCCATAATGATCCTGAAGCATTTAAAAGTGGCACACTAGGACTTTTACAACCCTAAAAAGAGTTCAAAAACCTGAATATGTACCTACGTAGAGACTAGGGAATGTTTACTATGCATGAGAACTCTAGTCGAAAGCCTATCTATTATTTGTTTAGTATACCCGCACGGAACTCCATTAGAATATTTTATGTCTCACAAGTTGTTCATTACCAGTAAACAGATCTCTGAAACCTGATATCTAATTAAGCACACAAATAAGCCAATGTGACCTCTAGGCCTTCTGGAGACATAAAGCCACGGATACACCAGGGGACATTTGTCCTCAACACTTATGGCGCATCTGCACCAGGGGACATTTTGTCCCATGTTGGGACATGTCCCTTAGCAAATGCGTTATAAATGTTCCGCGATATTGTCGCCCGCGGTACAGACGCTATCTACGTGTCCCTCGACAGTCGCCCGACACGAATTCTACGTGTCAGGCGACGTGCCATAACATGTCCCGCGACACGTCCCTAGTGCAAATGCAAAATTCATCTACGTAACGCTGTAACATGCCCGCAACATTTTACGTGACGCGGAACACCTCCTCGGGCGACATTTCTATAAACACTGAGATGTGTATCCTGTAAAAAGTTCCACAAAATTGTCCCTGAGACATTCACGTAGTTGTTAACACGTCATGTTGCGGAACATGTCACTTCATTTGTCCTTTAGTGTGTCCGTGGCTTTACTTTTACGATTTTGGTTGGTTCTATGTATTGATCGGTGAATATTGATAATGTATCTGTTCTGCTAAAACTTGTTTACTGTTTTTACTGACAACCAACAATCGCATAAAATCCTACCCTATTTTTCCTTGTTGCGGGTATGCCCGCGGGTGCCCCAAACATAACAATATCTTCTTCTTGCTATTATCCCACTTCATGTAGTAAAAAACATGTTGTAAAAAGATTTGAATTGGGGTGTGGGGATTGGGGATACTTGCTGGATATAGACTTCATCGTTGTCGGCGGCGGGCTGGACATAGTAAAGCTGAAGAGCCACGAACATGTGATAGCGATGGTCATATATATAACTAGCGACCCGCCCCGGCTTCGCACGGGTAGCATGTTATTATACATATAAACCTTCCTCCTGAATCACTCTATCTATTAAAAAAAACCGCATCAAAATCCGTTGTGTAGTTTTAAAGATATAAGCAAACATACATACATACGCGGGAAGCGGAAAGCGACTTTGCTTTATACTATGTAGTGATGTTAAAACTGTCACTTCAGTGTTTACGCATATTTAGACTTTAGTGTGAACAGAATAAAAAAACCTGCCAAGTGCGAGTCAGACTCAAGCACGAAGAGTTCCGTACTATCTAATTCTTTATAAATACTTCATTACTATACGTTTACACGTTTGTTGTATGGGAGCCCTACTTAAATATTTATTTCTTCTGTTTTTAGTAGCAAGAGCGTTGTTATAGCGGCAACAGAAATACATTTGTGAAAATTTCAACTGTGTAGCTATCACGGTTCATGAGACGGACAGCGAAGTCTTAGTAATAGGGTCCCGTTTTTACCCTTTAGGTACGGAACCTTAATGATCGTATATTACTTCATTTTAGTCGACATCGCTTGAGAGCCGAGTTCGGGGAAGATCAATAGACACTCACACAGCATGCTGTGTACAGGTTGAGGGTTAGTCTCATGCAGTGTTGGCCGAGTGGGATGTACCTCGACTTTCAATCTAAAGGTCGTGGGTTCGAATCCCGGCGTGCATCGATGGATTTTTCTGTTCGAAAATTTATATGCGCATCTAAAACACGTGCTTACAACAATGAAGGAAAACATCGTGAGGAAACCAGTTAGTGTTCTTATAAGCGGCGATGGGCTTGCAACCTGTCACGTATGGAATGCTAACTACTGCAAAATGTGGGCATGTGCCAAATATAATGTTTGGACGTGCCTCTGACTACCCCCACTAGACATCTTCAAAAGATCTAAGCGTCTGGAGATCTGAGAAGATGTCTACCGTCGTGATCCTATTTATTTTATTTTTCATGCAGTGGCGTCAAGCGTGAAAGAAAGACGTTCTGTCAAAACAAACCGTTTAAAATTTCATCTGTGGAAATAGGCTATCCTATTTCCGGAAAGGCTCTACCATAAAATAAATCAGACCTCTATATCTGTGAGGGAAAGGTAGATTGATAAGATTGATAGCGCTATATTCCGCAGGGTCCAAGATTGAGTGATTGAGTTTAGATTACCTTGTTTGTGTGGTTTTATCAAAGTAACTATCCTCTGTTTATCTGTGTTTCTTTGTTTTCACTGATCTATACTTCTATACTAATATTATAAAGAGGAAAAATTTGATTGTTTGTTTGTTTGTTTGCATCGAATAGCCTCCGAAACTACTGGACCGTATATGTATATGTATGTATATGTATAGAATATCCAATGTTCTCAGAATAATGAACCTTGGGCCTACATTACAAGGGCTGCACCTTCCGAGGTGATAACAATATTTCAGTGGCGGGTCAAGGTACGGAATTGCCGAGTTAAAGTTACACAGACCCGGAAAAGTAACATCAGAGAAAAAACCCGGCCAAGTGCGAGTCGGACTCGCACACAAAGGATTCCGTACTATCTATAAAACGGCAAAAAAAACATGTTTGTTGTATGGGAGTAGTTTATTCTGTTTTTAGTGTTTGTTGTTATATTGGCAACAGAAATGCATCATTTGTGAGTTCTATTGTCTGGCTATCATGAGATACAGCCTTGTGACAGCGGAGTTTTATTAACAGGCTCCCGTTTTTACCCTTTGGGTACGGAACCCTTACAGTACTTTGGCGAATGAAATTGAGAGCACGAACGACCATTACGAATGGATTTAAATAAGCAAAAATTCGCGAGTTTTGCTTTAATGAAGTTCAAATTATTGTTAGGAAGGATTATGTTTAAATTCCGGCTGTGTATCATTGGATTTTTCTGTTTGGAAAATGTAGCTATATTATCAGTATCACGTACTCAAAACGGTGAAGGAAAATATCGTGAGAACGCAAGTTAATATGCATTATGCATGTAAGCGGTGATGGGCTTGGTTGAATAGGATTCTCACGTATGAAATGCTAACTAAAATAATATAAAATAAAATAAATATTGGCGGACTTTACATACAACGCCATCTAGCCTCAAACTAAGCACAGCTTGTATGGGAACCAGATAACTGATAGAATACTTACATATTTTTTGTAAATACATACTTATTATACATAGTAACACCAAGACACAGAACAAACATCTATGTTCATCACACAAATGTTTGCCCTGGGTGGGAATTGAACCCGCAACCTACAGCATAGAAGACAGAGTTACTACCAACTGAGCTGTGAGGCCAGTCAACTGTTTACTAAATGTGGGCATGTGGCCAATGTAATGTTTGAACGGTTCGGTTTCAAGGATCTAAGCGCCTGGGGATCTTGTCTTCCGTGCTTGGGGATTACAGTCGTGATCCTATTTCATATTACGTCATAACGAAGCAAAATTGTATCCAAACCTAAAAACGGTTACAAAAAAGAACAATATCAACAGAACAACTAATTTCTTCTCCTTTTCCCACTTAAGTGGGGTCGGCACAACACGTTGACAAACATGTTTGCGAAGAGGATTTGGCTAATGTTTTACAACCGGCCGCCTGCCTGACGTCAACCCTCTTTGGATTAACAGAACAACTAAATAAATAAAAAAGTGAATGTCAAAATTACTTTTACATCCGCGTTCCCAATTCAGTAAAATAAAAAAGTGTGTGGTTAGAAAAAATGCGGATTACCGCAAGGTGGCTGAAATATTTACGATATTAAAAGCACCCCTGGCTCGGAGCTTAAGATATTAATGCGGAGGCAGTAAACGTTAAGGAAAATACCATTTGTCAAGTAATTTCGAAGTGGAGCTTGAATAGGGAATCACATGGATAACATTAGTTCTATGTAGATATCTACACCTCGAAAATGTACTTTTTAGATACCGAACTAGGGACCGAAATAACGGTAAAAACGGTAACGTTTAAAATTTTGTATCGTTATTAAGAAGTTTAACGGCTATTTGTTTGTTTTATTTCGTTATAATTACATTGGTATCGTTATATCATTCGTTATTTGAATATAAAGTATCCTATTACGCTATCCCAAAACATAAGCTATATTTCAAGTTTCATCTAAATCTATTCGGTCGTTTGTGCTCGAATGAGCCACAAACATCCAAACATCATTCTATCAGTTATCTGGTTTCCATAGTACAAGCTCTGCTTATTTGGGGCTACATGGCGCTGTATCCGCAAATATTTATTTATTTATCCTCACAAACTTTCGGATATTAATAGTAGTAAGATAAACGTTTATTTAATCATACTCAACATACCGGTATCTACTAAATAACGTTATTTAGTATCGTTATTCGTATCAATCGTCTCTTTCACTCAACTCAGTTCACTCTTCCCACACTTAATCCAGTTATTCAATCACCAGCGGTCGCGATTTGGTATTCCTCTGTAAGTCTTGTTCACGTCTTAGTTACGTTTGACAACGTCGCATAAATACCGTTACAATAACGTTATTTTAGTCACGACAACTTTATACTGTCGCTTGAACAACGTAACTACATAAAATGCTCGTAGCTACAGTAGATACGGTCGACGGATCACATTTGCCTAGATCCGTCGACCATATTTTACTAGGGTCGTAGACCCGGTTGTGGTGCCTACCCAGGCTTTGCGCATTTTCAATTTTGGAAGTCAATAACTATGCATAGCAAACAAACTTGTTTAAAATCTATAATTGATACAATTATTTTTCTATGGTCCGTTGTGATGCGTGGTACTCAAGATTTGATTGACAACAACTAAATTTTTCCCGTATTTTCCCGTTTTGTCTATTTAAATATGAATAATTAATAAATAAATATCGCCTGTTACAAAACCTTTGCTTAACCTAAGAGATTGATAAATACATTATTGTAAGTTGTTTATAAATCGTCGTTTTAATAACTTTTCAACATAATCCGTTAATTCAAAAATTAAAATTTTCTTTAAAATGTCCACAACGAGCGCTCTCACCCTAGACTAAAGTTAGAATAATGTCGCTATGTATTTACCTTTCTGTGTTGATGATAGCGTTATAGGTCCCTGATGAGAACTCAAAAAATAACCTCACAGAACGTAGGCTCTACTATTATTTGAAAGGCATTTTTTTATACTTTAGAATGTAATTTCCCGTTCCCGTTCCCGTTAAAAAGTATCCTATGTCCGTCTTCTGGTTCTAAGCTACCTCCCTACCATTTTCAGCTAAATCGTTTCTGCCGTTCTTAATAGTGTAACTAACACGACTTTCTTTTATATATATATAGAAGTTACTATATTGCAATTTTCGTGGATATCTTTTTTAAAATAAAATTATAGCCTATTCTACTCGCTGATACTTATACAGCTGTGTAAAATGTGGGCTGTGCCAAATGTAATGTTTACACGTGCCTCTGACTACCCCAATAGGTAGGTATATTCAAGGAACTGAGCGCCTGGAGATCTGAGAGAATGTCTACCGTACTTGGGGATTACAGTCGTGATCCAATTTGCAAACAGCTGCACGCGCGTGTGTGCGTCCCTATTCCCTTTAGAGTTATGTTATGGTTGTAGTAACAAACGTACTCACATACATTTTTACAAACTTTCGCATATTAATGCCGTATAAGCTGTCTCTGTTCTTTTTCGTTCATAAATCCTACTGATATCCTAATAGTATTATAAATGCGAAAGTTTGTGATAAGGCTGCTATGTTTGTTCCCTAATCAAAAACAAACGACAAAACGGATTAAGATAAAATTTGCTGTAGTATGTAGATAAAAAATCAGAATAAATAAAGGGGAAACTTATAATCCGAAAAACAACCCCTAAATGATAAAAAAAACGCAAAAACGATTTTGGTATAGATGGCGTTGGTGTGCAACAAATCTGACATCACAGACTAAAAACATTTAGTCGTCATAGCGACGCAGTTTTGACTAATAAATGATACGCATTCTACCAAAATTCGTAATTTATTTTATCAGTACAAGGTTTGTAAAATTTGAAAGTTGCCTGAAATAACTTTTTCATTATGCGATTATTAAAAATTGATAGGACAACGTCTGTCACGGGTCGGCTAATTAGTATATAAATTCGAAAGTTTGTGTGGATGTGTGGGTGTTTATGCCTCAATAACTTGGAATATACATAGCCTAGGAATAGCAAGGATAGGATACTTTTTGTCTGTACCATGCGAGCGAAGACGCGGGCGGAAACTAGTTATTTATATAGTGTATAGTATAGTGTAGCTAGACATGAACCTATCACAGTATAAGAGCATGGCTTGCGCAAAACGGTGAAATAAAAAATATTACTCTGAATTCTTGAGAATTTGTCATAGTGCCAGATAATTGCGAAGCTATTGTTATTTCTTTCAGCTAGACAACATGTATTTATATCTATCAATAACATGAACTGTCTTTTAATTTGTTTAACTAAAACATATATATACACGCAATAAATTATCAATCTTCACTACATAGTATAAAGCAAAGTCGCTTTCCGCTTCCCGCGTCTGTATGTACCTATGTATGTATGTAAGTTTGCTTATATCTGCTTATATCTGCGTTTGGGGCTAGATTGCGTTGAGTGTAAAGTCCGTCAATTTGTTGGCGATTCTGTTGTGTCCTAAACTTCCTAGCTAAACTTCAAATTTCGTAAAAATACGATCGATCTTATTCCTTTTATAATAATAATAATAATAAAAGCCTTTATTCTCTAACCAATTTTAACTTACAATCTACATAACAAAATAAAAATAATAATAATAATAATAACTGCTAAGCAATTCTAACCTAATTTTTAGATAGGTTAGTTTATCAGCAGCCAGTTTGTTGGTCAGGTTGTCTCTTGACATAGGCCTCCCCCATTGTCTTCCACTCTTCTCTATTCCGAGCTAACTTTCTCCATCCTTTTGGTAAATCGTCCTCCCATCTTTTGATTTGCCGTCCTTTATGTCTTTTCCCGTTTCTAGGATACCATTCTATTATGTCTTTAGTCCATTTCTCTCTATTCGTTCTCATAATGTGGCCAGTCCAGTTCCATTTGAGTTTATTTATTGTTTGCATAACGTCGCTCACCTTCGTTCTTTTCCTTATTTTTGAAGTGGTCCATCTGTCCTGTAATCTTATGTTTAGCATGCTTCGCTCCATGCTACGTTGGCAAACTGTTAATTTTTGGTTGTTTTTGCTCGTGGACGGCCAAGTTTGACAACCATAAGTAAGGCATGGCATAATGCACGTGTTGTACAATTTGGTTTTCACTGACGTTGGCATTGTTTCGTTTTTAAATAGTTCTTTAAGTGACCAGTATCGTTTCCAAGTATTACTTATTCGTCTATCGATTTCTTTTGAGTGTTGATCTTTATTGGATATTAAATGTCCCAAATATATATATTCGTCTACGTATTCAATAATCTCTAGTCCTATTTTTATGTTTTCCTTTGATGCATTGGTCATTACTTTAGTCTTCGTTGGATTCATAGACAGACCTGCTGTCCTACTTTCTTGGTCTAGTTGTTGTAACATAGTTTGCAGTATATCTGGTTTCTTAGCGAATATAACAATGTCATCGGCGAATCTCAAGTGATTTAGATTTACTCCGTTTACGTTTATTCCAAAATCTTCCCAGTCTATATTTCTAAATATGTTTTCTAACACAGCTATAAATAGTTTTGGGGAAAGTGGATCGCCTTGCCTAACGCCTCGCTGAATGCTAAATTCTTCTCCTTGTTGTTCTAGTTGTACTGTTGCTGTAGTATTTTTGTAAATTTCCTTTTATATTAAAGTCTAAATTAGAGTCACATCAAAATGACAGTCCTAAAACTTGGGATATTTTAGCCGTTTCTCTATTTTATTTCGCATATTTGACACAACCAAATGTCATCTTAGTCAACACCAATTTACATGTTGATTAAATTTAGCTTGACGTTTCTAAATCTATTACAAAAATCGTAAAGAACAATGTTCAAAACGTCCCCACCCTTGTAGCACTTTAAAACCTATGTTAATCGAAGGGCCATAACCATCTTATCATTTTATTGTACGACGGCGAAACTGAAATATGCTTCCGAAAAAAGTTATATCGACATGAAGAATACGGAATCAGTAACAATTTATTGTGCCGTTTATTATACTTTTTCGACAGAAAATGTTAACAGGCAGCGGGTTGCGTTCAGGACATTGACTGACGAGTCCATAAATATGCCGTTCCCTGAATTGTCAAACGAAGATATTATTTTGTTTAGCTTGGGGACATATCATCTAAAACTGGCAGCTTCCTATGTCAGCGAACATTTACGTGGCGGCGTCTATAACATAGAGGTTTGTGCAACTCCAAGCCCAATTATGAATCAATACGGTATAGACACGGAAGATTGCACTCTTCTAAGGGGTCGAATTTTATCAAGACATAGGTCTAATGCGACCTATTATACGTATTTAATACTGAATAACGCACAGGGAATAAACGCTATTCAGGCATATTACTGCTCATGTTTGACGGGTATGAGGACAGTTGGTGCCTGCGCGCATGTCGTCAGCATCGTTTGGTACTTTGGGATTGGAAGGCGTTTAGAGAATTTCGTTGGGCCAGCCAGTGCCTGGGACAATATTGTAATAGATACTCAAAATACCGAATAAAGGTTTTATTTGTAATTAATAAGGTATTTTATTTGAAATCTCCTAAAAAAAACGTCAATGGTAACCTTACAAAACCAATATTCAGCAGAATTATTTATGAACTTTTTTCTGCTCCGTGAGTTGTTCCCGAGCGGGAGTCAGCATTTAATTCTAAAGAGTTGTTTGAAAACTCCGAACGAAACCATCCCACAGTAAAAAGAAAAGCATCGTGATCGGAAACATAATTATTATTGTGACTGATTCCGGTTTCTTCATGTCGATATAACTTTTTTCGGATGCACATTTCTGTTTCGCTGTCATACAATAAAATGATAAAATGACCATGGCCCTTCGGTTAACATAGGTTTTAAAGTGCTACAAGGGTGGGGACGGTGTCCATACATTTTTGGGCATTGTTCTTTAGTCAAAACTATTCTATGTTTTAGAACTGTCACTTTGAGGTAACGCTATTTTAAACTTTAACTTAAAAGAAATAAGATCGATAGTTTTTAGGAATTTTAACTTAAGCGTGGACACAACAGAATCGCCACCAATATTTATTTATTTTATTTATTAAGGACTCCTTTTAACTCGCAAGCGTAAACTGCATACTTGCATACCGAGTCGGAAAACGTTTCGAGCAATCGAAAAGTCAAGAGACGATATAAGTTTATCAACTGTCAAAATTACATTATCAAATACAAATACAAATACAAATAATTTATTCATAACACCAAGTTACAGGTCAGTTAGGTACAGTATATTACAATAAAAATGCAATAATGCTTAATAATAAAAACAAATTCATTACAATATATCACATTGATTATAATAATTTTCATAATAAAATAATTTTAATAATTGGCAATTCTAAATACTCATTTATTGAATAGAATGTGTTCTCGAGGAGCCACTTACGCAATCTCATCTTAAAGACCGTCGTGGAAGTTGCATCTTTTTTTATCGTGTCCGGCAGCCTGTTATACACTGACGGACCCATTATGTACACCGATCGTTCCGATTTGCGCAGCTTGTGGGCAGGTGTAGCGAGGAGATGAGCGAGCTTATTACTACGCAAGGCGCGGGATGTATTTACACCTCTTCGCCTGAAAGTGTCGATGTTACAGTGAGTGAAGAGAGCTACCTGGTAGATTAGTTCACAGGGAAGAGGCATAATTTTTAATTGTTTAAACAGCTCTTTGCAAGAGACATCATCAGACACGCCCACAATGGCTCGCACGGCTCGCTTCTGCATTACGAAGGCCCGCTCAGCGTCCGCAGCTCGCGCCCACAGTTCCACATCGTAGGTGAGGATGCTGTGAACGGTGTGTACGGCGTAGTAGCATGATAATACCACGCCGCGTGATGCGGCATCTTTTGACAGTTACACAACGGGCATTTGACAGTTGAAGTCGATTACGATTAGCGGTCAGCTTATGGAAGGCTGCTGATATGGATGAGACCGGTTACACAAAAAGGCCATTAAAATAGCATATGGACCGCTTTTGATCGGGTAATCACTCAAGCAAAGCCGCGAACGGGAGCTTGTAGTACGTAAGGTTGTCAAAGTTTGAAGCCATATCCGCTTATCCAAGTTAGTTATGCGCAGAGCTCCGAATGGATTATTTTCCATCGATTCTCGATTTGAAAGCTGTCAAATGGCTTATCTTCTCTCAGGGAGTTTAGGTATGAGCAACGAAGTTCGGAAACTTTTAAAAATATTGTAATTAAGGTCACCTCTCGGGTTATCTCGATTATAATCGAGACATACTATTATTTATTATTTCCCTGTTCTTTTTTATTAATTACAAGCTTACCCGGTAAACTTCGTATCGCTTTAGAATTAACAAATGTTGTGTTAAGTGCCCGATCCCGTTCCCGTTAAAAAGTATCCTATGTCCGTCTCCTGGTTCTAAGCTGCCAGCCGTTCTTGAGTTGTAAATAGTGTAACTAACACGACTTTCTTTTATACATATACAGTCGTGGTCAACTAATTAGGGACACTCTTTGGTTAAACCGAATTGTGAATTTATTTTTTATTTTCCAACGAGTCTAAACCATATTCCATATCTCTTACATGTAAGTATAATTAGTCATTTATGTGCCCGATTATACAAACAATAACAACTTCTTAAACATTAAACCTCTTTACAGTATAGCTGATAGATTATCGTAGTGCTATTTGTTCAAATAATGCTGGCTGGCCATTTAATTAGGGACACTGAGATATTGCGTTCTATTTTCAAAATTTGAATCTCAATACTTTTTTACTTCTTCTCTTATTGTTTCGTGGTAGTTTTGGCGGCAATCCCGATATTTATTTTAAGTTTTGAAAAATATTTTGAAGAAAAATGGGTAAAAATAAAAGTTGCGATCCAACACTACGAAAAATTATCATGAAGTTTGTTGTCGAGCATGGTTGGCCATACCGAAGGATAGCAGAACATTTAAATTGTTCAAAAACTATGGTATACAATGCAGTGCAACATGTCAGACGCAATAACACAGATTTAAATGTGCCCAGAACAAAAAGATCGAGAAAAACAACTCCGCAAGAAGATAGAATGATAACCAGGTTAGCTAAGAAAGATCCGTTTCTAGGCTCTATTTTAATTAAAGACGAAGTGTTTGGGACTGACGAAAGAGCTGGTGTCTCAGCGAGGACCGTTCGACGACGTCTGGTAGAAGCAGGGTTGTTCGGAAGAGTGGCTCGCAAAGTACCGTTGTTGAAGAAAGAACATAGAAATGCTCGTTTGGCGTTTGCACGTAAATATGGACATTGGACCTACGCCCAATGGCAACATGTATTATTCTCTGACGAGACCAAGGTTAATTTGATTTCTTCAGATGGAAGGCAATACGTACGGCGTCCAGTAAAAGCGGAAATGAATCCAAGATTCACAAAAAAGCAGGTGAAACATGGCGATGGAAACATTAAAATGTGGGGTTCATTTTCTGGACGTGGAGTGGGACCTGTGAGGAAAGTTCAGGGTAACTTAGACCAACATCAATACAAGGCAATATTGGAGGAAACGATGCTTCCCTATGCTGAGGAGCATCTCCCTATTATATGGACGTTTCAGCATGATAACGACCCGAAACATACCGCCCGTTCAGTCAAGTCGTTTCTTACCAGTCAGTCAGTATCGGTGCTAGATTGGCCAGCAAATAGCCCGGACCTTAACCCAATCGAGCACCTTTGGCACGAAATCAAGAAAAAAGTAGCCACTTATCGTACCACAACTTTAGATGAACTTAATGAAGCTTGGTGAGGCATGGGCAAACATTCCTGTCGAAACATGCCAGAAACTGATAATGTCTATGCCACATCGGTGTCAAGCGGTAATTACTAACAAAGGTTTTGCTACTGGGTACTGATTTTACACGTAATAAAATGGAGCTGTTAAAGATATTATAATACTGCAGATTATTAGTTTTGTTTAACTCTATTTTTCATTATAGTTTACTGTCCTTAATTAAATGTCCAGCTACAGAATTATACCTTAAAATTGAATACATGTTTAACCTTTGATATTAAATACTTTTTTCTATTTATTTATTCTTTTATTTACAGCCATTTAAAGCATAATAATCGGACCAAATTATGCAAATAATAGTTACTGAGAAATCAATAGGGTTTTATATTTGTATGTACATAACCGGTTATTGTTCTTCACTATCTTGCATGTCCCTAATTAGTTGACCACGACTGTATATAGATTAATCTTAAACTAACGAAAAAAGTCCCAAGTTGATCCCATTTAAATTGTATTTATGTGGGACTATAGTTCATTTGTAAAACTTACCTCTTGACTTTTCGATTGGTCGAAACAATATCATCAGCTTTCTTTTTAGTTTTTAATAAGTAATCCTTAATTATTCGCTTGTAACTTTCGAATGTCCGTAGTTCGCCAAATTGCGGGTTACAGTTGCATGCGAATACAAGCCTTATTGCAAGGCAATAGGGCTCTGATTGCGCGAGTTCATTTATTTTTAAACATGTAGGAAATGGGTCAGAGTAGTGTGGGTGAAGTGATTTATTTATATGTCGGGTGGGTGTGCCGAAAGTGGACGCTAGTTATCTATTTATGCCGAGCACGGTGAACCAAAAAAGTATCCTACTAGTATTATAAACTAGCTTTCGCCCGTGGCTTCGCTTGGTATACCAGGCAGTGGAATATATTCAGCCGTTCATTCAGCGGCGTGAAAAAACCACAAACATCTAATAAATAATAGGAAGACGAATGTATCCTCAAGTACGGTGGACATCCTCTTAGATCTCCGTGCGCTCATATCCTAGAATATGTTTTGAGGTATTCAGAGGCAAGTTCGATATTACATTTAACATCTTTACAAACATCTAAACATCTGAAAATGACAATGAAAACATTTATTTTTCTCATAGACAGTTTAAATGGGACCAACTTCAGACTATTCTTAACACAATAGAAAAAAATCATCAAAATCCGATCATCAGGTGTCCGCGCCGTTGTCAATAGTACTCTAAAAGAAGATATCAGGACCACGCCACAGGCAGAAAGCTGGCTAGACCACCTAAAATAAAATATCGACACGCAAACACAAACTCCAATTAACAAATAATTTTTCTGTTGAGAAATATTTTTCAATGACAAGCTTTTAAAAAACTAAACGGACAACCAACCATCGAGCACCTATCACATAATAAACATTATCATTGGAACTTGACAAGTATGCAAAGTTTTTACTCAATCAGAGTATTTACTAAGGAGTTTCGTTGTGAGTGTCTGTTGAACAGCTCCTGACTCCATCATCAGATCAGCTCGCTGTCACTATATTATTATCACCATATATCACTTACATAAGTATGCAAAATTTCAGCTCAATCAGTTGGAGATAACGGCTTCAAAATCGAGTCGCAAGATTCCATCTTAACAAACATAGTTACATACATACATTGCAAGTTAAATAAAAGCTTTTAAAAAGCGTCGTCTTGAGAACTGTAATTTTTTGTAAGTTGAATATAGGAACCTGGTATAAGAAGACTATTGATATAAGACGTTTCATAAAGTTTTCAAGAAATAACGCGAACTTAGCCAGAACTGTCTAGGTTTAGCAGTTTACGACCTAGCCTCGTATAGTACAAGGACTTTCAATTTGAACTTAAGGTTCGACCTTGCTAGGACGGCCTTGGCAAGTAAAACTTAGTACACAGCTATTAAATTTACAATTAGAGCTTAACACGGGTAGTTTATATTGATTACGTTTTAAGAAGTATGTTTAAAGAGTGAAGAAAGAGAAGAGTGCGACCTAAACGCGAGTACATTTTTGAAGATTGTCTAAAGAGTCAGAGGCAAGTCCTAACATTACGTTTGGTACAATAACCACATTTTGCAATAGTAAGTATTCCATACGGGACTGGTTGCAATCTACTAATAAAACTTGCTAAAACTTTTGTCACTCTGTCAACATAGAAAAATTGACAGTTAGGTACACCTAACTGTCAATTTTTCTATGCTAATTTCAACCTTATAGAAATAGTGTACGAAGTAGTAGTGTATGGGATTTCAAAATTATTTTGTATGTCGTTTTAAAAGGTCGAGTGTACGAAATGCGAATAACCCGTTAAAATGACGACTGTTAAAAACACTAATTTTGTTTTATTCAAAAGAATGAATAGCTAAACAGTTCATTTTTATATAATTCGTTAGCCACTCACGCTGAAGAAGATTCTCTAGATGAATCGAAACATTGTCGGTGTCCTCATTGACAATTTATCATTTACGTGAGTAATTTCCCGTTGTTGTAATAATGTCTAGCGTCCTTAATTAAAGACATTTTTTTTTAAATTGATGGGGTTTAAGATAATGCGGTTTATCACATAAATCCGTCTTATCAGGGTAGACTCAGTCCATACAAAACGTCAAAAATTTCACTTATCACCTTAAGTTGTAGGTATTGCTCCTCGGCCAACTGTTGGGGATTCACGAATATGCATGGCTTATGCATGAACAAGCACTTAATTACACGCAGGTATTAATGCAGGTTAAAATTACTAGCTTCCGTTCGCGACTTAGCTCGTTCTGCGTCCGGATAAATAGTATATGCTTATCTACGTAGATCACGAACTGAAATGATATATCAAATAAAAATAAATAAATAGGATCACGGCTGTAATCCCCAAGTATGGTAGACATTATCTCAGATCTCCAGACGCTTAGATCCTTTGAATATGTTTATTGGGGATAGTCAGAGGTACGTCCAAACGTATATTTAGCACATGCCCACATTTTGCAGTAGTTAGCATTTCATACAGGTTGCAAGCCCATCGCCGCTTACAAGAATACTAAATGGTTTCCTTACGATGTTTTCCTTCACCGTTTTAAGCTCGTGTTTTGATGATTTTTCCTAAGATTCAGTTTATAAGGCCCATACATAAAATTATGCATCTCTTTCAAAATTTAAAATTTTGACATAACTCTTATAAATTAAAGTTGGAATTGGTAACAAGGAATTAACAAAGGTTGAAAAAAACCGGTCAAATGCGAGTCGGACTCGCGCACGAAGGGCTCCGTACCATTATCTATAAAAAACAGCAAAAAAACACGTTTGTTTTTAAGATAAATACGTTTTGTGTTTTTAAGATAAATACATCAGCAAGATAAATTCATCAAAAAGTTGAAAAATTTCAACTTTCTAGCTACCTGAGATACAGCCAGGTTCATGAGATACAGCCCTGTGACAGACAGACAGACAGACGGACAGCGAAGTCTTAGTAATAGGGACCCGTTTTTACCCTTTGGGTACGGAACCCTAAAAAACATGAAGTTGAAAGAGGTCTTTGAAACTTACCCTGAGTTTCGTCACTGTTTGCGTTTACAATTGTACAGTTGATGATAAAAGTCTTTTACTTATATGTATTTACTAGCCGGCCTACTAGGTGACAGACGTTGTCCTGTCAATTTTTAATAATCGCATAGGAAAAAGCAATTTCAGGAAACTTACAATTTTTTCCCTACAAACCTTGTACTGATAAAATTAATTAAGAATTTTGGTAGAATGCCTATCATTCATTAGTCAAAACTGCGTTGCTATGTTTTTAGTCTGTGATGTCAGATTTTGTGCACACCAACGCCATCTATACCAAAATCATCCTTTTTGCATTTTTTTATCATTTGATTTTCGGATTATAAGTTCCCCCTTTGTTTATTCAAATTTTTTATCTACATACTACAGCAAATACGTAAAATTTCATCTTAATCCGTTTTGTCGTTTATTTTTGATTAGGGAACAAACATAGCAGCCTTATCACAAACTTTCGCATTTATAATATTATTAGAATAGTACGTATATACGGATGTACCTACAGCAGGTTAGAAGCCTTTTATTCTGTCACTTGAAATTAGTTTTCTGTTGAAAATATTTTTCAATGACAAGCTTTTGTAGAATCATTCAAACCATCGGGCACCTGTCACAAAATATAACATTGCTATTGAAACTTGCAAAGTTTTTACTCAATCAGAGTATTTAATATTACTAAGGAGTTCCGCTGTGACTGTTGAACAGCTCCTGACTCCATCATCAGATCAGCTCGTAGTCACCATATTATTGCATTGTCACCGAAGTTACATAAGTATGCAAAATTTCAGACCAATCGGTTGGGGATAACTGCTTCAAAATTGAGTTGAAAGATTCCACCTTAACAAACATAGTTACACATTGCAAGTTAAATAAAAGCTTGTATATTAAGAAAAAGATGCTTCAACCGGTGTTCACTACGCGCTCGTGAAAAAGTGATTTTTCTCGATATATACACGCAACTGTGAAAACTGGAATATTATAGAAACACGAAATTTGGAAGTTAACCTACGTTAGTTCAAAAGTGCACTGAGTAAGAAGTTTCTAACTGTTTCTATAAGGAGGTTAAAAAAATCCTTTGCTATTTCCTAAAAATTACAATCCTGAACTTTTTTGTCAGTGTATTTTGTTTAGTTACGAACTGATGAAGCTATCTACGCGAAAAATGAACAAGAACCGCTGAAGCAGTTTTCTCACCGACTACCCCCAGGTACGAGTAAAATATTTATGTTAATTAGTTTCGCTTGACAAAGAGAAAGGCCGGGTAAGCTCGCCGAGGCATCGCGTATTAACTCAGATTTGTGCCACCACCGCAGTACGAAATCTTTGTTGTAGCTCGGTTACTACAAGATAACACCTCGTTGGGATGCGATACCTCTCTGGTGGAAACTTAGAAGTTCGAATGTGCGGTTATCTCCAGTGATGGAGTTTTTAGGCAAAATTCATGGCTTAGCAACTGTTGTAGTCGAAACCAGTCCAAAGCACGGTAGTGATCAATCTATCTATATAATATTTTAATAATATATACATATTTTTGTTAGTTATGGATAAACTAAAAACTAATAAAAAAGCTGCTTTATCAGCGAGCAATTTTTTTAATTTCCAAAAAAATTTGAGAATGCAGACTAAAGTATTAAAAATTTTCTATAATGTTCCAGTGCGAAGCCGGGGCGAACTGCTAGTTGAAAAATACATTGAAATCATCTATCACGAAATCATTCAATCGTCTAGTCTCCCTTCAAAATTTTCTAAATTCTGTTTTTTTCTCTAACAAAAACCAGAACCAAGTCTATTCAGAAAAGACCAAGGTTCTTATAAAAACCTAGCTAACTTGGATATCGAAATATAACAAAATGATTTTGATATTATGATTCAGTCTACGCATCAACATCGCCCAATAGACGCCTATGGTTCTTACTTCAAACAAACAATTCTATCAAACCGTTGAGATGTGCGGGTACGGTAAAAAATGCATTCTGATTGGCCGTTTCAATGTCACAGTTCGTGAAGCGTCGTGAATCGCGCTCGGTTTCTTACATCAGCTGTATAAGCGTAATGGGTCCCCGAAACGATCAAGTGCACTTGACAAGTCTACGTGCTTGACGATTTCACTTGACGAGGGAAGTAGTTAGAAATTGGGGCATCTGGATCAACCATCGATCCAAATGCCCCAATTTCTTCTATTCATCTATTCAATCATCTATTCACCTATTCAAATTTTATCTATTCATTATATTTTTATCTATTCATTCATCTATTCACCTATTCACATTTTATCTATTCATTATATTTTTATCTATTCATTCATATATTTATGTTTTCACATTTTTATCTATTAATCAATTCAAATTTCATCTATTCATACATTTTATATATTCATTCATCTATTCACATAGAGCAAGTATTCATTTTTTATGTTTTTTTTATAAATTCAACCTTCTATTCTTTTATTTATTTTATTTTATGTAGATAGGTAGATAACTATCCTGCATTTTTAATGTTTTTCATAAATTCTACCTTCTATTCATCTAGTAATGATATTTCTTACTATCGTTCAAAAGGAGTGAAAAGAAACAACTCTATTTTAATAACATGACAATAATATCGTGTTCTTTACAATATTCGTCTAGTTGATTAATACCTTTGTCTTTTCTTGCAAGTCTTTTAATTAAATTTGTACCTGGGCCACAGTAATTATAACCAGGTAGATGAATTTCACAAGGTAAATTATTTATTAACCAATTAAGAAGACTGCTTTCTTTCATTACCTTTATAACACTGAACTCACACGTGAAGCATTGAAACTTAAATTCATTTTATTTGTCCCTATAATACATTTGATAAACGGATCCAACTGTTTTCACAAGTTGGTAGCCCCAACCATTTGACGTAAACTTGGTTTTTACTTTTTTTCAAAACCTTTTCAATAAGATATATATCTGGAAACTTAGTTTTCTGTAATTCTTGTGCATAAAATGCACCTAAAATGGGTTGTTTCTTCATATCTTCTAATAAATAAGTAATAGGATTTGTATTTTGGATCTTAATGATTTTGAATATCTCTGTGGACCAGTTAGGAGTATATCCTTTTTCGAAAGTACCTTTGTATTTACTAATTCGAACAAAGTCATTGAGTTTTATGTGTTTTTTTCTTTTTACTAAATTGGATGTCGCATTGAGTCTTGCATATCTTTCCACAATACCGATTTTAGTTTCATCATTAACTTCTATAGGCTTGCAACCAATTGTTCTGTGAAAAGTGTCATTATAGGTTTCAACTACTTTATCTAAAGTACCATTAATCCATATATAGTTTCCATTCAATCCAAACTGTTTATATAGTTTTGTCTTTAGTGTCCTGATAAATCTCTCTGCGATTGAAGCTTTCTTTATAGAAAAGGTAGAGTAATGGTTTATGTTATAAGCTTGTGTCAGTTTCTTGAGTCGGTTGTTATAAAATTCAGTTCCCAAATCAGTTTGTAAGTTTTTCGGTATTTGTTTGTCTTTAAATAACCCTTTAAATGCAGCAAAAACTTCATCTTTAGTTTTACGTTTTAATGGAATTGTCCAAACATATTTGGAAAATGCGTCAATTACAACTAAAATGTATTTATAGCCGCAGTTATAACTTGATATTGATTGTAAGTCAACTAAATCAGCTTGCCAAAGATCGTTTATATCCTTCAAAATCACATGTCTTCTAGGAAAGTTTACTCTTGCGGTTTTATAAATTTCATTTACGACGCCGGCTTTGCTCATTTTTTGCACTGGTTTCTAGATTGTTTATTCTTATAGTGAGTTCTGTGAG
This sequence comes from Hydriomena furcata, assembly GCA_912999785.1. Classification (NCBI taxonomy): domain Eukaryota; kingdom Metazoa; phylum Arthropoda; class Insecta; order Lepidoptera; family Geometridae; genus Hydriomena; species Hydriomena furcata. The sequence goes on from OU538848.1 coordinate 4,275,423, forward strand.
TAATTGCTCTATAAATTCAAGTTTATGTAATGAGTTTTCTATAGATTTGTCCACGTACCCTTTTGTAGCACTATCATCAACATCATTAGGACTTTTCAAGTGTTTTAAAATTTTATTTTTAACACTTATATTTCCATCACTCGTATATTTCAGTAAAACTTCATCATGATCATCATAGTTTTTCTTATATAAGTGGAGCCCAAACTTGTCAACGTTCATGTTGGAATAACACCTCAATACTGTAGATAAATCAGAAATGATGTCGTTTTTATTCTTTAATAACGTTAGCTTCTTTTAGTTCTTCGATTATTGATATTATTTCATTGTCATGATTGCTGTTACCAGCATCTCTTGATGCAATTAATATTTTTAGTCTTTCAATTAACTCGTTCGGATCATCCCAGAATATAAAGTCGGTGTTGGGTTTATATTTCTTTAAAGTTGGTAATCCACCTCCAAACTTAGTTTCACTGAGCCTAGATTCAGTATTTTCTGTGTCATTATTAGAAAGATCCAAAAATAAAGGTTTTATAATTTCACGATATTTGAGACTTCTATCTCCTTTTAATTGACCATTCGGATTGTAGTTTCTTTTATGAGCACTAGTATCACACAATATATCTTTATACGTTGCCTGATCTTTTGTCGTCACTAACGACAAGTTTGGAGTTTTACGCATCAATAATTCTTTGACTCCAGGAGTTAATTCATAATTTTTGTTACAGATTGTAATTACTTGTGTTTTTGTTTTATTTAAAGAGTTATGCAATACTTTCATGTTCACATTAGTATTACCCATGAGAAATTCATTGTTTTCTCTTCTAACTCCAAAGGGTATATTTAAATTCTTCAAAATCTTCTTTGTTTAACGATCTTTCTAATGCTGTCTTTAAACCTACATCATATTGTTTAACAGTTAGGGTCTCATCTTTATCATCTTCAGTATTACTTGCTTCGCTGTCATCAAAGTCTTCATACTTTGAACACATGCCTGAATTATTCAAAATATTAATGCTATTTTCAGACATAACATTTTCTACACTTGTTTTTTTCTTCGAATGTTCAGCTTCTATTAAAGCTTTCATAGGTTCTGCTACAGGCTTAAGCACTCTATTCATAGTAAAATCTATCTGGTCTTCATCTTCACGCATTCGTTTTAATTTATTTTTAATAGCATTTACTGACTGTATCAACTGCTGCTTTACATTCCTTTCCATGATTTTTAAAACGAAGAATGAAAAGTTTAAATATATTAAATACACGGCTCTCCAATAAAGATAATTCTATACTGAATATGATTTTTCTAAATTATGACTTATAAAGACATCACATTGTTGCCATTCAGTTAATTATTCAAGAACAATAAAAATATCAAAGCCTTTTCGATATCTTCCACAGTTAGCATGACAATCTTTGTTTATAAGTAAGAAATTATACGCCTCTTTCCACACCAAGACGCACAGCTTTTTAAACTTGTACCACTCAATATCTGAATTAACGTGTTCGTCATAAATATGTCTTAAATTCACTTCATCTTGCTTGAAAACAATCAATAGGTTGACATTGTCGCGAATTAATTGTTTCGGCACTTTAGAATAAGTTTGAGATAGGTAGAAGCAATCAATTAACCTATGTCTTCCCATTGCAAAATAGTTTTGAATGTTAGTTTGGTTCTCGCATGCTACATCGTCAAATATCATTATAGAATTCCTGAGTGCATCATTAGGATGTATTACTTCTTCATTTGTATTAAATATACGTATAGAAATTTCTTCAACTCTTTTCAGAACTTCCTTCAAAAATATATACTTTGGTTGAAAAGCGGTCTTAGAATATAAATACACATTTTTAAACTTAAGTCCATTGTTATCTAATAACATACTTATCATAACATTAGTTTTTCCGCAATTTGATGGTCCACAGATTATACATCGAATAGAGTTTGGTAAAAGAGAACTGTGTTTGATGCTATGTTCATACTTTTCCAAATTAAAATCTGTTACTTTTAAAGACAAAGCCTGCTTGATTAGTTTCATTATTATTGACTAAAACGTGATAAAGACTATGCTTTTACCAATTCTATATGTGGTCTGTTACATTTTATAATCATCGTTACTTATATCATGTTTATTCATATTTCTTATTCAAACAATCAGGATCTGAGTATATTATCTAGATTGTTCTATTTGATGGTGGGGGTACTTAATCTAGTATTAAATCTTATGAAAGCAGTTCTGAAACTGGTTACAACTAATCAACTCCAAAACAGAAGCAGTTTAAACAGGTTTGAATATCAAGCATACAGTTTTTAATAGCAGTTTAAACCGAGTTGATGCAGTTAAACTGTTTAGATCAATCTGTACCAAATCCAATATTAAAACAGTTTAAATATACTTAAAAGGTTGAATATCACTCATAATTACACATTATATTTATATTTGTACGATCAATCATCGTTTATGTATCTATCTCAGATCTAATATTTTCTATGGATGTCATAACTTGTAATAAGAACGGGATATAACTACAAATAACACAAGTAAAGTATTAGAAAATTATATTTATTATACAATTTCAAATTACAAATCACGTAAACGTTATTATTATTACTATAACTAGTACATCATTTAAACAATAAAGTATCTATTTAATGACTAAAATGTAAAAATACTAATAATAATACTAAAATATAGTGTCAAAATGACCCCAAGGTAATGTATGGATTTGATCCTTATGAACTTGTCTTTTGTCATCATTTCTATTAAGTAGTTTCTTTGTAAGCTGTTGCGTATATAGAACATGCTTCATAGATCTTATCAATCTCATCTTACATATTGAATCGGTATTGTGGTACAAAGTATTACTATAATCATTCATTTTTAATTTTTTTGTAACTGCTTTGGAAACACCTTTTGCTTTTTTAATGCTACACATCAAACTATTTATACAATACAGTTTGGCTCTTAGACCAATAAATTCAGTTATAATATCACCACCCATTTCATCTTTAAATAATCCAGGAACTTTCTCGTTTATTTTTGGAATGTTATATTCATTTAATGTTGTGAAATTACTTGTATCAAATATGGAAATGTTTTTTCGCATATCTTTATAAAAGTCTTTAGTAAATATCCAATAAAGCAAACTGTCAGTGTCTGTATAGCATAGTTTTGCACGATCTTTGTAATTAGCTTTAATGAAATCGTAATGGAATTGATACATATGTTGTTTTGCATATTCTAAAACAGTAAATCCTATATAAATTGGTCTGTCTAGTATAATTTTTTCTTGATTTAATTGAATTGCTGCAAAGTTTTCTGAAAAGACCTTTATACATTTTATGTTAGGTTTTGTTATCAACTTTTCAGCAGTTAGATATTTATTTGTAACGTTATTATCATCTGCCCATTTTGTAACTAGTTTCACATTAACTTGCTTCCTTTTATTTTCTATTGTCTTTCCAAATATAGAATTATTAAGTAGCTTAAAAAAGTCTTTCTCAAATGTTGTTTTCGATGACTGTCGAAGAGAAGTATTAAGATCTATATATTGTTTCAAAAAGTTATCTTGTCTAAAGCTGAGAATGCGATGTATTTTCATTAATTTAAGACCATGATTTAAACATTCTTTCAAATGCGAGTAATGAATAACATAATTGAACTTGTCATAAAGATTAGCAATCAATTTCTCGTTTTTACTTCCTGGAGGTATAAACTTTTCAGCAGCGAAATTGATGATGCTCTTTGTGCAAGTAATCAGGGTATAAAAGATCGACTTCTAAAATATAGCCATAATCATCGTCGTTGGATACGTTCATTACATCAAAACGACTTATGTCTTCCAAGGATAGAAATTGAAATTCAGAAATTGGGTATTTCTTTGTCATTGCGTAGCCATACAAATTATTACAATCCAAATATACTAGATAAGAAGGTGGTTTAGATGAATCAAAATTTGGGAGGTACTTATTGGAAACTACAGCATGACGTAATGAACACTGAGCTAAACCTCCACGTATACCCCTCTCCAACATTTGGTACATTTCAATATCATTAATCAATTCTAATTGAACATTAGTATAAAAAAGCATTGCATCCCAACTAAGACTAGGTGATGTTACGTAATACATAGGATCTAGGTTATAATAGTATAAACTTGTCTTTCTGAATTTTTCAAATATGTCACACAAAAGTACAACATCGTTTTTTAAATACAAATCTGTATATTCTCCAAGATCTTTTAAATCGAAGCTGTTCCATACTGTGCATGCGTGCTCATAATCGCTATCGCTTATGTGTTCGTCATTTAATGAATTATAAAAACAGCATTTAGGCGGAAGCTCAGTTTTATCGAACTTCGACCAGTTATTCATGTAGTTATAAGGATAAATACCTTTTTTTTCTTAATAAATTGAATTGTTTTTTGTTAGAAAATTGGGATGATAAATTAATGAAATCCTTATCTGACAAACTTTTTGCCAACATATCAAGGCTTGAGCTCAAAAATTGAAAAGAATCAATGAATTTAATTTCAGCAGAACGAGAACTATTTGGGATGTTAATCACTTTTGTAATCGAAAGGTACTTTTCTTTTGTTTTTGGAATAATGTTTACATCACCTTCGTATTTCATCAACTCTTGAATAAACAAATGTGAATCATAGCCAGATAGATTATGAAATACAACTGGAATGAATGGACACACTCTGTACATCAAGTTACAATGAGAGTGTGCCGCGCCTCTAAACATAGATGTAACATGATCATGATCTCGCACCTTATCATCAAATAAAACTTGTTTACATATGTGACAAACAGTAGCTTTGCGATAGTATAATTCTTGATCGGGAGTCAATGGCGACATCGGTTTTTTATCGGATAATATGTTTTGTAGACGTATAGCATCTTCAAACAAACATTTGATAAATACTTGAACGCAATCAATTCCTCTATAAGTGACATATTTGTTCAGATTTTGATCATAAGAACAACAAATATAGTAACCAAAACAGCAAGGCTCGTGTAACTCTAGTGTTTCAGTATTTTTTGAATTTTGTTCTTTGCAATTAGATAACAAACATTCAAAATCAGCGTAAATTACAAAGTTGATTTTTTGTTGTCTCTCATAGTTTTTAAATTTCAAGATCGAGTTCTTTTTAGGCAACTCACTTGAGATACCATGACAATTGTGGGACGAGAGCTTAGTTTTATTATTAAAAAACTGTAGACAAGATTCACATAAAAATAGTTTTCCTTTATGGCGACTAATCTGTCGTTTTACTATTCGAACAAGATCCTTTATCAAACAGTAATGGCCTTTATTAGAACGCTCCATGTACAGGAGATTGATATGATCAATTTTTCTTTTTTTTGTCAGATATAATGGTCCAGTTATGCGATTATTTTTATCAAGCCCATAAACATTTATACTTATATCACAATTATTTAATTCAAATAATCGAATGTCTGAGTATGTGGGTGGAAATGACATCCCCTTTACATTGAGGACAGAAGAATAATGTGGATAAGACTTTACTCTGCACGCATTATTCTTTGATGGGAAAAGTGCGGCAACTACACTCCAAAGAAAACACTTATTATCAATATTATGGATATTAATACAACTTTTCGTGTTTTTAATAGATTTCGGTAGATCTATGTAAGAACCTCCTCTCATAGGACTGTATTTATTTACATTAATTTCTAAATGACTCATAGATGAATAAGTCCAACCAGATTCACACTGTTCAAATTCCTCAAACCTTGTTTTAAAAATGTTTGTAATAATAACAATTAATTCATTTAAATCAGAGCATTGATAAACAATTTCTAGCTTTGTAATAAACGACTTAAGTTGCTGTTCATTTGACTTTGGTAAAGTAAAGTAAGCAAATAGCTCAAAGTTCAATTTTATGCATTTATGCTTCTTTAATGACAAGTTTATTAATTTTATGAGATTTCTCTTATTTTCAATCAGGAACGTCTCTGGTGTGAGGTACTCGACTTCCTGAGTTGGGTTTAAACGGTAAGTCACTATTCGATTTTTAAATGCAGTGGTAATTATATCAATATTATGAAACTGAGTCTTTAATATACAGTTTGATTTATGCAAATTCGTTCTCAAATGATATCTGTATTCATATTGAGTCAACTCTATTCGACATTTTTTACATTCAACTTTATCAGCGACTTCACTAGCAGGTAGGTCTGTGAAAGAAAAATAGAGATATATTGTAGTAATACCATTCAACGTTTATTCAATCGAAAGCAATTAATTAAATCAACGATTACAATATTAAAGATAAGTAGAATAAATGCAATAACTCTAGCTAATATTAATTAAGTACATGGATTAAGTAGGTAGGTATAGTTTTAATACATGAGTAATAAGTTATTTTTTATGAGTACGAATATGCACCACTTCCACCGAATAAATCTAAGGGGCAGTCCTTAAACTCTTTACGAGTTGCTTTTATAAACTGAGTCAAATGCTCCCAAGCCTCGGTATTATCACTGGTTTGGTTTTTTATTGTAATGATAGCATGACGCCATCGATTCATCGGTTGGATATTACGAATTTCGTTGCAATTATATACTTTAAGCTCTATGAAGTGTGAGCCTATTTTAGATAAATCTGATTGTCGCGATACTCCGTTAGCGACACGCTTATTGAAATATGAATTTATTGGTGGTGGAGGTTTTTTACTCGGCTTAGCTGAAATCAACTGTTCTTCATCACTATCACTCCCGAATATATCTGAGGTCGATGTTCTCTTGTTGTGTGGGGGGTTGGCATGGGTGTCACTCATAACGTTATTTGAATAAGTTTTCTTATGCTTCTTCGACTCGTGATCAGCTTTACGTACCCCATCTAGAAAAAAAAAGCGCTTGGTTATTATCAAACATACTATACATTGTGCATTGCTTTATCTGTCTTCGAGCTGCATTCATAAATTTTATTAAATAATACCATGCCTCTGTATCACAATCAGTTCTATTCTTGATCAATAAAACTGTGATTGGTAATTTACTCAACTGAATGTTCGCTATTAAATCTGCATCGTACGTTTTCAAAACAACATAATAAAATATGAATGCATAGAATAATCACCATTATTGTTGACTCGCTTTTCACTTTCTTCATCTTCGCTATCTGTCCCAAATAGATCATATGTTGAGTACTTGTTAGGAGCGATCGGATTTACGCGATGTTTGCGCTTCTTGCTTGATGGTGTGGCAGGAGGAGTGTTGCTATGTGTGTTGTCTGGTTTCGATGTTGATGATCGTGGCGCGGTGTTATGAGCGCGACGTGATGTCTGAGGTCGATCAGCCTCTTCCTCAGAGGACTTGAACATATGAGTTGTATTTTTCGACCTGAAAATATAATAAATACAAATTGAAATAGACTTGTGATGAAATGAAATTTTTATATGAATGTGAACTTGTATTTAGTATGAGTAACTGAACTTTTAAATAGAAAGCTTTCATTGAGTGTTTAATAGAAATAATAAATTGATTGATTGATTTACTGTTGAATAGATCGATTGAAGTAATTATTAAAATAGAAGGAACTTACATATTTAATCGTAGAAAACAGCAATCAAAATCTTGAAGACAGGTAGGTGGTGATAGGGACTCCTCCAGATAAGAATGAGGCTATATCGAGCTCATCCCGGCGCTTAAATACACACATTTCACGTGCGCTTTTTCCAAATTTGGGAAGCATCACGCGGCCGAATAATGCATAGTAGACAATTGTAGTATGAAATGCGAGTTCATCAAAAATAAAAAATACTTCGAACGACTATGTTTATCAGCCTGGTTTGCTTTGACTCTTAATCAGAATGCATTATTTATTACTATGCATGACTAATTACTTCCCCTAGCTTCACTCGCTTATTTCAACAATGTTGATTTAAAACATACTGACAAACTTATGTTTTTTTTAAATCTATCTTTATTAATTCCAGAGTAGGTACCTAGTAATTTTATTTAATGTACCTATAGTTAATGTATTTAAGTAGGCTATAACCAGTGTCATAATAACATATCAAATATCATGGTTATTGTAATTATTGTGTACTGAATAAAGAATATTTGATTAGAGATTACCTACTGTATCGTTTTAACTGTGGTAAAAACGATACTCCTATTTCCATTCGCACGCATACTGCAGATGGAACCTTATCATTTGCATCAAGAATTAGTTAATTTATTATGACTAGGTTGGATTACGTTTTATCTGACTACAGCAAAGCATGAGGAGGGTTATGAGTTTATCAGTCATTATTATAAGTATATAAAATGCTCTACTGAATAGGCATGTTTTTAATGTACTCATAGTATTCTCTTGACTCAGTTCTAAAAGGTACTAAAATCCATCAAAATATTATAACAAATATGAATTCTAATGACATGAAGTTTATTTGGTATAAAAGGCTGTCAATTTTGTAAGTATAATCACATCTTTGCTTTACTGACATCCTACTGCAAGTGAGTGTGAGCGAAAGAAAAAAATGCCGGTAAGTACCTACCTACCTAATTTAGTTTACGAAATTAAATTATATTTTACATAGATAATCACTAATTCATTGTTTCTTATTTTCAGTATTCAGGCTGGATTTTGTCACCGCCTATAACCCCTAATGAGGCTCATTCATTAGAAAACCAGAATATTTTAAATGTGAATTATTCACCAAACGTAGTGAAAACTAAAATGCTGACATCGAGCTTGAAAACCTCCCTTCTCGGGTTGAAAGTAATTCGGATTGAAATCTATCGTGCTGATCAATTTGAAAACAGTGAAGATTCATCATGTAGGTGTAAAGCTGAGATTTGTGCACAGCACGTGGTCAGTAATTATTATTCTGATCACATTTATTCTAAAGTTAGGGAAATATTAAAATTTATGGATAGTTCTATATGTTTTAATTTGTAATATTATAATTATGAATAAAAATTATGGTGTATATGATCAAAATAAATGTTGTTTTAATTCCTCAAATTCAACTTGAATAATAAAGATAATTATGTAGGTAATATATAAATAAAGAATTAATGAAAATTATATGAATATATAAAAAGATAATGAATAGATGAAATTTGAATTGATTAATAGATAAAATGTGAAAACATAAATACATGAATGAATAGATAAAAATATAATGAATAGATAAAATTTGAATAGGTGAATAGATGATTGAATAGATGAATAGAAGAAATTTTGGCATCTGGATCGATGGTTGATGGTTGGTAATGAAAGAAAGCAGTCTTCTTAATTGGTTAATAAATAATTTACCTTGTTAAATTCATCTACCTGGTTATAATTACTGTGGCCCAGGTACAAATTTAATTAAAAGACTTGCAAGAAAAGACAAAGGTATTAATCAACTAGACGAATATTGTAAAGAACACGATATTATTGTCATGTTATTAAAATAGAGTTGTTTCTTTTCACTCCTTTTGAACGATAGTAAGAAATATCATTACTAGATGAATAGAAGGTAGAATTTATGAAAAACATTAAAAATGCAGGATAGTTATCTACCTATCTACATAAAATAAAATAAATAAAAGAATAGAAGGTTGAATTTATAAAAAAAACATAAAAAATGAATACTTGCTCTATGTGAATAGATGAATGAATATATAAAATGTATGAATAGATGAAATTTGAATTGATTAATAGATAAAAATGTGAAAACATAAATATATGAATGAATAGATAAAAATATAATGAATAGATAAAATGTGAATAGGTGAATAGATGAATGAATAGATAAAAATATAATGAATAGATAAAATGTGAATAGGTGAATAGATGATTGAATAGATGAATAGAAGAAATTGGGGCATTTGGATCGATGGTTGATCCAGATGCCCCAATTTCTAACTACTGAGGGACTTGACGCGACTTGAAGGCGCCATCAAGTTCACGTGACACAGTCGTTCGCCCTGTGCCCAGAAAAGTGGTCGTCGCAAAAATTAATAATGGATATGAAATGAATGACAAATGAATAAAAACTTGTCAAGTCACGTCAAGTCGCATCAAGCGCAAGGTGCTTCAAGTGCCGTCAATCAAAATTTCTGTCAAGTAGGTCAAGCCCGTAGATCACTTGACGGGACTTGTCAAGTCAACGCTGTAAACGATCAATATTCACTTCAAGCACGTAGACTTGTCAAGTGCACTTGATCGTTTCGGGGACCCATAATGTGTTGTGAGAAAGTGTTCGCCTTGCATGAGGAGTCCATAGGGAGTCTATAGGTCTGTGGGGTCGATGAGTCTACGCCACTTGCTACGTGATTTGCTACGCGAATCGCTACGATTGCTATAGCTACGAATACAATATCCGGTTGTGCGTGAAACTTGCTCTGAATGAGCTAAGAGTAGCTACGAGCCCCAAAACTTCCAATTTGCGGGTGCGAATATATGTCCTCGACTTTCAATCTGAAGGTCGTGAGTTCGAATATTCTTATAAGCGGCGATGGGATTGCAACCTGTCACGTATGGAATGCTAACTATTGCAAAATGTGGGCATGTGACAAATATGATATTTGGACGTGCCTCTGACTACCCCCACTAGGCATCTTCAAAGGATCTAAGCATCTTGAGATCTGAGAGGATGTCTACCGTACTTGGGGATTACAGTCGTGATACTATTTTTTTTGATGATAACTATAGCAAAATATGTCAAATATAATTTCTTAGACGTGCCTTAGGCCCTATCCCCTTGCCTTCATCGACGAGCACTGTTTTTTTTCCTTAAAAAAATATAAGCACGACTGTAATTCCCACATACGATAGACATTCACTTAGATCTAAGCACTCTTTATAGGTCACTATGATAATGTCTAAAGGGGGTAGACAGACGGCCAAATATTACATTTGATAGATAGATAGATGAACTCTTTATTGCACACAAAGAAAACAAATGGTAAATAACAACAAACATAAATGTACAATGGGCGGTCTTATCGCTAAAAGCGATCTCTTCCAGACAACCTTAGGCACATGCCTACTTAATAGGTATATTAGCCCTATTCCATGTATTTTAATTTTCTCAAAACCGAAAGCGCTCATTATGAAAACTCTCTTGGGAAACATTAATCTTGATACTTTATATTGTGACCAGCATTTCAGTCGTATTTTAAACGAAAATAAATTGGAATTGAGAAATGTTATATTGGTTTCCGTATTTTTTACGAGAGCAAGAACACAAAGGCAATTTAAATGGAGAGAAAGGGAATTCGCCAAATAAACTCGACTTTAAGTAAATTTGGTAGATTGGGAGGTTCCTCGACTTTTAATCCAAAGATTGTGGGTTCGAACGGATTTTTCTATTCTAAAAATGTAATTAAAAACATTTATTTTGTAAGATTACAAACACAGATTATATGGATGAGATGGTTGGTAAAGAAGACAAAGCAATGGTACTACAAAAAAAAAACATTGAAGATAAACAATATAATAAAATATGCTCATAACCACATGATTATAACGGTGAAGGAAAACATCGTAAGAAAACCAGTTAACACTCATAAGCGGCGACGGACTTGCAACCTGTCATGTATGGAATGTTAATTACTGCAAAAACTAGGCATATGACAAATATAATGTTTGGACGTGCCTTTGACCACCCCTTTAGATATCTGGAAGGATCTCGAAATTTAGACCAATCTTGGGTATACTGTCGTCAGCTTATTTCTTTCTTTTTCTATAAAAATACACTAAAAGTAAATGCCTCGTCCAAAAAAATATATATATACCTATATAATATATAGACTACAATAATTACCTTTGTCAATAAAGTAATCCAAGAGCCTCGCCTACACGGAAACCATTAACCTGTTAATTTCAAAACTTATTGCACACTTGTCACACTTTCAAACTGTCACAAAACACTCACTTACTTTCCATACTAAATCTTTATTGCAACTACAATTACCAGTATCAAGAACTTATGTTACAAATTGCAAAGCAAAAGTTGAAATTTTTGTTTATTTTTTATTTATTTCGGGAGGTCGCGTGCGGACGCGTTATCGCGACGAAATGCCGCAGAATACTGAACTGAAACTGCATAGCTGAAAACGGGGGTTGCTAGTGGTGGGCAAACGCTGAAAACTTTCGACGCTTTTCGGGTTTGGAATCTAGTTTACCCTGAACATGTGAGAAAGCCAGTATTTCTAATACAGTCACAAACAAATGTATTGAATGAATGTAAAATCATAATAGTTTAGGTGTTTTGTTTACATCTACACATTATAAAGAGAAAGAACAGAAATTTGTAATTTTATGTTTGTAACGAATAAACTAAAAAACCGGCTAAGTGCGAGTCGAACTCGCGCACTAAGGGTTCCGTACCATTATCAATCAAAAACGACAAAAACACGTTTGTTGTATGGGAGCCCCACTTATTTTATTCAGTTTTTAGTATTTGTTGTTATATCGGCAATAGAAATACATCATCTGTGAAAATTTCAACTGTCTTGCTATCACGGTTCATGAGATGTTCATGCCTTGTGAAAGACAGACGGACATACGGACAGCGAAATCTTAGTAATAGGGTCCCGTTTTTACCCTTTGGATACGGAACCCTAAAAACTACTAGACTAATTTAAAAATTCTCTTATTTATCAGCGAGTAAAATAAGCCATATTTTATTTAAAATAAAATTAGGGATGATTACGAAATATTCAATAATGTAACCTAAGGTATCAACAATTTGTCTATAATCTCCACGGGTGTAGCGTGTGATGTCGGGACTAGTAAAAATAATGAAAAAGATTAAGATCACGAGTCAACTGTAATCCCCAAGTACGTTAGACATCGTCCCAGATCTCCAAGCGCTCAGATCCTAAACAATGTTAAAGGCCACGGTCAGAGTCTCGTCCAAACATTTCCATCCAATCCATCCTGATTTTAATTTATATAGTGCTTTAGAATTAACAAATGTTGTCTTAAGTTCCCGTTCCCGTTACCGTATTATCAAACACATTATTACAACAACGGGAAATTACTCACGTAAATGATAAATTGTCAATGAGGACACCGACAATGTTTCGATTCATCTAGAGAATCTTCTTCAGGGTGAGTGGACCATAACGCGCGCGCTACCCTGCTCGCATTGCCGTCTCGCACTCAATTATCAAAAAATAGTATTATCAAACTTAATAAAGCTCAAATTGACTCTACGTTTTAGTTAGAAAACTTTTGTATGGGAAAAAGAAAAGGGCTTTTTTTAGGGTTTTCCCGGCAATTATTCGAATTTTTCTCACCTTTTAAACCTTCCCTAGACCTCCACGAACATTTCAAGACCAAGATAAGATAAATCCGTTGAGCCGTTCTCGAGTTTTAGCGAGACTAACGAACACCAATTGATTTTTATATATATATAGATTTACTTGGTATAAATTTTTATTTATGCACTTTTACAATATTCTACATTATATATACAGTCGTGGTCAACTAATTAGGGACATGCAAGATAGTGAATAACAATAACCGGTTATGTACATACAAATATAAAACCCTATTGATTTCTCAGTAACTATTATTTGCATAATTTGGTCCGATTATTATGCTTTAAATGGCTGTAAATAAAATAATAAATAAATAGAAAAAAGTATTTAATATCAAAGGTTGAACATGTATTCAATTTTAAGGTATAATTCTGTAGCTGGACATTTAATTAAGGACAGTAAACTATAATGAAAAATAGAGTTAAACAAAACTAATAATCTGCAGTATTATAATATCTTTAACAGCTCCATTTTATTACGTGTAAAATCAGTACCCAGTAGCAAAACCTTTGTTAGTAATTACCGCTTGACACCGATGTGGCATAGACATTATCAGTTTCTGGCATGTTTCGACAGGAATGTTTGCCCATGCCTCACAAAAAGCTTCATTAAGTTCATCTAAAGTTGTGGTACGATAAGTGGCTACTTTTTTCTTGATTTCGTGCCAAAGGTGCTCGATTGGGTTAAGGTCCGGGCTATTTGCTGGCCAATCTAGCACCGATACTGACTGACTGGTAAGAAACGACTTGACTGAATGGGCGGTATGTTTCGGGTCGTTATCATGCTGAAACGTCCATATAATAAGGAGATGCTCCTCAGCATAGGGAAGCATCGTTTCCTCCAATATTGCCTTGTATTGATGTTGGTCTAAGTTACCCTAACTTTCCTCACAGGTCCCACTCCACGTCCAGAAAATGAACCCCACATTTTAATGTTTCCACCGCCATGTTTCACCTGCTTTTTTGTGAATCTTGGATTCATTTCCGCTTTTACTGGACGCCGTACGTATTGCCTTCCATCTGAAGAAATCAAATTAACCTTGGTCTCGTCAGAGAATAATACATGTTGCCATTGGGCGTAGGTCCAATGTCCATATTTACGTGCAAACGCCAAACGAGCATTTCTATGTTCTTTCTTCAACAACGGTACTTTGCGAGCCACTCTTCCGAACAACCCTGCTTCTACCAGACGTCGTCGAACGGTCCTCGCTGAGACACCAGCTCTTTCGTCTGTCCCAAACACTTCGTGTTTAATTAAAATAGAGCCTAGAAACGGATCTTTCTTAGCTAACCTGGTTATCATTCTATCTTCTTGCGGAGTTGTTTTTCTCGATCTTTTTGTTCTGGGCACATTTAAATCTGTGTTATTGCGTCTGACATGTTGCACTGCATTGTATACCATAGTTTTTGAACAATTTAAATGTTCTGCTATCCTTCGGTATGGCCAACCATGCTCGACAACAAACTTCATGATAATTTTTCGTAGTGTTGGATCGCAACTTTTATTTTTACCCATTTTTCTTCAAAATATTTTTCAAAACTTAAAATAAATATCGGGATTGCCGCCAAAACTACCACGAAACAATAAGAGAAGAAGTAAAAAAGTATTGAGATTCAAATTTTGAAAATAGAACGCAATATCTCAGTGTCCCTAATTAAATGGCCAGCCAGCATTATTTGAACAAATAGCACTACGATAATCTATCAGCTATACTGTAAAGAGGTTTAATGTTTAAGAAATTGTTATTGTTTGTATAATCGGGCACATAAATGACTAATTATACTTACATGTAAGAGATATGGAATATGGTTTAGACTTGTTGGAAAATGAAAAATAAATTCACAATTCGGTTTAACCAAAGAGTGTCCCTAATTAGTTGACCACGACTGTATATGTGTGTTAGTTCGTAATTTGATTATTTTAAATGTTAAATTTTAATTAATTAGTTCTAGACGGAAATGCGAGCAGAATAGCGCGCGCGTTTAGTGGTCCACTCACCCTGAAGAAGATTCTCTAGATGAATCGAAACATTGTCGATGTCCTCATTGACAATTTATCATTTAGTTGTTGTAATAATGTGTAATCAGTTCTAATAAAACAAATAAATAAATATCATCTGGTACATGATCACATTTTGGACTAATGAGCATTCAATGAGAGATAGCAAGCCTATATGCGCTTATAAGAATACTAACCGGTTTCCTCGCTATGTTTTCCTTCACCGTTTCAATTAAATGAGATACTAGTGAAAACCCTCGCGACTTCAAACAGACTTCAAGCCCTTCTTCTTTACCTTATCCCACGTCTTCGTGGGGTCAGCACAACATGTAGCTGTGCTGAAGCTCAAGTTCATTTTTAGGGTTCCGTACCCAAAGGGTAAAAACGGGACCCTATTACTAAGACTTCGCTGTCCGTCTGTATCTCATGAACCGTGATAGCTAGACAGTTGAAATTTACACAAATGATGTATTTCTGTTGCTGCTATATCAACAAATACTAAAAACAGAATGAAATAAATATATTATAAGTGGGGCTCCCATACAATAAACGTGTTTTTTTTTTAAGATAATGGTACGGAACCCTTCGTGCGCGACTCCGACTCGCACTTAACCGGTTTTTTATTGTTGAACGTACTTGGTTAGTACTTTTAATTATTATTCTTGTTTGAGCCTTCACCTTGTTCGATCGGCACCACACTGGAGCTCAACATAGCATTAAGGAAAGGATCATTGAAAACAATGATAGAACCCAAGTCGTGTTTGTTGTCTGATTCTTCTAGGCTTGGTCGCAAGGAACAGGCGTAGCTTCTCCCAGCTCCTAAGACGTTTCAAAGTGATCCTTGTGATTTTATTGAAATAAATGCCATTTGAATTTGTAAATGTTGTAAATGGCTTGGGGTGTTTCACAACCGGCCGCCTGTCACGTCAACCCTCCTTGGGTCCAATTTCAGGAATCCCTTCATATTTTGATTATCTTAATATTAGTGTAGTAGTAGTAAATTGCCAAAATCGCGTTTAAAATGTATTAACCATCGATCGATGCGAATCCCGCACCGTCACAAATATTTGTATAAGAATTATGTAAATACATGTCAGTCTCAGCGCATATAAAGTAGCGGTAATTTTTTTGCCATCAATAATTCAAAAGCTAAGTTGTCTGAGTGGGAGCTAGGCACCTCGACTTTGAATCCCGGTCGTGCATGGATTTTTCTAATAGAAAAAATTACAAGTTGTCCTGTCAAATTTATAATCTCACAGAGAACAGCACTTTCAGTTTTTCCCGAACTTTACGCCACCGTTATCACTTAGGGGCATAAAAAATAACCTACCTATTTCAGACCTACTGAATATACATCAAATTTACTAAAAATCGGTCAAGCCGTTTCTAATAATGCTGACTGCAAAATGTGGGCTTGCGACTAATGTTATTTTTGGACATATCTCTGACTACCCTCATCCATCTTCACCTGAGCGCCTGCATTTAGGTACTAGAGGGATTACAGTCGTGACCCTATAAATTTTAGCTATGGCAGTTAATAAGCCATAAAGGTTTTTAGTTTCGCTTGCGACCTCCTTCACCTACTGGCTCTACTAAATAGTTCATAAACCTAGTTTTTGAGCAGGTTTATTGACTAACTTTTGATATACACCTATCATCGATGTGACTTGGCTGGGATGACGTCATTTTAAGCTCAGTCTGTCAAAACGAAATAGTACAGGCATCGACTACACAGCCTAATAGACTCCTCATGCGAGGCGAACACTTTCATCAACACATTAGGCATACGGCATATCACTACATAGTATAAAGCAAAGTCGCTTCCCGCTTCCCGAGTCTGTATGTATGCTTATATCTTTAAAACTACACAACGGATTTTGATGCGGTTTTTTTTAATAGATAGAGTGATTCCGGAGGAAGGTTTATATGTATAATAACATAGTAAATAAGTAAAAATGTAAAAAATAAATGCTGTTAACGAGTATACAAAGATATTCTGTAATATATTTTCATCAGTAGTATCAGCTTTGAACCCGTGCGAGGCCGGGGCGGGCTGCTAGTGCTGATATAAGACACGATACACAAGGCGCACATGTGACATTGAACCGGCCAATCAGAATGCATTTTTACAAGCTTTTATTTAACTTGCAATGTATGTATGTAACTATGTTTGTTAAGGTGGAATCTTGCAACTTAATTTTGAAGAAGTTATCCCCAACCGATTGAGCTGAAATTTCCCATACTTATGTAACTTCGGTGACAATTCAATAATATGACAGTGAGCTGATCTGATGATGGAGTCAGGGTTCAACAGACACTCACAATTGAACTCCTTAGTAAATACTTCGATTGAGTAAAAACTTTGCATACTTGTCAAGTTCTGATGACAATTTTATATGATGTGACAGGTGATAGCGCGCTGGTGCTGAAAAATATTTTTCAACAGAAAACTTATTACAACAACGGGAAATTACTCACGTAAATGATAAATTGTCAATGAGGACACCGACAATGTTTCGATTCATCTAGAGAATCTTCTTCAGGGTGAGTGGACCATTAAACGCGCGCGCTACCCTGCTCGCATTGCCGTCTCACCCTGAAGAAGATTCTCAAGATGAATCGAAACATTGTCGGTGTCCTCATTGACAATTTATCATTTACGTGAGTAATTTCCCGTTGTTGTAATAATGTGTAGTACAACTCACGAAAGTTTTGAAAGTGAAATAGAAAACTTTACCGATTACCGCTCCCCGCTATTTAGCGTTGAGGTCAACAGTTCGACAGAATTGTTTGTTTGAAGAGATGGTTATATCCATTAGGCGTCTATTGGGTTGTGGTCGATGAGTGTAGGTATCTGTCTGAAATCGGCAATGCCACCACAGCTGTTTTAGAGCGCATTTACACTGATGCGACGCTGTTCGAAGCGGACCGTGAATAAACCAATCGCAGTGCTCGAAATAATTGACACAAATATGTCAAACGCTGGGATTGGTCAATTCACGGTCCGCACAGCTTCGCGTCAGAGAAAACCCACACTTAAGCCGAGTGAGATTTATTTCAAACATCGCCATCTAGCCCTAATCTAAGCAAAGATTGTACTATGGGGACTAGATTATTGATAGAATACTTAATATACTGTTGTTATTAACACCCAGACACAGAACAAACATCCATGATCATCACAAAAACAAATACACCATGTTATGAAATACATTGTAAGTACCTACTTTGTAAACCCATCTATGTGAATAAATGTTTTTATTATTATTATTATAATTTTGTTCCGGGTGGGAATCGAACCCACTACCTAAAGCACAGAAGGCAGAGTTACTCGTACTACCAACTGAGCTGTTAAACCAGTCAATTTTGTTAAGTCCTAATTTCGAACTCTCTAAAAAACTGTTAAAAATGTAGTCCAAAATGATCGATATTCGTTTGCTTGTGATACCAATCTACGATAATCGTTTTAAATTTCAGTGAATACCTATCGATGAGTGAAAATTCGGAAATTAGACAATAAGTCAGAGGGTCAGACAAGCGTGACTCCGCATTATATTTATTTACAAACTGACTTCGCTATAAATAATCTAGACTGATTAGTCAACCGACGAACATCTTAACGAGAGGTAACGCTGACTATAGACGTTCAAGTAATTTAATCAAACCGTTTTATCAAATTGGCATGAATTTCTGGGAAAATTTGACTAAAAATTAGTTGAATAATGAATGGCCTAGAGGAATACAAATTTTCATATATCGTCGGTTTAAAGGTAAAATTCATTAAGTGACATAATTGATCAAATTCATTAAATTCGTGAAACGGTCTCACCAGGGCAATATCTACAAAACAAAGCAGTTACAAAAGCAACCTAATAATCTAAAAACAAAATCAAACTCAATAGGATTGCATTTAAAACTATGAGCAAAATGCAATCTTTTGCAAAAAATAATTATTATCGCTTATAACTCCATACTAGTTTTTCGCATTTAATGAATTTTACCTCTAAACCGACGATATGTTGTAATTTTAACGTCTATGAACTGCTTCAAATGTATTATAATAACATAATATTCCTTTCTCTTATACACCTTTTCTAACGTTTCAAAGAAAATGAATTTTCCTTCTTTAATTGTAGATTTTGAGATGGGTAAATGCGAGATTAAAGTTGGGCATTAGCCATGAACCTTTATTTATGATACGGCTTAGAGAAGTAAAACAGAAATATAAACCTTCACGGTATTAGATAAAGGTACAATTACAATTAGCCGTATTGGCCGAGAGGCAACTCGGTTTTCAATACGAAGGTCACTTCTAATCCCGGCCGTGAATGGATTATATTCGTAAAATTATATGCTCAAACGGTCAGGGAACTAGTTAGTATTCTTAGAGTGCGTTTCCACCTAAAAACAGAGCTGTGCAGAGCTGCGCCAAGCTGTATGGTGCGGCGAATGATACCAATGACAGCGCTCAAATATTCGAGTTTGAAAATGTGAAGAGCTGTTTGGTCCGCTCCGCACAGCTTAGCGCAGTTCCGCGTAGGTGAAAACGCACCCTTAACGCACTTTTCACATGCTTGCACTTAGGCATGCGTCAAATGTGATGTTTGGACATGCCTCTGACATCTTCAATGATCTGAACGCCTGGTTATTTGAGAGGATGTATACTGTACCTACCTATTCCATGTTTGTTCCAAGTTTTAAGACTGTCATTTTGATGTTACGCTAATTTAGACTTTAACGTAAAGGAATAAGAACGATCGTTTCTTACGAAATTTAAGCTTTAGCGTGGACACAACAGTATCGCCACCAATGTATACCTACAGATGGTATGCTGTTGGTATTATTTTCGCTTGGTTCGGGACATACCTACCTGCAGATAAATATAGGGCTAGATAAATCTTCTTGCGTTTTCTAACATGCAAGGATTCTGAAGTATATCTATCCTACTCGCACACATAGGGATACTTACAAAAACACACAAATATACCTAATATTTGGGTGACTTTTAAGAGGATGCCAGCACCAAGAAATTTAAAAAATCTATTGCTGTCTCGCCTTGCCCGAGATATAAACGTATGAGTGGCGATAGAGACAACAACAGCGCGGACCCAATATGTCTACTTAAAGTTGTCAAATACGCTATTTTGTATTCAAAACTGGATCGATTTTGATATTTTTTTCAAGAATAATAATAAGAAAGATTGGGCTATGCCTGTATTTATTTCGTCAAATTTGTTTACTGGACGTCTAAAGAGGTCGTTTAAAACTAAAAACTAAAGTTATTATAAATCTTATAATAACTCATTTATTGAAAAAAAACAAGACACAGGGGCATACAGTGGTCTTCGTAGATTGTACGGTAGAAAAATATTGGCTCTAGTGTCATCATCCAGGGAAGAAACAGGGGAATACGATTGTATAGAAAACGCCTGCCCAGGGATGCTCTTAATCACTACATAGTATAAAGCAGTCGCTTCCCGCGTCTGTATGTATGCTTATATCTTTAAAACTACACAACGGATTTTGATGCGGTTTTTTTTAATAGATAGAGTGATTCAGGAGGAAGGTTTATATGTATAATAACATGCTACCCGTGCGAAGCCGGGGCGGGTCGCTAGTGCTTAATATATTAGAGACCCACTGATAATTTTAAGATTTCAAATATGAAGTCTTAAAACTATCTGTCCCCCAGCGAAGCGGGCACGGGTCAGCTAGTAGTAGATATAGTAAATGTATTAAGCCCCGGCCATTCTAGATGGCTTTGACCGCGTTAAAATCTATCAAGCCATAACTATAAAATTGGCATGAGATATAAAATGTCTGAAAAAAGCGGCGCTTCGCCAAATCGTTTAACCCGTCGCCCTGCTACCAAAACCAATATTAATTACATAATCCAATTTAACTAAATCTGAATTCTATTACAAATGCGGTATAGCTCAAAATCGTACTCACCACAATGTCGCGTACAAAAATCCGTATTTATCGCTGAACGCACTGTTCACACATCATCACACACTAGGGTACACTATCGAACGTAATTCGCGATTTTCTATTCGATTTTGACAGGTGGCCTTACCAGTCGAATTCGAAAAAGAAAAAAATTATTGACGTCCGGGCTGCTCAAGCGCCGGAGAATTTGAATTTAGAACGGACGGGAACGCGCATGCGTGCCGGCCGCGCTATTTTTACTTTCGCTGGGCGACGCACCTGCCAGTTTCAGTTGAACCCTCCGTTTGTCTGATCGTAAAGTGATTAAAGATCTATTAATAGTGGCGGTAGTATTTTGACTGACTATTGAATACAAAATTGAACCCGTCTGGATACTGATGTAGGTTATTTAACTGTTGAAAGATGTCGCGAGATTCCATGCTTTTTAAAATTTAAATCAAACGTGGAATAAATTATATTCAAAAAAAACCGGCCAATTGCAAGTCGGACTAGCGCACAAAGGCTTCCGTACCATTATCTATAAAAAATCGGCCAAGTGCGAGTCGGACTCGCGCACGAAGGGTTCCGTACTATTATCAAAACGGCAAAAAAATCACGTTTGTTGTACGGGAGTCTCACTTAAATATTTATTTTATGCTGATTTTAGAGAAATACATCATCTGTGAAAATTTCAACTGTCTAGCTATCACGGTTCACGAGATACAGCCTGGTAACAGACAGACGGACAGCGGTGTCTTAGTAGTCCCGTTTTTTACCCTTTAGATACGGAACCCTAGAAACATAAAAAATAATTCATAATATCTCGTAACCTACCTATTTACCTAACTACGTAGTTAGCATTCCACACGTGACAGGTTGCAATCCCGTCGCCGCTTTCAAGAATAATAACAGGTTTCATCACGATGTTTTCCTTCACTGTTATAAACACGTGTAACGCGCATATACTTAGGTACATTTTTCGAACAGAAATATCCATTGATGCACGGCCAGGATTCGAACTCGAAATTAGTTGGAAATTAATAATATCTACCTAGGTACCTATTTACCTAACTACATGAATTCAATCATTCAATTTCAAACTTTTTATTCGATCATGTGAAGTACCACCTATTTACCGACTTACTTTACCGATAGTGGTAAAATAGCGCCACCTGCCAGCGGAATCGCAAACCTCTTTCATCTTACCTCTCAAACCCCGAGCGGTCGCATGAGACAACGAAAAGTACCTATAATACGTAGTAACATCAAATGAAACTAGATGGCGCTGGAATGCAAAAATCAAGTTTGTTGTATGGGAGCCCCCCTTAAATATTTATTTTATTCTGTTTTTAGTATTTGTTGTTCGAGCAGCAATAGAAATACATAATCTGTGAAAATTTCAACTGTCTAGCTATCATGGTTCATGAGATACAGCCCTGTGACAGACAGACAGACGGACAGACGGACAGACGGACAGACAGACGGACAGCGAAGTCTTAGTAATAGGGTTCCGATTTTACCCTTTGGGTACGGAACCCTAAAAAACGGCAAAAAAATCACGTATGTTGTATGGGAGCCCTACTTAAATATTTGTTTTATTCTGTTTTTAGTATTTGTTAGCGGCAACAGAAACACATCATACATCATCTGTAAAAAAAATTAACTGTCTAGCTATCACGGTTCATGACATACAGCCCTATGACAGACAGACGGACAAACGGACAGCGAAGTCTTAGTAATGGGGTCCCGTTTTTACCCTTTGGTTACGGAACCCTAAAAAGCACCTTTTTTTACATTATAAAAAGCTATTCCAAGTCACGAGCTATACCAGTTCCAAGTTACATCCAAATCGGTTCACCGGTTACGGTATGATTGAAAGATCCAAACATTCTCAAACTTTTTCATAAATATACAAAATATAATGAATACCGTAGGCAAACAAATAGAAATCCTAATCCTAATAATATTATAAATGCGAAAGTTTGTGAGTTTGTAAGTATGTTTGTTCCCCAATCAGGCCTAAACAACAAAACGGAATAGGTTGAAATTTGCTGTAGATGTAGATATAATTCCCGAATAAATAATAGACTACTTTAAAATATAAAAAACATCCCCAAAAAAAAACGCAAAAGGGATGTTTTTGGTATAGATGGCGCTGGTGTGCAACCAATCTGACATCACAGATTAAAAACATTCAGTCTTTTCTATTCGATTGTTGAAATTTGACAGGACAACGTTTGTCACGAGTCGGCTAGTCTAGTCTAATTCAAATACAAAAGTCATATTCTTGGTGTTTTTATTTTGAGGAATGAAAAATATATAAAAGACATTTTGTTTGAAATAAATAATTATTAATCGTATAACAGCCGATTATGTATTACGAAATACAATTACGAATTATAATTATTTTATGTACAATTTTACATATTTATAAACATTTTAATTGTGACAGGTGCACGTATTATAAAAAATTATTGTTGTTTTTTAATTAATATGGTATAAGATAACATTTTCATTTATAAAGACTAAAGTAATATATACTAAAACAATCCCACAATCATAAACTATAACCAATATTTGAATAAGTATAGCAACATATAAGTTACAACAAATTTGAAACAAGTGTTTATACTAAGTCCGTTCGCGGAGTAGGAAGAATTTCGTACAATGACTCCGTCATTACCATAATCTCTGTCACTCGCGTGCAAATATATTGCTGTCTCGCTCGCACTGAGGCGGTGAGTGAGACCTTGTAATTGTAAACTCTTCTGACTGGACTTTACAAAGCGACCATAGCTTAAAGGTTTGAGAAACGCTGGTCTATAATTTATAAATTAACACTAAAAGTTTAAATTAACAAATAATCACAGTATAAAAAAATTTAACCATCAAAGAAAACTACTTAACAAATATATTTTTTAGGATTTAGGAATTTAAGTAGGAATCAAGCAGAATAAGTTCATAAAAGTACTGTTTTTGTTCATACTCGTAGCTAAGCCAATCCTTTTGCATTATAATTTAATATCTTACTAGAAGTTTGGACTTTATGTTGCTTTAATATTAAATATTTATTTATCTTATAGGTTATTGTCATTTGTTGAAATTTGATTTTACATAAACAGTAATCTATACTTAAAATATTAAATAATCAAGATAAGAATACATAAAATAATGGCTAAATAAATCTTAAACATAAGTAGGTAAAGGTTGAGAACACATTAACTTGAGGATATATTTTTTTTGTTATATTTGTTGTGTTTTTCCCAACATTTGTAAAAGGTACAACTTGATTTTATGGTATAGATATTTTTAGGGTTTTATTTATCCAAATTGAAGACAGAAAAGCGATTGATAAAACTTTTCTAGATATATTTACATTCGAAAATGGCTCCTAAAATCAATATTTAAGTTTTAGCTCCTTATTCATAAATGTTTAACAGATAACGTTTACATAATTTTAGTCTGTCATTTTGACTGGCCTCATAGCTCAGTTGGTAGTCACTCTGCCTTCTACACTGTAGGTTGTGGGTTCGATCCCAGGGCAAACATTCGTGCGATGAACATAAACGTTTGTTCTGTGTTACTATGTATAATAAGTATTTACAAAAAAAAGTATATAAGTATTCTATCAGTTATCTGGTGCCTATAGTACAAGCTTTGCTTTGTTTGGGGCTATATGGCGTTGTGTAAAGTCCGCCAATATTTATTTATTTATTATTTTAGTAGTTAATCATACACAATAAATTATACATTAAATTAAAGACGGTTTCTTTTCATGTTTGATAGTTTTAAAGATAATGCGTTTTTATCAATATGTTTAATCTATTGTCAATTGCAATCGTCGCATGCGCAGTATAATTCAGCAATAATATAGTTAATAGTATTGTACTTTTTTAATCGTATGTTTTTGATCTAATTTCCTTAATATTTTTCAACATATCTGATGAAAATGAATGAGTACATTTGACTCGAGGAATGAATGAATGAATGAATATTTTCCAATCGAATGACTGACCTAACAGCTAAGATGCTAGTAGCTCTGCCTTCTGTGCTGTAGGTTGTAGGTTCGCTTCCCACCCGGGACAAACATTTGTGTGATGAACATGGATGTCTGTTCTGTGTCTGGGTGTTATAATGTATCATTTGTATATATTTACAAAAAAAAAGTATATAAGTATTCTATCAGTAATCTGGTTCCCATAAAACAAGCTTTGCTTAGTTTGGGGCTAGATGGCGATGTGTGAAATGTCCACCAATATTTATTTATATATTTATTCATCCCTACCGTACCAAGATTTATAAAACCTTTTTACTGCATACATATACAGAAATAAATGAAAATAGGACTGCTTATTTGTAAAGAACTCAAAATAGCCGCCATTTATTAAAATAAACTATTAAATTCCAACAAATGACAATTTAGAATTAAAATAATAGTAGTCTTTAATAATTTAAAATAGAAATACGGCTAATTACCACGTTTTTTCTTGTATTGCTGACGTTTCGAGACAATTCAGATGCTCTTCATCATGAGCATCGCCCGCGAACGCTCAACGGTAGATCGGCGAATACTGATTCTTAATACATCAACAATACAACTTGAAACATGGTATGATAAAAAAAACCGGCCAAGTGCGAGTCGAACTCGCGCACGAGGGGTTCCGTAACATTATCTATAATAAACGGCAAAAAAACACGTTTGTTGTATGGGAGCCCCACTTAAATATTTTATCCTGTTTTAAGTATTTGTTGTTATAGCGGCAACAGATCTACATCATCTGTGAAAACTTCAACTGTCTAGCTATCACGGTTCATGAGATACAGCCTTGTAATAGACAGACGGACAACAGACTCATAGTAATAGGATCCCGTTTTTACCCTATGGGTAGGGAACCCTAAAAATAAGATTATTTTGACAAACACAGACAGAAGACTAAATCAAACACAAAAATTATGAACATCTTAATAAGTAGACTATGGAAAGGCAAGGCACCCATTAAATAAACTACTATAAAAAAATTTGTTGGTAGTTACCTAGTTACAGTTGTTCTATCTCACGAAGGCGAGTGAACAGTACTTGTAGTTGTGATGTGTATAGACACGCGCTTTTGTGTGCGTGACTGATTATGAGCGCTCTCGAACTTATGCACACAGAACCACTTGGCCACGTAATATCTATACACACAATTACGACAAACCCGCCTCCGTGAGATAGAACAACTGTACCTACAAATATAAACTATTTAATTATTAGTCTTCTGGGGTCGCGGTGCGAAAGTGACAACGCCATACCGTGTTCGTATAGCGTTGTCACTTTCACTCCTTTTGCTTTAGTCTTACTTTAGAGATTGTAGTACGGCACCTGTGCTTTGTGGGACAAAATAATCTCACCTTTAATGCTAATTAGCCGTATTTCTATTTAAAATGTCTACTAAATATCTTCGGCATCTTTCTGTCCCGTATCCAAAATGGCCTCCGCACTAGGTATAACTATAACATCCGTCACACTCTTGGCACAGTCTAACTGGCAATCGCCGTCCCTTTCACTCTCACACTTATTACACTGATCGATATCTTCTATCTCGCTCACACAGCTCTCCCTCCTCTCCATATATTTCGCGACGTCGAAACCTTCGTGTATTTCTTTCGTGCAAAAATCCGTGATTTCCTCGCATATCCTTATGACGTTTTCGTCTAAGCACGTGGAGCACGTGATTTCGTCCTCGTTGTTGGTGGAGATGCGCACGAGTTTCGAGTTTAGGTCCACTAGGGTGGTGTCATCGCCTAGGGTGAATATTAGTTCGGGCACGTCCGCCATTTTGGATATTTCCGAATCTGAACTGTGGCTTTTCAGTTTGAGTTTCGAGTCGATGGATAGTTTCATGTTGTAGATGTTGGATTCGCTGCCCATTATCGATGTTGTTGATGCGTCTAGTGTGGCTAGTTCCTGTGGAAACATTAAGTGTTGAGAAACCTCATAAAGCTCTATAGATGACTGATATCAAAGTACAATTCAATAGTACGTATTTTAGAGAGTTCTCTTCACGTATCGCGTTTACATACATCGTTGTTTTCATATTACAATGCAGATTTGTCGAATGTATGTTTCATCTCGATACGTGCAGTCGAACGCAGGTGAGAGTCGCTAGAGTGAGATGATTTTTCTATATAAAATATACTGCAATAAGGTTCAAAATGACTAACTACAGCTACGAATACTGTTTCTACCAAATAAAACCAAAAGAAAACTTACATTTCAGAGTGGAAAACACAACAAAATTATTCAAAGGAATGAGATGAAATTTGGTCAACGATGGAACGGATGAGAGAAATGTAGATGATTGTTGATACATGTTCCATAAGGTGAAAATTACTTAAGACCTAAGACTTATCAGCATATTTTGGATGTATAATCTACCTACAAATGCAGATCGGAGCAGTAGGCCTAGCATAGCACCCGAGAAAAGTTTATTTTACAGAAGTAATACACAAAAACATATTTTTTGTGTTGAAATCAGCAATTTTTCTACTTTTTGAGCAATCAAAAAAAAAAGGTTTTCAAACTAGCCTTGACTAATTTTGCACGTCTACAGCGCTATATTCTACGTCCAATTTCAATTACCTATACTAATATTATAATGAAATATTTGATTGTTTGTTTTTTTGCATTGAATAGGCTCCGAATCTATATTACCGATTTGAAAAATTATTTTACAATTACAATCCTAAATTATCCCTGATGAACATGTAATTATTACTAGAAAAAATCAGGGATCCCTATAAAAACTTTAATAATGTAACCCATTGTGTAAATAAAAACTAAAAACAAAACCGACTTCATCGTTTAAAAATAAAAATTGTAGTGGGGGGAGGGCTCCCCCGTCCGCGAGATCTAGGAGCCCTACCCCGGCTAGCCCTCCATTCGGTGTATGCCAATGAAAGAAGGGCTAGGTCTATAGTTGATAACAATTATCAATGCCCATAAATTTTGAAGTTTTATCTCGATTTCCCTGGGATTCCATCATCAGATGCTGACTTGGTGGTAATGGGACCACCTCGGAAGTATAGGCTTTCAATTAAAAAATAATTTTGTAAATCCGTCCACAAACGCCGAAGTAATCGAGTAACATACACACAAAAAAAAATGTGACACTAGCTCACCCGACGAATTTCTTTGCAAAACTATCTCAACACAATAAACTTACAAAACAGGGCTGCAGTTATAACATAATATGCAGATAGTAGAAATAATTAGAAAGAAGACACGTTAATTTGCCCCACACCAAGCACAACACAATAATTAAATAAACGCATGATAAGTAACACAAAAATTCGATAAGAGTGAGTAGGTAAATTTAGATATGATAATAATTTAAATGATAAACCAATTTTTATCGGTATGATAAATTAAAAAAACGAATTAACTAAAGTTGTATTGTTAAGTGGGGCATTTGGGTCCCCGTCTCAGCATTAGGCCGCCATAGCTGGTAAGTGAATAGGCGAAACCCGCGCGGTATTCTAGTTTTACACTAGCTGCGAAACGTAAGATTCGCGACACTGCATTTTTGGATTTACCGAAATAAATATACCGAACTAAACGGTATACCGAAAAAACAACCGAGACTACTTCTTTTTGGAAGAATCTTGCCAAAAATTTTACCTTTAGAGATACTGACCGACTGACATCATACATTGGCGTCGTAAGACGTGCCTCTGACTACCCTCTTTAGACATATTCAAGGTTCTGAGCGCCCATTACAGTCGTGATCTTATTTCATTCTAATAATTATAGTTTCGCACTAACGTAACGGTTTCGGACATGGCATTTTTTGGATTTACCGAAATAAATAGGTTACCGAACTAAACGGTATACCGAAAGATGAACCGAAATTATTCATTTTTGGAAGAATCTTGCCAAAAATTATACCGACCATACATTGGCATCATTGGACGTACATCTGACTACCCTCTTTAGATATAGTCAAAGTTCTTACCGCTTGAAGATCTATCTTTCTTGAGGTCCCACTTATTTTGGTATTCTATTAGTTATCTGGTCTTACAATAGGTGAAAGCTTTGCTCAGTTTTGGTTCCTTTTACGTGGCGTTGTGTGAAACTTCCACCAATATTGTACAGTATGTTTGTACTTACATGATCGTCATGATAACTTCCGACACTTCTAGAATGTCTGTGCCTTTTCACCATCGCCGACTGCGGTGAATGACCGTCCACCGCGTCCTACAACAAAAATAAATAAATAAATATTGGTGGGCATTTTACACATTGCCATCTAGCCCCGAACTAACCTTTTTAGGGTTCCGTACCCAAAGGGTAAAAGCGGGACCCTATTACTAAGACTTCGCTGTCCGTCTGTCTGTCACAGGGCTGTATCTCATGAACCGTGATAGCTAGACAGTTGAAATTTTCACAGATTATGTATTTCTGTTGCCGCTATAACAACAAATACTAAAAACAGAATAAAATAAATATTCTACATTATCCCTGATGAACATAGCCTATAGATTATTTATAAAAACGTTAGGGATCCGTATGAAAACTTCGATAATGTAACCCAGTGTGTCCAAAAATCCAAAAATATCCTTATATTGCGTTTGCTGCAGAAATTATTGACAATAGAGCAAAGTGATGTACTATAGTTGTATAAAGGACATCAATATCTACAAAAAAGTCTGTGATATCATATGTCTATCTATTAGGGATCCTTAATAAAACTTCGATAATGTAACCCAAGGTGTAAAAAAAATAGCCATGTAATCATTATTACAGCCGTGCGACGCCGAGGCGGACTGCTAGTTTATTATAAACTACAATCAATGTGTAATTTACCTTAAACCTATTGAACTGGCGATATTTCCCTCTATCTGTAGCGACGAGACTTCTCAGTGACTGTGTGCGTGGACATTGACCGTCAGAGAACCAGTGATGAGCGCCATACAATTTTGAAGTGTCCGACCTGGGAATAAGGTTTAAATTAAAATGGGATTATCATTGGGAAGTCATCATTTTCCACAAGATTTTCAACAAATATTACTACGGATTTGTTAGTAAACTTTTACACATATTATGTGTGTCTGTAAGGTATTCATATGGGCCTTTGTCTGTATTTTTAGAGTTCCGCATCCAAAAGGTAAAAACGGGACCCTATTACTAAGACTTCGCTGTCCGTCTGTATGTCAGATCTCATGAACCGTGATAGTTAGACAGTTGAAATTTTCTCACAGATTATGTATTTCTGTTGCCGCTATAACAACAAATACTAAAAATAGAATAATAGTATATTATGCAACTAGTGAATAAAGGACGGATTTAAAGCGAGGGCCGTAGATGAGTCACGAGCAAGTGAAGGATTCTAATGATTGAATCACGAGCGCAGCGAGTGATTCAACTGTTAGAATCCTGAAACGACGCGAGTGATTCATGGCCCTCGATATAAATTCGTTTTTTCAGGAGTTTATTCAGGAGTTGCATACTATACTTTATACCATGACTACGAGAATATTTATTTAATCTAATGCCAAACTCCTTGTCGCAAATATCGACCAATCAAATCTCGAGAATTTATTTGCACCAAAGAGTTTTGAATTTCGAATCTCAGCGCAAGGAGTTTGTGTAAGCAATGAAATAGAGACCGGATATATTTTGTGTTCCAAATTCAAACACCAAAATAGTGCATAAAAACAAAACAGTGAATAAAATAAGCTTTTTAAAGTAGGTATGATATAAAATAAATATTTAAATGAGGCTCCTATACAAAAAACTTTTTTTTTTTTGCTGTTTTTATAGATAATGGTACGGAAACCTTCGTGCGCGTGTCCGACTCGCACTTGGCCGGTATATTTTAGTATACATTTGTTGCCTGAAATAAAGATTATTATTAATTAGTATAATACTACTTACAGATTGCTACTAGAAGTCAGCAAGCGTTCCAAGTTCAACAGAGTTGGTCTTATATCCGCTATGGGCAAGCCACGTCCGGCACACAGTTGTCCAATGCATTTGTTTAGCAAGAACATCGCGTAGCGGAAGAGAGTGACGTCACCGCCTCGAGTGTAAAGAGGGATGCTGTGAATACACATACACATCAATACATAGTATAAAGCAGTCGCTTCCCGCGTCTGTATGTATGTTTGCTTATATCTTTAAAACTACACAACGGATTTTGATGCGGTTTTTTTTAATAGATAGAGTGATTCAGGAGGAAGGTTTATATGTATAATAACATGCTTAATATATTAGAGAACCACTGATAATTTTAATATTTCAAATCAGCACGACTTTTTTTTTTAAATTTTAAATGCTGTTAACGAGTATACAAAGTCATTCTGT
Source organism: Hydriomena furcata (assembly GCA_912999785.1). Lineage (NCBI taxonomy): Eukaryota > Metazoa > Arthropoda > Insecta > Lepidoptera > Geometridae > Hydriomena > Hydriomena furcata. The sequence continues at coordinate 4,306,991 of OU538848.1, forward strand.
AATATATTTTGGTATCAGCTTTGCACCCGTGCGAAGCCGGGGCGGGTCGCTAGTTATTTATATTCTACAAATTCAAATTCAAAAATCATGAAAGATAAACAGTTCAGTTTACAGACAGTTTCTTTTTTAAGTTTGATGAAATAAAAAAAATAAATAGAATCACGACTGTAATCCCCAAGTACGGTAGACATCCTCTCAGATCTCCAGACGCTTAGATCCTTTGAAGATGTCTAGTGGGGGTAGTCAGAGGCACTTCCAAACATTATATTTGGCACATGCCCACATTTTGCAGTAGTTAGCATTCCATACGTGACAGGTTGCAAGCCTATCGCCGCTTAAAAGAATACTAACTGGTTTCCTCACGATGTGTTTCACCGTTTTGAGCACGTGTTTTTGATGCGCATATAATTTTTTCGAACAGAAAAATCCATTGATGCACGCCGGGGTTCGAACCCACGACCTTCAGATTGAAAGTCGAGGTACCTCCCACTCGGCCAACACTGCTCTTGTTTGATGATTTTCAAGATAATGCAGTTTTATCACTTTTTCCGTCTTATCACCCGGATATCAAATTCAGCTCATACAAAAAACCAAACATTTCACATATCACCTTAAGGCGCTCCCAGTCGACGATTGTTTTTGTTCGAAACGAAAAAAGAAATACTTGTGAACAAGCCACATTTCCTATTTTATAATGTATAGTATATGTGAATAAAGATGTACCCATCTTTAATCACTTCGATAAATAATCCTACCGACCGCTGCAATGACGACAAACACAAGTCGGCGCATGGTCCGCCTTAGCTTTTCGAATAAATTAATGATATAAATTATGTATAATTACTTATCAAAAATCTATTCTAATAGAAATCTAGATCTACATATTACCTATCTTTAACAATAAATCACAAGTTGATTTTAATAGTAGGTATATAAAATATTTCGATCATAAATTCTAAAACGTATCATTTTGAAATAATATCTTTATCGTGAAAAGTTTCTGCTATTATGTTTTCAGCTTAATAGAAATCTAGGTAGGAACCTGAAGTAATATACTTATAAAAATAGGAGATGTGGCTTGTTCAGAAGTATTTCTTTTTTCGTTTCGAAAAAGAGCAATCGTCGACTGGGAGCCCCTTAATAAAAGTCAAAGTCAAATAGTATTTAAATAAATCAAATATAAGTATATACAGCGCCACCTGCTCCAGACTCAGATAACTAAACTACGATAACCAGATAACTGTTAGAATACTTATAATACTTTTTTTTGTAAATAATAGTTTCCATAGGACAAGTTGTGGGGCTAGATGACGCTGTGTGATAATGTCAAAAAAAAATATGCTCATCTTCTACTTACTTGGGATCAGGCAAGTCCGGCGTTATATCCAATATCTTGCTAGCACTACCCAGCAATGTGATCTTGTACCTTAGCGGCTGATTGAGCACAGCGGCCGCTAAGCAAGTGGCTTGAGCGGCGAACCCTGCCGCTACGGAGTCCGACATTGGACTGAAACGGGGGTTTTCATCACCACAAATGGGGAGAGGAACCCCAAATATCGACCAGGTTATGGGATTTATCTGGAAATTTAATATAATTAGGTATTTCCTGATTAGTCGAAATAATTATTGAATTTACAGGTTTCAGAAAATAGATTAAAGGTAATATGAAATATAGATCCGTGTAAAAATCAATAGGCTATGTATATGTATATTTCAAGTTTCATCCAAATTCGATTGGTTGTTTGTGAGCATTGAGCCACATACAAAAATCCTTACAAATTTATTACGGATTTATAATAAGCCGTGTTGGCCGAGTGGGAGGTACCTCGACTTTCAATCTGGAGGTCGTGGGTTCGAATCTCGGCGTGCATCAATGGATTTTTCTGTTTGAAAAAATTAAATGCGCATCAAAAACACGTGCTCAAAACGGTGAAGGAAAATATCGTGAGGAAATTAGTTAGTATTCTAATAAGCGGCGATGGGCTTGGAACCTGTCACGTATGGAATGCTAACTACTGCAAAATGTGGGCATGTGCCAAATATAATGTTTGGACGTGCCTCTGACTACCCCCACTAGACATCTTTATAAGGATCTAAGCGTCTGGAGGATGTCTACCGTACTTGGGGATTACAGTCGTGATCTTATTATTATTTATTATATATCTACGTATTTGATTTACTTACTTGATGTATATAAAATATCTGATGTAGCTGATTGAGGAGTTCGCTTCTCTGCGTGGACAATGTGGCGTGGGATCGTGCCGCCAATTCTCTTAAAGCTGCGCAGGATTGGCGCGTCTCCTTTATTGTTTCGTTATTCCGAGATAAAGTGTGGTAGTTTTGCATTAGTTCTGAACCTGAAATTATTATACAACGTGTTACAAAATACACCGTAAAAAATTATATATAGTTAATTATAATTTTGTCAACCCTAGTAAGCTGTCATGTCAGGGAACTAGATTATTGAACAGAAAGGCCTACGTACCTATTTTACCTAATATTGTCTACTTTAATAGTTTTTCTGTTTTTCATTCATAAAATATGTTCGATTTTTTTTTTGCGTTACTACGGTTCATAAATATTGTGAATGGACTCGTTATAAGGCCCCATTTAACCTCCTTTCAGCTTTACGGGTAGTTTTGTACCACCCTGTATAAGTAAAATATGTTTTGTTCATTATTACAACAACGGGAATTACTCACGTAAATTGACAATTTATCATTTATGTGAGTAATTCCCGTTGTTGTAATAATGTGTAGTACAACTCAAGAAAGTTTTTCACTGACACGTGCTCAAAACGGTATAGGAAAACAGCGTGAGGAAACCAGTTAGTATTCTTACAAGCGGCAATGGGCTTGCAACCTGTCACGTATGGAATGCTAACTACTGCAAAATGTGAGCATGTGTCATATATAATGTTTGGACGTGCCTCTGACTACCTCCACTAGACATCTTCAAAGGATCTAAGCGCTGGGAGATCTGAGAGGATGTCAACCGTACTTGAGGATTACAGTCGTGAATCGTGAGGGTTCCGTACCCAAAGGGTAATAACGGGACCCTATTACTAAGACTTCGCTGTCCGTTTGTCTGTCACAGGGCTGTATCTCATGAACCGTAATAGCTAGACAGTTGAAATTTTCATAGAATATGTATTTCTCTTGCTGCTATAACAACAAATACTAAAAACAGAATACAATAAATATATAAGGGTGGCTTCCATACAACAAACGTGATTTTTTTGCCGTTTTTATAGATAATGGCACGGAACCCATCGTGCGCGAGTCCGACTCGCACTTGGCCGGTTTTTTAGAAATGATAACAGATATAAACTAAATGAGAACCCACCAACATCCTGATTGTCCTCGGATAGTTTTGTATGCCTCTCTTTCAGTCTTCTTATATTAGCCAACTTGCTGTCTCTCTCGTCCGACAGTATTACACGCTTAAACCTTAATATTTCTAATTGCTTGGTCAGCCTTACGTGTTCCGCCCTTTGGAAGGGCGAAGGTTTTGACTGAAAAAAAAAAAAATTAAAAAAAAAAAAATAACAACATAATAATTGGTAACCAGCCACTTATTGTGCAAAATGAAATGAAATGAAATGTTCTTTATTGTAACACAATGTAAAATTATAAATATGTACCTGTGTTACAATAGGCGGTCTTATCGATTAATCGATTTCTTCCAGACGACCTGCTTAACCTAAGGCAAGAAACTGTAGCAATGCTTTCGACCACCGTGGTGCACGAGTTGGACATTCATCAGTTCCCGAACTAGTATAAACTGTAGGGGCGGTGTCTGTCCTCAACATCTATCCTCTGGTGTTACAAAAGCGTGGCTACGTGTAAAGTTCCCTAATATTTATTTATTTACATAAGGAACGCTAAGAACAATAAAATGCACATGTGCCAAAAAATTAAATGTTTGAACGTGCCTCTGCGTACCCTCTTTAATCATCACCAAGGATCTGCGCCAGTAGATGTCTACCGTGCTTGGTAATTATCATTACAGTCATGATCCAATTGTTTTTTAATGTAATGAATATGGAATGAGGTTCTGTTGCAAATGTTAAGTATGTCAGGATCGTAGCAAGTGGAAATCCGTGGTGTCTGCCTACCCCTCTGGGAAACTGGTGTGATTTTATGTATGTTAGAATTAATCTTACCTTATAAGATAGGAGATCATTCAATTTTAACGCTAGCCTTGGCCCGTTCGATACGGGCTTATCCACTTTAATCCTACCATTTCTCAAATCACTTTGCAAATGCTTATCCATACTATCCTCATCGGGCGAGAACAAATTCTTCTGCGATTTACTTCTCACTCTAACGCTATCATCATTAATCTGCGACCGATTTTCATTAATCGCCGAGTTTTTGTATATACGTTCTTTGATTTCCTGCACCGCTTCTTGTCTCTTCTTTATCGAGTATTGCAATAAATGCAGCTTTTGCAACTTTGTCGCAGTGTAACTCGGCCTAAGTTCCGACTTCAGGAAGTTTAACGCCAGGTACCGGTATTTAGGTACGCGGTACGCCTCGTTCCTAAGGTCGTAATTCTCCGCTGTCTCGCTCAAATCTATCTTATCAGAGAGTTCGTCTTGCGAGGGGTTTTTAGGTAAGCTATCACAGTTCGAATCACAGTATTCTTTAACGTCTAAATTCTCCGGTGAATGTTCGTAGATATCGCTAGGATCTGTTTCATCGTTTCTCGTGATGTTCAAACTGGCTGATGTTCTGAGAGTGGGGAAGTTCTGCTGGAAAGTTCTTTCAACAGGACTCTGGCTCTTCGAGTACTCCCTATCTAGTTTCCTAGGATATTTGCTAGGGGATAACGACCGTGATTCTTTCGCCAGTTTATGACTAAGAATCATCTTCGATTCTAAGGTTATTTTTGACAGATTTGTCCGGCCAGACGAGTCAGACGAAAGCGATCCTTGTTCGAACTCGTTTTCTGGCGGGATGATGTCTAACTTTAAGCTTTTGTATGAGCAGAAATATCCGCCGTGCATTTGGAAGACGATTGTGTTGCATTTGAAGCAGTCGGAGTTGAAGTTAGAGGCGAGATTTGCACCGATGTATCGCAGACCGCTTAGATATACACCCCATGTTTGTATGACTGTGTCTTGCGGTTTATCGTTTGGATGTATGATGTGGCTCCAGATTCGTATCACTACGTTTGTTGATGACATTCGCTGTGTTATTTCTGTAAACAGAAAAAAGAGTTGTAAGAGTTGTAAGAGTTGTAAACAGAAAAAAGAGTAGTATGTAAAGACACTAGCTGCTCGCGCGGCACGGGTGGAACCTGGATAAAAAGTAGCCTATGTGTTATTGCCGTGTTGGCCGAGTGGGAGGTACCTCGACTTTCAATCTGAAAGTCGTTGGTTCGAATGGATTTTTCTGTTCGAAAAATTTATATGCACATCAAAAACACGTGCTCAAAACGGTGAGGGAAAACATCGTGAGGAAACCAGTTAGTATTCTTATAAGCGGCGATGGGCTTGCAACCTGTCACGTATGGAATTCTAGCTACTGCAAGATGTGGGCATGTGCCAAATATAATGTTTGGACGTGCCTCTGACTACCCCCACTAGACATCTTCAAATTATCTAAGCGTCTGGAGATCTGAGAGGATGTCTACCGTACTTGGGGATTACAGTCGTGTTCGTATTATTATTTTATTAGAATACGAAATATTTTATTCGCAAACACAGTGTGTACTGTGCGTTCATAAAACTAGAATTCCCAGTCGCCTATTTTACACACCGACCCGCAACCTTATCATCCGGTATTTAAGGGGCTGTATGTCGACGATTGCTCTTTTTCGAAACGAAAAAAGAAATACTTCTGAACAAGCCACATCTCCTATTTTTATAAGTATATTACTTCAGGTTCCTACCTAGATTTCTATTAAGCTGAAAATATAATAGCAGAAACTTTTCACGATAAAGATATTATTTCAAAAGAATTTATGATCGAAATATTTTATATACCTACTATTAAAATCAACTTGTAATTTATTGTTAAAGATAGGTAATATGTAGATCTAGATTTCTATTAGAATAGATTTTTGATAAGTAATTATACATAATTTATATCATTAATTTATTCGAAAAGCTAAGGCGAACCACGCGCCGACGTGTGTTTGTCGTCATTGCAGCGGTCACTAGGATTATTTATCGAAGTGATTAAAGATGGGTACATCTTTATTCACATATACTATACATTATAAAATAGGAGATGTGCCTTGTTCACAAGTATTTCTTTTTTCGTTTCGAACAAAAATAATCGTCGACTGGGAGCGCCTTAATGCCAGATGACTCATAAACCAGCGAATGTGTGTCATTTCTTATCGCGTTCTAGTTGTTGATTGTATTGAGATGACTAGATAGATCTACCTACACTTACGTATACCTAGAGAGGTGAAATTATCATTTTTGTATGTTATTATAATCTAAATATAACCGGCCAAGTGCGAGTCGGACTCGCGCACGAAACGTTCCGTACCATTATCTATAAAAAAATGACAAAAAAATCACGTTTGTTGTATGAGAGCCCCACTTAAATATTTATTTTATTCTGTTTTTAGTATTTGTTGTTATAGCGGCAACAGAAATACGTAATCTGTGAAAATTTCAACTGTCTAACTATCACGGTTCATGAGATACAGCCTTGCGTCAGACGGACGGACAGACCGACAGACAGACGGACGGTGAAGTCTTAGTAATAGGGTCCCATTTTTACCCTTTGGGTACGGAACCTTAAAAACTACTGGACCTGAGATACTAACGAAATTTCGTAACAATATTTGTTCCAGAATTACATCGTTTTACAACTTTTCTTTTCATTTGTGCGGCAAAGAGATTAATGGCATTCTACCGCTATCCTACCAATACAGGTTGGTTTGTTCTGTGTCTGGGTGTTATAATACATCTTGTGCATGTATTTACATTAAAAAAAGAATAAAGTATTCTATCAGTTATCTAGTATCCATAGTACAAGCTTTGCTTAGTTTGGGGCTTGATGGCGATGTGTGGTAATGTCCACCAATAATTAATTATTTATAATAAAAGGAACTCATTACCTAACGCAGTTTAAGAGCTACAGGGAAATTACTAGACTTAATATTAATTATAATTTCAAACGGGATTTATTAATTTTATATCATACTCCTATTACTATATTTTCCTTATTTACAGCATTACCTGAATCAATTTCCTTCCACTTTGGATGGGGGGAGGATATTCTCTCGCTTGTATAGAACGGTGCCGACATAGTGGTGTGATGCAAGGTAAGGTAGAAACTGCACTGAGACAAGCACCACTCCGGAGGCCTAATGTTGTAGCCAACAATCTAGAAAAGAAAAAAAACTCTTATCATTTTAAATGCCTGTGAAATTGATGAATGATATTAAAACGGTTTCCTCACTATTATTCTTTGCTATTTAGAACATAGCCTCTCATATAGATTACACAAAGTTTTTAAATAAAAATAGGATTGAGTTTGTCCAAGTACGGTAGACATCCTCTCGGATCTTAAGGCGTTCAGATCCCTGAAGTTGTCTAAAGGGTTTAGTCAGAAGCATGTCCATACATCACATTTGGCACATGCCCAAATTTTGTAGTTAGCATTCCACACGTGACAGGTTGCAAGCCCATCGCCGCTTACAAGAATACAAAGTGGTTATCATGTTTTCCTTCACTGTTATAAGCATGTAAAAAAATTTCTTCATATATGAAAATCCATTTATGTAAAGATTCGATAGGTATTAGTAGTATGAAATATGAGTGTGGTTCAGAAAATCATGACAGACTAACTAAGACTAAAGCAGTATTACTTGCGGTGCAAAAGTGACAACTCCAAACGATTTCGTATAGCATTGACACTTTCGCTCATAGTAATACTGCTTTAGTTTTACTTTAGAGATTGTAGTACGGTTCTAGAATTTCCATCAGTATATCTACGAAGATACTTGTAAATACCTAGCTGCTATGTGTTATTGTGTTTTACTGATAAGTAGTACCTACCTTACTGACACATAGTTTAAAATAATCTTGAATGAAGTTCAAGATCTGGTAATCTATTATACAATTTATCGAAAACTAGGGCAATAAAGAAAGAGTTTGTCACGCTAATAAATCGTGATCGAGTAGGCGTTTGTTGGTAAACCTTTGAGTCACCACCAGATATATGATTATTGGGGTCTTTACCTGTATCAAACTCCTTAGTCGAAGCTGCTGAGTGGCCAAAGGTGTCCATTCTCTACATCTCGGCCTCCCAAACATAGTTCAACAGCAAAAAAACAAAGGTTTTACTAACGAATTTTCGTAAAATGCAATTTTTGTAACACTTCTCAATCACAATAAAACGAGCTTCAGTATTTAGGACAGTGTGAGTTTATGATAATATTAGAAAGCATTCTTGGTTACAAGTTTTTATGAGATTTCTGAGAATTTAGCACTCTCAATCAGGAAAATTCGCAAGTAAAAAATCTCATCACAAAGATTTTTGTGTTTGTGAAGGGAAATGTCAATCAATAATTATTGTCAACGTCAAACTCAAAGATATGCACCAATCTTTTGAATTATGGCTAAGCATGGTTGAAATATTCTACCAAACCTTAGTATATGGGCAGTGGTCACGTTACTAGTTGACTAAACTTGTCTAAAAAATCTAACTTGCGTATATAAGTTGATGACCACTCAACAGAGCAGCCTAGCATACCAGCTAGCTATTTTGTCGAGCAATGACTTGTGTATTAAACTAAACAGAACAACCCATTACTCAGGTATCTAGGTAGGTACATAGGTATAAGTAGGTAAGTCTTAATTATTATAGGTTTAGGAGTTTCGAGTTTGACAATTTTTGTTACCTAGGTTAGTATATAGTTACTAGTACGTCAAGCTCTACCATTATGACGTAGGTAGGTACCTACATTCTTACTTATAGATTCAAACGAAAACTATAAAATCTTAGGCATGAAATTAAAATTACTTAAATACCTATAAACCTACGTGGTACCTCTAAACAATTATCTTTTTTCGTATTTTCATACGTCTACAAGTTAGAATAATTTTGTCACAGTATGAGTCGTGTTTTATGTCTGCTATCTATTTATATTTTGATAGATTTGTGTTATGGTCAAGCAGGTCAAGTGAGTTTTTCTGTAATATTGTACCTACCTACCTAATGATATTATTACATAATAAAAAGGTAATAATATGATGATTATGCCCGTCAATAAGCACCTCTAACTTATTTTTTCCTAACTTCAAATGGCAAATTATTTTGTTTAGTTAGGTATGATTGCTGAAACCAGTGTGGAAATCGATGGGTTCGAAGACTATGGTGGCGAGAAAGTAGATAATAACCAGATGAAGCTCATGGGCATTGATTACTACAACGCCGACGCTGGCGCCATTCGTGAAAATAATTACGAAAAATCGATGGAACTTCGACAGCTGAAGGGTAATAATGAGGATAACCCTGGAAAAAACGTAGTTATTTTAGTAAGTGTCATTTTTAGCTTAGCTACCCACTAAGAAGGTCATGCCTTATCCCTAATTTTAGACTTATGTTTATTAAAGCCAATGTTCTGTGATTACAACCCCATCCCTTCTACAACATTCGTGACTACTCACCAACAGATGGCGTAACAGTCCCTATCTATATTTGAATCTAATTATAAGCTCTTTCCAGACGCAACGGGTCACGGATCTATCATCTATCTGTAACTCAGTTTTGTACCTCATCAAGCTATGTAGAGTGCCAATTTTTTAATTTGTTTATTTGTATTATGTACCTACATTGAATATAGGGTCCTATAACGTTTGGTACATGGGTCCTGTTAGGACTTAGAAGAATTACTTAGTTAAGTACTTACGAAATAGTAGGTACAACTTAGTAAAATAAATAGTTTACCTATAGCCTAGTTTGTATTTGTAGCGCGGACTCGTATCTCTTAGATATTGTTAACAGGATTCCATGGACACTAGGAACTACAAAGCTGAAATGCAAGCTGGAAACAGAGCAGACATACTGGGGACAAACCCTCACTTCTATCAACCAGATTCCTACCCAGACTTCAGTCGTCGCTTCGTACTTCAATACCCCTATGTAATCAGTTTGTATCGGCTGTCAAAATATCATTATATTGACAGTTTCACAATAGGAATTTGATTGATGAAGTCCATTACTTACCATTATGAAGCTTTAGTGCTTCTGAAGAGCCTCGGTTGTAAATAAAATGCAACTGGTGTAGATCACCAATCCATGATTAGTGACCGCGCTTTGAGACCCGCGTGCGACCTCAATGGCTCGACGGATGAGTGCCCTGTTAAGACACGAAGGGTGCGTGTTCGATCCCCACGGTGGGACAAACGTTTACATAATCTACAAATAATAGATATTCACCAACTGTGATGAAAATATTCTTGCAGCCTGCATGGAGTGTCACAAGGACTTAACTTAGGACCACTTTTATTGAGGTTTTACAGTATGAAAATACTACCCTCTAAAATTACAATAAAGCATGAGATAATTCTATAGATTGCCATACGGTACGGTCCTGGGGCCCCTTTTATACAACCTACACAAAAAGTTCGTATGTTTACAGGTTGAAAATAAGAAAAAGAGCGTGGATAAAAACGATGATAAAATAAAGCCGCAATTGGTAAGTCAACATCTTTTGTAAAGTTCATAGTAGCACGAAAAATAACAGAACCAACATTCCTCTTTGAAAACCAGGCATCGCCGGAATTAGTTTTGGCTGTGGCAGAAAAGTCGGTACTTCTTGACGCAGCAGCACCTAACGATTTCAAACACCATGACGTCGAGCCGGATAGAAAGGATATAATGAGAACAGGGGTATGTAAATAGAAAGATACAAACTAGATACACAGAATACGTCCTACATTTTAGTGAAACACATAAAAAAAAAGCCACGTTAGCAGAAAGATCGTGGGCTCGAATCCCTCGAGTCTGTGCATCAATTGACTTTTCTATTAGAAACAGTAAGCGCAATAACACGTGGTTATACAGTAAAGGAAAACATCGTGTGAAAACCAGTTGCAAAATGTAGGCATGTCTGTTTCCGCCCGAGACATCTTCAAGGATCTGAGAGCCCTAAGATGTCTACGTATTTGGGGATTTCAGTTTGTATTCTGGATTGATAGGCTGCGTCTTTTCTGAAGGTACCTAATACCTATTACCTTACCACCTTACCTTGTAAGATTTTTAAGACGAGCGAAGTCGTGCAAAGACTTACAAAGGTAGTGGTAAAATTTGAAAAACGTTCTAGGATTATTGGAATGCTGTGTGGAAGGAAGACGTAGACCCGAAAGTTTTAAGGACAAAGCACGCAAAAAAACTGGTAAGTTTGGTCAAATATAGTTAGTGCACAAGCAATTCTTCTGAAATTTTGACTTTTGAACTAACCAATGCCATTTTATTCCAGGAAACAGTTAGAGCAGATATACCACCGGGATCTACACTTTACAATCTAGTTTCTAAGCTGAAACATTTGTCTCCTACAGTGTTGTACATCATAAATGAAAAATCATCATAAACATGCATTATTTTTATTTCTACTTTAACACTTTTTGGCAAAACATTAGTTCAATTAATAAAAGCATCATTGTACGGATCTTTAACGATATTGATGACTAAATTATTCGGTTCATGATGATAGATATCAGCAACAGTCAACACCTCTGTCTTTCTTTTATCGTAATAACATTGTAAAACTTCCGCTTTCATTTTAACTTTTTCAGGCTGCTCAAGATACTCGATCATTCTCCTCAAATCATCTTTAACCTTCTTCTGTTTCTTTATTCTTTGGATTTCGTTGTACAAATAATTTGTTGTCATATAGTGCTCGTTTATAAACTCTGTTATTTCGTTGACTTTCCGATCGTGCTGTGATTTGACTAAATCTGCTTTAGCCTTTTCTGCACGATTCTTTTTTAAGTCCATAAATTTTCGAAGTGAGACGTATCCCTTTGATTCGCTGGTATCGTCTTTGAACTGATCTTTTATTCTTGCAGAGTTATTCTTGCCAGCCTTCTTAACAACTAAAATGATACTGTCCCCAAAAGCTTTACGCCCTTTGGTCAGATCTGGGTCTGGATTTTCCAGTTTCTTGTCGCCTATAGACAAAATTCTTTCGAGTATTTCACTGTAATTGGTTAATTTTCCCCAAATTTTTAAACTTATCACATCTTCGACAAAAATCGTTACCTGAAAAAGAATTTGCAAAAATTCCGTTTCAATTATATTGTCATTCTGCACTGCATCTTTTACATCTTTCTTTCTACCATTTATCAATATTCATTATTTTAGTTTAGAGGAGGTTGTGTTCGGGTTGAGAGCACTGCCTTATAAAACGAACTCTAGAAACGACGACGGAGAACGTCTAGAAACTTGAAGATTATGGAACTTAAAAGAAGCTGGGTAGGACATATCGTAATGGCGGATCATAGTTGTAGTGGTGACAGGTTGAGTACGACGATAACTGAATGGTTGCCGAGAAGTGGGTATAGATTAGAACAGTGTTCTGCAAACATTTTGTGTCCAAGGTACATTTGTTAATTATCAATTATTTTTTTTGAGGTACCTACACCACAAATTAAGAATCAGTTTTTAAGTAATATTAATCAACATTTATTATTAATCAACGAAATAATATTTTTTTATTAATCAACAAAACTAAACTTTAAATTGCAGAAAAGGTATCAAATGCGAAACATGAGCCTGTTTAATTGAGCATAGACGGTCTAAATTTGGAGTAATCGTTGACAGGGCTGCTAAAAATACGTTTATAAGATATCCTTATTTTTCCAAGGCACGCCAACTAATGACCACGGTACACCAGTGTGCCGCGGTACACACTTTGCGGAACACTGGATTAGAAGCTGGAGACGTCCGCAGACGCATTATCAAAATTGTGGACCGTAGATGAAAAAGACTAGCCCCTACGCCCAGCAGGAGCTAAAGTCGGGTTGTGGATAATGATGTTGATTAGAACTTGGATGTAGTCACGTGTGTTCGGAGTCGGCACTTAAGCTGAGGCTGGAGCTATAAGTCGAACATACGTGGTTAACAGAGGTTTTGAGTAAAGCCGCAAACCAACCGCGGCGCACGGAGAGGCTACGCACGTGCGTCAAGCTTCGCTCTTGAAGAAAATGTATGTAATTGTTTCCACTGCAACCCACGGACACGCTACGCATGAATTGACGTAATTGGTACAAATTAACCCACGCAGCTAAAATGCGTCGTGTGCCCGTGCACAGCATGCGCCGCGGTGGATTTGCGGCTTAAGACTTACAAAAACGAGAAGTATGACCGATTTGAAAAGCATGTTTCAACTAACAAAAATACTTTGGCCAATATATTTTTATTGTTAGGAAAATCATATTAGGTAGGCGATAAAAATACAAACTTTAGCAATAAAACATAAATAAACGCTTCAGAAACAAATCGAAATGTTACAAAGGTTACTTATAATATTTGCCATTCTAAATCAGGTAAATCATATTTTACACTATGTAATGGCCACCAAATGGATGGGTGACCGCTAGTGGTTTTAACGAGCGATTCTGTGGTTCGAGTGGACTCGGCTATGAATGTCAAGTACCAACAGATCGCGCCACAAAAACTCCTTCACAAGTTCAGTTCAGACAAACTTACTTTATCGATAGGTAACAATAATTAATTAATTGAATGAATCACAATGTTATAAATTGTCACAGACCAAACCAGCAAGGTATGAAGTATCCCCAGAGTTCAGATTTGTTAACTACCCTCCATTGGAATACATAATCCCAAGAAAAAAAACATCATTTACCCATGGAACTGATAGAACTGTGTGGACCAGAAGATTGTGAAACTGTATATAAAACTGGTTTTGTTAGAATAAAACTTTATTAAAACTGCAACTTCTTTTGTATCATGGTAAATTAATATTTTTAAAGATATATTATGAGGCCCAGAAAGTTCAGTGGCGCCCCCAACATTTAAAATTCATTATCAGCGCCGTTTTAGATAAAGAAAAAATTGACAGAAAAATAATGTAATTTTATAATGGTCATAATACATGTTTTTTATCTCTATAAATCATAGGATGCAACTAGCTATTAATACTTTAATTATTACCTGTATTCAGCCCCATTTCATAAAGGTATCTACGCTAAAATCTTCTATTTCAAACTTTTTAATGCTTGGCGGGAGATCATAGTTTTCAAAATCAGGGTTGTACGTCCAAGGAAGTATATGGGTAATACCGTTATCATCAACTAATATTGTGTTTCCATCATATTGCTTTGAATTTTTCTCATTTTGAAGTTTGTTGTATAAATCTTGAAAAGACAGCTGTGTTCCAACCGTTTCTGCTAGTTTTTTTGTTGCAACTGGAATAATACATTTTATTTGAGTATGAATGTTAGAGTAGGGATACCTACAGGTACCTACAGTGTTCTATCTAACAAAGTTGGGTGAGCAGTACTTGTGGTTGTGATGTGTATAGACATACGCTTTTGTGTGTGTGAATAATACTGAGCATTCAAGAGTTTACATACACACACAATTAAGACCATCCCACCTAGATAGGAAAACTATACCTACGGCTTTTTGTTACATAACTATAATCCATCTGCACCAAAAATCAAATTCATGCTCCTAGGCTACACATAACAGTATCAATTTGAAAAGGAATGACGTCACTATGTGTCAAGAGTTATACATGAACTTAATTGAAGTGGACAGGCATAAAGCCTTTCTAGGGCCCTCTTAAATGATTGTAGCTCTTACCATAGTTCTTCAAGCTCTCGATTTGTTCCCTGGAGTAATGGGAATACCTGCAAATAGTACCAAACTTGCATTCCCCCTTAAAGAAGCGATTGCATGGGGTTTTCTTGCTTTCCTCTGCCAAAACAGTTGCAGGGTCTGAAAAAAAAGGAATATTTGAATGTCAAGCCTAGGATATTCTACAACTTATGTTTTCACTCCCATCAACCTTAGTTTTAGCGTAGTCAAAGTGGTGAAGTGGTTCTTAGGGTCCCGTTTTTACCCTTTGTGTACGGATACCCAAAGGGTAAAAACGGGACCCTATTACTAAGTCTTCGCTGTCCGTCTGTCTGTCACAGGGCTGTATCTCATGAACCGTGATAGCTAGTCAGTTGAAATTTTCATAGATTATGTATTTCTGTTGACGCATAACAACAAATACTAAAAACAGAATAAAATAAATATTTACGTGGGGCTCCCATACTACAAACATGTTTTTTTATGCGTTTTTTTATATATAATGGTACGGAACCCTTCGTGCGCGTGTCCGACTCGCACTAGGCCGGTTTTTTTTGCTCTTCTGAACAATTTGAGTCAAGGTTCTTACTAAGTTTTAAATTTGCACAGCCGAGTACAGTCAGTGGATCTTGGCATAAGTGAAGTTAGCCGTGTGACCGCAAAAATGATCTTGTGCCACTGAATAAGGTCGACAATTGTCTGCAGCACGGCTAACATCACGTAAGCCAAGATCCTCCGACCGAATGAACTGTTCCAAGTTTACCAAAGCTTGTTACCTACAAGTTCGTCGTATTTTCAATACAAAATAGGTGCCTAGTAAACTTAGGTTGATAAGTACTGCTGCAGTAAATAAAAGTACATTATTATGTAAGTAAATTCGTTGGGATGTAACTTACCTTTGAACTTTTGATAGTGTTCTTGAACCAGTTTCTGATGAGCTAAGCCGCTATTGTGTGTTTTTATGATAGTCGTCGTACATGACATAGTTTTATCGCAATAATCACAGTAGTATCTTTTGCCCATTGTGTTTTATTATTATACTTAATTAATAAAGTTTAGTCGTCGAGCCGATCGAACGAAACAAAACAATCACTAAAACAACAAACAAAGCTGACACTGTGATATTGACAGTGACAGTCAGTAACTTGCTTGACGTTAGATAGCGTCTGTCATCTAAGACGATTTTGTCGATGTCAAGAAAAAAACAACCTGTCGCTTAGCAAAGCGACGTGATTGTTTTGATTTATTTTACTAACTCCGTTGTAATATGTGTTGTGTTGTCTTTTGTTTTTTAGAAATCAATTTGGTTTTCAAAATTTTGGTTGAGTCTCCCTCAGAATACCGACCATATTCTAACAAATACGCACCCTCCATCTAAATGCTTACGAAACTATCATGAAACGGACACTGGCAGAGTTGTGACAACAAAAGTCATAGAAGCCATAAACAAGAATTGAATTGAATTGAATTTTGAAAAAAAAAATGGTGGTGCAATGTAGTTTCCGCAATGTCAACGAGATGGCGCTTATTCGGTTTCATTTTTAATAATTTGTAAGTTGGTTAAGAAAGTTGAATTTTTTCTTTACGAGGTTTTAATAAGTAAAATATTTTAGGTACCTAATTAATTACTTACCTTAACATACCTACTGTATTACCTGAAAACATAATAGCAGAAACTTTTCACGATAAAGATATTATTTCAAAATGATACGTTTTAGAATTTATGATCGAAATATTTTATATACCTACTATTAAAATCAACTTGTGATTTATTGTTAAAGATAGGTAATATGTAGATCTAGATTTCTATTAGAATAGATTTTTGATAAGTAATTATAGGTAGGTACATAATTTATATCATTAATTTATTCGAAAAGCTAAGGCGGCCCACGCGTCGACGTGTGTTTGTCGTCATTGCAGCGGTCGGTAGGATTATTTATCGAAGTGATTAAAGATGGGTACATCTTTATTCACATATACTATACATTATAAAATAGGAGATATGGCTTGTTCACAAGTATTTATTTTTTCGTTTCGAACAAAAACAATCGTCGACTGGGAGCGCCTTAAGAAAAAGCATTTTAACTCATTCTTGCTAGTTCCATGGTCTATTTGCGTGTTGTTCTGCTTCATCTGGTTCATATTCATATGCGTTAGCATTTGTGTCGAAAACAACTTTACTGGCGGTATCTTGATTTTGTACACGACGTAAAGGAAAACTGTTCAATCTGCCCATTGGTTGTATAATGTCACGGTTGTTAATTTTGGTAAAAGTAATCGGGGGTGGGGTGGAAAACTGGTAATATCCGGTGTTGAAGAATCCGCGTCTAGTCATCATTGGGCGGATAAGAGCGTTGTCTTTATTCATATTTGTTGGTAAATCTGAAAATATACCAAGAATTTTAACTAGGTTTCTAGCTACTTATTAGGAAGACCGTTTATACTTTAGTTAGACATAGTAGGTACTTATTAACTTGTTTTTGGTAAAGTGGTCTCATTTTTTAGGGTTCCGTACCCAAAGGGTAAAACGGGACCCTATTACTAAGATTTCGGTGTCGGTCTGTCTGTCTGTCTGTCCGTCTGTCCGTCTGTCTGTCACAGGGCTGTATCTCATGAACCGTGATAGCTAGACAGTTGATTTTTTTACAGATGATGTATTTCTGTTGCCGCTATAACAACAAATACTAAAAACAGAATAAAACAAATATTTAAGTGGGGCTCTCATACAACAAACGTGATTTTTTGGCCGTCTTTTATAGATAATGATACGGAACCCTTCCCGCGCGAGTCCTACTCGGACTTGGCCGGTTTTTATTATTTATTTATTTCAGTGAACAAGTACCTACAATAAAAACTATGAACAATGGTAGGTAAATACAATATTGTAAAAACTGAGTCGCGCTTTACAGTGCCTGAATTCGCCTGAATTCCTTAGAATGAACAAAATCGGTTAGAAAGTCATCATCATCAGGGATTTTTTAAAGGTTCCGTATATATTTACAAGTAGATAAAGAACCATAAAAATGCTGCTATTCTTTTCAAAAACTGATGTACGTTAGGCATCTAAGATTTATTTTTTCATAATAACCTCGTAACATTCCTTAGGTTTTTTTTTTCTTAAAATTTTATGTTTGTGTGCTTGTCATATATATACATACTTGACATACAAAAGAGATTAGTTATCTCTATCTATCTATCTTAGTCATTTAGTTCTATAGTAAACTAAACTTACCTTCTCTTGTGCCAACAAAAAACCCTGATCGCCCTTTCAAATCTAACTTAGCTCCGTAGCCAGAGAACACTCTATTCGTCTTGAAATTAACAAACTCATTATAATCATCTGCTTTCGGGTTATCAATATCAACCATTTCTATATCATCTTCATTGTCCTCAATATCCAATCTGCGATTAATTTTATTAGTTTCGCCATCTTTATTTTCATTCAACAGTTTAGATAAATAATCCATAATCTGCTGTCTTGTATTATTATATTTTAAACTGGATCTTTCTACTCCTTGGTATTTATCATCTGAATCGGATTCTGAACTGATTGATGATTCACTAGTATCGGTTACTTGTGTTTTGGATATTATATCTTTTTCATTACTATCTTCCTCGGTTGTATCGCCAGCGTTAGTACTTTTTGAACCAACATCTTCATCATCATTTTTTAGGACATTAGCTTCTCCGTTTAGTTGGGAAAGGAGTGATTTTATGTATGTTAGTTGTGAATCCTTAGAAACATCACCTTCCTCGTTCGCATTGTTCTCCATTTCTATTGACTCTACATTTCTGGATTGAATAGTTTTAGGTACCTGTAAGAATAATTATTGAACAATACCTACGGTTATCCTTACATCTGTTAAATTTGACTTCTGATAAAAAACAGGCTCGCTAATTTAATTTCCAAGAAGACATCTTCTCAAATCTTTAAGAACTCAAATCCTTGAAGATGTCAAACGAGGGAAGTCAAAGGTATTTTAAATCTTTATATTTGACACAATTTATTTTTTATTTAAATACATATAATATACCTCTTAGTTAGTCACTACATAGTATAAAGCAAAGTCGCTTTCCGCTTCCCGCGTCTGTATGTAATAGGTATGTATGTATGTATGTATGTATGTTTGCTTATATCTTTAAAACTACACAACGGATTTTGATGCGGTTTTTTTTAATAAATAGAGTGATTCAAGAGAAAGGTTTATATGTATAATACATGCATAATATAGTAGAGAAACACTGATAATTTTAGAGGTTTCTAATGTGATGTCGTAAATAAACACATTTTTTTGCGCTTACATTGCAAATGCTGGCTGAACCCAACGAGATATATCAAAATAATGTACTACAGTATTGTACACCTTAAAAACGTCTACAAAAAAGTCAACGATGGTATTAGAAATGTCTTAAGCACAGCGAAGCGGGCACGGGTCAGCTAGTAGTCCATAAGTGCAAGCTCATCACTGCTTATAAATAACTACCCGACCCGAGACAGACGTTGTCCTGTCAATTTTTAATAATCGCATAGGAAAAAGTAATTTCAGGCAACTTCCAATTTTTTCCATACAAACCTTGTATTTAAATACTGATTAAAAAAAATACGAATTTTGGTAGAATGCGTATCATTCATTTGTTAAAACTGCGTTGCTATGACGACTAAATGTTTTTGGTTTGTGATGTCGGATTTTGTGCACACCAACGCCATCTATACCAAAATCATCCTTTTTGCGTTTTTTATAATTTAAAGGTTGTTTTTAGGATTATAAGTTCCCCCATTATTTATTCTGTTTTTTTGTATACATACTACAGCAAATTTCATCTTAATCCGTTTTGTCGTTTATTTTTGATTATGGAACAAACATAGCAGCCTTATCACAAACTTTAGCATGTATAATACTAGCCGACCCGTGATAGACGTTGTCCTGACAAATTTCAACAATCGAATAGAAAAGACTGAATGTTTTTAGTCTGTGATGTCAGATGTTGCACACCAGCGCCATCTATACAGAAATAATCCCTTTTGAGTTTTTTTATCGTATTGGGGATGTTTTCAATTTTTGAACTAGTCTATTATTTATTCGGGCAGTATATCTACATCTACAGCAAATTTCAACTTAATCCGTTTTGTCGTTTAGGCCTAATTGAGGAACAAACATACATATAAACTCACAAAATTTCACATTTATAATATTATTAGGATTATTAAGATAGGATTATTAAGATTAAGATACTAGGTACTCTTAACTGCCATGTCAATGTTTTCCTTCAAACGTTTCTAGCACATAACTATCTAAATTATTATCTACAGAAACGAGAATTATTCTTACATGTGCTTCAACAGCACTTAAAATCACTGCAGCAAATACAACTCCGATAATATTCATTTTAATATCAACTGGGTTTCACAACAATGCTCCTGAAATAGGCTTGTCAACATTACCCTTAGAGCGTAACATCGATTTGTTAAGGGGCTGTATGTCGACGATTGCTCTTTTTCGAAACGAAAAAAGAAATACTTCTGAACAAGCCACATCTCCTATTTTTATAAGTATATTACTTCACGTTCCTACCTAGATTTCTATTAAGCTGAAAACATAATAGCAGAAACTTTTCACGATAAAGATATTATTTCAAAATGATACGTTTTAGAATTTATGATCGAAATATTTTATATACCTACTAATAAAATCAACTTGTGATTTATTGTTAAAGATAGGTAATATGTAGATCTAGATTTCTATTAGAATATCATTAATTTATTCGAAAAGCTAAGGCGGACCACGCGCCGACGTGTGTTTGTCGTCATTGCAGCATACATGCATGATGGGTACATCTTTATTCACATTACATTATAAAATAGGAGATGTGGCTTGTTCAGAAGAATTTCTTTTTTCGTTTCGAACAAAAACAATCGTCGACTGGGAGCCCCTTAATGTTGTTTCTTTGCCGTCTCTTTAATTTTCACGGTGACTGTAATTTGTGATTGCAATCTTCTGATAAGGTTAACAGGAACAGAGCGGTACTAAGGTATTGCTAGAAAATAATACATCCTTACAATCTAGAACACGCTAATGCAATAGATAGAAGTTTAAACGAAGAAAGAAAGACAATCAGTCGGAGATATTCCGATGCCAACATGCAGACTGTTCAGTGTTGGCTAAATAATTTATAGCTTGTTTAGGTAGCTCGCTGTGCTCATCTTTATCAGCCATCCAATGTAACCTACATGCTTGATTGCTAGTGCTACTAGTGGTCGCATTGAAAAACTGACAGTAAAAATTATAGTCAGTCTAGTTTGTGATGTGGCGAACAGACAGCGACGTGTGTAGGTATATCACTACATCGCTTTCCGCTTCCCGCGTATGTATGTATGTATGTATGTTTGCTTATATCTTTAAAACTACACAACGGATTTTGATGCGGTTTTTTTTAATAGATAGAGTGATTCAGGAGGAAGGTTTATATGTATAATACATGCATAATATAGTAGAGAAACACTGATAATTTTAGAGGTTTCTAATGTGATGTCGTAAATAAACACATTTTTTTGCGCTTACATTGCAAATGCTGGCTGAACCCCACGAGATATATCAAAATAATGTACTACAGTATTGTACACCTTAAAAACGTCTACAAAAAAGTCCACGATGGTATAAGAAATGTCTTACGCACAGCGAAGCGGGCACGGGTCAGCTAGTCAGTCATAAACAGTTCTTATGCCTGGCCTGCTTATCAAGATTTCAAGAGATTTACAGATGCACAATCTAAGAGTGTTCATGATCCGTTGATCCACTGCGTGCATTAAAAAAAAACTAACAATATTTCTAATAAGTTTGCTTCCAAAACCAAAAAGTTTGACTACCAACTGACTTTCACTTTTGATTATAAGAAGATTTTGTCAGTTTTGGATTTTTTATATATTTTTTTAGAAGAATGTTGTTGTATAATTTTCTTTGTGATTTTAGTTGATTATGTTCATGATTCAAATCTTATAACATGGTTTTGGATGTGCCGGTAAGTATCTGGTGTGTGGTTTTCTGGAAACTTCTATCTTCCACCGGGAAACCGTTGTGTGCTTGTTCAGTCTTGTCCTACAGGACAGGGTTCTTATTATGAGCATTGTTTCAGTCAAGTCCGACACTAACAGGTGTCAAGGAGAGGAGTAGAAGTACCTTTCGGCTGGTAGCACAATCACAGCAGGATGAGGACCGCTTCGATTATGTGGGGGAACGCACGGGAGTCAAGTTGACGGGGTAAACGTTCTATTTTCGTTCTATTTGTACGACACCCGCCCGTACCCAAAGGGTATAAATGGAACCCTATTACTAAGCTTCGTTGTCAGTCTGTCTGTCACAGGGCTGTATTTAACAGACGAAAAACGGACGAGGTTCTCAAGTCGACGCGATATATATTATAATATATTTTTTTATGTATACCTACGCATAACTTTTAGAGTAGTTTTGATCATTCTTTTTTTGTTTAAAGGGCATACCTCGAGGTTGATCCCATATAAATTTGGGAAAGCTAAGGGTAGGATAACAAGGGATGATTGTTGGTCACATTTTTTGATTGGTCGGAACATTTTCGTCGGTTTTCTAAACGTAATTATTCTACTGTCTCCTACTTCTAGCCAGGATTCATCTTGAAGTCTAGTAAACTCAAAAACGCTTATGTGTACTTATAGTAAACATTTTACTGTTTTGATAACTTCTTCCGTCTATTGTCCCCATGTCTTGTCTCAAGGTGCTAATATTATATAACATTCCCTAAAGTGTACCAACCTAAAAATCATTTTACTGTTTTGAAGAAAACATACTTCTGTCTGTAGTATATTTTAACAAAGTTATCAAAAGCTAATCCACACAAATGTCCTAGTTGCGAATTGGGCTCAATAATTCGCTAACTGATTGCGAACCCTTAGATTTCAATCAACCTGATGACTATACCTTCAAATTGATGGTTCGGGGTTTCCATAACTAGTACCTACCTGCGTAAAATTATTTCCAGGGTCGTGGGTTCTGTGGCCCACATGGTTAAAGGAGCTTTAGGAGCTGGCCTTCTTGGCGGACATGTGGCGTACATGAAGGCTGGCGTTTGCATTGCTGTACCCCTCAATGTGGCCTTCGGACTTTATATGGGCTATTGTTTACATGTAAGTCTACCTCCTACTTAAAACACACGCATGTCTTCACTAAGGTTCGATAAGATAAGTTTAATTCTGGCATTGCTAAGAGTTTTTGAAGAGTACAAGATCGTAGTTTTTAGGCTTCTTTATTTTCTTAGCGATCTGTTTTGCGAACAGGAAGAAAACCGACCTACCTAACCTTTGCCGAATAAAAAAAAACTCGTCAAAGTGACACTTTGAAAGTGGTAACTAAGTTCATGGCTGTACCATGTTTCAATTTCCATGTGTGGCAAAACCATTTATTACCTACTATTTGTATTATTATTTTTTGTCTGCTGTAGGTACCTAAAAATGAAAGATTAGTAACCTACACGTGTATAACCCCTGAATATCATCTTAGTACTCGTATTATCACAATTGCCTTGTAATATTGTTTGGTTTAATACTTTTTTTTATTATATAAATCGCATAATAATGAATCAGTTAGTTCGTACGTCGTGTCTCCGTTTCTTCCTTAGTCACTCTTTATTAGGCCACAGCCTAGGCTGAAGTTCTCTTTTGCTTAGTCAGCGGCGCCTTTAAGTGCATCTTTAAGACAACCATTAGTTGTTCTACCAGATACCTAGAGATATAACTTCTTGTCAACCTTCTTAGTTTCAGATAAATCATAATATTTTTCCGTAAATCCATATATTAATTCAGTAGGTATATTTGGATTCTGTTACAAAGTTAAATAAATAAATAATAATAAATATTTATTGACATTTCACACAGCGCCATCTAGCCCCAAACTAAGCAAAGCTTGTAATATGGGAACCAGATAACTGATAGAATACTTATATACTTTTTTTTTGTTCTAAATACATACTTATTATACATATTAACACCCAGACACAGAACAAACATCTATGTTCTTCACAAAAATGTTTATTCCGGGTGGGGATGGAACCCACAACCTACAGCGCAAAAGGCAGAGCTACTACCAACTGAGCTGTGAGGCCGGTCAGTTGATGTATGTATGTATTATTCAAGAAGGTACTCTACTAAAGTTTCGTGACTGACATAGGATACTTCATCCAAATTTCTCGCGTACTCGTAGATCGAAGTCAAAACTTATTAACGTTATATTTCTTTCAGTTGCTGGTCCAGTCAGCACAGATTCTTTACAAACGGACAACCATACCTTCAATGTCTTATCCCGACGTCGGCGAAGCTGCGTTGTCTTGCTTTCCTAATCCTAAAATTGCTAGATTCTCTAAATCCTTTAGGTAATAATTACAAATTTTACAAATGATTTATTTATAAGCCGATCTCCTAAGCCACTTACTTTAATATATTTTTTCCTTTTTTTTTAAGGTATCTAATAGACTCTATAATAATGATAGATTTATTCGGAGCGTGTGCTTGCTATCAAATTATTATAGGCAAATCTATAAAGCAACTGGTGGAGAATAGTCATGAAACATCTTTGCTTGGATTACCAGGTATGGCTTTATCAAGATGCCGAATCTTTTCTTTTCTCGTCATAAAGATCTGAGCACCTACATAAAAAGATCTGAGGCATATCAACCATGCTAAGGAAATATATATCAACTAGCGACCCGCCCCGGCTTCGCACGGGTTTAATACATATAAACCTTCCTCCTGAATCACTCTATCTATTAAAAAAAACCGCATCAAAATCCGTTGTGTAGTTTTAAAGATATAAGCATACATACAGACGCGGGAAGCGGAAAGCGACTTTGCTTTATACTATGTAGTGATATATGGTTACAGGGTTACGATTATAATCTCCAAGCATGGCTGAACTTTCTTTACATCTTCAGGTGCTCAGATCCTTGAAGATATTCAAAAGATATCGTAGGGATGAACAGAAGCACGTTCATTACGTTTAGCACTTGCCAAATTGCCCGCATTTATTTATTTATCAAACAAACTTTTACTTAGGAATATTGTTAGTAATGTCTTAAAACCTAAGTTAGGTTTGTCAAGACACACTTGGGGCTATATATACAGTCTTGTTTAAGGCGATGCTTGAAATTTTTGACTTTTTGTATGGGCTGAATCTACCAGGATAAGACGGAAAATGTGATAAAACTACATTATCTTGAAAACCATCAAATTTAAAAAGAAACCGCCTGTAATTTACTTAGCTAGTATGATTATCTAACAAATGATATAAAAATGAACTGTTTAGCTATTCATAGTTTTGATTAAAAACGAAACTAGGGGTTTTGAAGAGCCAACTTTGGAAAATAAATCTATCGAGAAAAGTTTCACCAATCGTGTTTCTGTCTGTAATTTATCTAGATTATTTCCTGAAGTTATCTTTGTCGTAAAAAACAAAACTGTATGTTTTGCGGTTATTGAGAAAAAACGATTCTACATTCGTCAAAAACATTTATTACTCCTCTTAAAAGTTATATTGTATATTTCTTTCTAGGTTTTATTTTCTTTATTTTTTCTTTTAGGTTACCCGGAACTTAGGATATACTTAGTAGCCATGATCATACCAATAATATGCATCTGTCTCATCAAGCATCTTAAATGGCTAGCGCCATTTTCACTTCTGGCTAATTTTATTATTTGTAAGTTTATTTTTGTTTTAAGCATCCTCGTTTTTTTAGTCTCTTAGTCATACTGTTCCTTTCTTATCTATGATTTCTGAAAATACATGTAAGTTCCTAATGTAGACTTCGCTAGATCAATAAACTACTACTAAAAATCCAAAGTTTTTTGGAATTTAGAATCTTTATTCTTCGTTAGTACTTCTGTACTTAATTTACTTTTCATCTAAAAATTTTACTGCCCCTACAAAATATTTCAATTTATTATGTTTCAGTATTCTGTATCGGCATGGCAGTTTATTACGCAATACGTTTGAACCCGACATTCTCTAACTTGAAGACTGTTGGAAAGCCGTCCAACATATTCGAGTTCACTGGCATGATTGTGTTTGGCATGTCCTGCGCCGGCGTGGTTCTGCCAGTTGAAAACAATATGAGGAACCCTAGAAGGTTTCCGTTGGCGCTTGGTATTGGTAGGATGTTAAATTTGTTTGTTATGCTACTTTCAACTGGTAGATTGTAAAACTGGGTGTTGCTCAAGGATCAATTCTTGGTTACTTACAATTTTATGTTTATGAATACCAAAAACGGATTAGCGGGAAAATTGCATGCGGTGTTACACTAAAGATTATTTTCGGTCCACTTTTCGTTCTCGTTTCATAAAAAAACAAGATTGTGACACACCACAATCTAGTCTTTGGATATTTTATGAGGAATCAAATATTCTTTCTTTTGTGGTTGGTTATTAAAATAATGTTAACTAAATACGAACAAATCCATAATTTAAAAAGTAGGAATTCGTGGTCAACCTGATCCGTCTTTTAAATCAAAATATTGTTATGTTGCCAAATTAAGTTATTCTTCTTAATAATGATGACATTTAACCCTTTCTTTTAGCCATGAGTATGATATTAATGTGCACGTTCATGGTCGCTTTCTTTGGATACGCTGGCTTCTTGGATAAGTGTGAATCTCCTATAACAGTCAACTTTCCTATGACGATGTGAGTAAACTTTCTTTATTCATTGGTGCACCTTCTTTATAATCCTATTTCTTCGTCTGACCTACTTTGTATTTTATATTTTAAACATTGTACTTTAAATAATTGTTAGCTTAAGTACGATAAAATAGTTTCTTCTTCTCTTAAATATTACTATTTATATATAACCTCCAAGTGTCTTAAATGTTTGTTTTCTTCAGCGTCCCAAAGATCTTGAAAGGCTTGATTGCCGTGATGCTCTTCATCACTCACGCCCTCAACTTCTGGGTTCCCTTCAACCTGTGCTTCCACTACATCCAAAAGTGCCACAATGAGAACAGACTACTGATGTGGGAGATGATTTACCGAGCGCTGTTTGTGATTTTAATTGGACTAGTAGCTATTGCGTTTCCTAGTGTCAATGCATTGATGGGATTTGTGAGTATCCTAGGCATGATGACTTTTTTTAGGATAACTTAAGAGAATGTGTAAATACTTACCTATTTCTGCGTCTGACCCTTTTTAGGGTTCCGTACCCAAAGGGTAAAAACGGGACCCTATTACTAAGACTTCACTGTCCGTCTGTCTGTCTGTCTGTCCGTCTGTCTGTCACAGGGCTGTATCTCATGAACCGTGATAGCTAGACAGTTGAAATTTTCACAGATTATGTATTTCTGTTGCTGCTATAACAACAAATACTAAAAACAGAATAAAATAAATATTTAAGGGGGGCTCCCATACAACAAACAAGATTTTTTTGCCGTTTTTATAGATTATGGTACGGAACCCTTTGTGCGCGAGTCCGACTCGCACTTGGCCGGTTTTTTTTTCATAATGCTATGGATTTATGCTACGTCGGTAAATATTTTACTTTTTTCAATATGTTCCTAAATTTTTTTATGCCAGAAATAATAATGTTTTATTATTAAAACTATTATTGTTTAAAAGCGAAACAAAGGTCATCGGTATGCGTCTTGCACAAATGATCAAATAAACAAGTTTAGTCGATATAGTAACATTTTTTAATCTTTAGGTACATTAAGAAAAATACCTATCTAATGAGTATCATCATTTCTGGTATCTCATTTCACTTGTTATATTATTTAAACATACTTGCGAAAAATTTATATACATAAGTTTGTATTCTCTTTCAGATTGGCGCCTTTTGCCTCTCAAACATGGCCTTCATCTGGCCAAACGTCATCAATCTACTGGTTGTCTGGCACCGGCCCGGCCTCGGCAAGTTCAAGTGGAGGCTTTGGAGAAGTCTTATTCTCATCATTATCGGAATCTTCATCCTCGTCTGCGGCACCTTCGTCAACGGCAGGGCTCTGGTCTCTGTGTTCCTCAAAATGACGTGATTAAACGAGAGCAGCGTCATCTTAAGTGTACATATTACTGCACGCAGCGGAAATTTAAGTAGCAAAGGTTTGTCGACGTCTCCGAAAACAAACACTTTGCTAGTCTTTTTTGTTTTTGTATGTTGTGTTTGTATTATTATCAAATAAATTATGAATCTAATACAGAATTATATAAACGACATTTAAATATATAAAATATAATCTCAAATAATTGTATTGTCATCGTTTTCTTTTCCACAAACCCACTTAGTGCCAGCGATAAGTAGTCTTTAAAAAAAATACTTTAGAATAATGCCAAACTACAAGTAAATAATTAGTAATTATATAATAAACTGTACATACAAGATATTACATTATTTACACTACAAATTAGCTATCAATCCCTTAGCGTTCGAGTATGTTCCGGCTATAAACAACAAGACTCCCACAATCATTACCAGCACGTTCTTCCATAATCTCCATTTAAATTTTCCCAATCCGGGATCCTCCCAGACAACTAGAAGTTCTATAATGGCGGGGAATATGAATCCTATGTTGGATAGGCAGAATGCTCCAAGCTGGAAAAGAAATAGTACGAGTTACAACACAACACATTTTTCACATATTATTCTTCTACGCACTTGTTACATGTTGTGTCCACATGAAATGGGATAAGGGCTAGAAGATGAATCATTTACGCACTTTTTAGGGTTCCGTACCCAAAGGGTAAAAACGGGACCCTATTACTAAGACTTCGCTGTCCGTCTGTCCGTCTATCTGTCACAGGGCTGTATCTCATGAACCGTGATAGCTAGACAGTTGAAATTTTCACAGATTATGCATTTTTATTGCCGCTATAATAACAAATACTAAAATCAGAATAAAATAAATATTTGTGGCTCCCATACAAAAAAACGTGTTTTTTTTGCCGTTTTTTTATAGATAAGGGTGCGGAACCCTTTGTGCGCGAGTCCAACTCGCACTTGGCTCTTTTTTTGATTTTAGTAACTGTTAAATCTTTATTCCATTGATAGCTTAAGCTTCACCAACCAAAAGCTTTCGTTATAGCTTAGAGACTGTTATAAAACTGGGGTCGACAACCAACGGATATTATTATTTTTTGAACTGGCGAATACCTATATAAATACCAACTAGCTTTTACGCGTGACTGTGTCCACGTACAAACGTACATTCAGATAAACGATTTTTGACATCTTTATCGAAAAATATGGAAATTTCTGGATATCAAAATATTTTTTTTTGGAAAATAAAAGTAGCCTTTAAGTTCATCCAGTTTAAAGTAGCCTCTATACTATATATGACATTCATCATAATGAGCCCAGTGGTTTGGCCTTGATAAGGTCACAGACAGACAGACAGAGTTACTTTCATATAATATTAGTATAGATAAAGTACCTAAATGAAGGTCACTAATCAGATAGATCAAAAAAGAACTTACCAGTCCCATCAAATTCCCCATATTCGGGAAGGCGATGGCTATAGCCGTGATGACAACGATAAAAGCTCCTCGGTAGATCCGCTCCCAGATCCAGTGCCTCTTTGGATGGTGGAACTTGGACACGTAGTGCCAGACCAGATTGAATGGTGCCCAGAAGTTGAGAGCGAAGGTCACGAAGATCATGATCGCCATGAGACATTTCAGGATTGTGGGGAAGCTGTTGGGAAAAGTTATCTTATAAATAAAAAAACCGGCCAAGTGCGAGTCGGACTCGCGCACCAAGGGTTCCGTACCATTATCTATAAAAAACGGCAAAAAAACACGTTTGTTTTATGGGAGCCCTACTAAAATATTTATTTTATTCTGTTTTTAGTATTTGTTGTTATAGCAGCAACAGAAATACACATCATCTGTAAAAAAATCAACTGTCTAGCTATCAAGGTTCATGAGATACAGCCCTGTGACAGACAGACGGACAGCGAAGTCTTAGTAATAGGGTCCCGTTTTTACACCATGGGTACGGAACCCTAAAAATGAATCTCTATTTTCCACGCGTGAACTTCTAAATCGATTTTGCCAATTATTTTTTTGTTGTATTCGTTATAGGAGAAGGTTCTTATAAAAGAAAAATTTAAAAAATCTAATAATTTGACAGAACGTCTCTCGGGACAGCTAGTTAAATTATAAACGTAAAACTTCACATTGTAATGCTGTATTCTTATATGGGCTTTCAATACAACCTGTCCCGTATGAGATCCAGAATGTATGCAATGTTTGGTCATACCTCTGACTACCCCTTTATAGGAATTTTCAAGGATTCGAGCGCCTGAGTGATGTCTTCTGTACTTGGGGATTGTCGTGATCCAGTCGTGATCCTATTTCATTTCATTTTCTGCTACTCCCGATGAGCGAAAGACCGAGCAAATGGAGATTTATTATCCATCGATATTTAAGTCTGGTACTCACATTTCTGAAGGGAAATTCAGAGTTACTGGTGACTGAGAGTTCTCTCCATAGCCCCAGTACCCGAAAAATCCAACCAGAATCAAGAACGACACCACCACTGACATACCTAAAAGCAAACAGTTTGTGAGGTTCCTTCTGGTTTCTTTGTTCTTGTATCACAAGAAGGGTTGTAGCTAGAGTGTTGTGGGTCTAACGATGAATTCTATCTGCCATAAGGTAACTTTGATTTATTATTATTAAAACATAAAACCCGAATGCTAAAAAATAAATAACTAAAAAATTGTATGCCCCCCTTTATTGAGGAGGGGGGCGTCATATTGTTATAGGTTCTCGGTCACCTCAAGTTACTATGTATTTCTACTTATTTACGTATTTATGTGGGTATGTGCCAAATGTTACTTTTGGGCGTGCGTAACCCCATTAGACATCTTGAATTATCTGGGTGCCTGGACATCTGAGAGGGTGTTTATTTTATTTTTATACTAGCGACCCGCCCCGGCTTCGCACGGGTAGCATGTTATTATACATATAAACCTTCCTCCTGAATCACTCTATCTATTAAAAAAAACCGCATCAAAATCCGTTGTGTAGTTTTAAAGATATAAGCAAACATACATACAGACATACAGACGCGGGAAGCGGAAAGCGACTTTGCTTTATACTATGTAGTGATATACATTACCCTCGTTTGTGTAGCTTAAACACGAGCAGTGACCGCGCGCGTTTTTTGTTTATTTTGAAATACTAATTTTAGAATTATAAGTCAAGGTACTCGTAACATAGGACAGTATGCTACAGATCTGTGTCCTAAACAGACAAGGGGAGGTGAAATCCGTGTCAACACAGACAAGGTTAATTGCCAGTCGTTTATGTACTCCGTTGTTGATACATTTTTTTTACTTTAGGATCAATTTAGAAGATATATTATTTGCGTCTGCACCAAACCATTGGCCACCATTGACTGACTGTATGCGTTTTTGTGAGCGTTCTTCCTAATTTTGTGTAACTACTTTTGACATTTCTATTTGCTTGTTAATATTCTTTTTTTATTTAATTTTTTTTTCCTTTTTTTCCTCATTATTTTATTATTATTACTAGCTGACCCGTGCCCGCTTCGCTGTGCGTAAGACATTTCTAATACCATCGTGGACTTTTTTGTAGACGTTTTTAAGGTATACAATACTGTAGTACATTATTTTGATATATCTCGTGGGGTTCAGCCAGCATTTGCAATGTAAACGCAAAAAAATGTGTTTATTTACGACATCACATTAGAAACCTCTAAAATTATCAGTGTTTCTCTACTATATTATGCATGTATTATACATATAAACCTTCCTCTTGAATCACTCTATTTATAAAAAAAAACCGCATCAAAATCCGTTGTGTAGTTTTAAAGATATAAACAAACATACATACATACATATTACATATTACATACAGACGCGGGAACCGGAAAGCGACTTTGCTTTATACTATGTAGTGATTATTATTTCTGAGTGTTGACATTGTACTAAATTGATTAATCTAACTTATTATTATTGTTACAATTATTACTATTATTATTATTATTATTTTCGTTTTGTTAATGTGTATCTATCTTTGATTAATGTAATTGGTGTCCAACCGTGTTAATTAAAGTATAACTAAATAAATAAATAAACCTTTATTTCTTTTTATGCAAAGCTACCGACTTAGCAATCATTTTTCTGTACCAAATAGATACGGCTAAAAAGAAATGCATAAACTTATAGTTTGTTACTCCCAATATTATAAATGCGAATGTAACTCTGTCTGTCTGTGACGTATTTAAGGCCAAACCACCAGGCCGATTGTGGTGAAATTTCATATAGAGATAGTTTAAAGTCTTGGAACGGACATAGGATACATTTTTTCAAAAAAAAATATAGAATTTCAGGAATTTCAATGGTTTATCTCACGGGTAAAAACTTAATAAAGCCTTGATAACTGCGTCTAATAATTGTTACTCACCACCACACAAAACCTTTGGGAACTGCGTGGGATCCTTCATATTGTTCTCAATCGGCAGCGACACTCCTATTCCTTCCATGCTGAAGACCACGATGCCACAAAACTCGAAGAAGCCCTGCACGTCCTTCCAAGCGGGAACAGTGGAGATGGGCGGAGCCACGCGGATGCTGTAGTATACTGTTGCTATGACACAGACCACTGAAATAAAAGGAACGTACTTCTTCTTAATCTTGTTGTATCGATGCTTCATTTTTTTAAACGGTTTTAGAACCTAAGTGGTCACTCAACCGCTTTATCTGTGGCTCTGTTGAGGTCATCCTTAGTGCAGGTGGTTGGGCACGAGGGACAGGACACACCAATAAGCGTGGCATGGATTGATTAATACTTATATGAGAGACGAGTAGTTTGTGAAGAAATGCGTAAAGATTAGCAGGTCCACAGCCCGAATTTACCACTGTGCAGAGAGCATCATGTGTTTGTGCCATCCATCTACGGCCTACAATCTAAACAAGATTTCTACCAATTTCTGCGAAAAACAAACCAGAAATTCCACGGATTCCGTATCAGAGAACAGCAACAAATATCCACAAAACTTGAAAATTGTTTTGCAGGGATACTTATATTATGGCTTTTCAGTTTGAAAAAGACCAACTATGCTTTCCTTTGTCAATCTTCATACAAATGCGAAATAAAATAGGATCACGACTTGTAATCCCTAAGTACTGTAGACATCCATGTAGATCTTCAGGCGCTCAGCGCTCATCTAAACTATCTAAAAGGGTCATAGGCAAGTCCAAACATTTTGCAGTCGTTAGTATGCCATGACAGGTAGCAAACCCATTTGTGTCTTACCAATAAAAATGTCAGCAATCAGCGTAAACGGAGCTAAATATTTCAGAGTCCTGATCATGCATAGTAGTAGAACAGGCACTAGCAATGCCAGGATATACAGCCTCAAGTGTGGCAGATCCTCGGAAGTGGCATCTATGGTCTGATCTTCTATCAGCTGCTTGATAGTCTTCGCTATGATGATCTGGTACACGCAGCATGCTCCGAATAGATCTATGCAGATAACAACGTCTACTGCGTATCTGGAAACGTAATTAATAACTAGCAGTCCGTTCCGGCGTCGCACGGGTGTAATAATGATTTTATGGGTAATTTTTTTACACCTTGGGTTACATTATCAAAGTATTCATACGGATCCCTAATAGTTACAAATGGTATTATGGAAGTTTTTGTAGTATTGATGTTATCTATAAAACTGTAGTACATTACTTTGCTCTATTGTCAATAATTTCCGCAGCGTAAGCGATATAAGGTTACATTATCAAAGTTTTCATACGGATCCCTAATATTTTAGAAAATATTCTATAGCCTATGTTCATCAGGGATAATGTAGGATTCTAATGGTAAAATAATTTTTCAAATCGGTCCAGTAGTTTCGGAGCCTATTCGATGCAAACAAACAAATAAACAATCAAATCTTTCCTCTTTATAATATTATTATTAGTATAGAAGTATAGATATAGATATAGACAAATTACATTTATCATTGAAGTCACTTGGTAAGAGCTGTGATGTGTTTCCAACAAACCCCTTTTTATTAGTTATGCCTATTACCTTGTCCATTGTCATTCAACTTTCAAATTTACATTCTCAACATTTATTTGAAAGCTCTCTTTGAGGTCTCTTTTATAAGACCTATCTAGGTACTAAAAAGATCTACATAACCCTCTATGAAGTCCCATAGGTTTGCTAAAAGTTCTAGTCAATTATAATGTTGGAGAATTGTGAATTCTGTCTTTTGTTGTGTTCTTTTTGTTCCTTTATTAAGGGGCTCCCAGTCGCTGATTGCTCTTTTTCGAAACGAAAAAAGAAATACTTCTGAACAAGCCACATCTCCTATTTTTATAAGTATATTACTTCAGGTTCAAACCTAGATTTCTATTAAGCTGAAAACATAATAGCAGAAACTTTTCACGATAAAGATATTATTTCAAAATGATACGTTTTAGAATTTATGATCGAAATATTTTACATACCTACTATTAAAATCAACTTGTGATTTATTGTTAAAGATAGGTAATATGTAGATCTAGATTTCTATTAGAATAGATTTTTGATAAGTAATTATACATAATTTATATCATTAATTTATTCGAAAAGCTAAGGCGGACCACGCTCCGACGTGTGTTTGTCGTCATTGCAGCGGTCGGTAGGATTATTTATCGAAGTGATTGAAAATGGGTACATCTTTATTCACATATACTATACATTATAAAATAGGAGATGTGGCACAAGTATTTATTTTTTCGTTTCGAACAAAAACAAACGTCAACTGGGAGGGCCTTAATCGAGGAAATTAAATCAATACACCAAAAACAGAATAAATTAATAAACGTATATTGTTCAAAGTAAAACGGAGTTCTAGATGTAAGATGGCGAAGCGAACAGTAAACGTCACAGAGCGCCGGTTGGAGGCACTTGTTTTATACTTCTTAAATGTAGGCTAGGGTCGTGTTTATCATTCTTCCAACAATAATCTTAAAAAAAAACAAGTGACAAGAACAAGTGCAAAGTCGGACTCGCGCATCGAGGGTTGCGTGCAAACATTGAGATTACCTTCTTTATTTCGAGATACGGAACCCTAATAAACGATGAACTTGTAAGTTTTTATCACGTACCTAAACCATTTGCTATATTTCCTTAGACTTGGGAAAGGTCCAACTTGTAGCGACGCTTCGGCGACGTCAGGATACGACATCACTGGCAGGTGTAGCCTCTTGTACAAAATTTGTGCTGATTTTACTAATAGCTGAAAATATCCAATGTTATGTGTTAAGGTGATATGTGAAATGTTTGGTTTTTTGTATGGGCTGAGTCTACCCGGATGAGACGGAAAAAGTGATAAAACAGATCTTGATAACCATCAAACTTAAAAAGAAACTGTCTATAATTTAATTAGCTAGTATGATTATCTAACGAAATATATAATAATCTCTGTGCTAAGCTGCGGACAGATGGACAGACGGACGGACGGACATGGCGAAACAATGTATTTTAGTGCAGCAGCATCCATTAATCTTGCCAGGATTTGAGCCCACGACCTCCCCATCGGCCAACACGGCCAGCTCTTTTTGCTATTAATAGTATGAGATATACACAGTTACTTATGTCTATGTAGCCTTAAAAAGGAACTTGTGACCGATGCTCAGCAAAAGTGTGCTAAAACGACCCTTTCATGCTCAATTTGTTACACTTAACTACTTCCCAAGACATTTCAATGTGGTCGTTGTGATAAAAACCCTCTTGACAATGTAATAATAAGTTTTTTTTTAATATAATTTTAAAATCAAGCTTTTATAAATTCTAGGGCTCTAGTACTCGTCAAGACAAATCCAACGAGCCCAAACACGACGTAGTTATGTTGTGTAGCTAGGCAATTCCTATGGCTACATTTGAGCTCCATCATCAGACCAGCTAGTACCATCATTTTATATTGTAATTGGAGATTGATAGGTATGCAAAGTTTTAACTCAATCAGACTATTTACTGTTCCGTTGAACAGCTCCTGACTCCATCATCAGATCAGCTCGCTGTCCATATTATTGTATTTGTAATCGAAGTTACGTAAGTATGCCAAATTTCAGCTCATTCGGTTGAAGATAACTGCTTCAAAATGGAGTTGCAAGATTCCACCTTAATAAACATAGTTACATAGTTACACATACAATGCGTGAAATTTTTGACGTTTTGTATGGGTTGAATCTACTCGGATAAGACGGAAAAAGTGATAAAACTGCATTATCTCGAAAACCATCAAATTTAAAAAGAAACTGCCTGTAATTTATTTAGCTAGTATGATTATCTTACGAATTATATAAAAATAAACTAACTTCGTTTTTAATCAAAGCTATGTATTCATAGCTTTGATTAAAAACGAAACTCGTGTTTTTGAAGAGCCAACTTTGGATAATAAATCTATCTAGAAAAGTTTCACCAATCGTGTTTCTGTCTGTAATTTATCTAGATTATATCCTTAAGTTATCTTTGTCATGAAAAACAAAACTGTATGTTTTGCGGTTATTGAGAAAAAACGATTCTGCATTCATCAAAAACATTTATTACTCGCCTTAAATAAAAGCTTTTAAAAAAGTACTTACATGAATACAATAGGTGATATAGAATCCGAAGACTATAGTGATGATCAATGAGGTCCACAGCCCACACTTCATGTAAGCCTCATGAATACCCATTATACCTCCGCCGAGACATCCTTTTATTAGATGCCCTGTCGATTCTAGGATACTAGAATGAAAGAGAGAGATAAGTATACATTTTAGAATTCTTAAAGTTGCTTCTATATCTTTATATATATATAAATCAATTGCTGTACGTTAGTCTCGCTAAAATTCGAGAACGGCTGAACGGATTTATCTTATCTTGGTCTTAAAATGTTCGTGGAGGTCTAGGGAAGGTTTAAAAGGTGAGAAAAAGACGAATAATTGCCGGGAAAACACTAAAAACAGCCCTTTTCATTTTTCATACAAAAGTTTTCTAACTAAAACGTAGAGTCAATTTGAGCTTTATTAGGTTTGATAATACGGTAAAAGGAACGGGAACGTGAACTTAAGACAACATTTGTTAATTCTAAAGCGATACGAAGTTTGCGGGGTCAGCTTGTATAAAATAAATAACTGAACTAGGTACTTATGACGAGTAAAAAACATTTTTGATGAATGTCAAATTGTTTTTTCTCAATAACCATAAAACATACAGTTTTATTTTTTATGACAAAGATTTAATTTAGATAAATTATTGACAGAAACACGATGGGTGAAATTTTTCTCGATAGATTTATTTTCCAACGTTGGCTCTTCCAAAACACTTATTTATTTCGTTTTTACTCAAAACTATGAATTGCTAAACAGTTTGTTATATAATTCGTTAGATAATCATACTAGCTACATAAATAAAGGACAGTTTCTTTTTAAGTTTGATGGTTTTCAAGATAATGCGGTTTTATCACTTTTTCCGTCTTATCCAGGTAGACTCAGCCCATACAAAAAAAACTAAAATTTCAAGCATCGCTATGTTGACTAGGTAAGTAAGTAGATACCTATAGATATATAATTTAACAATTTCAAGGACGTTCCTCTAAAGATTAATGTTTCATTGTGAAGGTTACATCAATTAGGTGAGAGCCATTGTGATAAATGGTTCAATAATTAATTCAAATTGAAAATATCTGTTGCCTTGTGGCCGTGGCCGCGCATTATAATCAGGCGATAGCGCGAAATTGCCTATTTGAGTCTTGGAGTGAACACAAAATAATCAACAAACTTTATTTATGAATACGTTGGACCACAGAATCACATAATGTTCGACTAAAGTTTTTCTATAATTGTAGGTAAAGTTTCATAGCCAGGGACCGTATCCCTGGCTATGAAACTAAAAAACCTTTGCCCACTTACTTGGTAGGTTTTGGTATGCATCGTTGCGCTACGAAATCGTAACTGTCCTTCTCCGGGTGCAGCACAAACCTCCTCCGAATTCCATCTGGAGGCTGTGGTGGTGGTTTTGAAGCTGGGTCCTGGCCCTCAATGCTGGTCTGATTGTGGTTCACCTGTAAAAACCCATCATATAATAAAAGACAATTCTAAAAATTACGTTTGACCAATCAGGTAGTAAAGAGATGATATTA
Source organism: Hydriomena furcata (assembly GCA_912999785.1). Taxonomy (NCBI): domain Eukaryota; kingdom Metazoa; phylum Arthropoda; class Insecta; order Lepidoptera; family Geometridae; genus Hydriomena; species Hydriomena furcata. The sequence continues at coordinate 4,344,927 of OU538848.1, forward strand.
GTTTTTAGGGCTCCGTACCCAAAGGGTAAAAACGGGACTCTATTACTAAGACTTTGCTGTCCGTCTGTCCGTCTGTCTGTCACAGGGCTGTATCTCATGAACCGTGATAGCTAGACAGTTGAATATACATATATATAACAACAAATACTAAAAACAGAATAAAGTAAATATTTAAGTGGGGCTCCCACACAACAAACATGTTTTTTTGCCGTTTTTTTATAGATAATAGTACGGAACCCTTCGTGCGCGACTCCGACTCGCACTTGGCTGGTTTTTTAAGTTTTATGACGGAGTCATAAATAATACAAATTATAAGGGACCATTTTAAAAAAAAAAAGGTCATATCACTTTGAAACGTCTTAAGAGCTAGGTGAACCTAGGATATGTATGTAGTGATGAAGGTCCTAGGGTCATAGACCCGGTTGTGGTGCCTACCCCGGCTTTGGGCATTTTCAATTTAGGCAGTCAATAACTAAGCATAGCAAACAAACTTGTTTAAAATCTATAGTTAATCTAATACAATTTTTTGTCTATGTACCGGTTTGATTAGTGACAGTTGTGATGCGTCGTACCTCTAGACTTGATTGACAACAACTAAATATTTCCCGTTTTGTCTATTTAAATATGAATAAGTACCTAAATAATAAATTAATATCGCCTGTTACAAAACCTTTATCCTAAGAGACAGGTAAATACTCTATTCTATGTTGTTTAAAAATCGTCGTTTTAATATTTTTTTCAATATAAACAGTTTATTTGAAAATTTAAATGTTATGTGCCCACAACTAGCGATCTCACGCAACCTAGATATACTTAGTATCGATATATGTAGATAAAAGTGTGACCCGACATAGCGCGGCATTCGCAGGACACAGGTTTGCCACGTGACTAGTTTAAACATAAAAGTAAATTTACCGCCATCCGTCGTCCAATCAACGCGGCTAGACACGGCTACCGCGCTCGAATGCCGCGCAATAGGCATACCTTAAGGTGATAAGTGAAATTTTTGATTTTTTTATGGGCTGAGTCTATCCGGATAAGACGGCAAAAGTGATAAAAATGCAATATCTTGAAAAACATCAGATTAAAAAAAAATTATGATCTGATTATGTATGAATATCTAACGAATTATATAAAAACTAGCTGACCCGTGCCCGCTTCGCTGTGCGTAAGACATTTCTAATACCATCGTGGACTTTTTGTAGACGTTTTTAAGGTGTACAATATTGTAGTACATTATTTTGATATATCTCGTGGGGTTCAGCCAGCATTTGCAAAAACCGCATCAAAATCCATTGTGTAGTTTTAAAGATATAAGCAAACATACATACATACGCGGGAAGTGGAAAGCGACTTTGCTTTATACTATGTAGTGATGAACTATTTAGCTATTCATAGTTTTGATTAAAAACGAAACTAGTGTTTTTGAAGAGCCAACTTTGGAAAATAATTCTATCGAGAAAAGTTTCACCACTCGTGTTTCTGTCTTTAATTTATTTAGATTAAATCGTTAAGTTATCTTTGTCATAAAAAACAAAACTGTTTGTGTTGCGGTTATTGCGAAAAAAACGATTCTGCATTCATCAAAAACATTTATTACTCGTCTTAATGATATTCATTAGGTAACTGACGTGTATCTAGTCAGTGGGTCATTTTGTCACGGAATGCAAAGTATCTTTTTCCTTCTAAACTTGCTATGAGGATAAAATACTAACTTGATCTTAACTAACGCTCGCGAACAACGTTTTCTGTTTTAAGGAAAACAAAATCGCAAAACAATTCTGTAATAATCGGTGTCAAATAGTTGTCATAGTTGAAACTTGAAATATGAAAGTTATAAATGTTAATTTTGTGTCTTTGTGGTTATGTTTTATACAAACAAGTATTATTAATAATTATTTATTATACCTACTTGTCATACATACAAACTTTGTATATTCTAAATTATCATAATATTTTTATTAGATTAGATTAGATTAGAAAATTTAGAAAAAAAAATGTAGTAGATGTAAGTAGGTAACTAATTTACAATAAAAATGGTAGAATATATTATAACGTTTATCTATTTAGTTTGGAGCTACATGGCGCTGTGCGAAATGTCAACTAATATTTATTTATGTACTAGATCTTTTAGGCTTCCCTTTTTCTACTAACCCCGGCCTAAGGTTTTTTGTTATCCCAATTGGTGGAAATGTACGTCACATAAATATATACTTCATTCAAATATCTCCAAACACACTAAATAATTTATTAAATATGAATCAATTAAATCATAAAAAAAAGGCAAGATTCAATTATTTTTCGAACTTACTTTTTTATGCTTTCGTATTGTTCATCAAATTATTTACAACATTAAAAAACAACAAAAAAAACGGATATTGTCGGTTTTGCATTTATATAATTCACTTAATATTACATTATTTAACTGAAGGATCTTCCTAAACTAGAGGGTCGTCCCACTTAAGTGGAAATGTATCATTATTTACTTCTCCTTATCCCACTTATTGTGAGGTCGGCACAACATGTTGCAAAGAGAATTTGGTATGCCACACAAAAATCTGCTTCTTCCAAACATCTCCAAGAGATAGATAAAAATCACATAAAATACACTTCTTCTTCTAACTTATTAAGAGCTGTGCTCTTGTCGGTGTAATTGATGCAGCTCTCTCCATCTATTTCTCTCCAGTGCCGTCTCTTTAACTTCCTTATAGAGATATACACAATTTAAGAAATATATCGAGATATGAACCATCTCATTTACCACCCAAACAGATAATCACAGTGTTTACTTACATGATTTGAATTCATTTCCATGTTGGCACAACCTCCCGCCCTAAGTGACTACACTTCTATCAATTAAGGAACGCAAGACGCGACTCTGCCTTGTAGTTTACACTTCTGGCTACAAAAAGTACCGCAGTAACTGTCATTAACAGTAGGTACTGTTAAATCTTCTATAATAAATTCGCTCTTTCTCATAGCGCTTCTCTAGAGGTGTTTATTTGTGACTTTTTGTAAAAAAAATCCACCAGAATTACTAAAGGATTACTTAGCTAAAATCATTAAAAAAAATATCGTACTGACCTCACAGCTCAGTTTGTAGTAACTCTGCTATCTGCGCTGTAGGTTGTGGGTTCGATCCCCACACGGGATAAACATTTGCATGATAAACATATAGATATTTGTTCTGGTCTGGTTAAATGTATAACAAGTATGTATTTATAACAAAAAAAAATCCTTCAAAAATTCTATCAGTTATCTGGTTCCCATAGTACAAGTTTTTTTAGTTTGGGGTTAGATGGCGCTATGTGAAATGTCCACCAATATTTATTTATTTACTTAGGACTGTAAATCGCAATAGCTCTAGATTTTATTTGCATTTATAAAACACTAGCGACCCGCCCCGGCTTCGCACGGGTAGCATGTTATTATACATATAAACCTTCCTCCTGAATCACTCTATCTATTAAAAAAAACCGCATCAAAATCCGTTGTGTAGTTTTAAAGATATAAGCAAACATACATACAGACATACAGACGCGGGAAGCGGAAAGCGACTTTGCTTTATACTATGTAGTGATAATAATACATGAGCCATTCTTATCACCACTTGTATTTAGAAGAAAATTAACATTACAGTTGAAAAAAGACAATTTTTAGAGTTCCGTACCCAGAGGGTAAAAACGGGACCCTATTAATAGACTAGACCCTATTAAGACGTCGCTGTCTGTCTGTCCGTCTTTCTGTCACAGGGCTCATGAACCATGATATCTAGACAGTTGAAATTTTTACAAATGATGTATTTCTGTTGCCGCTATAACAACAAATACTAAAAACAGAATAAAATGAAGATTTAAGTGAGGCTCTCATACAACAAACGTGTTTTTTGGTGTTTTTAATAGTTAAGGGTTTCGTACACCCTTCGTGCGCGAGTCCGACTCGCACTTGGCCGGTTTTTGTTATATAATATTTTTATTATTTAATTTATTTTTATTTTTATTAATACTAATACTTACTAAGCTACCTGCTTCTTATTATGCACTGATGTATACCAAAGACATCATGAGCGTACGGTATCATTCGGTTTATTATCTCAACGAACTGTAGGCAAATAAATACATTGCTTTATCATTCACATTTTATTGTATCATCATTATCATTTTTAGCTGCAGAACGTCTTGCGTTATGTTTAAAGACCTTCCCAAAAGAAATCTATAGAAACCGATCTTACACCCAATAGCTCCCAGCAACCCATCAGGCTTTCTAATACGTGGACTTTATTTAGATATTCATAAAAATATAACAAGAAAATATAAAAAACCGACCAAGTGCGAGTCGAACTTGCGCACGAAGGGTTCTATACCATCTACAAAAAAAAACAGCAAAAAAAACACGTTTGTTGTGTAGGGAGCCTCTCTTAAATATTTATTTTATTCTGTTTTTTGTATATTTGTTGTCATAGCAGCAACATAAATACATCATCTGTAAAAATTTCAACTGTCTAGCTATTTCGGTTCATGAGATATAGCATTGTGACAGGCAGACGGATAGACGGACAAATGCACAGTGAAGTTTTAGTAAAGGAAGGGTAAGAACGGGACCGTTCTTACCCTTCCTTAATTTATTATTTTTAGGGTACCCTAAAAATAATAAATTAAGGTAAATAATAAAATCCAAGCATGTATTTTGGAACCAATTATATATATTTTTTGTACTTATGTGATTATAAAACATAGAACAAACATCTATGTTCACCACACAAACATTTTGTCTTGTATGATAATCGAATCCACAACCTACAGCGCAGACCAACGCATTTGACCTGAGGCTAGTCGAGATGTTTTCCTTCTTGTTTAACTTTGCGCATTTTCCAAATGGAAAATCCAGTTACAAAGGAAAAGGATTATCACAACAGAACCTCTAAGGACAAAGCAAAGAAATCTCATGTTCGTTATTGTAGATGCTGCTACAAATATACCTGCCTTTATTTGTTGAAAGGAGAAATATTTTGAACCGAGAAAAATGAGGAGATTCCTCCAATTGAGTTACTAAAAGGTTCCTCGACATGATTTTTTTTGTTACTTTTTAGAGTTTCATACCTAAAGGGTATTAACGGGACTCTATTACTAAGACTTCGCTGTTCGTATGTCTGTCACAAGGCTGTATCTCATGAACCGTGGTAGCTAGTCAGTTGAAATGATCTCAAATTATGTATTTCTGTTGCCGCTATAACAACAAATACTTAAGGCGCTGCCAGTTCCTAAAACCGCGGCAGAAACGACTAAGACAGTTAACAACGGCAAGCTCTAGATGGCGTATGCGTATCGTAAATATTATCGACAGTTTTTATGAGATCGCGTTGCTGGTACCTACGTAGGCAAGTAATAGGGGTAGCTTTACCCACCCCTCAATAACCATTTTTTCTTTGTCCGCCTTTGCTTTTCGAATAAATTAATGATATAAATTATGTATAATTACTTATCAAAAACCTATTCTAATAGAAATCTAGATCTACATATTACCTATCTTTAAGGCGCTCCCAGTCGACGATTGTTTTTGTTCGAAACGAAAAAAGAAATACTTGTGAACAAGCCACATCTCCTTTTTTTATAAGTATATTACTTAACAATAAATCACAAATTGATCTTAATAGTAGGTATCAAAATATTTCGATCATAAATTCTAAAACGTATCATTTTGAAATAACATCTTTATCGTGAAAAGTTTCTGCTATTATGTTTTCAGCTTAATAGAAATCTAGGTAGAAACCTGAAGTAATATATTTATAAAAATAGGAGATGTGGCTTGATCAGAAGTATTTCTTTTTTCGTTTCGAAAAAGAGCAATCGTCGACATACAGCACCTTAAAACAGAATAAAATAAATATTTAAGTAAGGCTCCCATACAACAAACGTGTTTTTTTTCCCGTTTTTTATTGATAATGGTACGGAAACCCTTCGTGCGCGAGTCCGACTCGCATTTTTTTGACAGAAATTCATAATTTGTGAAAATGTCAACTGTCTAGCTATCACGGTTCATGAGATACAGCCTTGTGACAGACAGACGGACAGACAGACAGACAGACGGACAGCGAAGTCTTAGTAATAGAGTCCAGTTTTTACCCTTTGGGTACGGAACCCTAAAAAACTAATATCGTTCCTTGACTTTTCGATTGGTTGAAACATGTTCAGTCGGTTTTCTTTTTAGTTTGAACGTAATTATTGTATCTAGTTATTTTGTTTTCGAAAGCTTAGCCATTCATGGTTACTGATAAGAGATATTTTTATGACATAGATGTTTACGATGTCAATAAGTATTAAGATAACAAATAACCTGTCGCACTTTATGTGTTGAGCGGCACTATAGTGCACGCTACCGTGTGCCTTTAGAGCTCAACTTTGGCTAGAGGCGTACGACAATGTGCCTCTAGTCACACTATGCAGTGTCGCTCAACACATAAAGTGATTTTTATGAAAAAAGATTTCGTCCACTGTGGGCGCGTGTTCTCATAGTGTCGTTCTTGAATACGAGGGTTAGTTAGTTAGGTACATACCAATTTTTTCTATCTTATCATCATCTTCCTGCCCTTATTCCACGTTAGTGGGGTCGGCACAACATGTATATATTATACAGGGTGAAATCGTAAACACACGTCAAATTGATATGGGTGGTTCAGTATACGTAATAGTTTGGTTTCATGAAAAAATAATACACATTTAAAAAAAAAACAACAACTGATGTAATCAATTTAAACGATGCAGACAAAGTCAATGTATTCAGATAAGTTCATAATATCAGTGTTTTTTTGTTAAAATATTTAAAAAATAATATTCGGATAAAAAACATTTAAAGTATCAAGTTAATTTAGTTGAACTAAGTACACAAAACTTTGCGAGTGTAATAAGATGCCTTTGCAGTTGTTGTTTTTTTTTTTTAATGTGTATTATTTTTTCATGAAACCAAACTATTACGTATACTGAACCACCCATATCAATTTGACGTGTGTTTACGATTTCACCCTGTATATATTAAAATAAATATTGGTGGACATTTTACGCAGTGCCATCTAGCCCGTTTGGGAAGCCCGAAGCTTGTAGGTACTATGGGAACCAGATAACTGATAGAATGCTAAAATAAGTTTATTTTTTGTTAATACATACTTATTCATTATTACAACAACGGGAAATTACTCACGTAAATGATAAATTGTGCGTGCGAGACGGCAATGCGAGCAGGGTAGCGCGCGCGTTATGGTCCACTCACCCTGAAGAAGATTCTCTAGATGAATCGAAACATTGTCGGTGTCCTCATTGACAATTTATCATTTACGTGAGTAATTTCCCGTTGTTGTAATAATGTGTAGTACAACTCACGAAAGTTTTGAAAGTGAAATACATACTTATTAAACATGACACCCAGACACAGAACAAACATCTATGTTCATCACAAAATGTTTATCTCGGGTGTTTATCCAAATGTTTATCCCGGGTGGGGATCGAACACACAACCACAGCGCAGAAGGCAGAGCTATTACCAACTGAGCTGTTCTCTATTAGCAGTCATCTCATCACTCACTCTATTCTTACCTTATCTATCTTTCGCACAGTCCATCAATCTTCTCTTTGGCCTACCTCTAGTTTTACATCCATCCACCTTCATTCCTAACATCTTTCTCGTTACATGACCTTTCTCTCTTCTTAAGACATGCCTACACCACGCTTACCTATTGCTATCTCGGTTTTTTCTATCTAAGATTTATATTTTTATCTGAAGTTTATGACAGAAAAAACCTTCGATCGCGACAAATAAATCAATTCTTACTAGTGGTTCGTATTGCGTTTGTTAAGGCCCTGTATGTCGACGATTGCTCTTTTTCGAAACGAAAAAGAAATACTTCTGAACAAGCCAATATCCACGATTCAATAATTTCGGACCCTTATGCAGCAGCTCTTAGTATATTTCCACGATTCAATAACTTCCTTAATAAATACTGGTTGAAAGTGTGTGAGTAATGGAGAAATGGCTATAGAGTGTCTCGTATGAACTTGAACAAATTTATTGAAATTAGAATAGAGTAGAATATAAAGAAAGAATAGAATAAACTTTATTTGTAACAATATAAACATACATAGTTGGGTACACAGTAAAAAGTAAAACACTAATAGGTATAATAAACAAAAAAAACCGGCCAAGTGCGAGTCGGACTCGCACACGAAGGGTTCCGTACCATTATCTATAAAAACAGTAGAAAAATCACGTTTATTGTATGGGAGCCCCCTTAAATATTTATTTTATTCTGTTTTTAGTATTTGTTGTTATAGCAGCAACAGAAATACATAATCTGTGAAAATTTCAACTGTCTAGCTATCACGGTTCATAAGATATACAGCCCTATGACAGACAGACAGACGGACAGCGAAGTCTTAGTAATAGGGTTCTGTTTTTACCCTTTGGGTACGAAACACTAAAAAAAGATCAAAAAATAAATAAATTGGGACAGGGTCTTTCAAGTCAACAAGTACTTGAATAAGGTTGTTTAAAATGATCCCTGTTGTTGCGTTATCAATAAAGCGCGGTTGCCTCTCAGAACTATATAAATGGATATGTTCGGTGTTTGTAATAGGATCACGAATGTAATACCCAAGTACGGCAGACATTCTTTCAAATCTCCAGACGTTTAGATCCTTTGAATTTGTCTAGATGTAGTCAGAGGCACATCCAAACATTATACTTGGCACATGCCCACATTTTGCAGTAGTTAGCATTTTGCAGTGTTTGTTTAATAACTCCCGACGCAAAAAGAGTTATAAGATTGTCCTGCCTGTCTGTGTGTCTGTCTGTGGCACATAGCTCTTATACGAATAAACTAATTTTGATTCGGTTTTGTTTTAAAGCTGACGCGATCGAGATAGTTATTATTCTTAGCTATAATTTCTACTGGTCAGCAACAGGTCTGATCGATTCAAGATTATATATCATTATTATAATTCAAATTCAAATCTCTTTATTGTAGACAACTAGGTCCATAAAATTTCACAAACACACATTATAACAAATACAAGAAAATATACAATATAAAATTAACAATTAGGTATAACAGTTTTGACCCAATGGTGAAGTATGGGGCAGTCGTTTACTTCTCAGATATTAGTTTCAGTATGCTGTTGTGTCACTCTGCCCAGTAATGACGCTATTCGTTTGCGCATAATCGCTGCGAACCCATCTACCTATCCTGTGACTTTAGAGGTACGGTTTTATTGTAATTCAGAGCCAGCTCACATCCCTCTGCCGATACGAAGTACGCGTCAAGCCAATCAGGGTTGATTCGACAAGTGTTCAAAGTTCATTGTAATGTTCCATTGGTTCGAGTCATCGAGTGTGAGATATTTCGCGAGATGTTTAACAAATTTAATAATGGTCGGTTCCTGTAATCAAAACTAGCTTAAGCTTGCGCAATATCAAAATGTAAAGTAGCGTTGATTGGTCTGCAAGAATCTTTGTAGGGTTCCGTACCCAAAGGGTAAAAACGAGACCCTATTACTAAGACTTCGCTGTCCGTCTGTCTGTCATAGGGCTGTATTTTATGAACCGTGATAGCTAGACAGTTGAAATTTTCACAAATGATGTATTTCTGTTGCCGCTATAACAACTAAAAACAGAATAAATGAAATATTTAAGTGAGGCTCAAATACAACAAATGTATTTTTTTGATGTTTTTCATAGATAATGAAACGTACGGTACGGAACCTTTCGTGCGCGATTCTTTTTTATGATCCGTGCCGTGTACGATATTATGAGTGCGGTTTGCCCGAATATATCGGAGAACTGTTTATTAATGTTGTAATCGTTTTGAAGAGTAAGGGCCCTGCACTAATCACGATAGTTTATAGAAACTCTACTTTAGATGACCTCATGGCGCGGAGATGCAGTTAAAAATCCGAGGCACCAATGTTTGTTAAATAAAAAAAATAAAAAAATCACGACTGTAATCCCAAGTACGGTAGATATCATCCTCTCAGATCTCCAGGCGATGTCCTTGAAGATGTCTAGAGGGTCTAGTCAGAGGCACGCCCAAACACTGCATTTGGCACATGTCCACATTTTGCATCGTAATCACTACATAGTATGAAGCAGTCGCTTTCCGCTTCCCGCGTCTGTATGTATGTATGTTTGCTTATATCTTTAAAACTACACAACGGATTTTGATGCGGTTTTTTTTAATAGATAGAGTGATTCAGGAGGAAGGTTTATATGTATAATAACATGCTACCCGTGCGAAGCCGGGGCGGGTCGCTAGTAATATTATAAATGCGAAAGTTTGTGATAAGACTGCTATGTTTGTTCCCTAAAAATAAACGATAAAACGGATTAAAATTAAATTTGCTGTAGTATGTAGATAACAAATCAGAATAAATAAAGGGGGAACTTATAATCCGAAGAACTACCTGATGATTTTGGTATAGATGGCGGTGGTGTACACATTCTACCAATATTTGTAATTTATTTTATCAGTACAAGGTTTTTAAGTGAAAAATTGGCCAGATATTGCTTTTTCCAATGCGATTATTAAAACTTGACAGGACAATGTCTGTCACGGGTCGGCTAGTGATCTATAAACATTTGTTCCGTGTTTGGGTACCATGGCACTCTCTGATCCTAAGTCACGGAATCCTAGTCGCCGACTTTTCTCGTTATTTTATGCCAAGGTTATTTTTATCCGAAGCCTTCGCAACGCAACATTCAAACATTTCTATAACTCGGCAACTTCACCAGTCGCGTCCCTTCCGATCCCTTCTGGGACAGTTACCTACCGACATAATGATAATTGCTGGGCGACGACTTTGTGACAGTTCTGGGGGCCTACTCTGGAAAAGCGCGATCGGTATTCCCAAAAAAATAAAAAAAGCCGGCCAAGTGCGAGTTGGAATCGCACACGAAGGGTTCCGTACTATCATCTTTAAAAAATGGCAAAAAACACGTTTGTTGTATGGGAGCCCCCCTTAAATACTAATTTTATTCTGTTTTTAGTATTTGTTGTTAGAGCAGCAACAGAAATACATAATCTGTGAAAATTTTAACTGTCTAGCTAACACGGTTCATGAGATACAGCCCTGTGACAGACAGACGGACAGACAGACGGACAGACAGACGGACAGACAGACGGACAGACAGACGGACAGACAGACGGACAGACAGACGGACAGACAGACGGACAGACAGACGGACAGACAGACGGACAGACAGACGGACAGACAGACGGACAGACAGACGGACAGACAGACGGACAGACAGACGGAAAGACAGACGGACAGACAGACAGACGGACAGACAGACGGACAGACAGACGGACAGACAGACAGACGGACAGACAGACGGACAGACAGACGGACAGACAGACGGACAGACAGACGGACAGACAGACGGACAGACAGACGGACAGACAGACGGCCAGACGGACAGACGGACAGACGGACAGACGGACAGACAGACGGACAGACAGACGGACAGACAGACGGACAGACAGACGGACAGCGAAGTCTTAGTAATAGGGTCCCGTTTTTACCCTTTGGGTACGGAACCCGAAAATCGACCCCGTGCGAGTCTGACTCGCGCACGAAGTTGCTGCTTTTTAAATTTGTGCTGAAGCTTTTTATTTATTTTTTTTATTGTTGTACGTACTTGAGTAGTACTTTTAATTATTATTCTTGTTTGAGCCTTCACCTTGTTCGATTGGCACCACACTGGAGCTCTACATAGCATTAAGGAAAGGATAACTAACTTAACTTCTCCAGCTTCACTGGCGTACCTAAAACTACACGTTCTGGTCGACAGGTTCGCTTCCCAGACTTTTATCGCCCCTGACCGGGTCTCAAGGGGGGAGTGATGTGGGCTTCTCCCACAGCTCAAACAAGAATAATAAATAAAAGTACTACTCAAGTACGTACAACAATAAAAAAAATAACTAAAAAGCTTCAGCACAAATTCAAAGCACCTTGAGATCTGAGAGGATGTCTACCGCACATGGATATTAAAGTCGTGACCCTATTTAGTATAGTGTGTAGTGTGCCACAACGCCATGATTAGGTCTCCTATGCATTTTTTTTTTCGCGTAGGAAATCCAATAGACAGCCCTTTACAAACCAGAATACGTCCACCCTCTATATACCTAAGTTCAGTCGCCTACATTTATCCTTGCCCAATTCTTGGCGATCCTATTACCCTCCAAATGGCGGCTAATAATATAATTACATTACTTTTTACTACATATTTTTGTTACAAGACTTCTACCATTACGGTATTGAAACTTTTTTTATGGTTAAGAAGACAGATGGTTCTTACAATCATTAAGAAGTAATAGGTCGCTCATTGCGTATAATAATAATAAATATTGGTGAACATTTGACACAGCGCCGTCTAGCCCCAAACTAAGCAAAGTTTGTAGGTACTATGGGAACTTGACAACTGATAGACTACTTAAATACTTGTTTTTGTAAATAAATACGTAAGATTATCATAGCACTCAGGCACAAAACAAACATCTTACAAATATTAGCCCTGGGTGGGAATCGAACTCACAGCCTACAGCGCAAAAGGCTGAGCTACTACCAACTGAGCTGTAAGACCAGTCAACCTATACAAAATCAAATAATATGTTTTAACCTAACCAAAACCTAACTTTTCAATGAGGGATTAGGTATATCGTACGCACGGACAGACACACGAGTGATCCTAAAGATGCTATCAAAAACATAACTTGTAAAAAAAGCCAAATCTCGCAACGCAACTCAGTTCTTCTACCGTAAAATGTTATGAGATCCATGTAATACCAAGTCGGTTAATTTATTTAGTACCTACTTTAAGGGTCCTTCTGTCTTAAGTTATTACGTAAAGGTTAGCTATTTACGGTGCCGCTTTTTTGCACGACACTGCCGTGCCCCCAGATGAGTGATTATAACGTACGGTCAAACAGTGACAGTGATCCTTTGTGGGTTCCGTTTCTTTCCTTTTGAGGTAAGGAACCCTAAAAATATTTAGATAGCTTACTAGTACAGTGAAACTAGACGTCCAACGCCGAGTAGAACGCCGCACCGCTCAAAAGAATCCCGAGAAGTATAAGGAGGCAATTTTTGACCAATCTCCGTCTGAAACCAAAACCAAATTTATATATAGAAAAGCTTTGAGTCGACACTCTAAAAATTTGAAGAACTAGCAACTTATTTATTACCCACATATTATTTTATTAAGTTTTAGGCTCTACATTGATTCAACATACATAATGCGTGTGCGCACAATAAGTATTTTTCTGATTCTGTTTTCATAAATTATGACATCTAGACTCTTAAATTTGTATGAAAACAGTTGAATCAGAAACATACATAACGTGTGCGCACAATAAGTATTTTTATTAATTCAACTGTTTTCATATATGAAAACAGTAAAAATACTATGATAAGTGCAATGATGACATCTAGACTCTTGCATATGCATGCAAGTCTAGATGTCATCATTGCATTATGTTGCATACGTGAGCTTAGCTTGTCGCTACCTTAGGGCAACACGGGCTTCCTACGGAAGGGAGTAGCCTTAGCGATAGATTACTATTAAAATAGTTCTGGCGTTTGTTGCGGGGGGAAATGTGCACACAAGTGCAGTTCCGCACACTTACATGCAAAAACAAAACTGCCAACTAGTAATGAATCCAACTATACACTAATAATTCGTGTACAGATGACTCACTTGGGCTTGTACTTTGACAAAGAGGACCGCGGCGAATGGCTACTCCCTTCCGTATTCCGTAGGAAGCCCGTGTTGCTCTAAGGTCGCTTAATAACCCGTAAGTCACAGCTTGAAAGAGAGCGTGTTTTCGACTAGAGGTTTAAAGGAGAGGTTATTGAGGTTGGAAGAGTAATAAAAACCTACCTTATATTAGGTTCCCTCCATGAGACTAAACTGTCTATGACCGCCGGAAAAACAAAAGCATTAAATGCTACAAAGAAGTTTCCGAGCTGAAATAAAATATATAAAATCAGGCCATCACATTCAGTTTATCAAAAAAATGTAAGCGAAATATAAATAGCTTAAATTACAGATAGTAAGTAAAAGATAATATTATTATTAAACACTAAATTGTTTGATCTTCAAAATAACTCGAATTAGACACAAAAATCTTTCGTAGTGCCTAAAACCAAAATGCGTTTTCATGTCATGTAATATACCTGCCTTGAATCACACATAACTAATTACCTAAGAGAAGCTTGATCATATTTTTAAAAGGGTTTTAAACGACTGACTTATAAATACAAGAACGGAGGTACCTAACAGTTTTTTTTATTTACGAATTTTTGAAGTCTTCTTCCCTTTCACACCGTGAGTAATATTGATTTGATATACTACTAACTCTAACATACCTAAGTAAAAATTCGCAAATACTTACAAATATCATCAGCTTGATCATGTTCGGAAATGTGACAGACAGACAAGTTATAAGGACAACGTGGACAATCCTGTAAAATCTCTCCCAAATTCCTCTTTTTCTATGAAATAAGATACTATGTTAGTATACATATAAAACCGGCCAAGTGCGAGTCGGACTCGCGCACGAAGGGTTCCGTACTATTATCTACACAAAACGGCAAAAAAATCACGTTTGTTGTACGGGAGCCCCACTTAAATATTTATTTTATGCTGTTTTTAATATTTGTTGTTACAGCAGCAACAGAAATACATAATCTGTGAAAATTTCAACTATCTAGCTATCACGGTTCATGAGATACATCCCTGTGACAGACAGACGGACAGACGGATAGACGGACAGACGGACAGACGGACAGACGGACAGACGGACAGACGGACAGACGGACAGACGGACAGACGGACAGACGGACAGACGGACAGACGGACAGACGGACAGACGGACAGACGGACAGACGGACAGACGGACAGACGGACAGACGGACAGACGGACAGACGGACAGACGGACAGACGGACAGACGGACAGACGGACAGACGGACAGACGGACAGACGGACAGACGGACAGACGGACAGACGGACAGACGGACAGACGGACAGACGGACAGACGGACAGACGGACAGACGGACAGACGGACAAACGGACAGCGAAGTCTAGGTAGTAATAGGGTCCCGTTTTTACCCTTTGGGTACGAAACGCTAAGTGTGCCTCAATCAGGCCTAAACGAAAAAACGGATTTGGAAGAAACCTGGCACAAAATACATGGTGTTACAAAACTATCCGTAAAGCCGAAAGGAGGTTAAATGGGGCCTTATAACGAATCCATTCACAATATTTAAGAACTGTAGTAACACAAAAAACAAAAAATCATTTATGAATGAAAAATAGAAAAACTGTCGACAATTATTAGGTAAAATAGGTACGTAGGCCTTTCTGTTAAATAATCTGGTTCCCTGACATGACAGCTTACTAGGGTTGACAAAATTATATCTACTATATAAAAGAAAGTCGGGTTTGTTACAACACTTAAAACTCGAGAACGGCTGAACCGATTTGGCTGAAAATTGGTGGCGAGGTAGCATAGAACTAGGAGACGAACATAGGAACACTTTTTATTGGGAACGGGAACGGGAATGTTAATTCTAAAGCGATACGAAGTTCGCCGGGTTAGCTTGTTAATTATATTTTTTACGGGATATTTTGTAACACGTTGTATATATGACCTAGAATAGCATTTAATGATAATGTTTAGGTGCTAAGCGAGTGAAAAAAAATACATAAGATCAAGTACGGTAAACATCCTCTCAGATCTCCAGGCGCTCAGATCTTTGAAGATGTCGTAAAGTGTTTAGTTAGATGCATGCCCAAACATTACATAATGGCAATTCCTACATTTTACAGTAGTTATTATTCTACACGTGACACGTTGCAATCTCGTCGCCGCTTATTTCACCAACCTTTTATGTCTTCTCACAATATAATGCCAGGCGATTCTGAACGGCACCCATAAATGAACAGCAAACGTTATGCTCAGCATTATTGCTAATAGAAATTGTAGAATAACAGGAGCTCTGAAATATTAAGGTGATTGATGTGAAATGTTGTGTACCCGGATAAGACGGAAAAAGTGATAAAACTGCACTATCTTGAAAACCATCAAACTTAAAAAGAAACTGTCTTTCATTTATGTAGCTAGTATGATTATCTAAAGAATTATATAAAAAACCAGCCAAGTGCGTGTCGGACTCGCGCACGAAGGGTTCCGTACCATTATCTATAAAAAACGGCAAAAAAAACACGTTTGTTGTATGGGAGCCCCACTTAAATATTTATTTTATTCTGTTTTTAGTATTTGTTGTTATAGCAGCAACATAAATATATCATCTGTGTAAATATCAACTGTCTAGCTATCACGGTTCATGAGATACAGCCCTGTGACAGACAGACGGACAGCGGAGTCTTAGTAATAGGGTCCCGTTTTGACCCTTTGGATACGGAACTCTAAAAACACTTACGTTTGAGGTGGCATATGAGTTGTGATAGGTCCTTTGCATGTCTCCCCCCAACCCCAGTAGCCGAAGAAACCAGTCATAATCACACACATTAACACAATAGCCATACCTGAAACATCAAAGTTTCTTATTATATACTAAACTAGCTGACCCGTGCCCGCTTCGCTGTGCGTAACACATTTCTAATACCATCGTGAACTTTTTTGTAGACGTTTTTAAGGTGTACAATACTGTAGTACATTATTTTGATATATCTCGTGGGGTTCAGCCAGCATTTGCAATGTAAGCGCAAAAAAATGTGTTTATTTACGACATCACATTAGAAACCTCTAAAATTATCAGTGTTTCTCTACTATATTATGCATGTATTATACATATAAACCTTCCTCTTGAATCACTCTATTCATTAAAAAAACCGCATCAAAATCCGTTGTGCAGTTTTAAAGATATAAGCAAACATACATACATACATACGAGGGAAGCGGAAAGCGACTTTGCTTTATACTATGTAGTGATGTGATAGTTTATGAATTTTGTATACCAATTTGTGTTTCATTTAACCGATAAACTAGTTTAAAATAATTTGACATACTATAGTATATTTTAGAATTGTGATATAGTCCGGAAATCTAATTCCGAACATAGTGGCACTTTTATTTAGGCATTTTAGAATCCGAGCATAGCGGGAATCGAGGATAGCTGAACTAACCCAAACATAATTGGTAGTGATCTAGAATAGGTCCTACTTAGTTAAAGGTTTACCCAGATACTAAGCGAGAAAAGCCGCGAGCGAAGGTATTGGATAAGCTAATAAAAAAAATCGGACTAAAACCAGACAATACATTCTACTAAAATAAATCCGAAATTTTCTGATGCTTTTTCACTTTCAAAACTTTCCCGAGTTGTACTACACATTATTACAACAACGGAAATTACTCACGTAATTGATAAATTGTCAACGAGGACACCGACAATGTTTCGATTCATCTAGAGAATCTTCTACATTGTCGGTGTCCTCGTTGACAATTTATCATTTACGTGAGAATTTCCGTTGTTGTAATAATGTGTTTTCTGATGCTGTTTGGATGTTTGTGTCTCAATTAGATTAGAATGAAACTTGGAATATATTCGTACATAGCTTATGTCCTAGAATAGGATAGTCTACTTGTAATTAGTGTTACAGAAGCTAGTCCTAATCACTATCACTACATAGTATAAAGCAAAGTCGCTTTCCGCTTCCCGCGTCTGTATGTATGTTTGCTTATATCTTTAAAACTACACAACGGATTTTGATGCGGTTTTTTTTAATAGATAGAGTGATTCAGGAGGAAGGTTTATATGTATTAAACCCGTGCGAAACCGGGGCCGGTCGCTAGTAATATTATAAATGCGAAAGTTTGTGAAAAGACAGCTATGTTTGTGGCTCAATCAGGCCTAAACGACAAAACGGATTAAGATGAAATTTGCTGTAGTATGTACATAAAAAATCTGAATAAATAAAGGGGGAACTTATAATCCGAAAAACATCCCCTAAATCATAAAAAAAACGCAAAAAATATGATTTTGGTATAGATGGCGTTGGGAGTGCATAAAATCTGAAATCACAGACTAAAAACATTTAGTCGTCAAATCAACGCAATTTTGAGTAATGAATGATACGCATTCTACCAAAATTCGTAATTTATTTTATCAGTCCAAGGTATGTAGGGAAAAAATTGCTGAAATTGCTTTTTCCTATGCGATTATAAACAAGTGCGAGTCGGACTCGCGCACGAAAAGTTCCGTACCATTATCTATAAAAAAACGGCAAAAAAACAAGTTTGTTGTATGGGAGCCCCCCTTAAACATTTATTTTATTCTGTTTTTAGTATTTGTTGTTATAGCAGCAACAGAAATACATAATCTGTGAAAATTTCAACTGTCTAGCTATCACAGTTCATGAGATACAGCCCTGTGACAGACAGACGGACAAACAGACGGACAGACAAACGGACAGACGGACAGCGAAGTCTTAGTAATAAGTCCCGTTTTTACCCTTTGGGTACGGAACCCTAAAAAATTGACAGGACAACGTCTATCACGGGTCGGCTAGTAAGTCATATTTGGTCCTCACCATATTGCAAAATGATTGAAAAGTACTTCGGCTTCCTCATATTGTTCTCTACCGCTAAAGTCACTCCCACGCCATCTATACTGAACAGACAGATACCGCTGAACCTGAAGAAGCCATGGAGGCTCCTCCACGATGGTCGATCGTAGATGCTGCCCACTTCTGATATGCTGTAGTACATTGTTGTCAACACGATTATTGCTGGAAAATAGAAAAGTTCGTATGAGCTCAAAATTAACAATAGTTCTTACTGATAGAGTTGAATATATGAATGAAAATGCTATTATATAAATACAAGGTTTTTTCGGATAGAAAAAATCTATTGTTACCCAGCCAGGATTCAAACCCACAATCTGCAGATTGAAGGTTGGTCGGCAGATCCAGGCGTAGGTACCTGAAGTTAGCCATGTTAGCAAAAATGGTTTTGTGTCCTGCTTAAGGTCGAAAATTGTCTGCCACGCAACCAAACGGGAAATATGGTTTTATCAATAAATTACCGGTCAAGTGCGAGTCAGACTCGCGCACGAAAGGTTCCGTACCAACAATTATAAACAACGGCTAAAACACGTTTGTTATATGGGAGCCCCACTTAAACGTTTATTTTATTATTTTTTTATTAGTAGTATTTGTTGTTATAGCAGCAACAGAAATACATCATCTGTGAAAATTTTCAACTGTCTAGTTATCACGGTTCATGAGATACAGCCCTATGACAGACAGACCAAGTCTTGTAATAGGGTCTTGTGTTTACCCTTTGAGTACAGAACACTAAAAACAAGCAGTCTTACCAATTAAAATGTCCGCAGCTAACGAAAACGGTGCCAAATACTTTAAGTTCCGAATCAAACACAACATTATTAAAAGTGCTGAGATTATCAAAATATAGCACCTTAAACTTAGATTTAAATCCTTAACATTTGGTGAGACGGTTTCCATTGCCTGAAATTCAAAATATAAACAGAACTAGCAACCCGCCCCAGCTTCGCACGGGTAGCATGTAAACCTTGCTGCATACATATAAACCTTGCTCCTGAGTCACTCTATCTATTAAAAAAAACCGCGTCAAAATCCGTTGTGTAGTTTTAAAGATATAAGCAAACATACATACATACATACATACATACAGACGCAGGAAGCGGAAAGCGACTTTGCTTTATACTATGTAATGATTATTGATCAACTAAACCAGTAACCGGCTTCAGCTGTCCAATTTCTTTTCTATACCGAAACAGCACAATGGCGATATAACAGAACTTTTTTTTTACATTATCACGCAGCGCCATCTAGCCCCAAACTAAGCAAAGCTTGTACTATGGGGACTAGATAACTGATAGAATACATATATACTTTTTTTTGTAAATACATACATTTATGATACATAATATTACCCACAGAACGAACATCTATGTTCATCACACAAATATTTGTCCTGGGTGGGGATCGAACCCACAACCTATAGCGCAGAAGGCAGAGGTACTACCTGATGAGCTGTGCGGCCAGTCAGTCAGTCTTCTATACATATAATAAAACAGTAGAAGAGTTCAATTCATTGAATAAAAACTACAAAAAATACTCCTAGGGGCCTTTAAACAAGTAACACAAGCCAAAAAAACACATTTTGAAATTTTTGTCTGTCTGTCTGTCTGTTGTCCGGCTTTCACGCAAAAACTACTGGATGGATTTAGATGTTTTTTTTTTATTATATAGCTATTAGTCCTCGGCAACATATAGACTATAATTTATTTTGAAGATTGGAATACCAGATGTGAAACTATCTGTCGCCCAGTGAAGCGGGCACGGGTCAGCTAGTTGACTATAATGCTCTATTCTCTACCATATCAGAAGCTTAATATAGAGGGATATGGAAGAAAAATACTTGTGCCAACCCCAAACAATGTGGGTCCAGGGCAGGGAAAGGATGAATGATGAAAACCAACCTGTTTAATTGTAATAGCAATCATGATTTCATAAATAGAGCACGTGCCACACATATTGATAAACAGAGAGCTGTCTACTATGTACCTGAAACAATAAATTAGGAACTAATTTTACTAAACAAGTCAAAATACATGTTGACGCCTTCAGAATGTGAAGGTAAGTCAAATTCATATTCTAAAATCATTTATTTCAATAAAATCACAAGGATCACTTTGAAACGTCTTAGGAACTGGGTGACGCTACGCCGATTCCTCGCGAGCAAGCCTAGAAGAATCAGGCAACAAACACGGCTTGGGGTCTACCTTTTTTTTCAATGATCCTTAATGCTATGTAGAGCTCCAGTGTGGTGCCGATCGAACAAGTTAGTTTGTAAGAGCTAATGGCAAACTTCAAAGACGGAGTTATTAGGCTGCTCAATGGCTGGAGGTCTTGAGGCCATGGCTTACCGACTTTATAATGAGAAGATCAACGCCGATTTTAATCATCAAAAAAAACCTGCTTGTTATTTTTTTGATGATTAAATGCTATGGTTAAAAGCATTAGAGTTTCTAATCACGGTTTTGAGATAAACCCCAGTTTATAAAGGTAATATTAATATATTCAGTTCTAATACCTGAAAGGCTTGCTGAATCTCCTGAAAGGTTTCCAAGGTCCAGTAGCCACAGCTACTTCAGCCAAGTCTGGGTATGTCAGTCGTGGTACCCTCAATCTTATGTACATTTTCTGAGCTGATTTCACCAACATCTGATAAAATAATTATATAGTTAATAGATGGTCTGATTTACTTAATTTAATAGGATAAGCAACGTTTCGCTTGGTCAACCCTGTTTTTAACCCCCGACGCAAAAAGAGGGATGTAATACTTTTGACATGTCTGTCTGTGTATCTGTGTATCTCTGTGCGTATCTGTGGCTTCGTGTAAACCTAGTGACTAAATCCAGTAAATAGTTATCTTAGTTTACTGATAGAAAATATCAAGCAACAATAATTACGTTTCAAAAAACTAAAAAGAAAACCGACAAAAATGTATGAACCAATATAGTTATTTTATGTTTTTGAAGTTGTTAGTGTACTGTTAGTCCTACATAAATATAATTTAAATGGAACCAACTTGGAACTATTCTCTACAAAATAGAAAAAAAACATTCAAATCGGATCAACAGGTAAAAAGATATGAGTTGTCATTCATACATAAAAAAAATAGACGCGTCGACTTGAGAACCTCCGTATTTCGTTGGTTAAAAAATAGCTTACCAGCATACAATAAGACGTGACAAGTCCTATAACGATGGTGGCGACCAGCGAGGTCCAATTCCCTCCATACATATAGCCGACGTGCATGGAGAGGATGCCGGCTCCCAGACAACCTTTTATAAGGTGCGCTGTTGCTTCTAAAAGACTAAGATAAATAATTGTGTGTCAGCTCCGACGCACGACTGGAGTTTACCAGATCGTGCGTAGAGCGTACCCCCACTATAAGATGTTTTGCCATCAGTAAGAGTGAGAGAAAGCATTATAAAGTTTAAGCAAAGTAAGGGTACACACTACCCACGATCTAGCTGCACTGCTCACACCAAATTAGAAAGCTGCGCACCAAAAACGTAACGAGGTCATGCGTTCAGTAGATTTTACTACTCACATTTTTTTCATACCGGGCGCCTTATATCAAAAACGATTCTTATGGAGTAAACTCCAATAAAAACAAAATTAAATCTACTGTAATCATAACCATAGATTTTGACACGGGTCCTTATCACATAATTACCTTTATTAAGGCGGGAAAGTAAATTAAAGGTAATTACGTGATAAAGACCCGTTTCAAAATCTATAGTTATGTCTACTAATCACGATAGTTTGAAAAATAATACTACTGTAATCCTCAAATACGATGAACATCCTCTGAGATTTCTGAAACATTACATTTGGTATATGCCTGAATTTTGCAGAAGTTAGTATGTCATACGTGACAGGTTCAAGCCCGTCACCGCTTATAAGAATACTAACTGGTCTATTCACGATGTTTTTCTCCACCGTTTTAAGGCATTATATATTTTTCGAATAGAAAAATCCATTGATTTACGACCAAGATCCCACCATCTTCGAATCAAAAGTCAAGGATCCTCCCATTAGGCTTACATGATACATGATTATTCTGATTATTCTGATAAAATGTGATGAGATCTTAGAGCAATACGGGCTTCCTACGGAAGGGAGTAGTCTTAGCAATAGATTACTATTAAAATAGTTTTGGCGTTTGTTGCGGGGGGAAATGTGCACACAAGTGCAGTTCCGCACATTTACATGCAAAAACAAAACTGCCAACTGACTGGATAAGTAAAATTTTTGACATTTTGTATGGGCTGAGTCTACCCGGATAAGATGGAAAAAGTGATAAAACTGCATTATCTCGAAAACCATCAAATTTAAAAAGAAACTGTCTGTAATTTATTTAGCTAGTATGATTATCTAACGAATTATATAAAAATTAACTGTTTAGCTATTCATAGTTTTGATTAAAAACGAAACTAGTGTTTTTGAAGAGCCAACTTTGGAAAATAAATCTATCGAGAAAAGTTTTACCAATCGTGATTCTGTCTGTAATTTATCTAGATTATATCCTTAAGTTATCTATGTCATAAAAAAACAAAACTGTATATTTTGCGGTTATTGAGAAAAAACGATTCTGCATTCATCAAACACATTAACTACTCGCCTTAACAACAATACACTAATAATTCGTGTACAGATGACTCACACTTTGACACGTTTTATTAAATGTGTGTGCCCACTTGGGCTTGTACTTTGACAGAGGGAACCGCGGCGAATGGCTACTCCCTTCCGTAGGAAGCCCGTGTTGCTTTAAGGATGAGATGCAATCCAATGCGTATTTCTATCATATTTTAAAACATTTGTAGAAAAACAAACTTACTTCGTGGTATACATATTCAGCCTTTCAGCGGTGAAATCATAGACTACACGCTCTGCGCCCGGGTACACCTGGTATCCCAAACTCTCCCTTTCCATGTACTCATGAAGTTCGTTGCCTAAGGTATACTGAGATGGTGATTTCTATGAACATTATAATATTTTTTAACCAAATAGAATAGTACTAAGTAAAAAAATAAACCATTACGTAATTAACTTTTATGTAATAACTTAAGACAGATGGACCCTTATGTAGGGACTGAATAAATTAACTGACTTGGTATTACATGGATCTCACAACTTTTTACGGTAGTTGCGAGACTTGTTCTTTTTTACAAGTTATGTTTTTGATGGCATTTATTTTGTCAGTACAAGGTTAAGGGGCTCCCAGTCGACGATTGCTCTTTTTCGAAATGAAAAAAGAAATACTTCTGAACAAGCCACATCTCCTATTTTTATAAGTATATTACTTCAGGTTCCTACCTAGATTTCTATTAAGCTGAAAACATAATAGCAGAAACTTTTCACGATAAAGATATTATTTCAAAATGATACGTTTTAGAATTTATGATTGAAATATTTTATATACCTACTATTAAAATCAGCTTGTGATTTATTGTTAAAGATAGTTAATATGTAGATCTAGATTTCTATTAGAATAGATTTTTGATAAGTAATTATACCTAATTTATATCATTAATTTATTCGAAAAGCTAAGGCGGACCACGCGCCGACATGTGTTTGTCGTCATTGCAGCGGTCGGTAGGATTATTTATCGAAGTGATTAAAGATGGGTACATCTTTATTAACATATACTATACATTATAAAACAGGAGATGTGGCTTGATCAGAAGTATTTCTTTTTTCGTTTCGAACAAAAACTATCGTCGACTGGAAGCGCCTTAAAACGGAAAATAGGAAGTTACCTGAAATTGCTTTTTTCTATGCGATTATTGATATTTGGACAGAACAAAGTCTGTCGCGATTCGGTTAGTAAGGAATGATCTAAAAATTTTAAGTATCTAGGACTAGTGATTTAGGCTTTGCGTCTAAATGAGTCACTAACGCAAGAGTGTTCTATATTATATATTTGTACATACTTACATCAATATTCGAAAGAGAAGGGCTTTGTAGCTCCTGTGAAATAAGAAAAAACAGATCAAAAACACTGAAAAAATATATTAAGTGTCTTAAAACATGTCTAGCATTTATTGCATTGATAACGAATAACAAAATTTACTAAAAAAGTTTGTTAAAAGTACTTTTTAAGATGCCAAGCATTTTTGGTTAATTTATTATAATTACATATACATAATAATGTAATTATATTTTATGCACACTATGTACAAAATACCCATGATAATTTGCTTTCGGCTTATTTAATGTACCTATGTATATATCTTACTTGATCTGAATTGTCTCTTGTACCAGAATCATCTTTTCGCATCTTCTGAAATAACACACAAAAATTAGATCTCATCATGAACATCAAATTTACAATCAATAAACACTATAATTTATAAATAACCCGGCTTCGCACGGGTGGTACCTGGAAAAAAGTCTACCGATTTTGTGCAAACTTTACATAAACCATCTACTAAATAGTCCGAACAATGCCTAAGCATTTGGTTTGGATAGGTGAGCCCGTTCTTGAGTTATAAAATTACAACGAAAAATGGCATTGATTTTTATATATATTATATTCTTCAAGCTATCATGATTAGTAGACATATTTTTAAATTTTTACACGGGTCTTTAAACAATTTAAATATATAATATAGGATCACGACTATAATCCCCTAGTACGGTAGATATCCTCTCAAATCTCCAGGCACTTAGATCCTTCGAAGATGTCTGTCAGTCAGTTAGAGGCACGTCCAAACATTATATTTCGCACATTCCCACATTTTGCATAATTTAAAGGAAAAACAAAATAGGATAACGACTGTAATTCCCAAGTACGGTACACATCTTCTCCGATCTCCAAACTCTTAGATCCTTTAAAGATGTCTAGTGGGGGTAGTCAGAGGTACGTCCATACATGCCCACATTTTGCACAATTTATAGGTGATAAAGAAATCTATTATGACTCATACTTTACCTTGCTAGGGTCAGACATCTTTAGCTATCTAAAATCTAGCTGGCTCTGATATCCCACGAGACATTTTAATAGCCTTTCTTAAGAATTAATGTTTTATACTCCAGACAGGTACAACTATATTTCTTACAACTTGAATAAAATTAATGGCATTTCAGTTCTACAACTTCGCGATGATAACAAAAACTTGAGGATATCAAATGGTTTTTAATAGTCTGTGGGTTACACAGATAGGTGACAGATAGAAGCTGTCACTGTTTTAATATAACCTTTTTGTACAAGGTTGAATGTCTGGCCAACCTCCTTGCGTGGGATTTTAATGTAATCGCAATGTGTCACGGCTTCGCATAAATGGTACCTAAAAAAATAAAAAAAAATAGGATCACGACTGTAATCCCCAAGTACGGTAGACACCCTCTCAGATCTCCAGGCGCTTAGATCCTTTGAAGATGTCTAGTGGGGGTAGTCAGAGGCTTGTCCAAACATTATATTTTTTAGTAGTTAGCATACCATACGTGACAGGTTAAAAGCCCATCGCCGCTTATAAGAATACTAACTGGTTTCCTCCTACTAATCCTATCCTATTCTACTTACTACTAGGATAGTAATATTATAAAATGTAAAAGTTTGTGAGTTTGTATGAATGTTTGTGCCTCGATCAGGCCTAAATGACAAAACGGATTAAGTTGAAATTTGATGTAAATGTAGATATATTGCCCGAATAAAAAATATACTACTTTAAAATATAAAAAAACTTCCCCAAAATGATAAAAAACGCTAAAGGATGATTGTGGTATAGATGGCGCTGGTGTGCAACAAATCTGACATCTCAGACTAAAAATATTGCGTCTTTTCTATTAGATTATTGAAATTTGACAGGGCAACGTCTGTCACGGGTCGGCTTGTATATTATAAATGCGAAAGTTTGTGAGTGAGTGGGTGTGTGTGTTTGTTACTCTTTCACGCAAAAACTAATGAACGGATTTAGATGAAACTTTACAGTAATATAGCTTATACATCAGAATAACACATAGGCTACTTTTTATCTAGGTACCACTCGGGCGAAGCCGCTGGCGGACGCTAGTGAAGTAATAAAAGTTTAAATCTTTACCAAAACTCTAAACAAAATCCAATTATCAAAACTAATTAAACCAATCCATGCATTTCACAACTATTTTCAGTAGTTTTCAATAGCAATCGGTAAATAAAAGTAGATCATTGGAATCGTGGACAGCATCAGAAACACCAATGATGGTACTCAAGATGTCTGTTTGCCTGTTGGCTTTTGTAAGTTTAACTTATTTTTACAAGATTTTATTTATAAAGTTAAATAAAAGCTTGTGTCTTTATTAGTTAGATTGTTAGTATAGGTATATGTGTAGGTCAAATTTTGCAATTGTAATTTAATTCATTTTAGTTCAACGAATTAAGCTGAAATTTAGCATACCTGTGTAACTTCGATAACAATTTATTATAGTGACAGCGGGCTGATCAGATGAGGTTTCTAATAAATTTATTTTGTTAGTGGTTTGTTATTTTGTACCCAAAGGGTAAAAACGGGACCCTATTACTAAAAATTCGCTGTCCGTCTGGGCTGTATCTCATAAACCACGATAGCTAGACAGTTGAAATTTTCACAGATTTTGTATTTCTATTTCTGCTATAACAAAAAAACAGAATAAAATACATATTTAAGGGGGGTTCCCATACAACAAATGTGTTTTTTTTGCCGTTTTTTAAAGATAATGGTACGGAAGCTTTCGTGCGCGAGTCTGACTCGCACTTGTCCGGTTATTTAGGTATGACCGCGTATATATTTTAACCTGGTGATCCGATTTCGATATTTTTTTTTATATTCATGTAGTACTAATTAATTCGTTCATAAAATTTAGAACACTGAATTATCGTCTTTCGACTTTTCGATTGGTAGAAACATTTGTTTTTATTTTTAGTTTTTAAAACGTGTTTGTTAACAGATCATCAACATTGCTTCCTCGAACGAGTACTCCGGCCTTCTCTCCCGGCTCTACAAAAAAGCAGCTAGCGAGAACCGGCCTCTCATCCTGGTCGTGGACAACTCCGTGAAAGACTTGGACGAGACTCGCTCTGTCAATCTACCGAGAGAACTGAGCGTGGACATTGATAGAGATGTACCTTCGAGTCTTCTGGAACTTCTCAATCAAAAGGTACTTACTAAAAAAATATAGAATCACGACTAACTGACTGACTGTCATCTTCAAGTATAATGTATAAAGAACTTTTAAGACGTGGGCCCGCAAACTGAAACTGTATTCCGGACTCATGCATTTTGATTGATTTTCTCTGAAAAAAAAACGTGCACTTTGAATTCAGGTCATAAGCGGCCATTATTGCCTAAGGCGTTTGTTGCCCTGAATTTCTGAAAACTCATTTTTTGTCTCGAGTTAAACATCTTTCAGGATTGCAGGTAGGTGCTTGTGCCTTCAGGTTGTGAAGGTCGTCTTTATACATCTATACTAACCAAATTATATTAATAAAACGTTGTAAATATAAATTGTTTATTTTTTTTAGCGTCGTCCTCTAAATCACGAACATAAACAACCTCATCAATTTGATCAACTTCTCACTGAAGAGCGTGACACCGAACCGAGCTACCAACAGAATGACTTGGAACACCTCAGACACAAACTACTGAAAGAAAGACAGCAGAGAAGAGAACGAAGAGAAAGAAGAGAGAGAAGGGAAAGAAAAAACAGAGCTCAGGATAGAAAAGTTGACGTACAAGACAAAGTCGATGACAGACATGATACACACGACGACAGACATGATACACACGATGACAAAAATCAAGAAAGAAAACGGGAGAAACTAAACAGATTCCAAAACAGGAATCAAGATCAAGATAGAGATGATGATAAATGGAAAGGCAGCGAGAAAAGAGCACTAAGAACCTCAGTCATCAAGAACCTTCTGCGGACTTTCAATGACCTGAACTGTGATGCAAAAGATGAATGTGAAGATGAATGCAATGATAGCTACAACGGGAAGAAAAAAGACGAATGCGAAGACAAGTGTGAAGTTAAGTACGAGTGCGAGGAATCGGAGAAAGAAGACCCGTGCCAGGAAAAAGATCAGTGTGATGAGAGCGAGGAGACGGGCAGCACGAAGGGGGAGAAGTTAGTAACCGTCACTGAGAAATGTAAGCGGTGCTGAATAAATGATTCAACTTGATTATGTGTTTTAACGACAAAAATGATTGTTGTATGGGAGCCCCCTTAAATATTTTTTTTTTCTGTTTTAGTATTTGTTATTATAGCGGCACAAAACGAAAAATATTTAGTTGTGGTCGATCAAGTCTAGAGGTATAACGCATTACAACGGTCACGAATCAAAACGGACCATAGACAAAAAAATTTATTAACAATAGATTTTGAACAAGTTTGTTTGCTATGCTTAGTTATTGACTGCAAAAATGTAAAATGACCAAAACCAGAGTACAAAATTGAGTTTTAAATCTGTGAGAAAACGTCGTTGTCTATATCAATAGTTTAGGCCATAATGCAGATGAAAATTAAAATAGCACTAAAGGTATTAGGCAACTTTTTATCTATGCAAGCGAAACTGCGGACAGAAACTTATCTTACTATCCTATTCTAATCACTACATAGTATAAAGCAAAGTCGCTTTCCGCTTCCCGCGTCTGTATGTATGTATGTATGTATGTATGTTTGCTTATATCTTTAAAACTACACAACGGATTTTGATGCGGTTTTTTTTAATAGATAGAGTGATTCAGGAGGAAGGTTTATATGTATAATAACATGATACCCGTGCGAAGCTGGGGCGGGTCGCTAGTAATATTATAAATGAGAAAGTTTGTGAGTTTGTATAGGTATATGTTTGTACCTTAGTCAAACCTAAACGACAAAACTGATTAATATGAAATTTGCTGCATGACTCATAATATAAATGCGAAAGTATGTGAGTGTGTGTGTTTGTTACTCTTTCACGCAAAATCTACTAAACGGATTAAAATTAAACTTTTCAGTAATAAAGCTTATACATCAGAATAACACATAGGCTACTTTTTATCCAGGTACCACCCATGCGAAGCCGGGGCGAGCAGCTAGTATTTCATAAATATTATGTTGTTATATCGATGATATTCCAATAAGTTAAGTTGTTTTGCATAGTTCCCGTCTGTGGTTTTGTTCAGGCAATAGGTATCCGGATCAAGTATAATGCTATTACAGATTACGAACTAAAGCATTTTCATTTTCATCCTTATAGCACAAACTTTTTTAAGATCCATACCATGGAACTTTTGAGCTTTCCCAAATATTGTTTTAATACTGTGACAACATCACTTCATCAGTAAGCTTTTTATGAGACTAGCACACTCGGCCACGCGTTGCTGTGTCAACAATATCGCGATCTGTTAGAATCTTTTGGAGCTAACAGATAATTGTGACTGTCAGATAATAAACAAATAATTTGCAATAAAATAATATTGCGACTATAAATTGATATTTAAGCTATCCTATCTTTCAAGTTGGATCAAACTGCACACACTATGAAAAGTTTGATTAAAATCGGTTAAGTAGTTTAGGAGTCCATCTCGGACAAACAGCGTGACGCGTAATTTACATATACATATTTAGATAAGAAGGAGATATTATTGTAGTTAAATTATATTGGACATTTTAACAACAGAGATACTATGTCAGAAATTTGAACATGCACGCGCAGGAGTATGGGATATTGCGGGAGTATGGACCTCAGAAGAAAATAAATTGTACTAGTATATCCTACAATTTCTTTTCTTCTAAGATTTTATTTGTTTATCATGTTTGTGGAGATTGAAAGAAAGAATATAACTAAAACATGAACGGGTGAATATCTTCCAAGTAAAATGTGCAATACCCCCCCAACAGCAATGACAGGTCTT
This sequence comes from Hydriomena furcata, assembly GCA_912999785.1. NCBI lineage: Eukaryota > Metazoa > Arthropoda > Insecta > Lepidoptera > Geometridae > Hydriomena > Hydriomena furcata. The sequence goes on from OU538848.1 coordinate 4,375,409, forward strand.
TTCAATTAAAAATAATAATCATAATAATAATAAAATATATTTATTAACCAAAAAAGTAAGTAACAGTGAATATGTGTCCCTGTCTCCTGTAAAAGCGTGAGCGGTGGCCCAGGTGACAGTTGGAAGACAGTTGGAGATAATTGAAAGAATACTTTTTATGTAAGGTTTATTTAAATGCCTGATTCGAATTCTATGAAAGTAAATATGAAGAACTATTTGACAATTATTTAAAGTGTTTGGGAAGATAAATAAAAATTATATGTATTAAAAATAATATGCCCTTGTAGTTTATAGACGATCGATCATTTGCTATTCCAAGTCGATTTGAAAACGTAATGCTAAAATTTTGATACTTTATTTATAAATCAGTGAAACCACTTTGGGGGCATAGTTCTCCCGCATCTTGGCTTCTTGCATTCGTCCTTAGGAGGCTCACAGAGGTTCAGCGCATCGAATACCTTCTGGCAGTTCATAGGGCATGACGGCGCTGGCTTCTCAACCTTGCATTTTGTGACGCAAGTAACCACTTTATTGCATCTTGCGCGAAGAGCCTGGCGTAGGATCTGCTTCGTGTCTTCTAGGCTATCTTCCGGTTCTGATGAAGTCTGGAAGACACAGTGTAGTTAATTATGTATAATGACTGCATCCGACTGCCTCTAGACGTCTTCTTATTATAGTAAACATCAGTCCCATCTCTTCCATCTTCTTCGAACCTAACTTTCTTTATCTAGGCATTGAGTTTATCGCGTCATCTTCAAAAAAAACCAATAGGCTATTTGACAGTATGAAAAATAAAGTGTTGTTGATAGTAATCTATGTAAATTATGCCTTCATAAAGCGTTATGGAGTAAAATAACTTAAAAATAAGCAACGATTTATTAAAAAACCCATAATTAAGATTATCTATTTTTAAACGCCAGTCATGTGACACAAAACAGGATGCGTCGAATCGACGATGAAGTAACAAGCTTGTCATTATGTCATTGCCTGCCTTGCAAACTTGACGTTTGTGTATTTGTTGACAAGCATGTAACGTCACAGAAACTAGTGCGACGCCATTTGCTAAAGAAGCGTTTAAGCGATTTATTTCAATTGCCAATATTTAATTTACATTTTTAGGGCCAATACTTAACAGAATTGAAAATAATATTTTTTATGTGTTCCACAGACACTACTGAGTAGTACTTTTAATAATTATTCTTGTTTGAGCCTTCACCTTGTTCGATTGGCATCACACTGGAGCTCTACATAGCTTTAAGAAAAGGATCATTAAAAAAAAGGTAGACCCCAAGCCGTGTTTGTTGCCTGATTCTTCTAGGCTTGGTCACCTAGTTCCTAAGACGTTTAAAAGTGATCGTTTTGATTTTATTGAAGTAAATGATTTTTGTTTTTTTTTTTTGAATTTTTTGACTGAATAATATAGAATGGTTTTCAAAATCTTGTCAAATAGCCCATTGTAATAATAAAACTTACCCTTAAAAAATTATAAAACAAATACTTGGCTTGGTCCTTCGCTGTTTCTTCTAGAGTTTGCTCATCATAGTCATCATCTAATAGTCTGTCATCAGCTTCAGGCAGAAGTAAATCATCGAAGTCATACCTCTTTTCAACAACAGATTCTTCATCATCAGTAAAATAATTGTATTCTTTTTTATCCGTGTCTATGAAAACCACCATAGGCCTTTCATTTCTTGATAGTAACCTTTTCAGGAGATTTACAGGGTCCTTTTTACGTGAATGCACTTCCTGAAATATATGTTATAATCAGTCTTATATATTATGTATAAACTTACTAGCAAACCCACGACAGTCGTTGTCCTGTCTTAATTTAGATAATCGCATAGAGTAACACACGTTGCTATGATGACTGATGTCAACACGTATGTCAGATTTTTTGCACACCAGCGCCATCTATACTAAAATCATCCCTTTTGCGTTTTATTATCATTATGGGGATGTTTTTCATATTTTAAAGTAGTCTATGTTTTATTCGGGCATTATATCTACATCTGCGGTAAATTTCAACTTAATTCGTTTTGTCGTTTAGGCCTGATTGAGGAATAAACATACATACAAACTCACAAACTTTCACATCACTACATAGTATAAAGCAAAGTCGCTCTCCGCTTCCCGCGTCGTATGTCTGTATGTATGTTTGCTTATATCTTTAAAACTATACAACGGATTTTGATGCGGTTTTTTTTAATAGATAAAGAGATTCAGGAGGAAGGTTTATATGTATAATAACATGCTACCCGTGCGAAGCCGGGGCGGGTCGCTAGTTTATAATATTATTAGGATTAGGATAGGATATAATCAGGTGGTTGATCCATTTTTTTTAAAAAGAATCTGCTGATATGGGTATGTAAAGATCGTTGTAAAATAGAAAATTAAACTAAAAAAAACACGATATCTTCTAAATGCCCTAAACCAAACAACCCTACTAAGTAAAAAAATAAATTCTTACAATAACCGCCAATAAAATATATAAAAAAATATATCGTCCTTTCGTCAACATAGTAGATATCGAAGTAAAAATGTTTTCTTTCTTCGTCACAGCCAAATGCTTTTCAATCAGAACAAAACAAAACATGGCATTTCTTAAAAATATACACACATTTTTCAGAAACAATCATGTAATCGGTCTCACAGCTCAGTTGGTAGTAACTCTGTCTTCAGCGCTGCAGGTTGTGGGTTCGATCCCCACCCAGAGCAAATATTTGTGTGATGAACATAGATCTTTGTTCTGTGTCTGGGTGTGTAGTATGTATCATAAGTATGTATTTACAAAAAAAAACGTATATAAGTATTCTATCAGTTATCTAGTTCCCATAGTACAAGCTTTGCTTAGTTTGGGGCTGGATGGCGATGTGTAAAATGTCCACCAGTATTTTATATTTATGTATTTTAATCTCATCTACCTACCTATCATAGTGATCGAAAAGCGAAGAAAGTAGGTGAATCAAATTATTGTACGGTCAGAAAAGACAGTCCTTATTTTCCATTCCATAAGACGAAGTAGGATCACGACTGTAATCCCCAAGTACGGTAGATATCTTCTCAGAGCTCAGACTCAGATTCATGAAGATGTCTAGTCTCTAGACGGTAGTCAGAGGCACGTCCAAACATTATATTTGGCACAATGCCCCTTTTATAATAGAATATATTATATTTATTGTCTATATAATATTATAAAGTGGAAAGATTTGATTGTATGTTTGTTTGTTTGCAATAAATAGGCTCCGAAACTACGGGACCGATTTGAAAAAATCTTTTTCCAATAGAATCCTACATTATCCTTGATGAACATAGGCTATATAATTACTAGAAAAAATCAGGGATCCCTATTAAAACTTCAATAATGTATAATGACAATAGTGTCACATTCTGCAATGGCAAGCGACAGGTTGCAAGCCCGTCGCCGCTTATAAGAATGTATATATGTACCTACTAACTATAGATTTTGACACGGGTCTTTATCACGTAATTACCCTTAATTTACCGCGACCATTGACAATAGCCATTGTAATATAGTCGAAACGTCGGGAAAGTAAATTAAAGTTAATTACGTGATAAAGAACCGTGTCAAAATCTATAGTATTTTTTTTCACTTTCAAAACTTTCGTGAGTTGTACTACACATTATTACAACAACGGGAAATTACTCAGACGGCAATGCGAGCAGGGTAGCGCGCGCGTTATGGTCCACTCACCCTGAAGAAGATTCTCTAGATGAATCGAAACATTGTCGGTGTCCTCATTTTAAATAGAAATACGTGGTGTCCTCATTGACAATTTATCATTTACGTGAGTAATTTCCCGTTGTTGTAATAATATCTATAGTTTTGCCTACTAATCACGACAGTTTGAAAAAAAATATATGTATATATACTTATGCTAAAGAAAGAATCCCATAAATTAAGATAAGATAAATTTATGAAAGGTCTGTGCACTATGAAGCCCTCATTCTGAGAAAGAAAATTAAATTGAGCGCATCCTCAGATAAAATATACCCCCGTCTTTTATCTTTATCTCAAACGGAGATTTTGTTCAAAATATTATGATACGTCCTCCTCCATACATAAACAAGCAAGGGCGCGGAACCCTAAATAAATAAAGCTCGATAAACATCGCAGGACCCTTGAAATTGATCGCCGTGAATAACAAAGTTCTACCATTTTAGGGGATGTCATTTTGCGATCTTTTCTTGACAAAAATAACATATACTATAGCTTTACTGGCCTCAAAGCTCAGTTGGTAGTAACTCTGCCTTCAGCGCTGTAGGTTGTGGGTTCGATCCCTACCCAGGGCAAATATTTGTGTAGTGAACATAGATGTTTGTTCTGTGTCTGGGTGTTAATATGTATAATAAGTATGTATCACTACATAGTATAAAGCAAAGTCGCTTTCCGCTTCCCGCGTCTGTATGTCTGTATGTATGTTTGCTTATATCTTTAAAACTACACAACGGATTTTGATGCAGTTTTTTTTAATAGATAGAGTGATTCAGGAGGAAGGTTTATATGTATAATAACATGCTACCCGTGCGAAGCCGGGGCGGGTCGCTAGTTTACAATAAAAAAAGTAATTAGTATTCTATCGGTTATCTGGTTCCCATAATACAAGCTCTGCTTAGTTTGGGGCTAGATGGCGCTGTGTGTAAAGTCCGCCAAAATTTATTTTTATTTAGTTATAGACTACGATTGGTGAGTTACATATAACGACTCAGATAGAATGCTAACTACTGCGAAATGTGGGCATTGTGTCAAATTTAATGGTTGGACGTACCTCTGACTACCTGCTTTAGACATGTTCAAGGATCTAAGCGCCTCGAGATCTGAGAGTGTGGGCCCATCGCTCACAATACAAATACGAATACCTCCATTTTTTTTACTTTACACACAGCTCCATATAGCTCCAAACTAAGCAAAGCTATGTTAACCAGATTACTGATAGAATACTTAAACATTTGTAAATACATTTTTTACTACTTATTATACATTATAAGACACAGAACAAACATCTATTTTCACCACACGAATTTTTGACCTGGGTGGGTATTGAACCCACTACCTACAGCGTAGAAGGCAGAGTTACTACCAACTAAGCTGTGAGGCCAGTCTTGAATTACTGACTGACTGTTTAAAGTTTCTTGTTGGTTGGCGACGGGCTTGCAACCTGTCATAACATACTATTCGATTGGTGAACATACTATAAGTAACTAACGAGTTGCTGGCTTCCGCAGTATCACGTATGAATGCAAAGTCGAGATTTCCACCAGAACCTTAGACATTTGGGAGAAAAAAATAAATTAATAAGTAGTATGTAATATTTGCTTCGACCGTGAAGTCGAATAGTTTCTAAGGTTGTGCAAAATATATTTCGATGTACCTCATCATCTTCCAGTTCTCATCTCACTTTCATTTTCCTCTATCAGCCGTCATCTCATCACTTACTCCTTTCCTACCCATATCATCTTTCATACAGTTCATCCATCTTTCATACATACATCTATGTACATTGTACAACCTATGTAAAAGGGTGATTATATGAAATGTTTGGTTTTGTATGGGCTGAGTGTACCCGGATAAGACGGAAGAAGTGATAAAACTGCATTATCTTGAAAACCATCAAACTTAAAAAGAAACTGTCTATAATTTACTTAGCTAGTACGATTATCTGACGAATTATATAAAAATGAATTGTTTAGTTTTTCATTAAAAATGAAACTAGTGTTTTTGAAGAGCCAACTTTGGAAAATAAATCTATCGAGAAAAGTTTCACCAATCATGTTTCTGTCTGTAATTTATCTAGATTATATCCATATGTTATCTTATTATTTTTCAAACTGTGAACATGGACATTTCTATATCTGAAGACGAAGTGAGGGTAGTTTCTTCAACTGCCTCCGCTTCTCGACGGTAGCTCCGAGTACTCCAGTCTGCCCACGACCATGGCTTATGTAAAATAGTCGAAACGTCGGGAGAGTAAATGAAAGGTAATTACGTGATAAAGGCCCGTGTCAAAATCTATAGTTATAATATGTTATCTTTGTCATAAAAAAACAAAACTGTATGTTTTGCGGTTATTATGAAAAAAAGATTCTGCATTCATCAAAAACATTTATTACCGTCTTAAAATAGAATATGTAGGTAATAAACTCTTCCAGAAGTCCAGCATTACTTTCAAAATATGACTTTTGGATAGGTAATATCGTACAAACAACACTAAATCGAGCATTTACTAAAACCAATAAAATGAAAATTATCATCAATTAGACCCTAATAATACCGATTCAATAAGTCAAGGGTACACCTGCTGCGACTTTAGTTTTCTAAGCGAACGGTGCCGTCAAACGTCAAACATTGACAGCTATCTACTGTCAAGACAGACAGACAGACGGACAACTAAGTGATAATAAAAGTTCTGTTTTCCTTTTGAAATTCTGAATAATATGTCAACGTAATATATAGGTACTATTCTGACGATGACGGCAATTTTGTAGTAATTTTTAGGTGGGATTGAGTTGCATGGAAGTCGTGGGAGTTGTTCTACCTACTTGGAATAAGGAAAATACTGGATAAGTGCGAGACTGACTGAGAAGGTGGGTCATAGTCTGGATGGAAGCTCCGCAGTCACGGATTTAAGTCCGATGATAATAGGCGGTACCGTTTGTTTAAAAACCGTGGCTTAAGGCCCAACCGATGACGTAGAGTCGAACCCATCTGGCCCGTAATTTGTTGCGTCTTATGAGTTTCAAACTATACTTGTAATTACAACAGTAATTATAGTTGACAAAGTGTGCGGGAATTATGGGGTGGGGTTAGAGTGTTAGCGGGCTGTTCACTAATGACATTTTGAATGAAATTAGGTATACGTATTAGCAATAGAAGCTCAGATATTGTATTAGCGCGTGTCCTATTTGTTTATGATTAAAAAAAGTAATTTCATATTTTGGATTTCGTAATTTTATCTATGTAATTTTATTTGTTACCTCAGAATTTTCGACTGGGTGAACCGATTTTGATGATACTTTTTTTTTCTGGTGCTTCCTTTCAGGTCCCATTTAAATTTGACGAAGAATATCATTTTTAAGGGTAGATAATAGGGAATGAATTTTCGTATTGAACTTATTTAATTCAATTTATAACAATATGCATGAAGTCGATTTTTTTTTTAGTTTTTTAAACGTAATTATTTGACACAATTATAATAATTATTACTCTGTGATTCTATTTGAATCACCTTTAGATTGACGAGTAGCTAAGAATTTCGTAATTATATAATATATATTAGCTGAATCAGTAAGTGGAGATAGCGAATATAAATTCCACAGAAAATACCTTCTTCTAATCGAGTATGGAAGACTAGCTTCTGCCCGTGGCTTCATTCGCAATAATACCTGAATAAAAAGTAGCCTATTTGCTATTCTAAGTTTCATTCAAATCCGTTGGGTCGTTTGGCGTGATTGAGGCACAAATCAGGCATTCAAACAAAAACTTACTCACAAACTTTCGTTTTTATAATATTAGTAGGCTTTTATCTCCTGTTTGTGTAACTTTCATCTCACCACAAGTAAAGGTTACCTTTTATCTATTAGGGTTACCCCTTTAATTGGGTTAATCAACCGATAGGGTCACCCTTTCATTGAAATCCGATTGAAGAGTTTAATCCTTTGATAGGATTTTTTTGATGTAACCTTATAGGACATCCTATAACACTCACGGTGAAACCCCCGAAAACATACGAAAAGTGTGAAAAGTGGCTTGCTTTTTAGGGTTCCGTACCCAAAGGGTAAAAACGGGACCCTATTACTAAGACTTCGCTGTCCGTCTGTCCGTCTGCCTGTCACAGGGCTGTATCTCATAAACCGTGATAGCTAGACAGTTAAAATTTTCACAGATTATGTATTTCTGTTGCTGCTATAACAACAAATACTAAAAACAGAATAAAATAAATACTTAAGTGGGGCTGCCATACAACAAACGTGTTTTTTTGGTGTTTTTTTATAGATAATGGTACGGGGCCCTTCGTGTGCGAGTCCGACTCGCACTTGGCCGGTTTTTTTGTTCCGGTCGCGAGAATTCTCACCAAGGCTTTTTGTGAGTGTGGATGGGTGAGCTACCATTTCAACTCAAGCTATGATGGTAAGGAAAAAGGGATTTTCAAAAATAAATAGGTACAATTTTTTTTATCATTATAAGTTTCGATCGTGAACTGTAGGTACTACTGAGGTATCTCCAATGAGAGATACAGTCGTGAGTTCTGTTTTCAGGGCCTTACCACAAGATCTTAAATTCATATTTAAACACTGTTGTATTGTTTTAATATTACTAGTAAGCCTTCAGCTCTAGCGTTTATAGCCTAACTTGTCGACCCGTGACAGACTTTGTCCTGTCAAATTTCAATAATCGAATACTGAATGACTGATTGTTATTAGTCTGTGATGTCAGATTTGTTGCACACCAGCGCCATCTACGTCAAAATCATTCCTTTTGCGTTTTTTAAATAATTTTTAGAACTTTTTCATATCTTATTGTAGTCTATTATTTATTCGGGCATTATATCTACATCTACAACAAACTTCAACATAATCCGTTTTGTCGTTGAGGCCTGATTGAGGAACAACATACATACAAACTCACAAACTTTCACATTTATAATATTATTAGGATTAGGATAATTTAGCTAATTTACCCGCTGACATTGTAGCTGCACATATTAATACGAGCAACGAGAAACTTCGAACGCGGGTTTGAAACAATTTATTATGTTGATGTGTCACTATTATGTGTTTGTGTGCCCTAAATCCAAATATGCCACAATCATAGACAACGTCCTTAAGATGGTGTTTGAAGTTCTATGTTTTCCGGGTCCACGTTATGACTTCTAAGTTGGCTTATTGGAAAATCCAGACCCCTCTACTTTAATTCCGAAGGTCGTTCTACGACTATCCATTCTTCCACGTCGATTACTTTATATTCAACTAGCGACCCGCCCCGGCTTCGCACGGGTAGCATGTTATTATACATATAAACCTTCCTCCTGAATCACTCTATCTATTAAAAAAAACCGCATCAAAATCTGTTGTGTAGTTTTAAAGATATAAGCAAACATACATACAGACATACAGACGCGGGAAGCGGAAAGCGACTTTGCTTTATACTATGTAGTGAAGTATATCGGTACCACCGTGACACACATGCAGTTGTATTATTTTATGCGAAAATATAAATTGATTTATGTAATCCTATCCTAATAATATTATAAATGCGAAAGTTTGTGAGTTTGTATGTATGTTTGTTCCTTAATCAGGCCTAAACGACAAAACAAATTAAGTTGAAATTTAATAATGCCCGAATAAATAATAGACTACTTTAAAATATGAAAAACATCCCCAAAATGATAAAAACGCAAAGCAGGTGAATTTGGTATAGATGGCGCTGGTGTGCAACAAATCTGACATCTCTGATTATGAAAATTTGACAGGCAACGTCTGTCACGGGTCGGCTAGTGAGTTCTAAGTTAGCTTATTGGAAAATCCAGACCCCTTGACTTTAATTCCGAAGGTCGTAAAATCAGTTCTCGACGTGGAAGAATGAATATTACTTTCTATTCAAAGTAAATCGGTACTATACCACCGTGACACACATGAAGTTGTATTATTTTTATTATTATTATTTTTGTTTATGATTTACATCAACTCGGCTCCAGAGAACCGGAAATTTACTGAAGAGCACGGGCCTAAGCCAAGTGCACCTCAGTGTTTTGAACATCTGTAATAGATGGAGGCATTTCAGATGGCAAATCAGTTTGTAGAAACTTCCTAACAATTCTACAAGTGTTTAAAATGACTGCTTTTTGCAGTAAGGCAAATGTGTGTCTAGGCAAATCTAGTAGATTGAGGGATTGAAATAACTGGTTGGGTATTATACCTGTTGTTGATAAGACAATCGGGATTATAGTCACCTTTTCCAAGCGCCACATCCTGGTTATTTCGTCTTTTAAATCTACGTACTTCGATAATTTTTCCGCAATTGTTTTCTGTATGTTGTGCGTGTTTGTAATGGTAATATCAATAATGAGTGCGGTTTTGTTAGTTTTTTTTTTTTTCCTTCTCGAGCTATAATGCTCGGTATTCTCTGAGCACCCGCCCCGAGACCCTCAGGGAAAAGGTTCCTCAGACTCTCTCTCACTACTATTATTTGCTCCCCTATTGATAAAAACTGTATCCCCAAGAACATTAGTAATTATTGTAACTGTGTGTATAGCTGCTTGTTACTGAATGATGTGAATATTTATGTGCGAATCTAACTTATTGCAATATCTGTATTATTAGTCCAGCTTATTACTAGTTTATTAGTTTATTAGTCTATATTATTATTAGTATTTATATTATTATTATTAGTAAAACATTTTACAATCTTTAATTTAATGTAACTATGTTTGTTAAGGTGGAATCTTGCAACTCAATTTTGAACCAGTTATCCCCAATCGATTGAGCTGAAATTTTGCATACATATGTAACTTCGGTGATAATGCAATAATATGGTGACAGCTAGCTGATCTGAAGATGGAGTCAGGTGCTGTTCAACTGACACTCACAACGGAACTCCATAGTAAATAAACTTTGCATTCTTGTCAAGTTTTCATGACAATTTTATTATTATGTGACTGACTGGTGCTCGATAGTTTGAATAATTATACAAAAGCTTGTCTTTGAAAAATATTTTTCAACAGAAAATTTTGTTTAGTTCTGACTAGGTGGCTCGTATTTTTCTATGCGAGAAAATATATAATTTATAATTACTTTACTTATTATACTTATTTTATAAAAAAGCCGTGTTGGCCGAGTGGGATGTACCTCGACTTTCAATCTGAAGGTCGCGGGTTCGAATCCCGGCGTGCATCAATGAATTTTTCTGTTCGAAAATTTATATGCGCATCAAAAACACGTGCTTACAACGGTGAAGGAAAACATTGTGAGGAAACCAGTTAGTGTTCTTATAAGCGGCGATGGGCTTGCAACCTGTCACGTATGGAATGATAACTACTGCAAAATGTGGGTATGTGCCAAATATAATGTTTGGACGTGCCGCTGACTACCCCCACTAGACATCTTCAAAGGATCTAAGCGTCTAGAGATTTGAGAGGATGTCTACCGTACTTGGTGATTACAGTCGTGATACTATTTATTTATTATTTTGTTTTTTTACTTATTTTATCTGTTATTTTGTTTCTATAGTACCTACAAGACTTGCTTAGTTAGAGGATAGATGAGTCAAATGTCCACCAATATCAATATTGAAATAGCAACGATAAACTTTAAATATTGGTAGATTTTATCTTCTAGTTCTGACCTAGTCTTTCCAACGCAATTCGAACTTTTATAAAACTTTTTAATTCAGCTACCGCAGTTGCAAAATTCGAATAGAATCGGCTTCGGGAAGTATATTAGACGTATGTACACTGTACAGTCGCCCAGAGAGGTTCATCAACTAGGTTTATTGCGTTTTTTATGCGCGCTCTGATTACATTTTCAAATGCAAAAACCGGCCAAGTGCAAGTCGGTCTGCGCAACAAGGGTTCCGTATCATTATCTATAAAAAACGGCAAAAAACACGTTTGTTGTATGGGAGCCCAACTTAAATATTTATTTTACTCTGTTTTTAGTATTTTTTGTTATAGGGGCAACAGAAATACATATTCTGTGAAAATTTCAACTGTCACGGTTCATGAGATACAGCCCTGTGACAGACAGACGGACAGCGAAGTCATAATAATAGGGTCCCGTTTTTACCCTTTGGGTACGGAACCCTAAAAATGAGTTTGGAAGTGGTTGGCGGTTTATTTTTCTTTAGTTTGTGAGTTAATGTTATTGGCGTGGCCTGGTGTATCCCCGAAATGTTATTTATTTTTTAATAAATAAGTCTTAGATTTTATAGTCGAATTACTGATAAAGTTATTCCAAAATAGACATTACATCATTAAAAGAGTGAAAATATGAATGTTCACTCTTTTAATGATGAACTTTTTCGTCGTCTCTTGTCATCATAAATAAATATAATAATTGATGATGACAAGAGACGAAGAAAAAGTAGATAAATTAATATAAGTTTATGAAATATCGTGACACAACGAATAAAATTATGTACACCATGTTATTTTCGCTTATTTTTGTTAGGTTAGGTAAAATTGAAACTAGTAAAATTGTTTTTTTTTTAAGAAATATAAATACAGTTTTGATTGTAAAAACATTATTTGAGAAGTGAAAACTTACCTTTTAATTGCGCGACTGTACCAGGCGCACATACGTACACTTCAAACTAACGAACTAGGGGATGAAAACGTAAAAAAACTCTCTGATATACCCAGTACCTGTGATCTACTGATTCTACCAAACATACGCTAGGGATGCGACAAAAAATACTTTTTGAAACTTTAAATTACTAAGTTTGTGTTGAACTTTAGACAGTTGTATTTTATATTAATTTTAGACATACATCCTCATAAGACCTATACCTATAGTATAGTATAGTATTGTACATGATGCAAGTATATAAATAAGTAAAATAAAATCACTACATAGCATAAAACACAATGTGCGCTTATATGTATGGATTTTGATGCGGTTTTTAGGGTTCCGTACCCAAAGGGTAAAAACGGAACCCTATTACTAAGACTTCGCTGTCCGTCTGTCTGTCTGTCCGTCCGTCTGTCTGTCACAGGGCTGTATCTCATGAACCGTGATAGCTAGACAGTTGAAATTTTCACAGATTATGTATTTCTGTGGCTGCTCTATCAACAAATACTAAAAATATAATAAAATAAATATTTAAGGGGGGCTCCCATACAACAAACATGATTTTTTGCCGTTTTTATAGATAATGGTACGGAACCCTTCGTGCGCGAGTCCGACTCGCACTTGGCCGGTTTTTTTTTTTCAATAGATAGAGTGATTCAGGAGGAAGGTTTATATGTATTAAACCCGGGCGAAGCCGGGGCGGGTCGCTAGTAATATTATAAATGTGAAAGTTTGTGATAATGTTTGTATGTTTGAAAATTAATCAGGCCTAAACGACAAAACGGATTAAGATGAAATTTACTGTAGATGTACACTATAATACCTGATTAAAACATAGATTACTTTAAAATACAAAAACTTCCCCAAAATGATTAAAAAAAACGCAAAAGGAATGATTTTGGTATAGATGGCGCTGGTGTGCAAAAAATCTGACATCAGCGTTGACATCAGTCGTTATAGCAACGAGCGTTACTCTATGCGATTATTGAAATTTGGACAGGACAACGTCTGTCACGGGTCCGCTAGTCTGAGATATGAATTTCTTAAATATCTGTTTTGGTTAACATATCTTAGTTTCCTACTTTTAAGTCTCGCACGTGTATCTAAAGCCAGTCCTGTGGGGCTATTTTGTAAAAACATGATTATCATGTTATGATATTCATACCAATATTTATTGGTACTGAATGCCATAATACCTACGCTTCTAATACAATACCTACGCAGAAGCGTAGGTATAGGTGCATAAACAGTGAATAGTTAGGTACTATGAAAAGTGTTCAGATTAGGTATTCTCTAACATTAGGTATTGCGTTCAACATCATAACATGATCACCATGTTTCTACAAAAAAACCCAGCTGAATCTAAATATTCTAATAGTAGGTAGGTACGCTTCCATTCTACGAATTGGTTATCAACTCCCTAACGAAAACTAGCGACTGAAATCGAAAAAAAAATAAAAATAAACTTCTCAGAAGAAGTCTTTGTTACAACATTATTTTCCTCTTTTGCAAGGTCTTTTTACCCTACTTTAATAAATAAATGGTTCTCAGAAGTAAAATTTGTATTTTTGCTCGCAATGAATAAACTAAAAAATTAATGGACCAATTTTTAAAATTCTTTCACCTAATAAAAGCTACATTATCAGCGTGTAATATACGCAATATTATATTTTAAAAAAAATAAGATATCCGTACGAAAACAGCAATTATGTAACTTAAGGTATCAAAGTCTTTATTATTACACCCGTGCGAAACCGTTACTGAAGTCTAACCCTCGTATTCAAGAACGACACTATGAGAAGACGCACCCACAGTGGACGAAATCTTTTTTCATAAAAAACACTTTATGTGTTGTGTGACACTGCAAAGTGTGACTAGAGGCACATTGTCGTGTGCCTCTAGCCAAAGTTGAGCTCTAAAGGCACACGGTAGCGTGCGCCATAGTGTCGCTCAACACATAAAGTGATGTTTATGAAAAAAGATTTCGTCCACTGTGGGTGCGTGTTCTCATAGTGTCGTTCTTGAATACGAGGGTTAGTCTCTGCTAGTCGCGGCAATCGAGCGCGGCAGCAGCACGCGGCTTGTATGCTGTACGAACGAACAATAACACCGTTTGCGCGGCATGTAGCTCGCAGCTGCCGCGCTCGCTTGCCGCGCAATGTCTGGTCACACCTTTAAATAAATAAAACCAAATAGTAGACATGTACTTACCAAATGTTATGTACGGACGACGTGAATTTGACATCCTTCAAAGATCCAAGCTCTATTAATAGTATTACTTTATTTCTAACTAGCGACCCGCCCCGGCTTCGCACGGGTTTAATACATATAAACCTTCCTCCTGAATCACTCTATCTATTAAAAAAACCGCATCAAAATCCGTTGTGTAGTTTTAAAGATATAAGCAAACATACATACAGACGCGGGAAGCGGAAAGCGACTTTGCTTTATACTATGTAGTGATGGGTCCCCGAAACGATCAAGTGCACTTGACAAGTCTACGTGCTTGACGATTTCACTTGACGAGGGACTTGACGCGACTTGAAGGTGCCATCAAGTTCACGTGACACAGTCATTCGCCCTGTGCCTTGAAAAGTGGTCGTCGCAAAAATTAATAATGGATATGAAATGAATGACAAATAAATAAAAACTTGTCAAGTCACGTCAAGTCGCATCAAGCGCAAGGTGCTTCAAGTGCCGTCAATCAAAATTTCTGTCAAGTAGGTCAAGCCCGTAGATCACTTGACGGGACTTGTCAAGTCAACGCTGTAAACGATCAATATTCACTTCAAGCACGTAGACTTGTCAAGTGCACTTGATCGTTTCGGGGACCCAAACATTTGAAAATATCTTATTTGTTTAAAAAATCGGAATGAAATCAAGCGCTCACCGATCTTGTTAAACACTTTGATTCAAAACTCGGACCTAAGCACTCGACAAAACTAATGATAGTTCCGAACCAAATAGAAATTCCCACTATGGAGCTAAATTCAATCTATACTATCTATTATACTAATATTATAAATGCGAAAGTAGCTCTGTTTGTCTATCTGTGACGTTATCACGGCCAAACCGCTAAGCCGATTGTTATGAGGTTTTATATATATGACGGGGAAGGTTCCCGAGGCATGCCGTCCGGTGTGTCCGACATGATTCGAAATGTAAAATAACGACTTCACAGTGTAGTAGTTTATTACTCAATCACACACAATCAGTTTCACAAAGTTTAAACAAGGGATTGCTTCGATATTCTAAGATTAATAATTATGAAAAGTATGGAAACGTGGCAAGTTCAACACAGTGGCTGAGTGGGGCTAGTGCTAGGGATGCAAACGATACATCGATGTTTTAAAAACATCGAGGTATCGTTCATAAACATCGATGTTAACATCGATGTATTTATCAGCGATGTATCGCCGATACATCGTTCATGTTCGGCATAAACATCGACATCGTTAATCGTTGTCTTTTCAGTCGGCTCGCGAACGTAACGCTAATAACACGTCGTTTTATGCGCATACTTCGATTTGCCGACAGAAATTTCAAGATTTTTGAACTTGAAAAAATAAGTAACATTACTAAATTGGTTTTTGAATTAAATATTTTTGCATACTAAAATGTTTTGTTCTTGTTTGACAGGGAATAACTTGTAAAAAATTATACATTTTATTATTATTTATTAATTCAATTTTTTTTTTACTTTTATTTATATTTTATTAATTTAGATTTATATAACCATATTTCTTGTTACCAATGAATCGTAAGGTAAAAACAAAACATCGATAAAACATCGATGCATCGTTCTTATGACCGATGTTTTTTTAACATCGATGTTTTTGTTTGAACATCGATGTTATTATACATCGATGTTTTTAAGAGCGATGTTGCATCCCTAGCTAGTGCTCTGCCCGGCAGTCGCAATAAGAATGAATCCAGCTCCGACTGACCCAACCGTCAGGCATTCCGTTCCACTCAAAAAACTACCCATCCAGCCATTCTGTCTTGACCTTACCCAAGTGACAGTGACAATATGTCTACTTGACGTTTCCAACGATGACACTCGCTAACAGATGACGTTCGAGACCGGAAAGTTACTTCAATGTCACACGACGACTACTCGATCTCCGAAATATAGATAGTTTAAGGTCTTGGAATAAATATTTTTTTACCATAAAAATATTTAGATTTTCAGAAATTTCGTCAAAAATCGTATTTCCGAATCTACGCGGACAAAGTCGCTGGTATAGCTAGTTTATCTATAACCAATGCATCGCTGGTCAAACAGCCTTCCCATAATGGAGTGGAGTGCAAACATTAGTATTCAGATCGCGGGATTTCTCATTTATTATCGTTCTCTAGACCTAGATGCTGAACTGCATTAAGACGCTGCCAGTCGACGATTATTTTTGTTCGAAACGAAAAAAGAAATACTTGTGAACAAGCCACATCTCCTATTTTATAATGTATAGTATATGTGAATAAAGATGTACCCATCTTTAATCACTTCGATAAATAATCCTACCGACCGCTGCAATGATCTCAAACACACGTCCGCGCGTGGTCCGCCTTAGCTTTTCGAATAAATTAATGATATAAATTATGTATAATTACTTATCAAAAATCTATCCTAATAGAAATCTAGATCTACATATTACCTATCTTTAACAATAAATCACAAGTTGATTTTAATAGTAGGTATATAAAATATTTCGATCATAAATTCTAAAACGTATCATTTTGAAATAATATTTTTATCGTGAAAAGTTTCTGCTATTATGTTTTCAGCTTAATAGAAATCTAAGTAGGAACCTGAAGTAATATACTTATAAAAATAGGAGATGTGGCTTGTTCAGAAGTATTACTTTTTTCGTTCCGAAAAAGAGCAATCGACGACTGGCAGCCTCTTAAGGCTGCATTAAAATTAGCACCTCAAAAAGCGTGCAATTTTAAATTTCGCATATCACTGTGCCCTAAAAGCTCAAAAATGCTTATGACAGCTGCATAATCGAATGTGAAAAGAATGCAGATTTTAGAGTCCCGTACCCATAGGGTAAAAGACTATTACTAGGATTACTATTATTACTAAGACTGTCCGTCTGTCACAGGGCTGTATCTCATGAGCCGTGATAGCTAGACAGTTGAAATTTTTACAGATGATGTATTTCTGTTGCAGCTATGAACGTGTTTTTTTGCCGTTTTTTATAGATAATGGTACGGAACCCTTCGTACGAGTCCGACCGTGTTTTTTTTAAACTTGAATTTTATACAATCTGTGCTTATTATTATGCGCATCAAAAACACGTGCTTACAACGGTGAAGGAAAACATCGTGAGGAAACCAGTTAGTGTTCTTAAGTGGCGATGGGCTTGCAATCTGTCACGTGTGGAATGCCAACTACTGCAAAATGGGGATATATGCCTAATGTAATGTTTGGACGTGCCTCTGATTAATCCCTTTAGAAATCCTCAAGGATATAAGTGTCTTGAGATCTGGGAGAAGGTATGTCTATCTTTGCAGTCGTGATACTATTTCAATTTCATAGTTAGAATAATGTTGACAGATACTGAAGCGAAACAATTACTGGAAACACTCAGCGGTTCCGGAAATAATTCAAGGAAATCCATTTTCAGCTCTGTCTAATCAAAGGTTTGAATTGGAATTTTTAATGGAGTCGAACCACATCCCACCTCAGTCAGTCTCATGGCGTGCCGTTGAAAGTACTACGAGTCCGTTTATCACTTGTAATTCACCTCCTCGTAAGGCACACAGTTCTTTTTATGGAACTCAAGTGTAACGTGTGCTGCTTTTAGAATTTGTGCTGAAGCTCTTTAGTTATTTTTTTTATTGTTATGTGTACTTGGTCAATACTTTAATTATTAGTCTTGTTTGAGCCTTCACCTTGTTATGGAGCTCTACATAGCATTGAGGAAAGGATCGTTGAAAAAAATGATAGACCCCAAGCCGTGTTTGTTGCCTGATTATTCTAGGCTTGGTCGAGAGAAACAGGCGTAGCTTCACGTTACAAAGTGATCCTTGTGATTATATTGAAATAAATGATTTATGAATTTGAATTTGAATTTTGACTCAACAAACATGGCCACCTTATTTGGTATAAATAGCATAGCCGGAATTTTCACAAAAAACTTTTTTGATCATCATTGACACTTTTGCATAGTTTTTTAATGAAATTCAAAGACTATATCGGACCAATTGAATCCATATATCACATAGCACATCATCCATACGAGCTAGAAGCGAAGCGTCGGCGTCGAGGTGGAATCGCGGCACAGGCGAGTCGGAGTCGAGGCGAGGGCGAGCAAGGGCGCGCCCACACCTCGACGCTGCCTTGACTCTAGCTCGTGTGGCCGATGCGCCTTAGAAAGAAATCTCGATTGTAACTCGATTCAAACTCATTTTTTACGATAACTCCGAAACCATGTTATGATACCAACCACTCTCGAAAAAGGGTCGAAGGTCGGGTCACACGGGGTTGAAATTTACGAGTCCCCTAGATTTACAACTGTCATAAAGTATTCAGCGCAGCGCGCTTTTCAAGTTGCCAGTTTTGCAATAGTTCTCACGGTCTCCGACTTAAAGTTCCCGGTTTTTTTTTTTAATTTCCGTGAATCGTTGACATTTAATAAAATCTTTATTACAATTATTATTAAACTAGCTGAGCCGCGCCCGCTTCGCTGGGGGATAGATATGTTGCCGAGGACTAATAGCTACAAAACAAAAAAAGTTTCATCAAAATCCGTCCAGTAGTTTTTGCGTGAAAGCCGGACAACAGACAGACAGACAGACAAAAATTTCAAAATGTGTATTTTTTGGCTTGTGTTACTTGTATAAAGGCCCCTAGGAGTATTTTTTTTAGTTATTATTCAATGTACAGAATTGAACTCTTCTACAGTTTTATTATATGTATAGATGATTGTTTTATTAACAAAACTATATGTAATCAGATAAAATCACTTGATCCACTATTACTTTGTAAAAAAAATCCCTGCAAAGAATATTCTTTTTTAATTCCAATAAATGTACGATATAACGGAATTACCAGAATTAACAGGAATCGCATAATTTATTTTCCCTTTGCCAGCCAGCTTGAATTTCCGGGAAGTTTCGATCCCGGGTACCTGGAAATAAAACGCAAAGGCAATACAAATTAAAAAAAAATCGGAATTCAAGTTTAAAAAACATAAATCATTGAACTCCCTAGAATCAATAATGTCTATCTATATCTACTATATAAAACCGGGTTTGTTACAACACTTATAACTCGGGAAATGCTGGAACGATTTTTCAAATTTTTGTTTTGTTGGATTTGTATCCGTCCCGAATAGTAGAATAACTAAAGCGATACGAAGTTCGCCGGGTTAGTATGTTCATCATCAAATTTTAATAGAAAAAATATTTAGTTTTGTAAAAAAAATATGACATGGAAGAGCAACCTACTTGTAAGTAGGTTGCTCTTCCATTGCACGGATATACATTTTGACTAAGTTACGTTATTAGTTTTCGTAAAAATCGTTTTTTTTTTTACAAAATGATTGCCTGTGTTACTCTATGATATGGTGAAACTAGCTGACCCGTGCCCGCTTCGCTGTGCGTAAGACATTTCTAATACCATCGTGGACTTTTTTGTAGACGTTTTTAAGGTGTACAATACTGTAGTACATTATTTTGATATATCTCGTGGGGTTCAGCCAGCATTTGCAATGTGTTTATTTACGACATCACATTAAAAACCTCTAAAATTATCAGCGTTTCTCTACTATATTATGCATGTATTATACATATAAACCTTCATCCTGAATCACTCTATCTATTAAAAAAAACCGCATCAAAATCCGTTGAGTAGTTTTAAAGATATAAGCAAACATACATACATACGCGGGAAGCGGAAAGCGACTTTGCTTTATACTATGTAGTGATATTTTTTAATTTGGTCAAGTAGTTTTTACGAGCTTTTATTTAACTTGCAATGTATGTATGTAATGGTGGAATCTTGCAACTCAATTTTGAAGCAGTTATCTTTAATTGTGCTGAAATTTGGCATACTTATGTAATTTTGGTGACAATGCAATAATGACAGTGAGCTGATCTGATGATGGAGTCAGGAGCTGTTCAACAGACACTCACAATGGAACCCCTTAGTAAATATTTCGATTGAGTAAAAACTTAGCATACTTGTCAAGTTCCGATGACAATGTTATATGATGGTGACAGATGATAGTGCGCTGGTACTCGATGGTTTAAAGGATTTTACATATACTTGTCATTAATAAACATTTCTTAGCAGAAAACTTATTAATGTTAATAATAATTAAAGTTATTGCTTGTGTTACTCGCTTATATGGTGAAATAATTTTCAAAATTATTGATCACTAGCGACCCGCCCCGGCTTCGCACGGGTTTAATACATATAAACCTTCCTCCTGAATCACTCTATCTTTTAAAAAAAACCGCATCATAATCCGTTGTGTAGTTTTAAAGATATAAGCATACATACATACAGACGCGGGAAGCGGAAAGCGACTTTGCTTTATACTATGTAGTGAAGTAGTAGTTTAGTTAATCTATTACAAACAAAAGTACAAAAAAAAACTCTTTTACAGTAAGTATAGATTAATTAATTACGAGTGCTTGGGACTGAAAATGCTATATATTCAGTCCCAAGCATTTAATTTAGCCTTTCAATAGTCGGATTTCAGTTGTAAAATTTTATTCCATTATTATAGCAAGTGAACATAAGCTGGGGCCGTACCACAAGCTCAAAAGTAATATTAAAATAATACTACTCACGGTGCGAAAGTGACAACGCAATACGAACTCGTATAGCGTTGTTACTTTCGCACCGCGAGTATTATTGTTTTGATATTACTTTAGGAGCTTGTGGTACGGCCCCTGGGAGGATAATACTGGTGCTAGGCGAGCTTTGCAACAATAACTGAAACCGTATAACAATAACCAGTCTGCAAAGTTCTGTCAGTCAGCCCAACCGCCGCACCCAGAATCAACAATCAATTATTTGACGGCCTCACAGCTCAGTTGGTAGTAACTCTGTCTTCTGCGCTGTAGGTTGTACCCATCTATACTAGTCTATACTAATATACTAATATACTAATATATATTATATATTATATATTATATATTATATATTATATATTATATATTATATATTATATATTATATATTATATATTATATATTATATATTATATATTATATATTATATATTATATATTATATATTATATATTATATATTATATATTATATATTATATATTATATATTATCTATTTCTATTTCTATTTATTTTATATATATATATATATATATATATATATATATATATATATATATATATAATAAAGAGGAAAGATTTGATTGTTTGTTTGTTTGTTTGTTTGTTTGTTTGTATCGAATAGGCTCCGAAACTACTGAACCGATTCAAAAAATTCTTTTATGGTTAAAGAACTTTATTCTCAAAAGAAATTATACATTTCACTTAATGAGAAATTACAAATTTAAAATAAAGTAGATTATTATATAGACAGTGAGCATGCAGTATGAGTCTATAAGTAAATGACCTTAATATTACGAAAAGAAGTTTTGTATTAGTTAGTAAAGTGGGTACTTCATAAAAAAGTTCGCATACGTTTGACGAGCTGACGAGCGGTATTGGTCAGGAATGCAGCTACATACAGGGTCGGATTTAGAATGTAGTAATAATGTGATTTTTAAGTTTTGATTTGAAAATGTTTAGACTGTTTGAATTTTTAATAATTTTTGGAAGGGAATTGTATAATTTGGCACCCTCAAAGCATATACTTTACCATTAGAATCCTACATTATCCCTGATGGACATAGGCTATATAGTATTTTCAAAAACGTTAGGGATCCGTATGAAAACTTCGAAAATGTAACCCAAAGTGTGAAAAAAAATCCTAAAAAAATCTTTATATCGCGTTTGCTGCAAAAATTATTGACAATAGAGCAAAGTAATGTACTACAGTTTTAAAGAGAATGTAACCCAACGTGTGATAAAAAAATCCAAGAAAATCTTTATATCGCGTATGCTGCGGAAATTATTGACAATAGAGCAAAGTAATGTACTACAGTTTTAAAGAGGACATCAATATCTACAAATAAGTCAACAATACTATTTGTCTAACTATTAGGAATCCGTATGAAAACTTAGGTTTAAAGAATTTTATTTCTCATAAAAACACAGAGTTCACTTAAAATGAGATACAAAAATAACACATAAATATTGCGTTTTAAATGATTACACCTAAGGGCCTAGTACAGTTGGTATATTTTTAAATAGATCGATAAGTTAAACGCATACAATTAACACTAATACAACAATAAAATATACAAAACAAAACAAAATAGGTTAACATACCACATAGAGTGGTTACCAAGATAACAGAAATTAATAGATATGATGAGGGTAGGTAAACACTAGCTAAACTATCATTCAAAAGAATCGGCTGAGGTCAGTATTGGTGTGTGGTCCATGTTATAAAATTTAAAAGGATTTTTTTATGTATTATAACAACGAATAGATATGGGACCTTAGTTTATTTTTATATATATTTATGTTTTCACACTCTTTTATACTGTTTGGTAAATTATTAAATAACTGAGCTCCCTCTGATAGTATTGTCTTTTGCCCGCTTTTTGTGCGTGTTTTAGCTAAATGTAGTTTAATTTTGTTTCTTAGATTGTGTTTGTTTTCTTTTATCTGTAAACTTATATTAGATTGTATAGACTTTGTAATTATGTTTTTTATTAATATGCAAGTTTTATAGATGTAAAGTTGTTTTATGTTAAAGAGTTTAGTTTTGTTGTACAATTCGTTTGTAGGAAATAGGTATGGATAGCAGAAAAGAACTTTTATTATTTTATTTTGGGTTCTTTGTAAAGGATTAATATTAGTATCAGCACCCGTGCCCCATATCTCAACTAGGTATTCAAGGTGTGATTTCACCAAAGAATTGTAAATAACATAGCGAACCTTTCTCGGAATGCATTTTGTGACTTTTCGTAATGCTCCCAGTAATGACGTTAATTTTGACTTAACATGCTCAATATGTGGCTTCCAAGTCAATTTATCGTCTATCCACAAACCTAAATATTTTTCTAGATGTGACTGCTTAAGTTTGTCATTGTTTATTGTTAGTGTAACACTTGTTGTAAAACTTCAATAATGTAACCCAAATGTGATAAAAAATAAAAAAAAAAACTTTATATCGCGTATGCTGCGGAAATTATTGACAATAGAGCAAAATAATGTAATTCAGTTTTAAAGAGGACATCAATATCTACAAATAAATCAACAATAACATTTATCTAACTATTAGGGATCCGTATGAAAACTTCGATAATGTAACCCATCGAGTGATAAAAAAACAAAAAAATCTTTATATCGCGTATGCTGCGGAAATTATTGACAATAGAGCAAAGTGATGAACTGCAGTTTTAAAGATTACATCAATATTAACAAAT
Source organism: Hydriomena furcata (assembly GCA_912999785.1). NCBI lineage: Eukaryota > Metazoa > Arthropoda > Insecta > Lepidoptera > Geometridae > Hydriomena > Hydriomena furcata. The sequence goes on from OU538848.1 coordinate 4,399,228, forward strand.
AAGTCAGCAATACCATAATTATGTCCAACTATTACAGTTATGTCACAATAACTACTTTTTCATGTTAAAATATGCAATGGTAACGCCGCCTGTACAAACTAGGCCACATTATTCGTAAATGGGTATTAATCCTTATCCAAAAAATCACTTCATTTTCAAGGCCATATTATCAGTACCTGTAAATTACTTTTTTAATTATACCATTCCCAAATTCCATACCATTCAAAAGTTATTATGAGTGTAATAATCTATAGGTACTAATATTATTATGAGGAAAGATGTTTTGTATATTTGTATGGAATAAATACAAAAACTACTGGATATATTTCAAAAAATCGTTTACTATTAGAATGCTACATTATCTCTGAGTAACATAGGCCATATTTATTGTTTGAAAAAAAATAGAGATCCCTATTAAAACTTCGATAATGAAACCTGGGTAAAAAAATACCCATAAAATCGTTATAATACGTTACTCCCGTGCGGAGCCGGGGCGGACTGCTAGTCGCAAATATTTGTGTTATACCTAAACATAGATGTTTGTTCTTCATGTCTGGGTGTAATATTTATTTATTTAAGTAACCTATTCACAGAATTCACCTAGGATTCACAGTTCGTTTATTGTTAAATATGAATATGTTAAATATAATGTTGCACTTATACCAATTTGAATCCACATTATGTATTCCACTCGTTTTAAATTTTTACAAAGAGCGAGATAGGTAGTAGAACAGCAGAATAGCCGATAAAGATAAAAGATGAAAATAAAAAAAAATAATACAAAAAGCTACAGATATACTGTAGGACATGTAATGACAATTAAATTAAAACGGCATCTCTGAGTGTGGCATTTAAACCATAACAATTCTCCATCTATCGCCTCTCTAAATTGTTATTGACTCCAAAAGCAGGCTTTCCTGCCAAAACTTTAAGATAATTTGAGTAATTGAGTTCGTGGTTCAACTCTCGGCTTAATTGGTTAAGATAGGTGAAGTTTTAAGTAAGAGTATGTACTCAGGGTTACTTAAAATTTCCAGGAAATCGCGAATATTTAGACTGCAGTTCCGGCTGCTATGAAGTCACTTTTGAATCGCTGTTATTATAGGTGTGACCAAACAGCGCTACAGTCTAAACTAGTCATGCTACAAACATGTGTCCTGCGAATGCCACGCTATGTCTGGTCGCACGTTATGGCGCCTTTTTAAAGTCACTTTTGAATTGCTATTATAAAAGGTGTGACTAAACATAACGCGGCAGCCGCGAGCTACCTGCTACAGTCTAAACTAGTCACGTTACAAACTTGTGTCCTGCGAATGCCGCGCTATGTCTGGTCACACCTTATGACGCCTTTTTAAAAATAGGTAACATTGATATATTTTTACTTAATAGATCTTAAACCCATGTAACGTTGTTAGCTTTCTTCTGCCCGCAGCTTTGTTTGCGTGGTATGTAGATAAAAAGTAGCCTATTATGCTATTTCAAGGCATATGTATGATGTATGTATGTTCCAAGTTTTTATCCAAATCCTTATGGTAGTTTAGGCGTGATTGAGGCACAAACTTCTGAACATACTCGCAAACATTCAGAATTTTGATATTATAGTAGGATTGTAAGCTAATGAATAAAAAATGTTGTAAATCCAGCGTAAAAACTGAAAGTGCCTTTTTCTGTGGGATTATTGAAGTTTGACAGGACAACGTCTGTGGTTACAGCTAGTTAATATATAGATTTATGGATAGGATCATAAGTTCAGCTGTCAAAAGAGCCAACATACAGTTGTTGGACAGGAATGGTTAATTATTTCCAGTTGTGTGAGATTTCGTAGCGCTACGTAGCATATTGCTACGTATACGTGCTCGTAGTATCGCCCGTAGCAATTTCAACTATCTAATAAGTTATAAGTTTTCTGTTGAAAAACATTTTTCCAAGACAAGCTTTTGTAAAATCCTCCTTAAGGGGCTGCCAGTCGACGATTGCTCTTTTTCGAAACGAAAAAAGAAATACTTCTGAACAAGCCACATCTCCTATTTTTATAAATATACTAGCTGTCCCGACAGACGTTGTCCTGTCAAATGTCAAAAATCCTACAGAAAAAAGCACTTTCCGTTTTTTCCGATCTTTACGCCATCCTTATCACTAAGGGGTATGGAAAATAGAAGTTGGCCGATTCTCAGACCTACTCAATATGCTTACAAAATTTCATGAGAATCGGTCAAGCCGTTTCGGAGGAGTACGGGAACAAACATTGTGACACGAGAATTTTATATATAAGAAGATTACTTCAGGTTCCTACCTAGATTTCTATTAAGCTGAAAACATAATAGCAGAAACTTTTCACGATAAAGATATTATTTCAAAATGATACGTTTTAGAATTTATAATCGAAATATTTTATATATATTTTATTAAAATCAACTTGTGATTTATTATTTCACTTTCAAAACTTTCGTGAGTTGTACTACACATTATTACAACAAAAAAGTGTAAATTGTAAAGAAAACTTTAAATGTAAAGTTCAAGAAGGAAAGAAGAAGGAAAAAAAAAATGAATTTGAAAGGACTACGTCTGTCGGGACAGCTAGTGTTGAATAAATGTTTGTAAAAAGTAGTGAAACAAAGAATTAATAAAACTGTCGATGTTATGTTGTGAAATGGTATGGTGGTGATAAACATACATAGCTTGTTCTGTGTCTGGGTGTTATCACTACATAGTATAAAGCAAAGTCGCTTTCCGCATCCCGCGTATGTATGTATGTATGTATGTTTGCTTATATCTTTAAAACTACACAACGGATTTTGATGCGGTTTTTTTTAATAGATAGAGTGATTCAAGAGGAAGGTTTATATGTATAATACATGCATAATATAGTAGAGAAACACTGATCATTTTAGAGGTTTCTAATGTTTTTCTACAATAAAGTCCGCGATGGTATTAGAAATGTCTTACGCACAGCGAAGCGGTCACGGGTCAGCTAGTAATGTATTATTAAAAGTACCTATGTATTTACAAAAAAAAAGTATCTAAGTAATTCTATCAGTAACTGGTTCTCATAGTAAAGACTTGTTTAGTTTGGGGCTAGATGGCGCTGTATAAAAAAATTGCAGTACGGCCATAGACCGGGTTGTGGTGCTTACCCCGGTTTTGGACATTTTCAATTTTGGCAGTCAATAACTGAGCATAGTAAACAAACTTGTTTAAAATCTATAGTTAATACAATTATTTGTCTATGGTCCGTTTTGATTAGTGACCGTTGTGATACGTTATACTTCTAGACTTGATTGACCACAACTAGATATTTACCGTTTTGTCTATATAAATTTGAATAATTAATAGATAAATATCGCTAGTTACAAAACCTTTGCATAACCTAAGAGATAGATAAATACTCTATTCTATGTTGTTTAAAAATTGTTTTAATATTTTTTTTTCAGTATAAGTTTGAAAATTAAAATGTTGTTATAATGCTTACAATCAGCGCTCTCACACTATTAATTCATATTATTATTTTACTAGCGACCCGCCCCGGCTTCGCACGGGTAGCATGTTATTATACATATAAACCTTCCTCCTGAATCACTCTATCTATTAAAAAAAACCCCATCAAAATCCGTTGTGTAGTTTTAAAGATATAAGCAAACATACATACAGACGCGGGAAGCGGAAAGCGACTTTGCTTTATACTATGTAGTGATGATTCTTAGACGAGCTCCTTCCTAAAGAGCTATGTTACTACTAACCTCTTTGAGTCATAAAATAATCATCAAGTTAAACTTAAAACTGAAGAAAAGTAGTAAAAAGTTTCGACTATGTTTCAGTTACTTCAAACTAAATATATACTGTAGACATACGAGTAAGGGGTCTTCAAAAAGCGGTTAAAGTTTAATGAATTTTTGAATATAGCGGAAATGAGGGAGGAAATATCTATTGTATGTTCAAATCAGTTCAAACTCAATTATCGAGATGTTTTGGTAACAATCCTGTTTTCCAAATTTGTTAACATTTAAAAGCTTAAAACTATAGTGGTTGTTAATCATTTTAAATAGATTTAATAATAGACTAACTTAATAATAGTATTCGCCGATCTGCCGTTGATCGCGGTCGCGGGCGATGCTCATGATGAAGAGCATCTGAATTGTCTCGAAACGTCAGCAATACAAGAAAAAAATAACATCCCCACTTTAGGTGTAGGGAAAGTACCCTAAAAAAATGTTTTATAGATTTTATTCTACGATTTCATTAACATTACTAATATGTATATACAATACATACCAAATTACAGCTTTCTAGCACTCTGTCTGTCCGTCTGTCTGTCTGTCCGTCTGTCCGTCTGTCCGTCTGTCCGTCAGTCCGTCTGTCCGTCTGTCCGTCTGTCCGTCTGTCCGTCTGTCCGTCAGTCCGTCTGTCCGTCTGTCCGTCTGTCCGTCTGTCCGTCTGTCCGTCTGTCCGTCTGTCCGTCTGTCCGTCTGTCCGTCTGTCCGTCTGTCCGTCTGTCCGTCTGTCCGTCTGTCCGTCTGTCCGTCTGTCCGTCTGTCCGTCTGTCCGTCTGTCCGTCTGTCCGTCTGTCCGTCTGTCCGTCTGTCCGTCTGTCCGTCTGTCCGTCTGTCCGTCTGTCCGTCTGTCCGTCTGTCCGTCTGTCCGTCTGTCCGTCTGTCCGTCTGTCCGTCTGTCCGTCTGTCCGTCTGTCCGTCTGTCCGTCTGTCCGTCTGTCCGTCTGTCCGTCTGTCCGTCTGTCCGTCTGTCCGTCTGTCCGTCTGTCCGTCTGTCCGTCTGTCCGTCTGTCCGTCTGTCCGTCTGTCCGTCTGTCCGTCTGTCCGTCTGTCCGTCTGTCCGTCTGTCCGTCTGTCCGTCTGTCCGTCTGTCCGTCTGTCCGTCTGTCCGTCTGTCCGTCTGTCCGTCTGTCCGTCTGTCCGTCTGTCCGTCTGTCCGTCTGTCCGTCTGTCCGTCTGTCCGTCTGTCCGTCTGTCCGTCTGTCCGTCTGTCCGTCTGTCCGTCTGTCCGTCTGTCCGTCTGTCCGTCTGTCCGTCTGTCCGTCTGTCCGTCTGTCCGTCTGTCCGTCTGTCCGTCTGTCCGTCTGTCCGTCTGTCCGTCTGTCCGTCTGTCCGTCTGTCCGTCTGTCCGTCTGTCCGTCTGTCCGTCTGTCCGTCTGTCCGTCTGTCCGTCTGACCGTCTGTCCGTCTGTCCGTCTGTCTGTCACAGGGCTGTATCTCATGAATCGTATCTCTCATCATCTCATTTAAGTATCGCGATATATATAAATACTATGTAGAGTTCCAGTGTGGTGCCGATCGAACGTAACGAAGGCTCAAACAATAAAAATAATTAAAAATACCTACTAACTTTTTATGTAAGCCACGATCTATGACGGTTAGCGCTTCTTAGGAACCCTAACTTTACATACCTACATGGTTCATTCTAGTTAGAATGAAGTTTGCAAAACTTGGGCGGCAAGTTAGGGCAGGTTAACTTAGATTTATGTAAGTCGTTGAGTGGATTGGACGACGAAGTAAGTGCTGCGTTGCGAAACAAATTGATATTATGTATGGTTTTAGGTGAAGCTTGAATTTTATTTTTGTATGGGCTGAGTCTACCCTGTTAAGACTGAAAAAGTGATAGAACCGCATTATCTTGAAAACCATCAAATTTAAAAAGAAACCGGTTTTCATTTATGTAGCTAAAATGATTATCTAACGAATTATATAAAAATGAACTGTTTAGCTAAAACTTTTGAGTAAAATCTAAATTAGTATTTTGGAAGAGACAACTTTGGAGAATAAATCTATCGAGAAAAGTTTCATCAATCGTGTTTCTGTCTATAATTTATCTAGATTAAATCCTTGTCATCTTTGTCATAAAAACAAAACTGTGTATACTTTGCGGATATTGAGAAAAAACGATTCTGCATTCATCCATAAAATGTATTACTCGTCTTAAAAGGCTAATAATTATTATTTTCAATGATTCGGGTATCAATGTTAGTAATATTGTTAGTAAGGTGGTTAATAGGAATTTGAGACATTACTACTTTTTTCTAGAGATCTTTGCACCTATTTTGTTTATACCTAACTTCCTACTAATATTATAAATGCGAAAGTTGTGTGAGTGAGTGAGTGGGTGTGTGTGTTCGTTACTCTTTCACGCAAAAACTACTAAACGGATTAAAATGAAACTTTACAGTAATATAGCTTATACATCAGAATAACACATATGCTACTTTTTATCTAAGTACCTCCCGTGCGAAGCCGGGGCGAGCAGCTAGTATTATATAAAATTCTTCTGCAAGTTTGTTTATCACCTAACTCCTCCTAAACGGCTGGACCGATTTCAATGGGTTCCTGGATGGTTTGAAATACAATTGGACCCGGTAGGTGGCGCTGCTGTCAGTATGTTACTAAACTTGATTGGCTGAACTCTTTATATATTGTACGCGGTAAGAAATTCGCCGGGTCAGCTAGTCTAGTCAGCTCAGTTGGTAGTAGCTCTGCCTTCTGCGCTGTAGGTTGTGGGTTCGATCCCCACCCAGGACAAATATTTGTGTGATGAACATAGATGTTTGCTCTGTGTCTGGGTGTTATTATATCATATGTATGTATTTACAAAAAAAAAAAAAAAGTATATAAGTATTCTATCAGTTATCTGGTTCCCATAGTACAAGCTATGCTTAGTTTGGGGCTAGATGGCGCTGTGTGATAATGTCCACCAATATCTATCTATCTATCTATCTATACTAATATTATAAAGAGAAAAGTTTTGATTTTTTGTATGTTTGTAATGGATAAACTCAAAAACTACTGAACCGATTTCAAAAATTCTTTCACCATTACCAAGCTACATTATCCCTGAGTAACATAGGCTATTTTTTATTTTGAAAAAGTAACGGGAACGCGAACGGGTACGGGAACGGGAACGGGAACGGAAGAAAACATTTGTTAATTCTAAAGCGATACGAAGTTCGCGGGGTCAGCTTGTTATATTTAATTTCGAGGTAACTAATAATGCATACCTATAATTTTATTTTAACATTTTATAAAAATCCCATGAAAATTTAGCCTACAAAGCCGCAGGATTGATAACCTCCTTCTTTTTTGTCGGTAAAAAATGGCAGCATTGTAATAATAGGATAATTTTGGATGATAAAACACAAAATTCGGTCCTGGCTCTGATTTATCACAACAAAATAAACCCAAAGCCTGCGGAATATATCATCATAATTCTTCTTTTTAATAAAAATACGACATGGTTTTCCTCTAAACTTATGAAGTATAAAAAGTAAAGCTTTTTTTGCGTTTTTGAATAAACATGGTTCTTGTATTAAAAAATTAACTGACTTTACGCGATAAGCCTAAGTTCCTAAGCGGCGGTGACCGTCATAGCTGTCGTAGGTGTGAAATTTAGTATGCTGTGGGATTTGGGGGCGATAAATCGATCTAGCTAGGTTTCATTTTTAGGGTTCCGTACCTAAAGAGTAAAAACAGGACCCTAATACTAAGGCGCCTTTGAAGGCACGGCGACGCGCCATGAAAATGCTAGGTTTAACTATAAGGTAAGAAACAAAATAATTTTATGTTGACATTTTTCACGCCTTACGCCGTGCATGGCATATTTTCGCGGCACGGCGCTGCGTCTTTTCAAGGCGCGGCAACGCGCCTTTTGATTGCGCGGCGTCACACCTTTTCACGGTGGAAGGCGCCGCACCGCAGACATGGGCCCCTGGCCTTAGCAAGATAAGATTTTAGCAAGTCTTAATGCGCATATAATCGTCGTAAGTCTGCTATATTATAGCGACCGTTCTATGACGGCGGAGACTTCTTATGGAACTATGAATAGAAATGTAGACTGGGTGAGGTGAAGTTTAGTAGGTTTAAGACGCTGCCAGTCGACGATTATTTTTGTTCGAAACGAAAAAATAAATACTTGTGAACAAGCCACATCTCCTATTTTATAATGTATAGTATATGTGAATAAAGATGTACCCATCTTTAATCACTTCGATAAATAATCCTACCGACCGCTGCAATGATGACAAACACACGTCCGCGCGTGGTCCGCCTTAGCTTTTCGAATAAATTAATGATATAAATTATGTATAATTACTTATCAAAAATCTATCCTAATAGAAATCTAGATCTACATATTACCTATCTTTAACAATAAATCACAAGTTGATTTTAATAGTAGGTATATAAAATATTTCGATCATAAATTTTAAAACGTATCATTTTGAAATATTATTTTTATCGTGAAAAGTTTCTGCTATTTGGGGGCACGGCAGTGCCCCCGCCAAGTCGAGCGCGAAGCAAACACTGCCGTACCATCCTTTACTGGAACCATTTCGCCGCATTTTCAGGCCCCTATTTGAGAACCTCTGGATAAGACCAGAACGCTGAAATTTTCGTCATCCAGTAAGCCATAATCACCTACTTAAAATCCAAAATTTCAAGTCTGTAGGTCATTTAGTTACGAAGTTAAGCGAAAGCAAAGTTTCGCATTTTAGACAGACACTCACTCACTCACTCACTCACTCATGATCATCAGAATAGAATTAGTACTTCCCATAAACTCAGAGAGCTGAAATTTGGTACAGAGTTAGGGTTTAATGGCCACATAAAGGGAAAACCTTAAAAACTAGAATAATCGAAGATCTGGAGTACCTGGTGACCATGATAAGAAAACACAAGAGCCTAACCAAACTATTAGAAATCGACATACCGCCTTTACAAAAAATATATTTTACTACTGGACCGATTTGAAAAATTCTTTCACCATTAGAATCCGATATTATCCCTGATGAACATAAGCTATAGTATATTTTCAAAAATATTAGGGATCCGTATGAAAACATCGATAAAGTAATCCAAAGTGTGAAAAAATTAAAAAAAAATCCTTACATTGCGTTTGCTGCGGAAATTGTTGACAATAGAGCAAAGTAATGTACTACAGTTTTAAAGACGACATCAATATCTACAAAAAAGTATGCAATACTATATGTCTAACTATTAGGGATCCGTATGAAAACTTCGATAATGTAACCCAACGTGTAAAAAAAAACAAAAAAATCCTTATATCGCGTACGCTGCTGAAATTGTTGATAATAGAGCAAAGTGATGTAGGTACTAAAGTTTTAAAGAGGACATCAATATCTACAAAAAAAGTCTGCGATACTAAATGTTTTATTAGGGATCCTTATGAAAAATTCGATAATGTAACCCAAGGTGTAAAAAAAATACCTATAATATCATTATTACATCCGTGCGACGCCGGGGCGGACTGCTAGTACGCTATAAAATTAAAGGAAAACTCTGGATAAGACTAGACTGGCTTTTATACTTACTTATTCTTACAAGTTTACAAGAAGAAATAGTCGAACGATTAACTTTATTCTACTCGAACATTACACAAATTGAATAAACAAATTAACAAATTAAATAAACTAAAATATTTTTCGCTCAAAATTTGATCAAAATATAATGCATTGGACCAAGAGTGGCGGTGATACCCGCATACGTCGCTAGATGGCGCTGACTGTAAACTACTCATAAAAAGAAAAAAACTGTGTCAAATAAGAAAATCTAATAAAATAAATCAATAAGCCCACGTTTCTACAAAAAGAAGTGAAATCCCACCAAAAACATTCTGTAAAAAACTAGCCAAGTCTCGATGGAGCTGCTTGTTTATCTCTAAAAAGTAATGAAATCTAGACAAAGTCGTGTCAAGTCTGAGGTTCTTTACTGCGATTTCTTTATTATTATAGAATGTTATGTGACTTGGCCGTTGAAGAGTACACAAGGGTACAAAACCAGGTGCTCCATGACACCATTGCACCAATCTGTCGCCAGAACCGCTCCCATTAACGATGGAAAATTGCCACTTAGAAAACGTTGATTCAATAACCAGTCAATTGTAGGCTTGATAAAGCTGCGTATTTCAATAATACTTATGTAAAGGCGAGCCTGAAACAAACAGTATAAAAAATACGTCTATTTTATGTTAGATCGGTGGTCGATTTGACGCTCCAAAAAGAAGACAGCAGAAGTCAGCATTGTCAATGCTGAATGCATGTGTTGCACGATCAACAACAGCCTAAAATAAGACACTAGCGTCCAATTACCAATACCTGTATTGGCTATTATCTTGCTTAACAAACATAGGTAGTTACAACAGATATAACATTACGTGTAAACAAAATTGACTTGTACTCACTAACGGATAAAGAATGTTCAACGGCCAAGTCACACAACATTCTATAATAATAAAGAAATCGCAGTAAAGAACCTCAGACTTGACACGACTTTGTCTAGATTTCATTACTTTTTAGAGATAAACAAGCAGCTCCATCGAGACTTGGCTAGTTTTTTACAGAATGTTTTTGGTGGGATTATGTTTTCAGCTTAATAGAAATCTAGGTAGGAACCTGAAGTAATATACTTATAAAAATAGGAGATGTGGCTTGTTCAGAAGTATTACTTTTTTCGTTCGTTGTTTATTGTTTATTGTAGTTGTGAACCAATTAATAATTAAGTGATCAAACATTTTAGTTCTGATCATTTCGGGCATAGTGTCTTATTTTCTTGTAATTTATTAAATAAACCTGAGGAGTTCACTTACCGTCCCATCACTGATTGTCGTATTAGAAAGTTTCAGGGTAATATTGAACTCAAAATGCCTCTTATACCATGCATAGATGACCCAAATGACCAGTTTACCAATTTGTCTAATTTAATAACTAGAGAGCACAGTGAAATTTTTAAGTTACAAACGAGCAAAACTAGATGTAAGGTCGGGTTTACTGACTGGGCTACACCTGGTATTTATAGAAGTAGAAATAAATTATACGAACTTTATGCAACTAGGGAGTCACGGCTGCACGACCCTACCTTTATACTTCATGTTAAGAATTATTCCAAAATTTTCAAAGAAGTGTGTCGTGCGGCTAAATCATTGTATTTAAGATATAAAATTGAAAAGTCCTCTAATAAAATTAAAGCAACTTGGAAGCTAATTAATAATGAAACGGGAAAATCTAAACCCCGTAATAAACAGATAAATTTAAATATTAATGATAAGCTATTAACTAAAAGAAAAGAAGTGGCGGATGCATTTGATAGTTTTTTCTCTAGTATACCTAGAATTGTTACCCAGTCACTAAACTCCTCAGCTTCTGCGGCGTCCGTTCTCTTAGAATCTAGTGTTGCCAAATGTGAAAATGAGTTCAGCTTTAGATACATTAATGCTGATAATATTGTGAAAACTTTTAGATCTCTGAATATCAAAAATACTGAAGATCTATGGGGTATATCTACAAAGGTATTAGGTACTATTATCATTGATATTGCTCCATGTTTAGCCCACGTTTTTAATAGGTGTGTTGACGAGGGAATTTTTCCTGATCTCATGAAGCATAGTAAACTCATTCCCTTGTACAAGTCGGAAAACGAGAAAGATCCCTCTAATTATAGACCAATATCAGTATTGCCTGCTCTAAGTAAAATTTTTGAAAAAGTTATTCTTACTCAGTTATTATCTCACTTCAATCTTAATGGGCTACTTCATTGTCATCAATTTGGATTTACAAAGGGTCGATCAACAACCGATGCCGGTACTTTGCTCTTAAAGCACATATATGAGGCCTTTGAGAAATCGCAAGATGCGATCGGTGTGTTTTGCGATTTGTCGAAAGCGTTTGACTGCGTGAGTCACGCAACTCTAATCGCAAAGTTACAACACTATGGCATCCATGGCAATTCACCTCTTACAATCTTACTTGTCCAATAGAGTCCAGAAAGTTGATATCGGTGGCGAACGATCTTCTGGGTCATTTATTGAAATGGGAGTTCCACAGGGCTCGATTTTAGGTCCATTTTTATTCTTAGTTTACATTAATGACCTCCCATTCTATGTAAAAGACATTTGTGACATAGTCCTATTTGCTGATGATACGTCGCTTATTTTTAAAGTCGATAGATCTAAAGTTAACTTCGATGACATAAATGCGTCACTGTCGCTAGTCTTTAATTGGTTCACTGTAAACAATCTATTGCTTAATTCTAAGAAAACAAAATGCATTAAATTCTCTTTGCCTAGTGTACGGCATACTCCGACTAACATTGAAATAAATGAAGAGGCTCTTACGCTTGTTAATTCGACTACTTTTTTAGGTCTCAATATTGATGCAAACTTACAATGGGGACCTCATATTGTAACACTTGCTGGTAAACTTAGTTCCGCTGCCTATGCAGTCCGCACGATTAGGCGGCTGGCCGATGAAGCCACAGCTAGGCTAGTTTATTTTAGTTACTTCCATAGTGTAATGTCGTATGGAATTCTTCTCTGGGGTAAGGCAGCAGACATTCAAGTTATTTTTGTTTTACAAAAACGGGCAGTACGTGCCATTTATAAAATGAAGTCCCGGGACTCTTTGAGACAAAAATTTAAAGAAATTAACATTCTCACAGTAATCTCACAATATATATATGAAAACTTACTGTATACTCATAAGAATATGGCTTTCTTTAAGAAAAAAAGTGATGTACATAGTATTAACACAAGAAATAAGAACAAATTGTACATACCCAAATTTAGATTAGAAAAAGTGAAGGGGTCGTTTATGGGGAATTGTATACTATTTTATAATAAACTGCCAGAAAACGCAACAAAACTTCCCGTTAGAAGATTTAAAGCCTATATAAAGAATAATCTTATAAACAAAGCGTATTATACTGTAGATGATTATATAAATGATAAATCCTCGTGGCCTGATGTCGCTCTGCCACTCGACAGCTAAATATTGATTTAGGTACTTAATTTCATTTTGTGTAACATTTGTCTACTTTAATTATTTTTAAGCAAATAGTTATTTTATCTGTAAGTTTTAATTCTAAATCAAGTGTAGCGTGTGTTGCTTTTTGAATTTGTGCTGAAGCTCTTTAGTTATTTTTTTTTATTGCTGTACCTACGTACTTGAGTAGTAGGTACTTTTAACTTTTAATTATTATTCTTGTTTGAGCCTTCACCTTGTTCGATTGGCACCACACTGGAGCTCTACATAGCATTAAGGAAAGGATCATAAAAAAAAGGTAGACCCCAAGCCGTGTTTGTTGCCTGATTCTTCTAGGCTTGGTCGCGTGGAATCGGCGTAGCTTCACCTAGTTCCTAAGACGTTTCAAAGTGATCCTTGTGATTTTATTGAAATAAATGATTTTTGAATTTGAATTTGAATTTGTTCCGAAAAAGAGCAATCGTCGACTGGCAGCCCCTTAACGGGGTCGTGCTTTGCTAGTTTAAGAATATCGACGTCGATAAAATCTTTATCTTCTATCTTCATAATATATAAAACTAGCAGTCCGCCCCGGCGTCGCACGGGTGTAATAATGATTTTATGGCAAATTTTTTACACCTTGGGTTACATTATCGAAGTTTTCATACGGATCCCTAATAGTTAGACAACCATTTGTCTAACTATTAGGGATCTAACTATTAGGGATATTATGGACTTTTTTGAAGATATTGATGTTATCTATAAAACTGTAGTACATTACTTTACTCTATTGTCAATAATTTCCGCAGCGTAAGCGATATAAGGATTTTCTTTGTTATTTTTTTACACGTTGGGTTACATTATCGAAGTTTTCATACGGATCCCTAATATTTTTAAAAATATTCTATAGCCTATGTTCATCAGGGATAATGTAGTATGTCGGTCCAGTAGTTTCGGAGCCTATTCGATGCAAACAAATAAACAAACAAACAATCAAATCTTTCCTCTTTATAATATTAGTATAGATATATAACATTCTCGTGTCACAATGTTTGTAACCAAACTCCTTTGCAACGGCTTGACCGATTTTAATATAAAATTTGTGTATATTTGGTAGATAAAGATAAAGATAAGATCATTTATTTGCTTGAACACAATATTACACAGATGATAATAATAATATATTATTAGATTCAATTATGTTCTACTAAGATTAGCATGCAAATGTTATAGTAAGTTAAAGTCAATATTGTATTTTAATTAAGGTGCCTGTTAAATTTATGACAGCTCGCATTTTTTGTACTCGGTCGTATTCTGTGGCCGCACACTAAGAATAGTGCAAACGCACACATTGAAGCTACTTCACACTTCATTTACCAAGACTAAATAACTAGTCTTGATACTTGAAAATATTTGGTGCAATAGGTATGTCATATTTGTATAGGTAGGTATGTACTTAATAATTTTATAGGTTGCACTTGACAAAAAGAAAATAAATATAGATAAAATTAATATATATTATAAGACAGGTTACAAATCGTAAAGTGCTACTACACAGTTACTAATATTTGACTGTGCAAAAAATATTTGTTAGGTACCTACTAATAAAATACATTATAACAAAACGGTAAGTATCGTTTTTTTACAAGCTCTTATTTAACTTGCAGTTTATGTACATATTTATGTATGTATGTTTGATAAGGTGGAATCTTGCAACTTAATTTTAAGCAGTTATCCCCAATCGATTGAGCTGAAATTTTGCATACATAATATGGTGACAGCGAGTTGATCTGATGATGGAGTCAGGAGCTGTTCAACGGAACCCTTCACTAAATAGTCGAATTGAGGCAAAACTTTGCATACCTATCAATCTCAATGACAATGTAAAATTATGGTACTAGCGAGCTGGTCTGATGATGGAGGTCGGATGTAGCCATCGGAACTCCTCAACTACACAACATAACCACGTCGCGTTTGGGCTCGTTATTTTTATCTTGACGAGAACTAGAGCACTAGACATTACAAAAGCTTGATTTAAAAAATATATTTTTAATAAAAAAACTTATTGTCATCTAAAATCGATGACGGCACCGTCAACGTTTCGAGTACCACTCACAGAAAGTTTGAAAGTGAAATACTGATAAAATATGTAGGTATGCTTTTGAATATTGTGTGCGAGCTATGATCTCGAAGATCCATAGACCGCGAGTAGCGAGGGTCAACAAGTTCTGGAATTAAACAGTTATTGTAAAACTTTACTAAATAACCCTCCATAATATTTTCTTTCCAGAAAAATCAAATATGAATTTGTAAAAAGAGATGACCAGCTCTTTTTAAAAATTCATATTTTCCATTGTATTTGTACTAAATGACATCACAAACCTGCAATACTTTTTAAGACCTATCCAAAGACATGGAGAGTATGCGAGAAAAAAAAACATCTGAAAATATGTATTTATTTCTACCACATTGTCGGCGTGACTAATGTATATTCATGCCAAATTACAGCTTTCTAGTACTAAGAGTATCTGAGCTAAGCTGCGGACGAATGGACGAAAATGGCAAAACTATAAGGGTTTTTTGTAAACTACGAAACACTAAAGAGCACTTTCAGTATTTAGAATTAAACAATTTTTCAGGACTCTTTATTTTTCTTAAGTATATGCCATCAAAAACAACTTGTAAAAATAAAAATAAAAAGCCAATTCTCGCAACGCAACTCAGTTTATTTTTTTGTCTTTTTTTTGTTGGAACTATGCTCGTGTGTAGTAAACTTAACTTGTGAGATATTGTATAAGTAGCCTAAGATGACCAGAGATAATCTGTCGATGTCAGTCTCTCTTCCCTGTTCGCTTGTTACGGCTGGTCGTGTTCTATATCTCTACAATAAAGAATCCATATATATCACCCAGATCGTGTATAATTTAACCAAAAACCCATCAGTTCTCTCTCTCTATCGTAAAAAGTTGTGAGATTTCAATGTCTGTCTGTCTGTCTAAAAAATGGCCTGAACTGCTTCGAGAAAAGGATGGTACGACTGTGCCGCTTTTTTGCTTGACTTGGCGGGGGCACTACCGTGCCCCAAGATAAACCTTGCTTTGATAATAACAAATACCGACCTTTTTAGAAGGTTCAACATTTTTGGTTCAATGCGTATCGTATCATTCGTCAGTCATTCATCAGTCGTCAAAATTGATTAATGCTAGATTTGTTGCACACCAGCACTCGGAGTCTTTTTATAGTTTTGAGGGTGTTTTTTGATTAAAAATAGCCTATTTATAAGCTAGAGGTATATTTACATCGACAGCAAATTTCAATTTCATCCGTTTAGTCGTTTAGGTCTGATTGAGGTACAAACATCCAAACATACTTAACATCCGCACAAACTTTAAGATTTATAATATTAAAGGTAGATAAATAATAATTATAAATTATATTCATAATCTGAAATTTATGTAATTTTTCTAAATCCAATTATAGATAAAGTATCATTTTTTTCCATCCATGTATAAAAAAACACGCTTGGTAATATAGGGTAGATCGGGTCTAAGCGATACTGGTAAGGATCATGGTACCTTATAACTTTCATTTCAAAACAGAAATGTATCAAATCAACATTTATATTTATTTAATAGGACTAATTAGGGACACTTCAAAAACCACAGCAAAAGACGTTGTCCAGAAAGTATTATCACTAAAATGGAAATAGGCCGGGCACATCCAAAGATTACAAAATGAGAGGTGATCTAAAACAATTATGAATTGGGACCCAATACATAAAAAACGAAGAAGAGGAAGGCCTGCTATGCGATGGGATGATGACATCGTGAAAGTAGCAGGCAAAACATGGAGCAGAGCCGCTAGAGATCGGGAAAAATGGATAGAGCTGGCGGAGGCTTTTACCGCTGAAAGCGGTCCTTACACATAATTTTATATACCTATGCATAGATACATATTTAAGTTAATTTTATATTGTGCAAGGAAATAAAAGCTTTTATTATTTATTATTAATTAGGGACACAACCAGGTTCACATTTTCCTGAAATTTAATATTTTTATTAAAATAACAATCAAATACGAAACATCGGCTTATTTCGATTTTGCTCCGACGCGACGTATGCAAAAAGGTAAAACCGTATACTATTATCATATTGTTTCGAAACCAAACTCGATGAAACGCATCTTCTACAAAAAAAAACCATCCAACTCCTTCAACAAATCATGCATTGTACCTAACCTTCATCTGTGTGGCTTGCACTAAATTCTTCAAGGCAATATATTATACAAATGTTATCATTAGTTTTGCATGTCCAGTATTTTACCCCGGTATTCCATTATGTAAGACCTCCTCTAAATTCGAAGAAAAATGTGACGTGGACGTGCTTCCCCGAGCGCGTCTGAGCGCTAACTGACGTGCTGACTTGAGGTGAATGTGAGTTTTGTATGGAAAAAATGTATGGAGAAGTTTTATTGCATTTTATATTGTTCATAAATGAAAAAGTAAATTATTTGAAAACAAGATAATGCCACGCGGTATAGAGAAATATAAAATCTACAATTTCGTATTATTTTCAAATAAAAATATGCTGTGGGTCTAAAGATATTGGTACCTAACCAGACCCCATTTTTCGACATTTTCAGCGGTTCTTGCGACGGTAAAAACGTATTTTTTTGAAAATATTGTATAGAACTGGCCAGTTTTTATTATCTACTATTAAAGATGAATATATTATCAGTAATTTTGTATCATTATATCCTCACAATTGTGATTCCTGGTTTTTAAATCGGTACCTGAAAATCATTGAAATACGTGTGTAAGTGTGAGCCGGGCCTTAATGTCAAAAAATTAAATAGTAATAATAGTAATAGGCTCAATAGTAAAATATGGTGATGTAAAAATGTATCTGTCATAAAATCGTTAATATTATAATAGCATTTGTTGATTAATAATTGTTTAAATTTAGTCCTAAATATATTATCGTCAAGATCTTTCAATGATTTAGGTATTTTGTTGTAGATTTTACGAGTCATACAGACTACACTGTTTTGTAGGAAAGCTGTTGGTCTACCGTACCAGAAAACCACAGTCATGACCCATTTTCGCATCTAAAAACGCTATCGATGTCGATTAAGTAAAAAATCCCTACATCACTTCCAGGCTTGTGTTATCAAATATTCCATCCAGCTAGATAATTGTTAACTGCCCAATTATTGATAGGTAGAATGTTTTTATTTGGTAGCCATTCTTGGCTGTGGTATGGAAACATTACGTATGACATTGACATATGACATTTGATAGAGCGGGTAGATGAGATTTTTGGGGGGAAAAGTGAACAGAATGGAATGGTAACCAAGAGAGGACTGGGCTGATATAAATAAGTAATTAGAATGATTAGAAAAAAGGAGATGAGAACCTGGCTATCATATCAAGCGATCCTGCCTGAACTAGTTGTAACACTTGTTCATTGTAGGTTACATTATTCCCTCAGGATTGAGTGAAATGCGGTGCTACTTGCATATTATTACTCTAATTAATGAAATATAACTTTACAAGTTTACAAAACAAAGGGAAATTCATTCGAAAGTTTTGAGAGTCACGTAAGCCCAAAAATAGTCTGCGCACACTGGCGGATAGCGCGGTAGAGGATTTTAAACGTATCTGTTGAATTAAGATAGGTAGATAGAATAGTACATTATTTGCAGAAAGGATCATTGAAAATTATCGGCTAAGTGCGAGTTGGACTCGCGCATGAAGGGTTCCGTAACATTATCTATAAAAAAACAGCAAAAAAACACGTTTGTTGTATGGGAGCCACCCTTATATATTTATTTTATTCTGTTTTTAGTGTGTTGTTATAGCAGCAATAAAAAACATATTCTGTGAAAATTTCAACTGTCTAGCTATTACGGTTCATGAGATACAGCAGACAGATCTCACAGACAGACAGACTGACAGACAGACAGACAGACAGACAGACAGACAGACGGACAGCGAAGTCTAAGTAATAGGGTCCCGTTTTTACCCTTTGGGTACGGAACCTTAAAAATGATAGGCCCCAAGCCGTGTTTGTTGCCTGATTCTTCTAGGCTTGGTCGCGAGGAACAGGCGTAGCTTCACCTAGCTCCTAAGACGTTCCAAAGTGATCCTTGTGATTTTATTGAAATAAATGCTTCTTGAATTTGAATTTGATGCACGTTCCCGATCCGAACCCACAATCTACGAACATTATAATTTATGCACTGTCAAATTATGTAAGTTAGTTTAGCAAATTGTAACCTGAATGAAAATCAATGCCTCCTATTGGTCCTATCGCTCTGCACGAGCCAAAAGTGATTACCCATAACAAATGAATACGGGCGCATCAATTAATTCATATTGTTCTTTGAATTCATTAATTAATTCCATCGTTGTTCCCGCGAGTTACATTTTCGCGCTGAAAATGTGAGTGAAATATTGGAGTGATTGACTGAACCCTGCGTTTTGTAAAGGATTTCATAATTATTTGAATTAACACTTAATTTATCATTATCATTATCATTTTCCTGCCCTTATCCCACTCAAGTGGGGTCGGCACAACGTGTAATTTTCTTCCATTTCCAGCCATAACACCAGTGTGGCAGAGCAGTGTGAAGGTGAGTCGGGCGCGATCTCATCACTCACTCCTTTCTTACCCATGTCATCTTTCACACAGTCCATCCATCTTTTCTTTGGCCTACCTTTACTTCTACATCCATACTTAATTTATATGACAGTATCAGATCCGGCCACGCGTTGCTGTGTCAACAGATATCGCCATCTGTTAGATTCTTTTGGAGCTAACAGATAATTGTGATTGTCAGATAAGAAACAAATAATTAGCAATAAAATTATATTGCGACTATAAATTGAGATATAACTATATATTTTGACACGGGTCTTTATCACGTAATTACCTTTAATTTACTTTCTCGACGTTTCAACTATGTTACAATAGCCATGGTCGCGGGAAGACGCGATAAAGACCCGTGTCAAAACCTATAGTTATGTCTACTAATCACGATAGTTTGAAAAATATAAATTGAGATGTAAGTTATCCTATCTTTCAAGTTGGATCAAACTGCACACGGTGTGCAAAGTTTGATTAAAATCGGTTTGGTAGTTTAGGTGTTCATCGCGAACAAACAACGTGACACGTAAATTATATATATTAAAAATATAGATAGGTAATCGTTACATATAAAATGGACGGATCAATGCACAGCCTAAACCACTGATCGTAGAGACCTGAAACTTGGAGGGTATATATAAATGATAAATCCTCGTGGCCTGATGTCGCTCTGCCACTCGACAGCTAAATATTAATTTACATAATCTGCACTATTTTTTTTGTGTAACATTTGTCTACTTTAATTATTTTTAAGCAAATAGTTATGTTATCTTTAAGTTTTATTTCTAAATCAAGTGTAACGTGTGATGCTTTTTGAATTTGTGCTGAGGCTCTTTAGTTATTATTATTATTATTATTTTTAATTGTTCACGTATGTACTTGAGTAGTACTTTTAATTATTATTCTTGTTTGAGCCTTCACCTTGTTCGATTGGCATCACACTGGAGCTCTACATAGCTTTAAGAAAAGGATCATTAAAAAAAAGGTAGACCGCAAGCCGTGTTTGTTGCCTGATTCTTCTAGGCTTGGTCGCGTGGAATCGGCGTAGCTTCACCTAGTTCCTAAGACGTTTCAAAGTGATCCTTGTGATTTTATTGAAATAAATGATTTTTGACTTTGACTTTGACTTTGTATGTTCTTTGTATGGCGTTAGTATAGACAGGTAGGAAGGAGTATTTAGTTCTTGTCGTCATCTCAAAAGAGATAGGTACTCGTAAACCATACCTACTGTGACTTCGAGAACCCTTAGCTTTGCGTGGTCTACACGCGTTTAGCCGTTTGTAGTTTCAATAATAAACTAGGTCCTTGTAAACATTATTTTAGACCAAAATCATACAAAACAGAATTTAACCCGGTCCACAACCACAGGTCCATTATATAGCCTTCTAAACCCGAAAACCCGCGTACATTGCCCAAAACCAACTTGCTAAGTCTCTTGGACTATCTCGTAGTGACCACTCCATTTGGACCTTCATGCCAAACCAAAATACACCTAAAAAACATCAGGATAAGGTTGAGAGAAAACCGGCGCGAAAGATGGTCAAGACATAAAGACCGCTCAGATCTAAAGATTGAGTCAGAGGAAAATAAATCTTGTGGTCTTGAAAATAAGGTAATGAGATGATGAAGGTGGAAAATGGTCAGGAGTTGAGGATTAATGTGCTGAAGTGGAGTTACTACAGACAATGGTGGTGTAACTTTAGAGTCGTTTTGCTAGAGTAATAATATCAATACACGATTTTTGGATAAAAAAAACCTCTGTTTTCTCATGAGGAGGCATGTAACGACTAAACTCAAAAACTACTGGACCGATTTCAAAAATTCTTTGAAATCGGCAAAAACCATTAGACCATTAGAATGCGGCATTATTTCTGAGTAAAATAGGCTATATTTATTACTAGAAAAAGTTAGGGAACCCTATTGAAACTTCAATAATGTAACCCAAGGTGTAATTTTCTTCCATAAAATCATTAATACACCCGGGCGACGCGCCGGCGCCGGGCGGGTTGTTAATGTGATATAAAATTACGTTTGAATAATTAAAAAGAAAAACTGTTAAAATGTTTCGATAAATCGAAAAGTCAAGAGACGATATGAAGTACGAGTATAAACTATTATTTTTACACAATACACTAAGAAAAAAAACATACAATTCGGATCACCAGAAAAAAATACATCTAGCGGACTGATAACCTTCTGACAAAGGTTGTCTGGAAGAGATCGCTTTTAGTGATAAGGCCGCCCATTGTACATTTATGTTTGTTGTTATTTAACATTTGTTTTCTTTGTGTGCAATTATATCCATCCATCCATCCATACATCCATTTATCTATAGATTTTTACATTCTTTATCACTTAATTACCTTTGATTTATTTTCCCGACGATTTATGTTCTAAATTACAATAGCCATGGTCAGGATAAAGACTCTATATCTATATCTAAATCTATAGTTACATCTACTAATCACAATAGTTTGACAAATAATGATAACCTCCTATTTTATGGTCGGCTAAAAAGGCTCGTGTACAATCGATACACGAATCAGACATTCATGACGTGATTGGTCATGCATTTTGTATTAGAGCCATACATAGGGCGGCCCTTTTGTAAGGGGGTTAATTCTATTCCCAACTTCCTTTACAGTTGTTGGCAATTATTGTAGCAAGTCCAAGATGGGCTGTGGTGGTATAGATATCCTAATAATATTATAAATGTGAAAGTTTGTGAGTTTGTATGTATGTTTGTTCCTCAATCAGGCTTAAACGACAAAACGGATTATGATGAAATTTGCTATAGATGTAGATATAATGCCCGAATAAATAATAGACTACTTTAAAATATGAAAAACATCCCCAAAACGATAAAAAAACGCAAAAAGGATGATTTCTGTATAGATGGCGCTTGTGTGCAACAAATCTGACAACACACGACTAAAACATTCAGTCTTTTCTATTCGATTATTGAAATTTGACAGGACAACGTCTGTCACGGGTCGGCTATAGGTTTTATATGGCTTTACCACGAGAGTTTTTCATAACTGATGCCTACAAAAAAGTATAATAGTGCCAACATCTTGCCACTGTGCCACGCTACCAGCCGGGTACCTACTGTAGGTACTTAGGTAATTTTCGGAAGGAGGTATGAGAAGTAGGGTTAGCTTAGTTAGTGATTCTCTGGACCACTGAGTTAAGGTGTGTCTTGGATTTGATATTGTAGTTAAATGTATAACATTGTTTTATTATGAATAACTAGTTTCCGCATGCGACTTCGTTTGGTACTTATTTGTTATTTTTGGACATTATAATCTAAGTTTTATCAAAGTCTGTTTGGTTGTTTGGGCGTGATAGAAAGAAAGAAAGAAAGATAGAAAGAAATACATTTATTTGCTCAACAATAGGCATAACACAATTAACAGAAGATAACAATAACATGAAAAACCGGCCAAAAGCGAGTCGAACTCGTGCACGAAGAGTTCCTTACCATTATCTATAATTAACAGCAAAAAAAATACTTTCATTGTATCCCATACAATGAAAGTGTTTTTTTGTTTGCTTAAATATTTATTTTAATCTGTTTTTAGTATTTGTTGTTATAGCAGCAACATAAATACATAATCTGTGAAAATTTCAACTGTCTAGCTATCACGATTCATGAGATGCAGCCCTGTGACAGACAGACTGACAGCGGAGTCTTAGTAATAGGGTCCCATTTTTACCTTATGAGTACGGAACTCTAAAAGTTGAAAAAGTTGCCTGAGGCATGATATTCAGAAAAACTGAATGAGCATTTTTCGACAGTCAATATGGCTGTCATATTTTTCATCAAATTCTTCAAAGTTGCCAAGCGGGTTCGCATAACCACGTGGGTTCGTCAAAACCCCAAAAAATCTGGATATGACATTCCCATATTCCTACATATTAAAACAATTCTTCTCTACCCACACTTACGTAATCAAAACACCCTTTTATCCCATTATTACAGAACCGATAATAGTACTACCGGAGAAGGTTCACTTTTTTCCTTACCACAAGCTATTAAAGTACACACAGTACCTACTCCTCTCTACAAGTAAAGCCAAAAAAAAATTCTTAAATCATTTATTTGTATTGGTCGCGACCTTGGCTTAATATAGCCGAAACGTCGAGAAAATAAATTTAAAAATATATATTAAATAAACCTAAACCTATTTTTTTAATGTTTTTAGGGTTCCCAAAGGGAACTTTTACCCAAAGGGTAAAAACCCTATTACTTAGACTTCGCTGTACGTCTGTCCGTCTGTCTGTCACAGGGCTGTATCTCATGAACCGTGATAGCTAGATAGTTAAAATTTTCACAGATTATGTATTTCTGTTGCCGCTATAACAACTAATACTAAAAACAGAATAAAATAAATATTTAAGTAGGGCTCCCATACAATAAACGTGATTTTTTGCCGTTTTGTATAAATAATAGTACGTAACCCTTCGTGCGCGTGTCCGACTCGCACTTGGCCGGTTTTTTTTATGTAGTGACACAGACCTACATTATGGGCCAAAAGTGCCAAGTACACGCACACATAAAACTTCTTTTTAATGTGAGGACCTGGAGGAGGAGGAAATATAAACAAAAATCGGGACAATAAAGTCCTGTAGTTTGTACTTCAATATGTAGATTCGCTTCAATATGTCTACTTCAATATGTAGGTTCGCCATACAACATGTAGGTACATACTTAAATACTTATACTTACAGTGTTTCAAAAAAATATGAATCCTAATCCTAATAATATTATAAATGCAAAAGTTTATGAGTTTGTATGTATGTTTGTGCCTCAATCAGGCCTCAACGACAAAACGGATTAAGTTAAAATTTGCTATAGATGTAAATATAATGCCAGAATAAAACATAGACTACTTTAAAATATGAGAAACATCCCCAAAATGATAAAAAAATGCAAAAGAGATGGCGCTGGTGTGCAATAAATCTGATATCACAGACTAAAAACATTCAGTCTTTTCAATTCGATTATTGAAATTTGACAGGACAACGTCTGTCACGGGTCGGCTAGTTAAACATAAATAAATTAATATTGGTGGACAGGACATTTCACACATCCCATCTAGTCCTAAACTAAGCTTGAACTTGGCTGAACATGCTGCGGCGTGTCTAGATATACATACTAGTTGCGATCACTTCGCTCGTACCTATAAGTAGGTAGGGAAAGCTAGGACTGAAAGGTAGTATTAAGAATACGATAAATATTGGAAATTTAATAGTACCTATCAAAGACAATTTATTAGTAGTACATTCACCTCACGCGACATCGACCGATTTATTTAATAATTTACTAGCTTCCGCCCAGCGGATAACGTCACAGACAGACAGACAGACTTTTCCATTAATATTAGTACCTATAGATGATCTTTTGTACAATCTCATAATATTATAAATGCGAAAGTTTGTGATAAGGCTGCTATGTTTGTTTCCTGATTAAAAATAAACGACAAAACGGATTAAGATGAAATTTGCTGTAGTATGTAGATAAAAAATCAGAATAAATAAAGGGGGAACTTATAATCCGAAAAACAACCCATAAATGATAAAAAAACGCAAAAAGAATGATTTTGGTATAGATGGCGTTGGTGTGCAACAAATCTGACATCACAGACTAAAAAAATTTAGTTGTCATAACAACGCAGTGTTGACTGATGAATGATACGCATTCTACCAAAATTCGTAATTTTATCAGTGTAGGGAAAAAATTTAAAGCTGCCTGAAATTGCCTTTTCCTACGTGATTATTACAAAAAAAAACTTGAGAGGTGTCAAGGGACACCCGGATGGAACGAAGTTCTCACAAAATAACGTGGGACAAGGGAAGGGGAATCAACTTTGACTTCGACTTCGACTTCGACTTCGACTTCGACTTCGACCTCGACCTCGACTTCGACTTCGACTTCGACTTCGACCTCGACCTCGACCTCGAACTCGACCTCGACCTCGACCTCGACCTCGACCTCGACCTCGACCTCGACCTCGACCTCCACCTCGACCTCGACCTCGACCTCGACCTCGACCTCGACCTCCACCTCCATCTCGACCTCCACTTCCACCTCGACCTCGACCTCGACACAATTAATAGATATATATATTAATAGATATACTATATCAAAAAAGTGTCGTGACAACTTTTCGTGACAACTTTTCGTGACAACTTTTCGTAAGAATTTTTTCCGTCTAGCCGGGGTTTCACAACGCGCGATAAGGAACTTCGTTCCAAAAATGACAAAAACGTTTGTCACGGGTCGGCTAGTATATTATAAGCAATAAACAACTTTAACTTTGACTCTGACTCTGACTTTACAATCCGTCTATGTTAACAGAGTAACTGGTCAGCCCTTATTATAAGGGATGGTATGTATAACGTCAGAAGGGCGCACACCTCATAAACGTCCCTCGCGGATGTACGCAAAAACTATCATAACTCAAAAGCGGCGCCGGCTGTGATTTGCCTTTTATTTATGCAGAGCTATGAATCGACGAGACAAGATATTAAAACAGAAAGTCTTTACGGCAAATTCAAAAATCATTTATTTCAATAAAATCACAAGGATCACTTTCAAACGTCTTAGGAACTAGGTGAAGCTACGTCGAATCGCGACCAAGCCTAGAAGAATCAGGCTACAAACACGGCTTGGGGTCTTCCTTTTTTTAAATGATCCTTTCCTTTAATGCTATGTAGAGCTCTAGTGTGGTGTCGATCGAACAAGGTAAAAGCTCAAACAAGATTAATTAAAAGTACTAACTCAAGTACGTACAAAAATAAAAAAAATAACCAAAGAGCTTCAGCACAAATTCAAAAAGCAGCACTATAGAGTCGTGAGATTCAATGACACTAATAATAATGATTGATTACTATATTTCGGAGTGCCTAAGTTTTTTTGTTTTGAAGTTGTAGGCAGATATTTGCTTTTTTAGTTTACCAGGCGTTACTATATTCTGTTTTATTTTACGGTATGGTATTTATATATAACTAGCGACCCGCCCGGGCTTCGCACGGGTGCAATGCTGATACTAAATATACTACAGAATGTCTTTATATGAAACGTTTTTTTTTCACAGCTTTTTTTGACCCCTTCTAGTACAATTGCTGATTTTTGGAGTACAATTCGTATAATTCCA
Organism: Hydriomena furcata; assembly: GCA_912999785.1. NCBI lineage: Eukaryota > Metazoa > Arthropoda > Insecta > Lepidoptera > Geometridae > Hydriomena > Hydriomena furcata. The sequence goes on from OU538848.1 coordinate 4,425,786, forward strand.
TAGATTTGTAACTGCATTAAAATTAACCCTTATCCACGGTGGGTCCGGCTGCGTAGTATCACACGATTTCTATGATTCTTTTTTTAAGGAATAGTTAATAATGTTAACTTTTTTAATGAGGGATGACTGAGAGTGTTATAAACGTAAGAGTAGACACATATAATCAGAAAGCTTCGAAAGCTATCGGGAGTTACACGTGTTATTGTAAGTACTAGTATTGTAAGTAGTAGCTTGTATCTATAATAAACTGCCAGAAAACGCAACAAAACTTCCCGTTAGAAGATTTAAAGCCTACATTAAGAATAATCTGCCAGAAAACGCAACAAAACTTCCCGTTAGAAGATTTAAAGCCTACATTAAGAATAATCTTATAAACAAAGCGTATTATACTGTAGATGATTATATAAATGATAAATCCTCGTGGCCTGATGTCGCTCTGCCACTCGACAGCTAAATATTAATTTACTTAATCTGCACTATTTTATTTTGTGTAACATTTGTCTACTTTAATTATTTTTAAGCAAATAGTTATTTTATCTTTAAGTTTTATTTCTAAATCAAGTGTAGCGTGTGCTGCTTTTTGAATTTGTGCGGAGGCTCTTTAGTTATTGTTATTATTATTATTTTTATTGTTGACGTACTTGAGTAGTACTTTTAATAATTATTCTTGTTTGAGCCTTCACCTTGTTCGATTGGCGTCACACTGGAGCTCTACATAGCTTTAAGAAAAGGATCATTAAAAAAAAGGTAGACCCCAAGCCGTGTTTGTTGCCTGATTCTTCTAGGCTTGGTCGCGTGGAATCGGCGTAGCTTCACCTAGTTCCTAAGACGTTTCAAAGTGATCCTTGTGATTTTATTGAAATAAATGATTTTTGAATTTGAATTTGAATTTGAGATAAATGTCAGTAAAAATTCAGACAATTTATGACAAGTCTAACTTTCCTAACTCTACCCAAACGAGGTTACAGTTGTTGAACAAAGGAGTGAAAAAGGTAGGTTGCCGATTTTCAGTTGATTTGCATCAAGCCCCTTTTATGGGCCAACTTTGTGACAATGTGAGATTTATTCGTTATTTTTGCATGCATTGTGGTATCTCAAAATGATTTAGAGGCTTGTAGCAGTTTTGATAAAAAAAAATGGTCACGAAGGCCATTTATTGCTTGTTATAGTTCGGCCGTTCAGAGAATGCGTTCCTGACACCTATCAGTTAGTCACGTTATAGTGACTATAATGTTGTAATAATGTTGTAATAATGTTGTTTTAATGCTCATCGATTGTTAAAACGGTAAACAACCAGCAATAATATTTGTATCGTAACTGCAACACCATTACAAAGTTACGTCGTCATACAATCGCGATGTGTCAGGAACGCATTCTCAGAACGGCCGTAGTATAGTACAATTTACTTTTTTGCGTAGAATAGACAAAATGATAGATAGACAAATGCTTATGCAGGTAAATATTTAAAACTAGCCGACCCTAGACCGACGTTGTCTTGTTAAATTTCAATAATCGAATAGAAAAGACTGAATGTTTTTAGTCTGTGACAGATTTGTTGCACACTAGCGCCATCTATACAGAAATCATCCCTTTTGCGTTTTTTTATCATTTAGTGGTTGTTTTTCAGATTATAAGATCCCCCTTTATTTATTCTGATTTTTTATCTATATACTACAGTAAATTTCATGTAAATCCGTTTTGTCGTTTATTTTTGATTAGGGAACAAACATAGCAGCCTTATCACAAACTTTCGCATTTATAATAATATTAGGATGAGGTGAATGTCAGTAAAAAGTCAGAAAATTTTCTCGTTAGTATCATTTGGTTACTTTTTTGCGTAGATTAGACAAATTATAGGTACATAAGTAGGTACTTATCAAAACACGTGCTCAAAACGGTGAAGTTAAACATCGTGAGGAAACCAGTTAGTATTCTTATAAGCGGCGATGGGCTTGCAACCTGTCACGTATGGAACCAAATATAATGTTTGGACGTCGCTATAACACAAATACTAAAAACAGAATAAAATAAATATAGAAGAGGGGCTCCCATACAACAAACGTGTTTTGTACGGAACCCTTTGTGCGCGAGTCCGTCAGTGAGTACAGGTATTAATTGATACCAACATTCCCAAACCGAAGTAAAATAAAAGCGAGTACATTCGATAGACCACTGACAGGGTACTTACCACATCAGTCGCGATCAGAACACAACATTAGTTAACACTAGCGACCCGCCCCCGCTTCGCACGGGTAGCATGTTATTATACATATAAACCTTCCTCCTGAATCACTCTATCTATTAAAAAAAACCGCATCAAAATCCGTTGTGTAGTTTTAAAGATATAAGCAAACATACATACATACATACATACAGACGCGGGAAGCGGAAAGCGACTTTGCTTTATACTATGTAGTGAAGTGATGATACGGAACCCTTCATGCGCGAGTCCGACTCGCACTTAGCCGTTTTTTTGCTAATTTATTATCCATTAAGTAATGGCCTGAACATCGAAATTTTAGTTTTCAGTAGTAGTAGTAGTAGTCTTATCAACTACACCCAATTATACCGGTCTCTGATTATTCATTGCACTAACTCTTAGACATCTTCAAGAATCAGAGTGTCTAAAGATCTGAGAGGTTTACGGTTTAAGATGTTTATTTTCTCTTAAGAATTACAAATTCACTTACAGAGAAAACTAAAGCTAAATAATATCTAATGTGCCTGTGGGCGTTTTGCAATACCAAAACAACGAATGAAAGTAACAAACATACAAAGAACAAAAATACATAGGTAATCTACAAAACATAATAATTTTTTATAGTGTGTGGGTAGTTCTGTGTAGATGCGCTTGCTTCGCAACAAGCGCTGCCGCACAAAGCTTACCCGTGCCACAGTGTAGTTAAAGGCAGTACAGAAATCTTTGCATTTTAATGGTCCGTGCTGAACCATTAATATTATTATTTTTTATACAATTAATTAATTAATTAATGAGAGGATGTCTACCATCCTCGGGGATTGCAGTCGAAATCCTATTTCATTTCATTACAATAACAAAGGGTAATGATAGAATGAACCTTACTCCCACAGATAACAGAAACCATGACCATCACATAACAATGATCAATTCACAGGTAGAGACCTGATGTAGTATTAATTAATACTTCAAACTATTTATCACGTTATTACCCGCGACCACGATTCTAACACAATCGAAACGTCGGGATAAAGGTAATCTATACTTCTATACTTCTATACTAATCTATACTAATATTATAAAGAGGAAAGATTTGATTGTTTGTTTGTTTGTTTGTTTGTTTGTATCGAATAGGCTCCGAAACTACTGAACCGATTCAAAAAATTCTTTTACCATTAGAATCCTACATTATCCCTGATGGACATAGGCTATATAGTATTTTCAAAAACGTTAGGGATCCGTATGAAAACTTCGAAAATGTAACCCAAAGTGTGAAAAAAAATCCTAAAAAAATCTTTATATCGCGTTTGCTGCGAAAATTATTGACAATAGAGCAAAGTGATGTACTACAGTTTTAAAGAGGACATCAATATCTACAAATAAGTCAACAATACCATATGTCTAACTATTAGGGATCCGTATGAAAACTTCAATAATGTAACCCAAAGTGTGAAAAAAAATCCTAAAAAAATCTTTATATCGCGTATGCTGCTGAAATTATTGACAATTAAGCAAAGTGATCTACTACAGTTTTAAAGAGGACATTAATATCTACAAATAAGTCAACAATACCATATGTCTAACTATTAGGGATCCGTATGAAAACTTCGATAATGTAACCCAAAGTGTGAAAAAAAATCCTAAAAAAATCTTTATATCGCGTTTGCTGCGAAAATTATTGACAATAGAGCGAATTGATGTACTACAGTTTTAAAGAGGACATTAATATCTACAAATAAGTCAACAATACCATATGTCTAACTATTAGGGATCCGTATGAAAACTTCGATAATGTAACCCAAAGTGTGAAAAAAAATCCTAAAAAAATCTTTATATCGCGTATGCTGCTGAAATTATTGACAATTAAGCAAAGTGATCTACTACAGTTTTTAAGAAGACATCAATATCTACAAATAAGTCAACAATACCATATGTCTAACTATTAGGGATCCGTATGAAAACTTCGATAACGTAACCTAACGTGTGAATCAAAAGCAAAAAAATCCTTATATCGCGTATGCTGCAAAAATTATTGACAATAGAGCAAAGTAATGTACTACAGTTTTAAAGAGGACATCAATATCTACAAATAAGTCAAAAATATCATATGTCTAACTATTAGGGATCCGTATGAAAACTTCGATAATGTAACCCAACGTGTGATAAAAAATCCAAAAAAATCTTTATATCGCGTATGCTGCGGAAATTATTGACAATAGAGCAAAGTGATGAACTGCAGTTTTAAAGATTACATCAATATTAACAAATAAGTCAGCAATACCATAATTATGTCCAACTATTACAGTTATGTCACAATAACTACTTTTTCATGTTAAAATATGCAATGGTAACGCTGCCTGTACAAACTAGGCCACATTATTAGTACCTGGGTATTAATCCTTATCCAAAAAAATCACTTCATTTGCAAGGCCATATCAGTACCTGTAAATTATTTTTTTAATTATACGAGTACCATTCTCAAATTCCATACCATTCTAAAGTTATCATGAGTGTAATAATCTATAGACAGGTACTAATATTATTATGAGGAAAGATGTTTTGTATATTTGTATGGAATAAATCCAAAAACTACTGGATAGATTTCAAAAAATCGTTTACTATTAGAATGCTATATTATCTCTGAGTAACATAGGCCATATTTATTGTTTGAAAAAAAATAGGGATCCCTATTAAAACTTCGATAATGAAACCTGGGTAAAAAAATACCTATAAAATCGTTATAATACGTTACTCCCGTGCGGAGCCGGGGCGGACTGCTAGTATGCAATAAATTTACAATATCCATTTGAAATCACTACATAGTATAAAGCAAAGTCGCTTTCCGCTTCCCGCGTATGTATGTATGTTTGCTTATATCTTTAAAACTACACAACGGATTTTGATTTTGAATTTTAATAATCAACAGAAATACGTAATCTGTGAAAATTTAAACTGGCTAGCTATCACGGTTCATGAGATACAGCCCTGTGACAGACAGACGGACGGACAGACAGACAGACAGACAGACGGACAGCGAAGTCTTAGTAATAGGGTCCCGTTTTTACCTTTTGGGTACGGAACCCTAAAAAACGAATTTCTCAACATTCATAGGTTGCCTGAATGAAAAGAGTTTTTTTTTCTATATTCTGGTAATTAGCGGCCGTTGTTGAGTCTTGTATTGCCTGTAGCATTACCAATATTATTCTGAAAAAAACATTTTTAGTTTTCACGTTTTTTTAATCTTTAGATTCACAAGTCTTAGTAATGTTACATGTTATGAAAGCAATAGGAAAACTTGCTTTGTTCGAGAATATATAAATAATAAATATAAATATTGGCGGACTTTACACACAACGCCATCTAGCCCCAAACTAAGCAAAGCTTGTACTATGGGAACCAGATAACTGATAGAATACGTATATACTATTTTTTTTTATAAATACATACTTATTATACATAGTAACACCCAGACACAGAACAAACATCTATGTTCATCACACAAATGTTTGCCCTGGGTGGGGATCGAACCCACAACCTACAGCGCGGAAGGCAGAGTTACTACCAACTGAGCTGTGAGGTCTGTCTGAATATACCCACCATGTCCATGTCCATCTAATGAAACGGGGTGGGTGGTATTGTACCTACCTATAGGTATGTCGAAAGGTCGTCTGTCGAGTGTCAAGTGACATTTAGCTGGGGTGACGCGCTACTGATGTGCTAGGGAATGGGGTGAGTCGGGATGTTTTGTAAATGACCAGCTATTTCTTCTTCTTACTTCAAAAAAAGGAGCCTCCTCCTTTTTTCTTCTCGATTCAATTGTGCTTTTTTTTTCCCTCGATTTCTAAGGCGTTTGTGGACGAATTTCCATTTTTTTTATTTTATTTTAAAGCCGTTACTTCCGAAGTGGTCCCATTACCACCAAGTCAGCATCTGATGATGGGATCCCAGGGAAATCGAGAGGAACCTTCAAAATTGATGGGCATTGATAGTGGTTTTCAACTATAGACCTTGCCCTTCTTTCATTGGCATACACTGAGTGAGGGGGGAGCCCCCCCCCCCCCGCAAGATACTTTCGAAATAAAAATCATGAACACCTTGAGTTGACGTCACAAACTTGAACCACCTTTATGGCACAAATAACAGGGCCCCTGGGTTTTTTCATTATGTATTTTAAAGCACTACAATTTTTATTTATTAACATGAAGTCGGTTTTGTATTTAGTTTTTTTACTATTGTTTACCGATGAAAAAAGCGGAGATTCTCTATTCAACATGAAATATATAACTGGAAACTGAAAACTTAAAGCACACCTACCAATGATCCTTGTAAAAACAAATTGCTTGATTCTAAAGAATGTTCATCTTTTTAAATAGAAATACGGCTAATTACCACGTTTTTACTTGTATTGCTGACGTTAGCAGCTGGTAGCGTTACTGCTGGTAGCGTGTCAGAAGTTTCGAGTGATTCCGATGACGCACAGGATACGACTCGATCACCGGCGCTGCTTTCGGCTCGGGCGGAGCGGGCTATGAACCGCAGTATTCGCCGATCTGCCGTTGATCGCGGTCGCGGGCGTTGCTCATGATGAAGGGCATCTGAATTGTCTCGAAACGTCAGCAATACAAGTAAAAACGTGGTAATTAGCCGTATTTCTATTTAAAATGATTAACAACCACGATAGTTTTAATTCTATAATGTTCATCTTGTTTCATACTTATATTTTTTACTAGCGAACCGCCCCGGCTTCGCACGGGAAGCATGTTATTATACATATAAACCTTCCTCCTGAATCACTCTATCTATTAAAAAAAACCGCATCAAAATCCGTTGTGTAGTTTTAAAGATATAAGCAAACATACATACATACAGACGCGGGAAACGGAAAGCGACTTTGCTTTATACTATGTAGTGATAGTGACTAGCTGTCCCGACAGATGTCCTCCCAACTTTTAGAAATCCTATAGAAAAATACGCTTCCAGTTTTTCCAGAATTTTACAATTTCCAAGCATTTTATCCCCTTTTTCTCTATTTTTAAACCACCCTGTATTTAAGCGAACAAAACAAAAGATATATATTCAAATCTGCCGTTTATGAGTTTTAGCATGACTAACGAACAGCAACTCATTTTTATATACATACTAGCCGACCCGTGACAGACGTTATCCTGTCAAATTTCAATAATCGAATAGAAAAGACTGAATGTTTTTAGTCTGTGATGTCAGATTTGTTGCACACCAGCGCCATCTATACAGAAATCATCCCTTTTGAGTTTTTTTATCGTTTTGGGGATGTTTTTTATTTTTTAAAGTAGTCTATTATTTATTCGGGCATTATATCTACAACTACAGCAAATTTCAACTTAATCCATTTTGTAGTTTAGGCCTGATTGAGGAACAAACATACATACAAACTTTCGCATTTATAATATTATTAGGATAAGATATTAGGATAAGAAGAAGATGTTTGCGGATATCTTTTTACCTGGTCATCCGATTTAAATTTTCTTATCTATTGTGTAGAGAAAGTTCCCAAGTTGGTCCCATATGAATTATATTCATATAGGATTAATAGTTTCTTCATAAAACTTTAAAACCAATATCGTCCCTTGATTTTTCGAGTGGTTAAAACATTAACGTCGTTTTTCTTTTTAATTATCTAAGACCTTTTAAACGCTGAAGTCTTCTAGTCATGGATAAAATTCGCTTTACAGCGAAGCGAGGCCAATACGAATAGCTTTTGAATTTGGAGTAGTGAATGTCTACTCCAAACTCAAAAGCTATTCGTAATCCTCTTGTGTAGGTAAGTTGCGTAAATTCGAGGAAATCTCCTTAACTAGCCACAGAAGACAGCAGTTTGTTCATGTAAAGGTGTGACCAGACATCGCGCGGCATTCGAGCGCGGCATTCGCAGGACACTTTGCGTGCGAATGAACAATAACACCGTTCGAGCGCGGCAGGTAGCTTGCGGCTGTCTTCCAAACATAGCGCGGCAGCCGCGTCTGGTCACACTTTAAGAATAAAAACAAAAGAAAATCGAAGAAAATGTTACGAACAATCGAAAAATCAAAAGCTAATTTATTTTTCAAGGGCTGGCTATGAAGTATCACACCAACATACATCATTAACTTTAACTACTTCTATTATAAAGAGGAAAAAAATGTTTTTTGTTTGTAATGGACAAACTAAAAAACTACTTGACCAATTTTAAAAACTATTTAATGTATCGAAAGCTACATTATCAGCGAGTAATATAGGCTATAATTTTATTTTCAAAAAGTTAGGGTTCCTCACTCAAATTGCAATAATGTAACCTAAGGTATCAATAATTTGCCTAACTTATAAAATTCTCGTGCCACAGTGTTTGTAACCAAACTCCTTCGAAACGGCTTGACCGATTTTAATGTTTTTTTATGTATATTTTGATAGGTATGAGAATAGGTCGTAGGGTATTTTTTATACCCCCCTATATAAATATAAGTGATAAGGGTGGCATAACTGAAAGTGTTTCTAAGGGATTATTGAAATTTGACAGAACAACGTCTGTCGGGACAGCTAGCTAGTCTATATCTTCATTTTACTAGCGACCCGCCCCGGCTTCGCACGGGTAGCATGTTATTATACATATAAACCTTCCTCCTGAATCACTCTATCTATTAAAAAAAACCGCATCAAAATCCGTTGTGTAGTTTTAAAGATTTAAGCAAACATACATACATACAGACGCGGGAAGCGGAAAGCGACTTTGCTTTATACTATGTAGTGATAAACTTTTGTCATAGCTACTAGTTAGTGAAATGTTCAATTATCTTGTCATTTAGAAACCTTCAATATATGCCGTTTCTTTCTTGACCGGTCACGTGCATGCAACCCTTCCCAGCCGTTTTTAATTCATAGCGGCTTAAGTGGGGGAGCTATTTTTAGGTACGAAGGGAATAAACCTTGGGGTAGGAATAGACGGTTATTTCAAATTGGATTGTATACACCGACAACAATGTAAGTTATTTCAATTTACCGGTTCAAAGCCGGTTTTAAACCGTGAAGCAAATCTATGCTCGAATCTCGATCCAATATGAGTGGGTAGGTTTACCCTCGTTGAGCGGCACTATGGCGCAAGCTACCGTGTGTCTTTAGCTCAACTTTGGCTAGAGGCACACGACAATGTACAGTCACAATATGCAGTGTCGCACAACACATAAAGTGATTTTTATGAAAAAAGATATCGTCCACTGTGGGTGCGTGTTCTCATAGTGTCGTTCTTGAATACGAAGGTTAGAGGGAAAGGAGTTTTAGACTGTTTTAGACAATCTCGATTCAATATAAGTAGGTATAGGTAGGTTTAAGGAAAGGGGGGTTCAGAATGTAATCTCCAAGTACAGTAGACTACTAGGTATGCAATTCATTATTTTTAGGGTTCCGTACCCAAAGGGTAAAAACGGAACCCTATTACTAAGACTTCGCTGTCTGTCTGTCCGTCTGTCTGTCTGTCCGTCTGTCTGTCCGTCTGTCTGTCCGTCTGTCTGTCCGTCTGTCTGTCCGTCTGTCTGTCCGTCTGTCTGTCCGTCTGTCCGTCTGTCTGTCCGTCTGTCTGTCCGTCTGTCTGTCCGTCTGTCTGTCCGTCTGTCTGTCCGTCTGTCTGTCTGTCCGTCTGTCTGTCCGTCTGTCTGTCCGTCTGTCTGTCCGTCTGTCTGTCCGTCTGCTCAAGGCTGTATCTCATGAACCATGATAGCTAGACAGTTGAAATTTTCACAGATTATGTATTTTTGTTGCTGCTCTAACAACAAATACTAAAAAAGAATAAAATAAATATTTAAGGGGGACCATTCCATACAACAAACATGATTTTTTGCCGTTATTATAGATAATGGTACAGAACCTTTCGTGCGCGAGTCCGACTCGCACTTAGTCGGTTTTTTTATGTTTGTAGGGTTTCGTACCCAAAGAGTAAAAACGGAATTACAAAGACTCCGCTGTCCGTCTGTCTGTCACCAGGCTGTATCTCATGAACCGTGATAGCTAGACAGTTGCAATTTTTACATTAAGATGTATTTCGGTTCCCGCTATAACAAAAATACTAAAAACAGCAAAAAAATAATATTTCAGTGGGGCTCCCGTACCTACAACAAACGTGATTTTTTGCCGTTTTGTATAGATAATAATAATAGTACGGAACCCTTCATGCGCGAGTCCGACTCGCACTTGGCCGGTTTTTAATGGTTGATCGCGGTCGCGGGCGATGCTCCTGATGAAGAGCATCTGAATTGTTTCGAAACGTCAGCAATACAAGAAAAACATGGTACATAGCAATACATCTACTCAACCACGATTGTTTTAATTTTTTAAGTTCAATTATAAGCCGGTCAAGTTTGTGTTCATTGCTCATAATAGGTATAGTAGGTACATGTTAAGACGAGTAATAAAGAAATGTTTTTGATGAATGCAAAATCGTTTATTCTCAATAACCGCAAAACATACAGTTTTGATTTTTATGACAAAGATAACTTAGGGATATAATCTAGATAAATTACAGACAGAAACACGATTAGTGAAACTTTTCTCGATAGATTTATTTTCCAAATTTGGCTCTTCAAAAGCACTAGTTTCGTTTTTAATCAAAACTATGAATAGCAAAACACTTCATTTTTATACAATTCGTTAGATAATAATTACTAGCTAAGGAAATTATACAGTTACTTTTTAAGTTTGATAGTTTTCAACATAATGCAGTTTTATCACTTTTTCAGCTCATACAAAAAACCATACATTTCACATATCACCTTAAGAGCACAACGATCCAATATATAAAATTAGCGTACAAAATAAACAATCAACCCATACTAAGTCAGAACATAGGTTCGTTCATCCTTATAATAATCACACAAATAGCTAGTCTCTTATAGCTTTCCACAAAAAGTAGCTATCCCTCATTAAAAACTCGATCGAAACCTGTCAAGCGTGCCCACAGACCACAAAAGGAGAAGGCGTCCTTTGAAAAACTAGATTGTCTGTGGTTGTACAAGGTCAGTTGCATGGAGCTGGGCGCAGTGTATTTAAAAGTGTGAGATAAAACATCTTAGCAAAGCAGCTCTCTTTAAGATATATATATATTTTTTAAATAGGATCACGACTTTAATCTCTGAGTACGGTAGACATCCTCTCAGATATCCATGCGCTTAGATTCTTGGGCGAAAATTACCGTCGTGATCCTATTTTTAAAAGCTTTTATTTAACTTGCAATGTATGTATGTATATATGTAACTATGTTTGTTAAGGTAGAATCTTGCAACTCAATTTTGAAGCAGTTATCTTTAACCGATTGAGCTGAAATTTGGCATACTTATGTTATTTCGGTGATATTACAATAATATGGTAATAGCGAGCTGATCTGATGATGGAGTCAGGAGCTGTTCAACGGAACTCCTCAGTAAATAGTCTGATTGAGATAAAACTTGGCATACCAATCAATCTCCAATGACAATATAAAATTATGGTACTAGCGAGCTGGTCTGATGATGGAGCTCTAACGTAGCCATAGGAACTCCCTAACTACACAGCATATCCAGGTCGTGTTTGGGCTCGTTTGATTTGTTTTAAAGAATACTAGAGCCTTAGAATTTATAAAAGCTTAATATTAAAATATATTTAAAAATAACTTATTTATGTGTGTCTTTTTCTGTCAATCGCTAGTGAGTAGCTAGATGCTAGTAGCTGTCGTCCGTCTGCTGAATAGAATATGACGTGACATACCATAATCGTACGTTTAGGTACATCGATCCAAGTATGTCATAGTACCTACGTTTTGTGGTTGCTCGGATATGCCGTCATGAAATTAATTGGCATGATAAGGGTAGGTATCTGTTAGTTTGACTTCATCGGTGGGACTGAAACACAAGAGGCAGACTCGATACCAGAGACAGGACAAATGTTTGTTCAAAAACGATTGTGTTACTAACTGACTGACTGATCTATCAACGAACAGCATACAACTGGTCTTAGAAACATGAAATTTGGAGGATGTATTTCTTTTGATGTGTAGGGGTGATGGGGAAAGGATGTCTATCGTACTTAAGGCGCTCCCAGTCGACGATTATTTTTGTTCGAAACGAAAAAAGAAATACTTGTGAACAAGCCACATTTCCTATTTTATAATGTATAGTATATGTGAATAAAGATGTACCCATCTTTAATCACTTCGATAAATAATCCTACCGACCGTGCAATGATGACAAACACACGTCGGCGCGTGGTCCACCTTAGCTTTTCGAATAAATTAGTGATATAAATTATGTATAATTACTTATCAAAAATCTATTCTAATAGAAATCTAGATCTACATATTACCTATCATTAACAATAAATCATAAGTTGATTTTAATAGTAGGTATATAAAATATTTCGATCATAAATTCTAAAACGTATCATTTTGAAATAATATCTTTATCGTGAAAAGTTTCTGCTATTACATTTTCAGCTTAATAGAAATCTAGGTAGGAACCTGAAGTAATATACTTATAAAAATAGGAGATGTGGCTTGTTCAGAAGTATTTCTTTTTTCGTTTCGAAAAAGAGCAATCGTCGACATACAGCCCTTAAAAACGATTGTGTTACTAACTGACTGACTGATCTATCAACGAACAGCCTAAACAACTGGTCTTAGAAACTTGAAATTTGGAGGATGTATTTCTTTTGATGTGTAGGGGTGATGGGGAAAGGATATCTATCGTACTTAAGTATCACAGCCGTGATCATAATATTTCATTTTTAGATAGTAGATAGGTACATAGTCCACGGTACTTTCTAACTTTCTAAACTGTTTTATCTGAAGTTTCGGCGTGTAATACATTACACCTGCACAAAATAGGTGCTGATCTGACAAGATCAGCAAGCGACAAGTGTGCGAGTGAGAAAAAACATAGCGTTGTAGTAAATTAGACGGAGACGAGAAATTGTATTTACATACCCATACAATCAGCGGTTTTGATGGAGTTCTCATAGTATTTAATCGGGCCCTAAAGTATTCTATCATTGTATTAAAAAAACGGCCAAATGCGAGTCGGACTCGCGCAAGAAGGGTTCCGTACCATTATCTTTAAAAAATGGCAAACAAAACACATTTGTTGTATGGGAGCCTCACTCAAATAATTGTTTTATTTTGTTATTATAGCGGCAACAGAAATACATCTGTGAAAATTTCAACAGTCTAACTATCACATGAGATACAGCCCTGTGACAGACAAACGCTCAGACTGACAGCGAAGTCTTAGTAATAGGTTAGTTTGGGGCTAGATGGCCATGTGGGAAATTTAAAAAAAACTGTCAGTTTAGTAAGATTTACAGAGAAAAGAATATCCATGGAGATTTGTAACCCCGATCTTAGTACCTTTCATGGTTCAAGCTGAAGGTAGACTGCAAGCGATTACTAGTTGCAAACAAGGGAATTAATGTGATCGTAATTCATGCACACAGCTATTAACTACCTACATACACAAGCACAATATCATAACTATAGATTTTGACACGGGTCTTTAGACTCTGACCGTCGTATTCAAGAACGACACTATGAGAACACGCACCCACAGTGGACGAAATCTTTTTTCATAAAAATCACTTTACGTGTTGTGCGACACTGCATAGTGTGACTAGAGACACATTGTCGTGTGCCTCTAGCCAAAGTTGAGCTCTAAAGGCACACGGTAGCGTGCGTCATAGTGCCGCTCAACACATAAAGTAATGTTTATGAAAAAAGATTTCGTCCACTGTGGGTGCGTGTTCTCATCGTGTCGTTCTTGAATACGAAGGTTAGTCTGTTATTGTAACATAGCCGAAACGTCGGGAAAGTAAATTAAAGGTAATTACGTGATAAAGACCCGTGTCAAAATCTATAGTTATGTCTACTAATCACGATAGTTTGAAAAATAATAAGCACAATATCATCAATTTGAATGTAGAGACCAATATCTAGGTCTATTTCAGAGCTAAATCTAATACCTATAAACGAGCATTTCGTGTATATCTAAGAAGACTAAGAAAGTCGTGTTAGTTACACTATTTATAAGTCAAGAACGGCTGAACCGATTTGGCTGAAAATTGGTGGGGAGGTAGCTTAGAAGTAGGAGACAGACATAGGATACTTTTTAACGGGAACGAGAACGGGAATGGGAACGAGAAATTAACATTCTAAAGCAAAGCGATACGAAGTTCGCCGGATTAGCTAGTCTATTAAATAAAAATTAATCCCTATTTCCCTTAGTCACGGCATCACGCGTGAACGGCTGGACCGATTTTGTTAATTCTTTTTTTGTTGTATTCGTTATTACCAGGAGTAGGTTCTTGGCAGGATGGATAACATCTCTCGGGACAGCTAGAATAATATATAAACTGAATCTCGGAAACGGCTTCAAAGATTTTCATGAAATTTAGTATGCAGGGGGTTTCGGGGGTGATAAATTGATAAAGTTAGTTTTTATTTTTAGAAAACGTCGTTTTATCGGAGTTTTCAGGCAATGAAATACCATCCAGGCAATATTTAGTGAAACGTTTAATAATTGATTGTTGATTCTGTACTTAAGTTATTTTACTAAACAAGAAAAACCGGCCAAGTGCGAGTCGGACTCGCGCACGAAGGGTTCCGCACTATTATTAAAACGACAAAAAAAGGCTGTTTTTAGAGAAATACATCATCTGTGAAAATATCAACTGTCTAGCAACCACGGTTCATGAGATACAGCCTTGTGACAGACAGACGGACAGTGAAGTCTTAGTGGACCCTACCCCTTTTTACCCTTTGGGTACGGAACCCTAGAAATGATAGGTTTGCCTTTAAGATTTGATATCCAATGTGATGGAATCAAGTTGGTAAATAGAGTCCTCGAGTAGAGTCCGTTTTGAGCCTTATATCTTTGCAAAACGTATGCAATAATTCGATCAAAACGAACTATATTAATATCATAAATGCGAAAGTACCTCTGTCTGTCTGTCTGTGACGGCCAAACCGCTGTGCGGATTTTGATAAAATTTCATAAAGTGATGGATTAAAGTTTTAGGAAAGACATAGGCTACTTTTTTTCTAAAATATTCTTTTATTTTCAGAATATTCAATGTTTTACGATAAAGTCGAATTATTAATCGAATCGTTAAATAAACATTAGATAGATTTACCCTCGTATTCAAGAACGACCCTATGAGAACACGCACCCACAGTGGACGAAATCTTTTTTCATAAAAATTACTTTATGTGTTGTACCACACTGCATAGTGTGACTAGAGGCACATTGTCGTGTGCCTCTAGCCAAAGTTGAGCTCTAAAGGCACACGGTAGCGTGCGCCATAGTGCCGCTCAACACAAAAAGTGATGTTTATGAAAAAAGATTTCGTTCACTGTGGGTGCGTGTTCTCATAGTGTCGTTCTTGAATACGAGGGTTAGAATTCTACGCGAACGTTGTCGCAGGCAAAAGCTAGTAGAACAATAAAAATCAAACAAATAACTTTTTCATTGTCATGTCTATTGTCTATAGGTTGACGCAAGCTAGGGCGGCAAAGCTCAGTAGTCAGTACCCTGCCAGGCATCGCGCCTAGCAGTCGCGTTGTTGTGCGTATTTAAATTTCAAACACAAAAACAAACGCGAATGAATGAACCCTTAAATTCGAAATTGAACATTAATGAATTTTGAATAGTGATCTTGTGATTTTTGTGAATGAATTGTTGTTGCGATTGTTTTGTTGTTGATAAAGTGTTGATTGGATTTTATTGTTTTAAGGCACGGTGAGTTTGTTGTTATTATGATGTAGATGTATTGATGGTTGGTTTTATTCAATTAGGTGGGTATGCGTTGGTTTATTTTTGTTCAAATTGGATGGTGTTTTAACAATCCAAGAATGGATTTCCATATTGGCTGGACCGATTTATATGATTTTTGGTGTATATTTGGTAGGTATGAGAATAGGTAGTAAGGTATTTTTAGTACTCCTAAATGATGCACCCTTATCACAAGTTCGAGAAAAACTGAAAATGCTTTTTTCTGTGGGATTATAGAAATTTGACAAGACAGCTATTTTTCATATAAAATAGAAAATATCAAATATACCAAAACTGCTTTCAATTTACCTACCTACTTTCAGTTACCTGTTTTTCAGTTTTTAGGGTTTTTTTTTGCTCAATTTGAATTTACTATTATTAATAATAATAATATCTTTATTTCAGGCAACATCAGTAATGTTAAAGTCAAATACTGAGGCCAATATTAATAACCTTATTAATAACATACATATTATTATAAAAACACGAAAAAAGTAAAAACATAAGAAGTCAGGGTTCTTTATTATATTCAAATTCAAATATAAAAATCATTTATTTCAATAAAATCAACAAGGATCACTTTGGAACGTTAAGGGCTACGTGAAGCTACGCCGATTCCTCGCGACCAAGCCTAGAATAATCACGCAACAAACACGGCTTGGGGTCTATAATTTTTTTCAATGATCCTTTCCTTATGGCCCTGTATGT
This sequence comes from Hydriomena furcata, assembly GCA_912999785.1. Lineage (NCBI taxonomy): Eukaryota > Metazoa > Arthropoda > Insecta > Lepidoptera > Geometridae > Hydriomena > Hydriomena furcata. Next base: position 4,442,484 of record OU538848.1, read on the forward strand.
CGACGATTGCTCTCGAAACGAAAAAAGAAATACTTCTGAACAAGCCACATCTCCTATTTTTATAAATATATTACTTCAGGTTCCTACCTAGATTTCTATTAAGCTGAAAACATAATAGCAGAAACTTTTCACGATAATCTAACCACAAACCACCCTAAACTAAGCAAAGCTTTTTCAAGCAAAGATTAAAACGACTATTTTTAAACAACATAGACTATTTATCTATTTCTTAGGAGTATTTCGTTTTGTAACAGCCGACAATTATTTATTTAACATTCATATTTAAATAGACAAAACGGGAAATATTTTTTGTGGTTAATCAAATCTAGAGGTATAACGCATCTCAACTGTCACTAATCAAAACGGACCATAGACAACATTTGTATTAACTATGGATTTTAAACAAGTTTGTTTGCTATATTTAGTTTTTGACTGCCAAAATTGAAAATGACCTAAACCGGGGTAGGAACCAAAACCTACTACTAGGCTAGGTTTTAGTAGGTACCATTCAATCGAAACCGCGGTCGGAATTCTGTATCAAAGAACTTATACTGCATTGAAGCTTCATTCAGACGGCCTCACAGTTCAGTTGGTAGTAACTCTGCCTTCAGTACTGTAGGTTGTGGGTTCGATCCCCACCCAGGGCAAATATTTGTGTGATGAACATAGGTGTTTGTTCTGTGTCTGGGTGTTAGTATTTATCATATATATGTATTTACAAAAAAAAAGTATATAAGTATTCTATCAGTTATCTAGTTCCCACAGTACGCTTTGCTTAGTTTGGGGCTATGGCGCTGTGTAAAAATGACTACTTATATTTATTTAGTATATATATTTTATATATTCATAGAAATGTTATGTAACTCGTTATATTTTTCATAGATCTTTATGGTACAAAGGTACGCCTACAGTACTGAGACCTTTCTTTATGGCAGGTAGGTAGGTAGGTACCTACGTAATTTTCTTACCATTTACTACACCCATTCAATATTGGTAAAAGGTCAAAGTTCAAGCTACTTTGGTGTATTTAAGTGGCTACAGAAGCTAGGGAAGTTCTATCGTAGGCGGTATACTAAATTTTTTGTTTTATTAAGAGCTCATAAGCATTGTTCAAGAACAAAAACCTACAAATGGTTTTTCGGTTTTTATTTTTCAGTAACCGTGTGTTCGAATCCCGGCGCATCAATGGATTTTTATGTTCGCAAAATTTATATGCGCATCAAAAACACGTGCTCAAAACGGTGAAGGCAAACACCGTGAGGAAACCAGTTAGTTTTCTTAGAAGCGGCGATGGGCTTGCAACCTATCACGTATGGAATGCTAACTATAGCAAAATGTGGGCGTGTCAAATATAATATTTGCACGTGCCTCTGACTACTCCCACTAGACATCTTCAAAGGATCTAAGCGTCTGCAGATCTGAGAGGATGTACTACAGTCGTGATCCTATATATTTTTTTAATCAGAGATGTCAAAATTTGACGTTGACAATTTTTTTTCTGTAAATTATTTGCAATCAAACTGTAACGTTCAATAACCATTAGCAAAATCCTACTGTCTCTTATATAAAAAAGTTACAACTATGTGAATTTGACAGATGAAGCCGATTATCACTATCATTGAACGCATTAAGACGTTACTTACTAAGGGTTGATTCCCAAATGTGCGTAAAACGAAGGCCCATTCACACAAAACGCCATTAAATAAACAACAACAAAATTCAACAAAATTCGTCTCACATTCGACAAGCAACAATATTGAATGCACGTCCCGAATTATACTAAACCAACGCCCTTTTAACCTGTTTAAAGTGACAAGGTTGTTCAGTGTAAATGGTTCCGTAGACAAATTAAATTTATATGTAGGAGAAATATCATTCATCTTATTTATTTGTTTATTTAAATAATTCACAGTTTTCTTATTGTTTAAATATAAATAACTAGCCGACCCGTGACAGACGTCCTGTCAATGAATGTTTTTAGTTGTTTGTTGACAGATTTGTTGCACAGCAGCGCCATCTATGCAAAAATCATCCCTTTTGCGTACTTTATAATTTTGCGGAAGTTTTTCATATTTTAAAGTAGTCTATTATTTATTCGGGCAGTATATCTACATCTACAGCAAATGTTAACTTAATCCGTTTTGTCGTTTAGGCCTGATTGAGGAACAAACATACATACAAACTTACAAACTTTCATATTTATAATATTATTAGGATAGGATAGGATTAGGATGTTAAATGTAACGTTGCATTCACACTCGTTTTAAATTTATACAAAGAGCGGGTCTGCTACCTACCTAACAGAACAGCAGAATATCTTAGTTGCTCTGTCAGTTTGTTTGACCTCAGCTCAGTTGGTAGTAGCTCTGCCTTCTGCGCTGTAGGTTGTGGGTTCGATCCCCACTTTAAATATTTGTGTGAAATTTGAAATTGAATTTGAAATTTGAAATTTGAAATATATATTTATTGGGAACAAGAACATAGGTTTTAACCAACAGTCAAAAAACGATGATGTCTGCAGAAATGCTAGACTGTGTCGCAGAAACCAACGCCCTTCTCTCGATACAGAGAATAAAGGTTCCAAATAAAACTAAACCATAATGGTAAAAATGTTTCAAAGGTAAGTAATGTGATGATGATGTTTGTGTGATGAACATAGATGTTTGTTTTGTGTCTGGGTGTTAGTCCCAGATAGTACAAGCTTTGCTTGAAGGATTGATAGCGCTATATGATAATATCCGCCAATATTTATTTCATTTTATTTTATTTAAAATTAGGTATGCGAAAGATATAATAAGTTTGTTTATTACTAAAACATAGATGGATAACGTAAGTTAGAACGAACTTTCTGGAAGCTATCTACCCGAAAGTTCGTTTTAAACAAAAACTGTTAACATGAGTTATGGTGATAGGTAGGTTAGGCGGAGGTAGAGGTAGACGTAGAGGTACCTACTCATCATAAAATATTTCTTGAATTAAGGTTTTTATTAGAATTGTCTACGAAATTATGTAAAATTTATCAGTTAAACATTTTTTGGATTAGGAGATTAAACGAAGGATTTATTTCCCCTCAAAATAATTGTCTTTAAGAGGCTGCCAGTCGCTGATTGCTCTTTTTCGAAACGAAAAAAGAAATACTTCTGAACAAGCCACATCTCCTATTTTTATAAGTATATTACTTCAGGTTCCTACCTAGATTTCTATTAAGCTGAAAACATAATAGCAGAAACTTTTCACGATAAAAATATTATTTCAAAATGATACGTTTTAAAATTTATGATCGAAATATTTTATATACCTACTATTAAAATCAACTTGTGATTTATTGTTAAAGATAGGTAATATGTAGATCTGGATTTCTATTAGAATAGATTTTTGATAAGTAATTATACTTAATTTATATCATTAATTTATTCGAAAAGCTAAGGCGGACCACGCGCGGACGTGTGTTTGTCATCATTGCAGCGGTCGGTAGGATTATTTATCGAAGTGATTAAAGATGGGTACATCTTTATTCACATATACTATACATTATATAATAGGAGATGTGGCTTGTTCACAAGTATTTCTTTTTTCGTTTCGAACAAAAATAATCGTCGACTGGCAGCGTCTTAATATATTTACTCCCATTTATTACATAATGCGAGTAAAAGTTTAAAAGTAAAGCCGCGAACAGATAATATCGAAACTTGAAAGAATTGATTCTTCGAGTAACGTATATACGAGTAAATGTATAAAACAGTTTTTACTTTATTTCAATTCATATAAATAATCTAGCTTACGAGATAAGCTAGATTATCTCAGACCTAGTAAGAGCTTTTGTAAAATTCCAGCACCAAGGTAGGGCATAGAACCATCTACTTAGAAAGTCAAAGACAAAGCCACGTTCAGAAGTATTGGTAAAGTTTGCCGTGACCGTTTAACCTTTAAAGCGGTACCACGGTACCCTAAAAATCTAAATCATTCAGTAGCGTAGCACCTGTTGTCTCAAGACCTCTTTCCCAGACTCCCTGATCGAATTCCAAACCAGTTTTTGAACAAAAAAAGATGGCTGCTCGGCGTCTGAAGGGAATTATTTTGTTTCTTATTTTATTGATCGCAGGTGCACGGTTTTTGAGATGATTTTGTGAAATAACATTGGGTTTTTGTGAAGCTCTCTGGGATGGGTTACGGGGAATTGTTTGGGGTTTGTTTCGAGCGGGGATCACTGGGATTGATACGGATTTGATTGATGCAGCTTGACTATTCTATTTTTTATAAAATAAAAGTTGGTGAATTCATCAATATACTAGGTGACGCACTCACAGGTATGGGTAGTTGTGAATAGGATATTTTGCTTGATGGAGACATTGTTTTATTTTAAAAAGTAAATAACACTACATTTATAGATTTAAATAAATATTGCCTCGTCTGGTTATATGTATAACCAATCAAAATAAATGCCAATAAAACATCCTGTATCTTTTTGAATTAAAAGAGTAAATAATAAGGATTAATACCTTCTAATAACATAGTATTTTTCTCTCCGTGTCATCGCCAAAGGACTTGATATAAAAATAAATAGGATCACGACTGTAATCCCCTAGTATAGTAGATATACTCTCAGATCTCCAGGCGCTCGGATCCTTGAAGATATCTTTAGGGTTAGTCAGCGGCACATTCAAACATTACATCTGTCACATGCCCACATTTTGTAGAATGTTGCAAGCCCGTCGCCGCTCACAATAATACTTACTGAAATTTAAATTCAAAAATCATTTATTTCAATAAAATCACAAGGATCACTTTGAAACGTCTTAGGAACTAGGTGAAGCTACGCCGATTCCACGCGACCAAGCCTAGAAGAATCAGGCAACAAACACGGCCTGGGGTCTACCTTTTTTTTAATGATCCTTTCCTTAATGCTATATAGAGCTCTAGTGTGATGCCAATCGAACAAAGTGAAGGTTCAAGCAAGAATAATAATTAAAAGTACGTACAACAATAAAAAAAATAACTAGAGCTACTTGTTTCCTCACGATACATTAGATAGTAGAAAATAGACATTAAGGCGCTCCCAGTCGACGATTGTTTTTGTTCGAAACGAAAAAATAAATACTTGTGAACAAGTCACATCTCCTATTTTATAATGTATAGCATATGTGAATAAAGATGTACCCATCTTTAATCACTTCGATAAGTAATCCTACCGACCGCTGCAATGACGACAAACACACGACGGCGCGTGGTCCGCCTTAGCTTTTTGAATAAATTAATGATATAAATTATTTATAATTACTTATCAAAAATCTATTCTAATAGAAATCTAGATCTACATATTACCTATCTTTAACAATAAATCACAAGTTGATTTTAATAGTATGTATATAAAATATTTCGATCATAAATTCTAAAACGTATTATTTTGAAATAATATCTTTATGGTGAAAAGTTTCTGCTATTATGTTTTCAGCTTAATAGAAATCTAGGTAGGAACCTGAAGTAATATACTTATAAAAATAGGAGATGTGGCTTGTTCAGAAGTATTTCTTTTTTCGTTTCGAAAAAGAGCAATCAGCGACTGGCAGCCTCTTAAGGACATGGTTTAAACGAATAAAATGTATTTCCAAATGGAATTTCTCGAACACAAATCACATACCTTTTTGTTCCAAGTCGTATTCTTGGTAAAACAGTTCTAACCATAGTTTTGTAGATTTAACGATCCTTAGGAAGCCTCACCCTCGTCTGAACTAAATGTGGAGATGCTAATAATACTCTCCTGGAATCTGTTGTTTCTTATGAAGCAATCACCGTGATATTACGGCTGTAATATCGCAAGACGTGTTGGCCGAGTGGGAGGTACCTCGACCTTCAATATGAATTATATGCGCATCAAAAATACGTACTCAAATATAATAATATTCTTATAAGCGGCGATGGCTTGCAACCTGTCCCGTACGGAATGCTAACTACTGCAAAATGTGGGCAGGTGCCAAATATAATGTTTGGACGTGCCTCTGACTACCCCCACAAGACATCTTCAAAAGGATCTAAGCGTCGGGAGATCTGAGAAGAGGTATACCGTACTTGGGGATTAACAGTCGTGATCCTATTTTTCATTTATTTATTTGTTACGAGAATTGTTTACAATATACATAGAATCAGGTAATTAAATACTACATTAAAATAATTACACGTATTAAATGATAACAAATTGATAACATAAATACTGTGTAGTCATGCAAGTTTGTTTATTTATTTTATGCCCGGTAGCGAAGATGCGGCAAACGTCAAATAATTCATCATACCACCACCGCTTCGGCCATTACGAAATTGCGGTCTCCGTTTTTTAAGAAACTTTAACAAGATATTTGGAGTCAGAAAGCAAGACAACGATGTAGAGTTAAGCCGCGTTTAGTTTGATAGAGATACTTAGAGATGCTATTTTCAATAGAAATATTCTTGAGTATGATGGAAATCCTCTAAGGTATTTAGAGATGTCTAAAGGGGGGGTTAGAGGCACGTCCAAACAGTTAAATGACCTTCTGCCTTCTGCGCTGTAGGTTGTGGGTTCGATCCAAACCCAGGACAAATATTTTTGTGTGACGAAAATAGAATAAGCGAAAGTTTGCAATATCTATGTAACTTCGGTGATAATTAAATAATCAAGTAACCACTACCACTAATAGACACCTTTAAAGGATTTAAGCGGCTGGAGATCTGGATTACATTCGTGATAAAAAAATTTTAAATCTCCAATGACAGTTTAATAATTATGGTGACAGCAAACAGCTGGCTACTTTCGTAAAAATGACTCATACATTTTCTCTTGATTTCCTCCATACAACATAAAAAAAAACAAAAACAACATACAAGCGAATTGATAACCTCCTCCTCTTTGAAGTCGGTTTAAAATCTTATTTATTATATAAAGCCTAGCCTTGTAAGATAATAATCAGTAAAGGAGTCAAAAACGTTATTCAAGTTAATGAAACCCATCAGGGTGGGTTACTTAATTTGATTCGAAATTTCTGAGAAATCACAGAATACTAACCATTGCCATTGCTGACAACATAATGAGACTTCGACTTAATAAGACGTTTCCGTCAATATATGGCCGTAAGCTGCGTGTAAACTTGCGTTAGGACCGTCTTAAGGCATTAACGGATTTTTAGAAAAGGTGCGGCAAAAAATAATCGCAGGTAATAATGGGTTTAAAACCGGACAAGTGTGTGACTCGCGCACCAAGTATTCCGTACGGGTTAGTCCAGATATCCCCATTGACTATCCCCATCAATGGGGATTTCTGGACTTTTTTTTTGAAAAAGTCCAGATATCCCCATTGGCAGCGCATTGAGTGTGTAATGGGGATAACTGGACTTTTTCTAAAAAAAAGTCCAGAAATCCCCATTGATGGGGATAGTCAATGGGGATTCCTGGACTAACCCTTCCGTACAAACTTGTATGATTGATTGTTCATCCCGGAAATTAGGTGTCGAAGATTTTAACTTGTTTTAAAAGTGATCAAAAATATTTTTTTTTATATATACTTAATAATTTGTAATTATTTTCCCGATTTTTTCCTTTGTTGGCTTATTTCTTGTCAAATTTCATGTTTCACGGCCATATTTTTTCATTGCGTTATCTAAGACGCTTAATATTTTTATAGCTTCAAAAACCTTAGACCTACGTATTTAATTATAATTTCAACTTAATATCTCCACAGACCGATGGACAACGAAGTGATAAAAATAGAAATAGTAATATTTTTTTCTTTCAAATAAAAGTAGAACGAATTCTGAATAACTACTTATATATATAAATATAACTTATTAGGCAACTTACATCAAAATAAGTTGTGTCCACTTCAGTAAGTTATGCCTTGAAGTGATTCTTTAAGGGTTCCGTTTTATTATTTTGAGATACAGAACCCTAAAATGGGATTGGGTATTTTTTACCCATTTTCTGGCTTTGTTATGTTATGGATGATTGGCTACTGATCATGATTGTTATCATAGTTTTTTAGTGTGGTTTAATCGAAAGATCGGCGGTAGCGGAAGATAGTTCATCGTTGATGAGTTTGTAATTAACGATGGGTGGGCTTTGTTAATCATCGTGATGGTATTCAAGTATTCTTACAAGCGGCGATGGGCTTGCAACCTGTCACGTTTTTTTTTTAATCATTTATTTCAATAAAATCACAAGGATCACTTTGAAACGTCTTAGGAACTAGGTGAAGCTACGCCGATTCAGCCTATAAGAATCAGGCAACAAACACGGCTTGGGGTCTACCTTTTTTCAATGATCCTTTCCTTAATGCTATATAGAGCTCTAGTGTGGTGCCAATCGAACAAGGTGAAGGTTCAAACAAGAATAATAATTAAAAGTACTACTCAAGTACGTACAACAATAAAAAAATAACCAAAGAGCTTTAAATTCAAAAAACAGCACATGCATTAGAAATAGATTCGCGTCTCAATAATTCTCAATTACTAGCCTCACAGCTCAGTTGGTAGTAGCTCTGCCTTCTGCGCTGTAGGTTGTGTGCGACAAAAATTTGTTTTATGATTATAGATGTGTCTGGGTGTTATAATGTATTATAGGTATTCACCTTGTTCGATCAGCACCACACTGGAGCTCTACATAGCATTAAGGAAAGGATCATTGAAAAAAAGGTAGACCCCAAGCCGTGTTTGTTGCCTGATTCTACTAGGCTTGGTCGCGTGGAATCGGCGTAGCTTCACCTAGTTCCTAAGACGTTTCAAAGTTATCCTTGTGATTTTATTGAAATAAATGATTTATGAATTTGAATTTGAATTATTATTTATCTTAAGCTGAGTATACCATTTTACCTTAGTATGATAATGTTTTTGGTAAATGTAAATTGAAGGGTGCTTATAAGGCACGCCACACACGCGCCTCCTTATCTAAAGCCACCTATTCACTAATTAACATTCGACGTAATCGAATACACGCGGATTGAATTTCAAACACCTGCGATAATGCTTGGTTGAGTTTTGATCATGATACTTTATGCTTTTAGGCGCTCCCAGACGACGATTGTTTTTGTTCGCAACGAAGAAATAAATACTTGTGAACAAGCCACATCTCCTATTTTATAATGTACTAGCGACCCGCCCCGACTTCGCAGGGGTTTAATACATGTAAACCTTCCTCCTGAATCACTCTATCTATTAAAAAAAACCGCATCAAAATCCGTTGTGTAGTTTTAAAGATATAAGCAAACATACATACAGACATACAGACGCGGGAAGCGGAAAGCGACTTTGCTTTATACTATGTAGTGATGATAGTATATGGGAATAAAGATGTACCCATCTTTAATCACTTCGATAAATAATCCTACCGACCGCTGCAATGACGTCAAACACACGTCGGCGCGTGGTCCACCTTAGCTTTTCGAATAAATTAATGATATAAATTATGTATAATTACTTATCAAAAATCTATTCTAATAGAAATCTAGATCTACATATTACCTATCTTTAACAATAAATCACAAGTTGATTTTAATAGTAGGTATATAAAATATTTCGATCATAAATTCTAAAACGTATCATTGTGAAATAATATCTTTATCGTGAAAAGTTTCTGCTATTATGTTTTCAGCTTAATAGAAATCTGGGTAGGAACCTGAAGTAATATACTTATAAAAATAGGAGATGTGGCTTGTTCAGAAGTATTTCTTTTTTCGTTTCGAAAAAGAGGAATCAGCGACTGGGAGCCTCTTAAGAGGTAAACACTTAAATAGATAGTAGAGCTAGAGAAGTTTAAAGAATTTCGTTATTTAATCTCAAAGTCTGAAATTCTGTGTTATTAATACGTGTTGGCCAAGTGGGAGGTACCTCGACTTTCAATCTGTAGGTCGTGGGTTCGAATCCCGGCGTAAGGAAACTTATAAGGAAAACATCGTGAGGAAATCAGTTAGTATTTTTAAAAGCGGCGATGGGCTTGCAACCTGTCACGTATGGAATGCTAACTATTGCAAAATGTGCCAAATATAATGTTTGGACGTGCCTCTGACTACCCCACTGGACATCTTCAAAGAATCTTAGCGTCTGGAGATCTGAGAGGATGTCTACCTCTACCGTACCAATATTGATACTTGATCAGTAGTCGTGATCCGTGATCCTATTTTTTTTTTTTTTTTTTTTTTTTTTTTTTTTTTTTTTAAGTAAATGCTTAAATATATAGTAGAGCTAGAGAAGTGTAAATAATTTTGTTATTTAACACTGAATAATTCTTATAAATATTTATAAATCTTCACTACATAGTATAAAGCAAAGTCGCTTTCCGCTTCCCGCGTCTGTATGTATGTATGTATGTATGTTTGCTTATATCTTTAAAACTACACAACGGATTTTGATGCGGTTTTTTTAAATAGATAGAGTGATTCAGGAGGAAGGTTTATATGTATAATAACATGCTACCCGTGCGAAGCCGGGGCGGGTCGCTAGTAGATGATAAAAAGACAAAAATGATATATAGAGTATTATCCCATAAACAGACGGACAGACGGACAGACGGACAGACGGACAGACGGACAGACGGACAGACGGACAGACGGACAGACGGACAGACGGACAGACGGACAGACGGACAGACGGACAGACGGACAGACGGACAGACGGACAGACGATCAGACGGACAGACGGACAGACGGACAGACGGACAGACGGACAGACGGACAGACGGACAGACGGACAGACGGACAGACGGACAGACGGACAGACGGACAGACGGACAGACGGACAGACGGACAGACGGACAGACGGACAGACGGACAGACGGACAGACGGACAGACGGACAGACGGACAGACGGACACCGAAGTCTTAGTAATAGGGTCCCGTTTTTAACCTTTGGGTATGGAACCCTAAAAAGTAGCAATCCTCTTTCTTTTTAATTTGCACTATAGGATATACTGGCCTAGGCATCTAAGACTACGTATAAGACCTGGCTTTGCTCACTAATGGATACGAATAGCCTGTGTGGGAACCTTAATGGTATTTGATGGCGGCTTATATTGTGCAGCTTTTCCTATGCATGTAGGTAGGTAATTGCTATTACGGTGTCGTGTCTTATGTGAAATAACGGTGTATTATTAAACTGTGGTGAGCTGTATTGGCCTAGCGGTAGCCTCGACAATCGAACGTGGATTTGCATCTCGTACGTACAATAAAATAAAACAAAAAAATATTCGTGGACATTATTATTTTTCAAACTATCGTGATTAGTAGACATAACTATAGATTTTGACACGGGTATTTAAGTAAATTAAAGGTAATTACGTGATAAATCACGTAATTACCTTTAATTTACTTTCCCGACGTTTTTACTATGTTACGTTAAAGGTAATTACGTGATAAAGACCCGTGTCAAAATCTATAGTTTGGTGGACATTATCACACAGCGCCATCTAGCCCAAAACTAAGCAAAGCTTGTACTATGAGAACTAGATAACTGATAGAATACTTATATACATTTTTATTTGTAAATACATACAGATACATAATAACACAACACAGAACAAACATCTATGTTCATCACACAAATATTTGTCCTGGGTAGGGATTGAACCCACAACCTACAGCGCAGAAGGCAGAGCTACTACCAACTGAGCTGTGAGGCCAGTCAAAACACACAAACATCCTTACAAGCTTTCGGATTTATTATTATTGATTTAGTTATTAGACGCATTTAGTTATTTTTGGTGTGACCAGACACAGCGCGGCAATCGAGCGCGGCATTCACAGGTCACAAGTTTGCCGCGTGACTAGCTGTTGTCCAAACATAGCGCGACTAGCCGCGCGCGGCTGCCGCGCTCGAACCCGGAATTCGAACTCGACCTTCAGATTGAAAGTCGAGGTACTCGACAAACACGGATACAATAGACACAATCACTACATAGTATAAAGCAGTCGCTTTCCGCTTCCCGCGTATGTATGTATGTATGTTTGCTTATATCTTTAAAACTACACAACGGATTTTGATGCGGTTTTTTTTAATAGATAGAATTATTGAGGAGGAAGGTTTATATGTATAATACATGCATAATATAGTAGAGAAACACTGATAATTTTAGAGGTTTCTAATGTGATGTCGTAAATAAACACATTTTTTTGCGCTTACATTGCAAATGCTGGCTGAACCCCACGAGATATATCAAAATAATGTACTACAGTATTGTATACCTTAAAAACGTCTACAAAAATGTCCACGATGGTATTAGAAATGTCTTACGCACAGCGAAGCGGGCACGGGTCAGCTAGTCTGTAATAAAATAAACTGTCTAGTTATCACGGTTTATGAGATACAGCCCTGTGACAGACAGACGGACAGACAGTGAAGTCTTAGTAATAGGGTATGTAAAGCCCTTTGAGTACGGAACCCTAAAAAACTATATACCTCGAGAAGTTCCTCTTTTCGTCGGCGAAAAGATTATATACTATTTAGCTTAGCTCACGACCGTGATTCAAGAGCATTTATTTGCTTGTAGAACTTGTTTTGAATACGGTAAGAGGTAACTAGTAAATATCGGTAATATCTCATAATTATAAGTTGGGTGCAAGAAACATGCAACTTAAATGTCTCTTAAATTATTGGTAATATTGGAAAAAATAAAAGTGGCATTTTTGAAATAACTCCGGATATGAATGGTTGATAATTATGGATAAGTATTTAAGGCCCTGTATGTCGACGATTGCTCTTTTTCGAAACGAAAAAAGAAATACTTCTGAACAAGCCACATCTCCTATTTTTATAAATATATTACTTCAGGTTCCTACCTAGATTTCTATTAAGGCGCTCCCAGTCGACGATTGTTTTTGTTCGAAACGAAAAAATAAATACTTGTGAACAAGCCACATCTCCTATTTTATAATGTATAGTATATGTGAATAAAGATGTACCCATCTTTAATCACTTCGATAAATAATCCTACCGACCGCTGCAATGACGACAAACACACGACGGCGCGTGGTCCGCCTTAGCTTTTTGAATAAATTAATGATATAAATTATTTACAATTACTTATCAAAAATCTATTCTAATATAAATCTAGATCTACATAATTATTACCTATCTTTAACAATAAATCACAAGTTGATTTTAATAGTCGAACAACATCGAAGTGTTGGAATAATATCCCCCCGCCGATCAGGAACCTGGACAGTAGCTATGGATTTAGAAGAAAAATTAAAATCTTTCTTATTGACTGGCAGAAAGCGCAGGAAAGCCTATTGTTGGACACAAGTGCTATATAGTAGTGTAAGATAGGTAATATAATATATTTATCTAACTTCTTAGATTCTCTGTTTTTATTTTTATTTTTTAATGTGTTTTGATTTTGTGTATCATTTGATAATGTTGGTTAATTTTGCACATTTTTATTTTTATTTTTTATTTTTATTTTTTATCTTGTATGCGTCCGCAAATCAAAATTGGTCCTGACGGAAGACCAGCGTGGGTTGCTATTTTGCAACCTGCACCATGCTGAGTTAGGGTCCTTTTTGCAACATTTGTATTTATTTTTTGTTATTTTTCATTTTATTTTTATTGTTTTTTTATTTTTTTTTATTGTTTATAAAGTTGAGTTAAGTTGTTGCAAATAAATTATTTCTATTTCTATTTATTTATTTCTATTTAAAATCAACTTGTAATTACGTAGATTTCTATTAAGCTGAAAACATAATAGCAGAAACTTTTCACAATAAAGATATTATTTCAAAATGATACGTTTTAGAATTTATGATCGAAATACTTTGATACCTACTATTAAGATCAACTTGTGATTTATTGTTAAAGATAGGTAATATGTAGATCTAGATTTCTACTAGAATAGGTTTTTGATAAGTAATTATACATAATTTATATCATTAATATATTCGAAAAGCAAAGGCGGACCACGCGCCGCCCATGGATCAGTACCACGTGCAGCGGTTGGTAGGATTATTTATCGAAGTGATTAAAGATGGGAATTATTTGTTTTATGTTGTTCTTTTTGTTTCTGGTGTACAATAAAGCATTTTAGCTATCTAAGAAAATCGACGAAAATATTTCGAACAATCGTAAAGTCAAGAGACGGTACTAGTTTTTTAAGTTTTATAAAGAAACCATTAGTCCTACATAAATATAATAATACACAATAAAAATAAGAACGGGCCAAGTGCGAGTCGGACTCGCGCACGAAGGGTTCCGTTCCATTATCTGTAAGAAACGGCAAAAAAACACGTTTGTTGTATGGGTGCCCCACTTAAACGTTTATTATATTCTGTTTTTAGTATTTGTTGTTATAGCGGCAACAGAAATATATCATCTGTAAAATTTCAACTGTCTAGCTATCACGGTTCATGAGATACAGCCCTGTGACAGACAGACGGACGGACAGACAGACAGGCAGACAGACGGACAGCGAAGTCTTAGTAATAGGGTCCTGTTTTTACCCTTTGGATACGGAACCCTAAAAAACAGAACAAAAAATACATTAACCCGTTCAATTGACAATCTCCTGTTTTCGTCGTCGTCGGTTGAAAATTTAAGTACCTTTTTATTTATTTATTTATTTTTAATTTTGCTTCAGGCATTACCTTTTTGTTTCGAGACTTTTATCGGTAGGTTTATTACTGAACCAGCATAAAGTTCGATCTCGGTTGTACTCGTAGTTCAGTTTTTGATAATTATGAGTAATAAATGTTTTTTGATGAATGCAAAATCGTTTTTTCTCAATAACCAAAAAACATACAGTTTTTTTTATAACAAAGATAACTTAAGGATATAATTTAGATAAATTGTAGACAGAAACACAACTGGTGAAACTTTTCTCTATGTATTTATTTTCCAAAGTTGGCTCTTCAAAAACAATAGTTTAGTTTCTAATCAAAACTATGAATAGCAAATTAATACAGTAAGTTAAATACAGTAATAACAGTAAGTAAATTATAGACAGTTTCTTTCAAAGTTTGATGGTTTTTAAGATAAGTAATGCAGTTTTATCACTTTTTCCGTCTTATCCTGGTAGACTCATAGAAAAACCAAACATTTCACATATATATCACCTTAAATAAACATTAAACAATTTTCAGTATAAATACAAATCTTGTCCTGACATAATTACCCTGACATTATTAGTCCTGATTTAATTTGGTGCAGTCGTACGGAAGTTATGCGCGTACATACATTTTGGCGATTTATTTTTAGGGTTCCGTACCCAAAGGGTAAAAACGGAACCCTATTACTAAGACTTCGCTGTCCGTCTGTCTGTCTGTCACAGGGCTGTATCTCATGAACCGTGATAGCTAGACAGTTGAAATTTTCACAGATTATGTATTTCTGTGGCTGATCTAACAACAAATAATCAAAACAAAATAAAATAAATATTTAAGGGGGGCTCCCATACAACAAACATGATTTTTTCCCCATTTTTATAGATAATGGTACGGAACCCTTTGTGCGCGAGTCCGACTCGCACTTGGCCGGTTTTTATATATTTTTTATGTATTTAACCGATGAAAAAAATGAGAAGGGTATAAATTCAGTGGCTATGTATCTATGTTCTTTATAATGTATGTAGGTTTCTAATGATTAGTCGGTAGCGGCTGGTTTGATTATAATACTATTTGTCGCTAAAATGAGAATAACTACGAAGAGTCTTCATAGGAATCTCTCATACATTAAATTTATATGGGACCACCCATACACATTTAATGTATGAGAGATTAATAGTTTTTCTATAAAACCTAAAAAATAAATTTTACAACGTGTGTACATAAATAATTTTACAATCTGTCGGAACATTCTACTGATTTTATGGCGTTGTTTTAATAATACTACTAATACTTAGTAGAGTTTTACAATTAATAAATTTGCAGGGTAGTGAAACTTTTACGTATGGAATGTTAACTACAGCTAAATGTGGATACAAACCAAGTTTGGACGTGATTCTGATTTCAATACGTGACAGATGGCAAACCCTCGCTTATGAGATACCAGCCGACCGCAGACGTTGTCCTGTCAAATTTCAATAATCGAATAGAAAAGTAAATAATGTTTTTAGTCTGTGGTGTCAGATTGGTCACCAGCGCCATCTATACCAAAATCATCCCTTTTGGGTTTTTTTTTCAAATTCTAAAGTAGTCTATGTTTTATTTGGGCATTATATCTACATCTACAGCAAATTTCATCTTAATCCGTTTTGTCGTTTAGGCCTTATTGAGCAACAAACATACATACAAACTCACAAACTTTCACATTTATAATATTGTTAGGTTTGGTTTCCTCACCATATTTTCTTTCGCAGTTCTAAATAGACGCGGGATTTCAACCCACGGTCTTCGAATTGAAAGTCGAGGACCCACTCGGCCAACAGGGCTTTTTAGTTTTTAAAACGATATTACTTTCTTTTTTATGTTGTTAAGCGGCGATGGGCTTGCAACCTGTCACGTATAAAATGCTAATAACTGCAAATTGTGGGCATGTGCCAAATATAATGTTTGGACGTACCTCTGACTACCCCATCATCTTCAAATGATCTAAGCGTCTGAAGATCTGATCCGTACTTGGGGATTACAGTCGTGATCCTATTATTATTATTATTTTATCATCTCACATAAAACTCTTACTTTACTAACTGACTGACTGGTCCTAGAACGTTGAATTTTGGAGGCTGTATTCTTTTTGATGTGTAGGGGTGCACTAAGAATACTCGAAATTGAACCAGCTAAATTGGTGCTGCGAGGGTAGAAGTCTGTGTGAAAATAACTTAATGCGGACGCAGTCGCGAGGATTTCTACTAGCTATCTATAAAATTTAATATACTGGTTTATGTTCTCGTACTAATTAAATGCCAATACAAGTTATCTACATGCACCAAAGTTGCAACTTAAACCGCATAGCTCGCAGCTCGTAATATACTAAAAACTTGTCTTTTCTTCCGCTGAATAAATAGACCTCTATAACTCTCTATTACCTACACAGTTACGGGTCTTCATTAGCTGGTCTAACCCACCACTTTTAACTGACCTGCCCGTACTAATACATCTCAGGTAGAGACGGTGTCTTAAACATTTGCTAGTATCTTAAACACGCCCAGCCTTAGAAAATACGACGTAAGAAGGAGTTTGTAGGCTCGTATGGGTCATTTTATGTTTGCCGATATCATGTGGGATTTTTTACTCGGGTCAATAAACTAGAGTGTGAGTGAGACGACCTTATCAACTTCTATTGAAGGTAGCGCTATCTCTGATATACAGGTTGAATAAATATAATTGATAATTTTGATGCTAATAAATAAAACATGATTTATATATTATTAATAGAGAAGTTTTACGTTTAAATGATGGGCAATAAAGTCTAAGTCAATATATATCTAATATTTTGTGTACTTATTAAGTGTATTGATGATAATTTTTTTTTTTTTTTTAGAATTACTTAAGTTACGCTAAAGTGGTCATGTTCGAAATATAATATATTGACTTGCCTCTGATTACCTCTTCTAGACGTCTTCAAGATCTGAGTTAGTATGTCTAGGTACTGTAAGTACTTTGAGATTACTGTACAGTCCTGATCGCAAATTATTTTAAAAAACTTTTTACTTAAATAAAAACTAGTAAAATTCAAATAAAAAAACATTATTTTATAAATTATTTTTGGCCGGAAAATCGCAAATCAAGTCATGTTAAATTTAGCACTGATTCAAAAAATACATTGTTTGTTAATTGGGATTCATTTATATATATACACTAAAATTGTACTTCCATCCAAAACCACTACGTTCAATGGCCAGCACAAGTAGGGTTGCCAAACAGACTAATAAAAGATTAAAACATGAAATACCTATTATTATTAATAACTAGCTGAGCCGCGCCCGCTTCGCTGGGGGATAGATATAATGCCGAGGACTCATAGCTACATAACAAAAAAGTTTCATCAAAATCCGTCCAGTAGTTTTAGCGTGAAATCCGGATAACAGACAGACAGACAGACAGACAAAAATTTCAAAATGTCTTTTTTTGGTTTGTGTTACTTTTATAAAGGCCCCTAGGAGTATTTTTTTTAGTTTTTATTCAATGTACATAATTAAACTCTTCTATAGTTTTTTCTGTATATAGATAATAATCGTTTATTTTGGATCAAGTTTTAAGGTACATTATTTATAGAAATAATGATGACAGTGATGATGATAGAGCTGCAGTAGTTATTAAAACTGTGTAGCAGCTTAATTTAACTGGCCTCACAGCTCAGTTCTGTGTCTGGGTGATGTATAATAAGTATATGTATTTACAAAAAAAAAAGTATTTAAGTATTCTATCAGTTATCTGGTTCCCATAGTACAATCTTTGCTTAGTTTGGGGCTAGACGGCGCTGTGTGTATAGTCCGCCAATATTTATTTATTTATTTATAATTTATCATGAAGTAACTGTTTGGATAATGTAGACAACGCTTAAAAAATGTTTAAGATGTAAAATTATGTAGTAGTTAGGCAATCTATACGTGACAGGTTGCAAGCCCATCGCCACTTATAACAATACTAACTTCACGATGCTTTCATAACTACTGCAAAATATGGGTATTGTGCCAAACATAGGTACATTTTAGACGTGCCTCTGACTATCCCCTTTAGACTTCTTGAAGGATCTAAGACTTGAAAGGTTACGGTTTAGGTTCGTGGGGATTATAGTCGTGACCTTATTTAATTTAATTTAATAACATTTATAAAAATCTAATAAAAGATATAGAAATATAAGGTTTTTTTGACAGGATTAAAGTCTGATGACAAAATTATTTTATTTACAAAAATATTTGTCAAAATTTACCCTGGCAACCCTAAGTCATTGAAACAGTTCGTCAATTGATTCTCATTGCGAATGCGAAATCGAACATTCTAGGTAGTTCCTATTTGTTTTGAATAGACGCAAAATTCAATTTATTTTGTGGCAACGTGAAGCAAAATTTGTTGTAAAATATAACAGAATGAAAATGTTTTGAAGTTTCTGATTGTGTTTGGAGAAATAGAATTTAAACGTAAATTTTACATCAAATTTAAAATAACAGTTCAACCTAAGTATAGTTATTTTTATATATGTAGCTATTATGCTTCTAAATACGATTATAGAATATGTAAATTTAGTAATAACAATAATAAATAATAAATATCAGCGGTCCTTACCAACAGCGCCATCTAGCCCCAAACTTAACAAAGCTTGTACTATGGGAACCAGATAACTTTTTTTTTCTTTAGTTTTGTTGGTCATTCTATTATAAACTGTTTTAATATAAGTTCTTTAAACGACGATGGGCTTGCAACCTGTCACGTATGGAATGCTAAATACTAAATGTATTTCTATTTAAAATGAGTTTTATTCTATGATCCGCATCTTTTTAGGGTTCCGTACCCAATGGGTAAAAACGGGACCCTATTACGAAGACTTCGCTGTGCGTCTGTCTGTCACAGGGCTGTATCTCATGAACTGTGATAGCCAGACAGTTGAAATTTTCACAGATGATGTATTTCTGTTGCTGCTATAACAACAAATACTAAAAACAGATATTTAAATGGGGCTCCCATACAACAAACGTGTTATTTTGCCTTTTATTTATAGAAAACATTACGAAACCCTTCGTGCGCGAGTGACTCGTACTTGGCCGGTTTTTTACATAGGTATTTCTTTTAATAAATGTATTTTATTTCTTGGGTTTTAAATTGAGTTCAAAACCACAACACCGCTGTGATCCTGTGATAATTATAACGGTACATCTTTTTGGGGATTAATCTCTTTATTGGAGACTCAGCAGATTCTATTTTTTTTATTTACAAAAAAATATATAAGTATGTACCGTACTTTAGTAATCCAGTTCCCATAGCTTTGATTAGTTTCAGCTTAATAATAAATAAATATATAAATATTAGCGGACTTTACACACAACACCATCTAGCCCCAAACTATACAAAGCTTGTACTATGGGAACCAGATAACTGATAGAATACATATTTACTTTTTTTTGTAAATACATACATAATATACATAGTAACACCCAGACACAGAACAAACGTCTATGTTCATCACACAAATGTTTGCCCTGGGTGGGGATCGAACCCACAACCTACAGCGTAGAAGGCAGAGTTACTACCAACTTAGCTGTGAGGCCAGTGTGATATGTCTACCAATATCTATTTATTGACATAAAAGAGCACCCTGTGAAGTAGCGGGTCTCATCCGTGCACCTGCCATTGCTCTGTTTATTTGTACAGATTTGTATTTAGAATACTTTGAATAACTCGTTGCCGTATTGATAGTGATAGACTTTAAATCAGAATAACGTGGTTTCGAGTACCGATCGTGCAAAAAAAAGTATTAAAAATTTAAACCACCTATTTAAAAAAGGGAAAAAGAACTCACCATTCGCTACCGGTCTACTGATATCATCATTATCTTCTACAATTTTAATTTCAAAGTCTAGTAGCCAGTTTTTCGATCTTATCTCTAATCAAGTGTCATTCTTTGTGAAACAGCTAGTTAAATTTGGGCAACTTGAATTCTGAATTGTTTATGCTACATAGTTTTTTTTACGTACCGTTAAATTTTGTAGATAACTTTTTGTGTGAGAGGTGTAGCCATATGATTCGTCACGGGATAGACAAGGATGCAAAGTAGTTTATACTATATTCGTCGAATCAGAATAGTAAAGAGATAGAAGAGCTACTGCAAATGCAATATACAAGATCAATAAATATCATCGCAATGTTGTCCCTACTCTCTTGCAAAAACACGATCGGGTGATGAATAGTACTCGTTTTGAGGGCTTTTTGGAGTGGTCTAGCTGCTTCACGAACTATCCTTTATCGGGTAGAAATGCCAAGTCACTTTAAATCAACTTGCATTGTAAAATGTTTTTTAAAGACTGTGACTTTAGATTCAAAATTGCGATTGGTGCAAGATATTTGAAATACGAAAATGACTGAAAGATATACTTTGAAAAAAGTTTTTTTAGGTTTGTGATTATAGAAATCATCATTTATTTTATTTTTGTATAAAAGTGTTTTTAGATTATGAACGCGTACATGTCATAATATAAATAAAACCGGCCAAGTGCGAGTCGGACCCGCGCAAAAAGGGTTCCGTACCATTATGTATAAAAAACGGCAAAAAAACACGTTTGTTGTATGGGAGCCCCACTAAAACATTTATTTTATTCTGTTTTGAAATACATCATCTGCAAAAATGTCAATAGTCTAGCTATCACAGTTCATGAGATACAGCCCTGTGACTGACAGACAGACAGACGGACAGCGAAGTCTTAGTAATACGGTCCCGTTTTTACCCTTTGGGTACGGAAACCTAAAAATTATAAGTATTAGTCTCACGTCTGTCAATCGGAGTTCACTTAACTCGGACTCCTTAGTTAAGTTGAAACTTAAGTTAAGTTCCGATGACAATGTTATATTATTTGACAGATGACAGTGCACAGGTCTGATGATGGAGCTTAAAAGTTCGAAGGATTTTACAAAAGCTTGTTTTTAGAAAAAAAAATTATAACAAAATTTATTGTATAAGTAAAACTTCTGTATGTTTACTATCATTTCTTCTATGGTAAGAATCCTTGATTCCCATACGAGTCATTCTAACCACTCCAAAACAAATTCTGCAAAATTAAATCTTACTCCAAAAGCATAGCTTTCAAAATAGCATATCCTATGCTCCACTGATCGCAGACTTCACAGGCGAGTTTAGGCTGTGTGCTGTGGAGTTAAGAGTGGGAATGGTGTGTGGGATGAAATGCTGATCGGAGGCTGTATAAATCGTGTGTGAATAGCTAGATGCACCTGGCATCATGGAATGCTACCACCGGCGTGCTTTGGGAGTACTTAAGTTACAAGATGGAGAGTATTTAGCTGACAAATTATACAGGTGTTCAATATAACTCGGATAAAGACCATTGAACCTCTCTTATCTATACTAACATTAAAAAGCCGTGTTGGCCGAGTGGGATGTACCTCGTCTTTTAATCTGAAGGTCGTGGGTTCGAATCCCGGCGTGCATCAATGGATTTTTCTGTTCGAAAATTTATATGCGCATCAAAAACACATGCTTACAACGATGAAGGAAAACATCGTGAGGAAACCAGTTAGTGTTCTTATAAGCGGCGATGGGCTTGCAACCTGTCACGTGTGGAGTGCTAACTACTGCAAAATGTGGGCATGTGTCGAATATAATGTTTGGACGTGCCTCTGACTACCCACACTAGACATCTTCAAAGGATCTAAGCGTCTGAAGATCGACTTTCTTTTAAGATTGACAGACTTTAGAAGATTGACTTTCGGGTAATTGTGTTCGAGAAATTGTCATTCGGGCATATGTTTTTCGAGAACTTTTCGCAAACGCGTCTGAACACTAAACACTGCATTTGGCGATGCCTACATTTTGCAGTAGTTAAATTCAAATTCAAAAATCATTTATTTCAATAAAATCACAAGGATCCCTTTGAAACGTCTTAGGAACTAGGTGAAGCTACGCCGATTCCACGCGACCAAGCCTAGAAGAATCAGGCAACAAACACGGTTTGGGGTCTACCTTTCCTTAATACTACGTACAGCTCCAGTGTGGTGCCAATCGAACAAGGTGATGGCTAAAACAAGAATAATAATTAAAATTACTAAACAAGTACGTCCAACAATAAAAAAAATACTAAAGAGCTAAAGCTAAATACCGTTTTATCATCTTATAACTTGATCCTCTCAGTTATTACTCGATTGTTGCCGCGGTACTACAATTTACTGGTCTTGTTACTTACTTACCTACCTGCTATTATTGCACTACACTTGTTATCATCTTCTCTTATTTAGACCAATAAAAAGTTTATAATTACGGGTCAGACTCAGTTCAGAGTTCATTGTATTTCAATGAACACTATACTTACATTTAAAATAGCAATACGACTAATAAAGTATTATCTTGTACGTATGGTAACCCTCGCGACTTCGATAAATTTGTTTTGAAACAGAGTTGAACCCCCACTTCACTCCTTTAGGGGTTTAATTTTGGGAATTCCTTTCTTAGCCCAGTTGTTACTGAAACTATTTTTTGTCTCGTATCACAGTAATTTTTTGATACCTTGACCTCGATGCATATAGTAAACATAAAAAGATAACGAAAAAAATCTAGATTTTCTGGAAAGCTGGGAAAACGTGGATCGTTTTAACGATCAGTAGTAATAGGCGGGTAGGTTAACGCTCATACAAACGCCAGTTAATCGATTGTATCCTGTCTTCAATAAAAAAACACAGTAGTTACTATGAAAGAGGCTTTATTATGTAATTTAAAACTTTTATTACCTAAACCATACTCCTAGTATGGTAAGTCATGAACATGTCTCAGGATAAAATTAATTTTACGTTTTTGACAAAATTAAATAAAGGTCGTATTTTTTTTGTAAAGCGAAGATTGAAGCTGAAAATCATTGTACTCTACTTGATAATCAATTCTGTCGTAGCGTGAAGTTTCCTCATTGTTTCTAGGAGTTGGACAGGAACCGCGCTTCTCATTTTTTTATTTGTTTTCATGATACTCCTGGCGATAATTCTCCGAAATGCTAGATGGTCGTACTCTCCGCCATTACTTTTGTAAAGTTGCCATGCATTGTGTTTCGATGGTTTTGAGATGGATGCTACTGACACCATACTGTTGTCATTCCATTTGCTAATCAAAATAATATATTCTGGTTGGCTAGACTGGTACTTGAAAGTGCCTCTTTCTGTCTTTTTGAACTTGTTATTTGACGGCAAAGGACACTTTTTAGTATGATCCTCGCGGATTGTTCCAGTGGCTTTGAGCGTTCTGTTACTCAATTCATAAAAGAGAGGAGTAGAAGAAAATTAATTGTCAAAGAACAGGTAATAAAGCGCAACTGGGTAACGAAATTGTAAAAGATCAGCAAAACGCAAAATTACACCAGCTCTCAGGCCTAACTGCCTAACCACTCCGGTGGTTCCACGCCTTTTTGCTAAAGAAGACAAGGGTACACTGTCCTCGTCTCTGTTGGAGGACATGATTCTATTTCTGCAGGAGCTCTTAGCTGAGAACCAAGACAAAAAATATTAATATAGTATATACATATATAACAACTCAGCACGCAAGATAACGTAAACTTTTATATATCAGATGTATATCAAACCTGAAGATTGTTCAAAGTTACAAGTTCCTCAACACCTAATCTTCATCTGTGGTAAATTGTTCAAATTCGTCAATGATTTCATTGAAGGACAATGGATTAGTATGCCTTGGTCTGAAAATTCAAAATACACCCCCAGATTACTACCGATCGTTATAACGATCATAAAACCTATCGCCGTTTTTTTTATAGAAAAAGGAGGAATAAAATCATTTTTTTTATCATGTTTTTATTCGAAAGGATATCAATTTATAAAAAACAAGCATAAAATGAATTTCAATAACAAGCAAACTTATCAAAACTTACCGTTTTGATGACATAGCGAAAGTTAATTCCGCTAATTCAAATTAAAACACAGATGCACATAAAAGTTACGGTTATATTATAATTTTATACGCGCCGAAACACTGTCAAATGATCACTACGACGATTGGTAAATAATAAGCAAACGTTTTTCACTTGTTAATATTTTTAATGTACCCAAACATTTAATGCATTTTTTTGATCTTTATAACGATCGGTCGCTGTAAATGGGTTAGTGTGTAAGGACACATCAAAAGGAAAATACCTTCCAAATTTTAAGTTTTTAGGGTCAGTGGTTTAGGCTGAGCGTTGATAGATCAGTCAGTCAGTAACGAAAGAGTTTTATATACAGAAACAAAAGAAACAAAACAACAAACAAAACAAAACAACACCAAAAACAACACCAGAAACAACACCAACAACGCTCAAGGCAAAGGACAGAGGAAAATGGGACAAGATGTAGGAGGCCTTCACCCTAAGAGGGGTCCAACTTAAAAATTGACTTGACTAACATTACTAACAACTAGCCTATAAAAAGACCACTAACAATCTCACTAACGACATTTGGATTGTAAAATAAGTGAACAAGTTGGAAATAAAGGGCTTTATTATTATTATTATTATTATCATTATAGTTATTCTTATGTAAAGAGTTGCTAGTTTTCATTTCTTAAAAAACATGGACATTTCTATTTCTGAAGACCAAGTGAGGGTAGTTTCGTCAACTGCCTCCGCTTCTCGACGGCAGCACCGTGTTCTCCAGTCTGCCCGCGACCATGGCTTTTGTAACATAGCCGAAACGTTGGGAAAATAAATTAAAGGTAATTACGTGATAAACACCCGTGTTAAAATCTATAGTTATGCCTACTAATCACGATAGTTTGAAAAATAATATTTCTTAAAAATAAATAAATGAAATAAATAAATATTGGCGGACTTTACACACAGCGCCATCTAGCCCCAAACTAAGCAAAGCTTGTACTATGGGAACCAGATAACTGATAGAATACTTATATACTTTTTTTTTTGTAAATACATACTTATTATACATAGTAACACCCAGACACAGAACAAACATCTATGTTCATCACACAAATATTTGCCCTGGGTGGGGATCGAACCCACAACCTACAGCGCAGAAGGCAGAGTTACTACCAACTGAGCTGTGAGGCCAGTCAAATATAATCACAACTGTAATCTCCAAGTACGGTAGATATCCTCTCCATCGCACAGATCCTTGGAGAGGTCTAAAAGGGTTAGTCATAGGCATGCTCAAACATTACATTTGGCACATGCCCACATTTTGCAGTAGTTAACATTCCTCACGTGACAGGTTGCAAGCTCATCACCGCTTACGAGAATACTAACTGGTTTCCTCACGATGTTTTCCTTCACCGTTGGTGCGCATATACATTTTTTAAACAGAAAAATCCATTGATGCACGTCCGAATTCGAACTGACGACCTTCGGGTTGAAAGTCGAGGTATTTCCCATTCCTAAAGTTTACGATGATTTTTAGGGTTCCATACCCAAAGGGTAAAAACGGGACCCTATTACTAAGACTTCGCTGTCCGTCTGTCCGTCTGTCTGTCACAGGGCTGTATCTCATGAACCGTGATAGCTAAACAGTTGAAATTTTCACAGATTATGTATTTCTGATGCTGCTATAACAACAAATTCTAAAATCAGAATAAAATAATTATTTAAGGGGGGCACCCATACAACAAACATGATTTTTTTTGCCGTTTTTATAGATAATGGTACGGAACCCTTCGTGCGCGAGTCCGACTCGCACTTGACCGGTTTTAATTTCATATGTTTAGTTAATTATACGTAATTATTTAAATTGTCAAGATTTAATCACTAATTACTTACCTACTGAAGTAATCAATCAACACCATACTCGACTTAAAGATCTCAAAGAAGCCCTTAGTATTTTACCCCAAAGAACTTTCTCGCAACGAATTTAATATAATTATTCAGAGCTCATTATCAAAACGACTTCATTACATCTTCCAGCTGTTGTAATCAGTTCTTTTCTTATTAGGTTACGCCTAATTTGCCAATGTTGGCATTGTAATTAGATTTGCACGAGCCTTGCTGAAGCCAGATTGAACTGAAACAAGCTTTTTTTTTTGCAAGCTTAAAGCCGCTTTTGCACTATCTCTCCCGCGCGGCAACTGTCGTGGGACACGTTAATAGCGTCTGTATAACGACCCGTAGATGTCACCTGAGATGTAGAGCGATGTCCTGCGCAACGTCACCCAGCACATATTCACAAGGTCGCGGGACAAGTGCAATTGCGGCTTTATATTTACAATCAAGTTTTTTTAGCAAATATTATTTTGTTGCTCATCGATACGAGAAGGTAATCGCAATGGCGTCATATTTACCAGTGGTAATAAAACTGAATAAGCTCTGTGACCGGACATCGCGCGGCATTCGCAGGCCACAAGTTTGCCGTGCGAACGAAAAATAACACCGTTTGAGCGCGGCCGCACGCAGCTGTCGTCCAAACATAGCGCTACTTGCCGCGCGCGGCTGCCGCGCTCGATTGCCGCGCAATGTACACACCTTAATAATGTCAAAAGTGATAAACGAAACATGTTGTGAACTATCTTCTATAAGCTGCAGTAAATCCTAGACCAATAAGCCTTTCTACTCCGTTTATGTATCTATTAATTTCCTAAGAGACCGGTCGGCCTGTTCTTAGTTAATAACTTTGTGTGGAGACTCTAATTAAGGAATCTATCGCCACTTGCGTTGTGGTGGAACAAGAATCATCATCATCAACTTTCTGTTATCAACTGATGAAAACAAGAGGTTTACAGTATTCTCTATTTTACTATTTCTACTA
The DNA here is from genome assembly GCA_912999785.1 of Hydriomena furcata. Taxonomy (NCBI): domain Eukaryota; kingdom Metazoa; phylum Arthropoda; class Insecta; order Lepidoptera; family Geometridae; genus Hydriomena; species Hydriomena furcata. The sequence continues at coordinate 4,469,809 of OU538848.1, forward strand.
TAGTTTGACAACAGAAGACCAAATCAAACAGATTAGGAATTTATAGGCATAGTGTATGACCGCGTATATCTGTTATTCTGATGTAAGCTATATCACTGTAAAGTTTCATTTTAATCCGTTCAGTAGTTTTTGCGTGAAAGAGTAACAAACACACTCACACACCCACTCGCTCACAACCTTTCGCATTTATAATTATTAGTAGGATTGTGTAAAGAATAATTCAAAGTTATTCCCATTTAAGTTGTACTAGCTGACCCGTGCCCGCTTCGCTGTGCGTAAGACATTTCTAATACCATCGTGGACTTTTTTGTAGACGTTTTTAAGGTATACAATACTGTAGTACATTATTTTGATATATCTCGTGGGGTTCAGCCAGCATTTGCAATGTAAGCGCAAAAAAATGTGTTTATTTACGACATCAAATTAGAAACCTCTAAAATTATCAGTGTTTCTCTACTATATTATGCATGTATTATACATATAAACCTTCCTCTTGAATCACTCTATTTATAAAAAAAAACCGCATCAAAATCCGTTGTGTAGTTTTAAAAATATAACCAAACATACATACATACATATTACATATTACATACAGACGCGGGAAGCGGAAAGCGACTTTGCTTTATACTATGTAGTGATTTATGGAAGAATAATAGTTCCTTCATAAAATTAAAAAAAATATATCGTCTCTTGAGTTTTGGATTGGTCGAACCATTTTCATCAGTTTTTACGAAAAACGGAGGAGGTTCTCAAGTCGAAGTTTTTTTTAATTTTTTTATGTAAGACTCTTTTTGCCTGGTGATCCGTTTTCGATGATTTTTATTCTATTTTTGTAGCAAATATTCCCAGTTGGTCCCATTAAATTTATGTAGGACTGACAGTTCCTTCAAAAACTTAAAAAAATATTATCATCCCTTGATTTTGCGATTGGTCGATACATTTTCGTCGATTCCTTTTTAGTTTTTTAAACATATTTTAATCCTAATGATCCCACTTAAGTAGAGTCGGCATAATAATTGTATTTCGAAATTGTTCTTCTATATCACTCATCATTCTATCCTTCGTTACTCATATCATCGTTCACACAGTTCGCACTTTAGTATTCAGTAAAGGACTTGAATAGCAAAGTATATTTATCTAACGTTGCTTAACGCAGGATGCGCATGCGAAGGCTTTAAGGCACCACTAGATCGTTAAAGTATAACGGATACCCCAGGTAGCTGATAAAGTGAAGCCAGTTTTATTTCCTGCTAGTAACTAGCAACAAATTAATGTGGAATAATTTCTAGATCTAAATATAAAGAAGTCATTGGTCGTGATTATCTGAGAACCTAGACTTGATAAATTTATTTACTTCATCATTATTATAAGCTGACTTTCGCGGATGAAATGCTAAAAAAAACAGCACATTCTTCATATTCTATTGTCTTCATATTATATTATATGTCTATTCTTCTATTCTATGTATCAAAACCAGCAATAGGTGCCAAATATGATCGGACTTTCCTCTTCCTTCCCTCTTAAAACAACTTTAAAACCGCATTTGCACTAGGCCGATAATGTCGCGAGACAAATGTCCTCTAGTGCAGTTTCGGCATAAGAATCTACATGCCTGGAGGTCTTAGAGGATGTCAACATTACTTAGGGATATTTGAACTAAAATATAAAATAATTTTTGAGCTTTCAAAAAATATAATAAAAATAATAAACCTTATAGTTATTAGGTGTGACGAGAAATTGCGCGGCAAGCGAGTACAGCGAGCCGCGCTATGTTCGGACGACTGGCGCGCGCGGCAGAAGCGAGCTAGTCGAGGACTATTACTGTCCCCTAGTGCAATTTTGGCATAAGAATCTGCATGCCTGGAGGTTTTAGAGAATGTCAATATATATTGTGTGTGTGCTTGCTGTGAGCTTGGTAAAAATATAATAAAAATAATAAACCTTGTAATTATTTGGTGTTAACAGACATTGCGCGGAAATCGAGCGCAGCAGCCGCGAGCTACCTGTCGCCCTCAAACGGTGTTATTGTTCGTTCGCACGGTACTTGTGTCCTGCGAATACCGCGCTCGATTGCCGCGCGATGTCTGGTCACACTTTATTACTCTAGGTATATTTATCTTTTTCTCTTTAAGGCTACTTTTTTGAAGTTTTACTTACTTTACTGTCGTATGTGAATTGCACACACACTTGTTTTATTTCAACCTAAGTTAAATTTATCAGAATTCCGCCTTTGACTGCCTATTTATGCATAAATTTGCAACAATTCTGCTCTTGGGAAAGCACAAATTATTGCCAAGTCAATAAATTTGTGCTTCGCCGAGAATAAATTAAAATGGGCATAGTAAAATAATAATGTTAACCGCAGTCCAGCAGACTGCTGTTCAGAAGGCGATATTATTTCAAAATAAAAGCATTTTCGGTTGTGAAAATCGGTTTGAAATAACCGTTTTATCGAAATGATTTACAAGTTACTAATCACTACATAGTATAATGCAAAGTCGCTTTCCGCTTCCCGCGTCTGTATGTATGTCTGTATGTATGTTTGCTTTTATCTTTAAAACTACACAACGGATTTTGATGCGGTTTTTTTTAATAGATAGAGTGATTCAGGAGGAAGGTTTATATGTATAATAACATGCTTAATATATTAGAGAACCACTGATAATTTTAAGATTTCAAATCAGCGCGACTTTTTTTTTAAATATTAAATGCTGTTAACGTGTATACAAAGACATTCTGTAATATATTTTGGTATCAGCTTTGCACCCGTGCGAAGCCGGGGCGGGTCGCTAGTAACTGTATATAAACGGCTATCGATACAAACATAAAAAAATGGTTCACGACTGTAATCATCAGGTACGGTCGACATCCTCTCGTTCAGATCCTTGCAGATATCTAAAGGGGTTAAGTCTGAGGACGTCCAAGCCTTACCATTATCACATGTCCGCTATAGAGGCACTCGTTTTTAGGGTTCCGTACCCAAAGGGTAAAATCGGAACCCTATTACTAAGACTTCGCTGTCCGTCTGTCCGTCTGTCTGTCACAGGGCTGTATCTCATGAACCATGATAGCTAGACAGTTGAAATTTTCACAGATTATGTATTTCTATTGCTGCTCGAACAACAAATACTAAAAACAGAATAAAATAAATATTTAAGGGGGGCTCCCATACAACAAACTTGATTTTTGCATTCCAGCGCCATCTAGTTTCATTTGATGTTACTACGTATTATAGGTACTTTTCGCGGTCTCATGCGGCCGCTCGGGGTTTGAGAGGTAAGATGAAAGAGGTTTGCGATTCCGCTGGCAGGTGGCGCTATTTTACCACTATCGGTAAAGTAAGTCGGTAAATAGGTGGTACTTCACATGATCGAATAAAAAGTTTGAAATTGAATTATTGAATTCATGTAGTTAGGTAAATAGGTACCTAGATAGATATTATTAATTTCCAATTAATTTCGAGTTCGAATCCTGGCCGTGCATCAATGGATATTTCTGTTCGAAAAATATACCTATATGCGCGTTACACGTGTTTTTATCAGTGAAGGAAAACATCGTGAGGAAACCTGTTAGTATTCTTGAAAGCGGCGACGGGATTGCAACCTGTCACGTGTGGAATGCTAACTACGTAGTTAGGTAAATAGGTAGGTTACGAGATATTATGAATTATTTTTTATGTTTCTAGGGTTCCGTATCTAAAGGGTAAAAAACGGGACTACTAAGACACCGCTGTCCGTCTGTCTGTTACCAGGCTGTATCTCGTGAACCGTGATAGCTAGACAGTTGGAATTTTCACAGATGATGTATTTCTCTAAAATCAGCATAAAATAAATATTTAAGTGAGACTCCCGTACAACAAACGTGATTTTTTTGCCGTTTTGATAATGGTACGGAACCCTTCGTGCGCGAGTCCGACTCGCACTTGGCCGGTTTTATAATGTTATTCATATAAACCCATATGTTTCGTTAACGTATTTTCAGTCGTAAACTTGAAAAGGAATTTTAAAGCGAAATTTATTTTATGGGAAAATCAATTCAGATAGCGTTTGCGTTAAATTTTTTTATCTGATAATAAAATAAAGAGTGTGTAAAAAAGATAATCGGCAAAAATAATGTAGTTTTTTTGTGTAAAGGCAATATAATTAAATTCAAAAGATGATTATTCGTTATTTGAGTTTTATGACGGAAATATATGTATTTAAATATAGATTCTCCTATTTAAATATAGTTTAAATGGGACTAAATATTGGACTTTTTTTTACACAATTAAAAAACACGAAAATCGGACCACCAGGTAAGTAAATTACATAAGTATTTAAAAAAAACCGCCCAAGTGCGAGTCGGACAGGAGCACGAAGGGGCAAAAAAATACGTTTGTTGTATGGGAGCCCCACTTATATATTTATTTTAATGTGTTTTTTTTATTTGTTGTTATAACAGCAACTGAAATACATCATCTGTTACAATTTAAATTGTCTAGCTATCAGCCTTGTGACAGATAGACGGACAGCGAAGTCTTAGTAATAGGGTCCCGTTTTTACCCTATGGGTACGGAATCGTAAAAATCAACAAAAAATACATACGCGTCGAATTGAGAACCATCTTTATTCAATGGTTAAAAATACAGGAGTTTCTTCGTGAAAGCACTAAAAGAACACTTAAAAGCTGTTATAAAACTTGATAGGTTGGTTAATTCATCACAAAACGGTGAATTGTTTTGGTTAAAATGCAAATTAGGTTTTAAAAGCTCAGCCTTACCTTAGGGCTTGAAACACCTTATCAACAATTGCTCGCTTGCATTCCTTATTTTTCTTCAAGATTATTTTTAAGCCTTAACACACAAAAAACACTCGTAAACTTTAAGAAATAAAGTCGAAAATCGCAGTGCTAAAAACACAGTTATAAGAAATAGAGTCGAAAATCGCAGTGCTAAAAACATTTACAGCTATAAGAAATAGAGTCGAAAATCGCGGTGCGAGTAATTGCTAAATAATAGGCCAGTGTATTTTGAATATCAGGTTATTCGTTTATAGAATTTATTAGCCGACTCGTGACAGACGTTGTCCTGTCAAATTTTAAAAATTGCATATAAAAAAGCAATTTCAAACAACTTCCAATTTTTCCCTACACTGAACTGATAAAATAAATTACAAGTTTGGTAGAATGCGTATCATTCATTAGTCAAAACTGCGTTGCTATGACGACTAAATGTTTGTAATGTCAGATTTGTTGCACACCAACGCCATCTATACCAAAATCATTAAGGAATTGTTTTTCGGATTATAAGTTCCCCCTTTATTTATTCTGATTTTTTATCTACATACTACAGCAAATTTCATCTTAATCCGTTTTGTCGTTTATTTTTGATTGGGGAACAAACATAGCAGCCTTATCACAAACTTTCGCATTTATAATATTATTAGTATTGCTCGAGCTTGCATTCCTTATTTTTTTTCAAGCCGTTACTACACACTTACAAAAACTCTAAGCTTTAAGAAATAGAGTCGAAAATCGCGGTGCGAGTAAGTGTTAAATAAAAGGCTAATGTATTTTGAACTTCAGGCTATTCGTTTATAGAATTTATTATGGCTTGAAGGCTACGAACTGGTCGTTTCTTGGAAGGCTTCCAAGCCATCCACTCGACTGCAATAATTCTATCAGTGACCGAACCGAATTAGAGATTATCTTTGGGAAATTATTTCACGCGCTTTTGTTTAAGTTAATAAGTTATCTATTGTTATAGCTAGATAGGGTCACGTTTGTTATCCTTAAGGGGCTGCCAGTCGACGATTGCTCTTTTTTGGAACGAAAAAAGTAATACTTCTGAACAAGCCACATCTCCTATTTTTATAAGTATATTACTTCAGGTTCCTATCTAGATTTCTATTAAGCTGAAAACATAATAGCAGAAACTTTTCACGATAAAAATATTATTTCAAAATGATACGTTTTAGAATTTATGATCGAAATATTTTATATACCTACTATTAAAATCAACTTGTGATTTATTGTTAAAGGTAGGTAATATGTAGATCTAGATTTCTATTAGGATAGATTTTTGATAAGTAATTATACATAATTTATATCATTAATTTATTCGAAAAGCTAAGGCAGACCACGCTCCGACGTGTGTTTGTCGTCATTGCAGCGGTCGGTAGGATTATTTATTGAAGTGATTAAAGATGGGTACATCTTTATTCACATATACTATACATTATAAAATAGGAGATGTGGCTTGTTCACAAGTATTTCTTTTTTCGTTTCGAACAAAAACAATCGTCGACTGGGAGCGCCTTAAGCACCTCCTCTTAGATCTGAAGGCAATCAGATCGTTATATACTGTAGTCTGAGGCTCGTCCAATCATTACGTTTGGCATATACTCACTTTTTACTGTAGTTAGTATAGTAATACATACGTCACAGTTAGCAAGCCTATCGCTGCTTGTAAGAATATAAACAGTTTTCCACTCTAGGATATTATTTTACAGTTTTTATCACAAACATCATTTTTATCGCATTATTAAAAAAAATACAAAATACTAAAAATATACTAAATTTGCTCCCTCCTTACTAAGTTTGGCTGGAAGAGATCGCATTTTGCGGTAAAACCGTTAAATGTACAGTTGTCAGTTTTTTTGCCTATAATAAACCATTTACATTCAGCCATTCAATATGCAAAAAATAGAACTCCCTACGGAGCGCGATATTAATTTAATTAGCTTTAATTCATTATAGAATTATACAACACTAGTTTTTAATTACCAAAAAAAATAATAACGTATTGTCAGTGTCTGTTACTAATTCAATTTAAGTAGTTAAAACTCAAATTAAAAAATTAAAAAGAATATCCTTAAAAAAAAAAAAAAATTAGTTAACCGTTTATTCATACGCACCTACCACATATTTACTCATATTTTCACGATTCTATCCATTCATAAATAGCTCGCCGTCTCCGTTGTAATTTGTGTAGTATTTTCTAGTACTGAGACCATAAATTAGTGCCAATTTTCGGTTAAAAAGAAACCTCGATAACTTTGTGATAGTGCAATAATAAATCATGCTGACAGTGCTCAGATCATAAGAAGCTTCTGCTGCAACGGTCAATTTTTTTTTTCGGTATTTTAAAACTATTATTGTATATAAAATATATTATTAAATAAAAATAAAAATAATAAGGATCAGGACTGTAATCCCCTAGTACGGTAGACATCCTCTCAGATCTCCAGACGCTTAGATCCTATGAACATGTCTAGTGGGGGTAGTCAGAGGAACGTCCAAACATTATATTTGGCACATGCCCACATTTTGCAGTACCTAGTTAGCATTCCATACGTGACAGATTGCAAGCCCATCGCCGCTCATAAGAACACTAACTGGTTTCCTTACGATGTTTTCCTTCACCGTTGTAAGCACGTGTTTTAGATGCGCATATACATTTTTGAACAGAAAAATCCATTGATGCACGCCGGGATTCGACCGCACGCATTTGCACCGTGGGATGTACCCACGACCTTCAGAGAAAGTCGAGGTACAACCCGGTCAGAATATCTGTGCACCTCGCTGGAATGCGGCGCCTCTCCCGCTCTTTCTCTCTCCCGCCATGCGGCGTCTCTCCCGCTCTCTCTCTCTCCCGCCTCGCCCGTACCCATGACGTCACGAGGTCAGGTGCACAGATATTGTGACCGGGTTGTACATCCCACTCGGCCAACACGGCTTTTATATTATTGGTAGCTGAAAGACTAGTATTTTTTAACCCCTTCTCATAATGTCACGATGAATGGTCCCCCGACTTCCTACAACCGTCGTCGTTCCATCGTTCCGTTCTATACCATAAACAAAATCCTCATAATTTTCAGTTTGATTTAAACTGAAACTTCAGAGGTCCATTCACATTCTAAATTAAACGTGTAACCTTTGGATTACAGTTGAATATTCATATTTCGAATATTTGCACTAGCGGTACACCTGACTTCGCCCGCATTCGTTCGTTCATTTTGGGCGTTATAGTCGGTAGAGATCTTTGTGAGATTATTAATCCACAACTAAATAAATAAATATTGGTGAAGGAAAACATCGTGAGGAAACCAGTTAGTGTTCTTATAAGCGGCGATGGGCTTGCAACCTGTCACGTATGGAATGCTAACAACTGCAAAATGTGGGCATGTGCCAAATATAATATTTGGATGTGCCTCTGACTACCCCCACTAGACATCTTCAAAGAATCTTAGCGCCTTGAGATCTGAGAAGATGTCTACCGTACTTGGGGATTATAGTCGTGATCATATACTTTATATACATTATATTCAGCGTCATCTAGCATAAAACTATTTAAATACTTTTTTTAGTAATACGTTTTTTATAACATTATAACACCCAGAAAATCTATGTTCATCACACAAATGTTTGTTCTGGGTGGGAATCAAACTCACAACCTACGGCATAGATAGTCAGAAATACACCCTTCATATTTCAAGTTTCGATCAGTCAGTCAGTAACGCAAAAGTTTAATATAGATATTTAAATTTATATTATATTAACATTTATATTCAGGCTGACTGTATAATAGAGCAACTCTAATTAGCTCAACTATTCAAAGAATTAACCGACGGAAGAACGGCTGGATTACAGGACTACTGAAATAGTTTCAGGAGACACACGGCTTTATAAAACCTAAAACTAGCTTAATTCACGTTTTCTTTTTACGATTATGTATGTGTGTATGTGTGTGTGTGTGGTGTGTATGTATGTATGGATGTATGTTCAGTTCTTTGACACTTTACAGCCCAAACGACTTGACAGATTACAACCTTTATGAGATGTCGTCGGATTCGTCTCAATTGTGACATAGGCTTTAATATATTTTTTCAGATGGCGCCTTCCTTCCCAATTATTTTGTATACAAGCTTTTATTTAGCTTGCTTTGTATTTTATTTAAGTATGTTACTATGTTTGTTAAGATGGAATCTCGCAACTCAATTATAAAGCAGTTATCCCTAGCCGTCCTTGTATCGAGCTATCAAGGACGATAGATGGACCCTAAGGTCAGTGGAGTGGTCAGGGCCAAGTGGCACCAGAAAAAGAGGCCGACCAAGAGCCAGATGGGCAGATGAAATAGTAGCGATAGGTAGCAGAAGTTGGCTGGACACAGCTAAGGACAGAGTATCGTGGCACTCCTTGGGGGAGGCTTTTACCCGAACGGGGTCCATACAATGAACAAGCAACTAAACATAATAACTAAAATTAGACTTAAGTAATAAATAAACCTAAATTAAAAAAAAATAAAAAAATATATATTTATATAGGTATATACATATATATATATAATTGTAATTTGTATGGAATTAAATAAAGCTTTATTATTATTATTATTATTATCCCTAGCCGATTGAGCTGAAATTTTGAATAGATTGCAAGTTAAATAAAAGCTTGTAAAAATATTCTTCGACTTTGGAAGTCGGTAAAGTTGAGGCACATGAGGTTTAACCTCTGTATGCCTCAAGTTGACGGACACAATTGCATCGGAGAGCGCCTTCTGGGTACAGTTTACTTTAATTAGGTACTCCTTAGCATAGCCATCTGCTTGGTCTGTCCCCAACTTATACAACTTGGAGACAGACAGAGAGAAAAGGTTTTTTTCTAATTTGGGTGAGGATTTTATGAAGATCTTTGGAGATATATATAAGTTCCTCATTACTCAACATTACTGGCCTCGCAGCTCAGTTCCTAGCTCTGCCTTCTGTGCTGTAAGTTGTTGGTTCGTATCCCACCCAGAATAAACATTTGTGCGAAGAACATAGATGTTTATTTTGTGTGGGTGTTGATATGTATAATAAGTATGTAAATAGCTGCTCGCCCCGGCTTCGCACGGATGGTACCTGGATAAAAAGTAGCCTATGTGTTATTCTGATGTATAAGCTATATTACTGTAAAGTTTCATTCGTTTTTGCGTGAAATAGTAACAAACACACACAACCACTCACAAACTTTCGCATTTATAATATTAGTAGTAGTTTACAAAAAAAGTATATTAGTATTTATTCAGTTATCTAGTTCCCATAGAACAAGCTTTGCTTACTTTGTGGTTAGATGATGCTATGTGTAAAGTCCAAATATTTATTTAATTATATTATTTTACTAGCGACCCGCCCCGGCTTCGCACGGGTAGCATGTTATTATACATATAAACCTTCCTCCTGAATCACTCTATCTATTAAAAAAAACCGCATCAAAATCCGTTGCGTAGTTTTAAAGATATAAGCAAACATACATACAGACATACAGACGCGGGAAGCGGAAAGCGACTTTGCTTTATACTATGTAGTGAAGAAGATAATTATTGAAAACAAGAAAAAACAAAATAATTATAAAAATATGCCATACAACAATAAGATTTTTACGCAGTTTTAATACTACTGCAGATATTATCGTTTTTAATTTTTACTGTTCATTTAATATGTTTTTGTTCGAAATAAAAACTTTTATGTTATATTTTTATTATTTCCCGTATTTCTTCATGAGGAGTTTATTCGTGACCCTACGAGTGTAATTTTATGCCAATTATTACGTAAAATTAATAAAACGAGACAGTTTAATTTTTAATACTCCAAATCCTAATAATATTATAAATGGGAAAATTTGTGAGTTTGTATGTATGTTTGTTCCTCAATCAAGCCTCAACGATAAAACAGATTAAAATGAAACTTGCTGTAGATGTAGATAAAATGCCAGAATAAAACATAGAGGTATTTATAATCCGAAAAACATCGCCAAAATGATAGAAAAACGCAAAAGGGATGATTTTGGTATAAATGGCGCTGGTGTACAAAGAAACTGACATCAGTGTTGACATCAGCCGTCATAGCAACGTGCGTAACTCAATGCGATTATCGAAATTTGGATAGGACAACGTCTGTCGCGGGTCTGCTAGTATAACTATAATCCCAAATACGGTAGACAGCTACTCAGATATCCATGCACTCAGATCTTTGAAGATGTCTAAAGGTACGAGTCCACAAGGCGGTATCGTACATCGGACGTATCACATATAACGGATCGTAATATTCCTTGTATGTAAATATTTACAAAAAAAAGCATATTTGTTTTCTTTCAGTTACGAAATAATTTGTATTAACATTATATTATTATACTTTCTAAAATTATTTATAAATAATTATATAATCTTTAATATAAAAATTAATCGCTGAATGTGTGGCTCGCAAATCGCTGTTTGCAAATCTCGAGAGCAGCTGAGCCGATTTCGCTATTTTTTTTTTGTTGAATTCGTTATTAACAGGAGAAGGTTCTTATGGAAAAAAATATTTGACAGGACAACGTTTTTCGGGACAGCTAGTTAATTATAAATCAGTTAGGAAGTCACACAAGTGCATCCCCATATTTTGCAGTAGCTAGAACTCCAACCGTGACAGGTTGCAAGCCACCTTTACCAATTAGCCAGGAGCTGGCATTTTCTGCTCAAATATGGTCGTCAAGTGTCGGTCAAAGTTAGTTAGAAACACGAAGTTTTCGATTATGATCCAGAGTTTAAAAGCACGTCTACCTGGATACTAAACTTAGATATAACTTGAGATAGTAAACTGAATTGAAATCGTGGTGTTATCGAAAGAACATTAGTTTTACTACACGTACGAGTATTAAAGGAGTTGTACTCTTCACAATTATCAACGACTAGCAGTTCGCCCCGGCGTCGCACGGGTGTAATAATGATTTTATGGCTATTTTTTTTAAACCTTGGGTTACATTATGGAAGTTTTAATAGGGATCCCTAATAGTTAGACATATAGTATTACGAACTTTTTTGTAGATATTGATGTCCTCTATAAAACAGTAGTACTTTACTTTGCTCTATTGTCAATTATTTTTGCAGTAAACGCAATATAAAGATTTTTTGGAACGAAGTTCCTTATCGCGCGTTGTGAAAGGGGGCTAGACGGAAAAAATTCTTACGAAAAGTTGTCACGAAAAGTTGTCACGACACTTTTTTGCTATAGTATATCTATTAATATATATATCTATTAATTGTGTTGAGGTCGAGGTCGAGGTGGAAGTGGAGGTCGAGATGGAGGTGGAGGTCGAGGTCGAGGTCGAGGTCGAGGTCAAAAAAGTGTCGTGACAACTTTTCGTGACAACTTTTCGTAAGAATTTTTCGAAGTTTTCATACGGATCCTTAACGTTTTTGAAATTATTCTTAGCCTATGTTCATCAGGAATAATGTAGAATTCTAATGGTAAAAGATTTTTTTAAATCGGTCCAGTAGTTTCGGAGCCTTTTCGATGCAAACAAACAATCAAATCTTTCCTCTTTATAATATTAGTATAGATATAGATATATCGGGCAATCATCACATTGTTTCCGACTAAATATTGAAAGAAGGAACGACCGATATTACTTTTGAAAAATTATATCATACATTTTACTATACAAACGACGATTTCTGGCGGTTTTTAGGGTTCCGTACCTAAAGGTTAAAAACGGTACCCTATTACTAAGACTTCGCTGTCCGTCTGTCCGTCTGTCCGTCTGTCTGTCACAGGGCTGTATCTCAAGAACCGTGATAGCTAGACAGTTGAAATTTTCACAGATTATGTATTTCTGTTGCTGCTATAACAACAAATACTAAAAACAGAATAAAATAAATATATAATCCTCCCATACAACAAACGTGATTTTTGCATTTTTAGCGCCATCTAGTTTAATTTGATGTTACTACGTTACTACATTACTTTTGGTTTAAAAACCAAATTAATATTTAAGTGAGGCTCTAGTACCTACAATAAACGTGATTTTTTGCCGGTTTTTAGGGTTCCGTACCCAAAGGGTAAAAACGGAACCCTATTACTAAGACTTCGCTGTCCGTCTGTCTGTCTGTCTGTCACAGGGCTGTATCTCATGAACCGTGATAGCTAGACAGTTGAAATTTTCACAGATTATGTATTTCTGTGGCTGCTCTAACAACAAATACTAAAAACAGAATAAAATAAATATTTAAGGGGGGCTCCCATACAACAAACATGATTTTTTTGCCGTTTTTATAGATAATGGTACGGAACCCTTCGTGCGCGAGTCCGACTCGCACTTGGCCGGTTTTTTATATCTAATGTTTGAACGTGCCTCTGAAAAACTTGGTTAATACTTTTGATTATTATTCTTGTTTGAGCCTTCACCTTGTTCGATCTGCATCACACTGGAGCTCTGCATAGCATTAAGGAAAGGATCATAGAAAAAAAAGGCAGACCCCAAGCCGTGTTTGTTGCCTGATTCTTCTAGGCTTGGTCGCGAGGAACAGACGTAGCTTCAACTAGTTCCTAAGACATTTCAAAGTGATACTAGTGATTTTATTGAAATAAATGATGTTTGAATTTCAATTTGAATAACTCCTTTAGATATCTTTATGGATCTTAGTGCCTTTAGATCTGAGATAATTTCTTCCGTACTTGCTGATTACAGATTACATGATCCTATTTCATTTAATTTCACTACATCATATGCATCGCTCGAGGCCGATGAATGGGTCCAATGTTCCTAATTTAACTCGTATGTCATGAAAAAACTGGCCAAGTGCCAAAAACGGTAAAAAATCACGTTTGTTGTATGGGAGCCCCCCTTAAATATTTATTTTATTCTGTTTTTAGTATTTAATATTATAGACGCAACAGAAATACATAATCTGATAAAGTTTCAACTGTCTAGCTATCATGGTTCATGAGATACAGCCCTGTGACAGACATACGGACAGACACACACACATACGGACAGCAAGTCTTAGTAATAGGGTCCCGTTTTTACCTTTTGGGTACGGAACCCTAAAAACTTAAAGGTAATAGCTTTGTAACTTCACACTACACTCAAACCAGCACACTACTAGATACTCGACACACTAACCGTATCAACGATACGGCTTTCGACCCAGTGGACTCACACCTTTAGAGTGCTTATATGAAAAATAGCAATAAAGTTGGTGTTTACTACCTTCACAAACATAAATTTTGATGTCTTCATAATAAGCGGAGATGGGCTTGCAACCTGGCATGTATTATAGTTATTAGACTGTTCCATAACAGACCCATTTCCGTTTAGTTGCGTAATTTTATAATTTTAGCTGCAGAATGTGTTGGTGTAGTGGAAGATTCTACTTTCGATTCGAGAGTTGTGGGGTTGAAGTCAACTCATTGACCAACAACCCACCCGTATTCATGAACGACACTAACCCTCGTATTCAAGAACGACACTATGAGAATACGCACCCACAGTGGACGAAATCTTTTTTCATAAAAATCACTTTATGTGTTGTGCGACACTGCATAGTATGAATAGAGGCGCATTGTCGTTTGCCTCTAGCCAAAGTTGATCTCTAAAGGCACACGGTAGCGTGCGCCATAGTGCCGCTCAACACATAAAGTGATGTTTATGAAAAAAGATTTCGTCCACTGTGGGTGCGTGTTCTCATAGTGTTGTTCTTGAATACGAGGGTCAATCTGCATTGACGTGCCTCGGACAGGACATGTTGCTTGCTCAACAAGATATTTACGTAGTTGATAATAATAATAATAGTTAAATAGGTAACACTAACTTGTTAAATATGAAATAAGTTAACTTTAAAGGTTGAGTTAAGGTTATTTTAGTATAAAAATAAAGTAATGTGTGTGAGTGTATGGGGGTGTGTATATTTGTTTTTATGTTTATTTCTGTTGAGCGATATGTTGCCGAACATGTTGCATCATTTGTCCCCTAGACAGCACGATACCAAGATACACTCTCAGCTGCAATTGCAGTATGGAACATCGCTTGGCATCGCAGGTGACATTTACGTGTCCCTCGACAGTCACCCGCAACAAATTCTACGTGTCGGGCGACGTCGCGCGGGAAATGTCATGCAAATGCTGCATTAACCCCAAACCCATAACCTTTTTCGGTTGTTTTTTTTTAAATGCAATATACTTTATACTCGTATCATGTTTAACTTTGAATTGAAAACAAAACATGGTTTTAAAACATTACTTTTAAAATACAGACTCTGTATTCTCAATAGTTAAATCTTGCAACATTATACATCTTAACATTTCTTTGGGTAGCAAGTGCTGTAAAAGAGACTGTATTTTATATCCCATCTCGTTCTCACGTATTACAAATGTTAAAGGAAAATAGAGATGCAATATCTATATTTTGTACAAGTTGTCGAGCCCCTACTTATCATTCGAGAATGAAACTCATTTTTACCTGACTGCAGTGATACCGAAAGGGTTATGATGGCATTTTATGTTAGTTTTAATTATCTAAACGGCAATGGGCTTGTAACCTGTTACGTATGGAATGCTAACTACAACAGGCATGTGCCTAATGTAATGATTGGACGCGCTTTAGACTACCCCCTATAGGCATGGATATGAGTGCCGGATTTCTACCCATCTTGGGGATTGCAGTAGTGATCATATTTTTTTAAACTTAATTTACTTTTTATCCCTAAAATATTATTATGAAATCATAAGATAGCTAGTTAACTGAGGGTTTTAACTCACTGACAGTGTTATTATGGAAATGGGAATGGGTTTTACAACATTGATGATTATTAACAATCTAAACGACTTCCAAAGGTTTCTCCACCGCAGTACGAAGGTTTAGTTTGCGAATCGCTATAAAGAAAGAAAGAATAAAGTTATATTATGTCGAGAAATCTCTTTTTTTTTGGCGTCGCACAACAATCTCTTATAGCTAAATAATAGTGACATACATACAATAGTATAATCAGCATCATTATTATTATCATTATCAGCAAAATTGGTCCACTCAGCTATATTCTGCAACAGCGAGTGTTTATTTAATAAACTGCCAACATATCACTACATAGTATAAAGCAAAGTCGCTCTCCGCTTCCCGCGTCTGTATGTCTGTATGTATGTTTGCTTATATCTTTAAAACTACACAACGGATTTTGATGCGGTTTTTTTTAATAGATAAAGTGATTCAGAAGGAAGGTTTATATGTATAATACATGTATAATATAGTAGAGAAACACTGATAATTTTAGAGGTTTCTAATGTGATGTCGTAAATAAACACATTTTTTTGCGCTTACATTGCAAATGCTGGCTGAACCCCACGAGATATATCAAAATAATGTACTACAGTATTGTACACCTTAAAAACGTCTACAAAAAAGTCAACGATGGTATTAGAAATGTCTTACGCACAGCGAAGCGGGCACGGGTCAGCTAGTAATAAATAAATAAAATAAATATTGGAGCACTTTACACACAGCGCCATCTAGACCCAAACTAAGAAAGCTTGTACTATGAAAATCAAATAACTGATAGAATACTTACGAACATACATGTTCATAACACAAATGTTTATCCTGAGTGAAAATCAAACCCACAATCCAATGAGTGTTGATGAAGTACTGATTATCAGTGTCTTTAGAACTCTCCGAATTGCTTTCGAGTTTCAGTAGTATCACAAACCAGCGCCAAGTCCGCTCTATATCTATTTCCTTCCTTTGCTGGACCATAAACTCGGTGCAGCAGAATTGCCGTCTTTTGCAATAGCAAGGGTATGATTTATTCATACATCCCCTTTCATAATCCCCTGCTAACAGAGGGGAAGATGTGAAACTCAGACTTTATCGTCCTCATTGAGAAATAGTCACAAGTAAGTACTAAAAGTAATGCTCCACTTCAAAATTTGTACATCTATGATAACGCTAATGTGATTTTGAATCAAGATATTTTACAACATTTTCTGAACCGTTAGTGACTGACGATAACCGGATATAAGCAATAGCGTGGTAGATGTTCGCTCTGATCTACAGCCGCATAGATAGGTATACGAAGATCTAAGGGAGGCACGTCCAAACATAAAATTTGACAATCGACCATTCTCGAAAATTGTAGACCTATCCCTACGAATGTCTAGTTTGATTGAGTTAAAACTTTGCAAACCTGTCAAGTTCCGATGACAATGTATAATTTTTATATGACAGGTCACAGCGCGCTGGTCTGATCTCCAGCTGGAAAAAGGATTTTACAAAAGCTTGGTTTGAGAAAATATTTTTCAACAGAAAACTCAAAAGTTTATCTGAGTTGTACTTCTGGCCGCTAGAATTATTACTTACGACCATACGTAGAAAGTAGGGGTATTCAAGAAAGCCAGTTCATCTTTACTCAGTGCAGGTCCGCAGTAAATACATTGAGGAATGGGACAAGCATCGGACTTAATAGGCGACATGAAACTGAATAAGAAACCCTGTATAGAACAATTTTTAGGGTTCCGTACCTAAAGGGTAAAAACGGGACCCTATTTACTAAGACTTCGTTGCCCTTCACAGGGCTGTATTTCATGAACCGTGATAGCTAGACAGTTGAAATTTACACAGATGATGTATTTCTGTTGATACTATAACAACAAATACTTAAAACAGAATAAAATAAATATTTAAGTGGGGCTCCCATACAACAAACGTATTTTTTTGCCATTTTTATAGATCAAGGTACGGAACACTCACCCTCGTATTCAAGAACGACACTATGAGAACACGCACCCACAGTGGACGAAATCTTTTTTAATAAAAATTACTTTATGTGTGGTACGACACTGCAAAGGTGTGACTAGAGGCACATTGTCGTGTGTCTCTAGCCAAAGTTGAGCTCTGAAGGCACACGGTAGCGTGCGCCATAGTGCCGCTAACCACATAAAGTGATTTTAATGAAAAAAGATTTCGTTCACTGTGAGTGCGTGTTCTCATAGTGTCGTTCTTGAATACGAGGGTTCTGGGTTTGTCTGCGAGTCCGACTCGCACTTGGCCGGTTTTTTTACGATCTTTCGACTTCGACTGAGACGCATGAAATGCGGGTTCGAATGCTGGTCTTATTTTCAACCGACGATAGGTTTCCTTATTTTTTATGTGTATAACCGCTCTATTCTCCTGGTGATCCGATTTGAATGTTTTTTTTTACTAACAGACTCGCGACAGACGTTTTCCTGTCCAAACTTCAATAATCACATAGAAAAACGCACTTACAAATTTTCCCTAAAACCTTGTCTTCAAAAAATCCAGTTTTAGTGTCAGTGTTAGTGCCAGTTTTAACATTTGATACCCTTACATACTCTGTTGATTTGTACATACTCTGAACAATCACTGACTCCCATTTTAAGGAATTAAGTAGATATGTGTTTACCCTATTTTAACGCATATCAATGCTAATATAACATTAGTATAATAATTTACGATAATTTCTCAATAATAATGATCTATTTCTTTGTTTCAGATGAAAAAATCAAAGTGACCACATAGATAAAAATATATACAAAATGGACAACAAGATTGAATTAATAGTCAATATCACTACATTTGAAGGTGACAGTGATGAAGTAGCTAAATGCCGAGTTTTGACAGAGAATAATGACATTTCTATCAAAAATATGAACAATGAAGTATTGAACTGTAATGAAAGAAATACACTTTCAGTGGCCAAAGAGAACATGAAAACATTAATCAATAAAGATAAAGCGTTGAAAATTATAAAATCAAGTGTATACAGACGTCAGCGAAGGCTCACAAACAGAGCGAATACATTGTACATTTTGTTAAGGATGTCGACCAAGTACAGCATACTGATAAAGCAATGGTTACTGTGTTTACTATTATGCTCAGTCAGCGGGTACCGAGAGCAAAAGTTCGCGATGGAGCCGCAAGATCAGGTGAGATATAAACTTTAGCAGAATGAAACTACCAAAGTTGCTGGGAGTTTGCGAAGGGTTATTTTGTTGCAGCACACAAAAAACAATGTAATACAAACAAGAAGTACTCGCATATATCGAGTTTCGATCCGAAAGTTGTTGTAGGAAAGATTTATTTTTCAACTAGCGACCCGCCCCGGCTTCGCACGGGTAGCATGTTATTATACATATAAACCTTCCTCCTGAATCACTCTATCTATTAAAAAAAAACCGCATCAAAATCCGTTGTGTAGTTTTAAAGATATAAGCAAACATACATACATACATACAGACGCGGGAAGCGGAAAGCGACTTTGCTTTATACTATGTAGTGATAAATTTATGCGGAAGTGTGTGTGTGTGTGTGTTTGTTGCTCCTTCACAAAAACTCCTGAACGGATAAAAATGTAAAAAAATAAGATCTCGACTGTAATCATCGTCATTCATCAAGAAAAACATCGTCCTTCACCGTTTTGAGCACATTTTGGATGCGCATATAAATTTTTCGAACAGAAAAATCCATTGATGCACGCCAGGATTCGAACCCACGACCTTCAGATTGAAAGTCGAGGTACCTCCCACTCGGCCAATACGACCAAGATTTAATGATCATATTGATATTAGTGAAATTAATACTTAGAATAAAATTGCTCCATTACTATTTTCCAGTTTTAAATAATTGGATGTCACAAAATCTGATTATTCAAAATTCAATAAAATCAGATTCACATGACTAACTTATTTTCACGTGTAATAATTTCAGTGTTTAAGCGAAAACCCCAATGAGGGTAAAATTAATTCTCCCAATGCGCTGGAACAGAAAACCGAATTTATTAGCGAAAATACAATTAAATTGTATAATACGAGTGTTGGATTTAATAATAAGTAATTCATTTGTGGTTTTAATGTGTTTACAATGGGAATTATTTTTTTAATCCTTGTATCTATTTGTAATGGAGAATGGCTTCGTTTTCAAACAGCCGTTGTGTTTCAAACAGTGTTGGCCGAGTGGGAGGTACCTCATCTTTCAATTTGAAGGTCGTGGGTTCGAATCTTGGCGTGCATACATTGTATATTTAAAGTTTTATCCAAATCCGTTTTGTCGTTTGGATGCGATTTAGCTACAAACAACCAAACATAGTACTAGTTTCCGTGCACGGCTTTGCTTGCGTGGTACCTAGGAATAGGCTAGATATATATTTCAAGTTTTATCTAAATCCGTCTGGCCTTTTAGGCGTCATGTACAAACATCCAAAAATCTTCACAAAATTACGGATTTATAATATTACTAGCTTCCGCCAGCGGTTTCGCTCGCGTGGTACCTGGATAAAAAGTAGCCTATATGTTATTCCGTATGTATAAGCTATATTACTGTAAAGTTTCATCTAAATCCGTTCAATAGTTTTTGCGTGAAAGAGTAACAAACTCACACAACCAAACTTTCGCATTTTATTAATAGGATCCATGTCATTTCTCACTCTACTCACCCTCGTATTCAAGAACGACACTATGAGAACACGCACCCACAGTGGACGAACTATTTTTTCATAAAAATCACTTTATGTGTTGTGCGACACTGCATAGTGTGACTAGAGGCATATTGTCGTGTGCCTCTAGCCAAAGTTGAGCTCTAAAGGCACACGGTAGCGTGCGTCATAGTGCCGCTCAACACATAAAGTGATGTTTATGAAAAAAGATTTCGTCCACTGTGGGTGCGTGTTCTCATAGTGTCGTTCTTGAATACGAGGGTCAGTTAATAACAAACTTTCGCATTTATAATATTAGTATGATTACTGTTAAGTTTCATCTAAATCCGTGCAGTAGTTTTTGCATGAAGGAGTAACAAACACACACAACCAAACTTTCGCATTTATAATATTAATAGGATTCATGTCATTTCTCACTCTACTTATAAAAAAAACAAAAACATAAAAAACAGCCACATAAAAAATAAAAATAAAAGTATTGAAAACATCTGCACCAACCTGTTTTATTTCAAGGGAAATACAGCAAAAATTATGGCCGGAGTAAAAATAAAAGAAATCTCCCTTCAAAACTCTGCCATAAACAGACTCAACATAAAATGCTTGCAAACAGAATTCTGCTCGGAAATTAGTCCATCCGTTACATAAATCAAATATTTCTACGCTATTCCTAAGGGATACATTCACAGTGGCAACAGAAACGCTAGCTTCCTTATCCTAATAATCACTACATAGTATAAAGCAAAGTCGCTTTCCGCTTCCCGCGTCTGTATGTATGTATGTTTGCTTATATCTTTAAAACTACACAACGGATTTTGATGCGGTTTTTTTTAATAGAGTGATTCAGGAGGAAGGTTTATATGTATAATAACATGCTACCCGGGCGAAGCCGGGGCGGGTCGCTAGTAATATTATAAATGCGAAATTTTGTGAGTTTGTTCCTCAATCAGGCCTAAACGACAAAACGGGTTAAGTTGAAATTTGCTGTAGATGTAGATATAATGCCCGAATAAATAATAGACTACTTTAAAATATGAAAAACATCCTCAAAACGATAAGAAAACGCAAAAGGGATGATTTCTGTATAGATGGCGCTGGTGTGCAACAAATCTGACATCACAGACTAAAAACATTCAGTTTTTTCTATTCGATTATTGAAATTTGACAAGACAACGTCTGTCACGGGTTGGCTAGTAATATTATAAATGCCAAAGTTTGTGATAAGGCTGCTATGTTTGTTCCCTAATCAAAAATAAACGACAAAACGGACTAAGATGAAATTTGCTGTAGTATGTAGATATTAAACAGAATAAATAAAGGGGGAACCTATAATCCGAAAAACAACCCCTAAATTATATAAAAAAGCAAAAAGGATGATATTAGTATAGATGGCGCTGATGTGCAAAAAATTTGATCTTAGACCGAAAACATTGAGTTTTAATAGCAACGCATTCTACCAAAAATGTTGAATCCTACTAAGGTCGGTATTGGATGTTCATTTTGTCAAAAAAATCTGACATTTATTTATTTATTTATTTATTTATTTATTACACAATACATCTATTATTACAGGTAACCTAATACAATAGAGTAGTTATAAGAATTAAAAATTAGAAAAGCATTATCATAAACATCAATAACATCCTTATTTTATATACAAATCAAATGTCCACTTATTAATTAATTATTTACAAATTAAATTAAAAAATCAATTATCACAATAGTCAACAAAAACAACAAAAACAACTACGTACACAATAAAAACCCAATTAATTACAATAACATAAATTATATAGTGTAGCCCTTACAAACTCGCTCTGTGAACAGTGGAATACGTCAATGTTCTCCGCCACCATATTGAGAGTTCGCAAGGTGCGCGTCAGTGGCGCTTTGTCAAGCAGGTTAGTCCTACCGCGAGGTACCGCGATCAGAGGCGGCTGCCTGCGCCTCCCCACATACTTGTCTGGCACGCACAGCCTCATCATCTTTAAAATGGACGCGTTGGTTATGATCCCCCTGAACACCTTAACCACATATACCGCAAGCACCACATCCCTCCTAATTTCCAACATCAATTTGACTACCGAATGATACGCATTCTACCAAAATTCGTAATTTAATTTATGTTTTTTTCTATGCTTTTACTAAAATTTGGACAGGACATAGTCTGTCACGGTTCGGCTAGTAAAACATATTTAAACCAGCTGTTTTCAATGAGCTAGCTATGACAGAGGCAACGATATTATTCTTTTCTGAAAGACCCAAGTATTTGACATTGAAAAGATTTGTATCTAAAAGGAATATTAAAATTCCAACCGAATATGGGTGTTTTGGGTATTAAAAGAGGGTTTTAACCGATGGAAAAATGAGGATGTTGTCATTTTGAGGCGTAATAAGATAAGGCGTACAGGGTGTACACCTATCACTACGAACACCCCTAATAATAGCCAAATTTCTTCATGAAGGATGTACAACTGTTTTAGTGGAAGGAAAACTACGAAAAAAAAAACTATTTATATAATATATAGGATCACGACTGTGTTTCAGTTTGTAAAAGTATTTCTATTAGTGTGTATAAACATAAAATCTTTTTCAACACACTTGCTTGTAAAGTGAGCCTTATTGAATCGTTCTTAGGGCCATAAGCTATAACACACTCGTCACTAGTGCATAATAGAATTATCCCTACAAAGTTAAGTTAGTACCTAACTGCAAATTATATGCGAGTAAACAGAGCATTTTCAATTTAACCGGATAATACAGTTTTTTTTGTTACAATAAAGAGGTTTTAAGCCGCTGAAAATCCATTTACATTTTTGTGCAAAAAAGAAAATTTTCGCGCGCTATTTTGTTTGTATCGCATTTGTTGCTTTGTGGTAAAACGATTTATGCAATACATGTTTGTTTTTTCCTCGCACGTGTGTTGAAAAAGTATAAAACTCGTGAGCAACTTGCTCATTAGATACTCGGCTGTTTTACGCCCACGCCTACGGCTCGGGCTACAAACAACAGCCTCGTGTATAACAAGCAACTTTACTCACTTGTATACATAACATAACACATAACATTATACAATCTTCCTTGTTTGTTACAGACTGCTGTGGTCGGCTCAAGAGTGATTCTGCCATGCCGAGTAGAAGGAAAGTCAGGACAGCTCCAGTGGACGAAGGACGACTTCGGACTCGGCACCCATAGACACCTGAACGGCTATGAGCGGTACAGGATGATCGGGAGTGATGAAGAAGGTATGATACCTGTCTGATACCTAACTCTCTTTGGGAATACTTGCTGTCGGTGGCGGGCTGGACATGATAAAGCTGATTATAAATAAGAACTATAAATAAATTTACGGCTTTTACTCACCAGCGATTTTCAAATAGTTATTTTATTTTGTTTTTAGTATTTGTTGTTATTGCGGCAACAGAAATACATAATTATACATAATTTATATCATTAATTTATTCGAAAAGCAAAGGCGGACAAAGAGAAAATGGTTATTGAGGGGTGGGTAAAGCTACCCCTATTACTTGCCTACGTAGGTACCAGCAACGCGATCTCATAAAAACTGTCGATAATATTTACGATACGCATAGGTACGCCATCTAGAGCTTGCCGTTGTTAACTGTCTTAGTCGTTTCTGCCGCGGTTTTAGGAACTGGCAGCGCCTTAAGAAGAACCATGAAAAAACTTCTGAATGATTGAATCAACTAGTCTTTACTAGAGTTTTATTGATGACTCCATCATCAAACACTCGCTGTATTTACTCCTACTTAGGATGTCGGTTACATTTCACATTTCACTATTCTCACACACACACACACACCTACACACACACACACACACACACACACACACACATACATACACACACACACACACACACACACACACACACACACACACACAAACACACACACTCACACTCTTACCCTTGAAACATTTTTACCATTTTGGTTTAGTTTTATTTGGAACCTTTATTCTCTGTATCGAGAGGAGGGCGTTGGTGTCTGCGACACAGTCTAGCACTTCTGCAGGCATCATCGTTTTTTGACTGTTTGTTAAACCTATGTTCTTGTTCCCAATAAATATATATTTCATTTCATTTCATTTTATTTCGTAAATTTCATCATCATCATTTCAGCCGTATAACGTCCACTAGGCCTCTATACCTAAACTTTCAAATCCTTTTATTTTCTAGAGTGACCGATCTTTTGCCATTATGAACAGAATATTACCATTGATGAATAGAATGGATTAGAAAATTTCCTCAAAATCAAAATCAAAATAGCGTTTATTCATTGAAATCACTTGGATCATTTAGAAGTTAAGTTTAATTTCGTTTAATTTTGTACATTGTTTGTTTTTTTTTTAAGTCTTTGTACTTATTTTTAATACAAAATGAATCCTAATTATTATTGATACAGCGAGTAGGAGCAGTCCCAGGCTTTTTTGTCGTCTAAATAATCAGATATTTTATAGTAAGCCTTTTTTCATAGTTTGCGTTTAATTAAGTTTTAAATTGTTAATAGATAGCTTTTCCATGTCATTTGGGATTTTGTTATAGAGGCGTACACATTGCCCTTGAAATGATTTCTTAGTTTTAGTGAGCCTAGTCGTGGGAACAGCGAGTTTATCCTTATTTCTAGTATTTGCATCATGATTATCGCTATTTTTCTTAAACAAACTAATATTTCACCTCAAAATAAATTAAAAATAAAAATACACTCGAACAGTAAACATACCAAGATCTCAACGCAAACCTCATTCAGCATTAAATAACGTACATTTTAACCGTCGTAAATTAATACGTCTCATTTGCATTGTACCCACTCCTACCTAATTACCGTCAGGCTACAGTAATGTGAGATGCGATGATGTATCATCAGCAGTTTCAACAAAAATTACTTGAATCTCGCGTGTATTGTTTCAAATTAGAGCTAAAATGATAAATGAAGTACTTTTATTTTACACAAATAAATAGGTACATTTTAACAAATTGAAAACATTAAAATAAAATCTATGTATTTTTCAATTAGAAGACATCACAGCATGCACTTAGATGATTAAAAAAAACCGGCTAAGTGCGATTCGGACTCGCGCACGAAGGGTTCCGTACTATTATCAAAACGGCAAATAAATCACGTTTGTTGTATGGGAGCCCAATTAAAATATTTATTTTATTCTGTTTTTAGTATTTGGAAATACAATCATCTGTGAAAATTTCAACTGTCTAGCTATCGCGATTCATGAGATACAGCCCTGTGACAGACAGACAGACAGACGTACAGCGAAGTCTAAGTAATAGGGTCCCGTTTTTACCCTTTGGTTACGGAACCCTAAAAAAGACACATAAAAACACAGTCTACAGCAAATTTCATCGTCGTTTAGTGTTTGAGGTACAGACAAACATCTTCACAAACTTTCGCATCAATAAAGGATATAAAGGATATAAAGGATAATAAAGGATATAATATAGAATTTATATTAAAGCTATATTAAACTTTACTCGAACGAAAACGTGTTTAACATATATTTGAAAACAATTGCAATTTTTTATTGGAAAGAGTTATAAAATGTTAAAGTACCCGTAATACCGTGAGTAACGGTCAAATAAGGTACTAATAGTTTGGTGACCTTGACCTATTCGACCTAAAAATAGTGACCTCACTTTGAACTTACAATATAAGTGGGCAGACATAATGTTCAACTATTATTTCAAGCGTTTTACCATCTAATTAACTGAATTCAAAGTAATAAAACCAGACAACTTTTTACTTTTGTACAAACTTTTTATGGGTTTTCCTGTAGATAATTAAGTAATTTTATAGCCTCAAAGGTTTGATGGTAGAAAACTCTTTTAGGGTTATGCTCTTTGTACATATTCTTTGTAATGTCATAATATTGTTAATGTTTTCTGTGTACAATAAAGTATTATAAGAAACCAGAAGCTAACGAGAAAGGCAATTTAAATATGTCTGCATAGATTCAATGATATTGAACACCATCTTAGTAATCTTACCTTCTAATGAGCAATAAGCACTACAAGGTGAAGAATGCTGCAGAACTCGAAATGGAAAACTTGATTCAATAGACTTCGCCATTGCGATATAAAAACCGCAGACATCGATTCATTACTTCCAGGAATGTAGGATGTTCTATATAAACGTTTGATGTTTATTTCTATTTTATAGAGAAAATATTGTATTTTTGTACGTTGTATAATAATATTAAAAATGCGAATGTTTGTGAGGATGTTTATGTGTTTGAAAATCAATCAGGCTTAAACGACAGAACGGATTGAGATGAAATTTGCTGTAGATGTAGATAACAAATCATATTACAAAATAGCAGTACTTGTAATCCGATAAACAATTCTTAAATGATAAAAAACGCGATGATGATTTTGGTATAGATGGCGCTGATGTGTAACAAATCTGACATCACAGACTAAAAAGATTTAGTCGTCATAGCAACTTAGTTTCTCTACCAAAATTCGTAATTTATTTGATCAGTAAGTACAAGTTAAAGTTAAACAATTGAAAGTTCCTGAAATTCCTTTTTTCTATGCGATCATTGAAGTTTGACAGGACAACGTCTGTCACGGGTCGGCTAGTATTATCACTACATAATATACTAAAAAAATACTTTATACTAAAGCAAAGTCGCTTTCCGCTTCCCGCGTCTGTATGTATGTATGTATGTTTGCTTATATCTTTAAAACTACACAACGGATTTTGATGCAGTTTTTTTTAATAGATAGAATGATTCAGGAGGAAGGTTTATATGTATAATAACATGCTACCCGTGCGAAGCCGGGGCGGGTCGCTAGTATACATTAAAAAACTTTCACCTATCAAAAGCTACATTAACAGCGAGTAACAGAAGCTATATTTTATTTTCAAAAAAAATGAGAGCCCTCGAAAATTGCATAAGTGTAACCTAAGGTATTAAAAAAATCCTTTATCTTCATTGGTTCAGTTCTACGAAGCCGGGGCGGGCAGCTAGTGTTTGATTTTCTCGAGGACTTTTATAATATTGAAATGAGCGTGGGTAGAAACTGTGTAGGTGTGTTATTATACAACGTGTTACAAAATACCCCGTAAAAATATAATTAATTATAATTTTGTCAACCCTAGTAAGCTGTTAGGGAACCAGATTATTTAACAAAAAGGCTTACGTATCTTTTTTACCTAATAATTGTCTACTTTAATAGGTTTTCTGTTTTTCATTCATAAATGTTTGTTTGTTTTTTTTGCGTTACTACGTTTCTTAAATATTGTGAATGGACTCGTTATAAGGCCCCATTTAACCTCCTTTCGGCTTTACGGGTAATTTTGTAACATCCTTTATAATCGAAAAATGTATTTGCGTATTAACACGTGCTCAAAAACAGTGAAAAAAGATATTGTGAGGAAACCAGTTAGTATTCTCATAAGAGATGAAGACTTCAATGTGGGCATGTACCAAACGCACGTGTTTGGATATACTTCTAACTATATTATGTGAGTTTTGGGTCTCAAGTTTTTATTTCAAGATACGTGACTTAGTTCTCGATTGATAGACAGACAAACAAACAAATTAACATACATACTTTCGCATTTATAATACTCGTAGTAAATATATAATAAATAAATATTGGCGGACTTTACACACAGCCATCTAGCCCCAAACTAAGCAAAGCTTGTACTATGGGAACCAGATAACTGATAGAATACTTATATACTTTTTTTTTTGTA
Organism: Hydriomena furcata; assembly: GCA_912999785.1. NCBI lineage: Eukaryota > Metazoa > Arthropoda > Insecta > Lepidoptera > Geometridae > Hydriomena > Hydriomena furcata. Next base: position 4,497,757 of record OU538848.1, read on the forward strand.
CATACATACTTATTATACATATTAACACCCAGACACAGAAACAACGTTTATGTTCATCACACAAATATTTGCCCTGGGTGGGGATCGAACCGACAACCTACAGCGCAGAAGGCAGAGTTACTACCAACTGGGCTGTGAGGCCAGTCAAAAGTAACGAAGGATCGATACGATTTATGAGCCGGAGAGTGACATAAACTACATCCGACGTGCGCAAAGCCACAGGCAGAAGCTAGTGATTTTATATATCTACGAAATCGTCAAAAACTGCGCTCAAAATACGCCTAATCAGTAAGTTACTAAATGTGATTTTTATTTCAGGAGACTACTCATTGGACATTCGAGAGGTGACACTGGATGATGATGCTTTGTACCAATGCCAAGTCAGCTCTGGTCCTCATGGTAAGCATGTACCTATCTTGATTCCCTTATTTAAAAAAAGTCCTAGACTGTAACTCCAAAGTAAGATAGATATCCTGTTAGATCTGGTGCTTAGACTCTTGAAAACGTCGTTAGAGTTAAGTTAGTTAGTAAGTTAGAATCACGTCCATATTAAATACATTTCGCAGTAGCTATCATTAAGGCCCGGCTCACACTCACACACGTATTTCAATGATTTTCAGGTACCGATTTAAAAACCAGGAATCACAATTGTGAGGATATAATAATACAAAATTACTGATAATATATTCATCTTTAATAGTAGATAATAAAAACTGGCCAGTTCTATACAACATTTTCAAAAAAATACGTTTTTACCGTCGCAAGAACCGCTGAAAATGTCGAAAAATGGGGTCTGGTTAGGTACCAATATCTTTAGACCCACAGCATATTTTTATTTGAAAATAATACGAAATTGTAGATTTTATATTTCTCTATACCGCGTGGCATTATCTTGTTTTCAAATAATTTACTTTTTCATTTATGAACAATATAAAATGCAATAAAACTTCTCCATACATTTTTTCCACACAAAACTCACATTCACCTCAAGTCGGCACGTCAGTCAGCGCTCAGACGCGCTCGGGGAAGCACGTCCACGTCACATTTTTCTTCGAATTTAGGGGAGGTCTGACATAACCGGATACTGGGGTAAAATAGTGGACATGCAAAACTAATGATAACATTTGTATAATATATTGCCTTGACGAATTTGGTGCAAGCCACACAGATGAAGGTTAGGTACAATGCATGAGTTGTAAGGGCTGGGCTCATGTACACTGTACAGACTATGAAAAAGTTGGATGATTTTTTTGTAGAAGATGCGTTACATCGAGTTACGTTTCGAAACAGTATGATAATAGTTTACGGTTTTACCTTTTTGCATACGTCGCGTTGGAGCAAAATCTAAATAAGCAGATGTTTCGTATTTGATTGTTATTTTAATAAAAATATTAAATTTCAGAAAAATGTGAACCTGTTTGTGTCCCTAATTAGTCCTACTAAATAAATATAAATAATGATTTGATACATTTCTGTTTTGAAATGAAAGTTCTAAAAAGGTACCATGACCCTTAGTACGGTTTTAACCCGGCCTCCCCTATATTACCAAGCGTGTTTTTTTATACATGGATGGAAAAAATTGATACTTTATCTGAACAAAATGCGAGAAAGTATCTCCATACTTATTATCATCATTGGATTTAGAAAAATTACCTGAATTTTCGATTACGAATATAATTTATATTTATTATCTATCTACATTTAATATTATAAATCTGATTTGTTTGTGCGGATGTTAGGTATGTTTGGATGTTTGTACCTCAATCAGACTTAAACGACTAAACGGATGAAATTGAAATTTGCTGTCGATGTAAATATAACCCTAGCTTATAAATATGCTATTTTTAATTTAAAAACATCCCCAAAACTATAAAAAGACTCCGAGTGCTGGTGTGCAACAAATCTAGCATTAATCAATTTTGACGACTGATGAATGACTGACGAATGATACGATACGCATTGAACCAAAAATGTTGAACCTTCTAAAAAGGTCGGTATTTGTTATTATCAAGGCAAGGTTTATCTGGGGGCACGGTAGTGCCCCCGCTAAGTTAAGCAAAAAAGCGGCACAGTCGTACCATCCTTTTCTCGAAACAGTTCAGGTCATTTTTTGGACAGACAGACAGACATTGAAATCTCACAACTTTTTACGATAGAAGAACTGAGTTGCGTTGCGAGAATTGGCTTTTTATTTTAATTTTTACAAGTTGTTTTTGATGGCATATACTTAAGTTGTACATGATGCAAATAATTAAATATTAAAAAAATAATAAAGTGTCCTGAAAAATTGTTTAATTCGAAATACTGAAAGTGCTCTTTAGTGTTTCGTAGTTTACAAAAAACCCTTATAGTTTTGCCATTTCCGTCCATTCGTCCGCAGCTTAGCTCAGATACTCTTAATACTAGAAAGCTGTAATTTGGCATGAATATACTAGTCACGCCGACAATGTGGTAGAAATAAATATATATTTTCAGATGTTTTTTTTTCTCGCATACTCTCTCCATGTCTTTGGATAGGTCTTAAAAAATATTGCGGGTTTGTGATGTCATTTAGTATAAATACAATGGAAAATATGAATTTGTAAAAAGAGCTGGTCATCTCTTTTTCTGGAAAGAAAATATTATGGAAGATTATTTAGTAAAATTTTACAATAACTGTTTAATTCCAGAACTTGTTGACCCTCGCTACGCGCGGTCTATGGATCTTCGAGATCATAGCTCGCACACAATATTCAAAAGCATACCCACATATTTTATCAGTATTTCACTTTCAAAACTTTCTGTGAGTGGTACTCGAAACGTTGACGGTGCCGTCATCGATTTTAGATGACAATAAGTTTTTTTATTAAAAATATATTTTTTAAATCAAGCTTTTGTAAATTCTAGTGCTCTAGTTCTCGTCAAGATAAAAATAACGAGCCCAAACGCGACGTGGTTATGTTGTGTAGTTGAGGAGTTCCGATGGCTACATCCGACCTCCATCATCAGACCAGCTCGCTAGTACCATAATTTTACATTGTCATTGAGATTGATAGGTATGCAAAGTTTTGCCTCAATTCGACTATTTAGTGAAGAGTTCCGTTGAACAGCTCCTGACTCCATCATCAGATCAGCTCGCTGTCACCATATTATGTATGCAAAATTTCAGCTCAATCGATTGGGGATAACTGCTTAAAATTAAGTTGCAAGATTACACCTTATCAAACATAGATACATAAATATGTACATAAACTGCAAGTTAAATAAGAGCTTATAAAAAAACGATACTTACCGTTTTGTCATAATGTATTTTATTAGTAGGTACCTAACAAATATTTTCTGCACAGTCAAATATTAGTAACTGTGTAGTAGCATTTTACGATTTGTAACCTGTCTTATAATATATATTAATTTTTTCTATATTTATTTTCTTTTTGTCAAGTGCAACCTATAAAATTATTAAGTACATACCTACCTATACAAATATGACATACCTATTGCACCAAATATTTTCAAGTATCAAGACTAGTTATTTAGTCTTGGTAAATGAAGTGTGAAGTAGCTTCAATGTGTGCGTTTGCACTATTCGTAGTGTGCGGCCACAGAATACAGAAAAGTACAAAAAATGCGAGCTGTCATATTTGAAACAGCCACCTATGCCAATCAAGAATTCTGTAATACCCAAGTACTAGTAGTTATCCTGTTGTGTCTTCTAGCGTTTAGACTTGAGTTCTAATATTAAACACTAGTTGACCCGTGACCGACGTTGTCCTGTCATATTTCAATAATCGAATAGAAAAGACTGAATATTTTTAGTCTGTGATGTCAGATTTGTTGCACACCAGCGCCATCTATACTAAAATCATCTTTCTTGCTTTTTTATCATTTTGAGGTAGTTTTTCATATTATAAAGTAGTCTATGTTTTATTCAGCCATTATATCGACATCTACAGCAAATTTCATCTTAATCCGTTTTGTCGTTTGGGCTTGATTGAGGAACAAACATACATTTCTTTTCACAAACTTTCGCATTTATAATATTATTAGGATTAGCATTCAATGCGAAGCAAAAAACAACAAAAGTAAGTAACCTAACGAACCCAAAATATCCCTTCTCGAAATATCCATTTACATAACAAATTCAATGCGTAACCAATACATTATCCCCCATCCAATGTTAGTGTAGCACTCTTCAATCAGTCGTTCTCATCTGCCGCCCAATATGGCAGACGGCTAAATAAAGAGAATTGCCATTTATGGCGCGGGATACTAAAAAGATAAGTGTTTTTGGATGCGGTATAATCACTGTGTCAAAAAATAAGACGATTCTAACACTAAAAGCTTGTGAAAAAGGATTTTTTTTCTGTTTGTTACTCAATGACGTCGTAAAAACTTAACAGATTTTGATGGATTTAAGATAGATTATAGCCTAAAAAAACAGCATTTTATCAAGATACCACGCGTAAAAACCAGTAGTTGTTTGAGTATGGCAAAAAAAACAATCAAATTTGAGAAAAAAACAATAATGATGAGAGTAAATGATGCAAAAAGGTATGTCAAGATACTACTCGAAGCAAATGGAATGGTCCTTGCCCACCTTTTGGGAAAATAGATAATGTTAAGCGTATGTATTGTAGTCATAAATATGTACATAACGTATCTCCTTCATTGTTCATTTAAACTAAGTTATGTATTAAAAAAGTAGGTAGTGTATTAAAATTATAATCAAAGTTATTTTATGTGTCATCATCACTATCTTGCTCTTATTCCACATCATGCGGGGTCAGCACAACCTGTAAAAAAAGTTGCGTGCAAGTGTGCATGTTTAAACAAATTATAAATAAGAAACCGCATCAAAATCCAATACCCATCTAAGCTTCTATCATCCTTGTCACCCCACGGGGCGAGACGGTCCTGTCTCGGTACAAAGCCGCAGTTGACTCAAAGGAATAATCTCCCGTATATAAGCCTTGTTTCTATGCCAGACGAGATCCTTTTTATTGTGAGAAAAGTTCACTTTGGAAGTTTAATTGAGGTTATGTTGGAAAATTGTTGAATGTTCTTTTAATAAGAGTCTAATGGTGAGCTGTACTAGCTTAGGCAACCAAGGAAATGATTTGTCTAGGCAAGAGTAGACATTTTGATGTAGAATTTTGCGCCGTAGATGTGAATTTTAGGGTGGAAATGTAAAAAATAAGGTGACCTGAGTGACTTAGCGGGTTAGTAACCGACTGAAACCGTAGAAATGAATTTCAGAGTCGAGAGAAATGTAAAAACTGAGCTGAACTCAGTGACTTAGCTGGTTAGTAACCAACTGAAACCGTGGATGTGAATTTTAGAGTCAAGAGAAATTTAAAAACTGAGGTAACCTCGGTGTCTTATCGGGTTAGTAACGGACTAAAACCGTAGAAGTGAATTTCAGAGTCGAGAGAAATGTAAAAACTTAGGTAACCTCGGTGACTTAGCGGGTTAGTAACCGACTAAAACGCAAGGGAGTGAAGTAAATATCACATTTAATAATAACTAAATTATATCTATTTAACTCATACGTGACTGACTAACTGACTGACTGATCTATCAACGCACAGCCTAAACCACAACATCTAGAAACTTAAAATTTGTAGGGTGTTCCTTTTGGTAGTCTCCACTAAGAAAGGAATTCTCAAAGTAGTAGTTTGAAGTCTGTTTAAAAATAAATTCACGTGAAAAAAGTCGCAAGGGTTTCCGCTAGTAGTGAACAAGACGGTTTGGACGTTCGTTTGTTACTTAATCAAGACACGTCATAACGGCTAAATAGATTTTGATATCTATACTTCAATCGACCTTCATGTCCAATTGTCCACATTCTACATCAATCTAATTTAATTTATAAAATTTTCAAATGCTCGTGTATAGCCTGCTGAAAACACAAAATAATGCAAGCTTTGTGAATATAATTCTCAGATGTAAAATAATAAGTTTTCTGTTGAAAAATATTTTTGAATGACAAGCTTTTATAAAATCATTTAATCCATCGAGCAACAGCGTGCTAAGACCTGTCATCACTACATAGTATAAAGCAAAGTCGCATTCCGCTTCCCGCGTCTGTATGTAATATGTAATATGTATGTATGTATGTTTGCTTATATCTTTAAAACTACACAACGGATTTTGATGCGGTTTTTTTTTATAAATAGAGTGATTCAAGAGAAAGGTTTATATGTATAATACATGCATAATATAGTAGAGAAACACTGATAATTTTAGAGGTTTCTAATGTGATGTCGTAAATAAACACATTTTTTTGCGCTTACATTGCAAATGCTGGCTGAACCCCACGAGATATATCAAAATAATGTACTACAGTATTGTATACCTTAAAAACGTCTACAAAAAAGTCCACGATGGTATTAGAAATGTCTTACGTACAGCGAAGCGGGCACGGGTCAGCTAGTATCATATAACATTGTTATCGGAACTTGACAAGTATGCAAAGTTTTTACTCAATCGAAGTATTTATTAAGAAGTTCCGTTGTGAGTGTCTGTTGAACAGATCTTGACTCCATCATCAGGTCAGCTTACTGTCACAATAATATTGCATTGTCACCGAAGTTACATAAGTATGCGAAATTTCAGCTCAATCGGTTGGGGATAAAACTGCTTCAAAATTGAGATGCAAGATTCCACCATAACAAACATAGTTACATACATTGCAAGTTAAGGGGCTCCCAGTTGCTGATTGCTCTTTTTCGAAACGAAAAAAGAAATACTTCTGAACAAGCCACATCTCCTATTTTTATAAGTATATTACTTCAGGTTCCTACCTAGATTTCTATTAAGCTAAAAACATAATAGCAGAAACTTTTCAAGATAAAAATACTATTTCAAAATGATATGTTTTAGAATTTATGATCGAAATATTCTAGTATAAACACTATACTGTCCAAATGGGTAATGTTCTTTCCTAAATAGCTTTCGTTTTTGTCAGTTAGCTTAGGGCTATAAATAGTTTGCATGTGTGATGTGTGTGGTGTGTGTGTCACTAGTTGATAGACTGGGAGGGGGATAGGGTTGTCACGCGTGCTTATTAGTAGTGTCACATGTAACATCATCAAATTAAATAAATAATTAAATAATAATAAATAATAAGCGCCGTCTAGCCCCAAACTAAGCAAAGCTTGTACTATGAGAATTAGACAACTGATACAAACACACGCTAGATTAAAACACGTAATACCTTATAAATAAAACCGGCCAAGTGCGAGTCGGACTCGCGCACGAAAGGTTCCGTACGTATTCTGTATCTATAAAAACGGCAAAAAAATCATGTTTGTTGTATGTGAGCCCTACTTAAATACTTATTTTATTCTATTTTTTGTTTTAGCAGCAACAGAAATACATTATCTGTGAAAATTTCAATTGTCTAGCTATCACGGTTCATGATACAGCCCTGTGACAGACAGACGGACAGCGAAGTCTTAGTAAAAGGGTCCCGTTTTTACCCTATGGGTACGGAACCCTAAAATGCGCGTTGAATTCCCAACATTACCTACATATTGTTTTATTTGTGAAGTTTATATTTTATACACTATTGAGTCGTAGATTATGGACATTGTACATCGTATCAACTTTTATAACCGAATTGTGGTTTAAATATTATTCATGCCGTGCTTTGTTTTCACGTGAAATAAAAAAATTCCCGTTTTCATATGCACGATTGAAAAAATACGCAAAAAATGCATTCTTACAAAATGCGCGAATAAAAATATGTTTTTCAAAATATATCAAAGGAATAAGAATTATTAAGAACTGGATGAGGTTTGATTATTATTATATTTTAGTAGAAACCCTTTTTTTACGTAAAGTTATTTTAAAACAGACTTCATCCCCCGCTGTAGGGGTGGAATTTCAGTAATTCCTATCTCAGTGCTCTCCTACACCGTAAAAGGAATACACTCTTCCAATTTTCATATTCCTGAAAGAAGTAGTTTAGTTGTGTTGGTATATAGATCAGTCAGTCAGTCAGTCAGTGATGCAAAAGTTTCTTATTTTTTGTAAATATTGAACTTCAATATTGTCGATGTTGGAATCAAATGAGTGAACAACTCACACTAACAAGTTAAGTGGCGTGTCATATTTTAAAACTAGGTTATTTGTTTTTGGGTATAAAAAGGTGGTAGATATTAAATCAAAAATCAAAAATATTGAAAAAAACCGGTCATGTGCGAGTCGCACGAAGGGTTCCGTACCATTATCTATGAAAAAACACGTTTGTTGTATGGGAGCCCCCCTACATATTTATTTTAGTCTGTTTTTAGTATTTGATGTAGAAGCAGCAACAGAAATACATAATCTGTGAAAATTTCAGTCTATCTATCACGGCTCATGAGATACAGTCCTGTGACAGACATACGGACAACGAAGTTTTAGTAATAGGGTCCCGTTTTTACCCTTTGGGTACGGAACCCTAAAAATGAAACAGAATCACAAAATGTAATCCCCATCTAGAATCTGAGCATTTGGAGATCAATGAGGATATCTTCCGTACTTTGAGATTACAATCGTAATCTATGTTATTTTTGAATTTGGTATAATAAATTTAATTTAAGTTAAGAAAGTGAACAAGTTTGTGTTTTAACCAATTGCGCAGAGGTTTGTGTTGAAAAATAGTTCAAGTCGGTTTCTGTGGTGTGGACTTTCATTTGAGTTTTGGTTGTAAGATAAATGGTTTTTAGTTAAATTTTGATGAATGATTTACATTTTAATAAAGAAATATTTTAAAAGATTACAAGTCTTAGAAGCATGAGACTTGGGGGGGACTCCTTTGACTTCACGTAAACAAAGTCGCGGGGGCTACCACTAGTATTGAAGTACCTACTGGTATGTTAAGTAAAAAGAGAAATAAAAGCACTGTTGTTCCTCCACAAATACCATTGTGCAAATGCACACCGCAAAAAGACAATAATTTTTGATGTTCATATCGAACTTGAAGCCTCATTTTATTTTAGCGCCAATTTTTGACAATAATCATGCCTAATTCCCGAGTTCAAACAAACCAATTAAATTTCCAACAACAATTCGTGGCCGAACTTTTCCGTGACAACCCTAATTCTGTCCTTAATTACGGGACAAAGGAGACCGCGGTCGCGGCTAATTTGGAAAAATACATCGTTAAGTATTCTTTACATGTGTTTGTCACATTATATTTCTTTCTCATAATCAAAATAGACGGAATAAAAGATAAGCTAGAAAACGTTATGAATATTTTTAAAACTAATACATTGACAGACACATTTTTTATCGATAAAAAAAAGGATTACGACTGTAATCGTCAAGAACGGTAGACATCCTCTCAGATCTCCAGACGCTTAGATCCTTTGAAGATGTCTAGTGGGAGTAGGGGCACGTCCAAACATTATATTTGCACATTTTGCAGTAGTTAGCATTCCATACGTGACAGGTTGCAAGCCCATCTTTATCAATGTTATTGATAAGTTATCAATAATAACTTTATTGCTAACGCTTTCGATATTGTGTTCTATTCTATTTTTCACAAAAAAAATACTTTTATTTTCATAAATCTCATGAAATATACTTATCCTCCTCAAAAACGTATATCTTCATCACTCTTCCTTTAAATAAACAACATTTTTATGTCTTCTTGTAAACTTCAAAAATAGAAAGGTCGAATATTCAATCATATCTATTACCCCCATAACTTTCTGCCAAGGGGCAAAGAAGCCATGGGAATTCCCGAAGCCGTGCAAATGTAAAGCTTTCGTTTCCTGAGAAAGGACGTCCGTCAAATAACTTAGATACACATACGTTAGAAAAGGTGGTAACGTCTTACGGATTGAGTTGCTTATTGCGGGTTTGTTAAATACTAAATAATTGACTAATTTGAACAAGAAGTCAGTCGGAAGCGGGCAGCTCAATTTTGACAATAATTTTGTTTACAAACGGGTAAACATTGACTTACGTGAATTGTTACGTGTGGTCGTGATAACAAAAATTCAACACGAAACAATTTAAATTGCTCCTTAAGAAAGAAAAATAAAAAAATTGGTCCACGACTTTAAATTTCCTAAGTATGGTAGACATGTACTCAGATGTCCAGGCACTTAGATTCTAAAAAAGTAGTTTTATTAGAGTAAGCACGACTTGCAATACAATTGTTTTATGTTTACTTTTTAAAATAGATAGAATTCCACACGTGACAGATTAATAAGCCTATCACCAATCCATCTCTTGTAAGAGATCTTAATATGGCTTCCAATGGAAATGTGGTCTGTGGTGGAAAAGCTAGGAATTAAAAAAGGATATAATGAAATTATTTTTCAAACTATCGCAATTAGTAGACATAACTATAGTTTTTTCCGCTTGTCGACGGTAGCTCCAATCTTCCCGCGAACATGGCTATTGTAACATTGCCGAAACGTCGGGAAAATAAACTAATGGTAATTAAGTGATATAGACTCTTGTAACAATCTATAGTTATGGATATAATAAAAATAGCGTCGTCATAAAAACGGTCACCGCTTTGCAGTGAATAAAGCTTAACCGAAATGACAAGGGGGAATCACGGTGTCCCATACCGCGAGATAACGTCAGGCAAGAAGCCATTTTGCATTATTCACAAGTAATTTGTTCAGAATGTCGTCTTCACTGGAACTGGGATTATTTATCTTTCTGTTGAATCGGTTTATTTTGATCCCTGAAGTAAACAGATGCTGTCTTTGAATTTGAATTGAATGAGATAAAGATAATATATTATCAGTAACTATTAGCAAAGTAATTTTGTAATCTTTTATCTAATTTGGAGCATTAATAAACCCAAATGGCATGCTGAGAAATTCGAAAGTGTTATCTGATGTGTATTTTGCATTTATCGCAGCAAAGTGGTATAATTAATTAAACATAAAAATACTACAGTTAAAATTGTATCATAAGTAAAAATAATCTACTCCAGTTTCTTGCCATGTCCTCATCAGAATGGAAGGTTTAGAATTGCTAGCAAGTTCCCTTGATCATTATACTCTTTTGAGTCAGTCGAGTCGCCTTTTGCTCGAAATGCTATTTTGTCAAATAATAAAGGATTATTTAGTTAAACCTTTATTATTAGAATATTATCTACATTACTATAACTTTTCAATAATTCATCATATGTTTTTACGATTTTGAAACCTTAAAATACCTCTAAAGATCGAACAGGGTATCTTTATGCTGGTAAAGGTTACTAAGTATTATATCTAAGTCAATTTGTGGAAACTCGCAGCCTCATTGAGAGCGTTTTTCACCTCGCCCCCGCAAATTAAGGCGATAAGAACTCCACCGCAAGTTTATTGGCAACTTTAATCTCCATTGCAGAAGTTTTCCGTTGAACTCTCCCGTTCAAATGTTTGTCTGCTCATTTTGATTCCACGTTGAATATGGATATTACTGAACAGCTAGTTGTCATCTCCATTGACAATGCTAGACTGATTGCCATAGTTTTAAAATTATGAAAAGAATTAAGCTGTTCCAAAGAGTTTTCTCACCAGAATAATGCTACAAACTGTTCTCTCATCATACAAAGACACTCCTTGGTAGTAACACAAGTAAAACCATTTAAAAGCGCAAGTCAACTCATAAAGTGTTCCTCAAAAAGAGAACTGGCCAGTTCTCATCAAACGCAGTGTGGCCGCGCAAAGAAAACGCCACTTGTGCCAGCCAAAGGCAAACAGACCCGCAAATTGTTCCACCGCAACAGCTTTGTCCGTGTATGGTTTTTGGTCTAAGTTGCAAGTGATTTGCACAATAGCTTGTTTTTGGGGTTTCGAAGTTGTTTTTGGTTCTTTTTTATTCAGTTAACTTTAAGGATTACGACTGTAATCCCGAATATCGGTAGACATCCTCTCAGATTTTAAGTTTCTCATTGTGCTTAGCAGAAGCTACGAGTTTTCATAGCGTTGTCACTATCGCACGCGAGTAGTTTTAATATTACTTTAAGAGATTGTGATAAGGCAGCCCCCTTACCACAAGCTCTTCCTTAAAGATGTCTAATGCGTTAGAATAAGGTACGACGAACATTTGGCACAAGCACATATTTTGTAGTAGCATTCTATATTTCACATCATAGTCTTATGTCTGGTGTAGGATTCCCTGTGTCAGAAACTACAAGTACCGTGGTATTAGGTGCATAACCCAGACTCGGAACAATTATTTGCAGTTCATGCAAACATTTGTCCCACGGCGTAGATAAGCACTCTCCCAACACACCACCGGGGTGTCAATCTCTTATAACTAGCGCCATAAATTCGCCAGAGCCGAATTTAAACAGTCACCCTGTCCGGTGACTTAAACGACGTAAAGTTGTACCGTTCTGTACCAGTGATACAACAATTGTGCTTGTTTAGTAGTTCTATTGTTATGAACCCAACGTTATTCTGTATTGTTCTTTTTGAGACAAGCGTGGAGCACTCTGTCGCCTAATTGCTATTTTTAGGGTTCTGTACCCAAAGGGTAAAAACGGGACTCTATTACTAAGACTTCGCTGTCCGTCTGTCTGTCACAAGGCTGTATCTCATGAACCGTAATAGCTAGACAGTTGAAATTTTCACAGATGATGTATTTCTGTTGTCGCTATAACAACAAATACTAAAAACAGAATAAAATAAATATTTAAGTGGGGCTCCCATACAATAAACGTGTTTTTTTGGCGTTTTTTATAGATAATGATACGGAACTCTTTGTGCGCGAGTTCGACTCGCACTTGGACGGTTTTATTTTTGTGTGCTTTGAATATAGAAAGCGGAAAAAGGACAGCACTGTGTTAAGCTCTGTGTATTTATACATCAAGGTGTTTCGGGTAATTCTGTTTTCTTTACACACGGACTAAAGTTTAGTAAAATACGAACGTTCTTATTCGGTTTGCGTTAAAGTCTAAATTAGCTTAAACCTTAGATTAACTGTGTTCTAAAATTAAGATGTTTTGGTTATTTTTCTATTTTATTTCACTTATTTTATATAATTTCTAAGTGTCATACTAGTCAATACCAATTTACGTGTTGGCTCAATTTATGTTGAACTTTTTATAATAATGGAAATCCTAAATTTTATAAAAAAACTATACCAATTTTAAATCTGTCACTGTCAGGTTAACGCTTATTAAGACAATGATGTGAAAAGAAGAAAATCGATCGTGTTTTAGTCAATTTTAGTTAGGTGTTCGTAATGTTTTATCAAATCTTCCAAAGATTTTATTGCCGATTTTGTTCTCTCTTTTAATACTAGCAGACTTGCGACAGACATTGTCCTGTCTAAATGTCAAATAGAGAAATGCCCATTGCTATGACGACTGATGTCAGATTTTTAGTACACCAGCGACATCTCGACGAAAATCATCCCTTTTGCGTTTTTTTATTATTTTAGGATTGTTTTTCGTATTTTAAAGTAGTCTATGTTTTATTCAAGCATTATATCTACATCTTAATCCGTTTTGTCGATTGAGCCTGATTGAGGCACAAACTCACAAACTTTCGCATTTATAATATTAATAGGATATTTAATTTTATATTCCGAATTTCTCGACCTCTATAATCTCGACTGATAGAGGTCGACAATCGACAATCGACCTCTATCATCTCGACGTAGACCTAAATTAAGTAGAGACGTAGGTAGCGTAGGACGTAGCTAGAAATATTAATAATTTGACTTAATGTGGGACGCTACATTCGTCAGCGTTCTAATTTTGTCCCCAGCGGTGAGTCTCGTAATTAAACTTTAATATACTTTTATAATATTAGTATAATATAATATAATATTACTAGTGGAAGCCCTCGCGCCTACGTAAAGCTATTTTCAAGAAGACTTTAACCTGCCCTATAGGTTGAATTTAGGGCATTCTTTTCTTACACGGTACACACTAAAAGGAATACGCTCTCCAAATTTTAAGATTCTAGAACTTGTAGATAGATAGATAGATAGATAGATAGATATCGTTTATTGTTAACAAGATTACATGTTTTTGGTTAATAGTGCCTTAAATCGTAAGTAAGGTTTTTAATTAGACACTATGGTTCTCTAAATAGTGTAGTAGTACTCTAATAGTATGGTAGTAGTTGTTTAGAGTGCGTTGATAGATCTGTCAGTCCTAAGTGCGACCTAATTGCCATCCGTAAACTTGAAGCATACATGTGTTAAACCTCACGTGTCTGTAATGTTACCGGCTACTAAAAACTCCAAACTGGAATATAGCTATGCTGCTGGGCGGCAGATATAGGTAGATACGGCCCGGACAAACCGCTTTATATAGAGCCCTACAATTTTTTTATGTTTTGCTCGATTTTTGCCATATTGAATTTCGGTTTCATTAAAGAAATTATTCTTCATATTTATTTGCTTTACATTGCTAACATGCACTGGAAAATCATAAAGATTTTTCTTAAGGTTATTTTAATAAGATTCTTCAATGTCTAGGAGGCAGGCGTTGAGGCTGCTACACAGTTTTTTATAAATATTGGCGTTCTCATCTGTAACCTGTTTCCTCTGTACTTTGTTCTGAATGATTTGTATTAAAAAAAAATTGCTAACCTATACTGGAAAATCATGAAGATTTTTCTTAGATCTTTAATATTTCTCAGATATGGGCGAATCTATACATATAATAAAACTGTAGAAGAGTTCAATCTGTACATTGAATAAAAACTAAAAAAAATACTCCTAGGGGCCTTTATACAAGTAACACAAGCAAAAAAAAACAACATTTTTAAATTTTTGTCTGTCTGTCTGTTGTCCGACTTTCAGGCAAAAACTACTGGACGTATTTTGATGAAACTTTTTTTGTTATGTAGCTATTAGTCCTCGGCAACATATAGGCTATAATTTATTTTGATGATTGGAATACCAAATGTGAAACTATCTGTCGCCCAGCGAAGCGGGCACGGGTCAGCTAGTATAATATAAAGAACAGAGTTACAGAACCTGCAGGTTTGAAAAAACTCTTATAACCTGAACTTTACTTTAAGACCTGATTATACCAGTGGGGCTATTTTGTAAAAACATGATTATCATGTTATGGTACTGAATGCCATAATACCTACGCTTTTTATGCTGTTTAAGCACCTATACCTATGCTTCCAATACAATACCAACGCAGTAAGGTAGGTATAGGTGCATAAACTGTGCATAGTTACTATGAAAAGTGTACAGATTATGTATTCTCTAACATTAGGTTATTGTATCCAACATCATAACATGATAATCATGTTTTTACAAAATAGCCCTGCTGACCTATCACGCGACATTCAATTTTATCCATTACCTTGAGAAATGGTATCAACATCGAAACATATATATTATATTTTATATATTATATTTATAGATATATATTTTTTAAGTTGTTAAAAACTCTTCGCATTCTGTGGTACCCTATAATTGCGGGAGCACTTTGCTTTAAATTTTTGTATTACTTGAATGTGAATGTGTACACCTGTGTTGGCTATCCTTTTTATTTTATTTTATTCGGAAAATAAACAGATTTACAATTTAAATAAAAAACACTCAATGAAACTAATAACCAATACAGTATGTTTTCGCCTATATGAATTAAAAAAGAAAAACTTGTTTGAGAGAAAAAGAAAAAACTTAAAAATCTAGCTAGAAATTAATGTATAACAAAAATAACATACAATAGGCAGTTATTGAACTGAATCAAACCAACGATTGGAAATAACGCGCCTAAATAAATAAATAATAAATAAATAAACATTCAAAATAACTATAAATTGACTCAATGTTTTAAAAATAATAACTCGAAGGTATAATTGAGATTCAGTTATTAAAATGAGTCCGACTAATACTAAATATATAGATAGATATGCTATCAAAAACATAACTTGTAAAAAAAGCCAAGTCTCGCAACGCAACTCAGTTCTTCTACCGTAAAAAGTTGTGAGATCCATGTAATACCAAGTCGGTTAATTTAATCAGTCCCTACTTTAAGGGTCCTTCTGCCTTATGTTATTACGTAACTAGCTAACCTTTACGTAATAACTTAAGACAGAAGGACCCTTAAAGTAGGGACTGATTAAATTAACCGACTTGGTATTACATGGATCTCACAACTTTTTACGGTAGAAGAACTGAGTTGCGTTGCGAGACTTGGTTTTTTTTACAAGTTATGTTTTTGATAGCATCTCATTTATTTTTGTAGATAGTCCTAGTTTTTAGAGTTCTGTACCCAAAGGTTAAAAACGGGACCCTGTTACTAAGACTCCGCTGTCCGTCTGTCTGTCCGTCTATCTGTCACAGGGCTGAATGAACCATGATAGTTAGACAGTATTTTTTTTTACAGATGATGTATTTCTGTTGCTGCTATAACAACAAATACTAAAAACAGAATAAAATAAATATTTAAGTGGGGCTCTCATACAACAAACGTGATTTATTTGCCGTTTTTTATAAATAATAGTACGGAACCCTTTGTGCGCGAGTCCGACTCGCACTTAGCCGGTTTTTTTTTCCTTTCCGGTACCTTCTACTATCATTCCGTTGACCATTTTACAAGTTACCTTTGAACATAATCATAACTAGGTGCCTAACTGCAAATATAACTTTGTAATCCTATATATTTATATGGGGTTACAAAGTTATTTATGCAGTCGGTATATCTAGAAAACTGGATTGAAATTGCAAAATATTTAGGTTTTTCCTTGATTTATACACAAACCACTAATTGTATTCAAAATTTGAAGCTTCTAGAAGTCTGCTAGAAGTGCCTTAAACTTTTGATGATCGGTCAGTCAGTGAGTGAGTGAGTGAGTGAGTGAGTGAGTGACAAAATAGGAAACTTTGACTAGTTATAATTCTTAAACTACTGGTTCAAATTGAAATATACCGAGTTTATACTATGCCTGCTTGGTAACTGAAAATTCAGGCTTCTAGTTTTATCCACAACGAAGTTATAGGGGGTCGAAAATGGCCTGAACTGCTTCGAGAAAAGGATGGTACGGCCGTGCCGCTTTTTGCTAGACTTGGCGGGGGCACTACCGTGCCCCCAGATATTTACATAGATCAAAAAGGATCAAGACCGTAATACCCAAGTATTATAATGAAAAAAAAATATCAGATGTCCAGGTGCTCAAATCTTTAAAGACATCTGAAGAGGATGGTCAGTTAGTCCAAACATTATATTTAGTACCCTATTTTGCAGTGGTTGGTAGGAGTGTATATTATTTTTATCTAATTGTTTATCACTACATAGTATAAAGCAAAGTCGCTTTCCGCTTCCCGCGTCTGTATGTATGTTTGCTTATATCTTTAAAATAACACAACGGATTTTGATGCGGTTTTTTGATAAACGGGTTAATAGATAGAGTGATTCAGGAGGAAGGTTTATATGTATAATAACATGCTACCCGTGCGAAGCCGGGGCGGGTCGCTAGTGCCCTATAAAACAGGGCTGTATCTCATAAACCGTGATAGTTAGACAGTTGAAATTTTCACAGGTTATGTATTTCTGTTGTCGCTATAACAACAAATACTGAAAACAGAATAAAATAAATATTTTAATGGGGCTCCCATACAACCTGATTATTTACCAGTTTTTTTCGTGTGCGAGTCCGACTCGCACTTAGCCGGGTTTTTATTTTGTTAGTTTTTTTCATTTGGGAGCTAGTATATTTGGGTTAACCAAATGTAGGTTTCTCAATCTTAATGAATTTAGAGTTTTCTCGGAAGATAATTTTTTTTTTGGCTCTAATATTCCTAACTATAAATGCGTGTTTTCTACGTTTGCTGGTTTGTTGGTTTGTCCTTATTTCACGCAGCAAGTGTTTGAGTATAGTAATCATTTGAATTAATTATACATACGCAAAATATTCGGAAAAATGACTGGTGTTCCAGGATATAATGCGCCAAAAAACAAAATATTAATGAGTAAATAATAGCATAATACTAGACTTTTCAACGGATATGCTTTTAGTTAAAATTCAGCACTAAAACTAAATTATACTTCAGTTAGTTTGCTGCCCGTAAAATATTAGGGTTTTCGTGGAACGAGGTCAGCACCAAAGTAACAATGAGCTAGCTATAGAACCTACTACTATTGTGTACAGTTAACATGACGGGTCTGAACTTGTAAGAATAGAAAGTGTGTAAAAAAATGCCACCAATTTTAAACCGTAGAATTATGGAGATTGAGAAATTCGATTCGTTTTATATTTTATCATAAGTATGACCGCGCATATCTTTTTATTTGGATTTTGATGTTTTTTTCTCATTAGGTATGTAGAGAATAGTCCGAAGTTGGTCTTATTTAAATTTTATTTATTTGGGCCTGAATAGTTCCATTATCAAACTTAGAAAAATATGTTGTCCCTTGACTTTTCTATGGGCTTAAACATTTTCATCGGTTTTTTAGTATTCAAACAATTTGTTATTTATATCCGTGTTGCTTGTCATTGCTAAAAATGATAACAAAAACCAAGAATGCGTTCATACTCGCACGCTTGTCGCGTTATCTTTTACTACTCTAAGGGTCACTATTTGATGTAGTATTGAGCTTTATAACGTGATATGTTTTAATAAAGTAATTTAACTATTCGAAACTATGTTAATGAGAGTTTTATGTCTTTGTTAAAGGTCTTGTTTGATGAAGTAGGGTAGAGACGCAAAGTTATTTTTGATTGGGGTCTAAAGAGCGTAGAGATTTATACAGTTGACAGGTATGCCCTTACTCTGTAAAACAATTTTGACATTATCGACGACAGTGACAGTGCTCTGATAAATTCGGCAAAACGTCGCGTCGTCTGTCGTAGTATGATGTCAATTAATTGTCAAAAGTAACGTCGGTCGTTCCATCTTTCAAAGTATAGTCGGAACCCGATGTATCGTTGATCGTTTCCAAGAGTAGACACTCAGGTCTGTAGTACTAGGTTATTGGTTAGGGTTTTTTGTTTTCGAAATCGCTTTATTGACTGCGGCTTATGGTACTATTAAAAAATAATGACAATACCATAAACACAGAAGACTTTTTTAATCTTTTTAACCCCGGCGGATAAAGATATCTATCAGTTATCTGGTTCCCATAGTACAAGCTTTGCTTAGTTTGGGGCTAGATAGTGTTGTGTGTAAAGTCCACCAATATTTAATATTTAATTTTTAAAAAGAGGGGTGACATAAGTTTGACGTGTCTGTCTGTGTATCTGTTTGTCTGCTGTTGCCAGCTCCTAAACGAATGGACCAATATTGAAGTGGTTATTTTTGTTTCAAAACTGACGTGAGCGAGATGTGTCTTAGCTATAATTGTTGAAGAGATGTCGTTTAAGACAACCTGTAAATTTCAGAGAAAATAAATTTAATGCTATAGAAAATTAATACAGCGTTATGTAGAACTTTCTACTCGACAAATATAAAATTGTTTTTAATTTATATTTTAGGTTTTTAATAACATTTTGTGTTTTGACGCCCGCAGGAGAAGTTCCGATACGGTCAAGATATGCCCGTCTCATCGTGCTGATGCCGCCACAGCCTCCGAAGATTACACAAGGAACTGTTCTGAACGCGATTGAGGATAGGGATATCAAACTGGAGTGTATATCTGCTGGCGGAAGACCTGCTTCTGAGGTGTGTTAAAAAGAAAATAATTAAAAAAAGACACCATTTATGCAACCAACATAATAGAAAGAAAAAATAACCTATAAATGTATGCCTAGTAACCAAAATTAAATAGGATCATGACTATAATCACCACACACCTACAATTAGTACAGTAGACATTCTCTCAGATTTCTATTCGCTTAGGTCTTTAAAAATATCTAACGAGGGACGTTCAAATATAACATGCATATGCCCTTATTAATGCAATGACTAGCTCCGAGGCTCCATAAGTGACAGGTTGTAGGGCTGCTTATAAGAATACTAACTGGTTTCCTCAACCACATTTTCCTTCACCGTTTTGAGCACATTATTTTTCTTAAGTTATTGTTTGTGGCAATAAACCGAATTCAATCTATGTATATATATTGAGTTTTTATTTCAGCTTATAAAAATGATTAAAATGTTTTGTTGCAGATAACATGGGTAGATAACGATGGGGGAGTTTTGACGCAAGGAGTCAACTACACCATCGAACCGATGCCTGATAGTCGCAGATTTATTGCCAGGTAATCCTTCTATACTGTCAAATCCATAAATATTCCATTTTCTAAATTTTTCTATTTTATTCTATTTATTCAGCGGGACTCTATTTTTGCAATTTTTAATACGATTATTAGCTTCATCTGTAACAAATCTATAAAGCACGCCAAAAACATACAGCCCTGTGACAGACAGACGGACAGACAGACGGACAGAGAAGTCTTAGTAATAGGGTCCCATTTTAACCCTTTGAGTACGGAACCCTAAAAACATGTTGTAGAAAGATTTATCTTGGGGTGTTTCACAACCGGCCGTCTGCCTGACGTCAACCCTCTTTGGTAATCAGGGTTTCCATTAGTAAAGAATGTAAATGAACAGCACATGCTCTTGATTTTACTCATCGCCATTTTGTTTTTAGGTCCATACTACGTCTCCGTCCAAGAAGACACCACCACAATCAGACTTTCGTCTGTCAAGCGCAGAACACAGCTGATAGAGCATATAGAGCTGTCACTGTCAAGTTGCAGGTTAGTAAAAAGCATGTAACATAGTCGAAACGTCGGGAAAGTAAATTAAAGGTAATTACGTGATAAAGACCCGTGTCAAAATCTATAGTTAAGCATTTGACAGGCATCACAGTTCGGTTGGTAGTAACTCTGCCTTCTGCGCTGTAGGTAGTTTATTCGATTTCCACTTAGAACAAACATTTGTATGATGAATGATGATGATGATGTTTGTGTTTGGGTGTTATAATTATAATGTACATATCTAAAAAATAAAACAAATAGGATCACGACTGTAATCCCCAAGTACGGTAGACATCCTCTCAGATCTTCAGACACTTAGATCCATTGAAGATGTCTAGTGGGGGTAGTCAGAGGCACGTCCAAACATTTTATTTGGCACATACCGACATTTTGCAGTTGTTAGCATTCCGTTCGTGACAGGTTGCAAGCCCTTCGCCATATCTTATGTATGTATTTATCAAAAAAAAAAATTAAGTGTAATCTGGTTCTCATAGTACAAGCTTTGCTTAGTTTGAGACTAGATGATGCTGTGTGAAATTTTCACCAATATTTTTTTTTATACTAGCTGTCCCGGTTACACAGGTTTACTAACAAAGATTACAGGCAAATTTTTGATACCTTAGGTTACATTATTGCAATTTGGTAGAGATCTCTAATTATTTTAAAAATAAAATATGACTCATGTTACTTACTGATATTGTAGCTTTTGATAAGTGAAGGAATTTTTGATTTTGGTTTAGTATTTTTCAGTTTTTCCATTACCAAGAACATACAATTTTTTTTTCTTTTAATATTTAAGGCCGGCTAACAACAATAAAATGGTGAAATCGTTTTAATCATGTTTTGGATACCCTCTTTCAATTTAATCAGCTAAATAAAGGGTTTAGCTATTAAATATTATCTTTTAGGCATGGTTAATATAAAATATTTCTCCATTAGCCTCAGTATTTAAGTAATCATAACTGGCCTCACAGCTCAGTTGGTAGTAACTCTGCCTTCTGCGCTGTAGGTTGTGGGTTCGATCCCCACCCAGGGCAAATATTTGTGTGATGAACATAGATGTTTGTTCTGTGTCTGGGTGTTACTATGTATAATAAGTATGTATTTACAAAAAAAAAAGTATATAAGTATTCTATCAGTTATCTGGTTCCCATAGTACAAGCTTTGCTTAGTTTGGGGCTAGATGGCGCTGTGTGTAAAGTCCGCCAATATTTATTTATTATTATTTATTTAATTAGCTATCAACAACAAAGTGTAGCTGGGAGCAGAAAATACACGTTTGTTATTGTTGGCTCAGTGGGCGGAACATCGACTTTATTTCCCAAGGTCGTGAGTTCAATGGTTTTTTTCTATTTAGAAAATTTATGCGCATTGACATAATGCTTAAAACGGTGGAGGGGAATTAGGACTGGGTAATATAGCTTTTTCTGAGAATCGTATCTGAATCCGATATCAATTTTCAATATCGGATTTCAATCGGTATTACGATATCGTATTGTAAATCCGATTCGCATCGAACTATGATATTGGATGCGAATCGATATTGTAGGTTTTATAAAACTATATTTGGAGTGAATGCATATAAATATCTGCAGTAAAATGTATATTATGATAGAACTTCCCTTCATACTTTTTCCAGGCTTAGGACTGTCTGCATTTTTCATCTAGTGATATTATAATATATAGATTTCGAACGAGCCAGTATACGGATATCAGATATTGTACCAATATATAGATTTCGTATCTATATATTATGGTTTGTATCGCCCACATCTAAGGGGAACATTGGAACATTGGATCGCCATGATTTTGAATAGAGATAGTGATTAGAGGCACGTCCAAACATTACATTTGGCACATCCCACATTTTGCTGTAGCTAGCATTCAATACGTGACAGGTTGCAAGGCCATCGCCAATATAAGATTAGGTACTAACTGGTTTTCTCATGATGTCTTCCTATACATACTTCTGTACCAGTAAATTCTATAAACAATTGGAATTCTCAAATCAAAAGAATAGCACAAAAGAGAAGTATGTGGATAAACTTACGAGTTTCGTTTATCAAATTCTTACCATAATTTAATAAACCCGGCCAAGTTCGAGTCGGACTCACGCACTAAGGGTTCCGTACTATAACAAACGCCAAAAAAACACGTTTGTTGTATGGGAGCCCCACTTAAATATTTATTTTATTCTATTTTTAGTATTTGTTGTTATAGCGGAAACAGAAATACATCATCTGTGAAAATTTGAACTGTCTAGCTATCACGGTTCATGAGATACAGCCCTGTGACAGACAGACGGACGGACGGACAGACAGACAGACGGACAGACTGACAGACAGACAGACAGACAGACGGACAGCGAAGTCTTAGTAATAGGGTCCTTTTTTAGGTTTTTACCCTTTGGGTACGGAACCCTAAAAAGGACGGTTAACCAAATCTTTGTTTTACCATAAAAACAAAAACAGACCAATCCGAAAATTCCGTTTCTTGAGGAAAACTCTTTGTATGCAGACATCTTTTTTGCATAACGCTAAGGAAACGATGCGCGTTTTTTCCTTCCTTAGTAGGGCGACAATGATGTTTCGCTTTGTGGGTTATTTTCTTATTTTATTTGCCAGGTAACATACCGGAAGTCGAGCGGAAGTGTGAAACGGGAACCTCTTTACACATACAAATCGACCACATTTTATTCACTACGATTTCTTTTGAAGTTAAAGTTTTTTACGTATATTTGACATTTATTGAGTACCGCATAGAATCGGCAGACTTATGAGTAGACAGGTCTGTAACGTACATTTATTTATGTTTTATTTATTTTGAAAAAAGTACAAAGGAAACATATTACCGATGGAACGATGAGAACCGCAAAAGTTAGAAAAACTGTGTAGCAGCCTCAACGCCCGCCTCCTTTAAATTGTTGCCTGATTCTTCTAGGCTTGGTCGCGAGGAACAGGCATAGGTTTTACCTAATTTCTAAGACGTTTCAAAGTGATACTTGTGATTTTATTGAAATAAATAAATAAATAACCATGCTAATGATTTATAAATAAATAAATAAATAAAAATGATTTATAATTTGAATTTGAATTATACGTATAATTGTTCTTTAAGGGGCTGTGAGGGCCTAAAACCGCGGCAGAAACGACTTAGATAAAATAACATTGTGGATTCGTTTGATTGCTATCAAATCATCACTTTTGTACTGCGCATTCGGATTTCTGCATCGAAATAAGGAAGGATTTCCATTTACGCAGAACTGTGCGGATTAAACATATCGCTGGACATTATCAAACTCGAATATTTAAATGATCTGTCTCTGTAATAAAAGGAGTAGTAAAATTGGCAATTCTGTGATGTTTTCTAGTAATTAATATTATAGTCGATGTAATTGGCAAATTTTTTTACACCTTGGGCTATTGAAGTTTTAGTAGGGATCTCTAATGTTTTCTAGTAATAAATATAGTCGACTCAGTGATAATGTAGCATTTTAATGGTAAAAGAATTTTGAAATCGGTCTAGTAGTTTCAGAGTTTATTTGTTACAAACATACAATATTTCATCGTTATTGATTTGACGGGAAATATCGAACGATTTAAAACAACAATAGTTTTCATTATCTTTTGGAATAGAGCGATTTTGTTTTTACTTTTTACTTACTTTTGTTTTATTGATATTTGTACTTGTATCTTCAATTTTACGGTGAGTTTCGGCCTACGCGGTGCTGAGCGGAGCGGACCAATGACAGCGCTCCAATATTCGATAATGTCGAGCGCCGACATTGGTCCGCTCCGCATGGCTTCACACAGCTCCGCAAACCATCGAACTTAAAAATAAACTGTCTTTCATTTGTGTTTCATAGTTTTGAGTAAAAACGAAATTAGTAATTTGGAAGAGCCAACTATGGAAATAAATCTATCGAGAAAAGTTTCACAAATCGTGTTTCTGTCTTTAATTTATCTAGATTAAATACTTAAGTTATCTTTGTCATAAAAAAACAAAATTGTATGTTTTGCGGTTATTGAGAAAAAACGATTCTAAATTAATACTCGTCATAAGTCCTATACTTAACACACTTTGGATAGCAGTAAAACAAAACTATGGTCACCTCTCCTCTCCAATTTTAACACAAAATTATGCAACCCGGGGCGTTTGCTTAAACTTTTATCCATAAACCCTCAAACAAAATGCTGGTTTAATAGTAGTGTCAAATTATCTCCGCTTTACCGAGAATTATCTCGATATAACCGGGGCTTACCCTGCTTTATTGCATCGAATACTGGCGCTGAGTGCTTGTACAAGGGTGAAATTGTTAGGGTGGTATGCACTTAAAGCTGATTAACATGTTGGCCGCTTTTAAATGTCTACAAAAAAAAAATCATTTTCGGATATACACGGAAATTTGAATAATGGAATAGGTACTCGTTTGTTATTAAAGTTCTTCCATTTAATTTATTAATTATCTATAGCCCACACTTAGTCAAGATTGCCTCCTGCGCTAGGTGTACAATTTCCACACAGGATTTTTTTTTGTAATGTACCCTAACAGGTTTTTGTTTCTCACAATACAGGATTTGCTTAGTTCAGGGTTTAGATGATCGCAAAGTAGAAACAGCTCCTGACTCATTTTATGATCAGCTCGCTGGCTGTCACTACATTATTGTATTGTCACCAGATATGCTAAATTTCAGCATTACTGGTTGGGAATCGGTCAAAAATTCAATTGTAAGATTTGATCCGCACATACCAACAAACTGACTAACAAGGAAAGTTAAATATAAGTAAAAACCCACGGCTAACGACCACACGAGCCGTGAAACATTGAGTTCTAAAAGCAATGCTGACACACGGCCACGCTTAAAGTTGGAGCCTACGTAGACATCGTATTTTCACTTTTTTTGTATAAATTCTCGACCAAATTTCTAAAGGTATTTCATGACGTTCGTAAATATCGATTAGAGTAAAATATAACAAGTAAGTTTTTTGTTAAACAATATTTTAAAATGACAAGCTTTTGAAAAATAGGCCATCGAGCACCAGCGCGATATCACCTGTCACATCATATAACATTTGTCATCGGAACTTGACAAGAATACAAAGTTTTTACTCAATCGAAGTATTTACTAAGAAGCTTCGTTGTGAATGACCGCTGAACAGCTCCTGACTCCATCATCAGATCAGCTCGCTGTCACCATATTATTGCATTGTCACTGAAGTTACATAACTGAACACAAATGATGTTGATGTTTATTCTGTATATGGTACCCATAGTACGAACTTTACTTACTTTGGGGCTACATGGCACTATGAGAAAAATGTTCACCCATACTTATTTCAGCCAGAAACTTATATTTTACCCATTTTGTTAGGCAACATAACAGGCAAGCGCCTGTCAGTTGCCTTAAGTATGTCAAATTTCAGCTCAATCGGTTGAAGAATATCTGCTTCAAAATTGAGTTGCAAGATAATTAAAAAAAACTTATTACTTCAATAAAGTTACAAGGACTGGCCTTACAGCTCAGTTGGTAGTAACTCTGCCTTCTGCGCTGTAGGTTGTGAATTCGATCCCCACCCGGAGCAAATATTTGTGTGATGAACATGTTTGTTCTGTGTCTGGGTGTTAATATGTATAATAAGTATGTATTTACAAAAAGTATATAAGTATTCTATCAGTTATCTGGTTCCCATAGTACCAGCTTTGCTTAGTTGGTGCTAAATGGCGCTGTGTGTTAAGTCCGCCAATATTCATTTAATATTTTAATTCACTTTGAAACGTTTTTGGAGCTGGATAGAGCTACGCCTGTTCTTCGCGACCAAACCTAAAAGAATCAGGCAACAAAGACGGTCTCTGATTAATTCCTTTAGATATCTTCAAGGATCTAAGCGTCTGGAGATCTGAGAGGATGTCTACCGTGCCGGATTACGAGTCAAATTCAAATTCAAATATCATTTATTTCAATAAAATCACAAGGATCACTTTGAAACGTCTTAGGAACTAGTTGAAGCTACGCCGATTCCACGCGACCAAACCTAGAAGAATCAGGCAACAAACACGGCTTGGGGTCTACCTTTTTTTCTTTCCTTATTCTTTCCTTAAAGCTATGTAGAGCTCCAGTGTGATGCCAATCGAACAAGGTGAAGGTTCAAACAAGAATAATAATTAAAAGTACTACTCAAGTACGAAAACAATAAAAAAAAATAACTAAAGAGCCTCAGCACAAATTCAAAAAGCAGCACATGCTACACTTGATTTAGAAATAAAACTTAAAGATAAAATAACTATTTGCTTAAAAATTATTAAAGTAGACTAAGAATCTGGAGCGTCTGGAGATCTGAGAGGATGTCTACCGTACTTGGGGATTACAGTCGTGACTCTGACCACCATGCTTACTGTTTCATTCAGTTTTCTTTTCCGCATTCGATACAACGAAGCTCCAGTTACATTGGAGCTAAATCGGAGAATTTTCTTAAGGGGAAATTGAAGTACAGATTTCTTTTGAGTCTGTTTCCTTATTTCGTTTCTATACAAATAATGTATTCATTTATTTGAAAGCTCGGCTTAAGACGTGTCGTAATTTATCGTGCAAACTCGAATTAGGAATTGTTTTATTTTAATAATACGTGAATACGTAGACTGATGTTGAAGCTCAGTTAGTAGTTACTGCGCTGTAGGTTATAGGTTCGATTTCCACTCAGGGAAAACCTTTGTGTGATATTTATATTTGTTTTTCTATTTAAAATTAGTAGCAACCATGATAGTTTTAACTTTATTATTTCAATTTGTTAGTATACTAGTTATTGACTGCCAATATTAAATGCCCAAAACCGGGGTAGGCACCACAACCGAGTCTTTGACCCTACTTTGATTAAAATGGTTTCATGACACAAACTGTTCAATTGGTCTGTAGAACTTTTTTCCAGATATTAAATTAAAAGCTCAGTATTAATTCTAGGAATTTTTCATATAACCAGCGGACAACATTTAAATGACGTCGTTCAAAAATTACTCGTATCTATACTAATATACTTCTATACTAATATTATAAGGAGGAAAGATTTGATTGTTTGTTTGTTTGCATCGAATAGGCTCCGAAACTACTAAACCGATTTAAAAAGTTCTTTCACCATTAGAATCCTACATTATCCCTGATGAACATAGGCTATAGATTATTTTCAAAAACGTTAGGGATCCGTATGAAAACTTCGATAATGTAACCCAACGTGTGAACAAAATCCAAAAAAAATCCTTATATTGCATTTGCTGCAGAAATTATTGACAATAGAGCAAAGTGATGTACTACAGTTTTATAGAGGATATCAATATCTACAAAAAAGTCTGTAATATCATATGTCTAACTATTAGGGATCCCTATTAAAACTTCGATAATGTAACCCAAGGTGTAAAAAAATTTGCCATAAAATCATTATTACACCCGTGCGACACGCCGCGCCGGGGCGGACTGCTAGTCACTACATAGTATAAAGCAAAGTCGCTTCCCGCTTTCCGCGTCTGTATGTATGCTTATATCTTTAAAACTGCACAACGGAATTTGATGCGGTTTTTTTTAATATATAGAGTAATTCAGAAGGAAGGTTTATATGTATTAAACCCGTGCAAAGCCGGGGCGGGTCGCTAGTAATATTATAAAGAGGAAATATTTGATTGTTTGTTTGCATCGAATAGGCTCCGAAACTACTAGACCGATTTGAAAAAATCATTTACTATTAGAATCCTACACTATCCCTGATGAACATAGGCTATAGGATATTTTCAAAAACGTTAGGGATCCGTATGAAAACTTCGATAATGTAACCGAATGACGATGAAAAAAAAAATCCTTATATCGCGTTTGCTGCGGAAATAATTGACAATAGAGCAAAGTGTGCTTTTTTATAGAAAACATCAATAGATTTTGATGTTTTCTATAAAAAAGCCGTAATACCATTTGTTACACTTATAGTTAGAACTATAAGGTGTAAAATTACCAATAAAATCATTATTACACCCGTGCGACGCCGGGGCGGACTGCTAGTATTTTATAATTCCATAGGGATCTCTTATTTTTATGTTACTCGCTGATAACATAGTTTTTGATAGGTGAAATAATTTTTATAATTGCTTCAGTCGTTTTTAGGGTTCCGTACCCAAAGGGTCAAAACGGGACCCTATTACTAAGACCTCGCTGTCCGTCCGTCTCATAAACCGTGATAGCTAGATAGTTGACATTTTCACAGATGATGTATTTATATTGCTTTAACAACAAATACTAAAAACAGAATAAAATACATATGTAAGTGGGGTTCCCATACAACAAACGTGATTTTTTTGGCATTTTTTATACAATATGGTACGGAACCCTCGCGTAACGTCTTGCACTTGGCCGATTTATTTATTTTTCCTATTGAGTTAAAATCTGCTGTATTGATTGTAGATTTTTTACTTTTGTGTAGGAAGAGTTGTTTTTTTATAAATAGTGTTTATTTAGGGCTACATAAAACTTGTAAAAAAAAAATTTAATTTCTATTTTCAATTGGTCAAAGATTAGTCTGTTTTCTTTATAGTTTATAAAACGTAATTGGACCGGGTTAAAATAAATAAATATTGGTGGACATTATCACACAGCGCCATCTAGCCCCAAACTAAGCAAAGCTTGTACTATGAGAACTAGATAACTGATAGAATGCTTATATACTTTTTTTTTGTAAATACATACATATGATACATAATAACACCCAGACACAGAACAAACATCTATCGCACAAATATTTGTCATGGGTGGGGATCGAACCAACAACCTAAGAAGGCAGAGCTAATATCAACTGCAATAGCGGTATCAAAAAAAAACTGGCCAAGTGCGAGTTGGACTCGCGCACGAAGGGTTCCGTACCATTATATAAATAAATGATTTTTTTTAATTATATATAAAAACGGCAAAAAAAAACACGTTTGTTATTTTAACAACATAAATATATCATCTGTGAAAATAGACACAGATACAGCCCTGTGACAGACAGACGGACAGACAGACAGACGGACAGACGGACAGACGGACAGACGGACAGACGGACAGACGGACAGACGGACAGACGGACAGACGGACAGACGGACAGATGGACAGACGGACAGACGAACAGCGAAGTCTTAGTAATAGGGTCCCGTTTTTGCCCTTTGGGTACGTAACCATAAAAAGTATAGCTTACACATGGTTGCTTTCTGCATAACTCGGTCCAACTGTCTATTAACCGTTATAAAACTTCTTTGCAAACTCATGTCAAGCACTAGGAAGTGGAGCATACTTCGCTTTTATAGGAACCGATACCTGAGTTTACCTTTGTTCATTGTCTTTGGTAAAAACATCGTTAATCTAAACAGCTGAGGAAGTAATCGATACGCTATGCACCAACTTTCTAAGAATTCTTGCTTATTGTATATTATTTGTAAAGAATGTCTGCGACTTCATTTATGTGGAAGTATTTTTTAATGAGTTTTAGGCTTAACGGTCGTTTGAACTATACATACATACATACATAAAATCACGCCTGTTTCCCAGAGGGGTAGGTAGAGACCACGGCTTTCCACTTGCTACGATCCTGACATACTTCTTTTCCTTTACTCTTATCACATTCCTCATGCATGCTCGTCGGTTTAAAGTACCTACTCACACTCGCCCTTTAAATTTGTTTTATAAATCTTTCTTCATTAATTATCTCTGAACTATAAGTTAATGTTTTTCTGTTTATATCGGTGACGTCAGTTTGTAATCTAAATAAAAAGGTATATATTTATTCAATAAATTCACAAGGATCACTTTGAAATGTCTTAGGAGCTAGGTGAAGGTACGCCTATTTCTCGTGACCAAGCCTAAAGTCAGGCAACAAACACGGCTTGGTGCCTATCATTTTGTGCAGTCTTTGATCCTAGAAAGTTAGGCATTAACTTACAGTTTGGTGCATGCAGACAGTTTGGCAGGCTGGCTTCACTGCTCAGTTGGTAGTAGCTCTGCCTTCTGCGCTGTAGGTTGTGGGTTCGATCCTCACCCGGGATAACATTTGTGTGATGACCATGGATGTTTGTTCTGTGTCTGGGTGTTATCACTACATAGTATAAAGCAAAGTCGCTTTCCGCTTCCCGCGTCTGTATGTAATATGTATGTATGTTTGCTTATATTTTTAAAACTACACAACGGATTTTGATGCGGTTTTTTTTAATAGATAGAGTGATTCAGGAGGAAGGTTTATAGTATAATAACATGCTACCCGTGCGAAGCCGGGGCAGGTCGCTAGTGTATAATAAGTATGTATTTACATAAAAAAAAACGTATACATGTATTCTATCAATTATATGGTTTCCATAGTACAAGCTTTGCTTAGTTTGGGGCTAGATGGCGCTGTGTGAAATGTCCACCAATATTTACTATTTATTATTATTTATTATAGTTTGACAGTGTTGACAGTGCAGTTTTAAATTTGTTGAAGAAAATAATAGAAAACTGAAGGTGCTTCCAAAACAATTTTTTTTTTACAATAGAGTGACTTTACTTTATTTTTTGAATTAAAATTTCTACAAATGTTTTACCAGAACGAATAGATTGTAATCGTTCGTTTAAGAATACCATAAAAAAGATTGTAGATTAGAATACTTACGTATGAGATCTAATTCAAGATCTATCCTAAGTTTTAATCCAAAAAGTGTGAGCTTAAATTAATTATCGATAATATCTTTCTATCCAGACATCTTTAAGTCTTTGAACTTGTGCTGCCCTAACTGACCTTCTCTAAAAAGGGTTCTATGAAAGGTTAAATAGATAAAAAGCATACCTAACCTTTTTGAAGTAAATGTATCATTATTACCACCTGGTGTGGCAACGAATTTGATATTACTCGGTTACAAGTACCGATACCCATTGGTTAGTTAACCCGGGTAAACCAACTTCAGAAAACGAGGAGATTCTAATAAAAATAAATAAATAGGGACACGACTATTATAAAGTGAACACTATGAAAAAAAAAACAAAAAAAATAGGATCCCGATTGTAACTTTCTGTCTCAACACTCATATTCACAAAAGGTTTTGAGTTTTCAGACTTTTTTGATGAGTCAGTCAGTCCGTTTGCCTTTCATGGATATAAAAGGTTAAATGACTATAAAATTGTAATCCCACCAATGGCGCCAGTCTCAGTATTGTCTAGACGAAGCCGTTGAAAGCTTAGTAACCAGCTGAAGTGTAGTAGGTACTTATGTGACGGTAGATAACGGTTCAAAGGACATAGATTACGCCCCTTAGATAGACATCTATAAAATAACTATAGAATAATAAAATCGGTCGATTGAAAAAAAAATTAAGAAATTTTATTTTTAACCGACTAAATAGGAGATTCTCTATTCAAAATTCTAAATCTTTTATCTATACCAATATTTCTAAAGATGAAACATTTGCATTTTTCTATGTTTGTAAAGAATAATCTCAAATTTTGATTTTGGTAGAAAAGAACAAACATAGAAAAATGCAAATGTTTCCTCTTTAGAAATATTGGTATAGATAAAAGATTTAGAATGCCACATTATCTCTGAGTAACCCAGGCTGTATTTATAACCAGAAAAAAATAGGGATCCCTACTAAAACTTCAATAATGTAACCCAAGGTGTAAAAAAATGCTATAAAATCATTATTGCACCCGTGCGATGTTGGGGCGGACCAGTTCATTTCGAGTATAAACAAGTTGTACCTACAATTATTAGGGTTGGGATTTCTTCTTTTAAGTTATTTAATTAAGTTATTACCTGTGTTAGAATAGAAGAGTACCCTTTTTTCTGTAGTCGTTAGCAAACACTTGAGTTTTGAATTCGATGCGTATAACATATTTTTTTTGGCTTCTTTATGTATGGACTTGCATATCTTTTTTTATACAGGGAATAATTCGAAGTCAGTCATCAGTTAAATAGTATTTACTAGCGACCCGCCCCGGCTTCGCACGGGTAGCATGTTATTATACATATAAACCTTCCACCTGAATCACTCTATCTATTAAAAAAACCGCATCAAAATCCGTTGTGAAGTTTTAAAGATATAAGCAAACATACATACATACAGACGCGGGAAGCGGAAAGCGACTTTGCTTTATACTATGTAGTGATATAGAACTAATAGTCATTTCACAAAGATTAACAAAAAATGTACTATCATTTCTTGTCTTTTCGATTGGTCAAAACATTTTCGCCAGTTTTCTTTTTTTTTTAAACCTATTGTAACTTATCGAAGCAGCGAGCGTTACTAGTCCCGATCGTCTTTTGTGGTCATCGCTCTAAGTCGCGGACAGAACCGAGCTCCAGCCAGGCGTTTCTTTAAAAAATAAACAGAACACAGCGATTTATCTGAACTAAAATAAAACCGTAACAATCAGAAGCAGTTTAGGTCAACAAAACAATACAATAGCGCTTTCCTGCGTCTTTGAATTCGATAAATCTTTGTGCATTGTTTGTTCAGCCTGCGTTTGCAATGTAAGCGGAAAAAATTTAATTATTTAAATAAATAAATAAATAAAATAAATATTGGCGGACTTTACACACAGCGCCATCTAGCCCCAAACTAAGCAAAGCTTGTACTATGGGAACCAGATAACTGATAGAATACTTATATACTTTCTTTGTAAATACATACTTACTATACATATTAACACCCAGACACAGAACAAACATCTATGTTCATCACACAAATATTTGCCCTGGGTGGGGATCGAACCCACAACCTACAGTGCAGAAGGCAGAGTAACTACCAACTGAGCTGTGAGGCCAGTCAATTTACGACATCACATTAGAAACCGCAAAAATAACAGTATTTCTCCACTATTTGATGGATGTTATTATACATATAAACCTTTCTCTTCAATCACTCTATCTATTAAAAAAACCGCATCAAAATCCGTTGCGTAGTTTTAAAGATTTAAGGCGAGTAATTATTATGTTTGATGAATGCAGAATCTTTTTTCTAAATAACCGTAAAACATACAGTTTTGTTTTTTATGACAAAGATAACATAAGTATATAATCTAGATAAATTACAGACAGAATCACGATTGGTGAAACTTTTCTCGATAGATTTATTTTCCAAAGTTGGCTCTTCAAAAACACTAGTTTGGTTTTTAATCAAAACTATGAACAGTTAATTTTTATATAATTCGTTAAATAATCATACTAGCTAAATAAATTACAGACAGTTTCTTTTTAAATTTGATGGTTTTCGAGATAATGCAGTTTTATCATTTTTTCCGTCTTATCCGAGTAGACTCAGCCATACAAAATGTCAAAAAATTCAAGTATCACCTTAAGCATACATAGGGATATAGGGACAGAGAAAGCGACTTTGTTTTATACTATGTAGTGAAGCGTCACCAACCGTGTATTAGTTACAAAAATCATTTCAAGCCAATTATGACCCCCCCCCCCCCCCCTTCTTAACTCAAAATATATTGGACGCACTCTCTTGAAATTTTATGTGTCCCTTTTAAGACGCACCCAAATACTTAGAACATCAAATTTTATAGAAAAATATTTTATAGCTCCTCAGTTATTTACGTCCAAAAATCACTTTTCAAAATCATTTTCATCACTCACTGACTCACTTATTAAAACTATAGACAACTTTCAGATGACGTAGATACCTTTATATTTGACACCAAACTATAGTTCGGTCAAAATAGACATTTTATGAACACTTGGGATTAATCGGGTCTTTTTACAAGCTTTTATTTAACTTGCAATTTATATATGTAACTATGTTTGTGAAGGTGGAATCTTGCAATCCAATTTTGAAGCAGCTATCCCCAACCGATTGAGCTGAAATTTCGCATACTTATCACTACATAGTATAAAGCAAAGTCGCTTTCCGCTTCCCGCGTCTGTATGTAATATGTATGTATGTATGTATGTTTGCTTATATCTTTAAAACTACACAACGGATTTTGATGCGGTTTTTAATAGATAGAGTGATTCAAGAGGAAGGTTTATATGTATAATACATGCATAATATAGTAGAGAAACACTGATAATTTTAGAGGTTTCTAATGTGATGTCGTAAATAAACACATTTTTTTTTCTACAATAAAGTCCGCGATGGTATTAGAAATGTCTTACGCACAGCGAAGCGGGCACGGGTCAGCTAGTATATATATATATATATATACTTATAACTTCGGTGACAATGCAATAATATGGTGACAGTGAGCTGATCTGATGATGGAGTCAGGAGCTGTTCAACATACACTCACAACGGAACTCCTTAGTAAATACTTCGATTGAGTTAAAACTTTGCATATTTGTCAAGTTCCGATGTTATATGATGAGACATGTGATATCGCGCTGGTGCTCGATGGTTTAAATGATTTTACAAAAGCTTGTCATTGAAAAATATTTTTCAACAGAAAACATATATAAACCTATTTGGACCGGACTACTAACAAGTGATATCTAACTAAGTTCAAAATGACGTTATGATTTATGAAACTTTAAAGAATAATGTTATCTGGTTTGATTTCACTTCTTTTATAAAGGACTAGCCGACCCGTGACAGACGTTGTCCTGTCAAATTTAAATAATCGAATAGAAAAGACTGAATGATTTTCTTAATCCGTTTTGTCGTTTAGGCCTGATTGAGGAACAAACAAACAAACTCACAAACTTTCACATTTATAATATTATTAGGATCTTGTTACCTATGACTGAGGCATAAACATACAAACATCCTCAAAATCATTCGCATAAAGTATTTAAGATTCGTCGAATTGAAAACCTCCTTTTATTTCATCGGTTCATAAAACAGATAAAGCATAACATAGCTTCTGGTTCAACAGGAAGCATATCCGTTCGATTTCCTTACTTAAGAAAAGACAATATTGAAGCTTCCACAACTGAATCATTTTCTTTTATATTACGATTTCCGTTTCCTCCTAAGCTAATTGTCACGACGAGATTACATAATTTCCTCTTTAGCGTTATGAATATTTAATTCTGCTAGGGTCGTATACCTGGTTGTGCTGCCTACCCCGGCTTTGGGCATTTTCAATTTTGGCAGTCAATAGCTAAGCATAGCAAACAAACTTTTTTGAAGTCTATAGTTAATACAATTATTTGTCTATGGTTCGTTTTGATTAGTGACATTTGTGGTGCGTTGTACCTCTAGATTGTTTTGCGCACAACCAATGATATCCTGTTATATTTATTTATTTTTATATTGAAACAACAAACAGCTGTTGTCTCACAGCTTAGTTAGTAGTAACTCTGCCTTCTACGCTGTAGGTTGTGGGTTCGATCCCCACCCAGGGCTAACATTTGTGTGATGAACATAGATGTTTGTTCTGTGTCTGGGTGTTATTATGTATAATACGTAAATATTTACAAAAAAAAAAGTATATAAGTATTATATCAGTTATCTGGTTCCTATAGTACAAGCTTTGCTTAGTTTGGGGTGTTGTGTGTAAAGTTCGCCAATATTAATAATATTAATATATATTAAGCTACATTATATAATAATGGTAAGCAAGTTAAATAAAAAAAAACAACTTAATAATAATGCAGCAAACAACGCTGTCCTCATATTAACAAATTACAAAGTTGTTAAGTTTTGTCTATGTAGAATGTATAAATTATAAATAAATATCGCCTGGTACAAAGCCTTTGCTTAACCTAAGAGATAGATACATACTCTATTTTGTTTAAAAATCATCGTTATAAACATTTATCAATTTATTTAAAAATTCTAAATTAATATTGTTAAAGTGCCCACAACCAGTACTCTCACCCTATACCTACTTATTCCGCAACCGTTATAATGGTCATTAATCGGAGGGATAAGTTCTTAATTATTCATTTTTTTTAATATGTAAATAGAAAATGATTATTCGAAACAGCCGGAGTTATAAGCATTCTTTGATAGAGAGTTGTATAGAAAGTGAACTTAATAGTGAATTCGCAACTCACACTTAATATAATAATATATTATATAACTAGCGACCCGCCCCGGCTTCGCACGGGTTGCATATTATTATACATATAAACCTTCCTCCTGAATCACTCTATCTATTAAAAAAAACCGCATCAAAATCCGTTGTGTAGTTTTAAAGATATAAGCAAACATACATACAGACATACAGACGCGGGAAGCGGAAAGCGACTTTGCTTTATACTATGTAGTGATAATATTAGTATAGAAGTATATTTTATGTTACTCGCTGATAATGTACGATACTAAACGATAGATACGTGACATAGCTAACACATTATTTATATTTTAGGTACAATACGCGCCAAGAGTCCGGATGTTCATCAAAACTGGAATTATGAAGAACAGAATACAAGAAGGGGATACGGCAGTGATAGGTAAGTTTAACTTTTAAGGCGTATTTGAAAGCAAAAGCTGACGAGCATAGTAAGCGGCGATGGGTTTGCAACCTGTCATGTCGCTCTGTCGCTCGACAGCTAAATATTCATTTACTTAGTCTGCACTATTTTACTTTGTGTAACATTTGTCTACTTTAATTATTTTTAAGCAAATAGTTATTTTATCCTTCGGTTTTATTTCTAAATCAAGTAGCGTGTGCTGCTTTTTGAATTTGTGCTGAAGCTCATTAGTTATTTTTTTTATTGTTGTACGTACTTGAGTAGTAGGTACTTTTAATTATTATTCTTGTTTGAGCCTTCACCTTGTTCGATTGGCACACTGGAGTTCTACATAGCATTAATGAAAGGATCATTAAAAAAAAGGTAGAACCCAAGCCGTGTTTGTTGCCTGATTCTTCTAAGCTTGGTCGCGTGGAATCGGCGTAGCTTCACCTAGTTCCTAAGACATTTCAAAGAGATCCTTGTGATTTTATTGAAATAAATGATTTTTGAATTTGAATTGTCACATGTTGAATGTTAACTACTGCAAAATGTGCAGTGCAGTGCGTGCTTGGTCCTCTTTAGTCATCTTCAAGGCTCTGAGAGGATTTTTACCTTACTTTGGGATAACAGTCATGATTCTATTTTCTAAATAATGTTATTTCCACAGGTTGCCAAGCAAACGCAAACCCTAACGACCTAATCTACAAGTGGTTCGTCAACAATGAGCAGTTGTCTGGAGACATTAGAAACGAACTTGTAAGTACATTACATGTAATAGACTCCGTTGTACGTCTGTCTGTCTGTCTCATGAACCGTGATAGCTAGACAGTTGAAATTTTCACAGATTATTTATTTCTGTTGCCGCTATAACAAGTGGGGTTCCCATACAACAAACGTGAGTTTGCCGTTTTTAGGGTTCCGTACCCAAAGGGTAAAAACGGCTACGCTGTCCGTCTGTCCGTCTGTCCGTCTGTCTGTCACAGGGCTGTATCTCATGAACCATAATAGCTAGACAGTTGAAATTTTCACAGATTATGTATTTATATTGCTGCTCTAACAACAAATACTAAAAACAGAATAAAATAAATAGTTAAGGCCCTGTATGTCGACGATTGCTCTTTTTCGAAACGAATAACGAAATACTTCTGAACAAGCCACATCTCCTATTTTATAATGTATAGTATATGTGAATAAAGATGTACCCATCTTTAATCACTTCGATAAATAATCCTACCGACTGCTGCAATGACGACAAACACACGGGGCACCATGGCGCGTGGTCCGCCTTTGCTTTTCGAATAAATTAATGATATAAATTATGTTTAATTACTTATCAAAAACCTATTCTAGTAGAAATCTAGATCTACATATTACCTATCTTTAACAATAAATCACAAGTTGATCTTAATAGTAGGTATCAAAATATTTCGATCATAAATTCTAAAACGTATCATTTTGAAATAACATCTTTATCGTGAAAAATTTCTGCTATTATGTTTTCAGCATAATAGAAATCTAGGTAGAAACTTGAAGTAATATATTTATAAAAATAGGAGATGTGGCTTGTTCAGAAGTATTTCTTTTTTCGTTTCGAAAAAGAGCAATCGTCGACATACAGGGCCTTATGGGGGGCTCCCATACAACAAACATGATTTTTTTGCCGTTTTTATAGATAATTGTACGGAACCCTTCGTGCGCGAGTCCGACTCGCACTTGGCCGGTATATACGGTACGGTACCCTTCGTGCGCGATTCTGACTTGATCGGTTTTTTTCGATTTTGTAATAGTTTGGTCTAAACCATGATACGTGTAGTAAAAGCTATAAAAAACACGGTCCATTTTAAAAATACAATTTTGAGTTATTTTATGTTTTTGACATTATAAAACCAGACTAATATCTTTACTCCTATATCACCCCGCAACACTATATCTCTAAAAACTCTTTCAGCTTTCAGCTTTCAGCATTTCTTACACCATATTAAACTTTAAACCTCTATTTACATGTCACTAGATGTATTTTACGGTGGAGAATTTTCAAATTTCACCCTAGCGGCCACAGTCTGCAACAAACATTTGGTCTTGTCTGTCTAAAGTGTCTTACTCTACCAATAAATTAGGGAATGATATAATAAAAATAATGCAGTATGCTTTACTAAGAGACACCTTATACAAAAACATCACATAAAAATTGTATAATACGTCAATATCATTATAATTTTTTTTATATACTTAATTAAACAAGCTTACGGCTAGCTTTTACCGTCGACTATTGACATCTGCAACACCCAAAACAAACAAACGCCTGACAAAATAATAATAGCAAGTTACATCTTATTGTTTATCATCTTTTAAGAAGGGGCTGTCTTGAACACAGCTATAATTATTATAATTATCTACCAAGAGTAATAATACACCGTTCAAAAAGATTAATAAAATAAATAAACAATTATTCGAGGACATTAACACACTTCGCCATCTAGCCACAAACTAAATGTGTTATAATATGATATGAATTTAAAACAAAATTATGTGACGTGTTATTCGTGTAATTATAAAATCAAATATATCATTATATTTGATTTTATAATTACAAAATACAAAATATATTTGATCAAAAATGTTGGGTTTTTTTCTATTGACTTTAATTTGGAAGGGAGCTTGTTATAAATTTCAATGGACATTTGTGATATGTTCCAGTTCTGACTATCTGTAGTTTTGTGTAAGGAAGGTTTAATTTATCTTTATTTATTAAGTTGTGTTGTTTTGTGTATAAATGTGTCTTATTTATTTATTTATTTATTAAAAAGGTGTACACATTCACATTCAAGAAAAAGTAATACAAAAAGTTAAAGCAAAGTGCTCCCGCAATTATAGGGTACCACAGCATGCGAAGAGTTTTACACAACTTAAAAATAATATATAAAAGGTAACTTAATAGTCTAAAGTAACAATAAGAGAAAGATGTTCAATATAAAAGGATATAAAACTGAATAAAAAACCTATTAAAATTTTGTTGAAAATTATAAAAAGATACGTGTATACTTGATCGTTTACATTACATATCTAATCGAGACATGAAGCAAGACAAATCTTTTTTAATTGTGAGACAAATCTTTTTTAATTGTGATGAGTCTTATTAGTGGATCCACTTATTAGTGGATCTAACTGTGATGAGTCTTGACTGTGGTTTGGCACACAGCATACCTGCAGTATGCATTTTGCATCAGTTTTGTTTCATAAAACAGTCTAGGTAGGTACTTTTGGACGTGTTGGCAATTTCGTGTGCAGTTATTTCTGATGTACTTGAGTTGAGTAAAGTTAGGTTACAAAATGTATTTTGGTTACATAGATGTGAAATTATTTCAGTAATAATTACGCGTCACGAGGTTTGTCCGCGATGGACACATACTTCCTAACCGATTTTAATCAAACTTTTCATAATGTGTGCAGTTTGATTCAACTTGAAAGATAGGATAGCTTACATCTCCTTTTTTAGTCGCAATATTATTTTATTGCAAACTAGCGACCCGCCCCGGCTTTGCACGGGTTTAATACATATAAATCTTCCTCCTGAATCACTCTCTCTACTAAAAAAAACTGCATCAAAATCCGTTGTGTAGTTTTAAAGATATAAGCATACAAAGAGACGCGGGAAGCGGGAAGCGACTTTGCTTTATACTATGTAGTGATTATTTGTTTATTATCTGACAGTCACAATTATCTGTTAGTTACAAAAGATTCTAACAGATGGCGATATCTGTTGACACAGCAACGCAAAATCACTACATAGTATAAAGCAAAGTCGCTTTCCGCTTCCCGCGTCTGTATGTATGTATGTATGTATGTTTGCTTATATCTTTAAAACTATACAACGGATTTTGATGCGGTTTTTTTTAATATATAGAGTGATTCAGGAGGAAGGTTTATATGTATAATAACATGCTACCCGTGCGAAGCCGGGGCGGGTCGCTAGTAAATAAATATTTGTGGACTAGGTATTACACAAACGACTAAACTAAGCAAAACTAGTACTATGGGAACCAGCTAACTGATACTTGCGGCGATGGGCTTGCAATGGCTGTCACGTGTGGAATGCTAACTACTGCAAAATGTAGGCATGTGACATCTGTAATATTTATACGCTCCTCTGACTAACCCCTCTAGACATCTTCAGGGATCCGAGTGCCTAAAGATCTGAGAGGATGTCTACCGTACTTAAGGATTACAGTCGTGATCTTATTTCATTTTATATAATACTAGCGACCCGCCCCGGATTCGCACGGGTAGCATGTAATTATACATATAAACCTTCCTCCTGAATCACTCTATCTATTAAAAAAAACCGCATCAAAATCCGTTGTGTAGTTTTAAAGATATAAGCAAACATACATACATACATACATACATACAGACGCGGGAAGCGGAAAGCGACTTTGCTTTATACTATGTAGTGATGATAAAATGTATACTTATTATACGTTATTCATCACACAAATATTTGTCCCGGGTGGGAATTGAACACACAACCTACAGCGCAAAGGGCAGATTCAGAGCAGTGGGCAGGGTTACTACCAACTGAGCTGTGAGGCCAGTCAAGTGTCTTTTTAAGTAATCAGCGTCAAACAAACGAATGTTAAATTTTTTGTCAATTCTTAGATATTTTCGTAGCTCTTCTTAGCTACGCCGTAGCATGATCGTAGCTCACGGCTACGGGTTTGTGAAAGGATTTTGTACTTGACTAGGAAATTTGAGCCGCAGCTTCACGTCGTTTTGTTTGAGCCTTAGCCTTTAGCCTTTGGGTACGGAACCCTAAAAATAGAAAACAAACGAGATTTAATGTAGAAAAATCTTTTTGAAATATTATTTTTATCCACCTTCTTACCTTCCACAGGTACTTACAAACGTATCGCGCAAACTTAACAAGGCAACAGTCAAGTGCGAGGTGCACAACAGTGTGGGCAAGAGCGCTGATACGAAGAATTTGGAAGTCGCATGTGAGTACTGGCCTTACCAAGATTGAAATTAGAATTAAAAAAAAATAGGATCACGACTGTAATCCCCAAGTACGGTAGACATCCTCTCAGATCTCCAGACGCTTAGATCCTTTGAAGATGTCTAGTGGGAGTAGTCAGAGGCACGTCCAAACATCATATTTGGCACATGCCCACATTTTGCAGTAGTTAGCATTCCATACGTGACAGGTTGCAAGCCCATCGCCGCTTATAAGAACACTAACTGGTTTCCTCACGATGTTTTTTCCACGTGTTTTTGATGCGCATATACATTTTCGAACAGAAAAATCCATTGATGCACGCCGGGATTCGAACCCACGACCTTCAGATTGAAAGTCGAGGTACATCCCACACGGCCAACAACATTAGAATAATAATGTACAAAATACTTTTAAACCTGGTGCCGAGACATTTTTATTTATGTAATATCCTAAAAGATTACTTTTTTATTAAAGAAAATTGTCTAGAACGATGAAAACAAATTATGTTTATGATGAAAACTGATTTACGTAAAAAACTAAGTAATTAAAAAAGAATATAAAAAACAGTGTAAAACCGCGACTTCGTTCATGAGTTATTTTTAAAGAGACTTCGAACCGCTGAAACCCTGTAGGGGTCACTAAAAGGAATACATCCTTGAAATTTCTAGTTTCTAGGACAGTGGTTTAGGCTGTTGGTAGATCATTCAGTCAGTCAGTAATGCAAGAGTTTCATTTATATAAATTTCTTTTATTTTTGACAGATAATTAAAAAAAAACAAGTTTCCAGCAGTTTTACATAATCAATCTTTTAGTTTAGACAAATTGGACTATATTTGGACTCTCCATAGAATAATCAGGCAACAGACACCACACACGTGCTTATACCTCCGATACATCAAGCGCGGATCCACCGTTGTGGGTACTATGGGCATGACCACAATCCTTATAGACTTGTGACGTCATAATTTTATTTTTGCAATTTTGATAAAGTGTCGTTTTCCTCTCAGTACCAGTACGGAATTCATAAACAAAATGCGTTGACGTGGGCGGGGGCTGAAGGTTCTTTCGTGACCACAACCTTTTTTTGAAGGCTGGATCCGCGCCTGCGTTGAACATCATTTAAGGGTTTAAAAAAACAAGCTTCTATTCTACTGTACCCTTTCATTCTCAACGATATACTTAAAAAAACATAATGTATCACAAAATAACATGACTTAATTAAAACGAGGCGAAGGTGAAAGTAGACAACGGCTTAATTGCAAAACGTTCCCAGTGACTTTAATTTTCATTATGTATGAAGTTCGGATGCCTGAGATAATTATGGCCAAGTGTGGTGAACGGGGAATATTTAATATACATTTTAAAACTATCGTGGTTGTTACTCATCACTACATAGTATAAAGCAAAGTCGCTTCCCGCTTCCCGCGTCTGTATGTATGCTTATATCTTTAAAACTACACAAGGATTTTGATGCGGCTTTTTTTAATAGATAGAGTGATTCAGGATGAAGGTTTATATGTATTAAACCCGTGCGAAGCCGCGGCGGGTTGCTAGTTTTAACTATAATTAAAAAATAAAATAAATAGGATCACGACTGTAATCCCCAAGTACGGTAGACATCCTTTCAGATCTCCTTGAAGATGTCTAGTGGGGGTAGTCAGAGGCACGTCCAAACATTATATTTGGCACATGCCCACATTTTGCATTAGTTAGCATTCCATACGTGACAGGTTGCAAGCCCATAGCCGCTTATAAGAATACTAACTGGTTTCCTCACGATGTTTTCTTTCACCGTTTTGAGCACGTAAAATTTTTCGAAC
Source organism: Hydriomena furcata (assembly GCA_912999785.1). NCBI lineage: Eukaryota > Metazoa > Arthropoda > Insecta > Lepidoptera > Geometridae > Hydriomena > Hydriomena furcata. The sequence continues at coordinate 4,541,550 of OU538848.1, forward strand.
AGTAAAATCCATTGATGCACGCCATTCGAACCTACGACCTTCAGTTTAAAAGTCGAGGTACCTCCCACTCGGCCAACACGGCTTCAACTATAATTAACGATTGAGTATTCGCCGATCTGCCGTTGATCGCGGTAGCGGGCGATGCCAAGATGAAGAGCATCTGAATTCTCTCGAAACGTCAGAAATACAACAAGAAACGTGGTAATTAGCTGTATTTATAGTTATATACATTTTGGACATTTAGCACAGTGTGATCAGTTTCATACTAAGCAAAGCAATGTACCATGTCATTATAACTATTGGAACGATCAAAGACAGAACTACGTTTTTTTTGTGTATTGCAGTTTTCGGAGAGCGTAAACAATCTCTCCAAAAACAATACTTATTGATCATATTAACCTACTTTAGTATGAGGTTTTTTTTTATTTTTGACCCATTTTTCTTGCTTCGTCTTACATAGCCTAGTACCTTGAAATGAATTATGCTATCTATATTCTTCTCAAAATCAAATGCAAGTGAAAAACCGAAGTCTCTGCCTACCCCTCTGGGAAGCTGGCCTGATATTATGTATATATATTCCTCGATACTAGTAGATATTAACCAAAATTGTGGAAAATTTTATTATGCAAACAAACATTCATACACCTGTTTTATCGCCTTAGTTATGTTTTAGATCTCGTTTCACTCGATCAAATAGACAAGACCACACTGACATTTACGATGAACTAACTAACATCCGACAACGTCAGAAACTAGAACTCAATTCTGAGTAAATTTCTCGAAGTAAGTTTGTTGGAGGTTTCCAGTATCGCCTACGCAGTTCTAGGAAAGTAATGTATGGTTAAGGTGATCCTTGATTTTTGTTTTTTTTTTTGTATGGGCTGAGTCTACCCGGATGAGACGGAAAAAGTGATAAAACCGCATTATCTTGAAAACCGTCAAACTTAGATAGAAACTGTCTGTAATTTATTTAGCTAGTATGAATAATTTAATATTTATTATCCTACGAATTATATAAAAATAAACAGTTCAGCTATTCATAGCTTTGATTAAAAACGAAACTAGTGTTTTTGAAGAGCCAACTTTGGAAAATAAATCTATCGAGAAAAGTTTCACCAATCGTGTTTCTGTCTGTAATTTATCTAGATTATATCCTTAAGTTATCTTTGTCATGAAAAACAAAACTGTATGTTTTGCGGTTATTGAGAAAAAACGATTCTGCATTCATCAAAAACATTTATTACTCGCCTTATATGTAGCTAGTATGATTATAAACCGCGCTATGTCTGGTCACACTTTTAGTGGTACAAATTAGAGTTATGAATCTTTAACCTCAAGTATTTTCAGATGGTCCATCGTTCTCCGTGAAACCTGATGACGTGGAAACAGAGAGAGGAGCTACAGCCACATTGACCTGTGTGGTGGACGGCCACCCGTCTCCGAAGATAACCTGGCTGAGATACGAGAACGAGCGGTTTATTGTAAGTGGATTTGTGTTCTTGGATGTGTTCAAGAAAAAGAAAAGATGGATGGACTGTGTGAAAGATGACATGGGTAAGAAAGTGAGTGATGAGATGACGGCTGATAGAGGGAAATGGAAGAAGTACACATGTTGTGCCTACCCCACTTAAGTGGGACAAGTGCAGGAAGATGATGATGATGATGATGGGTGTGTTCAAGATAAACACTAATAAGAATAATAGACAAAAGCAATGTTTTTTTATTAAATGTACGTTTTTTTTCTAAATTATCCTCGACAAAACATTCAGGATTTTTTTTGCGGATTTTTCACACAGCGCCGTCTATCCCCATACTAAGCAAAGCTTGTATTATGGGAACCAGATAACAGAAAGAATACTTATATATTTTTATTTATTTTAGTTATAATTTTTTTTTTTTAACTTATTTCGTCCCACTGCTGGGCAAAGGTCTCCCCCAAATCGTTCCAACTATTTCTATCTTTCGAGTTCTCCCACCATGCGCTCTCGAAGGAGTCGAGATCATCCCTCCAGCGTTTTCTTGGCCGACCACGACCTCTCCTACCGTCTGGTTGCCAAGATGTTATGGCATTCGCCCATAGTTTGGTTCCATTCGGCGTTATTTTATTTCATTACACAATATTGTTTCTTGTGTGTGCAGAAGGTGGGCAAATCATCAGAGTTGATAGTGACCGTGACTCCTCAATCTGCGGGTCAGTACTGGTGCAGAGGTAGCATCGAAGGTCGGCCTGATGTCGAAGCCCCAGCCATCATATACATACGAGGTAAGTTAAAAAAATATTTTTCAAACTATCGTGATTAGTAGATATAACTATAGATTTTAGAATAGAATAGAATAGAATAGAAAAATCTTTATTTGTGGCATCTTGCAAATATAAAGCTAAAATTAGGTTACACATCTTATAATATTATATTAATATACCTAACAAACAGATTAGACCTAGGTAAAAAGTAACAGGTTAAAAATTACACACAAAATAACAAAACAGTATGTAGGAATACATTACTTAAACCAAGATGATGCAAGTGTGATGCCACAAATTGGCGTCCGACTCAGCATTTGTTGAGTTATGCATAGACATTACTCAACACTGATCTTCCGTCGTAACCAAAGTGTGTCCAAGCAATATAAATAACATTAAGGCGAGAACAAAAATAATGACATAGGTAATAAAAAATACATAAAGGCGTAAGACCTATGATAAACATAACACATAACAACGAATAACAAGTAAATTATTGCTAAATCCTATTAGTAACACGAAAATGAGAGTACCTAACTCAAGTAACAATACACAATGTACATAATACTGTACGCACATTCTTGCAAAAACGTATTCAGGAGACCATAAGAAGAGACAATAAGAAGAGATAATAAGAAGAGACAATAAGAAGAGATAATAAGAAGAGACAATAAGAAGAGACAACAAAGCCTTATATTTTTCTACGTTATCTAGAAATACATAAAACTACGAAACAAAACGTGTATACCTATTGACTATAACAACAAACGCACAGTAGTGGACTTCTTACAAAAATGACAGTTCGTTTTTGAGATCTTCACATTGTTTCTGGTGGTCAAGTAAGAACTTCTTTAGCTTGTATTTGAACCCATGAATGCTCTGAAGGTCTCTAATGGGAGGCGGAATATTATTCCAGCACTTCGACGCAGCATACCGAAAACTCCCCCTAAAAGCGGTAGTGCGGTGGTACTGCGTCGACAGCTGTGTTGAGCACCTACGCAAAGATCTGGTTTTAGAAAACCAGGTGAGACGCTCATATAGATACCCAGGGGACTCGTGTTTGATAACACCAAAAAGTAAGCATGAGAGATGTAGTTTTTGTCTCGCTTTCATCTTCAATACCGATTTGTGGTTAAGGAATGGTGTGACATGAGCTTTGTACGGTATTTTAAAGCAAAATCGAGCACATGCGTTTTGTACTCTCTGAATCAGGCGCTGTGTACGACTCAGCAGTCGAGGTCCCGTCACAGTGTCAAGGTAATTCAATCTTGAGAGTACCAGGGATTCAACTAACTGTATGCGGAGATCTTCGCTTAGATATGGCCTGATATTGTACAATACTTTGAGCTTATAAAAACAAGTTCGTATTGAGTCTGCTACATGTTTTTCGAACCTTAAACCAGCATCTAAGTTAAGACCTAAGTTGCGCGCCTCATAAACTCGCTCAATAGGCTCTCCCATGAGTGAGATATCTATTGGTAAGTCCAGTTTGTCTAATTTGTGTTTGGTGCCAATAACCATGTACTTAGTTTTTAAGGGATTGAGCACTAAGCTATTTCGGTACGACCAATCAGAAATTCTTGCAAGATCTTCATTAAGACTTAGGATAGCTGCAAGTGCATCTTCAGGTCTGAAAGATATGTATATTTGAACGTCGTCAGCATAAATGTGATATTTACAATGTTTTATACAGTGAGCCAAATCTGAGGTATAAATAATAAATAATATAGGGCCTAAAATGGAACCTTGAGGAACGCCTCTCTCTATTAGGACTTCGTTTGAAATACTAAAAGTTCCATCCAAATTAGTCAATTTTACATGCTGATAGCGATCACTTAAATAACTATTAAACCACTTAACTGCACTAGCACTAAATCCATAGTATGAGAGCTTGGATAGTAGCAAGGTATTGTTTATTGCATCAAACGCTCGTGAAAAATCAAGTAGGACTAATACGGTGACTAAACCTTTATCTTGAGCACCAAGAATGTTGTCAGTGACATCCAAGAGAGCAGTAGCAGTACTACGCCCCTTTCTGAAACCTGACTGAACTTCAGGCAGTAGCGCATTAGCCTCAAGGAACTCAGTTAACTGACTACATACTGCCCGTTCAAGAATTTTTGATGCGCAAGGCAATATGCTAATTGGACGCAGGTCCTTCATAACAACAGGCTCCGATATCTTAGGCAGAGGGCGAACAGTAGCAGACTTCCAGGCTTTAGGGAAAGTTGAGGTGCTGATAGACGTATTGATTATTGATGTTATAACTTCAAGAGTTTCGGGTAGGGTCATTAATAGCATCTTTAGATTAATTTTATCAGGGCCTTCAGCGTTTGATTTGAATGATTTAATTATTTTTATAATTTGTTGGCAGTTGACCAGGTTAATATTGAAAACTGCCTCACTGTATGTATGATATTCATAATACGTAAGTTGAGACATGTCTATGTAATGAATGCCAGGAATATTCAGAAAGTTGGTGTTAATGGCATCGGGACTATCAAAATGGGATGGAAGTGCACTAAGTTTTGTAGGTACAATAGTTGACTTGAGATTCTTCCACAAAGATTTAGGGTCATTGATGTTTTTATTTATGTTTTGATTAAAATATGCAACCTTTTCAAAAAATAAAGCACGGTTTACTTCCGATTTTAAATCCTTATAATATATTTTTTTAGATTCTGACTTAGTTTTGCGATATACAAGGAGTGCTTCATCTCTCAGACTCATCATTTCCTTAATAGTAAAAGTGATCCACGGGTAGGTACGGTCCTTAATGATGGTTGTTTTGACGGGCGCATGAAGATCAAACAAAATAAGTACACTGCTGCTAAATTGTTCAACCATATCATTAACATCTTCAAGGGAGGCAATAGAGTTCCAATGTATTTTTTTTAAATCGCTATTAAAAAGATCAATCAAAACATTATTTAAAGGTCTATGTATGAGAAAGCTAGGAGGTATTTTATCGCGCTTAATTTTAAACTCGCATACTATTAATTGATGACCTATGGAGCGTCCAACTGCATCGTGAATAATATTTTTTACTGGTAAATTGGTGCAAACAACATCAATAAGTGATTCTGTGGTATCAGTGAAATGAGTAGGCATGGTGACCACTTGATTTAGGCTAAGACATTCTAAAAACGTTTGGAACTTTTTTAACTTGTAGTTGTCATTTATGTTAAAATCACCAAGTAATATTAAATTATCACAACAAGGAGATGCATTCACAGAGTCAGTCAACGCATCAAAAAACATATCAACGTTTAGTCGAGGTGGTCTGTAGGCGGTCCCCACCACCAATTTTTTCCCCTTAACAGACGTAGTGAGCCACATCTGCTCTACTGAAGCATGTAGTGGAGTAACCGGATGTGCCCATTTACGGGCTACTATTCCTTTTTTAACATAAAAACCTACCCCGCCACCACGGTTTGCGATGAAGGACGGTCTAGGTATATGGCGTAGTCTGTAATTAGGTATGGTTGGGGCTCTGTTGTCTTCGCTGGAGTTGACCCATGTCTCATTTATTGCAACTAAGTCCATGCAGTGTTTACTGAATGATGCAACTATGTTATCGTGATTCGTGCCCAATGAACCAGGATTATACAAACCGATTTTTAAGTTACTATCGAAAACTATGTTTAAAAGATATTTTACAATAAACAATAACAGGAGACATTAGGAGCCAAGCTTTACATAATATGATCACAAAAATAAGTAGCTCTAGATAATTTATAAAAAGTTTCATTAGAAATACATACTTGTTAAATAAAAAATTGCGTACAAGGGGTGCGATTCGTAAATTATTTTCTGATTTTATGTAATTATCAGAAAATAAAAACCGAGTACAAAAAAACATTTTGATAATAGGTACAATAAAATATAAAAGTAATATGAAATAATATACTATTCCAAGCTGTGTTTGTGTTATGCTTATTTTTGACACAAAAGAGTATAAAGTATGTGTAAATAGGTAGGAACATAAAAAACATAAGTAAATTGAGTGACTATTAGAAATACTGCAGCATAAAACTTGTAAAGAGAGGTACTGAATATAATGACTTACAATTATTAAAGAAAATATTATGCTATAGTAGTATATTACTAAATGATGACAAGTCAAACTGTTCCATGCCCAAAAACCCGCACTACGTCCTCTTCTGACCGGAATGGAAACCTATCCTTCCCGTCAGCTTGCCTGGCGTAGACTCTGCCTCTTGTGGTCCACGAAAATCGCCATTGGTGCCTGCGACACTCTTCACGAACTCGATGGAACAATAGGCGATTTGCACGAGTCAGGCGCTCATTTAGGTAGATCCGTGCGCGTGGCGGTGCAGTAGCACCAGCGATGGCACTGGGGTCACGGCTAGCATCGGCCGACGTTAGGTTGCGACGAACACGCGCAGCTTGCAGCATCTGATCCCGTAGATGGCGTCGTGCTAGGCGCACCACAATTCGGCGGGGGCGAGGTCTCTCACCTGCGGCGCCCGCGATCTGCGCAACGCCCACTCGTTCGGCGAACACGACGTCCCTCTCTTCTAACGCCACCCCTAGTTTAGCGGCCAAGACCATCGCCGTGTGAACTACGTTCTCCCCTTTTTCCTCCGGGAATTGGCCTATCTCCAAATCAGACAAAAGAGCGTCTTGGTCCCGATCGTTTAACTCCTGCTGAAGAAGTATAAGCTTACTCCGCATGTCAGCTAGCTCGGAGGGGGACTCCTCGTGCCTATTTTCGACTATTACTAGCCTTTGCTCGATGGAGTCCATCCTGGTGGAAAGACCCAGAACGGCGGCCCGAAACTCGATCATCTCCCGGCGGAAGTCCCGCATCTCCGCCATCCACTCAGCCATCTCCCGATGCATATCCTGATGGTTTATGGGGGGTGTAACGGGCGAGGAGGAGGGAGTGACGTCCACCACGGGGGCCCTCAATGAGTCCTGCTTGCTGCCCGCAGTGGCAGTGGAGATCGCGGCGGCGGCGGTAGAGGAGGCTGCTCTAACAGGCGTGTTGTCGCCCTTCCGCGTCCGAGTAGTGCAATCGGGACACACCCACCCCTTGGCTACAGGGGTAGTTTCCGGAAGCATAACGCATCCTCTATGAAATAAATTAGAACATTTGCTACAGCTAGCGGCACCTGTTGACGACAGAAACTTCCCACAGGCATTGCACGATTTAGCCATAGCAAGTTCGAAATCGATGCGACTCGATGCGTAAATGGTATCTTAGTTCAAGTGAGCTTCAACAGGTGGACCTATTAAACAAGACCCTACTCGACGGTAGATGGCGACACGATGATTAGGATCAAAAGTTCTACTATTCAACACCAGACGCCGCTCCCGGATTGAGTATGTTCTCGATTGCCAGTGCTAGATATGACAATATCTGGTCTACCCTCACTGAGAAATGATTAAAAAATGTTCGAAATGTTCGGATCTAGATTACAGTTTTACACCAGTACCGCAGCTTTCTCACAAGCAACAACACGCACACAGGGAAACAGATCGATAGCCGACATTTATCACACACGCATGGGGCAATACAAGCGTTTTAACCACAGTTACAAATTAAAACTTGTAGACACAATAATAAAACAAGTATGTTCTCGCACTTTTTTTTTTTTTTTTTTTTTTTTTTTTTTTTTTTTGACACGGGTCTTCACTACATAGTATAAAGCAAAGTCGCTTTCCGCTTCCCGCGTCTGTATGTATGTATGTTTGCTTATATCTTTAAAACTACACAACGGATTTTGATGGGGTTTTTTTTGATAGAGTGATTCAGGAGGAAGGTTTATATGTATAATAACATGCTACCCGTGCGAAACCGGGGCGGGTCGCTAGTTATATATATAAGTAATTACGTGATAAAGACCCGTGTCAAAATCTATAGTTAAGTTGAAAAATTGCATAGACCTGTATAAATATGCTTCTACCTACACGGTAGAGGCAAGAAAGTTATTTAAGTTTGGTAATTTCATTCTGAAACAGTAGTATGAGTAGTGTGCGGTCCTAAGTCCTAATCTATCTATACAAATATTATAAATGCGAAAGAAAACATCACCGAAATGATAAAGAAACCCAAGAGGGATGATTTAGGTATAGATAGATGGTCATCAGTTTTTTAAATGATTTTATTTCATTCGTATTCATAATTTATTTTATCAGAACAAGGTTTATAGAGAAAAAAAATAAAGTTGTCAAAAAAAACGGAAAAACTGAAAGTGCATTTCTCTATGTGATTTTTGAAATTTGGACACTACGTCTGCTGCGGGTAGTTTAATAAGTTTTTAGGCCGCTTCTTTGTTTCCTAAAATAAAGCAGGCTTCTAGTGTGCTCTCCATGACACGGAAGTGCTTAGCTGTTATAAATGTTCACCTATTTATTTTGGCTATCTTTTCTTTCGCTTTAGACAACAAACTTTGAGTTATAGACGCTATACGAGTATGTTTACTTATCCAACATCATCTTTATATTCACTCCATCATACGGTTGTCTCGAAGAGATCGCTTTTTAGATATAAGACCGTCCATTGTATAGGTATGTTCTGGTTTAAGTTTCGGCCATTGTTTTTTTGGTGTACGATAATGCATTCTTATTAATTTACTAGCAGACTCGGCCACGCGTTGCTGTGTCAACAGTTTGCAATAAAATAAAATTGCGACTATAATTAAAGATCTAAGCTATCCTATATCTCAAGTTGGACCAGACTGCTCACGGTGTGCCAATTTAATTTTAAATCGGTTATGTAGTTTAGGAATCCATCGCGGACAAACATCGTGACAGGAGATTTATATATATTAAGATTAATTATTAATTATTATCATTTATTAATGTGCTCTTCCTGTAATATTTGTCTTCGTATAGGTATTTTTAATTATAAATAGTGTAAAGGTATGACCAGACATAGCGCGGCATTCGCAGGACATAAGTTTGCCGCATGACTAGTCAACACAAGCGTAAACGTAAAAGTGCGCGCGGCTGCCGTCCAAACATAGCGTGGCTAGCTGTGCGGCTGAAGCGCTCGATTGCCGCTAATATCTGGTCACACCTTAAGATTACGAATAACACTTAAGTTCAGTAGACATACTTACTATTAGATATCCGGGTGCTCATTGAAAATGGCTAATAGTTATCGTCGGGACACGTCCAAACATGACATTTGGCATTACACTTTACAGCTGTATACAACACTAGTTTTTAATTACCAAAAAAAATAATAACGTATTGTCAGTGTCTGTTACTAATTCAATTTAAGTAGTTAAAACTTAACTTAAAAAATTAAAAAGAATATCCTTAAAAAAAAAAATTTAGTTAACCGTTTATTCATACGCACCTACCACATATTTACTCATATTTTCACGATTCTATCCATTCATAAATAGCTCGCCGTCTCCGTTGTAATTTGTGTAGTATTTTCTAGTACTGAGACCATAAATTAGTGCCAATTTTCGGTTAAAAAGAAACCTCGATAACTTTGTGATAGTGCAATAATAAATCATGCTGACAGTGCTCAGAAAACAAAGGAAAGAAAAAAAAAAAAAAAAAAAAGAAGGATCACGACTGTAATCCCCAAGTACGGTAGACATCTTATCAGATCGGACGCTTAGATCCCTTAAAAATGTCTAGTGAGGGTAGACAGAGGCACGTCCAAGCATTATATTTTGCAGTAGTTAGCATTCCATACGTGACAGATTTCAAACCCATCGCCGCCGCTTATAAGAATACTAACTGGTTTCCTCACGATATTTTCCTTCACCGTTTTGAGCACGTGTTATTTAAACAATTATTTTTTTCGGATACAAACCCTCGACCTTCAGATTTAAAGTCGAGGTACTTCCCACTCGACCAACACACAATTTTTAATGCGAAATTACTGAATGACCAAAAATATAATATTTACTCACTTATTAAAAACGGAGGGTTGATCGGGTAATTTTCAATAAATATTCTACGTACGTATAATCCTTATTAATTAATCGAGCTATACTTGGATATAATAGATAATAATTAATTGTTGAGTAGCATATAACTTAGTAGTGAAAACCATCGCGACTTCGTACACGTGAAGCTATTTTTAAACAGACTTCGACCCCCGCTGCACTTTAGGGGTTGTTTTTCGAGGACTCCTTTCAAGTGCACCCCTACACACCAAGAATATCCTAATAATGTTATAAATGCGAAAGTTTGTGATAAGGCTTTAAGACGGATTAAGAAGAAATTTGCTTTAGTATGTAGATAAAAAATCCCTGTAAGATAAAAAAATGCAAAAAGGATGATTTTGGTATAGATGGCACTGATGTGCAAAAAATTAGACATCTTAGATCGATAACATTGAGTTGTCATAGCAACGCATTCTACCAAAAAGGTTAAATCCTACCAAGGTCGGTATTCGAAATTCATTTTGTCAAAAAAATCTGACATCAATTTGACTACCAAATGATTACCGCATTCTACCAAAATTCGTAATATTTATTTTATCAAAAAAATCTGACATTAGTTTAATATAAATAATTGTTAGTTAGTTTGTTAGTTAGTTTTGACAACTGAATGATACGCATTCTACCAAAATTCGTGATTTATTTATCAGGACAAGGTTTATAGGGAAAACATTTGTAGTTTCCTGAAAGAGTTTTTTTCTATGCGACTATTTATATTTGGGCAGGACAAAGTCTGTCACGGGTCGGCTAGTACCCTCTAAATTTAAAGTTTTCAGGACCAATGGTTTAGGCTGTGCGTTGATACGAGTAGATCAGTCAATCAGTCAGTTAGTAACACAAGCTTAGATTCGTCGGTTATTACTCTTACTTACTTAAGAGGCTGCCAGTCGCTGATTGCTCTTCTTCGAAACGAAAAAAGAAATACTTCTGAACAAGCCACATCTCCTATTTTTATAAGTATATTACTTCAGGTTCCTACCTAGATTTCTATTAAGCTGAAAACATAATAGCAGAAATTTTCACGATATAAATATTATTTCAAAATGATACGTTTTAGAATTTATGATCGAAATATTTTATATACCTACTATTAAAATGAACTTGTGATTTATTGTTAAAGATAGGTAATATGTAGATCTAGATTTCTATTAGGATAGATTTTTGATAAGTAATTATACATAATTTATATCATTAATTTATTCGAAAAGCTAAGGCGGATCACGCGCGGACGTGTGTTTGTCATCATTGCAGCGGTCGGTAGGATTATTTATCGAAGTGATTAAAGATGGGTACATCTTTATTCACATATACTATACATTATAAAATAGGAGATGTGGCTTGTTCACAAGTATTTCTTTTTTCGTTTCGAACAAAAATAATCGTCGACTGGCAGCGTCTTAAGGCAGCGCCAACAGCACACATAATACGCAATAAATACGTAAACATTCATAAAAAAGTATGTGAGCCAATTACAGGCATGCACTGCACAGCATCACTACATAGTATAAAGCAAAGTCGCTTTCCGCTTCCCGCGTCTGTATGTATGTATGTATGTATGTTTGCTTATATCTTTTAAACTACACAACGGATTTGAATGCGGTTTTTAATAAATAGAGTGATTCAAGGTTTATATGTATAATACATGCATAATATAGTAGAGAAACACTGATAGTTTTAGAGGTTTCTAATGTGATGTCGTAAATAAACACATTTTTTTGCGCTTACATTGCAAATGCTGGCTGAACCCCACGAGATATATCAAAATAATGTACTACAGTATTGTACACCTTAAAAACGTCTACAAAAAAGTCAACGATGGTATTAGAAATGTCTTACGCACAGCGAAGCGGGCACGGGTCAGCTAGTTACTAATAAAAAGACAGACAACAGACACAGGATAAAATTGAACAAAAATAATATAATTCAAGGTAAGAACCTACAACATTAATAAAAATAAAAATAAAAATTTTCTGACAATAAAAACAAAAATTAGAAAAGAGAAAAGAAAATGAAAATATACTATAATTTCATGTTTCAAGAATTTCTAAATCATCTTCACTAAGTTATAAGTTCTATAAGTTTTTTCATGAGTTTAGAGTTTTATTTTTTTATATTTTTTTTTCCTTTATTCGTAATAACACACAGTTGATACATTAGAATCTTACAAAATAGAATATAAACTATGAAGAAATAAGTAAATGTACATTTGTACAACCCACTACGTTATACTCAGATTACTAAAGAAAAATTGTGAGGTTGTTGTGTATAAACTAAACAATAAAGAAAAGGTATGCATTGTATAACAAGGTGGATTTACAATATTTATAATATAATAAAGTTATTGCTATTTGGTATGCAATAAAGCGCTCTCTATCAATCCACTTATGTCCATCCATCTATCTATCTATATATCTATTCATTCAATAATGCATTCCCCAGCCCCCTCCTAAATTCAAAGAACCTAACTTCTGAACCTAAATTCCGGGCTTAGAGAACTTTAGAGACTAAGACGTAACAAACTTGAAACTGCTATAGTTATTCTACCTCACGAAGGGATGGTCTTATTTGTGTAGCAAGCTCAGTATCAAGCCGCAGTCACGCACACAAATATATACGCAGCTATACGGAGCGACCTAGATAGTTTAATTTCTGGAACGGTTTCACAAAAAAACTGAACATCACTATCCATTTTCTGACGACAAAGTGACACGAAAATTGCTTTGCAATTTCATTAACGACCTACGAGCATGTAGTTTTATGTTAACAAAATAGGATCACGACTGTAATCCCCAAGTTTGGTAAACATCCTCTCAGATCTCCAGCCGCTCAAATCCTTAAAAATGTCTGAAGGGGGTAGTCAGGGCCAAACATTTGGCATATACCCCACACTTTGCAGTAGCATTCCATACATGACATGTTGCAAGCTCGCCGCTTTTAAGACTGGATTCCTTCACGTGTGAGTGGGCATATTATTTTCATGAATAGAAAAATCCATTGTAATATAAGATAACGGCCGATAGAGGTAAATGGAAGAAGAACACAATGTTGTGACCCCACTTAAGTGGGATAAGGACAAAAAGGTGATGAGAAAAATCCATTATTGCACGGCTGAGCATCGAAGCCATGGACTTCGAATTAAAAGTCAAGGTGGCTCTCGGCCAACACGGTATTTTCACCAAATTATAGCCTTAAGTATTCGTATCCTAAACTCCACAGTGTAGCACAATGGACACTCGTTGGTAACGGAAGCGTACCGGAAAACTCAACATCATACTTTCACGGTCCCGAAGTTGTGAATTCACAAGTCTAGTTGGCGAGATGTTGGAATGACCTCGGTAACGACCTAGCACTTGTCGACTTCAGTTTCGGGGCCGTGAAACTTTGTTCGAGTTCGGTTTGCCATAGAGCCGCTACCGTTATTTATCAATCATCTTAGTTATAAAATTACATTTTGGTTGGCATTCTTATTAACGGCGATGGGTTTGTCTGTCAAGTATTAAATACTAGATAATGCATTTCGGAAAGTCAAGGGACGATATTCGTTTTTAGGGTTCCGTATCCTAAGGTTAAAACGGGACCCTATAGTAAGACTTCGCCGTCCGTCTGTCCGTCTGTCCGTCTGTCCGTCTGTCAGTCACAGGGCTGTATCTCATGAACCGTGATAGCTAGTTGGAATTTTCACAGATTATGTATTTCTGTTGACGCTATAACAACAAATACTAAAAACAGATTAGAATAAATATTTAAGTAGGTCTCTCATATAACAAACGTGTTTTTTTGTCGTTTTTTAGGGTTCCGTACCCAAAGGGTAAAAACGGAACCCTATTACTAAGACTTCGCTGTCCGTCTGTCTGTCTGTCTGTCCGTCTGTCTGTCACAGGGCTGTATCTCATGAACCGTGATAGCTAGACAGTTGAAATTTTCACAGATTATGTATTTCTGTGGCTGCTCTAACAGCAAATACTAAAAACAGAATAAAATATATATTTAAGGGGGGCTCCCATACAACAAACATGTTTTTTTGCCGTTTTTATAGATAATGGTACGGAACCCTTCGTGCGCGAGTCCGACTCGCACTTGGCCGGTTTTTTTATAGATAATGGTACTTCGTGCGCTAGTCCGACTCGCACTTGGCCGGTTTTATTGACCCATTTTTTTACATTTAGGTGATTTTATGCTACACAATAATGATGATTTTTTTAAGTTTTATAAAGGAACTATTAGTTCTACGTAAATGTAATTTAAATCTCTACAAAATACAGAATATTCTCGGTTAAAAACTGGCCGTGTGCCAAATGTTTAATTAGCCTCAATTGTATAGTCTTCTTCAATGATCTGAGCGCCTGGCGATCTGAGGAAATGTCTAATATACTTGGGGATTACAGTCGTGATCCTATTTTAATTTATAAGAATGATGTTGAGAAGAGAGTGAATGCTGAAAACCAAGTAAAAATTGTGCACTACACGCCTTTAAGCAGCCAGCAAGTATCTGAAAAAGAACAACTGACTGTATGACAATAGGGTATGGCAGAAGAAGGCCACATTCAATTTTTTCATTTTAATTATTATTCTTGTTTGAGCCTTTACCTTGTTCGATCGAGCACCACAATAGAGCTCTACATAGGAAAGGATCATATAAAAAAATGATAGACCCCAAGCCGTGTTTGTTGCCTGATTCTTCTAGGCTTAGTCGCAAGGAACAGACGTAGTTTCACCAAGCACTTAGGACGTTTCAAAGTGTTCCTTGTGATTTTATTGAAATAAATGTTCTTTTGAATTTGAATTTGATTTTTTGTTCCAGGTCCTCCGAAAATAATGTCGAACGTAACTCAGTACGGGATAGAGGGAGACAGCGTGAAGATCGAGTGTGTTTCCTTCTCTGTCCCCAAGCCCGACTACGTTATGTGGACGTATGGAGGCAGCGAGATTAATTCGTTTCATAACCAGGTATGCATAGTTATTTATAAAATTGTGTTTACACTTTCATGGAGCAGTCGGTATTAATTGCATACAGTTTTGAGTACAAAATGTTAACGTGTTTTTACTCAACTCTATTGCAATTTTCATGGGCTTCTTTAATTTGTTTTAAAATAAAGTATATCCTATGTTAAGGTGTGACCAGACATAGCGCGGCATTCGCAGGACTCAAGTTTGCTGCGTGACTAGTAAACTTGTGTCCTGCGAATGCCGCGCTCAAATGCCGCACTATGTCTGGTCACACCTTTACTTGATAATGTAGTTTTGATTGGTGAAAGAATTTTAAGTTTTTTAGTCTATTTATTAGACACAAATATACAAAATGTTACCTCATTATAATAATAATAGTAGAGTGGATAATGCGTCCAATTAAGGTAGTAGAGGCTTGTTCAAACATAATAGTTGGTACCTGCCTACATTTTGCAGTTGTTGGCTTTCCATGCGTGACAGATTGCAAGCCCGACGTTTTGTTGTAGAAAAAACTATCACATCTAAAAATAAACATCACAATGACAGAATACCGATAAACCCATTCAAACAACTGATTAAATTCCGCAAAAGATAAACATGCAAACCACAAACTGAATTTTAAAATTCCATTTTACTTTGAACGTATTTCCTTGTAACTGCAAGTTTTATATCCAAGTTTTACTTACCAGTGCCATAGATATAAAGGAAGGTAGAGTGGTTTTAACATTGTCACATAGATGAGTTTTGTTTGTAAACATTTGGTGTTTTTTGACGTGACAACGTCTTATATTAGGTTGCGGCTCGGAGTCACTCATGAAAAAGTGTAACGCCCGCTCACGTCTGTTACGATGAGTCACCGAACGAGAGAGAGGCCCGCCGCCACCATTTACATTTTGTCACGTAAAATCTTCGCCCGTAAAACCGACTTTACAGGCAACCAATTTTTTTAACTTGATTATTAATTTATACCTGAATAAAAAGTAGTCCATGTGTTATTTTGATGTATAAGCTATATTACTCTAAAGTTTCATTTTAATCAGTTCAGTAGTTTTAGCGTGGAAGATTAACAAACACACACAACCACTCACAAACTTTTGCATTTATAATATTTGTAGGATTATAATTAGGATAGATTTGTATGTTTGTAATGAATAAATTCAAAAACTACTGAACCGATTCCAAAAATTATTTCACCAATAGAATGCTACATTATTTCTAAGTAACAAAGGCTATATTTATGACTAAAAACAAATAGAAATCCCTACTAAAACTTAAATAGCATGGGGGAAATAATAGTCATAAAATCATTAAATTTGTATACACGTGCGACGCCAGGGCGGACTTCTTATCTTTAAATAATAATTATGCCAAAACTAGCTACCCGCCTCACACCGAGGACTAATGGAAATTATAGATTTTTCTATTTGGAAAATAGACAATACATAAATATATTAAAAAAAAATATTTATAACCTATTTTACTTGCTGGTAAGGTAGCTTTATATAAGTAAACGATTTTTAGGGTTCCGTACCCAAAGGGTAAAAACAGGACCCTATTACTAAGACTTCGCTGTCCGTTTGTCTGTCTGTCCGTCTATCTGTCACAAGGCTTTATCTCATGAACCGTGATAGCTAGACAGTTGAAATTTTCACAGATTATGTATTTCTGTTGCCAATATAACAACCAATACTAAAAACAGAATAAAATAATTATTTAAGTGGGGCTCCCATACAAATAACGTGATTTTTTTGCTGTTTTTATAGATAATGGTACGGAACCCTTCGTGCGCGAGTCCGACTCGCACTTGGCCGGTATTTTTTTGAATTAAACCATTTTTTTCTAGTTTGTCCATTACATGAAAAAAAATATATTTTTTGGGCTAACTCTGTCACCAAAGTTAGCCACTAGATCTAATAAAATAAAATAATATAGTATTAAATAGATTTAGTATTATTATCTTTGTACGACACTAACTTGAATACACACAACTCTTTCCTTTGAAAACTTCCAAGAAAGATTTGTAGAACTTCACAAAGGGGTTGTAATTTCTAAAGAAATAACTCCTCTTGAATAAAATTACAGGTGTTCCACTTACAAATAAACTAAGAATATATAACAGGATTTATTTATCAAAGCTTACATATATCTACTTTAGCTAAGTAGAGGTTTGATCTATAAATCCTAATAATATTATAAATGCGAAAGTTTGTGATAAGGCTGCTATGTTTGTTCCCTAATCAAAAATATACGACAAAACGGATAAAGTTGAAATTTTCTGTAGTACTCGTATGTAGATAAAAAAACAGAATTAATAAAGGGGAACTTATAATGCGTAACTATATAAGTGAATGATTTTAGTATAGATGGCGCTGATGTGCAAAAAGACTTAGACCTAGACTTCTTAGACCGATAAGATTGAGTTGTCATAACAACGCATTCTACCAAAAAGGTTGAATCCTACCAAGATCGGTATTGGAAATTCATTTTGTCAAAAAAATCCGACATCAATTTGAATACTGAGTGATATGCATTCTACCAAAATTCGTAATTTATTTTATCAGGACAAGGTTTATAGGAAAAACATTTGTAGTTTTGTGAAAGTGTTTTTTTATGCGACTATTGAAATTTGGGCAGGACAAAGTCTGTCACGGGTTGGCTTGTCAATTATATAGTTCATAGAGATTTTTATATAATAACGAATTGTTGTTTATTCTGGCAGTTGTGCATTCGGACAATTGTCATGCAAGCAATATTGTTCACACGGGCAATAGTTTTCATGAAATTGTCCATCCGGGTCACTGTGTTCAAGAAATTGTCCGTTCGATCAATCCTTCTTCGGTATATTGTGATTCGGGCATTTGTTCGAAAAAAAATCCGCTAAACAAAAGCCTACTATGCTATGACTGCTACGCATGCTACGGATATGCTACAGCATTGCTACGCATGCTACGGATATGCTACAGCATTTTCGTAGCAATGTCATTTCTATTCATACTCATCTTCTACGTTTCAAACAGCTACAACAATGTTTTTTTTTCTTTCTAGGAATATGCATTTTTAGAGGAAACTTTGGCTGATAGAATGACGAAATCGACGCTGATTGTGCGAAGGAGTGAGCCAAAGCATTTTGGACCTTATAACTGTACTGTTATAAACTCTTTTGGCGTGGACAGTGTTGAGATCACGTTATTGCCTGACAGTAAGTACATGTTTATTGATTTTATTTTTTAGGTTACTGACACTGTCATGTTACTATTGTAGTTTATGGTTCCGTACCCAATGGGTAAAAACGGAACCCTATTACTAAGACTTCGCTGTTCGTCTGTCTGTGGCAAGCCGCTATAACAACAAATACTAAAAAAAGAATAAAATAAATATTTAAGTCGGGCTCCCATACGACAAACGTGTTTTTTTTTGCCGTTTTTTTATAGATAATGGTACGGAACCCTTTTTACGGCCGGTTTTTGTTATAACATCGAAATGATCACTAAAGCGGATAAAAGCTTATTTTTTTATAAAGGTTTGTATAATAAACTAGATAATCCATGGATTACTAAAAAAACACCAATAGAATTTTCTATAATAGACTTTTTGTATTTCTTTGAGAACATTTTCAGAATTACGCCTTCGTCATAAAATATTCACAGACACTGTGTATTTTTCTTGAAACTCTCTTCAAAAAAATCCCTAAGAATAATTAATTCAATAGAATTAGAAATCTGTTAATAAAACTTAAATCTTCAAAGTATTTTTTTCTTGCTTAGTTTAATTAATTTCCTAATCAAAATACCTTTTATGGTGTTCTGTTTAAATCTTTAGAAAACTTATACAAAGACTGTTAAATAAAATAACTCCTGCGAAATTAATGATGTATATTTAAGTACTTTTTTTTGATGAATGCAGAATCGTTTTTTCTCAATAACCGCAAAACATACAGTTTTGTTTTTATGACAAAGATAACTTAAGGATTTAATCTAGATAAATTGCAGACAGAAACACGATTGGTGAAACTTTTCTCGATAGAATTATTTTCCAAAGTTAGCTCTTCAAAAACAATAGTTTCATTTTTAATCAAAACTATAAATATCTGAACAATTCATTTTTGTATAATTCGTTAGATAATCATTACTAGCTAAGTTAATTACAGACAATTTTTGATGGTTTTCAAGATAATGTAGTTTTATCACTTTTTCCGTCTTATCCGGGTAGACTCAGCCCATACAAAAAAAAACAAAAATGTCAAGCATCACCTTAAAACCTTTGTGTGTTTTTAGGGTTCCGTACCCAAAGGGTAAAAACGGAACCCTATTACTAAGACTTCGCTGTCCGTCTGTCTGTCACAGGGCTGTATCTCATGAACCGTGATAGCTAGACAGTTGAAATTTTCACAGATTATGTATTTCTGTTGCCATTATAACAACCAATACTAAAAACAGAATAAAATAATTATTTAAGTGGGGCTCCCATACAAATAACGTGAGTTTTTTTGCTGTTTTTATAGATAATGGTACGGAACCCTTTGTGCGCGAGTCCGACTCGCACTTGGCCGGTTTTTAAGGTTCTGAAGTCTAATATGAAAATACTTTTGTCTGTCTGTCTGCTTGTCAGGTGGTACGGAACCCTTCGTGGTTTTCTTCTTATAATTTGAGTACAACAAACTAACCGACTAAATCTTTCAGAATCTCTACCTCTACTCCTCATCATCTCCGCACTGGCATCCATCATCACCAGCATCCTGATCATTATGCTTATCATCATGCTGTGCCACCGAAAGACCAGCAAGGATGTGAAGAAGAACCTGACGGAGAAGCCATGTGTGGACTACAAAGACAGTGACAGACATTCAAACATCAGTGACTTGAAGTTGGAACTACGGCAAGTGGAAGGGAGTTGTGATATTGTAAGTACTAAATCTACCTGTGTGCCACTTCATTCACCAAGCAGTAAGCGACTAACCCCCGTATTCAGGAACGACACTGTGAGAACACGCACCTACAGTGGACGATAAAGTGATGTTTATGAAAAAAGATTTCGTCCACTGTGGGTGCTTGTTCTCACAGTGCAAGGAGGTTCAGTATTATAGGAGCTCCGTAATAGAGATAACAGTACATAGTTACTACAAACAAAATACTTTTTCTTTCGTCATTTGATTTCTAGATAACGTAGAAAAATAATATATAAATTCGGAAATTCGTTGAACTACCAGATGATACAGATTCATGAAAATCGGTTCAGTCCACTCGTTTGTTCTATATAGATAGATAGATAAAAGAAGATAAAACGTGTTGACCGAATAGGTCACCCATCTTTTAATTCAAAAGTTAAAAGACCATTTAATGCATCAACGGATTGGCGAAGGAAAACATTGAGAGGAAAACAGCGGTAGTATTCTTATAAGTGGCGTAACCTGTCGCGTATGGAAAGTTAACACCTGCAATTTTGTATCAAATGTGATGTTTGAACGTGTTTCTAACTACCTCCTTTAGTTATCTTCAAAGATCTGAGCACCTGGAGATCTAAGTAGATGACTACCGTACTTAGGTATACTACAATCCTGGATCCCATTTGATTTAACTTCATATTTGCTAATCGAGAAGGTAGTGTCCAACTTTTACCCCAAACAATCGACAAACTACGTTTTCAAAAGTTAACGATATAAGTTACGATGTATAGGTTAGGTTTACGATATATTGTGACAAACGTAACATCGTTTCCGACTCTATTTTGAGCGATGGAACGACCGACATTACTTTTGACAATTGACATTGTAACTTTTACTACGACAGTCGACGATTTCTAAGAGTGCGGTTTGGTCATATATCCTATCGCTTTGATAATTAAAAATCGTTTTGCAGAGTAACGGACCTGATTCTAAGGTACACGGCCGAATAGTTCGGTGCACCATCGTATCGTTCCGATAATGTCGAAATCGTTTTGTAGCTTCAGACGGTTGACGTAGAAAAATATTTATTATCTAATCTACAAGATTAGATAATAAATATTTTTCTACGTTCAGTCAGTACGCCAGTTCTTCTAAACAAAACTTATTTGCCGCAACATACTCGTACGATATTTCGTTCTAGCAACTTTTGAACCATTGTTTGGCGAACAATACAACTAACAAGGATCTACTGACCGTATTCTTAAGTCATGTTATTGTTATAAACTTTCATTTTGAGTAGCACGAGAAATAGGACATAACTACACCAGGATTCCCTGTGGATATCAGAAACTACAATGTTTTACAAGCTTTTATTTAACTTGCAATGTATATGTTCCGTACAAATCTTGTAATTGAATTTTAAACCAATTCCCACCATCCAATTAAGCTGAAGAATCTAGCATACCTGTGTATCTTCGATGACGATCCAATATTATGGTGACAGCGAGCTGATCTGTTGAGTCAGGAGATATTCAACGGAACTCCTTAGTAAATAGTTCGATTGAGATAAAACTTTGCATACCTGTCAAGTTCCAATGACAATGTAATATTATGCGGATTTTTATACTAAATTATAAAAAAACGCAAAAAGGATGATTTTGGTATATATGTATGGCGCTGGTGTGCAAAAAATCTGACGTCACAGACTAAAAACATTTAGTCGTCATAGCAACGCAGTTTTGACTAATGAATACGCATTCTACCAAAATTCATAATTTATTTTATCGGTACGAGGTTTAAAGGGAAAAAATTGGAAGTTGCCTGAAATTGCATTTCCCTATGCGATTATTAAAATTTGACAGGACAACGTCTGCCCCAGGTCGGCTAGTTTTTAGGGTTCCGTATCCAAAGGGTAAAATCGGAACCCTATTACTAAGACTTCGCTGTCCATCTGTCTGTCCGTCCGTCCGTCCGTCTGTCTGTCACAGGGCTGTATCTCATGAACAGTGATAGCTAGACAGTTGAAATTTTCACAGATTATGTATTTCTGTTGCTGCTCTAACAACAAATACTAAAAACAGAATAAAATAAATATTTATTATAGGGGGGTTCCCATACAACAAACATGATTTTTTTGCCGTTTTTATAGATAATGGTACGGAACCCTTCGTGCGCGAGTCTGATTCGCACTTGGCTGGTTTTTTTTATATAAATAGAAGATTGCCAATCGCTAAGGCCATTAAACTAAGCCGCATAAACAAAAGCATGTATGCTAACTTGGAAACACAAATTCGCAAATGTGATAAAAATCTTGCAACTAGCTCCCATTCTCCTTTTATTCCAAGTTCCGCAGACGATTCCTTTGTTGAACACAATAGTTATCTGATGAATATTTTTGTTGAGTTTGTTAAGCTGCTTTCACACTGGGAGCGCTCACTGATATAAAGCCGCACTATTACGTTACATTCCAAATCGCAGTAATTTTTAGATAAGATAAGATAACATTTCTCAACGAAAACTATAACAGGAAAACATCGTGAGGTAACCAGTTAGTATTCTTATAAGCGGCGATGGGCTTGCAACCTGTCACGTATGGAATGCTAACAACTGCAAAATGTGGGCATGTGCCAAATATAATGTTTGGACGTGCCTCTGACTACCCCCACTAGACATCTTCAAAGGATCTAAGCGTCTGGAGATTTGAAAGGATGTCTACCGTACTTGGGGATTACATTCGTGATCCTACTTCACTACATAGTATAAAGCAAAGTCCCTTTCCGCTTCCCGCGTCTGTATGTAATATGTATGTATGTATGTTTGCTTATATCTTTAAAACTACACAACGGATTTTGATGCGGTTTTTTTTAATAGATATAGTGATTCAGGAGGAAGGTTTATATGTATAATAACATGCTACCCGTGCGAAGCCGGGGCGGGTCGCTAGTGCATAGATAAACAGATTTATTTCTTATATTAATTGACAGATTTATTTCTTAATAACAATTCAAAGATAGGAACAACATAGATACCTACCCAAACTAGGTTAAACCTGTATGATGGCATACTTAGGTCCTCCGCCAGATAGTAGACATCCACATTAGACATAACTAGACTTTGTTCGGACTATTTAGTAGATGGTTTATGTGAAGTTTGCACAAAATCGGTAGAGAACTTCATTTATCACATTTTATGTAACAAATGAATTAAATAAATGGCGGATCATTTTGTGAATGGGGATTTTTCTGTCAATCAATTATTGAAATTTGACAGGACAACGTCTGTCATGGGTCGGCTAGTAGTTTATAAACCAGAATGACCTTTATCCTTTTTCGCAGTCTTCAAAGTCGGGTCAAAATAGGATACGATTGTAGCACCACGTCTGAAAGCAGCTTAAGGGTTCAGGCAAATATTGGTGGCGATTCTGTTGTGTCCAAGCTAAACTTAAAATTTCGTAAAAAAACGATCGATCTTATTCCTTTTATATTAAAGTCTAAATTAGAGTCACATCAAAATGACAGTCCTAAAACTTGGGATATTTTAGCCGTTTCTCTATTTTATTTCGCTTATTTAACATAACCAAGTGTCATCTTAGTCAGCACTAATTTACATGTTGATTAAATTTAGCTTGACATTTCTAAATCTATTACAAAAATCGTAAATTTATTCAAAACTATTCTATGTTTTAGAACTGTCACTTTGAGGTTACGCTATTTTAAACTTTAACTTAAAAGAAATAAGATCGATAGTTTTTAGGAATTTTAACTTATGCATGGACACAACAGAATCGCCACCATTGTATAATGCTAAGCTTTTGAAGTTGTTTGAACTCTGTACATACTCGAAACACTTTTGTATATTACGATAATAATCTTAGGGCTTTGATAACAATGAGATTTCGTGGTACATATTATCATTTATCTACCTACTCGAAGTCCAGATCTATTAAGTTTTGGTTGAATAATAATAATATTAGGTTTGTTTATGTTTAGACTCCAACTCCCGAACAACATGTTTGTATCGATTTGAATCGATGAAAAATAGTTTTTTTCAGAAATCCTATGACAATGGATGGCTATTATTATAGGATTTCTGAAAAATAATATTTACTAGCTGTCCCGAAAGACAATGTTCTGTCAAATATCAATAATCCCATAAAAAATTACAGGCAACTTATCCTATTTTTCTTTATTATGTAAACCACCCCTGTATTATAGCAAACAAACAAATAAATAAATAAATATTCAAGCCGTTTTTGAGTTTTAGCGAGACTAACGAACAACAATTCATTTTTATATAATAATAGCGCCCCGCCCCGGCTTCGCACGGGTTTAATACATATAAACCTTCCTCCTAATCACTCTATCTATTAAAAAAACCGCATCAAAATCCGTTGTGTAGTTTTAAAGATATAAGCAAACATACATACATACATACAGACGCGGGAAGCGGAAAGCG
The DNA here is from genome assembly GCA_912999785.1 of Hydriomena furcata. Lineage (NCBI taxonomy): Eukaryota > Metazoa > Arthropoda > Insecta > Lepidoptera > Geometridae > Hydriomena > Hydriomena furcata. Next base: position 4,566,013 of record OU538848.1, read on the forward strand.
ACTTTGCTTTATACTATGTAGTGAAGATTCATTATTTCACATCGTTCACATCCTGCACGGGCAGGAAGCTGTGAAGGAAACAATAGTAGCCGTTAATTAACTAAATACATAGTAAAAAAATAATTTTTTTAGGGTTCCGTACCCAAAGGGTAAAAACGGGACCCTATTACTAAGACTTTGCTGTTCGTCTGTCCGTCTGTCTGTCACAGGGCTGTATGTCATAAACCGTGATGGCTAGACAGTTGAAATTTATAAGCGCATCAAAAACACGTGCTCAAAACGGTGAAGGAAAACATCGTGAGGAAACCAGTTAGTATTATTATAAACGGCGATGGGCTTGCAACCTATCACATATGGAATGCCAACTACTGCAAAATGTGGGCACGTGCCAAATATAATGTTTGAACGTGCCTCTGACTACCCCCACTAGACATCTTCGAAGGATCTAAGCGTCTGGAGATCTGAGAAGATGTCTACCGTACTTAGGGATTACAGTCGTGGTCCTATTTATTTATTTTATTTGATTATGACTATCATGAGCCTATTTCTTTGAATTTCATTACTTTCTTCACTCAGGACAACTCCAACGGCGGTTCAGAAACAGACCTGCACCCGACTCTCCACTTGACTTCAAACCTGGGTTTACCCCTCGCGGGGCCTGTACCCCTTCCTGATGCAGGGTATGACAACGAGCTGATGAAGCAGTACCAGCGGTACAGCGGGGACTTTAACCAAGCTATCAACCATTTGAATTTCAAGGTCAGTGTGACACTTGTCAAGTGTTTCAAGTGAACGAAGTTGCATAGGTTTCCACTAGTGTAAACCAAATCAAGTGTAGCGTGTGCTGCTTTTTGAATTTTTGCTGAAGTTCTTTAGTTATTTTTTTTATTGTTGTACGTACTTGAGTAGTACTATTAATTAATATTCTTGTTTGAGCCTTCACCTTGTTCTTACGGCACCACACTGGAGTTTTACATAGCATTAAGGAAAGGATCATTGAAAAAAAAGGTAGACCCCAAGCCGTGTTTGTTGCCTGATTCTTCTAGGCTTGGTCGCGAGGAATCGGCGTAGCTTCACCTAGTTTCTAAGACGTTTCAAAGTGATCCTTGTGATTTTATTGAAATAAATGATTTTTGAATTTGAATTTGAATTTGTGTTATGTTCTGATGGACCAATTACAGGCAAACACGTTGTTTAAGTTATCACACATTTTAAGATGTCATAGTTGAAATGTGGAAACAAAAGTAGTATAAAACGTCGCTAGTTCCTTTTTCTTTAAACTTGATTAACATCTTCTTCTTTCTCCTTTATCTGGCTCATGTAGCTTATTCGTGGCTTTCCTCTTCCTCTCTTCCCTTCAATCTTCCCTTCCATTATAGTCTTTATAAAACTGTCGTGCCGTATAAGGTGGCCAACCATCTTCCCTCTTCTGTTCTCAATCGTTGTTAATAGGATATATATATTTTTTAAACATTGTTTATTTTGCATAGGGTCAAGCCCAAACAAACGGCTACGTCCCCTACGTAGACTACTCCCGTGACTACGCACCCCCCAGCATCCCCAGTGATTCCCTCTCAGGGTCACTGTCGAGGAGCATCGACGGGTCCTACCCTAGCCAGGGGTCTCTGAGACGGCAGGTTAGCTCGGGCAGGCTAGGCGCACTTAACGGACCTGATGGTAAGTCGAAATAATATTGCTTTTGAATCTGTAATCGGTTTTGAAATATACCTTTAATTTATTTAAAGGCAATTACGTGATAAACACCCGTGTTAAAATCTATAGTTTTGTAATTGTATACCCAAAGGTTGGTTAGGTATCTAACCGTGTTAAAAGAGGTACCTTGAATTCCAAAGGTCGTGTTTTCGAGTCCAGGCCGGATTGAATTATGATACTTATTCAAATAATGTTACAGTAGACACACATACTCAATATGTTGAAGGAAAACATCGTAGAAAACCAGTTGCGTGTGCTTACAGAATGTTGACTGCAAAATGTTATGTTTGGATATGCCTCTGAACACCTCTCTTTTTATGCCTATTTTCAATGAAGTTTCTGGAGATCTGAGAGGATATTTACCATGTTTATTACAGTCGTGAGCCTATTTTTATGTCGCTTATTCTTTACTATTGTCCGTAGTGATCCCGATGAGTAATCCAGGAGTTATCATTACTGGAGGTGTTGATGTTAGGTACTCTGCCACGTATGGTAACCCTTACCTGCGAGGCAGTGGACCATTGTGTAAGTACCTTATGATAACAATCGATCAGTTTCTCTTCATATATATATATATTTGATCCACCTTTCATTACATTGAAACTTAACTCTGATTCGTTCTCTCGTTTGTCAACTTGAGGACACTATAGCCTCATGAGCCTATTTTTCACCATCAACCATAACCCTTTCAACTGGAACACAGTAATGCTGCTTCGAGCCCTTTCACTGGGAACTAACTCTTCAACTCGTCGTTCTTATTTAGTCTGCTTAATATGACATTGTTTTTCAGCATACGTCCCACAAAATACTAATCCACCATCGAAGCATGCTCCTCCTCCCTACTACACTGTACGGAACACAAATCCAACAAGTTCAGGTAAGTCTAGCATATTATGCAGGTTGGTTTCGTTTTTGAAATACCTCTTGAGGCTGATGATAATAACAATAACCTGTTTATATATTTCCTTTAAAGGGTCTCATAACTGTTGATTTTGGACCCAATGTTACCCTAATAAAGGTCCAGGTCTAGCTTGTGTGTAATAATACATTCGTGAAATAATAATGATCGTTTAATTCGGAACAAGTTATATGGTAGAATATTTATAGAACTAGATTTAGCTTCTCTTGGTTATCTGGCTATGCTTAGCTCGTAAAAGCACTAATTCCTAGATCACGAATCCACAAATCGCATTGCCTTCTGACTGCCAACTTGAGCCATACAGGCGCCAGTAACTTTTACGGCAGTCATCCCCGGAACATATTGCCATTTTAGCAACAGGGAGTAGGAACTCTACTTCTAATATTTCATTACCAGCATATAGTATACTTACTATGATGTCTTTTAGTTTAACTAATAGGACGTCTTCTGCAGGTACATCGATATCACCAGCGTCCTCTTCATCATCCAGACCCGTCACGAGTCCACTAGCTTCATCATCATCTACCACTAGCGGGGCTCAGCCTCAAGTAAGTACTATTATTATTTGCTGTAGTTATTAGTGTTACACTGGTGGCGATTCTGTTGTGTCCACGCTTAAGTTAAAATTCCTAAAAACTATCGATCTTATTTATTTTAAGTTAAAGTTTAAAATAGCGTAACCTCAAAGTGACAGTTCTGAAACATAGAGAATAAATTTACGATTTTTGTAATAGATTTAGAAACGTCAAGCTAAATTTAATCAACATGTAAATTGGTGTTGACTAAGATGACACATGGTTGTGTCAAATATGCGAAATAAAATAGAGAAACGGCTAAAATATCCCAAGTTTTAGGACAGTCATTTTGATGTAACTCTAATTTATACTTTAATATAAAAGGAATAAGATCGATCGTTTTTTTACGAAATTTTATGTTTAGCTTGGACACAACAGAATCGCCACCAATGTTTCACCACGCAATTCTAGTCATTCATTTTCTTTTTCTTTTCCCACTAAATGTGGGGTCAGCACAACATGTTGACAAACATGTTGCAAAGAGGATTTGGCTTATGTTTTAAAACCGGCCGCCTGCCTGACGTCAGCCCTCTTTGGGAATTTTATTTGTAGTATTTCCAACAGAACATTTTACTCTTATAAAATCAAACTAGATTTTGTTTATTTTTATATTTATACTATTTTCAATCGAAAGTGCGTTTGTTAGTTTATCCTTCTTTCACGCAGCAACATCTCATCGGATTGGTATTTTTTAGAGATAAATCATGGGCCGGAGAGTAACATAGTCTTCATTTCATTGTGATATTTTGCCCTGGACAGAAGCTAACTAATCATATTCATCTATCTACAATGTTATAGCTATTGTATTATTTAATTATTTAAATTCTCCCCCCCCCCCCCTCCACAGGTGCCTAAATCATCTCCTAAGTCTTCGGGAGCCCTATACATTCTACCACCGTCCAGCCAAGGAAGCTTGCAATCTCAAAAAATATTAAAAGGTACGAGCACTTCTAAGGGTATCGTGTATCTTTAGATCTATGTAACTATGTTAAACTATATCGTCTCTTGACTATACGATTGGTTGAAACGTTTTTTTGTTAGTTCTTAAATCATAATTATTGTACTAACATGTTTTTATTTTCTGTGATTTTGCTTTACAGTGTTGTTTATTTTTTTAACAGCTGATTGTTTAAATAGTGCTGTTTGTGTTTTTAGTGTTTTTGTAGCTACCAGTGTGTTTATGTTTGTGGTATGTAAGCTTTACGTGTGTAGGTAGTATAAAATAAAAACGAAAACTTGATGGAAATTTTGATTAGAATAATTGTATTTACAGGTAGCGGGTCTCTACTTACACCTGGTACTCATGTTTAAGACTATTTTATATTGAATGTAATTAAAAATGTGTGTCAATTTTTCTACGATTAAGTTGAAAGGCTTTCTCTACTCTGTATTAGAATAATTATGATTCATTTTATGTTAGGATTGTAGTTCTAAGAATTTTCCATCGTTTATAAAGGTTTACTGAGCGATGAAAGAATTTACTAATTTGTATTTGTGTCGAAGATTTCTAAATTAATAACTAGTCTCAAAGAGGCTATATAGCGAAATTTTCAAACGAAATAAGTTTATATTAAAAGAGCCATTATCTTCGTAACAAGAATATCAGATATTAATTTGAATAATAAAAATTCATGGAAAAATTACGTTAGTAACTGTACCTTTTACTTTATTATTACTAAAACACTTGGGTCTCTCTATGCCCTTCATTTTATTTGAAACGAGCCTAAAATTTAAAAGCTTTAAGTGTTAATATCAAAGATTTAAGAGTTTTAAATTACATTTTAAGAAAAAAATGATATTGTGTGTAGATTATTAAACCTAATGTTAGAAAATTTGCTCATAGTTTGTGTAAAACATTAATAATAGATTCTCTTACTGTCGAAAATTATAATGAGAATATTAATTAATTTTGTATTGAGTTAAAATATAGTAAAAATTATAGTTAAAATATATACAAATTTAAGTGTTTATTACTCGAAGATGTAGTAAGCATAAAATTAATAAGAATTATACAAAAACATTTGCAAAATAAACTATTATGTTATATAGTTTGTCATAACAGAATTGCTACCATTATATTTTTCGAAATTGCTGTCTTTGATATTATAAAGTAACTAGCTGTCCCGACAGAGGTTGTCCTGTTAAATTTCAATAATTCCACAGAAAAAAAGCACATTTTATTTTTCCCGAACTTTTCGCCACCATTATTACAGGGGTATAAAAAATATCCTACGACCTATTCTCGTACCTACCAAACACAAAAAATGATGAAAATCGGTCAAGCCGTTTCGGAAGAGTTTGGTTACAAACGCTGTGAGGCGAAATTTTATATAATAGATATGTTTCATAATAATATTGCCCAAAAATTCCCATCAAACACGAATATAAAAAGAAAAAAAATTCAACTGTCTAGCTATCATGGTTCATGAGATACAGCCCTGTGACAGACAGACAGACAGACGGACAGCGAAGTCTTAGTAATAGGGTTCCGATTTTACCCTACGGGTACGGAACCCTAAAAACGACAAAGTAGGTACTAAGCTATGTCGGATTGGCGAAAGGTATTAAACTTCTTTTGTAATTACGCAAGGAAACTTTGGGAAGATGCTAAATTGCTATTATGTTTTAGGAAAGTAAATTAAAAAGGCAAAAGATGTTTTATTGAAATGTAAAATAATACTAAAAGTAACGTTCCTTCGTCATAATTGACTTGACTTGAGCTTATCAAGGTAATTCTTGCTTTTCTATTAGAAAATGGCCTCACAGCTCAGTTGGTAGTAGCTCTGCCTTCTGAGTTCGCACCCAAGATAAACATTAGTGTGATGAACATAGATGTTTGTTCTGTGTCTGGATGTTAATATGTATATTAAGTATGTATTTAGAAAAAAAGTATTCTAACAGTTATCTGGTTCCCATACAAGTTTTTTCTTAGTTTGGGGCTAGATGTATTCAATATTTAGTTATTTATTTAAAATGGCCTAGCTCGAGTTATTTTTAATAGGTGCAAGTCAGCTTTTGATAGAAACTTTAACTAATATCTCTTTGACTGAGACTGAAAAATATAATTTTAAGTAATTAGACTTACCTTTAAGTTTGTAAATAAAATCTATGTATTTAAAAAAAGTTTTGTTTAAATGATGAAGGCATAATGATAACAAAATATAGATTATTATTATCATTATTGTATACATATGTGTCTATGCCTTTTAGTCTAATATTCTTAAACTATAGCTCGGCTACTGGTTCTTGGTTATTACTTCGCTGATATGCGATGTTTTTTTTTAAATCTATTTTCATTTACCATTATTGAAGCGAGGTTCAACCTACAGTAGCCAGGCAGTATAATTTGTTTATGGTTCCATAGGATAAACTATAATTAATTTATATTATATATTTTTATACTTCTTTCATTTAATCATGTAACATAGTACCGTAAAACGGGGTTATTTAAAACTGTTTTTTGCTTAACCATGTGTTATATAAAAGAGCAATGAATGAATTTACTCAACAGGGGGCTTTTTGAGTAGTTCTCATAATGCCCTCTTGACCACTATTACTACTATACGTCTATCGGAAGTAGTTTTGAAAATATATTTTTTTAAATAGGCTGTTCCAAATATCGCCCCTTTGGGGTTATTTGGTATCCGATGTTTATTGAACCTGTTTTTCTTAATTTATCAAACATGTGCTAAATAAAACCGTCCGAGCGGTATTTGGAAATATTCTAGGGTAACCTGGTTTTGAGTTTAAGGCAATTTGACTTCTTTTAGTCAAGAAAATACGGAATTATATGAAGTTAGTCACATAATCGAAATTATATTTGTTGCCAAATTGGGGTTATTTGGAATTTGATCTACAATAGTGAAGTTGTGCGTATTATACGTCAAGGGATATTTGGAATTCTTAAGGGGAAGCTGAATATGAAGAATTTTAAGTAAAGTAAATAAAACCATACGATATATTCAAAATATCTTTAATACTTACTTATTCATTAAGAAAAGTTAAGAACCTACCTATGGCTATTCGACGCGGGTTGGCGCGAGATTCAATGTCACAACAAATGATACATTTTCTAAACATAAAATTAACATATTTTTCAACAAGAGTTAGTAGTAGGTACTAGGTACCTATTTTACGAATAGGCAAAGCAATACACAAACAGAACAAAAAAAATCTAAAAAATAAAATTACCTATATTATGGTAGACATTCGTCGCTTTTTTCAGCAAGTAGGAACTCTTTGGCTTTTAAAGGATTTACATTCATAGCAATTTTTTTTACAATCCATATAATATCAACCTCGTCTCGATCAATCTTCTTGTCAATTCTAAATGCAAGCTTTGGCTTCTTTATGGTTTTGAAAAAATTTACTGTGTATTTAAATTGACGTCCATCAAATTTAATATTTTCAATAAATCCTACATAATATTTACATTTTTTAACGTCACAGTAGCGCACTAAAACATGGTCATTCACAGCATATAAAGATTCCATTGCGTGTTCATCAAGTTCTTGTCTGCTTTCTACATGTTCTTGGCTCGTATTATTATAATTTTGGTTATTTTCATTACAGCCTTCATCTAAATCCGGTTCAAAGTATTTCTGTATTTGCGAGGGATATACATTTTCTTGGTGAGAGTCACCGGACTCATGAGTTTGTAAAATCCCAGGTTCCTGCAAATCTATATTCTCACATAATGTTTCTGAGGTACTCACATTTTTATCAGTCTTATAGATTCCATATTCTTGGTCAGTCTTCAAGTTATCATCAGTATTTTGTTTTAAAGAACCTTCAGCTATGAAGGAAATGTTTTGATTGTGGCTAGTCTTATCAGTTAAGTAAGTAGTATTATTATTAGTCTTTAAGTTGATATCAGTCATTAGTTCAACAGAACTTGCAGTTTCATATGATTTTATGATTAACTTATCATGGTCAGGCATTTGAATGTTTTCTGAAGCTATTGGTTGTTTAATGTAAGTATAGTCACTCATGTTTTTTTTACATTCGTAGCCTTCATAATTGCTGTTGACATCAGAGCGGTTTTCGCCGAAATCGACATCTATAAGGTCCGAGTCACTATGGACGCTCATTACATCTGACACACTTGTAGTGTCAGAATCTGTTGACTCTTTCTTGGTTTTCTTATATTTGGATTTCTCGGCTTTAACACTGGCTATCAATCGTCTAATACTTTCTGGGTCTAAGTCTAAATTTTTCAAATCACTTATCTTCGTCTGTCTTTTTTCTATTCTTGGTTTACATTTCTTTCTCTTGCCCTCAGCTTTAATAGACAGATTATCACAAGATGCTGGTTTCTTATCCAAATCAATTATCTTCATCGGTCTTTTTTCTATTTTTTGTTTGCTTGTCTTTCCCTTACCCTTACCTTTAATAGATACTCGTGTTGGTGGCTGTTCTTGAATCTCTTTGTGTAGTGATTTTTGATCATCTGAGCTAACGTAAGTGGTGTCAGAGTCATAGACATATGCATTACCTAGCCCTGAAGGTCCTGCAATTGACTGCGTATCAAGCAGATTCGATTCTTCATTTTCAATTCCTCCTGTGATTTCGGAAAAAAAATTACTTATATCTTTGTCTAAAGCTGTTCTATTCTTCTTTTTGTCCGACACTTGCTTTTGTGTATTTTTCCGTGTTGGTGGCTGTTTGGCTTTTTCTGTCTGATTGCGCACTAAGTCGTCTGCTGTTATACTCATTCCAGGTGGTACATTGCATTTCCGTTTTCGTTTTGTTTGTCCGGTGGCACTTAGAGGACTTCTCATTTCTTGCAAAATATCTATTACAACTGATGATGTTGTGTTCCCTATCTGTTCTTCCGAAATAATCTCTCTTTGGGGCAACCGTGACTTGGGTCGCTCTGCGTTTATGGGGTATAAGCCACATTTGTTGAATCCGGCAATCAGGTTATTGGATTCCGTGCCATTCTCTTCCAACTTATTCTTCAATTTCTTTAATAACTTCGGAAACGAACTTTTAACTAGAGTCTTGTGTTTCAATCCTTCTGTCTTTTTCCAATTAGTTAATACGTCACGCCAATATCTTTTTAAGGGAGCGTAAAATGCCACATCCAATGGCTGGAGTAGATGTGTAGTTTTTGGAGGTAAGCAAATAAACATTATATCCAGTTCTTTGCAAGTCTGTAAAACAGATTGTGAGAAATGAGAAGATAAGTTGTCTCCTATTACAACTTTTCGTCCTGGTTTTTTTTTTGCGTACGTAACTATTACCGTATTAAACCAGTCTTCAAAGCATACGGAATCAAACCAGCCACTTTTAGACCGGTTGTATCTGCATCCTTCAGGACCTCCCTCCAACCATTGATCCCACAGATGATCTGCTTTATACACTACATATATGGGCAAGGATTGGCCATCTGCAGTGCCAGCAAACATCAAAGAAATTGATGACTTAGAACTATTAATGACCCTTTCAGGGTATTTACACCCTCTCTTAAAAATGAATTTTTTGTTACCCGGGTCATCAGTTACATTTGTCTCATCATAATTGATGATACAGTCTGGGGAGACTCCTTCGATAGATTTTTCGTAATGATCAAAAAAGTCATCTATCACCTGTGCTGTAGTTTTGGCGCGATCGCAAGATAAATTTGACGCAATCCGATTGGAAATTTCTCTATTGTGTCTGTTTAAGAAATTGCGCGCCCAGTCTACACCAGGCATGTTATCTTTAAGGCTATATATGTTTTTTCCAATTTTATTTAAGTATTTTTGTGCAAACACTCGTAGGTCAATTGAATCTAAAGGAAACCCCCAGTGGCTCAGTAATTTTAGATATTCTACAAACGACTTCTCTTCTTCCTTTGAAAACAGAGTTGGGTGCCCTGCTTTTTCTTGCGTGCAGTTTATACGTCTATATTTTCTGCTTAAAGTGCTCATCGGAATATTGTATTTTTCGGCAGCCACTTTCACCGTCAGTGAACGATTCTGAACGGCTTTTATTGCTTCTTGTAAATCTTCATTGGAATACCTTAGATAAGGTGGATGAGATTTGCCCTTGCGTGAGTTGGTATATTTTCGTTGATATGTTCGCACCATGACTTCATAACTGTGAACATTATTAACATTACAATTGTAGCTTGTGTGTTGTTTAATTTTAGCACATTTTATTTATTTTGGCACTGTTATTTTATACCTATAGGTATCTTTATATAGGTAATCTTTATAAACGATAAAAAAATCGGAAACTTCTCTATTACATATTTATCTATATTTACCTACATATTTAATCACTGAGCGCAGACTTGCCCTTAAGTAAATTTTATTGCACTCTCGGGGCTATTTGAAACTTACCTTAATTTATATACTAAAGAACAGAAAACCGTAGAAGGGGCTATTTGAAATATTGTTCCAAATAACCCCAAAATCCTTTTCAAAAAGCCCCAATCACAAAACATCGGAACGGTTCAATGCTCTTTAGAGATAGAAAACAGCACCTAACACCATTTAAATCAGCGGAAAACACACGTATACATAGTTTAATTAACGTGCTACATACCTTTCTGGATTTTGTGTTTCAGATGAAAGTTATAAACGCACATTTTATAACGAAAATTCGATAATTATAAAAGCATTTACTGCTCCACGTGAAATGCTAAACTAACCTCCAAAATTTGAATTTGACATTGACAATAGTTGTTGTGTTGCCAGGTGCCGAAAAAATATTCCTACAAGTGACAGATAAAAAAAATACACGTGATCAAATCTTTTATTTTAGAAATTCCAATTAACCTCACAATATCCGAAAAACCCCATTTTACGGTATTATAAATTGACGTTATTCTAAGTTATAAAGTTTAGATAATATACGATTTAAATAGAATTCATACATTTAATTTTATGTAAATCTACATTAAGTTTTTTTTACTTTATAACAATTTTTCTTGCATAATGCAAGTAATTTATGTAAAAATCCAAAGGTTCTACTTGCCTGATAGTTAAGCAATTGTTCTTTATTATTAATGGGTGAAAAATGTTCTAAAATGCCATGGAAATCAAAATAAAGATTTTTAGAAAAATATTTTTAGTTTTTTTTTTCGTTTAAAATAACTCATTTTAAGGTGTGACAGACATATAGCGCGGCATTCGCAGGACACAAATTTGCCGCGTGACTAATTTAAACATAAAGGTAAATGCGCGCTTGATTGCTGCGCTATGTTTGGTCGTACCTTTAGATTATATTAAAGAGCTTAAGGGTTTATTTGTAATAAAAATATTAAATAGACATTAATTTAACATCAAACAAAATTATGAATTTAGAAAAAAAATCACTTCCCTTACGTTCTTTTTTTTCAAAGAACTTGTAATTCTATGTTTTGTTTCAACATTGAATTCATAATGTTTGAATAAGTATACGCCTAGTATCAAAACTGAATTGACACCATTGTCAAAAATTCCTTCAATAAGACCCTCAATAAAATTGAAATCGACTGTACAAAAATAAACATCTAAATAACTAAGAAGGCTATCTTTATACAAATTAACAATGGACTCGAAATACTTATTACAAAAGTTGTTAACTTCTAGAGCAATACATTTTCCAAAATTATAACCTACTAACTTAGTTCCATTCGATTTATTTTTTTCATTTACAAAAATATTATTATCATTTTCTGAACTTTGCTTTATGGCGTTATAATACAACATAGTCAGACGTAACTTAAGGTATATATCGAAATTCTTTTCAAATGGTATTATCGTATTAAACCAAGTTTCAAATCTTACCATCACTGGTAAACATGACTGATATCTAGGATCGATAAAGACTTTAGTATATTTCAGGGTTAGTAGAACCTCATTTAGTGATTCAAAAAACGCCAAAGTTATATTTCCTTCTTTCTTTTCATTTATCGATCTGTTCCAAAAAGCTTTCAGTTGATCAAAAAAAGTTTGACCTAAAGTGTTCAGTCTATGATTTTGCTCTTCTTCAGTTTCAGAGAGAAGAATATGCTTCACAAGGACCCTGATGTGTAAATTCATGACAGTCAGGTAACTGAAACTTTCGTTTAATTTATCAGGAGAAAAATATTCAGTCATCCAATTGAATAAGACTTTTTCTATGAAATCTTCATCGTTATTAGGTAAAAGGTTTTCGATATGACATAAATAAGGCATGGCTTCATAATATGAGGTACTTTGAAAAAGTTTGAATATAACTTTGTTGTACTCTGCCTTTATATTTAGTGGTATATTATCTACTGCCGTGAGAGATTTCAGAAGATACTGCTTAGATTTTGATGTTAGATCCAAATTTTCTATTAGCGGTTTAATAATTTTCCAAATCGAATCAATATCACATTCTTTTCGAATACATACCAGACCTGATTTTATAGTTTTTGTAGGTCTTATAAGTGAAACAGTAGTAAACACCTCATTTTTACTAACGCTTCTATCAGAAAGAACTAAAGCTACACCCATTGTTTTTTTGTACTTTAGTAACTCTTTGATACTTTTTTCGACGTCTTTTTGTCTACACGTTATAACCTTGTTTGCTATGAGCTTAGTGCTACCTGATTTCCAGTCAAGGGTTTCAAGTTTTTGTAAAGGTCTTATTACATGAGCGTTTGCTTTTATTGCGGCTATAAATAGTCTGCTTACAATTTGATGTCTTCCTGTCTGTACATTGTTAATTAATGTATCAATATCATCTTTAGTAAGCAGCGCTATTGGTCTTGCTAGATTTCTGCTGGTTATATTCAGTTTCAATGTTTTCAAAACATGTTGGCCAATGCCATTTTCTTCATTAAAATAAATAGCCAATTTTCTGAAAAACTTCTCTGATTTATTATTTTTGTTTAAAGTCTGAATTTCATACATTTCTTTTTGCAAAATATTGGCTTTATGACGTAGGGCATCCAAGTATGACTCATCGGATTTGAATAAATTAAAGTTTATCTCAAACAGTTGTCTTCTTGCTATTTTCGCCTTATAAAGTCTTTCTATTAACGGGTTAGTGGAAAGTAAATCTTTTTCAGCGAGATATTTTATGTGAGTTATTAAACCAGGATAAGTACTAACAGGAATCTTGTAAACATCGAGAGTATTCAGCAGTTTCTCTGTGATTTTTACAGCTGTAGGAATATTATCTTTTTCGTTACTAGAATTATCTAAAAGAGTTTTCGGTAATACGTTTGAGACTTTTATCTTTTCTTCACAAGAAAGAGAGTACTCGGAAAATGTCGTAAAATTTGTTAAAAAAACTTCCATCAGTTCTGCGGCCGGTGTAGCACCAGAGAGAAAGTGACGTAAAATCACAGCATGTAGACCTTCGACGCATTCACATTCTTTTAATTTACCATCTAAACCAAGATTGTAAGCAAAATCTAGTAACTTTTGCCAGTTTTCGTCAGACAATCTCCAGATAAAGCTTCTTTTGACCAGGCTTCGGATTACTGCCGCTCTAAGATTTGAAGGTTCGTTACGATGAGCCACCAGTAGGTTTAATAAATTTGCTAAAGCATCCATGCATCCGCCGGCTTTGCTCACCAAAACAAGAATCATGTATTGCCTACGCTCTTTTGAACTTTCAGCTTTAATTTGATTTCTCAATTCAAACAAAGTTTTATCGAAACCGACAAAACGATACTTATCAAATAGTTGGTCGAGCACCGTTTTAGTACTTCGATTGACATTATTTGATTGACAAGTTCCCCATTTTGCGTACTTTCGCTTTTTTAGCATACATCTGAAATCCAATTCTTCGAGTAAATCAATATACTCACTAGGGCTGTGTTCTCGATCATCAAATATACTGGGTTCAGTTTTAGTGAGAATAAGAGGAGATGGTAAAACATAAGGACAATTTTCAATTTTTTTTCCTACGTCTTTTGCAACGAATATTTTCTTTTTAAAGACAGCTCTTTCTTCCAGTTTTAAACGTTTAATTAATGGCTCTACATTTTTATATGAAAACCAAGTTTGCACGTACTTTGCTTTAGCTAGTTTCTCTACAAGTTCCTTTGCTTCTCCAGCGCTTAGATTTGCAGATAAAGTTTTCATATCTAACAACCTCACTGCGTAAAGTTCTGGTTTCTTTAAAAATCGGTCTTTGTGTTTTTGAATAACTAACTTTGTTGCGTTTGGACTGAATTTTTCAAACTGTGCAACATTAAAATATTTCTCAACTATATTGAAAAATGTATTTGGATCTGTCTTCAATAAAAACTTCAAGCTTTTGAAGTATTCTTTGTGATATTCTAAATATTGGGACTTGAGTCTCTCATCAGTTGATAATGAACAAAAAAATATGTTTGCAACTTGATAACAGGTTTCGCAAAGCAACTTAAACTGTCGTGGTGATACATTGTACATAATTTTTGTAAATTCTTGAGCTATGAACTCTTTGGAGCTTTTAGTAAGAAATTTAATAGCAAGTTTGAATTCTTTGTCGCAATAAAACTTGTAAAACTCTTCTGATCTTCGATTGTCTTTTAAGTTTAGATGTATCCAGTGCTTCATTTTTCTAACAGCTGTTGTGATCATATGCGGGAATAAGTTTTCTTCTAAATTTACCGGATTTATAATGTTTTGATATTCAATGTCCAGAAGCCATTTAGATTTCAATGCTCTGCTGACATACAGCATGTCATCATCTTTGAGATTTTCTATAATGTAGTTCACATCTTGACGCTTCGATGCGAGGTCTATTTTGAACAGCCGATCCAAAGGAGTTTTCTCTGAAACTTGTTGTATAGACGTAAAATCTTCATCACCGTTATAAGCGTCTCTCACAAGAGTGTTCAAGTACTTGTGTCGAGCCCCAAGATTATCACCGATGAGGGTTATAGGCATCAGTGACGACATGGTTATTCGTTTCTCTGAAATTGAAAAATGAGTTTTTATTATTATTGGCTAAAAAACAAGCTAAAGTTTATATGGCTGGCTGTCTAAATATTATTTCATAAGATACAAAACAGGGCGCAAACTGCGCAGTACTAAAAATAATTCAATTTTATTAAACAAATAGTTTTGAGTCAAACCGATTAGAGAAAATATCGTAAGAAAACCCGCGATCACTCAACATTGTCAAGTTTTACGAGCTTTTATTTAACTTGCAATGTATGTATGTAACTATGTTACTATGTTTGTTAAGGTGGAATCTTGCATCTCAATTTTGAAGCAGTTACGGGGGTAACTGCTTCAAAATTGAGAAAGGTTGGGGAACCGATAGAGCTAAAATTTTGCATATAATGTAACTTCGGTAATAATGCAATAATATGGTGATAGCAAGCTGATCTGATGATGGAGTCAGGAGCTGTTTAACAGACAATGGAACTCCTAAATACTTGGATTAAGTTAAAACTTTGCATTCTTAACAAGTTTCGATGACAATGTTATATGATGTGACTGGTGAAGCTTGAAAAGTATTAATATGCCTTATGTTCTAAAGGAAATTGCAATTTTCTCGTTTTAGATATTGAAACAACAGACTAGACTATCTTACCTATAAATTTAAAATCACATTCACAAACACAGATCATAAAATGCAACAAAAATAGACAACGTTCGTGTAGTACGGTTGTGAACCGAACACTGGCGCGTTGCAAAAATAGAACCGCTCTGGGAAATTATTACGGAGCACTAAAGAATAAATGTAAAAAAATAATATAAGATCACGACTGTAGTCATACACGGTAGACATCCAGTAAAATCTCAAGGAGGGTTAGCATGAATCAGTATCGTATCGACAACGTATCGTTGAAAGCCAAACCTAACAATTTACTATACAAAAAGTGACAGTTTTGACATTTGGACAATACGTTGTCGATATGAAAATAGTTTGTGCTTAGGCCAAAAATCCGTGCAGATAATCTAAAAAACCGGCCAAGTGTGAGTTGGACTCGCACACGAAGGGTACCGTACAATTATATTTATACAATTATAATTATACAATTCCGTTCCGTATCTATAAAAAAAAAAACAAAAAAACACGTTTGTGGTATGGGAGCCCAACTTAAATACTTATATTATTCTGTTTTTAGTATTTGTTGTTATAACGGCAGCATAAATACATCATCAGTGAAAATTTCAACTGTCTAGCTATCACGCTTTATGAGATACTGTCTTGTGACGGACAGACGTACAGACGGACAGTTTTTACCCATTGGGTACGGAACCCTAAAAAGATAGTCAGAGGCACGTCAAAATATTACATTTAGCACCATGCCCACATATTGTAGTAGTTAGCATTCTATACGAGTCAGACTGCAAAATACGAAACCGTTTTCCTTATTTTTGAAATTAAGACTTGTACAAGTGTAATAATAATTGGCCTCACAGCTCAGGTAGTAACTCTGCCTTCTGCGCTGTAAGTTGTGGGTTCGATCCCCACCCAGGGCAAATATTTGTGTGATGAACATAGATGTTTGTTCTGTGTCTGGGTGTTAATATGTATAATAAGTATGTATTTACAAAATATTTATATATATATATTTATGTATTCTATCAGTTATCTGGTTCCCATAGTACAAGCTTTGCTTAGTTTGGGGCTAGATGGCGCTGTGTGTAAAGTCCGCCAATATTTATTTATTATTTACAAGCTAACCCGGCGAACTACGTATCGCTTTAGAATTAACTCCTGTTCCCGTTCCCGTTCCCGTTCCCGTTCCCGTTTCCGTTCCCGTTCCCGTTCCCGTTCCCGTTCCCGTTCCCGTTCCCGTTCCCGTTCCCGTTCCCGTTCCCGTTCCCGTTCCCGTTCCCGTTCCCGTTCCCGTTCCCGTTCCCGTTCCCGTTCCCGTTCCCGTTCCCGTTCCCGTTCCCGTTCCCGTTCCCGTTCCCGTTCCCGTTCCCGTTCCCGTTCCCGTTCCCGTTCCCGTTCCCGTTCCCGTTCCCGTTCCCGTTCCCGTTCCCGTTCCCGTTCCCGTTCCCGTTCCCGTTCCCGTTCCCGTTCCCGTTCCCGTTCCCGTTCCCGTTCCCGTTCCCGTTCCCGTTCCCGTTCCCGTTCCCGTTCCCGTTCCCGTTCCCGTTCCCGTTCCCGTTCCCGTTCCCGTTCCCGTTCCCGTTCCCGTTCCCGTTCCCGTTCCCGTTCCCGTTCCCGTTCCCGTTCCCGTTCCCGTTCCCGTTCCCGTTCCCGTTCCCGTTCCCGTTCCCGTTCCCGTTCCCGTTCCCGTTCCCGTTCCCGTTCCCGTTCCCGTTCCCGTTCCCGTTCCCGTTCCCGTTCCCGTTCCCGTTCCCGTTAAAAAGTATCCTATGTTCGTCTCCTGGTTCTACGCTACCTTCCCTTTTCAGCCAAATCGGTTCAGCCGTTCTTGAGTTATAAGTGTTGTAACAAACCCGACTTTCTTTTATATAGTGAGATACATTTAATTGTACAAGTAACAGACTTGTACAATTTACAAACACTATCAGCTCGCCGGCCGGTTGGCGGCGGCGCCGCTCTGCTTTTTTATGGCCATGAGTCATTCTTGTTATTCATCTAACAAGGTCAATGGTGGCGATTCTGTTGTATCCACGCTAAGTCTAAAATTCCTAAAAACGATCGCTCTTATTCCTTGGCGATAAAGTCTAAATTAGCGTAACATCAAACTGACAGATCTAAAACTTAGGACATTTTAGTAATTTCTCTATTTTATTAACCGAATTCAACAAGGTGAATTTTCGCAATTCGCCTGTATGTTTTTTTTTACACATCCAAGTTTACTTTTCGATTAAATTTAGCTTGACGTTACTAAATCACTAACGAAAATCCTAAAATTATTGAAAACTGTGCTAGGTTTTAGAACTGTCACTCTGATGTTACGCTAATTTAGACTTTAACGTAAAAGAATAAGAGCTATCGTTTTTACGAATTTTAGGTTTAACGTAGACACTACAGAATTGCCACCTAGTTCCACTGGAACACATCAGTCGAACACAGTTCGTGGTAAAGTCCGCACGAATACGTCACTCTGACATCATACCTGCATTTCAACTTGGTAATCTATTTAGATCTGTGATATTGAAACATGTGATCGATTTGACTGTGAAAACATTGGAATAGAGGTAAGTAGTCTAATGCAAGCTTTTAAATATTACAATTTTTAATACTTTGTTACTTTAACATTTTGAACAAACAAGGCGGTGGCATCGACTTGAATTCCTTACTTAATAATCCCAAAGGAAAGTGATCGCAAAACACTTCGGTGATAGAGTCTATTATTGTTTGTGTTCGTCTATATCTTTCAATGCTAGTTTATGGTTATTTGGTTCTTACGACTATGAGTATATTGACAAAGATTACGTCATTTAATGTTTTAGTACCTATTCATGAGCGCCTAATGGTCTAGTAGATGACCTTGTTAAATTGGATACCTTATGGTTTAATGTTTTTGTAAACAATTTGACTAATAATGACACACATCAAATCCAGTGTTGTACCCAATGTACGAACGTATTCAAATACAAGATAAGATAGGTTGGTAAATTACGAAATACGGTAAATTAGATATTTACCTACGATATCTTAATAACAAAATCTAAATAATAATTATCTTCGGGTGTTAATTTAGTATAATTTTGGTATAAGCTCAACTAAAGTAAATTATTTTAACCATTAAGGCGGTTATTACCTATCTTATCTTGTATTTGAATACGTTCCTACATTGGGTACAACACTAGAATTGACGAGTATCATTAATCTGTGACATATGAAACTCTAAGTTTTTTGTTTTATCTTTCTACGATAGCCGACGACGTTATTTTTCATTAACAATTTATTATGACTAGAGTGATAATGAGAATTTTAAGATTTTAGTTACCTTATTTTGTTTCTAAGTCCAAGTTATTTATGTAGGCTTGATTCTACTAAAAACTACAGTAAAGTAAAAACAGTTTTTTTTTCACAGACACAAAACACACGGAGCTTGTAAAAGCGAATAAAAATGGCTTCCACATTACCAATCACCTTAAGCGGTGACAATCTTGGCGGTCGTCACAAGCAAATAAACGATTTAGTCAACAAGGCGTTCAATGCTGGCGATTTTAAAAACATTGAAAAAATTCCAGAGAAGTCTGCAATTGATCGCATTTTTAAAATAGATCTTGCCTCCAAACATAAAGATGCAGACTACATCATCAAGAATCTCAAAGATAGTGATATGTTGTACGTAAGCAGAGCCCTGAAGTCAAAGTGGTTAATTGAATCTAAATCCATTATAAATCCAGAGTATTTAGAACAAAATATGTATCCGTATATGTTTACAACAGCAGTAACAAAAATGAAGCATTGGGTTCATTTAAATTTAAATGACGAACAAAGGTCAGAAGAGTTCTACAAATACTACAATGATAAAGACTTTGACCTAGCCATGAAGTTTCTAGTCAAAAGCTCAAAAGAGTTTATCATGACAGAGTTTTTAAAAATAGTACATAAGATATCACCAAAACATTTTAAACTTCTATGTGAGAAAAATCCTAAAGTAGCAAAAGTATTTTTTGATTTATTGGTTACTGATGAAACCGTCAAATCACGGTATATCAATAATGAAAGAAACTATTACAAAAGTATAAAATGTCTTCTTAAAACAGATACAAACTTATTTCTAGACATTACTGAAAAATATTACAATAATAATCAGTTTGGTCGCTTTAGCTCCATTGCAACAAAGTTTATCATGTCCCATCACAAAGATCGATTTTGGAAAAAGCCTGAACTTTACACAGCTTGGATTTTAAATATGGACATATTAGCTGAAAGTCTTAATGCTGAAGAAGCAAAAGGTTTGGTTGAAATGTTAGCAAGAGCTCAATACTTACAAAATTGGTTTGAATTTAAGACAGTAGAACCGTTGATCAAACGTTTGAAGCCTGAAGATAGATCGGCGCTTAAAAAGAAAGTTTTTGTACAAAAAGATATAGGCGATAAAGTTGAAGATTGGCCGTACGAATCTCCATCGGCCCCGGCAACTGAAAATTTAGGACCGGACATATTTGAAGACAGTAAACACGAGCCGTACGAATACGCGTGTTTGGGAAATAGAGGTTGGTGGAAAAGAGGAAAATGTAAGGCAAGGAAATTTTGTGCAAACGAAATGGCATATGAAATGTGTGAAATGTCCCGTTGTGTAAAAATCAAAACAATGCTTGATAAATTATTTGATGAATTCCGCTTCGTGAGTTTTGATAAGACATTTTACGAGCTGAAAAAAAGGATTTTGGCTGAAAGTTCTGCTCAAAACAGGCAGTTCATTATGTTGGTACTTATCAGTAAGACTGGTGGACGCGCTGATGCTATCGCCTCTTTAATGGAACTGTTATCTCGTCATGGCAACGAACCTGCAAATCTCCGAGCAGCAATCATCAGAAGCCTTGTCAAGAGAGCTTTCATTTGGCGTTTGCCAGAAGACACGTGGAATAAACTTCTGCAGTTTGGTCAAGGACTCGGCTTAGATGGAAATCCGCCCGAAGCTGATTGCGACGAAGGTTTGCACTGTGTTTTCATCCGCAGTCTACTTCAAAATGGAACCTGCGATAAAGCTATTTTTGATGCGTTTTTAGATAAGTTTTCTGATCTCAGTGCTTACTCATTTACAACAGCAGAAAAAAAATGTATCAGCGAAGCACTGCCAAAAATTTTGCTTTCAGCTGCAAAGGAAAAAAATAAAATTGAAGATGCTGTTGCATTGATCAACAAACTAATTGAAGTTTTAAGAACATATAAAATAAAAGTAGAAACATACTTTGATTTGATAACAACAGTAGCCGGTCTAGCCGAAAAAGATTACTCAGCTTGCTCTGATCTTTTGGAACAATTATTCAATGCAAAAGAAGGCCGAAAAGCTCTGTTCCGCTTTACATACAAATTGATAAAATCGGATGCCTCCCATGTAAATGCCTTAAAACATGATATAAATGTTCTTGATTTCGAAATATTTTACGGATCTTGTCTCGATGGCAGTAAATTTTATAGTTTTATCCGCCGAATTGCGTTATATTTTAATGAAAATGGAGGTCTTGCCATGCAGTATCGTAACAAACTGAAGGAGAAGGAACATAACAAGTTGATTGGTCGTCCTCTAGCAATATTGCTCGGTAGTGAACTTGAAGCATATCTTCATGAACTAGATAAAGAGAATAAGTTAGAATCAAAAGTGCTTGCATCTACAGTAAGAGCAAGCGCTCACATGGCACGGCCAGGTTTGAATATTGATGCTTTTGGGTGGCGCAAAGCTGGTGTCAAACTTATCGCGAATAAACTAATAACTTGCCCATCTGTCGATGTGAAAAACAATATTCATAAACTGTTGGAATGGAAACGAACGGCAAGACTGGCTTTAGTTTTATCAAATAGAACCGAAGACGTAACTGATGTGTTTGTTACAGTAGCAAAACTCAGGCCAACACTTGGCATTAAAATGGGAATCAAACTTTTAAGAAAGCAAAGTGATAAATACGATGCTATATTGTGGGACACAATCAAACCACTAATCGAAGGTATTGACTTTAATAAGAACGAAAACCTATTTTATGTTCAAAAAGTTCTTTCTGATGTCGATTTTGTGCCAATCAAACTAAGACCTGAGTACAATATTATAATTTTTAAAGCCTTCGATAAAGCAGAAGAGATATCTTACTCAGCAATGCCTTACCTTTGTCGCATAGAAAATCTGCTTCCAAACGTCAGTGAAGACTTTATTGAAACCACCCTCTCCAAGTTTCTTGAAAAATACTTTATCGTAGAAAAAAATACAGATGATTATGATGCAATTTTGTGCAAAAACATGTATTTAAGAATAGTATTCAAATACATTAACATGTCAAAATCTGAAGAAGTCCAGAAACGAAGGTTTGAAACTTTTGGAAGGAAAGTTTTCGATCGTATGGCAGAAATTTTCAATTCTGCCAACAAAGAAGATACATTTTTGAAACATCTAGATGAGATAATGCTTAATTTTAAGAACACAAAAGTTTTTATGAATTTAGAATATGTGTCGTGTGTGCCTGTTATGGAAAACTTCGCTAGTTGGTTGCAAACGATACTGCCAATCGAAGAAAACTTCGACAAGTATGCAACAATACATTTGACGATGCTGTACGAGAATGCAATAAGGCAGACTGTAAAACAGGCACCTGATGTTTTTGAGAGTGAAAGAAGGAGATACAAAGAAGGTGTGAAGGTAGTAGGAAATCTTTTCGGAAAGTACATTGCTAAGGAAGTGAAAGAGCTAATGGAGAAGTACTTCGAAAGTATTGTCTTTATGTACACAGACACTCTTGCAAGTTATTTAAATAATTATTTTAATTATGTACAATCAAGTGACTTTATGTCTTCCATTATAAAAGGAATATTGGAAGAAAGTAAAAATGAAGTGCGTTTAGGTATGTATTTATTGAAAGATAAATATTACACCGTTGGAGAAAAAATCTCAGCTGAAATAAACAGCAGTATTAGAGAGGTAAAAGATCCAAAAAGTGTATTTTTTGCATTTGCTGAAGTATGTGAATGAGTTTGATATTTTAATGTACGTCTGTATCAATTTCAAGTTTATGTTGTTAGCTTTATGATCAATGTTAATTGTATGTCCATGTAACGCTTGGTTTTAAGCTAGATCAAAAGTTAGAAATAAAATTCTCTAACCATAAGTAGTGATAAACATTTATTTTGTTTAATTTACCACATTCTAATTCAGTTAAATTCAAACAGTTTTATAGGAATATTGTTAAAGTAATGTTGAACGCCGTACAAATTACAGTATAAGACAAATACAAACAGGTTGTCGGTACATGCCTAAGCAAATCTAATTCCTAGCGAGTCCAGTCTATGGAAAAGGTAATTTTAAAGTTTGTGGGAACGCTCCCCGTTCCCACAAACTTTAAAATTATATTTTCCACAACAATCAAAATATTACAGAAAACGATTTTTATAATGTACATTTTTCTCTGTATCAAAACCAACTTCAAATTCTCTTCAATTGTTTTTCTACGCTGACGTTATATGCCATTCTGCTTTTCTAAGCGTAAAGAGTTTTCGTTACAAGAGTTTTTTATTTTGTTTGAAATAAGTTTTTATTCAATGTGGATCCCACCTCTTGTTAGTATGGACAACGCTATCAAAGTTGAACGTCTGTACGTCAGGTCCACAGGTCGTTACACAAAAGAAATGGTAGCCGAGGCCTGCAGAACGCTGGATCCGGTTATAAACTACTTCAAACCCAAATTTAGTTTTTTTTAATAATGTTTTATTCGATTTCTAGGCACCTAACTTTAAGTTTAGATTTTTGATTAAAAGTAATTAGAATAAATGCTATTTTATTTGCTCCCTAGGTTATTAAATAAATAATAATAAAATAAATTAACCTCTAGGTCTAGTGAGGTTTGGGTTAAACATTAATAAAGTAAGTAGAAGGTAAGGTTCATAAATAAAATTAAATAAAAATTCAAAAAAACTCATTTGATGCTAAGACCCAGTCATTAAGACATTATTTTTAATATTAACATGTTAATTTTTTTTACCTCACTGACTGTGCCAAAAAGATGGCAATGTTTTTCGAGCGTATGTTGGTAACTTTAGATATCCAATGGATTTTTCTGTTCGAAAAATGCATTAATTCAAAACGATTAATATAAATATCGGAAGGAAACCTTGCTTGCAACCTGTGATGATAGCTACTGCAAAATGTGGGCATGTATTGTGCCTAATGTAATATTTGAACGTGCCTCTGAAGGTCTCATAATCCTGGATCAGTGATGATATCTATCGTATTTGGGGATTATAGTTGTGATCAATTTACTATATATTTTTTGAAATAACTAAATATAAATATTCCCAACTCGCCGGCCGGCCGGCGCGTGGGTTCTCTGCCAAGTTTTTTATATTATCATCATACGTCGTCTTGTTATGCATCTAACAAGATTTATTAGTTACACTGGATCATAGCTGCAGTTGACCACAGTCCGTGGTAGAGTCCGAACGTCTACACTTTTATTTTATTTTAATTTGGCAATCTATTCTGGTCTGTGATATTGAAGTGCAATTAATGATCGATTTGGCGGTGAAAACTTTGAAATACCTATAGGTAAGTTGAATTCCCATACATACTTTATTACTTTAAAGCTTTTACTTTTTAGCCATTTCACGGAGATGACCTTAACTAGCTTGATACACCGTCATGATTGAATGTTTTTGTATACAAATCGAATTAACTTATAGGAAATACGGCTAATTACTACAATTTATCTCCACGTGTCGACCCAATTCAGATGTTTTTCATCATAAGGATCTGAATTGGTCTCGAAACGTAACACAAAAAGAAAATATTTTTTAAAATAATATTTTAATATTATGTAAAAACATTTGACTAAAATGTCAATCTTGTGTCATATTAATGATGATATTATGATATTTACAATGGATGAATTGAAATTGTCTGTTCCTAAATAAAAATTATTAAATTGAAAATACGAAATTGATTTATTTTTTAAAACATAAATTATATTCTAGATCATTTGTATTGTAGTTTTTTTTATTTTAGTTTCCTTCATTATTTTTTTGTACAATCACCTAATTCCAATAGAGGCTTCTTAGGCCTCACGTCACTACTCACGTTACACAAAAACCACATCACCGTTAATGTTTCACATACGATCGTTTTAATTAATATAGCTTTTTATTACTAAAATAAATTTTAAAATTGGACCAGTAGTTTGTTATTTTATCCGGTACAAACAAATATACAAAATAACAAATTTTATCTATTTATAATATAACGTTAGGCAACAACAATTGTTTATGTCTAAATTTATATGTGATTATGGTTTTTTTATAGACTTTTTTTTTGGCCATTAAGTGACTACAATCATTATACAAATAATAACTAACGGTTTTTTTTTTCAGGTGTCAAGGTAATGCACGGAACCTGCATAATTTATTAAGCATTATAAAAATGGCTATCACATTGCCAATCACCTTGAGCGGAGACAATCTTGGCAAACGTCACAAACAAATAAACGAATTAGTCAACGAGGCGTTTCATGCTGGTGATTTTAAAAACATTGAAAGTATTCCAGAGAAGTCTGCAATTGATCGCATTTTTAAAATAGATCTTGCCACCAAACATAAAGATGCAGACTACATCATCAAGAATCTCAAAGATAGTGATATGTTGTTCGTAAGCAGAGCCCTGAAGTCAAAGTGGTTAATTGAATCTAAATCCATTATAAATCCAGAATATTTAGAACAAAATATGTATCCGTATATGTTTACAACAGCAGTAACAAAAATGAAGCATTGGGTTCATTTAAATTTAAATGACGAACAAAGGTCAGAAGAGTTCTACAAATACTACAATGATAAAGACTTTGACCTAGCCATGAAGTTTCTAGTCAAAAGCTCAAAAGAGTTTATCATGACAGAGTTTTTAAAAATAGTACATAAGATATCACCAAAACATTTTAAACTTCTATGTGAGAAAAATCCTAAAGTAGCAAAAGTATTTTTTGATTTATTGGTTACTGATGAAACCGTCAAATCACGGTATATCAATAATGAAAGAAACTATTACAAAAGTATAAAATGTCTTCTTAAAACAGATACAAACTTATTTCTAGACATTACTGAAAAATATTACAATAATAATCAGTTTGGTCGCTTTAGCTCCATTGCAACAAAGTTTATCATGTCCCATCACAAAGATCGATTTTGGAAAAAGCCTGAACTTTACACAGCTTGGATTTTAGATGTGGACATATTAGCTGAAAGTCTTAATGCTGAAGAAGCAAAAGGTTTGGTTGAAATGTTAGCAAGAGCTCAATACTTACAAAATTGGTTTGAATTTAAAAAAGTAGAACCATTGATTAAACGTTTGAAGCCTGAAGTTAGAGCTGCTTTTAAGAATAAAGTTTTTGTTGACAAAGATATAGGCGATAAAGTTGAAGATTGGCCGTACGAACCGCCATCGGCCCCGGCAACTGAAAATTTAGGACCGGACATATTTGAAGACAGTAAACACGAGCCGTACGAATATGATTATTTCAGGAAATCATTTAAATCGAAAAAGAGAAAAATTACAAAAAGGTCAGGCCGGGGTGGTGAAATATATGAAACTAGCTGTTGCGAGAAGATCAAAACAATGCTTGATAAATTATTTGATGAATTCCGCTTCGTGAGTTTTGATAAGACATTTTACGAACTGAAAAAAAGGATTTTGGCTGAAAGTTCTGCTCAAAACAGGCAGTTCATTATGTTGGTACTTATCAGTAAGACTGGTGGACGCGCTGATGCTATCGCCTCTTTAATGGAACTGTTATCTCGTCATGGCAACGAACCTGCAAATCTCCGAGCAGCAATCATCAGAAGCCTTGTCAAGAGAGCTTTCATTTGGCGTTTGCCAGAAGACACGTGGAATAAACTTCTGCAGTTTGGTCAAGGACTCGGCTTGGATGGAAATCCGCCCGAAGCTGATTGCGACGAAGGTTTGCACTGTGTTTTCATCCGCAGTCTACTTCAAAATGGAACCTGCGATAAAGCTATTTTTGATGCGTTTTTAGATAAGTTTTCTGATCTCAATGCTTACTTATTAACTCCAGCAGAAAAAAAATGCATTAGCAAAGCACTGCCAAAGATATTACTATCAGCTGCAAAGGAAAAAGTTGAAGTTGAAGATGCTGTTGCTTTGATCAACAAACTAATCGAAGTTCTAGGAACTTATAAAATAAAAGTAGAAACATACTTTGATTTGATACCAACAGTAGCCGGTCTAGCCGAAAAAGATCACTCAGCTTGCTCTGGTCTTTTGGAACAATTATTCAATGCAAAAGAAGGCCGAAAAGCTCTGTTCCGCTTTACATACAAATTGATAAAATCGGATGCCTCCCATGTAAATGCCTTAAAACATGATATAAATGTTCTTGATTTCGAAATATTTTACGGAACTTGTCTTGATGGCAGTAAATTTTATAGATTTATCCGCCGAATTGCGTTATATTTTAATGAAAATGGAGGTCTTGCCATGCAGTATCGTAACAAACTGAAGGAGAAGGAACATAACAAGTTGATTGGTCGTCCTATAGCAATATTGCTCGGTAGTGAACTTGAGGCATATCTTCATGAATTAGATAAAGAGGATAATGTGAAATCAAAAGTTCTTGCATCTACAGTAAGAGCAAGTGCTCACATGGCACGGCCAGGTTTGAATATTGATGCTTTTGGGTGGCGCAAAGCTGGTGTCAAACTTATCGCGAATAAACTCGTAACTTGCCCATCTGTCGATGTGAAAAACAATATTCATAAACTGTTGGAATGGAAACGAACGGCAAGACTGGCTTTAGTTTTATCAAATAGAACTGAAAACGTAACTGATGTATTTGTTACAGTAGCAAAACTCAGGCCAACACTTGGCATTAAAATGGGAATCAAATTTTTATGTAAGCAAAGTGATAACAACGATGCTTTAGTGTGGGACACAATCAAACCACTTATCGAAGGTATTGATTTTAATAAGAATGAAAGTCTATTTTATGTTCAAAAAGTTCTTAATAGTATCGATTCTGTACCAATTAAACTAAGGCCTGAGTACAATATTATAATTTTTAAAGCTTTTGATAACGCAGAAGAGTTTTCTTACTCAGCAATGCCTTACCTGTGTCGCATAGAAAATCTGCTTCCAAACGTCAGTGAAGACTTTATTGAAACCACGCTCTCCAAGTTTCTTGAAAAATACTTTATTATAGAAAAAAACACAGATGATTACAGTGAAATTTTGTGCAAAAGCATGTATTTAAGAATTGTATTTAAATACATTTACATGTCAAAATCTGAAGTTGTTCAGAAACACAGATTTGAAACTTTTGGAAGGAAAGTATTCGATCGTATGGCAGAAATGTTTAACTCAACCGACACACAAGAAACTTTTTTCAAATATCTAGATGAGATAATGCTTAATTTTAAGAACACAAAAGTTTTTATGAATTTAGAATATGTGTCGTGTGTGCCTGTTATGGAAAACTTCGCTAGTTGGTTGCAAACGATACTGCCAATCGAAGAAAACTTCGACAAGTATGCAACAATACATTTGACGATGCTGTACGAGAAAGCAATAAGGCAGACTGTAAAACAGGCACCTGATGTTTTTGAGAGTGAAAGAAGGAGATACAAAGAAGGTGTGAAGGTAGTAGGAAATCTTTTCGGAAAGTACATTGCTAAGGAAGTGAAAGAGCTAATAGAGAAGTACTTCGAAAGTATTATTTATATATACACAGGCGCTCTTGCAAGTTATTTAAATGACTATTTTGATTCGGTACAGTCAAGTGACTTTATGTCATCCATTATAAAAGGAATATTGGAAGAAAGTAAAAATGAAGTGCGTTTAGGTATGTATTTATTGAAAGATAAGTATTACACTGTAGGGGAAGAGATCGCAGCTAAAATAAACAGCAGTATTAGAGAGGTAAAAGATCCAAAAAGTGTATTTTTTGCATTTGCTGAAGTATGTGAATAAGATTTAAAATTATCGTGGTTGTTTATCACTGCACAATCCAGCGTCGAGCGCATTTGCGGGCGATGTTCAACTCAAATGACTCAAAACGTCAGCAATACAAGACGTAACGTAGCAATTCACCGTATTTCTATTTTATACATGAATAAGTTTGATATTGTAATGTACCGTACATTACAATATCAAACTTATTCACGTATAATATAAAGTTTATGTTTTTAGCTTTGAACTTGAATAACTTGAAGTTTTGTTCAGAGAAACTTAAACGATTCTTACATGTTTTTTCATCAATACTCATTATTATAACACTGGCTGCTTGTTTGATTATAATTAAAACTTAATTTGTTAATTTGCTTTTAAATTTGGTTTTAATGTAACCTTCGATTTAGATTTTTGAATAAAAAGTAATTCGAATAAATGCTATTTTATTTGCTCCCCAGGGTACTCAAACAACTTTAGAGGCTTTGGTAATGGTCTCATTTCAATAAAACTAACGTAAAAGTCATGTTTTTTTTCACGAAATCACCGTTTCTAAAGCTAAGTAATAAATTCGAGGTAAACTCTCTTTGTCAGATAAATTGCTAAACCTAATCTGATTGTCGACTTTTGCATGAGAAAATATACGATTTTAATCAAATTATCTCCAAACGTGCTTCAACAATCGAACCGTGGTGTTTCATTGCGACGTAAGCATGTTACACTGCGATCTAAAATGAACTTTATGTCTTGTAGGTTTGGGATGATTTTAAATTGTACTCGAGCTTAAAATCTACACTACAATTTGTAAAGAGGTAAATTTTGTTTATTTTTTGTAATAGAAAAACTAAAAAACTTCATTACAATTACAGTTGTGATTCTATTTCATTTCATTTCAAATAGGATCACGACTGTCATCCCCAAGTACGGTAGACATCCTCTCAGATCTTCAGGCGCTCAGATTCTTGAATATATCTAAAGAGTTAATCAAGTCGAGGCACGTGGTACGTTGACAATATACGAGTATCTTTTTATATTTGGTAAGTAAATGGTATTGATAATAGGTTTTATTTTTATTTTTTAGTAATGCTAATTTTGTGGCTGTTTTTGTTATTCCATGGTAATGTTTACTTTTTTACACATGCATTTCACAGAACAAACCTCTATGTTCATCATAATTTTTTGCCCTGGGTGGGGATTGAACCCACAACCTACAGCGCTGAAGGCAGAGTTACTACCAACTGAGCTGTGAGGCCGTCATTCGTGGTAGGTTTGGGGCTAGGTTATGTGTGAAATAGACAACAACTAGAATTTTCCATACAAATAGCTAACGAAACTCGATAGCGACTGCAGTTTGTAAATCACATAATCCTAATATCCTAATAATATTACAAATGTGAAAGTTTGTGAGTTCACCTATAACACACACACACCCACTCACTCACTCACTCACAGTGAGTGAGTGAGTGGGTGTGTGTGTGTTTGTTACTCTTTCACGCAAAAACTACTGAACGGTTTTAGATGAAACTTTACAGTAGAGTAGCTTGTACATCATAATAACACATAGGCTACTATTTATCAACCACGCGGGCGAAGCCGCTGGCGGAAGCTAATAGGGATATATGGCCCATAGTGTGCTAACTTCCTCTTTCATTCGCCTCTCGCTCAGTGTAATTTCCGTAGAGAGAGAGAGAGAGTGATCATTTAATTATTATATATTTATACACATACTAAAAAAATACATAAACTTACATATCCTATCCTACTAATATTATAAATGCGAAAGTTTGTGAGTGGTTGTGTGTGTTTGTTACTCTTTCACGCCAAAACTACTGAACGGATTTAAATGGAACGTTACAGTAATATAGCTTTTACATCAAAATAACACATAGGCTACTTTTTATCCAGTTACCATGCTGGTTAAAGATATTTTTAGGTTTATTTTGTATTAAATGTATGTAGGTACACGCTTTTGACTGCACCACCGTCGTATATCGTACACTTTATGTCCAGTCCATCCAAAGGTTGTCTGGAAGAGATCGCTCCCAGCGATAAGACCGCCCATTGTACTCCAATGTTGGTTTGTGTTGCTTCTTTTTTTCATGTTATTGTTATGTGGTGTGCAATAAAGAGTTTTCTATCTATCTATCTGGTCAAGCCGCTGGCGGAAGCTAGTATAGCATATTAGTATTTACAAAATATATGTATACTAGCTGCTCGCCCCGGCGGCTTCGCAAGGGTGGTACCTGGATAAAAAGTGTACCGATTTTGTGCAAACTTCACATAAACCATCTACTAAATAGTCCGAACAAAGCCTAAACATTTGGTTTGGATAGGTGAGCTCGTTCTTGAGTTATAAATTACAACGAAAAGTGGCATTGATTTTCATATATATAGATATAGGTGCTCAAATTGGAAGTATTTTCCGCGGAGAGATAATATTGGTTGTAGATTCCCAGATATTCATGGTAGGGGCACTGGTGTGGACGCCTAGATTGAATGTAAACATACTATTGCTTGATTGGTTTCCGTAACATTACCAATGTCTTGAAATACGAATATATACATACAATGTATGGATAAGGTCTTTCGATATATACGCTCGAAATTTGATAGTTTATATGTTGTTAAAGCAACAATGTCTTATTTGTTGTCGATTGTTCAATATTGTGTTTCAAATTATTGGCGTTGAACAACGTGGGCAATTTATCAAATTTTATACACAAAAGATTTTATACTCGCCTTAACTGTCCTACACATTATTACAAGCTTTTAATTTTTTGTATGAGCTGAGTCTATCCGGATAAGACGGAAAAAGTGATAAAACTGCATTATATAATTTGAAAACCATTAAACTTAAAAAGAAACTGTCTATAATTTACTTAGCTAGTATGATTATCTAACGAATTATATAAAAACCGGCCAAGTGCGAGTAGGACTCGCGCACGAAGTTTTCCGTACTATTATCAAAACGCCAAAAAAATCACGTTTGTTGTACGGGAGTCCCACTTAAATATTTATTTTATGCTGTTTTTAGAGAAATACATCATCTGTGAAAATTTCAACTGTCTAGCTATCACGGTTCACGAGATACAGCCTGGTGACAGACAGATGGACAGCGGTGTCTTATTAGTAGTCCCGTTTTTTACCCTTTAGGTACGGAACCCTAAAAACATAAAAAATAATTCATAATAAAAAAAAACTTTTTAGTCGATCATGTGAAGTACCACCTATTTACCGACTTACTTTACCGATAGTGGTAAATACAGGCACCTGCCAGCGGAATTGCAAACCTCTTTCATTTTACCTCTCAAACCCCGAGCGGTCGCATGAGACCGCGAAAAGTACAAATAATAACGTAGTAACATCAAATTAAACTAGATGGCGCTAGAATGCGAAAATCACATTTGTTGTATGGGAGCCCCCCTTAAATATTTATTTTATTCTGTTTTTAGTATTTGTTGTTAGAGCAGCAATAGAAATACATAATCTGTGAAAATTTCAACTGTCTAGCTATCATGGTTCATGAGATACAGCCCTGTGACAGACAGACGGACAGACAGACAGACAGACGGACAGACGGACAGCGAAGTCTTAGTAATAGGGTCCCGTTTTTACCCTTTGGGTACGGAACCCTAAAAATTAACTGTTTAGCTATTCAAAGTTTTGATTAAAAACGAAACTAGTGTTTTTGAAGAGCCAACAAATCTATCGAGAAAAGTATCACCAATCGTGTTTCTGTTCTTTAATTAATCTAGATTAAATCCTTAAGTTATCTTTGTCATAAAAAAACAAAACTGTATGTTTTGCGGTTATTAAGAAAAAACTATTCTGCATTCATCAAAAACATTTATTACTAGTCTTAACTGTCTTACACCTTATTACAAGCTTTTATTTAACTTGCAATGTATGTAACAGTTTGTTCGGGTGGAATGTTGCAACTCAATTTTGAAGCAGTTATCTCCAACCGATTGAGCTGAAATTTAGCATACTTATGTAATTCCCGGCTTCGCACGAAAGTATTTAGGCGCTCCCAGTCGACGATTGTTTTTGTTCGAAACGAAAAAATAAATACTTGTGAACAAACCACATCTCCTATTTTATAATGTATGGTATATGTGAATAAAGATACCCATCTTTAATCACTTCGATAAATAATCCTACCGACCGCTGCAATGACGTCAAACACACGTCGGCGCGTGGTCCACCTTAGCTTTCGAATAAATTAATGATATAAATTATGTATAATTACTTATCAAAAATCTATCCTAATAGAAATCTAGATCTACATATTACCTATCTTTAACAATTGAAAATATAATCTTGAGCCTTAAAGACCAATGTGCGATGGGTTGGGACGGCATCTCCACTTCTGTTATTAAATCTAGTAGACATGTTCTTATCCCTATACTCAACCATATCTTTAACGTCGCCCTCACTTCAGGTGTTTTCCCTGCTGCTTTTAAAAAAGCCGTGGTTCACCCAATTTTCAAAAATGGAGATCGAGACAGTGTTACTAATTATAGACCGATATCTGTTCTAACAGTATTGTCGAAGATCATGGAAAAGATCTTGAATAAAAGGCTTATGAGTTACCTTAACGTAAACAATATTCTGTCCCAAAATCAGTTCGGTTTCAGAAGCGGTAAGTCCACGGACGACGCTGTGCTTGAACTAACCGACACTGTTGCGAAAAATATGGACAAAAACCTCAAGACAATAGGTATCTTTCTAGATCTTTCCAAGGCTTTCGACACTGTCTCGATCCCCATTCTTCTGAGCAAGCTGGAACATTTAGGCATAAGAGATCTTGCCTTAAAAATGTTTCACAGCTATCTGGAGAACCGCTCACAGTATGTAGTGGTAGATGGATTTAAAAGTGCTGAAAGCTATGTCTCTTTTGGTGTCCCTCAAGGTAGTGTCCTCGGACCTACCCTATTTTTAATCTATATTAACGATCTTTGTAACCTATCCCTTCCAAATTGTAAAATTCTCACTTATGCCGACGATACTGCTCTCCTGGTCCATGGTAGAAGCTGGAAGGAGGCTCACGAGCACTCTGAGTTTGCACTAAGCATCGTAATGAATTGGCTTCGTTCGAACCTCCTTACCCTTAACGTTTCCAAATCTAAGTTCATGACTTTCACTCCTAACCAATCTACACAACCTCCCCCTGCGTTTTCTGTCCACGCCCATACTTGCTTCAAGGATGCTGCCCCAACTTATTGCAACTGCATGACTCTGGAACGAACTTCCAGTCTTAAATACCTTGGTGTCATAGTAGACAATATGCTGACTTGGAAACAACACATAGATTTCACAGTTTCCCGCATTAGAAAAATAATATTTGTTTTTAGAAATTTAAGATCTGTTATTAACTTCAATCAACTTATTACGATATACTATGCTCTTGCTCAGTCCATTATATCGTACTGTATAACCTCTTGGGGAGGTTCGCCAAAAACCTCGATGCTAAGATTAGAACGTGCCCAGAGAGCTGTTCTTAAAGTGATAGCTAAAAAACCGATCTGGTTCCCCACTGCTGCCCTTTACTCCCTCTGCCTTGTTCCCTCGGTGCGACAAACCTTTATACTCCAAACAATCTTGCGAAAACACTCACAGATAACCTTTGATCCCCTCTTAGAAAACTCCAAGCGAAGGTCGGATAAGGTTTGTAAGGTTGAATCCCGGCGTACGGCAGTCGCGGGTCGCCACTATTTCTATATTAGCTCATGGCTATACAATAAAGTGAACTAGCTAATTAACATTTACACTCTTCCTATCTACAAATGCAAAGTTAAATGTACTCAATGGCTCTGCTCCTTAAATTATGCAGAGACTGAGGAGTTGTTGACGGCTGTCACGTAATATTATTATCTTTTATTTCTTTATTATTTAACTATTTATATTTTCCCTTTGTAGGTATATATATTACATTCCTACTATATATTTTTGCTAATAGAACAATACACTCACACACACATACACCTACACACACATACACACACACACACACACACACACACACACACACACACACACACACACACACACACATACACACACACACACACTTACACTCATACTCTTACCCTTGAAACATTTTTACCTTTTTGATTTAGTTTTATTTGGAACCTTTATTCTCTGTATCGAGAGGAGGGCGTTGGTGTCTGCGACACAGTCTAGCACTTCTGCAGGCATCACCGTTTTTTGACTGTTTGTTAAACCTATGTTCTTGTTCCCAATAAATATATATTTCATTTTCATTTCAATCACTTCGGTAAATAATCCTACCGACCGCTGCAATGACGACAGACACACGTCGGCGCGTGGTCCGCCTACATAGTATAAAGCAAAGTCGCTTTCCGCTTCCCGCGTCTGTATGTCTGTATGTATGTTTGCTTATATCTTTAATACTACACAACGGATTTTGATGCGGTTTTTTTTAATAAACAGAGTGATTCAAGAGGAAGGTTTATATGTATAATACATGCATAATATAGTAAAGAAACACTGATAATTTTAGAGGTTTATAATGTGATGTCGTAAATAAACACATTTTTTTGCGCTTACATTGCAAATGCTGGCTGAACCCCACGAGATATATCAAAATAATGTACTACAGTATTGTACACCTTAAAAACGTCTACAAAAAAGTCAACGATGGTATTAGAAATGTCTTACGCACAGCGAAGCGGGCACGGGTCAGCTAGTTTCGAATAAATTAATGATATAAATTATGTATAATTACTTATCAAAAATCTATTTTAATAGAAATCTAGATCAACATATTACCTATCTTTAACAATAAATCACAAGTTGATTTTAATAGTAGGTATATAAAATATTTCGATCATAAATTCTAAAACGTATCATTTTGAAATAATATCTTTATCGTGAAAAGTTTCTGCTATTATGTTTTCAGCTTAATAGAAATCTGAAGTAATATACTTATAAAAATAGGAGATGTGGCTTGTTCACAAGTATTTATTTTTTCGTTTCGAACAAAAACAATCGTCGACTGGGAGCGCCTTAAGGAGATACCTCTTGAATAGATTGCGATGGGCGATGGGCTTGCAACCTGTCTGTAGTGTACCTACTTGTTTAAGTGCCTGTGTGAATAATAAAATATCAAATAAACGATTGACGTTCGGATGTCTCCGTCAAGATAGTCAGTCGCGAGCCGAGGGGCGCCGGCGACTGGACGACGACTGAAAGTCAAGCTAGACAGGAAATCTGTTTTGGTTATTGATCAATGATCTCACCACCCTTACTCTTTGTAGGACACATAAGTGTGAACGTTACACTGTCAAGTATGGAATGAAATGCTGCAAAATGTGGGTATTGTGCGAAACTTAACGTTCGGACGTGACTCTGACTCCTTTAGACATGTTCAAGAATCTAAGCGCCTTGAGATCTGAGAGTATTGTCTACCGTTTTTGGGGGTTACAGTCGTGATGCCATTTATATATATTGCAATTTTATTTGGAGATTGAATTTTTGTAACAAACGTTTTTTTCTAATTTAAGTAAAGGAATAGACATGTCAAGATCTTTACATTTGAACGTCTCTAGAAGTTCAGCTGTTTGCTACTTGCTAGAGAGTGATATCAAAACATACGCTGCTATATCTTCAAGGTATATAAAATTCTCGTGTCACAATGTTAGTTACCTTACTCCTCCGAAACGGCTTTACCGATTTTTACCAAATTTCATATGAATATTCAGTAGGTCTATGAATCGGCTACTATCTATTTTTCATACCCCTAAGTGATAAGGATGGCGTAAAGATCGGGAAAAACGGAAAGTGCTTTTTTCTGTGGGATTATTGACATTTTACAGGACAACGTCTGTCGGGACAGCTAGTATAAATAAATAATTAATACGGAGAGAAACGGATTCAATTCCGGAAGTGGTGGTAAGCAGTGTTTCCGGTTTGGAGTTGCCCTGTTAGCATTTCCTATCAGACTCACAAATAGTGAGCTTTGGTGGAGTAGAGGGTTCCGGAGGAACTGGAGTTTAAATTTTCGATGGACGTACAAAAAAGTATCTGAAAAGTTTTAATCATTACTAGGTTATGGGTTCGATCCTCACAAATATTTGTGTGATGAACAAATGTTTGTTCTGTGTCTGGGTATATGTACAATAAGTATGTGTTTACAAAAAAAAGTATTTAAGTATTCTATCAGTTATCTGGTTCCCATAGTACAAGCTTTGCTTAGTTTGGGGTTAGATGGAGCTGTGTGAAAAGTCCGCCAATATTTATATATTTATTTATTTTGTTTATTTTTAGGGTTCTGTACCCAAAGGGTAAAAACGGGACCCTATTACTAAGACTTCGCTGTCCGTCTGTCCGTCACAAGGCTGTATCTCACAAACCGTGATAGCTAGATAGTTGAAATTTTCACAGATTATGTATTTCTGTTGCCGCTATAACAACAAATACTAAAAACAGAATAAAATAAATATTTAAGTGGGGCTCCCATACAATAAACGTGTTTTTTTTGCCGTTTTTTATAGATACTTTTTGTGTGCAATCCGACTCACACTTGTTCGGTTTTTACGAACATAAAACGAATGTCAAAAGTAATTCGTTCGAAAGTAGACCCAAGGTCTAGAAAGTAGTACCATATCTTACAAGAACTAGACACTAGATAAATTAATTAGATTCACGACTACCGGTAGACTTCCGAAAGTATTTAGAGTTGAATTAATTTAATTGATAGGCAATAAGAATAGATATAGAGAAATAATACATATAAACCTTTCTCCTGAATTACTCTATCTATTAAAAAAAACCGCATCAAAATCCGTTGTGTAGTTTTAAAGATATAAGCAAACATACATACATACAGACGCGGGAAGCGGAAAGCGACTTTGCTTTATACTATGTAGTGATGAAAGTAAGAAACTCAGGCTTTTGTTAAAAAAATCACACTCCTACTCTTCAATTGCAAACATTCGCGTTGAAAACTCATTTAAAAAATCTAGAACTATTCTCCACTCCACTGTAGTACAATCAGATTCGCAAGTGCTAGTACAATCGCGCTCTCAAAGCACTTGCCTATAAGATGATATTTCTCACCTGTTCCCCGGAGAGCGTCCCAGAGCTCCACAATAACAGATATTGGATTGTATTTTTTGCTTCTGGAAAGTGTGAGAGAAAATATGTGGATACGGTATAGGAATATATCATCATTAGTCACTACTGAGTAACTGAGTGTAGCAGCGATTAATAGTAATGATGTTTATTTTCTTTTTTTTGTTCTTGCTCGTAATTTTTCATACAAAATTACGAGCAAGAACGAAAATAACACAAATAATAAATGATTACTTCTGAACATTCTTAGGAAACAACCATGAAGACCGCATACCACCAACCAAATAATATTTACTTTATGATAATCATTAATAAACAAGGAAAAAAAACTAAAATTAACAAATATTATATTAAAACTAGCTGTCCCGATAGACGTTGTCCTGTCAAATGTCAATAATCCCACAGAAGAAAGCACTTTCCGTTTTTCCCGATCTTTACGCCACCCTTATCACTTAGGGGTATGAAAAATAGATGTTGGTCGATTCTCAGACCTACTCAATATGCTCACAAAATTTCATGAGAATCGGTCAAGCCGTTTCGGAGGAGTACGGTAACTAACATTGTGACATGGAAATTTTATATATTAGATTAGAAGAAGATATATCAAGTCTTACCCTCGTCGGCCGCGAGTTGAAACTAATAACAGGGTAATGTGTGTTATCAATATGTTATGCGAGTGACAGAAAGCGACAAGTTGCGACGCGATACAATACGACAAAGTACGACCTTTTACTACACGCGACGTATAAATTGATGTATAATTGACGTTTAATGGTGGTAATTTTTTTTAATATTACCAATCATGTGATTATGTAAAGATTATCGCGCTCGACTTGGCGGGGGCACTGCCGTGCCCCCAAATTAGAAGAGACAAACAAAAGTCACACTGATATTAAAAACGCAAATGTATGTTTGTTCCTCAATCACGCCGTACAACGACCCTTAGGTAAAGGACGTGAAAGTTTGAACTTCATACTCGCGAGGATGTCAGTATTTAATGTTTTCGCAATATGTCGCGTCGCGTCACGTTGTAGCGTTTGTCGCTCGCCTACACAATGAGGTTTTAGTCACAACTTACACATGGAACATGAACAAGTTAAAAGCTTGTCTTGTCTACAATTTTAGCTCTCAACAAGGCTCCACTAACGAGAACTCGGCAAAGAAGCGGCAGAATAAACCTGCAAAGATAGGAGATGTGCAGACAGCTGTGTGACAACATAGGTTGGAAATAAATGAGGGTACGGGCGGGCGGATTTAAAAAATAATGTAAGTTTTGTTTATGGCAACTGAAATATTCTGAGAATGGGGATTTGAGTTTTTGAGCTGAGTTTTCAAAAAAAAAAGTATATAATATATACTTTTATTTGTAAATACATACTTATTATACATATTAACACCCAGACACAGAACAAACATCTATGTTCATCACACAAATATTTGCCCTGGGTGGGGATCGAACCCACAACCTACAGCACAGAAGGCAGAGTTACTACCAACTGAGCTGTGAAGCCAGTCAAAATTGACGCATAGAACAATTGAGGTGGGGTAGGTACACTGAAACCAGTAAGATACTGGCCAAGTAATCAGACTTAGGGGACCATTGAAAACTCTATCAAAGCTGGCCAATCCAGTGTTTGGAATTAATCAAAGCATTGTCTCTTGACAATGCGGCTCTCATCAGATTAGTGACCTGAAGCTATGGTTTCTGATGAAACACTGACCGTTATTAGACGGGCGAGTGCTCCTATGCGAGCGATTGACATCAATTCCAAGCAATTATTATGACATGAAGAAAATACAATAAGGTGCCTTCTGGTAAGATCGGAGAAGGTGTAAGTCCGGATAAATCATCTAACTGCTCAATTCAACATAGATTTCGTCGCTAAAGTCATTCAATATTATGCAGAAGCTCACGAACAAAGACTTCATCGCCATGTAAACGTCGAGGCAATCCAGCTTCTCGACAACACAGACCAAGTAAGAAGGCTCAAAAGAACGAAACCTTTTGAGCTAGTGTAATGTAGTGTATCATACAATCAGTGTTGTGTAGTGTAAGAGTAAGTTAGTACTACGTTTATAGAACACAAAAACAAAGTGTTTTCCCCTTAATTAGAGACAGTAAGAAAAGTGTTAGTGGACACATTCTTAGTTTAATAATAATATTATAGCATTTTAGGTCAAAGTGAAACTACTCATTAGCCTGCCATATGGCTAGATTGTAGTATTATTAGAGTACACTATTTATATTAATGTACACTAACAATAAAAAAAATCTAACTACTCAATTCGGTATAAGGTAGTCCGCTCTTACCCTAACACGGTCCGACCTTTTCCTTGCCATTCTGAATAATTATGCTTAATTTGATCATTCTTTATTATCAACCATTGTGTTTATCAAATCATTACAAATAAGAAATTTAACCTCTGAACTTTTGCATCAGTGCAGATGACATTGCGTTCTAAAAGAGTAAACACAAAAAAAAAATCTAAGACTCTTTAGGTTTTCTAACTAGACTCACTATGGTCTATGTTAGTCTATTTGTAGTTAGTGCTACTTATAAAAATGTCACAGTATTGACAACACCTATAATTTGTTACAAGCTCGACATGACAAACAATTTTTTTGGGCGTCAATTAAAAAATTGTTTCATTGACTCTGTTTACGTCTCTCAGACATCTTTGAGGATATGAGTGCCTAAGGACTGAGAGGATGTCAAACTTAGTACTAGTACTACTGTAACTGCACTGTACTGTATTGTAGCATTGAGTAATGATATTATACAGGTTGTCCCAAAACATACTGTCAGACAAATAGTCCCCCAGACCGCTTTGTTGGTTTCCCCGTTTAGTAAACACACCAAAACATGAATAGTTTAAGGTGATGTGTGAAATTTTTGACTTTTTGTATGGGCTGAGTCTACCCGGATATGACGGAAAAAGTGATAAAACTGCAGTATCTTGAAAACCATCAAATTAAAAAAAAACTGTCATTAATTTACTTAGCTAGTATATATAATCATCTAATGAATAGTAAAAAAATGATCTGTTTAGCTATTCATAGTTTTGATTAAAAACGAAACCAGTGTTTTTGAAGAGCCAACTTTGGAAAATAAATTTATCGAGAAAAGTTTCACCAATCGTGTTTCTGTCTGTAATTTATCTAGATTATATGCTTAAGTTATCTTTGTCATAAAAAACAAAACCGTATGTTTTGCGGTTAGTGAGAAAAAACGATTCTGCATTCATCAAAAACATTTATTACTCGCCTTAATCTAACTTTTTCGCGTTCGTCATACATAGCCAGGCAACACTTAAATGAGTCTCAGAGACCGACAAACAAAATCATATTAAAATTAGCGTGATCTATTCAAAATCTAAGGTGAATGTTAATAAACAGTCAGACTCCATTAAAAGCCATTACCAGTTGCCAGCGTAGTCCATTAATCGCCGGTAAATCGGCATAAACTACTAAACTTTAATCGTAAATTAAATGTCCAATCGTAAATTCTGTCGTAAAACGAATCGGAACGTGATTGGTCGCGTTTCGTTATTTGAATTGAGAGTTTGATGAAGATTTTAGTAGTTAAATCGGAGTAAAGTCAATCGAAAAGGTGAAGCTGAGGTTTTAGATCAAACTATAAACTTACCTTCTAAATACGATGAACTTACAAATTGTCTTAGTAATAATAAAAATCTAAAAGTTTGTGAGGATCTTTTTAATTGTTTATTTAAAAAGGTCTTTATTGAACATAAAATAATACAAATTAATGTATCTAAACACAGTCTAGTACATTACAACATAGTATTCGGATTTAGTAAATCTGCCGGCTGTTAATCGCCTTTATGAGTCTTTTAATAAAATATATATTTATGACAGTATTTACTTTATAAATCTAACGTAAAAGTTGTTTTCATAATGCTAACATTTTTTTAAATTTTGTTTTCATTTTATATATTTATGCTCTTTGTAAATTACTAAGACTTCGCTGTCCGTCTGTCCGTCTGTCTGTCCGTCTGTCTGTCACAGGGTTGTATCTCGTGAACCGTGATAGCTAGACAGTTGAAAATTTTCACAGATGATGTATTTATCTAAAAACAGCATAAAATAAATATTTAAGTGGCACTCGCACTTGGCCGATTTTTATCAATATAAGAACTAATTCTAAAAAAAAAAAAAAAAATATTTGCTCCGAAAGCCCAAAACAATTAATGAATAAAGAGAACAAAAAACAATCAACAGCAAATTGTGCCATGTGGGGCAAATAGGTCCCCGTCTCAGCATTGAGCCGCACAGCACCGAACCTAGGGAGTAGGCGAAGCGCGGTGCGACCTGGTTTTTTTCTAAGTGACTAGTATCCGATATTGTAGGCATAGAATAATAATGAATAACATAGGGTATGCATGGATGATGTTTTTGTATTTGTAGCTCAAAGTTTTTGTGCTTGGACGTGCTAAACGACCAAACTGATTAAGATGAAACTTTGAGTATGGGTATAGGTGCACAGCTTATGACTTTGAATAGGATAACAGCTCGCATATTACAGCATAATTACATATAGAATTAGGACTGCAGTTCATGGCATGTGAGATTTAAGGTGTGACCAGACATTCGCGGCAATCGAGTGCGGCAGCCTACGTTTGGACAAAAGCCGCGCACGGCAGCCGCGAGCTACCTGCCGCGCTCAAACAGTGTTATTGTTCGTTCGCACGGCAAACTTGTGTCCTGCAAATGCCGCGCTCGATTGCCGCGCGATGTCTGGTCATACCTTCATTCTAATTCCTAATTCATGAAGACTAATGTCAAAGCTAGCTTGATCATCTCTTGGTTATCGTTATTTTGACAATATTGGTTT
Organism: Hydriomena furcata; assembly: GCA_912999785.1. Classification (NCBI taxonomy): domain Eukaryota; kingdom Metazoa; phylum Arthropoda; class Insecta; order Lepidoptera; family Geometridae; genus Hydriomena; species Hydriomena furcata. The sequence goes on from OU538848.1 coordinate 4,608,589, forward strand.
GTATGTATGGGGTACTGTTCAAAAATCTCAAGAACTTTTCTTAAAAATTATTACTCCGTTTTCAAGATATAAACAAATGGACCAATGGTTGCCAAAACAAAATTTACCCTATTTGAACCCTTGAAAACGAAAACAAGGCTTCTTTTAATACAGCCAAGTTTTCACAACTTTCTCGCATAAACCTTTCACAGCATTTGATTAAACCTTCTGGGGGTTGGCTAAACGAGAAATGAGAAAACTTTTGGTAAACAAGCAAAAATTAGTTGGATGTTGGACATTGAGAAACAAAGTTCATGATGTAATTGATGCTGATGCTACCATCTGAAAGTTGCTAGGTGTGTGACGGTAGATGGTGCTGTTATGAATTTTAAAGGCGATACTAAGAAGAATTCTTGTATGTTCACTGTTAAATGTATAAATAAATAACCAGATGATAATATTACTACCAGTACAGATTAAAATGCTTTCCAATGATTATGCGATCGCTATAACTCGGGCTATTTTTCGGGCTATATTTTGCAACTGCAAACGCCATCTATTATTGAGGACAGTAGAACGACACAGTAATTGAATTTTGTCAAAATTTTAACATTTAAAAACATCGCATGTTCCAGTACGATTTTTTTTTTAATTTAAACATTAATTTTTCGTACAGACGGACGGCAGATGGACAGACGGATAGACAGACGGACTGCGAAGTCTTAGTATTAGGGCCCCATTTTTACCCTTTGGGTACGGAACCCTAAAAACTAAAATATTTATCGTAAGAACTTTTGAAGTACTTCCGCTGTTACAGCGTGACTGACATAATAATATACATATAGATAGATTAGATTGATATAGATATAGTAGAATGATAATCAAATGCGCGATCGTCTGGGAGACGAGCAAAATAAACTGATTGATTTTAGTGCTTACACACATGCCATACCTTCAGACCTCTAACTAACGTCTTAAGTCTAATCCCACCTTTCACCGGGAACTCGATAAACACACCCGTGTAGCAATTAGACCGCACCTTATAGCCTTTTTTACACTTTGCGGGACGAATAAAAAATCGTTGCAGGACGAGAACATACGCAATGCGAATCGAAGATAGATTTTATAATTATGTATAACTAGCTTCCACCCCCGGCTTCGCTCTCGTGGTATATGAATAAAATAAGCCTAAATACTCCAGGGCATAGGCTATGTATATTCCATCCAGTTCATCCAAATTCGTTTGGTCGTTTGATGAACAAACATACAAACAAACTCTCAAACTTTCGCATTTATAATATCTCTAGCTGCTCGCCCGGCTTCGCACGGGTAGTATATGGATAAAATGTAGCCTATGTGTTATTCTGATATAGGCTATATTACTGTAAAGTTTAATTTTAATCCGTTCAGTAGTTTTTGCGTTAAAAAGTAATAAACACATACAAACTTTCGTATTTATAATATTAGTAGGAAGTAGGATAAAAAGGATGACGTAGGAGTGTGTTTTAAAATTGATATGTGTTACTATTATTGTATACGTTTTCAGATTTAGTAGCGTATCTAATCGCGCCACCAATAAACCAAAAACAAATTGTCTATACAAAGCATTATAATGCCTCTTATATTTTAATTAAAAATGTTAATAATATATATGTATATATACCTAGGTAAGGTAGGTTGTTTGCAATTCTGTTGTCTCGTCTCGATAAACGAACGTTCTTATTCTTTTACGATAAAGTCTAAATTAGCGTACTTTCAAAATACCAGTTCTTAAATATAGAATACTAGCGACTCGCCCCGGCTTCGCACAGGTAGCATGTTATTATACATATAAACCTTCCTCCTGAATCACTCTATCTATTAAAAAAAACTGCATCAAAATCCGTTGTGTAGTTTTAAAGATATAAGCAAACATACATACATACATACATACAGACGCGGGAAGCGGAAAGCGACTTTGCTTTATACTATGTAGTGATTTCGTTGTCATTTCTCAGTCATCTGTTCAGTTCAGTCATTTTTTTTTTCGCATATTTATACAAGTTTAAAAAGTCAAAATAATTTACATTGTTAACTAAATTCAAAACTACCCAAGTTTTAAAACTATCCTACAATCAAATGATGCTAGCCGTGCAAACTACGGAAACATACACTAAAAAATCAAATTAGAATGAAACACAGCTCAAAAAGGACTGAGCAAAATGCACTTTCTATTTCGGTAGACTGAAATTGGATACTATTTGCTAGAGAGACTATTTCCAACTTTGTGTAGCTAAGACTTTATCACATCAACCTATCGTTGGAACGTGGCTTTAATAAATACAAACAACATTGATTACAAAGCTGACACTATTCGTTTTGATAGCGTTATGCAAGAGTGAGCAATTCAGTTTTATTTTAATGCAATTTGGCTGGATGTATGTTTTTAATTTGTCGCACTAATAGACTGCAATTGAATTTTTTGTTGGGTTGGGTTGATTTGAAATATTGCTCTGAATTTTAAGTGTTAAAATAAAAATAAGCTTTTAATTTGCAGTTTTTAAGGATGTTTATATTAATTTGATAACAAAACATAAAATAACTAAAATCTTTATGGTAAAATAGATATACCGTAGAATGGTGTGTTTATTCTTTAAAAATATGGTAATAGATTCCACGAAACAACGATAGTTGATCAATTTATACGAAAAAAACATTTGTGAAATCTGAACTTGTTATGATGTGGCGGTTATGAAGGCTACAAAATCTATATACTAAAATTATAAATGTGAAAGAGACTGTCTGTCTGTCTGTGACATTATCACGGCTAAACCGCTGGCCGATTGTGATGAAGTTTCAGATACAGATAGCTTAAAGTCTTGAGACCAACATATACTACTTTTTTCCCCAAAATATTCTCTTAATTTTCCGGAATTTCAAAGTTTTACTTCTAGAAAATGTACGCGGACGAAATCGCGGCGTAAAAACTAGTATGAGAAATAAACCCAGAGTTATTAAGCCAACGGAATTTGAACTAGCACACTTTTACCTAGATTGGCCGATGAAATAACTACGCCGTGTTTCATATGAGACTGACCCTCGTATTCAAGAACGACACTATGAGAACACGCACCCACAGTGGACGAAGTCTTTTTTCATAAACATCACTTTATGTGTTGAGCGACACTATGGCGCACACTACCGTGTGCCTCTAGAGCTCAACTTTGGTTATAGGCACACGACAATGTACCTCTAGTCACACTATGCAGTGTCGCACAACACATAAAGTGATTTTTATGAAAAAAGACTTCGTCCACTGTGGGTGCGTGTTCTCACAGTGTCGTTCTTGAATACGAGGGTGAGACTAGATGAGTTGATACCAATTATTTTCGGTGAAACGTTGTGTGCCAATATGTTTTTCTCTTTTTGTATTAGTATTCGTTCATATCTTCCTTGATCGTTTTCAATTCATAAAATTCAGGCTTTTTAGGGTTCCGTACCCAAAGGGTAAAAACGGTACCCTATTACTAAGACTTCGCTGTCCGTTTGTCTGTCACAGGGCTGTATCTCATGAACTGTAATAGCTAAACAGTTGAAATTTTGATGTATTTCTGTTGCCGTTATAACAACAAATACTAAAAATAGAATAAAAAAAATATCTAAATGGGGCTCCTATATGACATGTGTTTTTGCCGTTTTTTTATAGATAATGACGGAACCCTTCGTGCGCGAGTCCGACTCGCACTTGGCCGGTTTTATTTGTTAAGTTTTTTTCCGAATTTCGAAATTATTTACTAAAGTATAATGACAGTTTTCAATTAGTTTTCGTACTAATATAAAAGTTACGTTACGTTATAAATAAAAATGTTTTGAATAATTAATTTAAGATTTACTTATTTAAGCAACACTCTTGAAACTCTGTCCAGTTATAATCTAATGTAGACTGTACAAAGCTCTAAAACTGTATAAAAAACCAACAAAATCTCGCAAAACGCAATTGCGCCGAGATATTATTAAATCGGGCCGCTTGCCAAAGTCTAGTCATTCCGAAAGTAAAGAGAAATGCCTGAACTGCATTTTTTACTAGCAATTTGCTGAAAATTGTTTAATACGATAATCACGTGAGTGCTGCAATCTCTAGAGTGGAGAGATTCAGTGGGAATAATTGATATTATGTGCATTACTTTTATGACTTCGTTTGCAAGATTGTAGCCAGATTGTAGCCTTGTAACCTGTCACTTATGGAATGCTAGCCACTGCAAAATGTGGGCATGTGCCAAATGTAATATTTGAACGTACCTCTGACTACCTTCATAGATATGGGGGGCTAGCACGAATCACTATCGTATCGACATCGTATCGTCCAAATGTCGAACTGACACTTTTATAATACAATAAGTGTGTGATAGTAATTTATGCTCAGGCTACTGAGCGTATGGAAATCTGAGTGAATATCTAAACTATACTTGGGGACCCCCAAGAAGTAGACTATAGTGACGACTATAAGTGATCCTATTTAATTTAATCATTTAAGTAGTCAGTAACATTTAAGTGGTAAAAAGCCTTAGAAATATTGATTTGACTTAGATGGTAGTGCCTTATTAGCCTTTATCTTCTGGTTGTGTATTCGATTCCCTGCCAAAAAAAACATTCGTGTGATGATCAATATTCGGTGTCTTAAGTGTTATACCTACTGAAGTATATTTATTTACTTCCAAAAAACTTGAAACGCGTTGTACTTTAAAAATTTCCATCGAATTATCCCTTTGTTATTCAATTTATTTTCACGTAGTTTTATTTCCCAAGATTTGAATCCACAACCTTTGAATCAGAATCGGAATGATATCTCCCAATAGACCAAATTGGCTTCATAGTTATGGAAATAGGATACCTAATACGTATTTCCTTATGGCATAGACATAACCATCTACCACAATCTGAGCGCCTGGAGATTATGTCTACTAAACCTGGAATAAATAGTGAACTAATATTTTTAGTTTAGAAACTTAAGTATCTGCAGATGTTTGTTACGGTCTGGGGTTTGTAGTACAGTCAGAGACAAAAATCGCTTACAAATTGCCAACTATCCACTTCTAGCAATATAAGTAGCTGAACAGCTCCGGCAACATAACCAGGTAGACATGGTATGGTAACAATAATTATAAAAATAAAATATTGACTGGCCTCACAGATTAGTAGTAACTCTGCCTTCTGCGCTGTAGGTTTTGGGTTGGATAAACATTTGTTTGACGAATTCAGAAGTTTGTTCTGTATTTAGTTGTTAATTTATGTATAATAAATATGTATTTACAATTAAGTATATAAGTATTCTATCAGTTATCTAGTTCCTATAGTACAAGCTATCTTTAGTTTGGGACTAGATAGTGTTGTCTGTAAAGTTTACCAATATTCGCCGATCAGCCGTTGATCGCGGTCGCGGGCGATATTCATGATGAAAAGCATCTGAATTGTCTCGAAACATCAGCAATACAAGAAAAAAACGTGGTAATTAGCCGTATTTATAGTTAACGTTTATTTATTTACTGTCAAATTTCATAAATCAAATAGAAAAGACTGATTTTTTTTAATCTGTGATGTCAGATTTGTTGCATACCAGCGCCAAATATACAGAAATCATCCGTTTTTTATCGTGTTGGGGATGTTTTTTATATTTTAAAGTCTATTATTTATTCGGGCATTATATCTACATGAATAGCAAATTTCAACTTAATCCAACAAACAAACTCACAAACTTTCACATTAAAAGAAGTAAAAAAATACGCATTAAAAGTTGAATGGTGTTTTACAGTACAACACCGTCCCTAGGGTACACACAGGCACGTCAGAGGGCACAACAAATATTAATTGCATCAGGCTCAATGCAAACCGTGGAACGTATTACATAGCCTTTTCTCGGTGACATTTTATTTTGATTAATCAAAAACGTGTGCTTTTCGGTAACATCGTATTTTGGGTGTTTTTAAGTGTACTACTCAGACACAAAGCAATGCCACTGTGATAATCAAATTGCTCCATCCTAAAGGATGTTTAACTTTTGACTATTTTTATTCATTTATCGTAAACTGGCGGGCGGACTGCTAGAGTCCGTTCCGGCGTCGCAAGGGTGTAATTAATAATGATTTTGTGGGTAATTTTTTTACACCTTGGGTTACATTATCAAAGTTTTCATAGGATCCCTAATAGTTAGACGTATAATATTGTGAACTATTTTGTAGATATTGATGTTTTCTATAAAACTGTAGTACATCACTTTGCTCTATTGTCAATAATTTCCGCAGCAAACGCGATATAAAGTTTTTTTTTTTGACACGTTGGGTTACATTTTCAAAGTTTTCATACGGATCCCTAACTTTTTTGAAAATGTTCTATAACCTATATTCATCAGGGATAATGTAGAATTTTAATGGTGAAAGAATTTTTCAAAACGGTCTAGTAGTTTCGGAGCCTATTCGATGCAAACAAACAAACAATCAAATCTTTCCTCTTTATAATATTAGTATAGATACACATTTATACATCATAAAAAATACAAATACCCAGTAAAAAAACGCGAAATATCGACAAAAAACTAAAATACGTTATAAAAACGCAACAAATAAAGAATGTCTTTATACATCCTGTATACTCCGTTCCGCAGATCAACAGTATAAATTTCCAAAAAAGCATCAAAAAAAGACTTTCAACAAATTGGACGGTCCGATTACAAAACCGAAGTCAGATGAAGACGGTATGAAAATAGCTGATCTTTTCAAAATATTCGCTTGAATTACGCCCAGGGTTATTACCTATACCTGGACGTAGTTGTTGCCAGGGATGTATTCAGAGCCTAGAGGGGGCAAATATTAAAGCAAAATAGATAATCGCAAAACCATATAGGTTTCAAATTAATAAAATATAAAATAAATAGTATCACGAATATAATTTCAAAGTACGGTAGACAAATTCAAATTCAAATTCAAAAATCATTTATTTCAATAAAATCACAAGAATCACTTTGAAACGTCTTAGGAACTAGAAGAATCAGGCAACAAACACGGCTTGGTGTCTACCTATTTGTTAATGATCCTTTCCTTAAAGCTATGTAGAGAGAGACATCCTTTCATATCTCCTGGCGCTTAGATCCTTAAAGATATTTAAGAATGAATGTTGTGTGTCAGTCAGAGGCACGCCCAAACACAACATTTGACACATAACCACATTTTGCAGTAGTTACCATTCCATACGTGACAGGTTGCAAGCCTATCTCCGCTTATAAGAATACTAACTGGTTTCCACACGATGTTTTCTTTTACCGTTTGAACACGTGTTTTGATGCGCATATAATTTTCTAACAGAAACTTCCATTGATGCACGCTGGGATTCGAAACCACGACCTTCGAAATAAAAGTCGAGGTACCTCCGGCTGACACGGTCACGATCATAATAATACTTACGTAATAAAATTGCACTTATCAGCCCCACCCCTTCCCTGCATACGGCCACGTCCGTCGTTTTATCTGGCGGCCATTTTGTCCCACCTGATCGTAAAAAATAATTGGATTGCAAGACGTAACGCTCCATAAGACCGAGGGTAGGTTTCAATTAGATCGCGTATTTGTTAGCGATAATGGAGATTTGAAAATATTTCTGTTGAAATATTATATTAGTTTATAGTTCAACGGGGAATTGGCGATTGGCTATCATACTAGCCGTACCACAAGCTCTTAAGACGAGTAATAAATGTTTTTGATAAATGCAGAATCGTTTTTTCTCAATAACCGCAAAACATACAGTTTTGATTTTATGACAAAGATAACTTAAGGATATAACCTAGATAAATTAACACGATTGACGACAGAAACACGATTGGTGAAACTTTTCTTGATAGATTTATTTTCCAAAGTTGGCTCTTCAAAAACACTAGTTTCGTTTTAATTAAAACTATGAATAGCTAAACAGTTCATTTTCATATAATTCGTTAGATAATTATACTAGCTAAATAAATTACAGACAGTTTCTTTTTAAATTTGATGGTTTTCAAGATAATGCAGTTTTGTCACTTTTTCCGTCTTATCCGGGTAGACTCAGCCCATACAAAAGTAAAAAATTTCACTTATCACCTTAAGTTAGTATTACTGTTACTTTGCTCACTACTTTCCATAATAAGGTTGCCTGGAAGGAATCGCTTTTTAGTGATAAGACCTTCCATTGTACGTAATTCGAAAATTATTTGTTTAATGTTTTGCTTGTTTATTTCTGGTGTACAATAAAGTATTATCTATCTATCCATCTACTCGCGGTGCGAAACTGACAATGCTATACGAACTTGTATGGCATTGTTACTTTCGCACTGCGAGTTGTTTTATTATTACTTTTGAGCTTCTGGTAAGCATGTTGATTGCAAAATGTTCATGTGCCAAATATAATGTCTACCGTGCCTTTAGATATCTTCAATGATCTTGGCGCCTGGAGATCTGAGAGTTTTTGGGGATTATAGTCGTGATTCTATTTAATTTATTAACTGAAGAAAAACGGAGGAGTTTCTTAAGTCGACGCATATATATTTTTTCTTTTTTTTATGTATTTTAGCTGGTGATCCGATTTCTATGACTTTTTTCTATTGTGTAGAAAATAGTTCCAAGTTGGTCCCATTTAAATTATATTTATGTAGGACTTACAGTTCCTTCAATAACTTAAAAATCTAATATCGTCCCTGACTTTGCGATTGGTCTATACATTTTCGTCGGTTTTCTTATAGTTTCTTAAACGTAATTATTACAAGCTAATCCGACAGACGTTGACCTGTCATATTTGCACTTTCCGTTTTTAAAGAATTTTGAAGGTAAATTTTTCAAAATTGTATTTCGTAAAAACCTTTTTTGACACTAACGAATACAAAAAAAAGGATAAGCAAAATCGGTCTAGTTCACGCCTGATGCCTTGACAAAAGGAAATAGGGTTTTTTTCATTTAAAAATACATTTTACACTGAATTAAATTCTGTGAAAACGTCGCGATATCTATATCTATACTAGTCTATACTAATATTATAAAAAGGAACGATTTGATTGTTTGTTTGCATCGAATAGGCTCCGAAACTACTAGACCGATTTAAAAATTCTTTTACCATTAGAATCCTTTATTATCCCTGATGAACATAGGCTATAGAATATTTTCAAAAACGTTAAGGATCCGTATGAAAACTTCGATAATGTAACCGAACGTGATAAAAAATCCAAAAAAATCTTTATATCGCGTATGTTGCGGAAATAATTGATAATAGAGCAAATTGATGTACTACAGTTTTAAAGACGATATCAATATCTACAAAAAAGTCTGTAACACCATATGTCTAACTATTAGGAATCCGTATGAAAACTTCGATAATGTAACCCAAGGTGTAAAATAATTACCCTTAATATCATTAATACACCCGTGACGCCGGGGCGGACTGCTAGTATTGAAATAAATTGCTGGTTACCCTAAACGGGTAACAAAGTGGACGTTGCTAACACACTCATTTCAAAAGAAAAAAAAATATTTGTGAAATCCACAGCCTTTTTGATGTGAAACTCAAGGAAACCCGATAAATTACCTTTGAAAACTTTTCACGACTTTTCTTCTGAACTTTGGTAATTGTGAGTTTTCCTTCTATTCGACTTTCGACATACCCGTGCAGCTCTTCACCTGCTCAATGGAAAATCAACTTTACTGCGCTCTCTTTAAGACTAATATCGCTCGAATGCGCTTAATTCTCTATCATCTTAACTTCTTGGAGAGAACGAAACACGTAATAGACGAAACATGAGCATGAAATTGAAGTGAGAGAAATTGGCCTAGTGCCGAAAGTCTTAATTTCGAATTTTGGACAAGTACCATTGTTATTTCTGTTTAAAAAGTGTATGATGGAACGGCGAAGGAAAACATCGAAATAAATAAATAATTAAATATTGGTGTCACACAGCGCCGTCTAGTCCCAAACTAAGCAAAGCTTGTGCTATGGGAACTAGATAACTGATAGAATACTTATATACCTACTTTTTTTTGTTGTAAATACATATACAAGATATATTATACAGAACAAACATCTATATTTTATCACACAAATATTTGTCCTGAGTGGGGATCGAACCCACAACCTACAGCGCAGAATGCAGAGCTACTACCAACTGTGCTGTGAGGCCGGTCAAATGAAACCAATAAGTATTTTTATTAATTGCGTTTTATCATGAAATAACTCCCGCAAAATGTGGACTACCCGAAAAACTTAGACATTTTCAAGGATTTCTAGGATGCCTATGCCTACTCAGCTAAAAGTAACCAGTTGTGTGCGTAATGTTTGATTATTATTGGTACTGAAAAATGTGGGCATGTGTTAAATAATGTTCGGACAAGAAGCACATCTAGACATTTTAATATACACATATTGGCGGACTTTACACACAGCGCAATCTAGCCCCAAACTAAGCAAAGCTTGTACTATGGGAACCAGATAACTGATAGAATACTTATGTACTTTTTTTTTGTAAATGCATACGTATTATACATATTAACACCCAGACACAGAACAAACATCTATGTTCATCACACAAATATTTGCCCTGGGTAGGGATCGAACCCACAACCTACAGCGCAGAAGGAGTTACTACCAACTGAGCTGTGAGGCCAGACCACATGCCTAGACCGTGTTTAAACATCTTCAAGGTAATGTTATCCTAATCCTAATAAATAATATTATAAAATGTGAAAGTTTGTGAGTTTGTATGTATGTTTGTTCCTCAATCAGGCTTAAACCACTAAACGGATGAAGATTAAATTTGCTGTAGTATGTAGATAAAAAATCAGAATAAATAAAGGGGGAACTTATAATCAGAAAAACACCCTAAATTATATAAAAACGCAAAAAGGATGATTTTGGTATGAATAGCGTAATAACAAATCTGACATCACAGACTTAAGACATTTAGTCGTCATAGCAACGCAGTTTTGATTAATGAATGATACGCATTCTGCCAAAATTCGTAATTTATTTTATCAGTACAAGGTTTGTAGGAAAAAAATTGGAAGCTGCCATTGCTGTTTCTGTGTGATTATTACAAAAAAAATTGACAGAACAACGTTTCTCACGGTCGGCTAGTAATATTATAAATGCGAAAGTTTGTGAGTTTGTATGTATGTTTGTTCCTCAATCAGGCCTAACACAACGGATTAAGTTGAGATTTGCTGTAGATGTAAATATAATGTCAGAATAAAACATAGACTACTTTAATATACGAAAAACATCCTCAAAATGATTAAAAAACGCATAGGGATGATGTTGGTATAGATGGCGCTTGTGTCCAAAAAAACTGACATTCGTGTTGTCATAGCAACGTGCGTTACTCTATGCGATTATCGAAATTTGGACAGGACAACGTTTGTCGAGGGTCTGCTAGTTTTTTGATAATTTTACATACAAGCGACATTTAACTAACTATTATTCAAAAACACTATACCTACAGTATGAGAACTTGAATATAATCAGTCAATATTGGAAAACTCTATATTAAACAAAGATGTTTTAATAAATATATTTATTTATTCTCAATATTCGAAATCGTGGAGTAATAAAAAAACACCTAGCACCGGATATTATTTCAAAGCAATTTAAAAGAAAGAGTAAATAAAAATATCTAAAAATAATCTGCTTGTAATAAATCCTGATATTCTTGCGTATAACGGGATTTAAAAACGTATACATATGAAAATAGGATGTGATAACTGAATGTAATTTTCTTTGCTACAGTTATGCGGAAAACATCGTGAGGAAACCAGACACGTGACACGTTGCACATTGCTAACTACTGCAAAAATGCGGGTCTGTACCAAATGTAATGTGTGCCTTTGACTAACCCCTTAAGACGTCTTCAAGGATTTGCATGCCTGGAGATCTGAGAGGATTTCTACACTGTACTTGGGAATACAGTCGTGATACTTTTTAGGGTTCCGTACCCAAAGGGTAAAATCTTTCGTTGTTCGTTGTCTTCGGTTGTTATGTCACGAATGCTTTTATGGTCAACCAGTTTTAAGTAGGACTACTTTCAAACAATAGTTTATGGTTTCTGTACGGTACTGAAAAAAAAGCAACAAAAATATGGAAATGAAATAAAATGAGGTCACGACTGTAATCTACTCCAACTTCAGGCACTATGATCCTCAAAGATGAGCATAAGACAATAAAATTAAATGTAAAGTTTATTTAGAGCAATATTAAAACAAAAACGGTGCGAACGTGACAACGCAATACGAACTCTTTTTACTTTCGCACCGCGAGTAATATTGTTTTGATAATACTTTAGGAGCTTGTGGTATGGCCTCAGTAACAAAAGAAAACCAGTGACTGATGAATCGTAATGATTCTCTCGTAATTGTTTTTATCATTAAATTATAACGCGTCTCCCCTTTTATAAGCTCCATGTTGTAATATGGTAGCGCAAAGATTGTAATTTGCGGGGACAAACATTAATTTCTTTTCAAAGTAAACCTCTCCGCGACGTGTAAAAAATGGTGAGTTTACCTTGCATTTTCTTCGTTGGCTGCTTCTACGCTGGTTCTTTGTTGGTCACCCGGATTTGTGCCTTCTTCTAACTTATGGTGATGGATACTTGAACTTTTTGGTGATTTGTATGGACCGGGTCTACCCGGATAAGACGGAAAAAGTGATAAAACCGCATTATCTTGAAAACTATCAAATTTAAAAAGAAACTGTCTTTATTTAGGTAGCTAGTATGATTATTATCTAACGAATTATATAAAAATGAACAGATGCTTAGATCCTTTGAAGATGTATAGTGGAGCTAGTCAGAGGCACGTCCATATATCATACATTATATTTGGGACATGCCCACATTTTGCAGTAGTTAGCATTCTATACGTGACAGGTTGCAAGCCCATCGCCGCTTATAAGAATAGTAACTGATTTCCTTAGGATGTTTTCCTTCACCGTTTTGAGCACGCAGTTTTTGTTGCATTTAAATTTTTCAAACTGAAAAATCCATTGATGCAATATACAAATACGACCCTCAGATCGAAAGTCGAGGTACCCCCCCACTCGGCCAACACAGCTATTACGTTAAACCACTTTTTTTATTTTTTTTTTTGTAAAAATACGTAGGTAGGTACGTAGGTACTTGCATGCAGCTTTTAGCTACTTCGTATTCATTTTAGAAAATAAGGTTCTACTGTAGTTTCATTCATTCATTTCATTTCAACTGCTCGTATTTATTCAACTTACAAGAAATAATTGAAAGATCTCTTGCAGAGGGAAGTTATTTAAAGAAAGAAAATTACTGTGGGTACTAACTAAAGACGAAGTATTTGAGCTATGCAATGCTATTTATTTATGCTACTAGCCGACCCGTTACAGATGTATTCCTGTCAAATTCTAATAATCGTATAAAAAAAACAATTTCAGGCAACCTCCAATTTTTCCCTACAAACCTTGTACTGATAAAATAAATTACGAATTTTGGTAGAATGCGTATCATTCATTAGTCTAAAACTGCGTTGCTATAACGACTAAATGTTTTTAGACTGTGATCAGATTTATTGCACACCAGCGCCATCTATACCAAAATCATCTTATTTGCATTTTTTTATCATTTAGGGGTTGTTTTTCAGACAATCAGTTTGATCGTTTAGGTTTAATTATGGTACAAACATATATACAAACTCACAAACTTTCGCATTAACTATATTACTAGCTGCTCGCCCCGGCTTCGCACGGGTGGTACCAGGATAAAAAATAGCTTATGTGTTATTCTGATGTTTAAGCTATATTACTGTAAAGTTTTGCGTAAAAGAGTAACAAACAACACAACCATTCACAAACTTTCACATTAGGATTTATACAGTTTTTTGCATTATGATTATTAAAGGACCATTTCTATATAATGTTTATTTATCATTGTATCATCAAAACAAAGCCTATTAGTCTTATAATAGCTAATTATTCTTTCTTTGACGAGACGCCTATTCACCAAAGTGGATTTCCTTGTTGCACGCTTCGCTCGGCGGTACCTATTGCGTGTTTTTGAGACTGTGCTTTTACCATACGGTCTAAAGTACAAGATTATGGCCTTCTAGCGCTCGGGTTCTATAATAAGTGGCGATAAATAAATAAATAAACATTGGCGGACTTTACAGACAACAACACCATCTAGCCCCAAACTAAGCAAAGCTTATACTATGGGAACCAGATAACTGATAGAATACTGTAAGGTAGGTTCGGTGTTAAATATGAACTCGAGGTTTATATTTAACTAAACAATTTTATTTAGTATAACAAAGAACTGTCGTGCGTTAACTATGACTTATTTATTTAACTAAAAGAAACAACTATACAGGGTGAAATCGTAAACACACGTCAAATTGATATGGGTGGTTCAGTATACGTAATAGTTTGGTTTCATGAAAAAATAATACACATTAAAAAAAAAAAAACAACAACTGCAAAGGCATCTTATTACACTCGCAAAGTTTTGTGTACTTAGTTCAACTAAATTAACTTGATACTTTAAATGTTTTTTATCCGAATATTATTTTTTAAATATTTTAACAAAAAAAAACACTGATATTATGAACTTATCTGAATACATTGACTTTGTCTGCATCGTTTAAATTGATTACATCAGTTTTTGTTTTTTTTTTTAAATGTGTATTATTTTTTCATGAAACCAAACTATTACGTATACTGAACCACCCATATCAATTTGACGTGTGTTTACGATTTCACCCTGTATATGTTTTTATTTACTTTTTTTTGTAAATACATACATAATATACATAGTAACACCCAGACACAGAACAAACATCTATGTTCATCACACAAATGTTTGCCCTGGGTGGGGATCGAACCCACAACCTACAGCGCAGAAAGCAGAGTTACTACCAACTAAGCTGTGAGGCCAGTCGGTGCGATGGGCATGCAACTTGTCACGTATTATGCTAACTACTGTAAAATGTAATGTTTTGACTATCCCGGTTTTAAATCTCTCTCTTATTTTTACAATCCAATGAATTATTAATTTTAAGTGGTAAAATGTTGAATGGTGCGCGTGGACCTACTAACAGTAAATCTTATATCTAAATTTCTCGTGTCACATTGTTAGTTACATTACTCCTCCGAAACGGCTTAACCGATTTTTACCAAATTTTATTCGCATATTCAGTAGGTCTGAGAATCGCGGCTACTATTTTTTTTTCATACCCCTAAGTGATAAGGATGGCGTAAAGATCAGGAAAAACGGCGAGTGCTTTTTTCTGTGGGATTATTGACATTTGACAAGACAACGTCTGTCGGGACAGCTAGTCTAAATATATAAAAATCAATGACACTTTTCGTTGTAATTTTATAACTCAAGAACGGGCTCACCTATCCAAACCAAATGTTTAGCTTTGTTCGGACTATTTAGTAGATGGTTTATGTGAAGTTTGCACAAAATCGGTAGACTTCCAGGTACCACCCGTGCGAAGCCGGGGCGAGCAGCTAGTGTTATATATATTTTATATTTCCTACTAGCGACCCGCTATTATACATATAAACCTTCCTCCTGAATCACTCTATCTATTAAAAAAAACCGCATCAAAATCCGTTGTGTAGTTTTAAAGATATAAGCAAACATACATACATACATACATACAGACGCGGGAAGCGGAAAGCGACTTTGCTTTATACTATGACTTTACCCTAATATCTTCCGCCCTAGGCTCCAGCCAACTCAGCCTGGTGGTAAGTCCGCCACTGCTTACTGCGTAAGTTCACTAGTAATCACTTGTCCAAATCCCAAATCACCTAATCTGGCCGCAGGTTAAATAATGCCAAATCAATGATGTAGTTCACAAAGGTAAATGATTATCTATGGCTGAAAATGTCTTTACTCGCCTGAAAACCCCATGAAAGCCAAATCTAATGGTTCACAAACAATAGTAATCCCATTCAAGCATTGTTGAACGTTACGAATATTCAATTAAAAACCGAACGCATACAAAACGAACCAATTACGGACCCCAAAAGTACTTACTGTATTCAATACATAATGTACCTACCTATACTAAATAACGACCGTAAAATGTCTGTAGAAATCTTTTCATCATGCATATACTTGAGGACAAAAAAATATAGGATCACGACTGTAATCCCCAAGTACGGTAGACATCCTCTCAGATCTCCAGACGCGTAGATCCTTTGAAGATGTCTAGTGGGGTAGTCAGAGGCACGTCCAAACATTATATTTGGCCCATTCCCACATTTTGCAGTAGTTAGCATTCCATACGTGATAGGTTTCAAGCCCATCGCCGCTTATAAGAATACTAACGTTTCCTCACGATGTTTTCCTTCACCGTTTTGAGTACGTGTTTTTGATGCGCATATATATTGTTTTGAACAGAAAAATCCATTGATGCACTCCGGGATACGAACCCACGACATTCGAAATCAAAGTCGAGGTACCTCCCACTCGGCCAAAACGGATTTTATATTAAGATTAAGATAAGATAATATGTTTGTTTTTACAAAATTTATTCTTTCAGTAATCCGGTCCTGATAGTACAAGCTTTGCTTAGTTTCGGGCTAGATGACGCTGTGTAATTACGTCCACTAATATTTATTTATAACCATGCTAGGAGAGTAAGTTTTTTCAATATTTGGTTTGTGAAAGCTGTAAGCCGCCGTAAAGCCAGGGTCCCACGGCGCGTAAAACGACGGGTCGCGCCGGATGACGCTCCGCCTGTGTGCGTCCGGCGCGTCGCGTACAGAGCGTTCCGAGCACGGGCCACCACGGATGCATCGTTCCCACGGCGCGTCCGTCCGCCTTGGCGCGGTCTTGCGCGTGATAACGCGGGCCGTGGGACCCCGGCATAAGACGGATATGGCATCCCAGGAATGCAAAGCTTTATCCGTTTAACGACTGTACGGCAATTATCATGCCTATTTATTATACGGGTCACATTTAGATTGGGCGCCATTGTGAAATTTCATCTTAGTATTTTTATGGGAATTTCCCAAATTTTGCGGTGATTTTGGGAGTTTTTGCAAGCCAATTATGTCTATTCCAATTTTGGTCAAAACGATATGGCCTTGTTGGCCGAGTGGGAGGTACCTCGACTTTTTATCCGAAGGTCGTGTTTTCGGATCTGTGCATCAATGGATTTTTCGGTTCGAAAAATTTATATGCGCATCAAAAACACGTGCTCAAAACGGTGAAGGAAAACATCGTGAGAAAACCAGTTAGTGTTCTTATAAGCGTCGATGAGCTTGCAACCTGTCACGTATGGAATGCTAACTACTGAAAATGTGGGCATGTGCCAAATATAATGTTTGGACTTACCTCTGACTACCCCCACTAGACATCATCAAAGGATCTAAGTGTCTGGAGATCTGAGAGGATGTCTACCGTACTTAGGGATTACAGTCGTGATCCTATTTATTTTTTATTATGTTATGGCGTGATTAGATGACAAACATACAAACATCCACACAAACTTTGACATTTATAATATCTAGCTTTTGCCCATGGCATTCTCGATACTCGAATAAAAATTATCCTATTTTTAAATTCTGTTTGGTTTTTGGAGATAAAATATGTTCTTTGATACAATCCAGTCATTTATAGAACAAATTTTATCATAATCGGTTCAGTTA
This sequence comes from Hydriomena furcata, assembly GCA_912999785.1. Lineage (NCBI taxonomy): Eukaryota > Metazoa > Arthropoda > Insecta > Lepidoptera > Geometridae > Hydriomena > Hydriomena furcata. The sequence goes on from OU538848.1 coordinate 4,626,226, forward strand.
CGACGTTATTGAGCAACAAAGCAAACATACAAACCTGTCATCTATAATAATTATTAGGGTAAAAAGGAAATATTTATGAGAGCGGAAAGTTTTCGAGACGTTATCAATGAAATATCATAATCTATATTTGGAAGCAAAAATTGCGTCTATTAAAAGTTTATTTCTTGATGACATAAAGTACCTACCTATTCTACTAAACCTATTGATGTCATAAATTCGAAGATAAGAAAAAAAATATGATCACGACTGTAATAATCCCCAAGTACGGTAGACATCCTCTCAGATCTCCAGACGCTTAGATCCCTTGAAGATGTCTAGTGGGGGTAGTCAGAGGCACGTCTAAACTGTATATTTGGCACATGCCCACATTTTGCAGTAGTTAGCATTCCATACGTGACAGGTTGCAAGCGCATCGAAATTATGAAATCGAAGTTATAAAGAATAATAAATAGTATTTTTAGTGGACATTATCACACATCGCCATCTAGCCCCAAACTAAACAAAGCTTTATACAACTGATAAAATACTATATTTCTTTTGTAAATATGTATTTACAAAAAAACATATTGAAACACATGACATACATTATTTACATTATAACACCCAGACACAGAACCAACATCCATGTTCATCACACAAATGTTTGTCGATCGGAATCTAATCCACAACCTACAGCGCAGAAGTTAGAGTTACTACCAACTGAGCAAATTAAAAAATCATTTATTTCAATAATATCATAAGGATCACTTTGAAACGTCTTACCTGTTCATAGCGACCAATCCACGGTTTGGGGTCTATCATTTTCTTCAATGATGCTATGTAGAGCTCCAGTGTGGTGCCGATCGAACAAGGTGAAGGCTCAAACAAGATTAATAATTAAAAGTCCTAACCAAGTAGGTACGTACAACAATAAAAAATTAACTAAAGAACTTCAGCACAAATTCTAAAAGCAGCACACGCTACACTTAAAACCTAAAGATGAGATAACTATTTGCTTAAAAATAATTATAGTAGACAAATGTTATACAAAAAAAAAACTTGAGAGGTGTCAAGGGACACCCGGATGGAACGAAGTTCTCACAAAATAACGTGGGACAAGGGAAGGGGAATCAACTTTGACTTCGACTTCGACCTCGACCTCGACCTCGACCTCGACCTCGACCTCGACATTGACCTCGACCTCGACCTCGACCTCGAACTCCACCTCGACCTCGACCTCGACCTCGACCTCGACCTCGACCTCGACCTCGACCTCGACCTCGACCTTGACCTCGACCTCGACCTCGACCTCGACCTCGACCTCGACCTCGACCTCGACCTCGACCTCGACCTCGACCTCGACCTCGACCTCGACCTCGACCTCGACCTCGACCTCGACCTCGACCTCGACCTCGACCTCCACCTTCCATCTTGACCTCCACTTCCACCTCGACCTCGACCTCGACACAATTAATAGATATATATATTAATAGATATACTATAGCAAAAAAGTGTCGTGACAACTTTTCGTAAGATTTTTTTCCGTCTAGCCCCCTTTCACAACGCGCGATAAGGAACTTCGTTCCAATAAAAGCTGCGAAAAGAGCTGTGAGGCCAGTCAATTATCTACTAATCTTTTCCTCATTGCTGATACTGACTCAGATATTTAGTCAAGTGATAAAATCTGTACGTTATATAGCTAACCCAATAGCCAACTTGCCAAATCACGCTCTGTTCTATAAAAACAACGAATACGCCCAAAAAACCGTTTGGCCACAAAAAACCGGTTACAACATAAAAGTTACAAAATGGCGACTCTATTATACCCTAGAACAATGAGCTAGTACTCGAGAGCTCTGGCGTGGAGAAGCACCACTTGTGCACACGAGATGCTAAAACAAACAGAAAGGCAGCTTTGATAAAAAATAAATAATTGAATAGCATCACTACTTTAGCTATTGGTTGTGGGTGCGATCCCCACCCAGAGTAAACATTTGTGTGATGAACATAGATGTTTGTTCTGTGTCCGAGTATTACTATGTGTAATAAGTATAAAATGCCATCAAAAACATAACTTGTAAAAAAAGCCAAGTCTCGCAACGCAACTCAGTTCTTCTAACGTAAAAAGTTGTGACGGACAGACGGACAGCGAAGTCTTAGTAATAGGGTCCCGTTTTTACCCTTTGGGTACGGAACCCTAAAAAATAAAAAGTTTTACGTATTCAGTTATCTGGTTCCCATCGTCCATTGTTAAGCTTGGGGCTAGATGCCGTTGTGTGTAAAGTCCGCCAATATTTATTCATCACTACATAGTATAAAGCAAAGTCGCTTTCCGCTTCCCGCGTCTGTATGTAATATGTATGTATGTATGTATGTTTGCTTATATCTTTAAAACTACACAACGGATTTTGATGCGGTTTTTTTTATAAATAGAGTGATTCAAGAGGAAGGTTTATATGTATAATACATGCATAATATAGTAGAGAAACACTGATAATTTTAGAGGTTTCTAATGTGATGTCGTAAATAAACACATTTTTTTGCGCTTACATTGCAAATGCTGGCTGAACCCCACGAGATATATCAGAATAATGTACTACAGTATTGTACACCTTAAAAACGTCTACAAAAAAGTCAACGATGGTATTAGAAATGTCTTACGCACAGCGAAGCGGGCACGGGTCAGCTAGTTTACTACTATAATCACTAAGTACCTACGGTAAGCATCCTCTGAGATATCCAGGCGCTGAGATCCTTGAAGATGTTTAGTGGAGGTAGTCGAAGGTCGTCTAATCATTATATTTGGCACTAGCTGACCCGTGCCCGCTTCGCTGTGCGTAAGACATTTCTAATACCATCGTTGACTTTTTTGTAGACGTTTTTAAGGTATACAATACTGTAGTACATTATTTTGATATATCTCGTGGGGTTCAGCCAGCATTTGCAATGTAAGCGCAAAAAATGTGTTTATTTACGACATCACATTAGAAACCTCTAAAATTATCAGTGTTTCTCTACCATATTGTGCATGTATTATACATATAAACCTTCCTCTTGAATCACTCTGTTTAATAAAAAAAACCGCATCAAAATCCGTTGTGTAGTTTTAAAGATATAAGCAAACATACATACATACATATTACATATTACATACAGACGCGGGAAGCGGAAAGCGACTTTGCTTTATACTATGTAGTGATATGCCACCATTTTTGCAGTACATTACTACACAACGGGAATCACTCACGTAAATGATAAATTGTCGATGAGGACACCGACAATTTGCGGCCCGCAGTGCGAGCAGAAGAGCGCGCGCGTTTAATGATCCACTCACCCTGAAGAAGATTCTCTAGATGAATCGAAACATTGTCGGTGTCCTCATTGACAATTTATCATTTACGTGAGTAATTCCCGTTGTTGTAATAATGTGTAGTACAACTCAAGAAAGTTTTGAAAGTGAAATTTTTGCAGTAGTTGTAATGTACAATTTTTTAAAGTAATTCTTAGTTCATAATAAAGCTTCCCTATTTAATCTTAACAGACCTGCTAAATTAAGTACCTTACTAGCTACTAAATGGATAGGTGTTGGTAGTGGCAAGTAGTATATAGAATTGAGCGCTTAAGGCGCTCCCAGTCGACGATTGTTTTTGTTCGAAACGAAAAAATAAATACTTGTGAACAAGCCACATCTCCTATTTTATAATGTATAGTATATGTGATTAAAGATGTACCCATCTTTAATCACTTCGATAAATAATCCTACCGACCGCTGCAATGACGACAAACACACGTCGGAGCGTGGTCCGCCTTAGCTATTCGAATAAATTAATGATATAAATTATGTATAATTACTTATCAAAAATCTATTCTAATAGAAATTTAGATCTACATATTACCTATCTTTAACAATAAATCACAAGTTGATTTTAATAGTAGGTATATAAAATATTTTGATCATAAATTCTAAAACGTATCATTTTGAAATAATATCTTTATCGTGAAAAGTTTCTGCTATTATGTTTTCAGCTTAATAGAAATCTAGGTAGGAACCTGAAGTAATATACTTATAAAAATAGGAGATGTGGCTTGTTCAGAAGTATTTCTTTTTTCGTTTCGAAAAAGAGCAATCAGCGACTGGGAGCCTCTTAAGTGATTTAAAAGTTAGAGCTTCAGTCAGTCAGACGTCTGTCAGGAATGAATAGTAATAATAATAATCTTTATTTTAGGCAACAGATGTAAAGTAAATAATACAAGTACATAAGTATAAATTAACATACATAATTATAAAACACTAGCAGTCAAGACAGACGTAGATCTGTCAAATTATAATCAAAAGCGCGTTCAGTTTTTCAAGATTTTTACAATTCTACGCTGGATTTTTCAAAATTTTCTTTTATAGAATATAAAAGAATTAGCGAAATCGGTTTAGCCGTTTACGCGTGATGCCGTGACCATGACCAAGCTAAATAGGGATTCATTTTTATATATAATCATTTTTATTTAATAGATAGATAGTTTAATTCGCTATGTTACCAGGATTGACTGCGCCGTAGTCAATCGAATAGTCGTAAGCCATGACGAAGGCTTTGGTCGGCTTAAAAAGTCTGTCACAAAGCTAGCCCCAAACTCAAATGAACTAAGTTTACTGTTGCTCATTTGCTCGTGTGCTTCTGCCAGAGAAGCACCACTTGTCACTACGTAGTGGTGGCAGAGTCTCAGAAAAAGCGTTAGGGTGGAAAGAGTGGGGGTGGTTACACTTAATTTCAGAATTTCATGAGACGTGTTTGGTTGATGCAGTTGTTATAATGATTGATACTTGAACTTTAGATCGAAACTGAAATAATAACAAAGCTGTTTTGTAAAAACATGATTATCATGTTATGGTACTGAATGCCATAATACCTACGCTTTTTATGCTGTTTAGGCACCCATACCTACGCTTCCAATACAATACCTACGCTGAAGCGTAGGTATAGGTGCATAAACAGTGAATAGTTACTATGAAAAGTGTACAGATTAGGTATTATCTAACATTAGGTATTGCATTCAACATCATAACATGATATTCATGTTTTTTACAAAATAACCCTGCTGGATAGACTTGATTAAACATATAAATCAATAGGATCAAGACTGTTATCCTCAAGTACGGTAGACATCCTCTCAGATCTCCAAGCGTTTAGATCTATTGAAGATGTCTAGAGGTAGTTAGTGAGGCAGTCAGCATTCCATATGTGACAGGTTGCAAGCCCATTCCGCTAGACTTGATAAATTTATTTATTATTTTTATTATATTTTGTTTGTATACTGTTACTCAATTGCGGTTGAATAAATATTGCTGTTTATTATATTCGATGTATTCTTGTAATATATTAGCTACTTTTTCATATTTTATTAATGAAATGTCTATAATATTTAATTATCATGTTATATATCCTTTATCTTTATGTATGTAAACACATTTAAATATCTACTGATTTTACAATTAAATTAAATTAATGTTTGTAAAAACATAGAGATAAAGACAAGATAGAGATAAGACAAATAAAGATAAAGGATAACCACATTATTTAAATAAATTTGTAGGTATACTTTTAACTAATATGTATTATAAATGCGGAAGTAATTCTGTCTGTCTGTGATGTTATCGAGGCCAAACCCCTCAACCGATTGTGATAGAATTTCATATAGAGAAAGTTTAAAGTCCTGGGACGGACATAGGCTACTATATACCCCATTTTTTTTTTTTTGTAATTTCAATGTTTTCTTCAAAAATCGATTTCCTGAATCAACGCGCGGTTAAAAGCTTGTTTGTAGTAAATAAACAAAATGAGTTGAATCAAAATCGCAACCGAAAACGAAGAGCAAACAAACTTTAATGTAGTTATTTACCGATTTATTTTTTAAATTAAAGGTGTTGAACATCAACATTACTAATTTGGGGTTTCCAATAAAATAAACCGGTAATTTATACGGATAAGTAAAAAGTTTAACAACCAAATAATAATGTCAATCGCACCTTTAGCAAATGAACCGATATTAATTTTCTCCCCCAAAAAGATATGTTTCAAATCGAACTTGTCAAATTACCATGGACCTGCAAGGAGTTGGCGATGGTAGATCAAGAGTAAGCGGTGATATGCGTACCTCGTTTTTTTAAATTACAATAATTGAGTGATGTATACTAGTTAGTTAGAATCTCAAAACACAAATAGAAAAAACAAAATAAAAAACATTTTCAGGTGTATCACCAATTTTTTTCAAGAACTTATTTACCTACTTATTTATTTAATGTTAGTCATAAGAATAATTATTGAGAGCACATCTGAAAGTCGAACTCGCTAAGATAGCTTTTGAAAACTTTCCGTGTTTTAGTCACGACTAGCTCCCACGCGCGGTTTCACTTGCATGGTACCCGGATAAAGTTTCCAATATTTCAATCCAGACAATAATCTATTTATACCGAATTTCATTAAATCGGTGCAGCCGTTACGATATTTATAGTAACAAACAAATAAACTTTCACATTTTTAGGTAATAATAAAGAAAGATTAGTAATTACCATACCCAATGACAAAAGCATGACTATAATGAACCAAAGCTGGCTTTCAGAATATAAATAAGTAGAAAGAAAAACCCAGCGCACTTAAAACAATTTTTTGTCTTATTAAAAGGGAATTTTTTTCTTCCGCTTCAAATTTTAAAAGGTAAGATTATGGAAATCGGAAATAATGCGATAAATTGAGTGTTTAGATACAGTCTTCTTGGAAGAGCCGGTGTAGGGCTAGGGAAACGGTTTTTAAATCGAGGTTTTTACCGGTTTTTTATAAGATGCTGTTTTTACACTATTCGTTTTTACCGGTGTGTATGCTGGCTGATGCTGTTTTTACACTAAGTATTAGTTTTTACCGGTTTTTACACTGCCTGTTTTTACCGTTTTTTTACACAGTTGGTTTTTAACACACACCTTCTGACTATGGTATCATCACTCGAAGACTACAAAAAATTGCGGATCATATTATTGGAATTTGAACTTAAAATATAATTATAAATTAAATAGACATTACCATGTCATGACTGAGATGGAAGCAAATGGAGGAGGCTTTTATCGCTGATAGCGACCCATACACTAAAATTTAAAATACTATTTAAAACTAAAGCATACATAATATTATGGAAAAAAAATATGTTATTTAAGTTAATAGTGTTATGGAAATAAATCTTTATTTATTTATTTCATTCTTTTGAATTTTATTAAACTAATGAATATTATCTGGAATACTCGATACACGAAAACTAGTCTCTTTTCAATCGGGTTTTCAAAATATTGTTACCTAGCTGTTTTCTTTCTCACCGTGACAAAAAGTAGATGAGTCCCTTAAAACAGTTTTTTTTACAATTTACCGGTATTTGGTTTTGATCCTTCTAATGGCGGCTCGTTTCCTTATTTTATGAGTTCTTTTGAGCATTTAATATTTCCGGTATCAAATATCACGTAGAAAAAATCTTTTGATCTTATAAATTTTACAAAATCTTCATAATTTTTGATGTTTTGCTAAATTGAATACAAAATCTTGGTTTAAATCTAAAGGTATGTAGGTACAAGTTGGTATGTAGAGAGAATGAACGAAATATAATTGACGAAACAGGTCAATCGATAAGGCGAGTGTCTTGAACGGGAATGGGACCACATTGGAAGGCTTCAATGTACTTTTTAAACCAACGAAAATTTTATTCTGAATTCGATGCTTTCTAGGGTTCCGTACCCAAAGGGTAAAAACGGGACCCTATTACTAAGACTTCGCTGTCCGTCTGTCTGTCACAGGGCTGTATCTCATGAACCGTGATATTAAGACAGTTGTAATTTTCACAGATGATGTATTTCTGTTGCCGCTATAACAACAAATACTAAAAACAGAATAGCATAAATATTCAAGTGGAGCTCCTATACAACAAACGTGTTTTTTATTAGATAATGGTACGGAATCCTACGTGCGCGGGTCCGACTCGCACTTGGCTGGATTTTTATACTACCTACCTGCTATTTTTTGTTGTTTTTTTTAAGGAGAATAATCCAAAGTTGGTCATATTTATTATTTTTATGTAGGAACTAGTAGTTCTTTCATTCGTTCTTTTGTAGAACTTAAAAACGAATATCATCTTTTGACTTTTCGATTAATCGAGATAAAATATCTCGATTAATCTAAATCGTCGGTTTTCTTTTTAGTTCTTAAAACTAATTTATTATTTAATTATTATAACTAAATTATTACAACGTCTGTCACAGGTCGGCTAGTATAAAAATATTTCGCAGAATATTCAAAATGAAAATACCGGGAAAACTTGTCTTTTCTGAGTGCATTGTCGTAAAAATGCTAAATTGAATGCTGAGTCAAACAAAAAGACCACGTCCCCTTATTATCAAACGTCCACATAAACAGAAGTTATTATTTACGAGCTAAGTTTTACTAGTGTCACTTTATAGCACTGTTGTTATACAGTTTTCATTCCACAAAAACTAAAAGTCTACATTCAAAATATATATTTTATACATGAGAACATGCTAAATATTCTTTATTAAAATAACTTGAAATATATTATTTCATGCTCTTATAATAATAATTAATTAAGGAAACACGAGTTTAAGGCTTTTTTATTTCATACTAAAGGGCAAAAAGAGGTGATAAAGTTTGTATGAAAAATATATTGTCATAATTACTTGAAATTTAGTATTTATGCTCTCCAATACTATCAAAGAAACACTTGTTTAAGGTTTTTTTTGAATTTCATCGCAACACGGGGTAAAGAAAGGTGTTATGTTTTAGGGGTCTACGTTTTTGCGATTATTGAAATTTGGACAGAACAACGTCTGTCGCGGGTCAAGCTAGTTTCAAAATAAAAAATAGCCTATTTAGCCCTAATTTGCGGATAAGGGCTATGTATATTCTAAGTGTCGTCTAAATCCGTTAGGTCGTTTGGTCGTGATTAAGCCACAAATATCCAAACATACAAACTTTAGGATTTATAATAGGATTAGTAGGATAATAGAGACGGTGCTAAGTTATGGGTCATATAATTCTCTAAATTGCACGGTGTATCTGAAATACAATTAAAAACACATACATACACATAAATACTCGTACTTAGCTAAAATCCCACTTTAATAAATGTGTGAGTTTTGTTATTGTATTTATTTAAAACTCCTTTATAAAAATGTTCGATGTTTGTGCCTCAATCATGCTTAAAGAAACAAACGAATTTGGATCAAACTTTGAATCTACATAGCTTATGTCCTGGAATAGCAAATAGACTACTTACCATATGAGCAAAGTTACTCAATGTTTTTTTTTATTTAGATAGATTTTAACTTGGATTAAATAAAAAATAAAATGAATAGGACTACGACTGTAATCTCCAAGTACGGTGGAAATCCTCTCTGATCTCAAGGCGCTTAGACCTTGAAGATGTCTAGAGGATAGTCAGAGGCACGTGCAATCATTATATTTGAGGTTTTTTTAAGCTGAGTTGTTGCCTATTCAACAAACAGACGTTTTCTGTTCTATTAATTTTTTATATTTTATTATGTTAATGTTTTTTTTATTTACTTTTTACAATTTACTTACTGTATTGTTCAAGGTTTATTGTCTTATGTTTTGTTTGTTGAATAAATGTATTTTCTTTCTTTCTTTATTTGGCACATGCCCACATTTTGCGGTTTTTGTAAATACGGGGACTGTAATCGTCTTTGTCCGACTGTTGGAAGAAAGCGATTTTAATGCACTGTCCTATTTATTCTTTAGAGGAACCTTCTTCGTAGACTATATAGTTTTTGAACGTTTTTCCCATAACTAGGTATAACTACGAGTATATTTAAAGAAATAAATAAATAAACCTTGCATTACACTGGAGCTCTACATAGCATTAAAGAATCATAAAAAAAAAGGTAGACTCCATGCAGTGTTTGTTGCCTGATTCTTCTAGGCTTGGTCGCGTGGAGTCGGCGTAGCTTCACCTAGTTCCTAAGACGTTTTAAAGTGATCCTTGTGATTTTATTGAAATAAATGATTTTTGAATTTGAATTTGTATTTGAACTTGGTGGCCATTATTACACAGCGTCATCTAGTCACAAATTAAGTAAAGTATTATGGGAACTAGATAACTGATAGAATATTTAAAAACTTTTTTTTTGTATATACATTATACATACATATTTACTCCCGAGGCATAACATACATCTATGTTCATCACACAAATGTTTGTCCCGGGTGGGTCGTGGGTTTGAATCTTGGTCGTACATCAATGGATTTTTCTGTTAGAAAAATGTAACACTTTAATCGGTGAATGGTAACATCGTAAAGAAACCAGTTAATATTCTTAGAAACAGAAATCTGCTTGCAGCCTATCACGTATGGAATGCGAATAAAATAACTACTTACTGCAAAATATGTCCATTACTACATGTAATGTTTGGACGTTCCTCTGCCTATTCCTTTTTAGTCATCTTCAAGGATCTGAGCGCCTGGAAATCTGAGTGTCTATTGAACTTGGGGATTACAGTCGTCTCCGTATTTAATTTAATTTTTCTATAAATTCATCCCTTTTATAAAACTCCTCATTTCCAAAATTATTGCCGCGTCACAGCAAATCGAATTAATTTCCGATCGAGTAAATAATACAGAAATTGCAGCACTATTCAGAATTAATTTCCCGAACGCTCGACTGATTTAAATATACCTCTCTGCTTCGCTATTTCATGAAGGCACTTCGATGCTCTTACAGAGAGGTACTTACGTAAGTGATAAGTAGTTGACCCGTAAAAATAAATTGTAAGATAAATATAATGCAATCAAAAACATAACATGTAAAAAAACGGCCTAGTGCGAGTCGGACTCGTGCACGAAGGGTTCCTTCCGTACCAAAAAAACGACAAAAAAATCATGTTTGTTGTATGGGAGCCCCCCTTAAATATTTATTTTATTCTGTTTTATTTGTTGTTAGAGCAGCAATAGAAATACATAATCTGTGAAAATTTCAACTGTCTAGCTATCATGGTTCATGAGATACAGCCCTGTGACAGACAGACGGACAGACGGACAGACGGACAGACGGACAGACGGACAGACGGACAGACGGACAGACGGACAGACGGACAGACGGACAGACGGACAGACGGACAGACGGACAGACGGACAGACGGACAGACGGACAGACGGACAGACGGACAGACGGACAGACGGACAGACGGACAGACGGACAGACGGACAGACGGACAGACGGACAGACGGACAGACGGACAGACGGACAGACGGACAGACGGACAGACGGACAGACGGACAGACGGACAGACGGACAGACGGACAGACGGACAGACGGACAGCGAAGTCTTAGTAATAGGGTCCCGTTTTTACCCTTTATTTACGGAACCCTAAAAACACGTTTGTTGTATGGGAGCACCCCTTAAATATTTATTCTGTTTTTATATGTTGTTATAGCGACAACAGAAATACATAATCTGATTATTCTGTGATTTATAATACGTCTACTGAAATAGCAAACTGTGGGTCGCGACTCGTGGTGTGTTGTGTAATATCAATTCGCGAAGTAATTTGGAATGTTTACAAAGAGCATTAATTAAAATGTTTGTTTATTTGGGTTTAGTTCTAGTTTTAGTATCGGTCTACATTTTTGTTTAATAATACAACTAGAATGTAGAAGAGCCGTCATTTTTAGGGTTCCGCACACAAAAGGTAAAAACGAGACTCTATTACTAAGACTATGGCGCACTATAAGCTACTATAAGCGACACTATGGCGCACACAACCGTGTGCGTCACAACATGCAGTGTCGCACAACACATAAAGTGATGTTTATGAAAAAATATTTCGTCCACTGTGGGTGTGTGTTCTCACAGTGTCGTTCCTGAATACGAGGGTAAGTATTCTATCAGTTATCTGGTTCCCATAGTACAAGCTTTGCTTAGTTTAGGGCTAGATGCCGCTATGTATAAAGTACAATATTTATTATCGGTTTGCAGATTAGAGGCCCACTTACAATTCCCATACAAATCCGTTCGAATAACTAAAAAATAGGCACACGACTGTAATCCTGAAGCTGAATACCATCATCCTCTCAGATCTACACGTGTATAAATGAATGAATAAATAAAACTGCTTTATTGTTCACCAGAATAAAATAAAAATGGAAGAACCTAAAATAGGTTAAACTGTACAATGGGCTTACCATAAGGGGTTAAAAAACTGGTCAAGTGCGTTTCGAGCCACGCGCAATGTAGGGTTTCGTAGTTTACACATCTAATAACATTATACAGGGTGAAATCGTAAACACACGTCAAATTGATATGGGTGGTTCAGTATACGTAATAGTTTGGTTTCATGAAAAAATAATACACATTTAAAAAAAAACAACAACTGATGTAATCAATTTAAACGATGCAGACAAAGTCAATGTATTCAGATAAGTTCATAATATCAGTGTTTTTTTTTGTTAAAATATTTAAAAAATAATATTCGGATAAAAAACATTTAAAGTATCAAGTTAATTTAGTTGAACTAAGTACACAAAACTTTGCGAGTGTAATAAGATGCCTTTGCAGTTGTTGTTTTTTTTTTTTTTTAATGTGTATTATTTTTTCATGAAACCAAACTATTACGTATACTGAACCACCCATATCAATTTGACGTGTGTTTACGATTTCACCCTGTATACCTAAGTAATTTTCAACGATATTTGCACTAAAAAGTTTACTTCTAGTTTACAAGTGTTCGTCGAGCAACTTAGAAAATACATTTTCTTCCTCCAAAATCAATCGTTTAGCTGGTGGGGGGGAGGGGGGGAGGACACACTTGACTCTGACAAAATTTTGCACCTTAAAGCTTAATATTTCACAAACGGGTCCTTTAATCGAAAAGTTGTCTTCACAAACCTAGAATGTATTTTAATGACCTATCCAACGAAACCATAGGCTTCCGAAAAAATACACATCCCCGCTTTAGGTGTAGAGGGGTACCCTAAAAAAATTGTTTACCTATCAAAATCTACATTATCAGCGAGTAACATTGGCTAAATTTTGTTAACAACCAAATTAGAGATCCACACGAAAATTGCAATAATGAAACCTAAGGTAACAAAAAGTATTTAATCTTCATTAGTGCACCCGTGCAAGGCAGGGATGGACAGCTATGATCTGGCAAGCTACGTAAAATAACAGTGACTAAAATATAAGAAAAAGTGTCTTATTTTGTCCAAAATATCGCAACAAAGTTAATGATACCCATTTGTATCCATGGGATGCCTTCGGGCACCATTTTCCGGATACCACAGCATATGATGCGGCTGAAAATGTATATTCCTTAAAATGTTACTCAATTTAAACATATTTATGAATAGGTTAAAATTTCATACAGGTTTTATTTTTAAATAGTATTTAGCGGGAATCCAGTGTTAGAGCACAAATAGATATACCCGAATTAGCTGATCTGATGATGGAATTAGGAGCTGTTCAACGGACACTGACAATAAAACTTCATAATAAACAGTTCGATTGAGTAAAAACTTTGCTTGTCTAATTTCAATATTAATGTACTTGTAGGTAATAAACGTGAAACCCTGGTGATCGATGATTTGAATTACAAAAGTTTTATTGGAAAATATTTTTTAACAAAATCTTATTTTTACTTTTAAAATAACCTTAGGCACACGTTATGTAAGTCAGCCAAATCTAGCAGTGTGGAATCATATGATTGTGCGTGAAGCTTTTTTTAACAAAAAACTTATTTTAACTTTTATTAAAATAAACGTTAGGCACACGTAATGATTAGACAGCCGAATCTAGCAGTGTGGAATCATGTGCGTGGAGCTTACTTGCGACATAGAGTTATCTGTTATGCTGTCTGTATATGAGGGTTGCGTGCGTAGATCAGACATTTTTTCTCCGTATCTGGGAAAATCCATACCCTAGGTGGGTAATAACCCTGGTAATATTTATTATTTTAAGTCAAACAGTTTTGTTACGAACACTATTTTTAAAAATATCTTCACCCAAAGAAAGAGACATATTAAATAAATAATTAAATAAATTACTATTTTCTATCCAATAGAAAAATAAAAAACCGGCCAAGTGCGAGTTGGACTCTGCACGAAGGGTTTCCTACCATTATCTATAAAATACGTCAAAAAAACACGTTTGTTGCATGGGAGCCCCACATAAATAAGTTTATTTTTTGTATATTTTGTTATAACGGCAACATAAATACATCATCTGTGAATATTTCAACAGTCTAGCTATTACGGTTCATGAGATACAGCCTTGTGACAGACAGCGAAGTATTAGTAATAGGGTCCCGTTTTTACCCTTTAGGTACGGAACCCTAAAGAGCAACAAAAAAGTACAAAATATACATGCCATGTCGAATTGAGAACCCTTTTTTTTCGACAATTAAAAAAGAAAGGAAGTGGCTAGGCCTAAGAAGAGACAGATGACACATTTATAAGAAACGGACAAGTATTGAGATGACGAATGATAGGAGATATGGAAGAATAAAACATGTTGTGTCGACCTCACTTAAGTGAAGTAAGGGTAGGAATATGATGGAATAAATACATCGAGCTATATTATTATCTTATATACATGATGTTACATAACTACCCGTAAAGCCGAAAGAAGGTTAAATGGGGCCTTATAACGAGTCCATTCACAATATTTATGAACTGTAGTAACGCAAAAAAACAAAAAAACAACATAGGTATATGAATGAAAAATAGAAAAACTATTAAAGTAGACAATTATTAGGTAAAATAGGTACGTAGGCCTTTCTGTTAATAAATAATCTGGTTCCCTGACATGACAGCTTACTAGGGTTGACAAAATTATAATTAATTATATTTTTTATGGGGTATTTTGTAACACGTTAAAAAATTCTTGCATCACAGTGTTTGTAACAAAACTCCTCCGAAACGGCTTGACCGATTTTTATATATTTTTTTATATATAATTATATGGTAAGTATGATAGGTAGGGTATATCTTAAACCCCAAAATGATGTGGCATAAAGTTCGGGAAATACTGATAGTGATCTTTTCTGTGGGATTTTTGAAATTTGACAGGACAACATCGTTGGGACAGCTTGTATATTGCCTCTAATTTAATATATAAACAAATAATTTTGTAAACAGATTAGTCAAATAAAAGAATTTGCTTTGGTTATTCTCTTGGTGAACTCTAACCCTAGGTACTTTGCCTAAAACTTTCAACCCTAAGCGCCCCAGCCGACCCCTAACGAGGCCGTGACAAAAGGGTTAACTTATAACTTTCGTCTAGGGGACGGTTTGAAAAACTGGTATACGTGACGTCGTTCACAGTTTTCTCATAGGGGTTGACGTGTGTTAAATACAAGTACCTACTGGCTTGTCCTATTTACAGCCCTGTATTATAGAATTAAAACTATAAAAAATAGGATCAACGACTGTAATCCCCAAGTACGGTAGACATCCTCTCAGATCTCCAGACGCGTAGATCCTTTAAAGATGTCTAGTGGGGATAGTCAGTGGCACGTCCAAACATTATATTTGGCACATGCCCACATTTTGCAGTAGTTAGCATTCCATACGTGACAGGTTGCAAGCCCATCGCCGCTTATAAGGATACTAACTGGTTTCCTCACGATGTTTTCCTTCACAGTTTTAAGCACAAGTTTTTTTTTTTTTTTTTTTTTTTATCTATCGTGGTTATTAATCATCATAAATAGAAATACGGTTAATTACTACGTTTTTTCTTCTGTTGCTGACGTTTCGAGACAATTCAGATGCTCTTCATCATGAGCATCGCCCGCGACCGCGATCTCAATGTTGTTACGCAAAGCTAACGTATGGATATAGCTGAGCTAGGCTCGACCTGTCCCAAGCGCGGTACAAGGTGCATCGGACTCACGAGGCGCATCGTCAGCGGGAACGTGGTCGCTTGACGTCAATCGCGCGTTTCACGGAAACTACCTAGTTTTATATTCGCATTCTTTGTTCAAACTTCGAACTTGTTTCATCTAAGATAATTAATTTGTAATCCTTTTACTTTCTATTAAATTTAGATTTAAAATAAAAGTATTTTTTTAAAAGCTACCCTAGGCAGCGGCCTACGTATTTGGCGCTACGTATTTGGCGCGGTTATTTCTTCTTGAATACTCAAGAAGAAATAAAACCGGCCAAGTGCGAGTCGGACTCGCGCACTTAGGGTTCCGTACCATTATCTATAAAAAACGGCAAAAAAACACGTTTGTTTTATGGGAGCCCCACTTAAATATTTATTTTATTCTATTTTTAGTATTTGTTGTTAAAGCGGCAACAGAAATACATCATTTGTGAAAATTTCAACTGTCTAGCTATCACGGTTCATGAGATACAGCCTTGTGACAGACAGACGGACGGACAGATGGACAGTCGGACAGCGAAGTCTTAGTAATAGGGTTCCGTTTGTACCCTTTTGGTACGGAACCCTAAAAATCAACTGCCGCATGAATGAAATATTACTTAAGAACAGCTCGACCGATTTGACAGATTATTTAATGTTTATCAAAACGGGGGTTGTTATGAAAGATTATTTTTTGAAAATCCTCCGGAAAACATTCAATTCCGGTTGAAACTGAAAGTGCTTTTCATGGGATTATTTAAATTTAGACATGACAATGTCCGTCGGGTCAGCTAGCATATTAAAGCTTATCATAAAAGCACTTCACTTTGTTGTCCGTTGTTTGTTCTATACGAAAATTTGACTGGCCTCAGGGCTCAGTTGGTTGTAACTCTGCCTTCTGCGCTGCGGTTGTGGGTTCGATCCTCATCCAGGGCAAACGTTTTGTGTGATGAATATAGATGTTTGTAGAAATAGAATAGAAATAGAAATAGAAATAATTTATTTGCAACAACTTATAACTAACTCAATTTTATAAACAAAATAAAAAAATAACAAAAAAAAAATACAAATGTTGCAAAAAGGACCCTAAATCAGCATGGTGCAGGTTGCAAAATAGCAACCCACGCTGGTCTTCCGTCAGGACCAATTTTGATTTGCGTCCACACAATGTAAAAAAAAAAAAAAAAAAAATGTGCAAAATTAACCTAAACAAAATAAAAGAAAATTAACAAACATTATCATATATGATACACAAAATCAAAACACATTAAAAAATAAAATAAAAACAGAGAATCTAAGAAGTTAGATAAATATATTATATTATCTTACACTACTATATAGCACTTGTGTCCAACAATAGGCTTTCCTGCGCTTTCTGCCAGTCAATAAGAAAGATTTTAATTTTTCTTCTAAATCCATAGCTACTGTCCAGGTTCCTGATCGGGGAACTGTTTCTGGGTGTTAATATGTATAATAAGTATGTATTTACAAAAAAAGTATATTATTCTATCAGTTCTCATAGTTTTGCTGAGTTTGGGGCTAGATGGCACTATGTGTAAGGTCCGCCGATATTATATTGTCAACAAAAAGTTGGGCTCAAAAATTCACAGTATTCCCTGAAGAAGAATAATCTAAACTTTACCTGTATGTTTCAGGATCGAAAACAATAAAAATAATAAAGAGATCAAAATGTATTTTTTAACGATATCACGACTCGAAAGCTGTCTATGAGAACATCCTCCATCCAAAAAGTAATATGTATTTCATAACTTGCCACCTGAATTTAGACTGTATCTGTCTAAATGTAAGGGTTTATTTCGCGTGTAAGGGATATTTTGTTGTTAAAACTACCTTATTGTGTTGGAGTACAAAGAGCAATTGTAGAAGGAAATATTGAATAGACAGCCTTTGAAAGCACGTTCTTTATCGAGGTCAGTTGAATGTAGGGTGATGTTGATTGGCTAACAATTCCTTGTGACTTAGGACTTAGGCCAACTATACTTCTATACTAGTCATATAAGTACTAGTAATCCTGATATTCTAATCCTACTAATATTGTAAATGCGAAAGTTTGTGAGTGGATGTGTGTGTGTGTTTTTTACTCCTTCACGCAAAAACTACTGAACGGATTAAGATGAAACTTTACAGTAATATAGTATAAATATCAACACATAGGCTATATACTTTTTATCCAGGTACCATCCGTGCGAAGCCGGGGTGAGAAGCTAGTAATATTATCACTACATAGTATAAAGCAAATTCCGCTTCCCGCGTCTGTATGTATGTATGTATGTTTGCTGATATCTTTAAAACTACACAACGGATTTTGATGCGGTTTTTTTTAATAGATAGAGTGATTCAGGAGGAAGGTTTATATGTATTAAACCCGTGCGAAGCCGGGGCGGATCGCTAGTAAATATATATAATAACCATGTATTTGAAAATTAAAATGTTGTTAAAGTGCTCATAACCGCTCTTGCCCTAGTTAATTTGTGGTTTCCACATTATACGTCGGTTTTTCTAACATTTAGCTATTTTCCAAAACCTAATTTTGCGGTAATGAGTACTCACTAGTGATTGGATAGCGCCAGATACCTGTGCTACAGGTATAACGCTCAGGTAAAACTACCAGGAGCACATAACGACCAAGAGCTTAATTCGATCGAATTGAAAGATCCAACCAGTCTGCCAGTAAAAGAGGGTATTTGCATAGTCTGGATCTTAATTGGGTCGTGTGGAGTACCTTATTCTAGGGGTCCGTTTCACAAAAGAGCCACGGAGAACCAGGATAACGATCTGTTGTTAAAAACTGAAGGTATCTGCTTTGTCAGAAAGTTAGGTAGCTTGTAAAAAATAATATCTCGTACACAATTGTATGAACAACAAATATTTTTTTAGTGAGAATCATACGACTTCTATTTTAATATTATTTGTTGGTAAGATTGATGAAATGCTCGAGGATAAAAGGATAATAAAATTATTTCCAAGAAAGAAATCTCACATTATAAAATAAAATAAAAATTGAATACATACAATGTCATGTGAAATAGATAAAAATTAAAATTGAATAAAAATGGCATTTGTAAATAAATAATCATTTTTTGCATTTTAGTTTTGTTTGTTACAATATAATTAGTCCTATATAAAAAAACCGGATAAGCGCGAGTCGGACTCGCGCACGAAGGGTTCTTTACCATTATCTATAAAACACGGCAAAAAATCACGTTTGTTGTATGGGAGCCCCACTTAAATATTTATTTTATTCTGTTTTTATTATTTGTTGATATAGCGGCAACATAAATACATTATCTAGCTATCACGGTTCGTGAGATACAGCCTTGTTACCGACAGACGGACAGCGAAGTCTTAGTAATAGGGTCCCGTTTTTACCATTTGGGTACGGAACCCTAAAAAGCGCCCTAGCTGGTCAGACTGTTTCAATTCTTTTTCTAACAGTCCATGATATTTCCAAACACGGTTTCATTTACTGAAAGTCTAGTTGGAGCTTAATTGGATCGCGTGGAGCAACACTCGTGCTTGATGTGCCTCGGTCTAAGCTCGGAACTCGATGCCATAAGCTAGGGTTGTCAAGATTACAATCTCAAAAATATGGCAGAAAATTGAAATGATTTCAAAATAACGGAGGCAACCCTGTGCTAGACTATTGATACCTACACTGTAGCTGGTGAGAGTGGAATTCAAGTGAATTACTCTAACCCTCGTATTCAAGAACGACACTATGAGAACACGCACCCACAGTGGACGAAATCTTTTTTCATAAACATCACTTTATGTGTTGAGCGGCACTATGGCGCACACTACCGTGTGCCTTTAGAGCTCAACTTTGGCTAGAGGCACACGACAATGTGCCTTTAGTCACACTATGCAGTGTCGCACAACACATAAACTGATTTTTATGAAAAAAGATTTCGTCCACTGTGGGTGCGTGTTCTCATAGTGTCGTTCTTGAATACAAGGGTTAGTAACTTAGGTGCAGCCTAAATAGATGTTCTCTAGAAGTCCTAACTATAGATAGGTTTCTCTCTTGAGATACAGACAGGTTCATCTAAGTTCAGACATAGTTTAAATTGTTACTTATTATTAGATATTATTCCGTAATGTTAATCTTAGCACTAAGTTATTAAATAAAGATTTTATTTTTTTAATTATTTAATCAAAGAAAATAATATTGAGAATTACGAAATAAAACTTTAAACAAACAAAATAATTTTTTTTTTGAGCAACTTCGATTCAAAACTGGGACATTACACTTAATTATTTACTTAACTACTTAAAAATATCCTACTAATATTATAAATGCGAAAGTTTGTGAGTGTTTGTTACTTTTTTGACGCAAAAAACTACTAAACGGATTTAGATGAAACTTTACAGTAATATAACTTAAACTTCAGAATAACAGATAGGCTACATTTTATCCAGGTAACACCCGTGCGAAGCCGGGGCAGCTAGTATAAAATAAAGCAATGAAACAAAACAAAATCTAGGGAGGTTAGGTACGTGTCAGTCAAATCATAATCAAAAGTTGTCGATATTTTGTTTTCATAGAAGTATTAAATAGCACTTCACTTTTGTTAGTTTTACAAAATGTATGATAAAAATTATCTAGGAGTTTTTTTTTGCATTCCTAAGATAAACGACACAACCAATTTACGAAATCAAAATGCTATCTAAATACACTTAATTTTATCCCTGAATTAATCTACAATAATATTTGACAACCGGGTTTGTATAGAAAACCTCTTTTACCAACGCACGATTTTGCAAGAAATTTCACAATTGAAAAAACTTGGCAACCCTAAAACCAACGTCTCACGCGGAACATTAATTTGCATTATACCCCGGTGCATAACCCTATAAAATGTGGTAATAGACAAGCTTATGTGCTATAAAGCGTTATTTCACATGAATTCGGTGAGAATTCGCGATGTTCAATTTGATGAAACAATTAGTTGGCCGCAGGGGATTTTCGCTCCTAATGTAGAATCGGAATGACAGTACTGTACTTATAATAACTGAAGCTCGACAAGGCCCATTTTCCTTTCATTGTCCCCACTTGGACATAATGCACTTTTGTCTTATAATTTAGTACTAAACTAATTTTAATATTTAATACATAAATATTACAAAACTAAAATTTAAAAACTTGGTAAAATTATCCACTTCGTAATTTGGTAATTTTTAGGGTTCCGTGCCCAAAGTTTAAAATCAGAACCCTATTACTAAGACTTCGCTGTCCATCCGTCCGTCTGTCTGTCACAGGGCTGTATCTCATGTACCGTGATAGCTGGACAGTTCAAATTTTCTCAGATTATGTATTTCTGTTGCTGTTATAACAACAAATACTAAAAACAGAATAAATTAAATATATAATTGGGGCTCCCATACAACAAACGTGAATTTTTTGCCGTTTTTATATATAATGGTACGGAACCTTTCGTGCGCAAGTCCGACTCGCACTTGGCCGGTTTATCAAAATGCCGATTACCATTTAAAAATATTTTTTAGATGATTTTCAGTTAATTTAGGGCTAGTAATGACTTTCCTGTAGCTCGTAGCATTGTCACTATCAGAGTATTCCTGAAAAAATGAAATTTGAATCGTATCGGATTGATCTTTTAGCTAGCAGTGATTATGTTTTCAGTAGATAAATAAATATTGGTGCACATTTCACACAGCGCCATCTAGCCCCAAACTAAGCAAAGCTTGATTGGAAACTATTAGCTACCTGATAGAATACTTTTGTTAATTCATCCACAAGCAAATCAAAGCAAAACTATTAAAAAAAAACGTTTAAAAAGTGAGAATCTGTTATTGGCATTAAGTTTAGTTAAGTTTTTTTTATTTTATGTTATACTCACAAAGTGCTGTTGATTCTAAGATAAATAAATTAAAAAATAAACCGGCAAAATGCTAGTCGGATTCGCGCACGAAGGTTCCGTACTATTATCTATACAAAACGGCAAAAAAAATTGTTGTATGGGAGCCCCACTTAAATATTTATTTTATGCTGTTTTTAGTATTTGTTGTTATAGCGGCAACATAAATACATTATCTGTGAAAATTTCAACTGTCTAGCTATCACGGTTCATGAGATACAGCCCTGTGACAGACAGACGGACAGACGGACAGCGAAGTCTTAGTAATAGGGTTCCGTTTTTACCCTTGGGTACGGAACCCTAAAAATAATAATAATAAGAAACATTATAACAGCCAGACATAGAACAAACATCTATATTCACACAAATATTTGTCCTGGGTGGTGATCGAACCCACAACCTACAGCGTAGAATTCAGAATACCAACTGAGCTGTGAGGCCATTCTGATATACTAACTGTCAACTTAATCTGGAGATTGTGTTAACCCCATTAAGAGCAAGTGGGGTTAAGAATACCACGAGTTCCTAAAATGACGTTGAGGGTTTGTTTAGAATTTTAATGAGTTCAGAACATTTCTTATTAACAAAGTCCCTGTTGTTTGTTAAACTACCCTTAATAGTTTTAGGGAAGGAGTATAGTTCGCTATAGTTATTGCACGCACTATTTTGTTAAGAGGAGTAATAAATGTTTTTTAAGAATGCAGAATCGTTTTTGCTCAATAACCGCAAAACATACAGTTTTGTTTTTTTTGACAAAGATAAGTTAAGGATATAATCTAGATAAATTACAGACATAAACACGATTGGTGAAACCTTTCCCGATAGATTTGTTTTCCAAATCTCTTCAAAAACACTAGTTTCGTTTTTAATCAAAACTATGAATAGCTAAACAGTTTATTTTTATATATTTCGTTAGATAATCATACTAGCTAAATAAATTACAGAAAACCATCAAATTTAAAAAGAAACTGTCTTTTTAAATTTGATGGTTTTCAAGATAATGCAGTTTTATCACTTTTTCCGTCTTATCCGGGTAGATTTAGCCCATACAAAAAGTCAAAAATTTCAAGTATCGCCTTAATGCAATGGAATAAGAAAATGTTTAGATACATATACGTACCTCGAATTTTAATCTAAAGGTCGTGGGTTTGAATCCCGGCGTGCATCAATGGATTTTTCTGTTCGAAAATTTATAAGCGCATCAAAAACACGTGCCCAAAACGGTGAAGGAAAACATCGTGAGGAAACCAGTTAGTATTCTTTTAAGCGGCGATGGACATGCAACCTGTCACGTATTGAATGATGGCTACTGCAAAATGTAGGCATGTGCCAAATATAATGTTTGGACGTGCCTCAGACTACCCCTGTCTAGACATCTTCAAAGGATCCTAAGCGACTGAAGATCTGAGAGGATGTCTACCGTGCTTGGGGATTACAGTCGTGACCCTATTTACATTTTGTTTTAATCTGAAGGTCGTGGTCGTTTTAATCTGATGCACGTCGGAATTCGAATTCCGACGTGCATCAATGGATTTTTCTGATGCGTATCAAAACAAAAACACGTGCTCAAAACGGTGAAGGAAAACATCGTGAGGACTTTCTTAACTTCTATTATATAATGTATCAAGTATGTACCTATTTAATCTCGTTTTTACCCTTTGGGTACGGAACC
This sequence comes from Hydriomena furcata, assembly GCA_912999785.1. Lineage (NCBI taxonomy): Eukaryota > Metazoa > Arthropoda > Insecta > Lepidoptera > Geometridae > Hydriomena > Hydriomena furcata. Next base: position 4,649,693 of record OU538848.1, read on the forward strand.
CTAAAAATGGAAAACTGTCATAATGGAAGTTAGTCAGCATTTGTTAATTCTAAAGCGATACGAAGTTCGCTGGTTCAAATTTGTTACTTACATAAGCAGAATCAAGGGACTACTAACCTAACTGAAATAAAAATCGGCCAAGTGCGAGTCAGACTCGCGCACGAAGGGTTCCGTACTATTATCTATAAAAAACGGCCAAAAAATCACATTTGTATGGGAGCCACCCTTATATATTTATTTTATTCTGTTTTTAGTATTTGTTGTTATAGCAGCAATAGAAATACATATTCTGTGAAAATTTCAACTGTCTAGCTATTACGGTTCATGAGATACAGCCCTGTGACAGACAGACGGACAGACGGACAGCGAAGTCTTAGTAATAGGGTCCTGTTTATACCCTTTGGGTACGGAACCTTAAAAAGAAGTACAAAGACATTCCGAATGAAATCGATTCGGCGTTTCTAGTACAATTCAGAATTAAAAGCATTACACGTGAAAACGTAGCAAGCTAATTAATATCCCGTGGATTTGGCGCTGAATGTTATGACCGAAAGTAGATCCGCCTTCGGCCAATTTAAAGTTTCTGCCACTATTTAACATTTGCACGAAAATTTTGCCAAAACTGAAGAGTAGAAATGAGCTCCAAAGTTTAACTCGTGAGTCTAGCGATGGGCTTGCAACCTGTCACGTATGGAATGCTAACTACTGCAAAATGTGGACATGTGCCAAATATAATGTTAGGACGTGCCTCTGACTACCCCCACTAGACATCTTCAAGGGATCTAAGCGTCTGGAGATCTGAGAGGATGTATACCGTACTTGGGGATTACAGTCGTGCTCCTATTTATTTATTTATTTATTTTATTTATTATCTAGTGACTTGTAACTAGCAGTTTTTACCGGAAGGTAAGCAGAGACAACGTTTTTACAAGCTTTTATTTAACTTGCAATGTATGTATGTAACTATGTATGTTAAGGTGGAATCTTGCTACTCAATTTTGAAGCAGTTATCCCTAACCGATTGAGCTGAAATTTTGCATACTTATGTAACTTCAGTGACAATGTAAATTATGGTGACAGCGAGCTGATCTGATGAAGGAATCAAGAGCTGTCAACAGACACAATCGAACTCCTTAGTAACTACGATTGAGTAAAAATTTTGCGTTTTTTTTACAAGTTTAGTCGTTTTGAGTATATTTTTCCGAATTTTGGAAATACAGACATCCCTAATCGAACAGTATTTGTATCATTATATTTGTGTTAACTTTTGCTTTAGGTCATGTTGAGAGGCGATTTGTTTTAGCTATTTTGACTGTTTAATTAATTGCACCAAACAATTGGGTTGAATGCAACGCAACATTTTAGCCCATAAATTAAAAACTTTTGTGATTTGCGGTTTTATCGGTATTAAAAATAAATAAGTAATATTGGTGGACATTATTACATAGCGCCAACTAGCCCCGAACTAAGCAAAGCTTTAAATATAGGAACTGAAAAAATAAATTAAAATAAATAGGATCACGACTGTAAAGTACGGTAGACATCCTCTCAGATCTCCAGACGCTTAGATCCTTTGAAGATGTCAAGTAGGGGTATTTAGAGGCACGTCGAAATATTATAGTTGGCACATGTTGAAATGTATCAAAATAAAGTAATCTTCATTACCACTAACGCCATCTAGTGTATTGTAGTTTGTACTATATTGTTACTGATCTATCGATTGCACTATGAATAAATAACAGTCTCATTGCAACCAGCTAACGTGTTTTTTATTAAAAGAAAGAAAGAAAGAAAGAAAGAATAAATTTATTTTGTGTCAACATAATCTCTTAAAACTAAACAAAAAACACATATTGGTAACATTGACAACAAAATTGGTCACCACTCAGCTATATGCTGCAACAGCGAGAGTTGATGCAGCGCTGATTTTCAGTGGAGCCATATTAGCACATGACCCATGTGCCCAGCAAGCCCATCGCCGCTTATAAGAATACTAACTCCTAAAATCAGGGCTTTACAACATCAAAAGCAGATCCCTTATACTTGAACCAGTGTTCTCTACAGGGTGTTGCAATAAAATTGCCGCACAAGAATGGATTAAACATGTTGCGCCGTTTACTCACGATCTCAAAATTCTACTTAACCTTATTTAATGTTATACACAGATGTTGGGGTTATATAGATGTGGCTAAGATCGTAGTTTTGAATAATTCTGCATTGTGTAAGTTGATAGCGCATTATCTTAAAAAAAAAAATATAGGATCACGACTGTAATCCCCAAGTACGGTAGACATCCTCTCAGATCTTCAGACGCTTAAATCCATTGAAGATGTTTAGTGGGGGTTGTCAGAGGCAAGTCCAAAAATTATATTTAACACATGCCCACATTTTGCAGTAAATATCATTCCATACATGAAGGTTGTAATCCCATCGCCGCTTATAAGAATACTAACTGGTTTCCTCACGATGTTTTCCTTTACTGTAAGCACGTGTTTTTGATGCGCATATAAATTTTCGAACAGAAAAATCCATTGATGCACGCCGGGATTATCCACGACCTTCAGTATTAAAGTCGAGGTACATCCCACTCGGCCAACACGAACGCGTCTAAAATAACAATAGGCGTATCCAGTAATCCCTATTTCAACAGACAAGCCTGATAACGTTAGCATGTCAGCTGTTTTACACAGAAAACTTTCCTAACCAACAAACCCGGGCGTGAGGAAAATTAACTTCTCACAGAAACCGAAACAACACACTCGTACATATACCCACACTGATACATTTAAAATATCGCCTCACACACATAAACATGTATTATCCTAATAATGTTATAAAAGTGAAAGTTGTGAGTTATAATCGAATAGAAAAATCGAATATTTTTAGTCTGTGATGTCAGATTGGTTGCACACCAGCGCCATCTTTACCAAAATCGTCGTTTAGGCTTCATTGAGGCACAAACATTTGTGCCTAAATCAGGCCTAAACGACAAAACGGATTAAGTTGAAATTTGCTTTAGTTGTAGATATAATGCCCGAATAAAACATAGACTACTTTAAAATATGAAAACCATCCCCAAAAAGATAAAAAACGCAAAAGGGATGATTTTGGTATAGATGACGCTGGTGTGCAACCAATCTGACATCACAGACTAAAAACATTCAGTATTTTCTATTCGATTATTGAAATTTGAAATGTCTGTCTTGACAGACGTTGACGTTGACCCTTGGGTCGGCTAGTAAATTATAAATGCAAAAGTAACTTTGTCTGTCTGTCTGTGACGCTATCACGGCAAAACAGCTCGGCCAATTGTTATGGAGTTTCATTATAGAGTTAGTTCAAAGTCTTAGGACGGACATATAGGCTACTTTTTTCCATAATTTTCTTGTGATATTTAGAAATCTCAATGTTGTACGGAAAAGTCATCATAAAATAATTTCCTAATTCTACGCTGACGTAGTCGCGGATAACAGCTAGAGTAGAAACTTTTTAGCTACTTTTTCTGTAACAATTTCTTTCGATTTTTAGAAATTTCAATGTTGTACGGAAAAGTTGCACACGACAATGTGCCTCTAGTCACACTATGCAGTGTCGCACAACACATAAAGTGATTTTTATGAAAAAAGATTTCGTCCACTGTGGGTGCGTGTTCTCATAGTGTCGTTCTTGAATACGAGGTTAAGTCACGGGTTTCCTCACTATTTCCCTCCACCGTTTTGAGCATGCTTACAAAAATCGATCAAAAAATCATTATCATCAATCACTCAGAAAAATCCATTGGTGCGAACGGGATTCGAAATCAGGACAACGGTATTTTGGGTTCCGAACTTTCAAACAAAAAATGACTAGTTCAATGATTAGTCGTCGATTGCCTGATGCGCTGGCTGTTAAAGCTCGCTGCAAACGGACCACCGGCCACAGCTACTTTTCAACGCTTATCTTACATTTTGTAGTCGTAGCGAGTGGCCGCTACCGGCTACACGTGTGCAAATGCACGTGTGTCTATACAAAATGTATTAAAACTAAAGGAAATATGCCAGTGGCGGTGTTTTGTGGTTGTGGCCAGATACCCATGTGCCTTAGAGTATGTCTACCGTACTTGGGGTTTACAGTCGTGATCACATAATTTTTTCATCGTTTCATAGATGTACATACATAGATCTACAGTTAGGTATGGTACCAGAAAGTGTGTCTTCCGTACTTAGTCTTCTTCTTCTTGCGTATCAATGGTACAGAGATTGATTTAAATGATGCTTGCGTAGAATTTCGCCACCTTCACTCCATCCTCGGTGGCGTTAACAGGTCGTCCTCTGTGCAGGTAGGGCACAGAGGACAATTGAAAAGGTGGGTCAGTGATCAATTTATCTTATTTTTTTTCTTAGAAAAAAAAAGTTTTTTTCGTATCACGGTTGTATCTACAGGTACCACAAGACAATTTTGAACCTTAAAAATGACGAACCCTCCTCTCCAATCCCTCTTTTACGTCCACAACTTTTCTGAAATATGCCCATCAAAATAAGCATTGAAAATTCCATAACAATAAATGAATCGCCGATCAATAGGTACTTTCTAAACCCCTTGTAATTAATGAACCAGCTTTTCGGACGAAGTAATGAATAGGAAACACACGGGCAGACGTTCGGGCCAGCTTTTTGATCTAATTTGCGACAAGTTCGCGCGTCGAGAGTCGAGGGTAATCCAATAAAACCCCGGTTCCCTGGGTTGTGGTCAACGTTATTTACTGATCCCAACATTACAACTCATAGCGAGCTGATTCTTCTAAGCTTAGTCGCGAGAAGTATATCAAGTATAGCTGAAGCTAGACTAGCGACTTAGGGTGAGTTTCCACCAAAGACAGCACTCCAATATTCAAGTTTCATAATGTTGAGCGCTGTGTTTGGTCCGCTTCGCAAAACTGAGCGAAGCTTCACTTAGGTGGAAACCCACACTCAGACGTTTCTATTGTGATTCTTGTGATTTGTTTAAAATAAATACATTAATGTTACGTTAGGCATTATAAAACACTCCAAGCCAAATACTGTTGTACTATGTGTTTCTTTATGTTTTGCCAACGAATGAAAGTATTTACAACCTTTAGATAGAAAGTTTAGGTATCTCACATCAGGACAACACGGCGGAGATCAATCGCGAACCTATCTAATTTAGGTCGATTGTTTTTTGTTTTTTTTTATAACACGACAGTAATAATACGGCGAGTGCTTCTCAAGATACTATGTCTGAAGTTGGGAGGTGAGAAACGCAAGTGAGTGAGTCGACGGTGACGTCGGGTAAAGCATAGATTGTCACCTGTCACAGTGAATGGTGACACGATTTTTGTACAAAGAACTCTATTCTTTAGTGACCAACAGATGTGATTATCAACGTAGGTACACTTAATCGGTCCTTCCACTGTGACAGGTGACAAATACGCTGTCATCTCCCACTTGGACCGTTAATATAAATGGAGTTTACGTTTTTTCAACTGGAGAAAAAAGGAGGTACTCAATTCAACGCGTATGTATTTTTTGTTGTTTTTTATGTATGAGCGCGGATATCTTTTTACGAACAAATAATTGTGCAGTCGTTCTGAAGTTATGGCGTGACTAAGGGAAATAGCAAGTAATTTTTATATTTTATAGATTAAAATAGCATTAAAATAGAAAAACCTGGGAGAGCATAATAAACTTTTTATTCAGGTGCATACTACCAACATAAGGAAAAATGAATGAATAGGATCACGACTGTAATCCCTAAGTACGGTAGACATACTCTCAGATCTCCAGTCGCTTTAGATCCTTGAAGATGTCTAAAAGGGGTCAGAGGCACGTCCAAACATTACATTTTGGCACAATACCCACGTTTTGCAGTAGTTAGCATGACGTGGCATGTTACAAGCCCATCGCCGCTTATCTGGGGGCACGGCAGTGCCCCCGCCAAGTCAAGCAATAAAGCGGCACGGCTGTACCATCCTTTTCTCGAAGCAGTTCAGGCCATTTCCGACCCCCTATAACTTCGTTGTGGATAAAACTAGAAGCCTGAATTTTCAGTAACCAAGCAGTCACTATATAAACACGGTATATTTCAAATTTCATTCAATTTGAACCAGTAGTTTAAGAATTATAACTAGTCAAAGTTTACTATTTTGTCACTCACTCACTGACTGACTGACTGACTGACCGATCATCAAAAGTTTAAGGCACTTCTAGCAGACATAAAAGCTTCAAATTTGAAACACAATTAGTGTTTAGTGTAAAAATCCTAAAAAAACCTGCCAAGTGCGAGTTGAACTCGCGGACGTCGAGTTCCGTACCATTATCTATAAATCACGTTTGTTGTATGGGAGCCCCACCTAAATATTTATTTTATTCTGTTTTTAGTATTTGTTGTTATAGCGGCAACAGAAATACATCATCTGTGAAAATTTCGTAATTAGCTAACCTTTACGTAATAACTTAAGACAGAAGGACTCTTAAAGTAGGGACTGAATAAATTAACCGACTTGGTATTACATGGATCTCACAACTTTTTACGGTAGAAGAACTGAGTTGCGTTGCGAGACTTGGCTTTTTTACGAGTTATGTTTTTAATGGCATAAGAATACTTACTGGTTTCCTCACGATGTTTTCCTTCACAGTTATAAGTAAGAAAAATCTATTGACGGCTGGGACAAAAACCCACTCGGATAAAACGGCTCGTGTGTAAAAAGTAATTACATAACTCATACTCAATTTTTTCCACTCGTTATAGAAATAATGATAATAAACATTGGTCGACATTTCACACATCGCCATCTAGCTTCAAACTAAACAAAGCTTGTACTTTAAGAACCAGATAACTGACAGAATACTTAAGTAAATATGAAAAACATCCCAAATACAAAAAAAGCGCAAAAGGGATGATACGCAAAAGGAATGTACTTTATAATTTTGGGGATGTTTTTCATATTTTAAAATAATCTATTATTTATTCGGGCATTATACATTACACATTATAGTTTTGTCATTTATTCCTGATTGAGAAACAAACATACATACAAACTCACAAACTTTCGCATTTATAATATTATTAGGATAGGATTAGTAAAATTAACACCCAGACACAAATCAAACATCGATGTTCATCACACAAATGTTTATCCTGAGTGGGAATCGAAACGAAGCTGTATCAAACAGGTATCCGTAGGTAGACTCACTGAAATAGATTCAGCCACTCCAACTAGATTGATTTACGCAGCCTTATAATTATCGGTGAAGACTCTGGAAAATAAATTACTGACAGTCTTGTGTAGACCGGAAGCCGGTGGTGGGTTTCGTTTTGTGATAACGGGTATTTTCTTTACCGGGTTTTTTTTAAATGTAATGTAAATTTTAAGGTAATGTTATGTGGAATTGACTATTGATTTTTACACGGTTTTCTTTTAGGGTTCCGTACCCAAATGGTAAAAACGGGACCCTATTACTAAGACTTCGCTGTCCGTCTGTCTGTCTGTTTGTCTGTCCGTCTGTCTGTCACGGGGCTGTATATCATGAACCGTGATAGCTAGACAGTTGAAATTTTCACAGATTAAGTATTTCTGTTGCTGCTATAAACAGCAAATACTAAAAACAGAATAAAATAAATATTTAAGGGGGGATACCATACAACAAACGTTTTTTTTTTGCCGTTGTTATAGATAATGGAACCCTTCGTGCGCGAATCCGACTCGCACTTGTCCGGTTTTATATATATTTACAATTTTAATAATGTTATCGTGTGTTATAACGTATTAGCTTTAATTACGAGTATTTGTTAATAAGCAAATTTCTTAGAAAGTGACTTTAAGAAACCTTGGTATATTTTTGAAAGAAAGGTTAAAGTTTCAAAATTCTTCACTATCTCACATACATGTGAGACAAATCATATGACTATTGATTTTTACACGGATTTGTTTTTAGGGTTCCGTACACAATGGGTAAAAACGGGACTCTATTACTAAGACTTCGCTGTCCGTCTGTCACAAGGCTGTATCTCATGAACTGTAATAGCTAGACAGTTGAAATCACAGATTATGTATTTCTGTTGCAGCTATAACAACAAATACTAAAGACAGAATAAAATAAATATTTAAGTAGGGCTCCCAACAAACGTGTGTTTTGCCATTTTTTAAATATATATTCTACTAGTTTTTCTATTTGGATGATTGAATTGTATTTATGTAGGACCGACTAAAAGTTTCTTTATAAAACTGAAAAAACTATTATCGTTTCTTAACTTTTCGATTGCTTGAAATAAAATCTTCGGTTTTCTTTTTAGTTTTTATAACGTTATTGATAATAATATAAAGAAACCTTTGGCTCCTTGTATAACCGAAAGCAAACAAATTAATAGGGATTTATTCTAAAGAATGTTTTGTTGCTTTCTGGATGTATTTGCGTTTTTCGTTTATTGTTGAACTATACCCGACTTCGTTCACAGCCAAATACTATATGCGAGCGTTTTTCTATACATAATAACTTAAAACATTTTGTGCACCTAAAGAGGGTTCCGTACCCAAGGGGTAAAAACGGGACGCTATTACTAAGACTTCGCTGTCCATCTGTCTTTCACAAGGCTATGTCTCATGATAGCCAGACAGTTGAAATTTTCTCAGATTATGTATTTCTGTTGTCGCTATAACAATAAATACTACGAGTAAAAACAAAATAAAATAAATATTTAAATGGGGTTCCCATGCAACATTTTTGCCGTTTTTTATAGATAATGGTACGAAACCCGAGTCCGACTCGCACTTTACCGGTTTTTTTTTTCGCAACTGATCCCAATAAAATTTTGATTATTAGACCGAAACAGACAAAATGATCTTTCTGATCGAAAAAAATCTAGGTCTTGTTATTCTCTTGAAAAAGTTTTGTAAAAAAATTTTGAACAGATTTTTTTGAGTTAGGTACTCTTTTGTTATATTACTAGCTTTTTCCCGTGATTTCGTATAATCAAAAAATTGATTTTGACTAATTTATCGTAAAAAAATGAAATTCCAAAATATCTAAAAATAACTTTGGAAAAAAGTAGTCTTCGTTCGTCCCAAGACTTCAAACTATCTCAAATGAAATTTCATCACAATCGGGCCTGCGGTTTAGCCGTGATAACGTCACAGACCAGACAGGCAGACATAATTATTACTTTCGCATTTATAAAATTAGTATAGACGGATACATTAACATTCAAAAATTAATATTTATCGAGAGTTTCGACAAGGAATCGTAAATTCGAATTGTCTTATTATTTCGGGTTAAACGTTGTGTGGAAATTAGGTGAGTGTGATTTTATGCCTAAAAATATATAGGCTTCTGAATTGAGTGAGAGTTTCTTTTTAAAGTCGGTTATTGAGAAAAATTTTATGATAATAGTAAATAAGTAGATTATAATTAGTAGCCAAGTGGATTTTTAGGATTCCGTACCCAAAGGGTAAAAACGGGATCTATAACTAAGACCTCGCTGTCCGTCTGTCTGCCACAGGGCTGTATCTCATGAACTGTGATAGCTAGACAGTTGAAGTTTTTACAGATGATGTATTTCTGTTGCTGCTCTAACAACAAATACTAAAAACAGAGTAAAATAAATATTTATGTGGGCAATCGTACAACAATCGTGTATTTTTTGGCGTTTTTTATAGATAATGGTACAGAACCCTTCGTACGCGAGTCCGACTGACACTTGGCTGGTTTTTTATTATATCTAAATCTGACTGACAGACTGACTGGTCTAACACAGCTTAAGCCACTGAAACCAAGACCTAGAAACTTTAAATTTGGAGGGTGTATTCCTATTGGTGCAATAAGAAAGAAATTTCCATAATACAACCTCCAAAATCAAAATCAAAATCAAAATATCGTTTATTCATTGAAATCACTTGGATCATTTAGAATCGTCAAATTTAGTTAAGTTTAATTTAATTAGTTGACATTGTTCATTGTTTGTGTTTTTTTTAAGTCTTTGTACTTATTTTTAATACAAAATGAATCTTAATTATTATTGATAGAGCGAGTTGGAGCAGTCCCAGGCTTTTTTGTCGTCTAAATAATCAGATATTTTATAGTAAGCCTTTTCGCATAGTTTACGGTTAATTAAGTTTTTAAATTTGCTAATAGATAGCTTTTGCATGTCATTTGTGATTTTGTTATAGAAGCGTACACATTGCCCTTGAAATGATTTCTTAGTTTTAGTGAGCCTAGTCGTGGGAGCAGCGAGTTTATCTTTATTACTAGTATTTGCATCATGATTATCGCTATTTTTCTTAAACAAACTAATATTTTTACGAACATACATTAGATTTTCATAAATGTATTGGCTAGGTACAGTCATTATATTTATTTCTTTAAACTTCAGAACTCTTTCCAAGAGCGCGGCAGGGGTTAAAGTCTGCTAAAATTTGCTAATAAGTTTGTAAACGAAGCCGCGATTCACTATCTACTATCTATACTAATTATAAGCAAAAGCGAAAGTAACTCTGTGTGTCTATATGTATGTGACATTAATAAATAAATAAAATAAAAAAGCCTTTATTTCCTGCAGGTTTCATAGTTTAAGTATCTTTTTTTTCTTTCTTTTTAAATTTAACTACTAACAACTTAACTTAATTACTACAACTTATTATTATTTAACCTAATCTGCAAGAACCCCTTTGTGGGTGAAGGCCTCCCCCAAAGATCTCCATTTGTCTCTGTCCTGTGCGACTTGACTCGAGAGTGGGCCGGCTATACTTTTGATTTCGTCTTCCCAGCGTGTCAGAGGTCTTCCTATGGTTCTTTTGCCTTGTGGGCCGCGCCACAGTGTCGTTCTCACGGTCCATCTTTGATCCTTACGTCTCACGACATGGCCTGCCCATTTCCACTTGAGTTTTTGTGTGTGGGTCAAAGCGTCTGTTGCTTTGGTTGTTGCTCTTATTTTGGAGTGTTTTATTTTATCCAGTTTTTTTAAATTGAGCATACTATTCCTCGTTGGCAGGTTCTTAGGTATGTGACATTATCACGGCCAAATGTTTTTATACAGAGATAGTTGTTAGTCTTGGAACAGACAAAGGCTATTTTTTTCCAAAACTTTCAAAAATTTCAATGATTGATTACTTCTAAGATAAAGTCGTCAATAAATACGTTTAAAAATAACTAAATAGAAAACCGATGAAAATATTTCGACCAATCGATATGTCAAGAGACAATATTAGTTTTTAAGTTTTACGAAGTAACTATTTAGTCCTACATTAAGGGGCTGTATGTCGACGATTGCTCTTTTTCGAAACGAAAAAAGAAATACTTCTGAACAAGCCACATCTCCTATTTTTATAAGTATACTAGCGACCCGCCCCGGCTTCACACGGGTAGCATGTTATTATACATAAAAACCTTCCTCCTGAATCACTCTATCTATAAAAAAAAACCGCATCAAAATCCGTTGTGTAGTTTTAAAGATATAAGCAAACATAGCTTTATACTATGTAGTGATTACTTCAGGTTCCTACCTAGATTTCTATTAAGCTGAAAACATAATAGCAGAAACTTTTCACGATAAAGATATTATTTCAAAATGATACGTTTTAGAATTTATGATCGAAATATTTTGATACCTACTATTAAGATCAACTTGTGATTTATTGTTAAAGATAGGTATATCTAATATGTAGATCGAGATTTCTATTTGAATAGATTTTTGATAAGTAATTATACATAATTTATATCATTAATTTATTCGAAAAGCAAAGGCGGACCACGCGCTGACGTATGTTTGTCGTCATTGCAGCGGTCGGTAGGATTATTTATCGAAGTGATTAAAGATGGGTACATCTTTAATACTATACATTATACTAATATAATACTATACTATACATTATAAAATAGGAGATGTGGCTTGTTCAGAAGTATTTCTTTTTTTGTTTCGTAAAAAAACAATCGTCGACATGGAGCGCCTTAATATAATTTAAATGGGACCAACTTGGGACTATTCTCTACACAATAGAAAATAAAATCATTCAAATCGGATCACCAGGAAAAAGATAAGGTCATACATAAAAAAAATACGCGTCGACTTGAGAACTTTTTCCATTTTTCCTTAGTTAAAAATCGATTTCTTGAATCTTATAGCTAGTAATATAAAAAAAACATTTGTACTTCTAAGTGACCTTTAACAGAACGAAATAATAGACTTACTATCTGCTACTAAAATATTCACACAACCCCTACTTAGCTAAACAATTTAATTTGCATCGTTATCTATCGAGGTCGCTCTTTCTTTAGCTATAGTGCTTTTAGCTTTATAATTGAATAGAAATTCGTCTTTTTATTTCGTATTTTTATGCTGTTTTTACCCGACTGCGCTAAAAAGAGGGTAATGTTTTTGAGCGTATGTAAATGTATGTATGTTAATTTATTAGGCACGCTCTCAGCCAAAACGACAGACAAATAACAACATGATGAGGTGTCGTTGGGTTTGTCTCAATTGTGGACGTGAGATAGGCTATATATTTTCTTAAATATGGCGCCCCCTCCCCAATAATGGAGAGCTTAACATTTTTTTTGCCTCGGCTCCTAAAGATGTACCTACTTATGAGAATTAAAGGTATATACATTTTTGATACCCTACGTTAAAGTAGTAGGTATTGCATTTTTCTTAGAGATTTTTTTTGTCATGCTACTCGCTCATAATGTAGCTTTTGATAGGCGAAAGAACTTTAAAATTTGTCCAGTAGTTTTTTTGTTTATCCATACAAACAAACATACAAATACCCATAATGTATTTCTTGGTTGTGAATATAGAAGCTCCTAACAAAAAAACAATCAATTTTCATAAAACCATTCACCCCGACTTCGTTCTAGTAATCAGACCGAAGCACGCCATTTTGTTTTAAGTCTGAAAGCTGTCACTATGTTATCAAAATTGTGGCCGATAAAGCGGTCACAACATCGACTACTCAGCCTAGACTCCTCATGCAAAGAGAACACTGTTAGACAACACATATGGGCTACATATCCTGTGTAAACCTACGAGCGCGGTTCACGACGTGCTCTGCATTCTGTGACATTGAACTGGCCAATCAGAATGCATTTTTTACAGCTCCTCCCCGACCCGCACACTTTAATGTTTTAACAGAATTGTTTGTTTGAAGAAATGAAGACATTAAGTCGCAATTGTGTCGTAAGTCGTGGCGTGACGCGCCATATGTATATCGTATTCATACATTTAGTATGATAAGAATTATATTACTAAAGCGCAGTGTGTCAAGACGCTATGCTTATGGCGCGTTACGACACGCTCCGACATAACAATATTATAATAGATAGATAGATAATACTTTATTATAAGCCTAAAAAAAGAACCTATAGACTAAGTAAATCTTAACATTATACGAATACTTAAGTGTACCAATATATACCTACACAAATAGATATATAAATATACAATGTTACAATATTATGTTACCGGAAAGAATGAAGACCGAATGAATAATTGACTTTAGGCGTCCATTGGGCTATATGGTCGATGGGTCACAATGAGGCTCAATCCATCACACTAGCCTTTACGAGCTTCCTATTTCAATTTATTACAATAACGTGTAAAAACGGTGCAATTTTTCAAAAGATTATGATAATAATGGACTTCAAATTAGCATTTAAACGTTTTTCTATAGAATCCTGACAATAGGGCGGGAGCGACGAAATCGTTTGTGTGAAAATCAGCAATTTCAAAATTGGTATAATGTTCTTTTTGTGTTCGTTATTTGAATGAGTTGTAGGATTTGTGTTTAAGATCATTGCTATGACGACTAATTGTTTTTAGTCTGTGATGTCAGATTTGTTGCTAATAAATACTAAATTGTAAATAATTAACTCTCTAATTTCAAATTACGCTGTATTCAAAATTCTTTGTTATAACCAAACGCATATTTACTTTACAAAATAACACATGATATTTGCTGCAATTATTTACTTTGCGATATAAGGTAATTCAAATGTAGGTCGAAATTGTGCTCGTGATTATTTTTAGTGCGCGTTCTCGTATGAAATAAACGTTGCAACTTGAATTTTAGTGCTTTCATTTTGTATTCGGGGTTATAAAAACACGAATTGTAACAAACGAGTTGTAGTTTTATTTGAGTTGAATTGTGTGTGTTCATTTTTTATGTTCTGAAATAATAATAGCTATCGCGAACATCCTAATAATATTATAAATGTGAAAGTTTGTGAGTTTGTATGTATGTTTGTTCCTCAATCAGGCCTAAGCGACAAAACGGATTAAGTTGAAATTTGCTGTAGATGTAGTTATGATGCCCGAATAAATAATAAACTACTATAAAATATAAAAAAAACATTCCCAAAACGTTAAAAAACGCAAAAAAGATGATTTCTGTATATATGGCGCTGGTGTGCAACAAATCTGATATCACAAACTAAAAACATTCAGTCTTTTCTATTCGATTATTGAAATATGACAGGACACCGTCTGTCACGGATCGGCTAGTATTTTTATATATAAATGGGATCTCGAACAAAGATGTTTAAAAAAATCTAATAAGGGCAGTCAAAGGCAATGTCCAAGCATTAAGTACCTACATTTGTTATAAAAGGAATGACTAAAGAAGTCTAATAGGGGCAATCAAAGGTACGTCCAAGCATAAGGTACCTGCATTTGTCAAAAGCCTACAATTTAGGCAGCGTCGGCGCATGTAAAATACTAACTGGTTTCCTCACGTAACTTTTTTTGAGCACGTGTTAGTAGTTGACAGCTACTTATTTTTAGGGTTCCGTACCCAAAAGGTAAAAACGGGACCCTATTACTAAGACTTTGCTGTCCGTCTGTCCATCTGTCTGTCACAGGGCTGTATCTCATGAACCGTGATAGCTAGGCAGTCGAAATTTTCACAGATTATGTATTTCTGTTGCCGTTATAACAACAAATACTAAAAACAGAATAAATCAAATATTTAAGTGGGGCTCCCATACAACAAACGTATTTTTTTATAGATAATGGTACGGAAACCTACGTGCGCTAGTCCGACTCGCACTTGGTTGGTTTTTTCTTAATAGTATCCATTGATCTTCGGCTAGGATTTAAACTCGCGACCATTAGATTAAAAGAAGAAGCTTGAAGTCTGTTTAAAAATAACATCACGTGAGCGAAGCCGCGAGAGTTTGCACTACACAATAAAAATGTACGAATTCGCACAAAACCAAAAAAAAATACACCGAAAACCCTATTGGGAAATTTTTCAACGTTCAACTTTCCTTGTCAGAGCAGTTCTAACATTCAAAGCACGTTGAGGTGGACAAAGAATGGGGTTTCTCCCATACGCTTCTATTCTGCCTTGAAAATGGGCCAATTTTGCAATGGTTTTGTGGTTTTTGAAACGTTTGGTGAATGAATATTTAATAGAAACAAAGTGAAGCTAAAATTCAAAATGTAGTTAGTATAAATTTTACACATATTTGTAACATTGCACGATAATTATATACTAGCCGACCCGTGACAAACGTTGTTCTGTCATTTTTTTTTGTAATAATCACATACGAAAAGGCTATTTCAGGTAGCTTCCAATTTTTTCCCTACAAAATTTGTACTGATAAAATAAATTACGAATTTTGATAGAATGCGTATCATTCATTAGCCAGAACTGCGTTGCTATTCATTAGCCAGAACTGCGTTGCTATGACGACTCATAGCAACGCAGTTCAGAATGATAATAAAACGCAAAAAAGATAATTTCTGTATAGATGGCGCTGGTGTGCAACAAATCTGACATCACAGACTAAAAACATTCAGTCTTTTCTATACGATTATTGAAATTTGACAGGACAACGTCTGTCACGGGTCGGCTAGTTAGATATATACCTATACAAAATTTCACGACAAGATTTGACTTGAATATTCGAAAATTCCCTTTGCTTCGGTCGAATAGCTTCAATAGAATTCAATGGTCAAGTAATTCGGTATTCCTCTTATTTCCTTCGAGCATTGAGAACGATGCGGCACTCCACCTGAAAATCATAAATTCAAATTCAAATAATTCAAAAATCATTTATTACAATAAAATCACAAGGATCACTTTGAAACGTCTTATGAACTAGGTGAGGCTACGCCGATTCCACGCGACCCAGCCAACAAACACGGCTTGGGGTCTACCTTTTTTTTAGGGTTCCGTACCCAAAGGGTAAAAACGGGACCCTATTACTAAGACTTCGCTGTTCGTCTGTCCGTCTGTCTGTCCGTCTGTCTGTTACAGGGCTGTAACTCATGAAGCGTGATAGCTAGACTGTTGAAATTTTTACAGATTATGTATTTCTGTTGCTGCTATAACAATAAATACTAAAAACAGAATAAAATAAATATTTAAGGGGAGCTCCCATACATGTAGTCGATCAATATCGAAAACAAACATGTTTGTTTTGCCGTTTTTATAGATAATGGTACGGAACCCTTCGTGCGGAAGCCCGACTCGCACTTGGCCGGTTTTATTTATATATACTCAACTTGCATAAAGCTTCAATTGCACTAGTTGTTACAAATGTTGTGTTAAGGTCCATTTCCCGTTCCCGTTCCCGTTCCCGTTCCCGTTCCCGTTCCCGTTCCCGTTCCCGTTCCCGTTCCCGTTCCCGTTCCCGTTCCCGTTCCCGTTCCCGTTCCCGTTCCCGTTCCCGTTCCCGTTCCCGTTCCCGTTCCCGTTCCCGTTCCCGTTCCCGTTCCCGTTCCCGTTCCCGTTCCCGTTCCCGTTCCCGTTCCCGTTCCCGTTCCCGTTCCCGTTCCCGTTCCCGTTCCCGTTCCCGTTCCCGTTCCCGTTCCCGTTCCCGTTCCCGTTCCCGTTCCCGTTCCCGTTCCCGTTCCCGTTCCCGTTCCCGTTCCCGTTCCCGTTCCCGTTCCCGTTCCCGTTCCCGTTCCTGTTTCCGTTTCCGTTTTAGTTCCCGTTCTATAATATGTTCCGTATATATAGATGAATAGACTAAAAAAATATTAAACATTTTAAAAATTATTTCATTTACCATAATTTTACCTGATTATAATAGTGTAGATATAGCATAGTACAACCAATAATCGGCTTTGGCTGTTATGCGGCAAGGGCGATAATCCCATGGATTAATTTAAATAGTAAAATAATGTTTGTTTGCCCATTTCCGTTATCAATTCACGCAGAATCGACGTGTGTCGTGCAATTTGCATCAGATTTACGCTTTGCATTGTCCAGGGCTATTCTGGAAACAAACGGATTTACTATACTAGCTTCTGCCCCAGGCTTTGCATGTTATCCAGATAAAATGAAGCCTATAAGCCTACCAATATCCATTATATATGTCTATGAAAACAATAATATCTGTCTATTGCTCTGTTGCGTAAAAGAAGGACACACAAACGAATACAAACTTTCGCATATAAAAAAAAACCTAGATCTCTAGACGATTAGATCCTTTGAAGATGTCTAGTGGGGGTAGTCAGAGGCACGTCCAAACATTATATTTGGCACATGTCCACACTTACGTGACAGGTAGCAAGCCCATCGCTGTCATAATTTAAATCAATTCTGTATTACTAATTAATATAAAACTTATCTTCGTAATAAAGGTAATTTACTTATAGATTCATACTGCATGCTATCTAGAATAATCTAGATAATAACCTACTTAAATTTAAATTTGTAATTAGTATGATTATTTACCGAAGTGATTAAAGATGGGTAAATCTTTAATCACATATACTATACATTATAAAAATAGGAGATGTGGCTTGTTCAGAAGTATTTCTTTTTTCGTTTCGAAAAAGAGCAATCGTCGACTGGGAGCGCCTTAAGGGAAATATAATTTCGTAAATTAAATAAATAGGATCACGACTACCATCCCCAAGCACGACAGACATCCTCTCAGATCTCCAGGCGCTTAGATCCTTCGAAGATGTCTAGTGGTGGTAGTCAGAGGCACGTCCAAACATAATATTTGGCACATGCCCACATTTTGCAGTAGTTTTAATTTTGTAGGGAAAATGTTATTTCGTATGAGATTAAAGTTCTACTTTATCCTTAATATTAATGGTTTAAGTTTAAGTTAGGCCTAGAATTTAGAGTTATACCTAGGTTTGACCTAGAACACCCACCTAGAATAGCAACAGCCGAACCACCTAAGCGAACATTAAAACGAAAACACCACGTCATATTCAGAATAGCCCTCGAATAGATGGAGCTGGCTGAATTATTGAGCCGTGCCCGAGTCGAGCCGCCGTAAATAACTAGCTGTTAACATACAGCCTAGCATCGCAATCACAACTGGACTCAGGGCACCGTGCCATAAACTTTAATAATTGTCAAATTTGTCAAAGCATTTTCTACAAAATGGGAAATCTTTGATAATTGACAAATTTGTTACACATTTACTAGAAAATGGTGAAAGAAAATTTTGAATAGTTGACAGATTAGTTAAACATTTACTACAAAATGGGAAAGAAAATCTTTGATGATTAACGAATTTGTCAAAGATTTACGGCAAAATGGAAAAAAAAAATCTTTGACAATTGACAAGTTTGTCAAGCATTTACTACAAAATTTGTCAAACTAATATGTATAGGAAATAAAATGTACAAAAAATTTAAGGCAATGTATTTTTATGAAAAAGGTGTTGAACAGCTAAAAAAAATCTGCCCAAGATTTTTGTTAAATCATAGTATCACGAGGTAAGTCTCGAACAAAACGAATGAAGTTCATATTGACTGACAAATGTAATTCAAATAGTTCATTTTGACTGGCCTCACAGCTTAGTTGGTAGTAACTCTGCCTTCTACGCTGTAGGTTGTGGGTTCGATCCCCACCCAGGGCAAACATTTGTGTGATGAACATAGATGTTTGTCCTGTGTCTGGGTGTTACTATGTATAATAAGTATGTATTTACAAAAAAAAAAAGTATATAAGTATTCTATCAGTTACCTGATTCCCATAGTACAAGCTTTGCTTAGTTTGGGGCTAGATAGTGTTGTGTGTAAAGTCCGCCAATATTTATATTTATTTATTTATTATGATTTTAACTAAACTTTTAGTTCTATTGTTAGCAAGTTGACACTTATTAATAATGCTATGGTAAGTTTTATGGTACAGCCCCCTGAACTCTGCTTGTGTCAACGCAAATGAAATTATGTTTACTAGTCTATCTACATCAAAATTGATCGAAATAGTGCTACAGAGGTGGTCTTTGCACCTAACGGCAATCAACAGAACCCGGGAAAATCATGGTTTAATTAATTTAAGACATCATTTTCCGACCCCACATTAATTGGGATGTGGGGTCGGTACAACATGTTGACAACCATTGCGAAGGATTTGACTTATGTTTTACAACGGGCCGCCTGCTAGACGTCAACCCTCTTTGTGGTTTACTAAATAAATAAAAGTAAAAAAACAGCCTTTTATTTCTTGTAACTTTACTTAAGACGCTGCCAGTCGACGATTATTTTTGTTCGAAACGAAAAAAGAAATACTTCTGAACAAGCCACATCTCCTATTTTATAATGTATAGTATATGTGAATAAAGATGTACCCATCTAGGTAGGAACCTTAAGGAATATACTTATAAAAATAGGAGATGTGGCTTGTTCAGAAGTATTTCTTTTTTCGTTTCGAAAAAGAGCAACCAGCGACTGGGAGCCTCTTAAGCAACAAAAAAATGTATTACTTTAATTTAAATATTTAATTTTAATATATGTATATAATAGTACTTTTCCTTATTTTGTTATTTATTTAGGTGCTGTTTCCACTTACAAGAACCGGGGTTTACTAAACGAAATTATAATAAAACATAAGAATTATAATGGATATTTCACACAGTGCCCCAAAACTAAGATTTAAGTTTATCACACAAATATTTGCCCTGGTCGAGATTGAACCTACAGCGCAGAAGGCAGAGTTACTACCAACTGAGCTGTGAGGTCAGATTATATTGGTTATTTGACCTTATCTCCTCTCCGCATTGGTGGATGGTAGACTTGTTACGCTGGTCGTGTCATAGCTTGCTCGGGACAGATCAACCAGTTGAAGTCCAATGGATAAATAAACTCTAGTCGTATTTATAACCGATCGATCCGTGCTTCCTGTGAGCACGATCAGTTGTAACAATCGCTAAGCCTTTCTACCCAACTGCGCCGATGAGGGTAATGTTTTTCGAGTGTGTACCTATTCTACTATCCTACATGACATCTTCTATCATTCTTCTGTACATGTGTTTGTCACCTAACTCCTTAGCGGCTAGACCGATTTGGTTGAAATTTCGTACGTATATTTCAAAGGGTTCCTGGACGGTTTGAAAATACAATTGGACCTGGTAGATGCTCCAATTGTTGTTGGTATGTCACCAAATTTTATTTGCTCTACTCTTAATATTTATAGGCGGTACGAAGTTTGTAGAGTCAGCTAGTATATTATAAATCCAAACGTCCGACGTGCCTCTGACTACCCATTTTAAACATCTTTAAAGATGCGCCTGGAAATCTGAGAGTACTTCTACCGTACAGGGAATTACTGTCGTGGTCCTATTTCATTTAATTTTTTCATTCACTCTTAGATGTACAACACCGTTCTTCATCAGTCTTTGGCATGAATCTTTCTTTACCGTGGCACCACTGAAAATCAGCGCTGAACCAACTCGCTGTTGTAGCATATAACTGAGTTGTGACTAATTTTACTGTCATTGTTGTGTGTCATGCGTTATGCTACTGTTATTTAGCTAGCTGTCGCTTTGGCTCCGAACCGCCTCTGCCTCACCTGCGCCGCGACTCTGCCTCGACACCGCGCCGCCTCGAGTGCTCGGTTAGGCGATGCACCTAAGAGATATGTAAACACAAAATAAAATTATTCTTTCTTTCTTTTCTTTTTGGGTCATTGGCCAGGAAGGAACCGATATAGATAGTTCAGATTTAAATAGTAATATTGCTGGCACGTATCCTACTATCATAAAACGCTGAAGCGCTGAGACATCGATTGTTCTCGAACCGATTATTCGAGTTCGGAATTATAGTCGGGCGAGATTTATCGAGTGTGAAGGTAATAGGGTGGATTTTGAATGCTGGGTGGTATGATAAATCCTCGTGGCCTGATTTCGCTCTGCCACTAGACAAAATTTTAATTTACTTTGTCTGCACTATTATTTTTTTTTACATTTGTCTACTTTAATTATTTTTAAGCAAATATTTATTTTATTTCTAAATCAAGTGTAGCGTGTGCTACTTTTAAAACTTGTGCTGAAGCTCTTTAGTTATTTTTTTATTGTTGTACGTACTAGCTTCTAAAACTTTTCAAAGTGATCCTTGTGATTTTATTGAAATAAATGATTTTTGAATTTGATTTTTTTTATCGCCCCCGAAATACTGCATAAAAAAATTCATAAAAATCGTTGGAACCGTTTCCGAGATTTAGATTTAGTATAAACATAATATATATCAAAGGTAAGTACAGTTGTTCTATCTCACGAGAAGGCAAATTTGTTTTTTTGTTTATTGTATGGGCAGAGACTACCGTGATAAGACGGAAAAAGTGATAAAACTGCATTATCTTCAAAACTATTAAACTTAGAAAGAAACTGTCTTTAATTTAGGTAAACCTAAAATTCCTAAAAGCGACTGCTCTTATCCCTTACGTCCTTAAGGCGCTCCTAGTCGTCGATTGTTTTTGTTCGAAACGAAAAAAGAAATACTTGTGAACAAGCCACATCTCCTATTTTATAATGTAGAGTATATGTGAATAAAGATGTACCCATCTTTAATCACTTCAATAAATAATCCTACCGACCGCTGCAATGACGACAAACACACGTTGGAGCGTGGTCCGCCTTAGCTTTTCGAATAAATTAATGATATAAATTATGTATAATTACTTATCAAAAATCTATTCTAATAGAAATCTAGATCTACATATTAACTATCTTTAACAATAAATCACAAGCTGATTTTAATAGTAGGTATATAAAATATTTCGATCATAAATTCTAAAACTTATCATTTTGAAATAATATCTTTATCGTGAAAAGTTTCTGCTACTATGTTTTCAGCTTAATAGAAATCTAGGTAGGAACCTGAAGTAATATACTTATAAAAATAGGAGATGTGGCTTGTTCAGAAGTATTTCTTTTTTCGTTTCGAAAAAGAGCAATCAGCGACTGGGAGCCTCTTAACGTCTAAATTATGGAATCGATCTAGCTAGATTTCATTATTAGAAAACGTCGTTTTATCCGTGTTTTAAGGCAATGATATACCAGAAAAATCTCGGTTATCCAGGTTCTAGAGCTATTAAATACAACAAACCAAATTCTAACACTCAATAAATCTTGACCTGGAAACAACAACTGGACAGCAATAATTTCCATCTAGACTCGAACAATGGTCTTGCATTGCAGTACGATTTTGTTTCGATATTGCACTGCGTACGCTGACATTTCGAACAATGGAAAACAAACTCTATCATATCCTATTTAAGGTTCAAATTGAGTGAGTTGAATCCCTCAGAAGATTAAAGATTTTCTGATAAAAATCTTTTGATAAATGAAAATAACCAACTTTTAGAACTAGTCAGTGTATTGAAGTCACTATTATCAAGATAAAATCAATTCAGTTTTAACATGAAGTACTAACTTTCGCCCGCGGTTTTGCTCGCGTGGTACGTTGATAAAATGTAGTCTATTGTTATTCCAGGACATAAACTATGTATATTTCAAGATTTATCCAAATCCGTTTGGTTTTTGGGGGTGATTGAGCTATAAACATCCTTACAAACTTTCGGATTTATAATATTAATAGCTGAGCCGTGAAAAACGCTGTTCTGTCCAAACTTCAATAATCGCATAGAGTAACGCATGTTGCTATAACGAGTGATGTCAACACTGCTGTCAGATTTTATGCACACCAGCGCCATCTATACCAAATTCATCTTTATCATTTAGGGTTGTTTTCGGATTATGAGTTCCCCCTTTTGTTTATTTGATCTTTAATCTACATACTAAAAAATTTAAACTACTACAAATATAATATTACTAGCCGACCCGAAAAAGCTTGCAAAGAGCTGTTTAAACAATTAAAAATTATGCCTCTTCCCTGTGAACTAATCTACCAGGTAGCTCTCTTCACTCACTGTAACATCGACACTTTCAGGCGAAGAGGTGTAAATACATCCCGCGCCTTGCGTAGTAATAAGCTCGCTCACCTCCTCGCTACACCTGCCCACAAGCTGCGCAAATCGGAACGATCGGTGTACATAATGGGTCCGTCAGTGTATAACAGGCTGCCGGACACGATAAAAAAAGATGCAACTTCCACGACGGTCTTTAAGATGAGATTGCGTAAGTGGCTCCTCGAGAACACATTCTATTCAATAAATGAGTATTTAGAATTGCCAATTATTTAAATTATTTTATTATGAAAATTATTATAATCAATGTGATATATTGTAATGAATTTGTTTTTATTATTAAGCATTATTGCATTTTTATTGTAATATACTGTACCTAACTGACCTGTAACTTGGTGTTATGAATAAATTATTTGTATTTGTATTTGTATTTGTTGTCCTGTCAATTTCTGTCAAGGAAAAAAACAATTTCAGGCAACTTCCAATTTTTACCCTACAAACCTTGTAAATTAATAATTTTGGTAGAATGCGTATCATTCATTAGTCAAAACTGCGTTGCTATGACGGCTTTAGTCTGTGATGGCAGATTTTGTGCACACCAACGCCATCTATAGCAAAATCATCCTCTTTGATTTTTTTTATCAATAAAGGGTTGTTTTTTAGGCCTGATTGAGGAACAAACATACATACAAACTCACAAACTTTTGCATTTATAATATTATTAGGATGAGGATTAGGATAGCTATTTCCGAGAACCTCTCCTATCAATTACGCAAAAACGAGTTTTAGGGGCAGTTTATTTATCCTTTCAAATATTTATTTAAAGTTATTTCATTCACAAACAAAAGGATCATTCTGTTTAACTGCTCACTAAATAAGAAAATAGCAACGGAATCGGATTTTAAATTATAGAAGTTCGGTTAAACGGCCATCTTGAATTTGCTCACGTCTACGTTTCAAACATCGACCACATTGCCCAATAGACGCCTAACCTAATGCCGGGGTCCCACGGCGCGCGTTTTCACGCAACAGACCGCGCCAAGGCGGACGGACGCGCCGTGGGAACCGTGGTGGCCCGTGCTCGGAACGCTCAGTACGTGACGCGCCGGACGCACACAGGCGGAGCGTCATCCGGCGCGGCCCGTCGTTTTACGCGCCGTGGGACCCCGGCTTAAGACGCATCGCCCACACGAGCTAGAGTCGAAGCGGAGCGTCGTGGCGCGACCGCATACTTTCTATGTAATTATGGCTGTACGGAGTCGCGCCACAGGTGAGGCAAAGGCGAAAAAGCGCCGCTAGTGCGCCCGCACCTCGACTCTAGCTCGTAAAGGCGACGCGCCTAATAGCTTTATTTCTTCAAACATACATAAATAAATATTGGTAATAGAACCCCAAACTAAGCAAAGCTTGTATTATGGAAACCACATTACTGTTAGGCTACTTACATACCTTTTTATATACATACTTATATTACATTAAAACCTAGAGAGAGTAGAGAGACTACAGTTGTGCCATTAGAGTAGGCAGAGTTACTTATAACTGAGCTGTAAGGCCAGTTAGACAAACAATTCTGTCATACCGTTGAGGTGAACGGATCGAGGGGAGCAGTAAAAAATGCATTCGCGCTCGGTGTCTTATATCAGCAGTATAAGCCTAATGAGTTGTGAGAAAGTCTTCGCCTGCATGAGGAGTCTATATACTGTGTGGTCGATGGTTTCAGACAATAAGCGGTTTATGCTCCTGAAATAGATAGCGTAATAAATAAAACAGTTACTGGACTTATTATACAGGATGTAAAAATCCGCTCACGGAAA
Organism: Hydriomena furcata; assembly: GCA_912999785.1. NCBI lineage: Eukaryota > Metazoa > Arthropoda > Insecta > Lepidoptera > Geometridae > Hydriomena > Hydriomena furcata. The sequence continues at coordinate 4,674,614 of OU538848.1, forward strand.
AATCCGCTGCGTTCTGTATGTGATAAAAAGGATCACGACTGTAATCCTAAAGTACAGTAGACATCTTCTCAAATCTCTAGGCGCTTAGATCTTTTGAAGATGTCTAGAGGGGATAGTCAGAGGCATGTCCAAACATAATATTTGGCACATGTCCACATATTGCAGCAGTTACCATTCCATACGTGACTGGATGCAAGCCCATCGCTGCTTATAAGAATGTTATCTAATTATCTCACGATGTTTTGCTTCACCGTTTTGAGCACGTGTTTCTGATGCGCATATATTTTATTCGAACATAAAAATCCATTGATGCACGCCAGGGTTTGAACCCAGGACCTTCAGATTGAAAGTCGAGGTACCTCCCACTCGGCCAACACGGCCTTTTTAAGGCAAGGCAAGTTAAATAAAAGCTTGTAAAAAGCCATTTTGGGAGGAAAGGCAGCAAAAACTACCTCATATTACGTGCTTGCTCAGCATGCGCCTTATATACCGACCCGTGACAAACAAATCAAATCAAATCATTTATCACTACATAGTATAAAGCAAAGTCGCTTTCCGCTTCCCGCGTCTGTATGTAATATGTAATATGTATGTATGTATGTTTGCTTATATCTTTAAAACTATATTAAGTAGAGAAACACTGATAATTTTAGAGGTTTCTAATGTGATGTCGTAAATAAACACATTTTTTTGCGCTTACATTGCAAATGCTGGCTGAACCCCACGAGATATATCAAAATAATGTACTACAGTATTGTATACCTTAAAAACGTCTACAAAAATGTCCACGATGGTATTAGAAATGTCTTACGCACAGCGAAGCGGGCACGGGTCAGCTAGTTCAGAATAAATACATGGGTGTACTTTACAAAGTGTACGATGAAACCACAAAAGTTAATAACTGTGTAGCAGCTTCAACGCTCGCCTCCTTAACACGAACATAGTTCTGTTTAATAAATAAGAACTAACTAATTTATAACAAACTAGCGACCCGCCCCGGCTTCGCACGGGTAGCATGTTATTATACACATAAACCTTCCTCCTGAATCACTCTATCTATTAAAAAAAACCGCATCAAAATCCGTTGTGTAGTTTTAAAGATATAAGCAAACATACATACATACGCGGGAAGCGGAAAGCGACTTTGCTTTATACTATGTAGTGAAGAGTTTTAAGAAAGTATAAAACATAAAAACTGTGAATAATAAGTGAGTGGTGGGTATGTGTGCGTATGTGTGTATGTGTGTGTGTGTGTTTGTATAAATGCGTGTGCGTGTGTGTGTGTGTGTGTGTGTGTGTGTAAAGAATGTGTTACTTAAGGTAGTAAACGTTGTTCTTTTTTGTAATAATCAAATAAGAAAACGCTACTTCAGGCAGCTTCCAATTTTTTCACTACAAACTTTGTACTGATAAAATAAACAACAAATTTTGGTAGAATGCGTATCATTCATTAGTCAAAACTGCGTTGCTATGACGACTAAATGTTGTTAGTCTGTGATGTCAGATTTGTTGCACACTAACGCCATCTATACCAAAATCATCTTTTTTGCGTTTTTTTATCATTTAAGGGTTGTTTTGTTTGATTTTTTATCTATTTACTACAGCAAATTTCATCTCAATCCGTTTTGTCGTTTATTTTTGATTAGGGAACAAATATAGCAGCCTTATCACAAACTTTCGCATTTATAATATTATTAAATATTATATATTACGATGCCTTGCGTGTGCCAACTTGTGGCAAAGTGGTTAATTCTAAAGTGTCTGTAATTTCACCAACAACCATACCATTCAAACTGAAACACAGCAATGCTCTTTAGCATTAGTATGTGATGATGCACTCTATAGTTTATTTATGTAAAGAGTTGTAGGTATATTTAATGTATATAATACTAGCCGACCCGTAACAGACGTTATCCTGTCAAATTTCAATAACCGAATAGAAAAGACTGAATGTTTTTAGTCTGTAATGTCAGATTTGTTGCACTCCAGCGTCATCTATATACATAAATTATACCTTTCACGTTTTGTTATAGTTTTTTGAAGGTTTTTCATATTTTAAAGTAGTCTATTATTTATTCGGGCATTATATCTACATCTACAGCTAATTTCAACTTAATCTGTTTTGTTGTTTAGGCCTGATTGAGGAACAAATATACATACAAACTCACAAACTTTCACATTTATAATATTACTAGCGACCGGCCCCGGCTTCGCACGAGTTTAATACATATAAACCTTCCTCCTGAATCACTCTATCTATTAAAAAAAACCTCATCAAAATCCGTTGTGTAGTTTTAAAGATATAAGCAAACATACATACATACATACAGACGTGGGAAGCGGAAAGCGACTTTGCTTTATACTATGTAGTGATTAGGATTAGGATTAGGATATATTCGTACACAATTAAGACCAACTTGCCTTCGTGAGGTAGATCAACGAACTGTATCCTTAACATTGTGTTTGCCATAAAGCACATTTATTTATTCCATCATTATATTCAGGTAATTTATAAGGTTTCACAGATAAACTTGTGTGAGCGTCCGAAATGACCTAAACTAAGGTCAATAAAAAGTTTACATATTAAACTGAATTTCAGTTGTTACAAAGTTGTCCAGTGCAAATTAGTTACAATGTCACAAAACTTTTTAGTCAGATAAATGGGCTTTTGAACTTTTTTTTAGGGTTCCGTATTAAAATGTTTGTTTATTTTAGTCTTTAGTCAGGTAGTTTAGTTTTACTTTTTAGTCAGATGAATGGGCTTTTGAACTTTTTTTTAGGGTTCCGTATTAAAATGTTTGTTTATTTGGAAAGAACAAAATAAACAGTAACTGTCTACATTTTTGGTTAATAATACAACTAGAATCTAGCAGAGCCTTCATTTTTACGGTTCTGCACACAATGGGTAAAAACGGGACCCTATTACTAAGACTCCGCTCTACGTCTATTTGTCCGTCTGTCCGTCTGTCTGTCACAAGGGTGTATTGTATATGTATACAGATGATGTATTTCTGTTGCCGCTATAAAAATAAATACTAAAACAGAATAAAATAAATATTTCATTGGGACTCCCATACAACAAACGTGTTTTTTACAATTTTTATAGATAATGGTACGGTACCCTTCGTGCGCGAGTCCGACTCGCACTTGGCCGGTTTTTTAGTGATGCATTAACTAAAGCCTTTTAGGGATACCTAATTTAAAACTTCGGGTAATATTTCAGGAGTATTTTTACCATTCTTGTACATATTTTTAGTCTATAAATAATAGTTAAGAACCGACGAGTTATTCTCATGCTTTAAGGTTTAAATCCCAATTGTACAACAATGAAATTTTCTATTTCAATTTTTTACAAAAGCCGTGTTGGACGTGTGGGAAGTACCTCGACTTAAAATCTGGAGGTTGCGGGTTCAAATGCCGGCGTGCAACAATGAATTTTTCTGTTTGAAAAATTTATGCGCATCAAAACACGTGCTCACAGCGGTGAAGGAAAACATCGTGAGGAAACCAGTTAGTGTTCTTATAAGCGGCGATGGGCTTGCAACCTGTTACGTTTGGAATGCTATATTCTATCTATATTCTTAAGACATCTTCAGCCAGGCGATCTAAGAGGTTGTCTTACATACTGATTTCCTCGCGATGTTTTTCTTCACTATTATAACCACGTGCTAATGGGATATATACATTTTCCAAAAAAATAATAGATGCACGCCATGCACGGCCGGAATACCCAAGAAACAGGAAAAGAAATCGAGGAAGGCAGTTCAGAAGATAGGAAGATGACATAAAGACCACAGCAGGAAAAACATGGACAAGAAAAGCGCTTAATAGAACAAAATGGAAAGAAATGGAAGAGGCCTTTGCCAAAGTTGGGCAAACAGACCACGTTGCCGGAGTCACAGACTCACCTGAGTCTTTAGAATAACCCAATTTAAAATGTGAAACATAATGTGTCTGAATAAAGGCTATTATTATTATATTATTATATGCACGGCCGGGATTCGAACCCTGTAGGCGTAAACTACACTTTATGATAATGATAATGATAAAATGATAATTAATAGACGAGATCGGAGGAAAGAAAACAACCGACCTGACCGAGTAGCTTATTGGCACTAATTTATTATTGCTGTCATCACTACATAGTATAAAGCAAAGTCGCTTTCCGCGCTTCCCGCGTCTGTATGTATGTATGTATGTTTGCTTATATCTTTAAAACTACACAACGGATTTTGATGCGGTTTTTTTTAATAGATAGAGTGATTCAGGAGGAAGGTTGATATGTATAATAAGATGCTACCCGTGCGAAGCCGGGGCGGGTCGCTAGTTAATGATATTAAAATGCTGTAGGTAACTAATCTAAATGTTCTGCTTAGCCGTACAAACCCACAACCTTCGTTTAGCTACTCTCGCTAACATGGCAAGTATTCATAATTTTCTTCTCTTTTTCCCACTTAATGTGGGCCCAACATGTTGACAAACATGTTTCGAAAAGGATTTAGCTTATGTTTTACAACCGGCCGCCTGCCTGACGTCAACCCTCTTTGGGAATGTTTACGCCAAGTATCATTTGCGCAAATAAATATTAAACCAATGAAAAAGATTGTCGTTCTCCACCTTGAAGAAGGTATCTTTAATTTTATTCGATCATCAATCACAAAACCTTCCCTGTATCATTTTTAACCCTTTAAGGTTCAGTATCCATAATCACATCGACCGTCATATCACTTGCCGCTATTTTATTTATATAATACATAACAGCAAACTACATAACACAATCTAATTTATAATAAGTATATAATAATCCTAATAATATTATAAATGCGAAAATTTGTGAGTTTCTTTGTATGTTTGTGCCTCAATCAGGCATAAACGACATAACAGATTAAGTTGAAATTTACTGTAGATGTAAATATAATGCCCGAATAAAATATAGACTACTTTAAAATACGAAAAGCATCCCAAAGAGATTAAAAAAAACGCAAAAGGGATTATTTTATACATATATAAGTAATATATACGTAACTAGCGACCCGCCCCGGCTTCGCACGGGTAGCATGTTATTATACATATAAACCTTCCTCCTGAATCACTCTATCTATTAAAAAAAACCGCATCAAAATCCGTTGTGTAGTTTTAAAGATATAAGCAAACATACATACATACAGACGTGGGAAGCGGATAGCGACTTTGCTTTATATTATGTAGTGATAATAATAGTAATATAACTTTAAGTAATTTATACATATTATAAAATATCTCTCATATGACCGGCCGTTGTTTTATTTAGGGCCGATTTTTCAATCATCAGATAAGTGTTAACTGTGGAATAAAATTGCAATTTTCCATACGATATGTCAAATTTATTCAACAGTTGGCCCTTATCTGATGATTGAAAAATCGGCCCTTACATAACAACAACAACTAATTACATTACATAATCTAATTTATAATAAGTATAGGTATCTACATAATAATGTAATTTACGTATTTTATGAAATAAAATTATGTTTTGAAACATGGCTTTTTTAAGTTAGAACATTATTGAAACATTTAATTACCAACATTAAAGACCTACAACTGTAACCTAAATTATGTTGATGCAAATAAATTAATCATCACTACATAGTATAAAGCAAAGTCGCTTTCAGCTTCCCGCGTCTGTATGTCTGTATGTATGTTTGCTTATATCTTTAAAACTACACAACGGATTTTGATGCAGTTTTTTTTATAGATAGAGTGATTCAGGAGGAAGGTTTATATGTATAATAACATGCTACCCGTGCGAAGCCGGGGCGGGTCGCTAGTTATCTTTACAGCGCAGAAGGCAGAGCTACTATCAACTGAGCTGTGACTGTGAAGTAAGTCGCCGTTTTCTGTTTGACGCTTTGCAGGAAACAAGGGTTTTACGCTGCGTAAGTAATGAATTCGTTTACATCGGCGTTTTATGGTGATTTTTCACCTTCCCTGTGAACATGCAAACTCATCAGTCTTCGTATCAGAATATAGATAGATAGGAGAGTGCTTTCTATTAGTATAGTCAAGGTTCTTAATTTAAATTACTGTTATGTTTTGCATGTTAAACTGCCTAAGGGGCCAGCCAGACAGGAGAGACGCAAGACGAGGACGCGTCTCGGACTCTCTCTCGCCCGTTTGCTTAAGTTGGCTGGTAAAAAATGCCTTGGCATTAAGTCCGACTTTTTGTAATTATTTTTAATTGCAATTAAAATATTATTCCTAATAATATGCGAAAGTTTGTGTGTGAGTGTGTGTGTTTTTGTTACTCTTTCACGCAAAAACTACGCCACGGATTAAATAAAACTTTACAGTAATATAGCTTATACATCAGAATAACACATAGGCTACTTTTCATCCAGGTACCAAAGCCGGGGCGAGCAGCTAGTTAATAAATAAATGTATTTTAATAAATAACGTACAAAAGCGTCGGTCGCGACGCAAAACATTTTATTTTATTTATTTGGGAAAACAAACGGTTACGCAATACAATAAATTTTGTATTAAATCAAAGGTAGGTATAACATTAATTAAAAGTATGACACACAATATAATTCACATATTGAAACATACAAAAAAAATGAGGTGCGGACGAGACGCATTTAATTTACGTCTTTTACGACGCGTCTTCGTCTTACGTCTCTATTGTCTGGCTTACCCTTAAGAAACAAAACAAGATTTCAAAAAAGTTTTAGCAGTCAATAACTAAGCATAGCAAAAAAACTTGTTTAAAATCTATAGATAGCCCAGTTTTTTGTCTATGGTCCGTTTTGATTATTGACAGTTGTGATGCGTTACCTCTAGACTTGATTGACCACAACTAAATATTTCCCGTTATGTCAATTGAAATATGAATAATTATTTAATATCGCCTGTTACAAAACCTTAACTTAACCTTAAAGATAGATAAATACTCTATTCTATTGTAAGTCGTCTCTTCAGGGTCAATAATTAATCAATTCCATTTAGTTTTCATACATTTATCCATGTTTTAATAATATTTTATAATCCATTCATATCGCTAAACAACCAATTCAATTCCCTCCAAAAACCTCTCTGTCAGAATACCTGTCAGAGTGACAGTTGACTTTGCTCAAAAACCAGGCATAGAACCAAACGTGCATTCTACCTACGTTATGCGTACCATAGAATAAGTACTCTAATTGTATATTTTACACTATGTTGTTTAAATATCGTCGTTTTAATATTTATTTTAATAATAACCGTTTATTTATATTTTAAAATGTTGTTAAAATGTAACCAGAGCTCTCACTCTACGATAATATCCCCTTAGACATCTTCGAGGATCCTTCTTAGAGGCATGTTCAAACGTTACATAATGCATGCCCACTTATTCATTGTTTAGATAGGTTAGACATAATAAGAAGGCACAGTAGAAAAGGACATTCTCAATACGAAGCAGAAAAACCGGCCAAGTGCGAGTCGGAGTCGCGCACAAAAGTTTCCGTACCATTTCACTTTCAAAACTTTCGTGAGTTGTACTACACATTATTACAACAACGGGAAATTACTCACGTAAATGATAAATTGTCAATGAGGACACCGACAATGTTTCGATTCATCTAGAGAATCTTCTTCAGGGTGAGTGGACCATAACGCGCGCGCTACCCTGCTCGCATTGCCTCATTGACAATTTATCATTTACGTGAGTAATTTCCCGTTGTTGTAATAATGTTTCCGTACCATCTATAAAAAACGCCAAAAAATACGTTTGCTGTAGGTACTTAAATATATATTTTATTCTGTTTTTAGTATTTGTTGTTATAGCGGCAACAGAAATACATAATCTGTGAAAATGTCAACTGTCTAGCTATCACGGTTCATGAGATACAGCCCTGTGACAGACAGACGGACAGACGAACAGACGTACAGCGAAGTCTTAGTAATAGGGTCCCGTTCTTACCCTTTGGGTACGGTACCCTAAAAATGGAGTAAAAACTACACCCTCGTAAAAAAAGACAATAAAAGGACATGACACATGTCCTCGCAGCTCAGTTGGTAGTAACTCTGCCTTCTGCGCTGTAGGTGGTTAGTTCGATCCCCACCCAGGATAAACATTTGTGTGATGAACCTAGACGTTTTTTTGTGTCTGGGTGTTATTTCTCCATCCCAAAGGCAAGTTTAGGCTGAGTTGTTGCCTATTCAACAAACAGACGTTTTCTGTTCTATTAATTTTTATATGTTAATGTTTTTTTACTTTTCAGGGTTCCGTACCCAAAGGGTAAAAACGGGACCCTATTACTAAGACTTCGCTGTCCGTCTGTCTGTCCGTATGTCTGTCACAGGGCTGTATCTCATACCATGATAGCTAGACAGTTGAAATTTTCACAGATTATGTATTTCTGTTGCTGCTCTATAAACAGAATAAAATAAATACTTAAGGGGGGCTCCCATACAACAAACATGATTTTTTTTGCAGTTTTTATAGATAATGGTACGGAACTCTTCGTGCGCGAGTCCGACTCGCCCTTGGCCGGTTTTTATAAATTACTTACTGTAATGTTCAAGGTTTGTTGAATAAATGTATTTTCTTATTTTTCTTTCTTATTATGTACTAGCGACCCGCCCCGGCTTCGCACGGGTAGCATGTTATTATACATATAAACCTTCCTCCTGAATCATTCTATCTATTAAAAAAAACCGCATCAAAATCCGTTGTGTAGTTATAAAGATATAAGCAAACATACATACATACATACAGACGCGGGAAGCGGAAAGCGACTTTGCTTTATACTATGTAGTGATATTGTATGTATTTACAAAAAAAAGTATAGTTATGTATTTTATCAGTTATCTAGTTCCCATAGTATAAGCTTTGGTCAGTTTGGAGCTAGATGGCGATGTGTGATAATGTCCACCAATTATTTATTCATTTATGTATGATAGTTTTAAGGATAATGCGTTTTTACTATATCTACCAATACAAAAACCTGAAAAAAAAATTGAAGCACTACCATAAAAGATGGGATAACAACATTTGAGTAAAAGTGATATCAGAAACGACGTGGCCGAGAACTGCCAAAGTTAGAAGTAAATGGAATGAGTTGGATGTGAAAGCCTTTGTCAAATTAAACTAATTATCTGAATAAATGCTTTTGTTAATATTATAACGTGACGGGTTGCAGGCTCAACGCTGCTGATAAGAATAAGTGGTTTTCTCGTAATGATTTTTAATTCACCTATATGTATATAAAATAAATAAATAGGATCACGACTGTAATCCCCAAGTACGGTACACATCCCTATAAGATCTCCAGACGCTTAGATCCTTTGAAGATGTCTAGTGGGGTAAGTCAGAGGCACGTCCAAACATTATATTTGGCACTTGACCACATTTTGCAGAAGTTAGCATTCCATACGTGTCAGGTTGCAAGCCCATCGCCGCTCATAAGAATACTAACTGGTTTCCTCACGATGTTTTCCTTCACCGTTTTGAGCACTATGAATACTTATTTTAGAAATGCGAAAGTAACTCTTACTGTCTGTTTGTCTGTGACATTACTAAACCGCTAGGTCGATTGTGATAACATTTTGTACAGAGATAGTTTAAAGTCTTAGGATGAACTTAAGCTGTTTTTTTTTAATTTTTTTGTTTGTTTTTCATAAAATTGTGTTGTGTTTTACGATAAAGTCAAAATCGATTTCCCGAATCTACGCAGATGAAGTCGCGAACAAAAGCTAGTAGCTAACTATCGTAAAAAGACACTGGCCCAAACGGGATGCTCAAAAATTATAATGCTTCCTATTTATTGTTATTTATTTGCAAACTGGGCACGTACAAATAATTTATATGAGGACGTGCTGCAATTATGTAAATTAATTTTGAGAACTCTCTTTAATCGGGTGGAAGTTAGTATGTCAGGTTCTTTGTCCAAGCCTTATCCTTCTGCGAGAAAAGTCATGTTTTTGGGGTACATAAATAATTTTATGGGTGCCGTACCCAAAGGGTAAAAACGGGACCCTATTACTAAGACTTCGCTGTCCGTCTGTCTGTCACAGGGCTGTATCTCATGAACTGTGATAGCTAGATAGATATTTTTTTACAGATGATGTATTTCTGTAGCCGCTAAAACAACAAATACTAAAAACAGAATAAAATAAATAATTAAGTGGTGTTCCCATACAACTAACGTGATTTTTTTGCATGTTTTTAATGGATAATGGTACGAAACCCTTCGTGCGCGAGTCCTACTCTTACTTGGCCGTTTTTTTTTTAGACTCAACTGTCTTTTTAGTCTTAACAGCATACTGTATTATCCTAATCATTAGGTGGGGCCAGACATAGCGCGGCATTCGCAGTAGACAAGTTTGCCGCGTGACTAGTTGTAATGTACGCGCGGCCGTCGTCCAATCATATTGCGGCTAGCAGCGCGCGGCTGCCGCGCTCAAATGCCACGCTATGTCTGGTCACACCTTTATTCTACTAATATTATAAATGCAAAAGTTTGTGAGTAAATAAGTGGGTGTGTGTGTGCGTTTGTTACTTTTTCACGCAAAAACTACTGAACGGATTAAAATGAAACTTTACAGTAATATAACTTATACATCTGAATAACACATAGGCTACTTTTTATCCTGGAAACAACCGTGCGAAGCCGGGACAAGCAGCTTGTAATATTATAAATGCGAAAATTTGTAAGAATGTTTATGATGTTTGAAAGTCAATCAAGTTTGAAAACAACGTCTATAGCGACAGTTAGTAAAGATATAAAAAACAGCAGGAAAAATACATTTGTAGCAATTTGACAAATGACCTCTGAAAATAGGATAACTCGACAGTTGACCTTTTCGTGGGGTTGATATCAAATATTCAGACAGAATAGAGTTATCTTGAGTTTATTAAAATGCTTATTAACGTAAATTCATTGTTAGAAATAATTGGAAGGAGATTTTTTTATTGAGAGTCACCCTTCATGATTTTACTTCCAAGAAAAAGGTTTTTTTAACAATCCTTAACTAGATGTTACTCCCCAATGGAGTTGACAGATTCCTGTCATAAGCATTTCAGAATAATAAACCTTTTTACAGAAAACTTCTGAAAAAAAATCGATTTTATGATCGAAATTGCGATTTAAAAACTAAAAAAATACTGACGAAAATATATCGACGAATCGAGTCAAAAGACAGTCAGTCTCATGAAAGAATTATCAGTTCTACATAAATACAATTTAAATGGGACCAACTTTGAATTATCCTTTAATCTACACAATAGAAAAAAAACATCAAAATCGGATCACCTAAATAGATAATGAGCGATCATACTTCAATCAGCAACAAAGCAACAACGCGGAGTTAGAAAAAAAAAATTATTCTGTTGAAAAAAAAACCGTCTAAGTGCGAGTCGGACTCGCGCACAAAGAGTTCCGAACCATTATCTATAAAAACGGCAAAAAAAACATGTTTGTTGTATAGGAGCCCCCCTTGAATGATTATTTTATTCTGTTTTTAGTATTTGTTGTTAGAGGAGCAACAGAAATACATAATCTGTGAAAATTTCAACTGTCTAGCTATCATGGTTCATGAGATACAGCCCTGTGACAGACAGACGGACAGTGAAGTCTTAGTAATAGGGTCCCGTTTTTACCCTTTGGGTACGGAACCCTAAAAATCATCATTATCGGATCACCAGGTAAAAATTACGCGCGATCATAAAAAGCAACAAAAAAGATATATGCGTCGAAATAAAACCTCTTTCGTCAGTTGAAAAAAAATGAAATGTTTGTAGTCCAAAATTCCAACCAACCCCTTGCGCTCAATTCGCAAATCCCGAGAAGTAACAGACAGGCTAAGCCCAGTGGATTTCGAAATAAATAGCTTGCCGATCTTGAGCTAGAAGAATGCTCTCCAATACGTCAGAAGGCTCCGATTGCTGAATTTCAAATGAAAATAGTGCTGGGACTGAACTAAACATTGGTGTCGATATAACTATCGATTTTTAGGTCGAAAACATTGGCTATTGTAACATAGCCGAAACGTCTCGAACATAAATTAAAGGTAATCACGTGATACAGACACGTGTAAAAATGTATAGTAATGTCTACTAATCACCTTGACCTAACCTAAGCGCCTTGAGATCTGAGAGTATGTCTACCGTGCTTGGGAATAACAGTCGTGATCCTATTATTTTTTTATTTTAACTATTTAAAAAAAAATCCTAATAATATTATAAATGCGAAAGTTTGTGATAAGGCTGCTATGTTTGTTCCCTAATCAAAAAAAAGTTAAAACGGATGAAATTTGCTGTAGTATAAGAAATCAGATTTAAAAAACCGGCCAAGTGCGAGTCGGACTCGCGCACGAAGGGTTCCGTACTATTATCAAAACGGCAAAAAAATCACGTTTGTTGTATGAGAGCCTCCCGTAAATATTTATTTTATTCGGTTTTTAGTATTTGTTGTTATAGCTGCAACAGAAATACATAATCTGTGAAAATTTAAACTGTCTAGCTATCACGGTTCATGAGATACAGCCCTGTGACAGACAGACGGACAGACGGACAGAAGAACAGCGAAATCTTAGTAATAGGGTCCCGTTTTTTACCCTTTGGGTACGGAACCCTAAAAAGAGGGAACTTATAATCCGAAAAACAGCCCCTAAATGATAAAAAAATGCAAAAAGGATGATTTTGGTATAGATGGCGTTGGTGTGCAACAAATCTGACATCACAGACTGAAAACATTTAGTCGTCATAGCAACGCAGTTTTGACTAATGAATGATACGCATTCTAACAAAATTCGTAATATATTTTATTAGTACAAGGGTTGTAGGGAAAAAATTGGAAGTTGTCTGATATAGCTTTTTCCTATATAATTATAAAAAATTGACAGGACAACATCTGTCACGGGTCGACTAGTATGTTATACGCTTTCCCTTTACGACTATAGAACACTAAACTTAATAGGCACATCACTTTTTTATTGAATGGTTTTAAAAGCTTACGATAATACCTACGCCGATATGAGTAACCATTCAAAAGTTTTAGAATTTTTCATTTCAAATGTGTTTAACTAAACTGAAATTTTTGATGTTTTGTATGGGCTGAGTCTACCCGGATAAGACGGAAAAAGTGATAAAACTGCATTATATTGAAAACTATCAAATTTAAAAAAAAATGTCTTTAATTTAGGTAGCTATGATTATCTAACGAATTATATAAAATAAACTATTTAGCTATTCATAGTTTTGATTAAAAACGAAATTAGCCAACTTTGGAAAATAAATCTATCGAGATAAGTTTCACCAATCGTGTTTCTGTCTTTAATTTAGTTATCTTTGTCATCATAAAAATAAAACTGTGTGTTTTGCGGTTATTGAGAAAAAATGATTCTGCATTCATCAAAAACATTTATTACTCGTCTTATTAGGCACATCACTTTTTTATTGACTGAGTTTAAAAGCTCACTATAATACCTACGCTGATGTGAGTAACCATTCGAAGTTTTAGAATTTTTCACCGATAATGTGTTTAAGGCTGCTCATTTAATTTTCTGGCTGTTCATAGAATTTATTCAGGTTTGCTTTTCTTTGCACGTACTTTTTATTACTTAGAAGTATCCTAAAAAGCCTAAAACTTTATTATAATAGAATAAAAACGGGATCCTATTACTAAGACATCGCTGTCCGTCTGTCTGTCACTAGGCTGTATCTCATGAACCGTGTTAGCTAGACAATTGAAATTTCACAGATTATGTATTTCTGTTGCAACTATAACATCAAAATTAAATACTAAAAACTAAAATAAAAATGTAAGGCTGGCTCTTATATAACATACGTGAGATTTTTGCCGTTTTTTATAGATATAGCTGATTATAGTTCTAGCTGACCCGTGCCCGCTTCGCTGTGCGTAAGACATTTCTAATACCATCGCGGACTTTTTTGTAGACGTTTTTAAGGTGTATAATACTGTAGTACATTATTTTGATATATCTCGTGGGGTTCAGCCAGCGTTTGCAATGTAAGCGCAAAAAAATGTGTTTATTTACGTCATCACATTAGAAACCTCTAAAATTATCAGTGTTTATCTACTATATTATGCATGTATTATACATATAAACCTTCCTCTTGAATTACTCTATCTATAAAAAAAACCGTATAAAATCCGTTGCGTAGTTTTAAAGATTTAAGCATACATAGGGATATAGGGACAGAGAAAGCGACTTTGTTTTATACTATGTAGTGATGGTACGAAACCCTTCGTGCGCGAGTCCAACTTGCACTTGGTCGGTTTTTATTATTATATTTACACACTTTTATTAGCTGTAACAATCCGATATCTATGTAAAAAATATTTGACGACGAATGTAACGTATGTTACATGCTAATAATTCTATCATTATACAATTTGATAGTTGTGTTTAATTCTGATGACAATACAAGTTATGATATCTACTTGATGATGTAGCCAGGATCGACTCTCGGACTCTAAAGCCGTGTTGACCGAGTGGGAGGTACTTCGACTTTCAATCTGAAGGTCGTGGGTTCGAATCGCAGCGTGCATCAATGGATTTTTCTGTTCGAAAAAATGTTATATGCGCATTAAAAACACGTGCTCAAAATGGTGAAGGAAAACATCGTGAGTATTCTTATAAGCGGCGATTGGCTTGCAACCTGTCACGTACGTCACGTGATTTTTCGTTTTATGAACTAAAGTTCTTTATTTTACTAGATTGAGATAAACAATTAACTTTATCTTATCGGTAACATGACCTTATACACTGTTTGGTTCAAATTTACTGTTGAGCTTGCAAGCGTAATGACTTAAGATAGGAAAGCGTATGTGGACTTGTTCTCAACTCTTCACAAATAAAGACTGTAATCCCCAAGTACGGTAGACATCCTCTCAGATCTCCAGACGCTCAGATCCTTGAAGATGTCTAAAGGGGTTAGTCACAGACGCGTCCAAACATAAAATTTGACACATGCCCACATTTTGCAGTATTTATTATATATTTAAAGGATTACGACTGTAATCCCCAAGTACGGTAGACGTCCTCTTAGAACCTTTGAACATGTCTAGTGGGGGTAGTCAGAGGCACGTCTAAACATTACATTACATGCCCACATTTTGCAGTAGTTAGCATTCCATACGTGACAGGTTGCAAGTCCATCGCCGCTATTTGCAGTATTTAAGAATACTAACTGGTTTCGTCACGATGTTTTCCTTCACCGTCTTGAGCAGCTCTTCTTGTTCAGATATTTTATATCACACAAACCCCCAATAACATGGTAAACTTTTTCTCTGCATCCCAAATACCAAGGTAGACGCCATAAATCCTTTAGATGTTAGAATCACATAAAATATTCATACCCGACCTTCGGTTCTCGAGATGCCTGCGGTTTTTCTACCCTAAGGGTTGAATGCATAGTAGATATGAGAGCAGTATTTCAGTTTGTGAAAACTTAGTGGAATACTCTAAATAAATAAATAAATAAATATTGGCGGACTTTACACACAGCGCCATCTAGCCCCAAACTAAGCAAAGCTTGTACTATGGGAACCAGATAACTGATAGAATACTTATATACTTTTTTTTTGTAAATACATACTTATTATACATAGTAACACCCAGACACAGAGCAAACATCTATGTTCATCACACAAATATTTGCCCTAGGTGGGGATCGAACCCACAACCTACAGCGCAGAAGGCAGAGTTACTACCAACTGAGCTGTGAGGCCAGTCTGTTGACATACATAAATTTATCCATCCACACAAACTTTCTCATTTATAATATTAGTAGGACTAGTCGATCAAAAACACGTGCTCAAGACGGTGATGGAAAACATGAGAAAACCAGTTAGTATTCTTATAAGAGGTGATGGGCTTGCAACCTGTCACGAATGGAATGCTAACTACTGCAAAATGTGGGTATGTGCCAAATATTACTTTTGGACGTTTGGACTACCTCTAACTACCCCCTCTACATATCTTCACAGGATCTAAGCGACTCGAGATCTGAGAGGATTTCTACCGTTCTTAAGGATTAGAGTCGTGATCTTATCAAATCAAATCAAATCAAATCATTTATTCAGAACAAATACATGGGTGTACTTTACAAAGTGTACGATGAAACCACAAAAGTTAATAACTGTGTAGCAGCTTCAACGCTCGCCTCCTTAACACGAACATAGTTCTGTTTAATAAATAAGAACTAACTAATTTATAACAAAAGAGTTTTAAGAAAGTATAAAACATAAAAACTGTGAATAAAAAGTGAGTGGTGGGTATGTGTGCGTATGTGTGTATTCATTTATTCATTTACTCTTTCACGCAAAAACTATTGAACAGATTCAGATGAAACTTTACAGTAATATCCTAATAATATTATAAATGCGAAAGTTTGTGAGTTTGTATGTTTGTTCCTCAATCAGGCCTAAACGACAAAACGGATTAAGTTGAAATTTACTGTAGATGTAGATATAGTAAATAATAGACTACTTTGAAATATGAAAAACATCTCATAAACGATAAAAAAAGCAAAAGGGATGATTTCTGTATAGATGGCGCTGGGGTGCTACTAATCTGACAACTGCAACAGTCTGATCACAGACTAAAAACATTCAGTCTTTTATTCTATTCGATTATTGAAATTTGACAGGACAACGTCTGTCACGGGTCGGCTAGTAGCTTATACATACATCAGAATAACATATAGGCTACGTTTTAACCAGGTACCATGCGGTGTGATGCGCATATCAATGTTTTGAATAGAAAAGTCCATTGATGCACACCGGGATTCGAGCCCACGACCTTCGAAGTGAAAGTCGAGGTAACTCCCACTCGTCAACAAGGCATCTTATTTGTTATACTGTATTATCCTCTACTATGTTTGAGGTCAGAAATCCCATTCGATGCTTTGTCCGTCGGCTGGCACATCAAAATTTAATTTAAGCACAAATTAATTACTCGTCTTAGCGCTTTTGAATTTTCAGAGGTATCGGTGGCAATACTATTGCTATTGCGTTTTGACAGCAATAAAATTAAAAAAACCTTTTTAACCGATGAAAAAAACGGAGGAGGTTGGCAATTCGACAAGTAAGTAAATATTTTTTTTATCTCCTTTACTTTCGCGGCCATATTTGCAAAATTTTTGCATCTGAAAAAAAATAGTTTTATTAAAATACCGTTATTTCAAAAAAAGGTTATTATAGCTATATATTAAATAAATAAATATTTGCGGACTTTACACACAGCGCTATCTAGCCCCAAACTAAGCAAAGCTTGTACTATGGGAACCAGATAACTGATAGAATACTCATATATTTTTTTTTATAAATACATACTTTTTGCCCTGGGTGGGGATCGAACCCACTACCTACAGCGCAGAAGGCAGAGTGCCTGCCACGCATAACTTACATAAAACTTTTAGTGGGTGATATTTTTAGCGGCGATGGGCTTGCAACCTATCGTATGGAATGCTAACCACTTCAAAATGTGGGCATGTGCCAAATATAATGTTTAAACGGGCCTCTGACTACCCCCACTAGACATCTTCAAAGGATCTAAGCGTCTGGAGATCTGAGAGGATGTCTACCGTACTTGGGGATTACAGTCGTGATCTTATTTTATTTTTATTTTTTTCAGCTGTAACTGTAGCCACATTTCTCAAAAAGCCCAAATTATCAAAACGCACACATTAAAAATTAACCGACTAAAATGTATGGCCCGTTATAATTGCCGTCATTTAGAAAAGCTGTCCCATAGGGCCATTTAACTTGGCCCGTCAAATCTAGGGTCGGATCTCGATCCACTCGATGTGTGGTCCAGTTGAGTGATTGGAGTCCGGTCGCCGAACGGTCCGCATAAAAATATTGGGCCATTTATTAGGAGCTTGGTGCAAGTAACAATATATTTTTATTGAACAACAAGTTTATACAAAACTTTCTTTGTTTTGGTAAACGGTTTGTCCACATTTGTATTATGGCCTCTACCTAGCCTTAAAGGTTTGCTGGTAGAAAACTCTTTTAGGGTTAAGCTCGCCTTTGTATATACAAGTTCTTTGTAATGTCATAATTGTTAATGTTTTCTGTGTACAAGAAAGTATGTAAAAAAAAACTTGCGTTAAATTAGGTTTCATCTGCGTTTATTTCGTTCTCGTGGAAATTTATTTTTATAAAAAACCTTTCCCGGACTTCAAAGAACATTTAAAAAAATAGTATCAAAATCGGTCCAGCCGTTAAATCCCCATATAAGTACTTAGTTCTTCGAAATATCTCCACCTCGACACGACCTCGAAATCGTGTTTTGGTAGTTTTAGTTGATAGAATTACCTCGAGTTTACCTCTAGTCGAGGATTCCTCAGTTAACAGAATTGTCAACTCAAGGACCTCGAGATGTACCTTGACATTCCTCGACAACTTCCGAACGACGCATGCGTGTGACTGTTTGTTTGATGTAAATCTCTTCGGACGATGACGTAATGACGTAATTGAGGAACCTCCAAAATATCGATTTAAGATACCAAACATGAGGTATTTTTCGAGGCAAAATTCGAGAAACGAGTTTTATTCAAGGTAGAGTCAAAATTACACCAAAAAGAATATGGGGATTAATAACTAACAATGAAATATATATAAATGTTTATATAAAGCAAAATAATACTAGTATTAAAGTAAAATTAATTTATTAATTAGAATCCAATGATAACAGTCATTCAACATCAAAAGTAAAATTATGTTTTACACAGACGAAAGTTTCAGGTTAAAGAAAATGCTAAACAAGTTTTTAAATCTAGTTATCTTCACAAAAGCCTAGGGCGTTTGAATGTTAAAATAAATAAATTTAGTGAGTGTAATATTATACGGTCAATTAGGATAATTAAATACTATTTCAATTATTCAACAACGAAATAATATATTATATCAAACATAGACTCGCCGTCGCCGTCAACTCTTAAAATCTTAAACAACACAATAAAATTATATTTAATTAAGCTATTTGACAGTATGAAAAATAAAATGTTGTTGATAATAATCTATGTAAATTTTATAATGCCTTCCAAAAGCGTTATGGAGTAAAATAACTTGAAAATAATCAATAATTTATTTAAAAAAAAACTCATAATTAAAATTATCTATTTTTAAACGCCTGTCACGTGACACAAATCGGTCAGGCAAGCATGTGACGTCACAGAAACTGGTGCGATGCCATTTGCATATAGAAGCGTTTTTGCGGGTTATTTTATCAATATTTAACTTAATTTTTTAGGGCCAATACTTAACTGAATTGAAAATAATATTTTTTATGGGTTCCACTCCACAATCACTAATGAATATTCTAAAAAGGTTTTTAAAATCTTTTCAACTAGCTCTCAATAGTCAAATGATTAATTTATGCTAGAATAACAGACATTTTCACAGAATATGAAAATGACTGAACAAAATTTCAAAATTGTATTGATTTATTAATATTTTTTTATTTCTTTAATAAATGATAGAGTAGTGATTACTTTATCAAGATTGGCAACAAAATAAATTAAAAATATCACCAATTATTTCATATAAAAAAAAAAATAATCAGCTTCCTGTTGTCTGTAGCATGAATTTTTAATTTAAGGGGCTCCCAGTCGCTGATTGCTCTTTTTCGAAACGAAAAAAGAAATACTTCTGAACAAGCCACATCTACTATTTTTATAAGTATATTACTTCAGGTTCCTATCTAGATTTCTATTAAGCTGAAAACATAATAGCAGAAACTTTTCTCGATAAAGATATTATTTCAAAATGATACGTTTTAGAATTTATGATCGAAATATTTTATATAGATACCTACTATTAAAATCAACTTGTGATTTATTGTTAAATATAGGTAATATGTAGATCTAGATTTCTATTAGAATAGATTTTTGATTAGTAATTATACATAATTTATATCATTAATTTATTCGAAAAGCTAAGGCGGACCACGCACCGACGTGTGTTTGTCGTCATTGCAGCGGTCGGTAGGATTATTTATCGAAGTGATTAAAGATGGGTACATCTTTATTCACATATACTATACATTATAAAATAGGAGATGTGGCTTGTTCACAAGTATTTATTTTTTCGTTTCGAACAAAAACAATCGTCGACTGGGAGCGTCTTAATCAATTTTGAGCCGAGTTTAACATCTAATAATCTCCTGTGATTTTATCAATGTTTTGTCATTGTCACTTTCATGTCAACGAAATGAAATGGCACCGGCTTTATCGGATGTTTATTATGAATCCCCATTCATAATAAACATCCGATCAGTATATAAGATTAAGTCTAAATAATTCTGTTTATAAAGTATTTATTTTAAAAGCGAAAGTCAAATGAGTACAATCATACAATCTTATCATCAGATGTTGACTTGGTGGTAATGGGACCACCTCGGAAGTATAGGCTTTCAAATAAAAAATTACGCCGGAGTAATCGTGTAATATACACAAAAAAAAATACTACATACAGGCGAATTGATAACTTCCTTTTTGAAATCGGTTAAAAATAGCGCAATTTTTTTTTTAAATTTTGAACACTGCATACTGTCACGTATGGTATCCTAATTAGGTACTGCAAAATGCGGGCATATGCCAAATGTAAGGAGAACGTGCCTTTGATTATCCCTTTTAGACATCATCAAGAAACCGAACGCCTGGAGAACTAAGAGGATGTTTACTTTATTTGGGGATTACATTTTTAAACCATTTTTAGGGTTCCGTACCCAAAGGGTAAAATCGGAACCCTATTACTAAGACTTCGCTGTCCGTCTGTCTGTCCGTCTGTCTGTCTGTCCGTCTGTCTGTCTGTCACAGGGCTGTATCTCATGAACCATGATAGCTAGACAGTTGAAATTTTCACAGATTATGTATTTCTATTGCTGCTCGAACAACAAATACTAAAAACAGAATAAAAAAAATATTTAAGGGGGGCTCCCATACAACAAACTTGATTTTTGCATTCCAGCGCCATCTAGTTTCATTTTGATGTTACTACGTATTATAGGTACTTTTCGCGGTCTCATGCGACCGCTCGGGGTTTGAGAGGTAAGATGAAAGAGGTTTGCGATTCCGCTGGCACGTGGCGCTATTTTACCACTATCGGTAAAGTAAGTCGGTAAATAGGTGGTACTTCACATGATCGAATAAAAAGTTTGAAATTGAATTATTGAATTCATGTAGTTAGGTAAATAGGTACCTAGGTAGATATTATTAATTTCAAATTAATTTCGAGTTCGAATCCTGGCCGTGCATCAATGGATATTTCTGTTAGAAAAATGTACCTATATGCGTGTTACACGTGTTTATAACAGTGAAGGAAAACATCGTGAGGAAACCTGTTAGTATTCTTGAAAGCGGCGACGGGCTTGCAACCTGTCACGTGTGGAATGCTAACTACGTAGTTAGGTAAATAGGTAGGTTACGAGATTATTATGAATTATTTTTTATGTTTCTAGGGTTCCGTATCTAAAGGGTAAAAAACGGGACTACTAAGACACCACTGTCCGTCTGTCTGTTACCAGGCTGTATCTCGTGAACCGTGATAGCTAGACAGTTGAAATTTTCACAGATGATGTATTTCTCTAAAATCAGCATAAAATAAATATTTAAGTGAGACTCCCTTACAACAAACGTGATTTTTTTGCCGTTTTGATAATAGTACGGAACCCTTCGTGCGCGAGTCCGACTCGCACTTGGCCGGTTTTTTATTATTCTGATTGAAATTTAGTAAAAGTCTTCGACGTATAGATAAGTCGAATATTTCAGTAATAACAATGAAAAGAATACCAGTCTGATAAGTGGGAGTGAAGAGAGGACGAGGGAAAAAAATACACTCTACAAAGTCTGGGAGGTTAGTATAAGTACGAGTATCATCCCACGCAATCCCTAAGCTTCACACTTGAACCAAACGAAAGGGTTCGCTGTAATCTCGCGAGGTCGTATGGTGTTATTTATTTGATCACTTGTCACTTCAGGATTATGTAATCAAGTGGCTATTTTTACAAATATTAAGCTCCATGCCTTTATGTCAAACGAAAAAGCTTAATTTGAACCTACATTTAAAGGCACAAACCCACCGCGGCGCACGAAGTGGCGACGCACGAGCGTCAGGCTTCGCTTTGCAAGAAAATGTATGTAATTGTGTCCACTGCAACCCACGGACACGCTATGTATGAATTGACGTCATTGGTACACGTGTGGCTTGCTCGAATATGGTGCTCATCTAGCTCAATGATGTCAACGTCATGCACGCTGTGCACGCAAACGTTTCGAAATGATGAAAAAAATGATTTAAAACTGTGCTGCGCTACAGTTGTACATAGTTGTGAGTTAATATTTGTGTATAGCGTGTGCAGCAGTAGAAATGTAGACCTACGTTATCAAACAAATGAACCCCCGTAGGTAGCACAGCATGCGCAGTGGTGGGCCTTAATAGCCACGGGGACGAATGGAGCGACATATTCCGTAACATACTGCACATTAGTATCTATTGCACGGCTGGCATTCAACCCACGTTCAATGGAATAAGACGAGCTCCCAAAAGACCTATATGGCCTTTAAATTGATATTATATTAGAACTAGCTGACCCGTGCCCGCTTCGCTGTGCGTAAGACATTTCTAATACCATCGTTGACTTTTTTGTAGACGTTTTTAAGGTGTACAATACTGTAGTACATTATTTTGATATATCTCGTGGGGTTCAGCCAGCATTTGCAATGTAAGCGCAAAAAAATGTGTTTATTTACGACATCACATTTGAAACCTCTAAAATTATCAGTGTTTCTCTACTATATTATGCATGTATTATACAGATAAACCTTCCTCTTGAATCACTCTATTTATTAAAAAAAACCGCATCAAAATCCGTTGTGTAGTTTTAAAGATATAAGCAAACATACATACATACATACATACATATTACATACAGACGCGGGAAGCGGAAAGCGACTTTGCTTTATACTATGTAGTGATTAAATAAACCAAAGTTTGAAACAAACATTTTACATTTTCAATAAAAACGTGTAAATCTTCTTATATATAAAATTCTCGTGTCACAATGTTAGTTACCTTACTCCTCCGAAACGGCTTTACCGATTTTTACCAAATTTTATATGCATATTCAGTAGGTCTGAGTATCGGCTACTATCTATTTTTCATACCCCTAAGTGATAAGGATGGCGTAAAGATCAGGAAAAACGGAAAGTGCTTTTTTTTGTGGGATTATTGACATTTGACAGGACAACGTCTGTCAGGACAGCTAGTATTTTATATTATATATTATTATATTATTATTATTATTATTATTTATATTATTATATTTATTTTATTTTATAGTAGTACCTACCTACTGAAAAGTATAAAATCAAATTTGTGTCTTATTCGGTGTGAATTTCACAAGAAGATAGATTCATACAAATAAATCCCAAATACGAGTTGATAGGATTTGGAACCTAGATGATGTGATTTGTTTGATAAGATTTTTGGGATAAAGAAAATAAGAAAATGTTTTCAAGGATAATAACGTATTTGGCTGAAGTTTGGAAATAATGGTACAAAACGGATTTTTTCACTGTTAAATCTGCTAAATCTAGTGCGTGAAAACGTATCTTTTTTGGTTATGAGTAGATTAAGAAGGCATTCCTTGGAGCGGTTGAAAATCTAACCTACCCCAGAAAAGGCCCAATATATCTTAGAAATCACCCTTCGGATTCCTAACCCCCCACTTTCCCGACTACCCTCAAATCAACATCCAATCACAGGCGTGTAGTAGATCAAAACGTTTGTCCCGTCAATAGCTCTTATGAGAAGTGGGTACGCGTGACCAATTAGGGAGAACCGATCTGGATAGATTGGGCGACAGGGAAATGTAGGAAAAATGTTTGAGTAAATTAGCTTTCGACTTCAGAAATACTCGTCGACCCTGGGTCTTATAAAAGACCATTGTTTGTTGAAAAGTTTTGGAACAACCTGCCCAGTAGAGAACTGTCACCAATAAATAAAGCTGTAATTATAACGTTACTAGAAGTCTGCCCCGGCGTCGCACGGGTGTAATAATGATTTTATGACAAATTTTTTTACACCTTGGGTTACATTATCGAAGTTTTTATAGGGATCCCAAGTAGTTAGAAATATGATATTACGGATTTTTTTTAGATATTGATGTTCTCTATAAAACTGTAGTACATCACTTTCCTCTATTGTCAATACTTTCTGCAGCAAACGCAATATACATTTTTTGTTGTTATTTTTGCACACTTTGGGTTACATTATCGAAGTTTTCATACGGATTCCTAACTTTTTTGAAAATACACTATAGCCTATGTTCATCATGGATAATGTAGGATTCTAATGGTTAAAGAATTTTTCAAATCGGTCCTGTTGTTTCGGAGCCTATTCGATGCAAACAAACAATCAAATCTTTCCTCTTTATAATATTAGTATAGACAAAAACTTAAAAGAAAACAAAAGCAGATATCGGGTCGGCGCACAAATTTATCTTATTTTGTTTAGTAAATAAGAGCTCACTTCTCAAGTGCACTGTTATTTCCCGAGACGTATTTTGTGCGCCGATACCTTGTTGCTATTGTTGAAAACCGATAAAAATGATTCTACCACAGGGCAGATGTAGGAAATCATAGCATTGTTAGTTCTTGGTCTAGTCTTTAATTATTGTTGACTAGCGACCCGCCCCGGCTTCGCACGGGTAGCATGTTATTATTATACATATAAACCTTCCTCCTGAATCACTCTATCTATTAAAAAAAACCGCATCAAAATCCGTTGTGTAGTTTTAAAGATATAAGCAAACATACATACATACATACAGACGCGGGAAGCGGAAAGCGACTTTGCTTTATACTATGTAGTGATTCTTAGCATGGTCATCTGTAGTTCTACTTTTAGTAGCATATAAAATATCCCTGCTTACCTATTTAAAAGGATCATTCTCATTATCATTACGCTATTTACTAGATAGCAAACCATTTGGTTCGAGAATGTCTGGAACTGATGCTGGTAAGTCACTATCACTACATAGTATAAAGCAAAGTCGCTTTCCGCTTCCCGCGTCTGTATGTAATATATATGTATGTCTGTATGTATGTTTGCTTATATCTTTAAAACTACACAACGGATTTTGATGCGGTTTAATAGATAGAGTGATTCAAGAGGAAGGTTTATATGTATAATACATGCATAATATAGTAGAGAAACACTGATAATTTTAGAGGTTTCTAATGTGATGTCGTAAATAAACACATTTTTTTGCGCTTAGATTGCAAATGCTGGCTGAACCCCACGAGATATATCAAAATAATGTACTACAGTATTGTACACCTTAAAAACGTCTACAAAAAAGTCAACAATGGTATTAGAAATGAATTACGCACAGCGAAGCGGGCACGGGTCAGCTAGTAAATTATAAAGTGCTAGCTGACCCGTGCCCGCTTCGCTGTGCGTAAGACATTTCTAATACCATCGCGGACTTTATTGTAGAAAAAAAAATGTGTTTATTTACGACATCACATCAGAAACCTCTAAAATTATCAGTGTTTCTCTACTATATTATGCATGTATTATACATATAAACCTTCCTCTTGAATCACTCTATCTATTAAACCGCATCAAAATCCGTTGTGTAGTTTTAAAGATATAAGCAAACATACATACGCGGGAAGCGGAAAGCGACTTTGCTTTATACTATGTAGTGATTATTAAAAAAAGTATTATAAAGTATTAGTATTGTTTTTCTCGTATAAAGAAAAAAATCTCTTTAAATATAACCTAAAGTTGAAAGAAACTACTGCGATCTAACCGACGGACACTAGATTTCCGATACCCAAATTTAACTAAAAAAAACCGGCCAAGTGCAAGTCGGACTCCCACACGAAGGCAAACACGGCAAAAAAATCACGTTTGTTGTATGGGGGCCCCACTTAAATATTTATTTTATTCTATTTTTAGTATTTGTTGTTAGCGGCAACAGAAATACATTATCTGTAAAAAATTCAACTGTCTTGCTATCACGGTTTATGAGATACAGCCCTGTTATAGACAGACAGACGGACAGACAGATGGGTAGCGGAGTCTTATGCCTTGATCAAGGCATTAGTAATTGGGTCTCGTTTTTACCCTTTGGGTACGGAACCCTAAAAAAAACGATTTTGCACATGCCCACATTTTGCAGTAGTTAGCATTCCATACGCAACAGAACTTATCTAACTAAAGGTGAAAGAAAGAAAGAAAGAAAGAAAGAAAAAACATTTATTTGCTCCAAAAAGCACAACACAATTAATGAATAAAGAGAACAAAAAACAATGAACAGCAGATTGTGCCATGTGGGGGCAAATAGGTCCCCGTCTCAGCATTAAGCCGCACAGCACCGAACCTATGGAATAGGCGAAGCGCGGTGCGACGCTGGTTTTCAGTCGGGGCCTGGACGCGATGTGGCGACACAACAAGTCGATAAACTAAATAAGAAATAAGTCTTAATTCTAAAGAATTTACATACAATAGACTAAACAATAAAATAAATAAATATCAAAGTAGTATGCGAGTGTGCATGGTAAATATAAATATTCATAATATGTATATATAAAGGTAAACGAAAATAAATAAATATAATGAAAAACAAAAAAATAAATAAAATACACGTAATCCATCTTTAGCGATAGGTGTTCTGTGGTCTCGGTCTCGGTCTGTCCGTCTTGTCTGTGGTAAAAGTAACACATGTTTTTATTTATTTTTTACTGATTTATATTGTTTTGATAATTTTGATTGAGATTGATATTATATATTATAATTGAGATTGATTACATAATTTGAAAGGATGGGAGATGGATTGGATATGTGGAAATAGATTAAAAATTGGTACATGAAGGCGGGATGAGAAGGAGAGATCGACGCAAATGCTCGACGCGCATAAAACGAGGGTAAGTTGAGGTTATCTTTGGTAGTGAGGATGTGGCATGCATGTTAGTAGGTAGGAAGGTAAGTTATTTGGTTATGTTGACTCAGATTGCTCTCGCAGAAACTGGACCTTTAATGACCTTCTAAAAATACTGACTGTTTTCAGGGCGCGCACAGGCGGAGGCAGGTCATTCCAACACCGTGAAGCGGCGAATTTAAAGGAACCTCTGAACGCCATGGACTTGTGCTTCGGAGTAACAAACACGAAGGTACACGCTCTACTGGGGTACCTATTAGTGGCATGTGCCCATACAAATTTATCAAATAAATACCTTGGGTACTGCCTACCTATCACCCCAAAAAGGAGAACCGCAAGATGTAACCTTCTGCGTGCTGCCATTTTCAGAAGATTGGATGAGTTTAGGAAAGGTGTGATATGGGAGCGAGGAGGAACATGGAAACAGAAACGAGCACATGCGTTTTGGACACGCTGAATGAGTCGCTCAGTCCTACTAAGCAGGCACGGTCCATACACAACATCACAATAATTTAGCCGTGACAGGATCAGAGATTCACATAGACTTATTCTTACCGCCTCACTTAAGTATGGTCTGATCTTATAAAGTAACTTCAAACGGTAGAAACAGTTGCGCACACTCTCAGCGATGTGCTTTTCAAAATGCAAGTAGCTGTCCATAGTAAGCCCAAGGTTTTTAGCCTCATCCACACGCTCCACAGCCTCTCCATCAACCAAAATATGAATGGGGGCTAGCTCAAGTTCCTGCACTTTCTGTCTAGAGCCAATGATCATATACTTCGACTTTTTAGGGTTAATTACCAAGCAGTTATGTTTGGACCAGTTGCATATTTCACTCAAATCTGAATTAATCCTAGTGACCGCATCATTAAGGTTAGAAGGCAGGAATGAGAGGTACAGCTGCAAATCATCAGCATAAAGATGATACCTACAGTGAGCAATTGTATGAATGATGTCAGCACAATAGAGGACAAAAAGTATTGGTCCCAAAATAGAACCCTGGGGGACACCCCTAGGTACTGACTGAAGAGAAGATTTAGTTTTAGACCCATTTGGCATAGTTAGCTCCACAAACTGATGCCTGCGATTCAGGTAGCTGTGGAACCAACTAATAGTCCGAGAATCAAACCCATAGAAAGAAAGCTTGGAAAGAAGGAGATTAATGTTAATAGAGTCAAATGCACGTGAGTAGTCGAGTAGCACTAGGATGTTTACCATACCCTGATCCTGCGCACAAAGTAGATTGTCAACAACGTCGAGAAGAGCAGTTGTAGTACTGTGTCCCTTGCGGAACCCAGACTGAACTTGTGGAAGGATGCTGTTGTCTTCAAGATACTTTGTGAGCTGCAGGCTTACTGCCTTTTCAAGTACCTTAGATAAACAGGGTAGCAGGCTAATAGGTCTAAGATCTTGGCAGGAAGCAGGATTTAAAGTTTTCGGGATCGGTTTTACCATGGCTACCTTCCAGCTCTCAGGAAATATACCACTATTAATGGAAGAATTAATTATTGAGGTGATTGCCTCCAAAGATTCTGGTAGGGTCATAAGGACCATATCTAATGCGATTCCATCAACACCTTGTGCACCTGATTTGAGGCTGCGTATGATTGACAGCACTAAGTTTTCATTTACAGGGCTCAACGAGAAGGTCCCAGAATTGAATCTGTGGTGTTCATAGAAAGTGAGCTGTGAGATGGAGACATGATCTTCACCAGGGACATTTAGAAAGTGGAAGTTAATGAGATCTGGATTATTAAATTGCGGTGGAAGGTTTGAATTTTGTTTTTTATTAGGTAAAATAGTACTCTTTAAATTTTTCCAGAGTTTCTTAGAATTTTTAATGTTGTTATTAATATGCTGTGTAAAGTAGGCCTTTTTCTCACTTACAATGGCTGCAATCACCAGGTGTTTCATCTCTATATAACTAGTTTTAAGGGCTAATGTCTGATGAGATCTGTACCTATTATGATAATCATCACGAAATCAAAGGTGCACAAAATCTTATAAAAAAATCGAAAAATCCTAAAGCCTAACCTAACCATATTAGATCAAAGTTGAACTTCAACTCCAAATAAAGTTGGTTTCTTAAAAAGCAGTGACAGCACTCATTTAATATTGAGGAGATAGACAGATACGCACATCTGTCTGTCTCCTCTGACTGTCTGTATCGAAGTAAAATGTTTTCATGACCTGTACATATTAATTCCGGGTCTGGGTGTACCATCATAGTAATGGCTCATAATACCTGCGACGCAGGAAATCCCAGTGGGGACAAGAGTAAGTGCCTGAAGAAAGTTTATGTATATAAAAAAAATATGAGCATAATGACGTCATTATAATCTGCATGTATGTTATGTTTTGTTTCTGGACTTACAAACTGAATTGTTTTTATCTAATATTTTTGGAGATTACAGTGGTAAACGTATTAATTTTTGCATAAAAACATCACCGCTAAATAACAAATGCCGCTTTTATGGAACGAAGGCTTACTCATCGTAAAGTCAACTCCCCCCCCCCCCCCCCACTAATCAGCTATCAATGCCGTCAGAACTGCAAACAAATCCCGGTACAATACTGCTCGATTTTATGAGTGCTTGTGGTGGAAGGCAAAAGCTTAGGCGAACTCACATTACTGTGGAATAATTACAAGTCAAAATTCTATCGTACTACTCCTAATAATATAAATGCGAATATAAATCCTAATAATATAAATATTATAAATGCGAAAGTTTGTGAGTTTAAAATAGACTACTTTAAAATATGAAAAACAAAACCCAAAACGACAAAAAACCTAAAAGGCATGATTTCTGTATAGATGGCGCTGGTGTGCAACAAATCTGACATCACAGAGAAAATATTCTTTTTTATTCGATTATTAAAACTTGACAGGTCAACGTCTGTCACGGGCTAGTATTATAAATTCGAAAGTTTGTGAGGATTTTTGTGCCTAAATCACGCTCAAACGAAGCCGATTTAAATAAATCTTGGAACATACATAGCTTATGTCTTGGAATAGCATATAGGCAATTTTTTATCCATATTACACACGAAAGAAGCGGGCGGAAGCTTGTTAATAATAATATTAAAACAGTATCACCAAGTTCGGTAGACAGACATCCTCGCAGATCTCTAGACATACTCAATAATGTTCTTAGGTCAAGCACGTTTTTATTAGCTTCCAACTAATATCACTTATGAATGGCGGTGGACAGGACACATGACAAAAGAGAGTAGTTTAAAATGGACAGCAATGATAACGGAATGGCAGCCGCGGGACGGCAAAAGAAAAAGAGGCAGACAAGCTAAAAGATGGATGGACGACATTAAGAAAATTGGTGGGATTACTTGGTCTAGGAAGGCCAAAAACAGAATAGAATGGAAGGAGCTGGAAGATGCCTATGTGTCACAAGACACGCTGAGAACTAAACCGGGAAATTCGATTAATTAATTTTAAGAACTATGTATATTATAAAGTAAAAATGTTTAGTACAAGCAATAAAGGTTTAAATAAATAAATAAATAAAATATCATTTATGCAAAAAACTGTGAGAATAATTGATAATAGACGTTTATTTCTGTATTAATGACGCCTCGTAAAGGTTAAACCAATTCAAATCTTTTTCTGTTTTGACTATGATTTATTGTTTTAAGTGCCTAGTAAGTAGCGACAATTATGCTCCTCTTCTAATCCTAGTCTTCGTGTAGTGGTCGCAGAGACAGCATGTTATGAGGAGGGAAGAAAGTCATGTAACGAGAAGAATGATAGGAATGAATGTGGATGGTTTTAGACGTAGAAGTAGGCCAAAGAAAAGATGGATGGACTGTGTGAAAGATGACATGGGTAAGAAAGAAGTGAGTGATGAGATGACGGCTGATAAAGGGAAATGAAAGAAGTACACATGTTGTGCCGACCCCACTTAAGTGGGATAAGGGCATGAAGATGGTGATGATGGTCGCAGAGACAGCATAAGAGCTGTTACCGGTCTGTGAGGTCTTCAAAGTTGCATTCGCCCTACGATAGGTCAATGTCCAACTTCGCTAAGTTCTCGGCATCTATAAATCGCTTCCGCTTGCAACTAACACCGCATTCCATCCGCTTTTCCACGAGGGGCTATGAGTAGCAGTATTTTCAAGAACTCTTCTACCTATTACAATTCAAAACGTGACTTTTGGTGATTTGCAGATCACCCTACCTTACCAGGAAGGCTGCGACTTCGTACGGCCCCCGGGAGTTGATAATCTTCTATTTCCGTGTTCTGTGAAACAGCCTCCGTTGTTTGTCGCTCGTTATTTACCTATTTATGCTTACACAATAATTTTAAATAGGCTTAGTTACATTTACTTAAAAATAAACTAACACTCAAATTCAAATTCAAAAATCATTTATTGAAATAAAATCACAAGGATCACTTTGAAACGTCTTAGGAACTAGGTGAAGCTACGCCGATTCCATGCGACCAAGCCTAGAAGAATCAGGCAACAAACACGGCTTGGGGGTCTACCTTTTTTTTAATTATCCTTTCCTTAATGCTATGTAGAGCTCCAGTGTGATGCAAATCGAACAAGGTGAAGGCTCAAACAAGAATATTAATTAAAAGTACTACTCACTGAATTGTATAGCACAACCTGCTTAATATATTTTTTTTATATACAAATTTACAAAAAAAACAACCTTACTTTATTTTGACTAATAATTTGTGGAGTCAAGAAAAGTGTAGGTACATAAAAATCTAAAAATCTCTTGAGAATAAGGAACGACTGGAGTAAGAAGATAAAGAGTTAAACCAAAATGGAAATATTTATACGAATATACAATATATTAATTATTCTAACCTTAATTTAATCGGTCCAACTGTTAAAGTGATTCTGCTAGAGAATTAAAAATCAAACATACTTGTACTATGTAATCGATTCAAATATCCATCTCGCAATCATGACACCTAATATCAGTATCTATGTTTGTTTATTTGGTATGAGGATAAAAACAAGTGATTTTCATCCTTATATCAAAGAACATGTGTCGGAGAGTGCTTCTTAGGAAACCCGAGCGAGAAACCAAGGCTGAAGTGGTTTCCTGCATCATAAAGGGAATAGGTAGTAAGGTGAGTACCTGCTCAGTTTAAGTAGGTAGGTAAGTACTTATGTTTTGAGTAATCAACGTGGAACATTTTGGAAATATATACCTTACGAACTCATTGGTGCTCGGCTGAAATGCTAGAAGCACGGGTTTAATATGACAAAATGTTTGCATGAATCAAAAATACGAGTATTTGTTACAGTTTTTACATTTCACACATCGCCATTTAGCCCCAAACAAAACAAAGCTTGTACTATGAGAACCAAATGATTGATAGAATACTTATATACTTTTTTTTGTAAATACATACATATTTAACATATCAGCACCCAGACACAGAACAAACATCTATGTTTGTCACACAAATGTTTTTCCCTGGTGGGAATCGAACCCACAACCTACAGCGCAGAAGGCAGAGCTACTACCAACTAAGCTGTGAAGTCAGTCATATATATCGCGAGGAACAGGCGTAGCTTCACCTAGCTCTTAAGACGTTTCAATGTGATCCTTGAGTTTAAATTTTAGGCGGCCACTTGTCTACTACACCACCGAGGTGCAGTTTAAAGGCTTCAACCCTAAAGCCTCGAAACTACATCCCCAATAATACTACTCGTACCATATAATTATTACTTGAAGTAGAAACACGCCTCAGAAACCATGAAGTGCTGGCGCGCGTCCAATTAGCACGGAAATGATTTGATTTGTTATTTGAGAATACAATATATTATTATTGCAAAGATTGCATATTAAGAAGGTGAAAGATAGAAAAACCCGCGATTTTGTTTGAAAATATCCTAATAATATTATAAATGCAAAAGTTTGTGATAAGGCTGCTATTGCAAATTTTGACGGACAACTTACAAACAAACATACGAACAATGCAAGTTAATGATTCTGATGATTATTGTGATTAGTGTAAGCATTTGCGATTATAGTATTCGCTAATTGCTCAGATATTCTCGCCCCAAAACGTGCGAGTAGTTAACTATGTCAATTGACCTTTTAATATAATCACTAGCTTCCGCCCGTAGCTTCGCTCGCGTACATGGATAACAAGTAGTCTTTTTTTTATTCCAAAACTTCAAATCTTTTAGCTCAAGCCTTCCTTACCTTCGTCCAAACATTCTCATAAATTTGTGGATTTATTATATAAATAGAATATCTGTGTGTACTGCTACTAATTTTGTTGTTGCATTTTACCAAACTTTATTTTACAGTGCTAAAACTATAGCCATCCTTGTTTTATTGATCTAAGAGAAAGAAACGGCTACATTTTTAGTACTTACAGTCAATTGAAGTCTGTTTAGAATGCAACAACCGAATCATGAATAGTAGTAATTTAATAAAAGCTTGACAGTCTGCTAATGAACTCTTGACTACGGACAGACAAACAAACAGACACAACAAATCTATATAGGTTTCTTGTCGAACTCCACACCTCTCTGTAGTGTTCTTCGTGTATTTAATAAAACACTTAGTTGAGAGAACTCTTAAGACGCTGCCAGTCGACGATTGTTTTTGTTCGAAACGAAAAAAGAAATACTTCTGAACAAGTTATAATAAATCAAGCTTATATGTTTAATATGTTTTCAGCTTAATAGAAATCTAGGTAGGAACCTGAAGTAATATACTTATAAAAATAGGAGATGTGGCTTGTTCAGAAGTATTACTTTTTTCGTTCCGAAAAAGAGCAATCAGCGACTGGCAGCCCCTTAACTTCTTTATTTTAATCACAACTTGCATGTGCAAGGCTGTATTGTCCTTACGCGTAATGGCGGACGGCCGGGGTTGCCACCTAGTGCTGCCATCTATATCTACAGATATTACATCTTTCCCCTTTCAAAAGAAAATACAAAATTTCAACAAAACAAACTAAATTATATAAAATAATTATCTACTGACTTTACATGTTTCACTTCTACATGTTTTCTTCCCCTTTTCCTTTAAGGGGCTGCCAGTCGACGATTGCTCTTTTTCGGAACGAAAAAAGTAATACTTCTGAACAAGCCACATCTCCTATTTTTAAAAGTATATTACTTCAGGTTCCTACCTAGATTTCTATTAAGCTGAAAACATAATAGCAGAAACTTTTCACGATAAAAATATTATTTCAAAATGATACGTTTTAGAATTTATGATCGAAATATTTTATATACCTACTATTAAAATCAACTTGTGATTTATTGTTAAAGATAGGTAATATGTAGATCTAGAATTCTATTAGAATAGATTTTTGATAAGTAATTATACATAATTTATATCATTAATTTATTCGAAAAGCTAAGGCAGACCACGCGCGGACGTGTGTTTGTCATCATTGCAGCGGTCGGTAGGATTATTTATCGAAGTGATTAAAGATGGGTACATCTATATTCACATATACTATACATTATAAAATAGGAGATGTGGCTTGTTCACAAGTATTTATTTTCTCGTTTCGAACAAAAATAATCGTCGACTGGCAGCGTCTTAAATAAATTAATTAAGCTCTAAAAATAGTTATTATTAAAACGCCAACACCAAGTGACAACGCCATACGAGTTAGTATAGCGTTGTCAATCGCATCACGAGTAATACTGTTTAAATATTACTTTAAGAGTTTCTGGTAGGGCCCAGAACCATAAAAACGTAGGTACCATTTAGTAGGACCTCGATGTTGTTGTTTTAAATTATTTATATTGCTTAGTTAGCGTAGCAGCCAATTAAGTTTACATGTAGCGTTCCTTCCGAAACTTTTCCTCTCTTCGCTGCATCTCATTACCTCTAACCGTACAAATAGGCGAGCTTATCAATGCAGTGGGAATAGAACAGCTTAATCATTCAAATTAAAAAAACATTTATTTCAATAAAATCACAAGGATAACTTTGAAACGTCTTAGGAACTAGGTGAAGATACGCCGATTCCTCGCGACCGAGCCTAGAAGAATCAGGCAACGGCTTGCTTTCCTTAATGCTATGTAGAGCTCCAGTGTAGTGCCAATCGAACAAGGTGAAGGCTCAAACAAGAATAATAATTAAAAGCACTACTCAAGTACAACAATAAAAATTTTACTAAAGAGCTTCAGCACAAATTCAAAAAAATTAACAGTATACAAACTGACTGGCCTCACAGCTCAGTTTGTAGTGACTCTGCCTTCCTGGGCTGTAAGTTGTGGGTTCGATCTGCACCTAGGACAAATATCTGTGTGATGAAAATAGATGTTTGTTCTGTGTATAATGTATCTTAAGTATGTATTTACAACAAAAAAAGTTTATAAGTAATAATCTATCAGTAATCTAGTTGCCATAGTACAAGCTTTGCTAAGTTAGGGACTAGATGGCGCTGTGTGAAAAGTCCACTAATTTATTTTATTAGTACGAGTAATCTTACTAATTGTTATCTTTATTTTATCTACTATATAAAAGAAAGACGGGTTTGTTACAACACTTATAACTCGAGAACGGCTGAACCGATTTGGCTGAAAATTGGTGGGGGTACTTTTTAACGGGAACGGGAGTTAATTCTAAAGCGATACAAAGTTCGCTGGGTTAGCTAGTTTTATATAAAACACTAATGATATGAAGTCGTTCAGCGGTCTAAGAGCTGCAGTCTCATTGTGTTAGTTTACTGGTGATAGGAATTGGCGTATACTGTCAAAATTTACAAGTACATAGCGAAACACTCACAGTTCAACAGAAGATACAGAAGTACACATGTGGCGTAAGCGATAGTAAGTCTGACAAAGATACTAACTGGAGATGTTTAAAAAAAGCTTGCTGCGAAAGATGCAATAGAAAATTTTATAAAAAATTAATATATTAATTTGGGTCGCGACTCGTGGTCCCACTGGGATTGTACCACTATTACTCGTGGTCCCACTATCCCTGAAAACATGGGTTCGTGGTTCCACTGCTTAGTGGGACTACCAGTCATAGTTAAAATCGTAGGTTCGTGGCCCCTTAATTTAAAATTTCCATTGCCATTTTATTAACAAGCTTTTTTTGAAGTAAATTTTATTACAGTGGTAAATTTTATAATAATCAATAATATCGATAGTAAGAATGAATAAACAACAAAAACTCCTTAATATACCCTAAACAGCTACCTATGTCTATTGCGCCATATAGATTAAAAAAAACAAACAGAAATTATTTTTCCAAAGTTTTTATAGAAAAATTTCATCTTCTTCTAACTTAAGAGCTGTGCTCTTGTCGGTGTAATTGATGCAGCTCTCTCCATCTATTTCTCTCCAGTGCCGTCTCTTTAACTTCCTTATACGACACGACAGCTATTTTCTCCTTTATCTGGCTCATGTAGCTTATTCGTGGCCTTCCTCTTCTTCTTCTAACTTAAGAGCTGTGCTCTTGTCGGTGTAATTGATGCAGCTCTCTCCATCTATTTCTCTCCAGTGCCGTCTCTTTAACTTCCTTATACGACACGACAGCTATTTTCTTCTTTATCTGGCTCATGTAGCTTATTCGTGGCCTTCCTCTTCCTCTCTTCCCTTCAATCTTCCCTTCCATTATAGTCTTTATAAAACTGTCGTGCCGTATAAGGTGGCCAACCATCTTCCATCTTCTGTTCTCAATCGTTGTTAATAGGATCCTTTTTTCCTGTATTCTACGTAAAACCTCTATATTTGTAATTTTTTCTGTTTCACTAAAATCCGGTAATGACCTAGTTATTTTATTTCAACTGTAAGTAACCCTACAATAACATGTCCCGAACTAACTTGACACTTTTGAGCGCGCTCTAAAACTAATATCGAAGTTGTACTCCAAAGCATACCCGGTTTCCTATATTCGTAGTTTTCAGGACCTGCAGCCAGTTTTAGTTGAAAACAGGTATAGCATAAGTACAGGAGAAATATGTCTACAGATTAGTAAACAAAAATTTATCACTACATAGTATAAAGCAAAGTCGCTTTCCGCTTCCCGCGTCTGTATGTATGTTTGCTTATATCTTTAAAACTACACAACGGATTTTGATGCGGTTTTTTTTAATAGATAGAGTGATTCAGGAGGAAGGTTTATATACTATTATTATAATAACATGCTACCCGTGTGAAGCCGGGGCGGGTCGCTAGTAATGAATATACAAATAGAATGTAGGACCATGGAGAGGTGAGAAAATATATAGACATTTCACATAACGCCATATAACCCGAAACTAAGCAAAGCTTGTACTATAGCATTTTTTTAACTGCTGATAAAACTACCTATATGCTCTTTTTCGTAATAACTTTTTTTTGTATTTAAAAATAACACCCAGAGACAGACCAAACAAACCTAATACAAATGGTTGTTTTAAATAAATAAATAAATATTGGTGGACATTTCACACAGCGTCATGTAGCCCCAAACTAATCAAAGCTTGTACTATGGGAACCAGATACGATATGGGAACTGATAGAATACTTATATACGTTTTTTTTTTGTTGTAAATACATACTTAATATACATTATTAACACCCAGACACATAATAAACATCTATGTTCATCACACAAATATTTATCCCGGGTGGGAATCGAACCTATAACCTACAGTGCACAGGCAGAGCTAGTAGCTCTGAATTTAACTAAATAGCAAATTTAATAAATTTTTACGATTGTTATGTCAAAAAAACAAAAGTACACTTTTAGACATCAATCTATTTACATACAAACAACTTTACGATAAAAATATTCCTTATTAGAAAAACGATTTCATAATCAGCTCAGATCTACAAGCGCTCAGATTCTTGAATATGTCTAAAAGGGTTAGTCAGCGGCACATCCCACAGTTGGCACATGCCCAAATGTTGCAGTTGTTACAATTTCAGCTAAAATTTTTCAGTCTACGTAATTTGTATAATCTACAAGTCACTCGCGTTTTATTTAGTGACGTGTTAGTAAGTATAACATAAAGCAATATAACGTCACTACTATATCAGTAAATATCAGTAAATTACAAGTAGGTCGCCATATTGTATAGTGATTGAAATTTAATGCCTCAGTAGCCAGTTAGTTTTGAAAAGTTTTCTTAACTTTACCGCATGCATAGTAAATAAAATCCAGTAAAGAATTTTTTGTCTTACCAGTCCATAGGTAGTATGTTTAAATAAATAAAATACGAATAGGCTCACGACTGTAATTACCAAGACGCGGTAGACATACTCTCATAATAGTCATAATAATAGTCATAATAGTTATTTATTGATAATCATAATTATAGGTCAAACATTATTGTTATAGGAGATAGGATACTTAAGTAACATTTTTCACATCACAGATAAATTAAATTACAATCATTATACATTTGCATTAATACGCCGAACGTGTCAAAGAACATATTGCAGCTGTCAAAAATCGCCAGGTATACAAGTCAGCGATCGCGGAGCATTTAGTGGATTCGGGTCCGTCTCACTGGATTGAACTACATGATCCAAAAGTTTTGTCAAGTGAACGCCATTACTACAAGAGAATAGTCCGGGAAGCTATTGAAATTAAAAAGTACCCAAAAAAATTTAATCGCGAAGACGGCTTTAGACTCTCCTCTTCATGGAATCCTGTGGTCACTATGTGTGGGTGTCGCGATAGACCATCTCAGTGCGTGGATACAGTCAGTGTGGTGTGTCGTAATGTGAACATGGACTTTTCTATTTCTGAAGACCAAGTGAGGGTAGTTTCTTCAACTGCCTCCGCTTCTCGACAGTAGCTCCGAGTACTCCAGTCTGCCCGCGACCATGGTTATTGTAACATAGCCGAAACGTCGGGAAAGTAAATTAAAGGTAATTACGTGATAAAGACCCGTGTCAAAATCTATAGTTACGTCAATGAATTCCTCATAACTGTAGAAGGTTCGCTCGATAAGTCAGCGTTTCAGTTTTCTTTTAAACTCAACCAAGTTGGCTGCCTCTGTGACGCTATCAGGAAGATTGTTGAATACAGATTGACCCATAATATGTGTCAGCTTTGATGATTTCGTAAGTGTTCGCGACAACGACTTGAGTTTATTCCTATTCCGAGTGTGGTGTGCATATTCAGGTGCTCAGGACCCTATTGGCTACCCCGCCAGAGGCGCGTTCAAACATTATATTTGTCACAAATACCCACATATTGTAGTAGTTAGCATTCCATACTGGTTTCCTCACGATGTTTTCCTTCACCGTTTTGATCACATGTTTCTGATGCGCATATAATGTTTTCTGACAGAAAAATTCATTGATGCACGCCGGTATTCGAAACCATGACCATCAGATTGAAGGTCGACATACCTCCCACTCGGCCAACACGGCTGTTGTACCTACTTACAAAAAAAGTATATATATGAGTATTTTATGAGTAATCAGTTTTCCTTACAAGCTTTGCTCAGTTGGGTCTAGATGGTGATGAGTAAAAATGTCCATCAATATTTATTTATTGGAACGAAGTTCCTTATCGCGCGTTGTGAAAGAGGGCTAGACGGAAAAAAATCTTACGAAAAGTTGTCACGAAAAGTTGTCACGACACTTTTTTGCTATAGTATATCTATTAATATATATATCTATTAATTGTGTCGAGGTCGAGGTCGAGGTGGAAGTGGAGGTCGAGATGGAGGTGGAGGTCGAGGTCGAGGTCGAGGTCGAGGTCGAGGTCGAGGTCGAGGTCGAGGTCGAGGTCGAGGTCGAGGTGGAGGTCGAGGTCGAGGTCGAGGTCGAGGTCGAGGTCGAGTTCGAGGTCGAGGTCGAGGTCGAGGTCGAGGTCGAGGTCGAGGTCGAGGTCGAGGTCGAGGTCGAGGTCGAGGTCGAGGTCGAGGTCGAGGTCGAGGTCGAGGTCGAGGTCGAGGTCGAGGTCGAGGTCGAGGTCGAGGTCGAGGTCGAGGTCGAGGTCGAGGTCGAGGTCGAGGTCGAGGTCGAAGTCAAAGTTGATTCCCCTTCCCTTGTCCCACGTTATTTTGTGAGAACTTCGTTCCATCCGGGTGTCCCTTGACACCTCTCAAGTTTTTTTATTATAGTAGTAGGTATACTTAAGGTGATAAGTGAATTTGTTTACTTTTTGTATCGGCTGAGTCTATCCGGATAAGATGGAAAAAGTGATAAAACCGCATTATCTTGAAAACCATCAAATTTAAAAAGAAACTGTTTGTAATTTACTTAGCTAGTATGATTATCTAACGAATTATATAAAAATGAACTGATTAGGTATTCATATAAATTTGATTATAAACGAAACTAGTGTTGTTGAAGAGCCAACTTTCTCAAGAAAAGTTTCATTAGTCTATAAAGTTTATCTAGATTAAATCCTTAAGTTATCTTTGCCACAAAAAACAAAACTGTATGTTTTGCGGTTATTGAGAAAAAACGATTCTTCATTCATCAAAAACATTTATTACTCGTTTTAATACCATAATACCAACGAATACCTCTTAGAATACGGCTGTATCTAAATTTTGAACGTATAAATAAAGAAGAAGCACTGCGCAAAACTACGCTGCTCCGTAGACTTAGCACCGTATGTAAACTTGTAAGTTTAGTAAGTAGGGACTTAGTCCGGGTAATGACCTCAGATTTACCTATGGCGAAGTTGCCCTAGCTTACACACAGAACAAGAAATGTTAGGTAAGTTTTGGTGCTTCCATTGAAAATATTAATTTTGCAGTTTAATAAGCGGGAATTAAAATTTATATGCAATTTACGTGTTTGGCACGACGAAGGAAAACGTACAGACTCAAAACAATTAGTATTTTATGTTAGTATTGAATGATATTGTAAAAATTAAATATTTAAACATGTCTCTGGCTAGTCCTTCAGTCATCTTCGATCAGAGAACCAGGAGATTTGAGTGGATCTACTAAACTTTTTTTATTTACGTTTTCATTATTGATTTCATGTGCTTTGACCTTATCTATATACATCAAACTCTTGCGTTACTAATTGACTGATCTATCAACGCACAGCCTAAACCATTGTTCCTAAAAACTTGAAATTCGGAGGGTGTATTCATTTTGATGTGTAGGGGTGCAATAAGAAATAAATTTCCTAAATTCAACCCCAAAAGGGGCACAGCGGGAGCTATAAAAAATGTTTGTTGGAAAAACTTTGGATGAACTAAGTCGCGGGGCTTTCCACTGCAATAATTCACTGCTAAAAGGAAAAATACTAAGAAAATAAAGAAAGCAGCAACAATAACGTAAGTCGATACAATAATTCTCTTATCAAATGTATTGCCACTATCGATGCCCTTAGCAATAGAGGGTACATAAAATCGGCACGTGGTTTGATAACTAAACTGGCAACACGGAATATGATCTTGAGGCAGAGGTAGTTTTATAGAAAGCTTGTAGTTTAAGAGTAAACATCCTTTGCGACAAAAAAATACACTATCACTACATCACTACATAGTATAAAGCAAAGTTGCTTTCCGCTTCCCGCGTATGTATGTATGTTTGCTTATATCTTTAAAACTACACAACGGATTTTGATGCGGTTTTTTTAATAGATAGAGTGATTCAGGAGAAAGGTTTATATGTATTAAACCCGTGCGAAGCCGGGGTGGGTCGCTAGTAGTACATATAAAGCAAAGTCGCTTTCCGCTTCCCGCGTATGTATGTATGTATGTTTGCTTATATCTTTAAAACTACACAACGGATTTTAATGCGGTTTTTTTTATAAATAGAGTGATTCAAGAGGAGGGTTTATATGTATAATACATGCATAATATAGTAGAGAAACACTGATAATTTTAGAGGTTTCTAATGTGATGTCGTAAATAAACACATTTTTTTGCGCTTACATTGCAAATGCTGGCTGAACCCCACGAGATATATCAAAATAATTTACTACAGTATTGTACACCTTAAAAACGTCTACAAAAAAGTCAACGATGGTATTAGAAATGTCTTACGCACAGCGAAGCGGGCACGGCTCAGCTAGTTAAAAATAAAATAAAATAAATAGGATCACGACTGTAATCCCCAAGTACGGTAGACATCCTCTCAGATCTCCAGGCGCTTGAATCCTTTAAAGATGTCAAGTGGGGGTAGTCAGAGGTACGTCCGAACATTATATTTCGCAATTGCCCACATTTTGCAGTAGTTAGCATTCCATACGTGACAGGTTGCAAGCCCATCGCTGCTTATAAGAAAACTAACTGGTTTCCTAACGATGTTTTCCTTCACCGTTTTAAGCACGTGTTTTTGATGCGCATATAAATTTTTCGAACAGAAAAATCCATTGATGCTGGGATTCGAATCCACGACCTTCAGATTGAAAGACGAGGTACCTCTCACTCGGCCACGGATAAAATCAACAAATTAAAAATGAATTCCTATTTGTCTTAGTCATATTAACACGCATTAACGGCTGGAACAATTTTGAACTAATTCTTTTTTTGTTGTATTTGTTACTGACAGAAGGTTCTTCCAGCGTAAAATTTTGCGCAACTTCCAGCGCAAGTTTGACAGAACAACGACTGTCGGGACAGCTTTTATAAATTCTAAGGCTCTAGTACTCGCCAAGACAAATCCAACGAGCCCAAAAACGACGTGGTTATGTTGTGTAGTTAGGCAGTTCCTATGGCTACATTTGAGCTTCATCATCAGACCAGCTCGCTAGTATCTTCTAACTTAAGAGCTGTGCTCTTGTCGGTGTAATTGATGCAGCTCTCTCCATCTATTTCTCTCCAGTGCCGTCTCTTTAACTTCCTTATACGACACGACAGCTATTTTCTCCTTTATCTGGCTCATGTAGTTTATTCGTGGCCTTCCTCTTCCTCTCTTCCCTTCAATCTTCCCTTCCATTATAGTCTTTATAAAACTGTCGTGCCGTATAAGGTGGCCAACATTTAATATTTTCATTGGAGATTGATAGGTATGCAAAGTTTTATCTTAATCAGACTATTTACTAAGGAGTTCCGTTGAACAACTTTTGACTCCATCATCAGATCAGCTCGTTGTCACCATATTATTCCATTGTCACCGAAGTTACATTAGTAAAAGTATGCCAAATTTCAGCTCAATCGGTTGAAGATAACTGCTTCAAAATTGAGTTGCAAGATTCCACCTTAACAAACATAGTTACATAGTTACATACATACATTGCAAGTTAAATAAATGCTTGTAAAAATACCAAAAAGCAAAGCTTGAACAAGCAAAATTAACTGAACCATTATTTTTCATACACGTAAAGGCTTTCGGTTCCGTGGCCATGCAGAAAATTGCTTGATTGGTATATCGGCATTTCGGAGCGATACCAACTCAATTATGCGAAATCGTTATTTAAGAGTTCCTTTTTTGGGGCAGTTTATTGTCAAAAAACTGATTACAGGAGCCTTACCACAAGCTCAAAACTAATATTAATACTAATAGTAGTCGCCGATCTACCGTTGATCGCGGTCGCGGGCGGTGCTCGTGATGAATAGCATCTGAATTGTCTCGAAACGTTAGCAATAAAAGAATATAACGTGGTAATTATCCGTATTTCTATTTAAAATACTTCTCACGGTACAAAACAACACAATACGAACTTGAGTAGTAGGTACTTTTAATTATTATTCTTGTTTGAGCCTTCATCTTGTTCGACTGGCACCACACTGGAGCTCTACATAGCATTAAGGAAAGGATCATTAAAAAAAAGGTAGACCCCAAGCCGTGTTTGTTGCCTGATTCTTCTAGGCTTGGTCGCGTGGAATCGGCGTAGCTTCACCTAGTTCCTAAGACGTTACAAGGATCACTTGTGATTTTATTGAAATAAATGATTTTTTGAATTTGAATTTTAATTTGAACTCATATAGCGTTGTCACTCGCACTGCAAGTTATATTGTTTTGATATTTCTTTAGAAGCTTTTGGTATGACCCAAGTTTTGATTTAAAGAATATTTTTTACAATTAACTTTGAGATGTATAATTTAATAAAGTGTTTATTTATTGTAAAACAGCTTTACTAGCACACACTAACCACTTACTAAAGGTCATACTAGATTTACACTCGCGTATGAATCGCGAGATGAGGTACAAGGCGTACCACGAGACGAGAGTGTGAATAGACGCTCGTGGCTCGCCTCGCGCCTCTCTCCTTTACTATCGATCATGCGAGGTGCGGGCCGAGACACGAGACGAAGCACGAGAGTGTAAATCTAGCAATAAATTGTTACAATCACGTTAAATTAAATTAAATTCGTACTCGTAAAGCTTGAAATGATACCGCCTATCTAAAGTACATTTAACGCATGGATTATCCAAAATTCAAACAAAATTTGCCGTGAATTTACATTATAGATTCGCTACATTTCATCCCTCTAATCCTCTTATCAATAAATTTAAAGTTTGAGCCCACTTAACCCTTATAAGCCAATAGTATATAATTTGTAGACCTAAAATGGGAGAATTCTAAGTTAAACTAGTTAAACAGCTAGTTTTCTTCATATAAACTAAATAACATATTAAATAATGTCATCATAAAAGTCATAATATCAGCATCAAACTGCGGAGTTGGATCAGAGTCGAGGCGGAGGCACGCAAGTGGCGCGGCGCCGCTTGTTTGACAGTGCGGAGTCGCAGCACAGGCAAGGCGGAAGCAGTTCGGAGTCGCATCCGAGCCTCGACGCCGCCTCAACTCCACCTCGTGTGAGCGATGCGCCTTAGTCCTGCA
This sequence comes from Hydriomena furcata, assembly GCA_912999785.1. Classification (NCBI taxonomy): domain Eukaryota; kingdom Metazoa; phylum Arthropoda; class Insecta; order Lepidoptera; family Geometridae; genus Hydriomena; species Hydriomena furcata. The sequence continues at coordinate 4,719,221 of OU538848.1, forward strand.
TAAATTGAATTTAAGTGCCACCAATTTTAAACTATTTTTTAAACACTAAAAGATCATCCAAATCGGATCACCAATTTTGAAAAGATGCGCGGTCATACAAAACAAAAAGCAACAAAAAAAAAACCGGCCAAGTGCGAGTCGGACTCGCGCACGAAGGGTTTCGTACTATTATCTATACGAAACGGCAAAAAATCACGTTTGTTGTATGGCAGCCCCTTTTAAATATTGATTTTATTCTGTTTTTATTATAGCAGCAACATAAATACATAATCTGTAAAAATTTCAACTGTCTAGCTATCACGGTTCATGAGATACAGCCCTGTGACAGACAGACGGACAGCGAAGTCTTAGTAATAGGGTCCCGTTTTTACCCTTTGGGTACGGAACCCTAAAAAGAACTATTTTTTTGCGTCGAATTGAATACGTAGTAGTATCTTTTCATCCGTTCTACTTATTTAAATTGAAAGTTTTGTCTACAGTGTGGCTATAGTGCTACGCCGGCGCCGCTACGGCGTAGCTTCGTAGCAACGCAAACTGACAAAGTGTGCCTTAATACCCATTTTCAAATTCAAATTCCTTGCAATCATCCTAGACCCTTATCAGGAAGGGGTAGTAAGACAATATCCAAATATTCCATTTGGCACTTAAACCATCGAAAACACAGCCTAATAGACGCCTAAAGGCTTAATTTCTTAAAAAAAAAAACAATTCAGTTATACCGTTGATGTTTGCGGGTTCCGAAAAATGCATTCTGATTGGCCAATTCAAAGTAATGGTTTACATAAGTGGTTTTTTTTATTTGTTTTCCCAAAGGGCATGTCCGCCATGCTAGTCCGTGACGCAAAAAAAAAATACAAAAAAAAAAAATATGGGAAAAAACAATAATAAAATTATTATTGTTTTTTCCCATTTTAATTTGTATTTTTTTTGCGTCACGGACTATATATATATATAATATATATATGTATATACTCGTATATGTAAGCCAATGTACATAAATATTTAGTTAGGTAGAATAAGTAGCATGTAAGGGGTAGTTACCCCTTGAGTTGAAGGCCAGGGCAAAACCGCAAGGTGAGGCCCTTCCCTTAATTTTTAATTTAGTTTAGATGATCCGTTTTCGTCGTCGACGCACGGTGTCTTATATCAGCAGTATTAGCCTTAAGGGGCTCCCAGTCGCTGATTACTCTTTTTCGAAACGAAAAAAGAAATACTTCTGAACAAGCCACATCTCCTATTATTATAAGTATATTACTTCTGGTTCCTACCTAGATTTCTATTAAGCTGAAAACATAATAGCAGAAACTTTTCACGATAAAGATATTATTTCAAAATGATATGTTTTAGAATTTATGATCGAAATATTTTATATACCTACTATTAAAATCAACTTGTGATTAATTGTTAAAGATAGGTAATATGTAGATCTAGATGTCTATTAGAATAGATTTTTGATAAGTAATTATACATAATTTATATCATTAATTTATTCGAAAAGCTAAGGCGGACCACGCGCCGACGTGTGTTTGTCGTCATTGCAGCGGTCAGTAGGATTATTTATCGAAGTGATTAAAGATGGGTTACATTATAAAATAGGAGATGTGGCTTGTTCACAAGTATTTATTTTTTCGTTTCAAACAAAAACAATCGTCGACTGGGAGCGCCTTAAGTCTTGTCAAATAGTGTCCGCCTTGCATAAGGTGTCTATTGGGCTATGTTGTCGATGAATTAAACACATTATAGTCGAAATGCTCATATTGAAATGAAATAAGATCATGACTGTTATGTAATCCTCAAGTACGATACACATCCTTCCAAATCTCCAGACGCTTAGATCCTTGAATATGCCTAAAGGGGGTAGTTAGAGGCACGTTTAAATATGTAATCACTAAGTATGGTAGACAACCTCTCAAACCTCCAGGCTCTTCTCATATCCTTGAATTGAATATGCCTATATTATCACTACATAGTATAAAGCAAAGTCGCTTTCCGCTTCCCGCGTCTGTATGTCTGTATGTATGTTTGCTTATATCTTTGAAACTACACAACGGATTTTGATGCGGTTTTTTTTAATAGATAGAGTGATTCAGGAGGAAGGTTTATATGTATAATAACATGCTACCCGTGCGAAGCCGGGGCGGGTCGCTAGTCGTGAATAAGATTAAAAAGGGTAGTCAAAGGCCCGTCTAAATAAAAGATTACTTATTATTAGCATTATCATAATAAGTGCTTATTTCAATAAAAAAATATATATTACATTTAACATCGTGAGGAAACAAGTTAGTGTTCTTATAAGCGGCGATGGGCTTGCAACCTGTCACGTATGGAATGCTGACTACTGCAAAATGTGGGTGTTTGCTAAATATAATGTTTGGACGTGCTTCTGACTACCCCCACTAGACATCTTCATAGGATCTAAGCGTGAAGATCTGAGAGGATGTCAACCGTACTTGGGGATTAAGTCGTGATCCTATTTTTATTAAAATTATCTGATTTTAACAATGAACTAGGTGTTTAGAGATAAGCTGTAATTAACCTATCTATAGGGTGACGTTGGTACTTTATGTGGTACTGACAAATGATTTTGTTTGGGGTAGTAATTTTGTAAAGTTTGAATATGGGGAGGGGATTATATGGGAGTTACGGATTTTGACTAAGTTTTGGTTAATCTACACTATTAATATTGAGGTACATTTTTATTTTTGTTTGTATAAACTAAAAAATAACTATGCCAATTTTTTAAATTATTTTATTTATCAAATTCTGCATTATCAGTGAGTAACAAAGGTTTATTATGTTTTTCAAAAAAAAAATTACCCCAGGAACAAAAAAAAATGCCTTTAAGGTGATATGTGAAATGTTTGGTTTTTTGTATGGGCTGAGTCTACCTGGATTAGACGGATAAAGTGATAAAACTGCATTATCTTGAAAACCATCAAACTTGAAAAGAAACTGTCTATAATTTACTCTGCTAGTATGATTATCTAACGAATTATATAAAAATGAACTGTTTAGCTATTCGCAGTTTTGATTAAAAACAAAACTAGTGTTATTGAAGAGCCAACTTTGGAAAATAAATCTATTGAGAAAAGTTTCACCGATCGTGTTTCTGTCTATAATTTATCTAGAATTAATCCTTAAGTTATCTATGTCATAAAAACAAAACTGTATGTTTTGCGGTTATTGAGAAAAAACGATTCTGCAATCATCAAAAACATTTATTACTCGTCCTAATTTAAAAATAATAATCATAATATCTAATAGAATCACGACCGTAAAATACGATTATAATACAATTTGAAAACTCATCTATAAACATTTAATTTTATAACAAAAATATAAATATTAAATCAGTATCTAGTTATCATAGTACAAGCTTTGCTTAGTTTAGGGCTAGATGCCGCTGTGCGATAATGTTCACTGATATTTCCATAACCATTCTACAGTAATTTCAGTTGCCCCCATAAATCCCAATAAACCATAATCGAATAGTTATGATAATTATGTTTGTAATCGCACTAAAATCACGTACGATATAATCGAATTAACTCTATTGATTTAATCGCCGAACTTGCGAACTCTTATCGGTTATCTTATACTTGCTATTTACTATTTTCTTCCAGCTAACCTTTGGGTCATTTGGAAAAGGAGTGTTAATATTTTGTATCAGTAAGGTAAACAGTTTTATATTTTTATAAACATACTAGCTTCCGCCAGCGGCTTCGCCCGCAAGGTACTTGGATAAAAAGTAGCCTATGTGTTATTCTGATGTATAAGCTATGTTACTTTAAAGTTTTATTTAAATCCGTTATGTAGTTTTTGCGTGAAAGAGTAACAAACACACATACACTCACAAACTTTCGCATTTATAATATTAGTAGGATTTATAGATTTCCCATAAATCACACATAATAATTTATAAATAAATTCTCCTAGAGATCATTACATACGAGCTACGCAAATATTAGGGTTCCGTAAACAATACAAATTAACAATTAAATGGAAGTGACAAATACAGGTGGTACCGCGTCACGTGGAAGTGACAAGAAACTGAGAAGGGTCCAGTGGCCTGAGATAATTTATATGAGACAATTTTGCTTCATTTAACATTGATACTATAAAAGCAATGATAATCTTTTTAAGGTGCTAAGTGAAATTTTGACGTTTTGTATGGGCTGAGTCTATCCGGATAAGACGGAAAAAATGATAAAAATGCATTATCTCGAAATCCATCAAATTTATAAAGAAACTGTCTGTAATTTAATTAGCTAGTAAGATTATCTAACGAATAATATAAAAATGAACTGTTTAGCAATTCATAGCTTTGATTAAAAACGAAACTAGTGTTTTTGGAGAGCCAACTTTGGACAATAAATCTATCGAGAAAAGTGTCACCAATCGTGTTTCTTTCTGTAATTTATCTTGATTATATCCATAAGTTATCTTTGTCATGAAAAACAAAACTCAAAACATACAGTTTTGTTTTTCATGACAAAGATAACTTATGGATATAATCAAGATTCTGCGGTTATTAAGAAAAAACTATTCAGCATTCATCAAAAACATTTATTACGCGCCTTCACTACATAGTATAAAGCAAAGTCGCTTCCCGCTTCCCGCTTCCCGCGTCTGTATGTATGTTTGCTTATATCTTTAAAACTACACAACGGATTTTGATGCGGTTTTTTTTAATAGATAGAGTGATTCAGGAGGAAGGTTTATATGTATAATAACATGCTACCCGTGCGAAGCCGGGGCGGGTCGCTAGTAAATAGTAAATCTTTGAAATACTTATTGCTGACGTTTCGTATATCGCTGGTGGGCATTTTAACAACATTTTAATTTTCAAATAAACGGTTTGTGTTGAAAAAATGATTAAAACGACGATATAATTTTGCGGTGAGCCACCCTTATCACTTAAAGGTATAAAAAACCGGCCAAGTGAGAGTCGGACTCGCGCACGAAGGGTTCTGTACCATTATCTATAAAAAACTCTATCTAAATATTTATTTTATTCAATTTTTAGTATTTGTTGTTATAGAGACAACAAAAATACATCATCTGTGAAAATTTCAACTGTCTAGCTATAACGGTTCATGAGATACAGTCCTGTGACAGACAGACGGACAGCTGTTTTTAAGGTTCAGTACCCTTTTGGTACTGAACCTTAAAACAGTGTACGACCTATTCTCAGACCTACCGAATATACACATACAATTCATGAATATCGGTCGAGCCGTTTCGGAGTTGTTTGGTTACAAACTGTGGTGACACGAGAATTTTATTTATTAGATGACTAGAAGACCTAATATTTTTTTCTTTTAATTAATAAAATATCGTCTCATGACTTTGCTATAGTACGTCACATTTTCATCGTTACACTTTAGGTATTATTATAAGTATGTTTGATAACCAACATTGCTAATTATTGCTGTCATAGCCAGCAAGCCAATGACGACATTATTTTCTCAGGATAGAAAGAAATAAATAGAAATAGGATCACGACTGTAAATCCCCAAGTACGGTAGACATCCTCTCAGATCTCCAGACGCTTAGATCTTTTGAAGATGTCTAGTGGTCAGAGACACGTCTAAACATTATATTTGGCACATGCTCTCATTTTGCAGTTAGCATTCCATACGTGACAGGTTGCAAGCATACTACCGCTTATAAGAACACTAACTGGTTTCCTCACGATGTTTTCCTTCACCGTTTTGAGCACGTGTTTTAAATGCGCATATAAATATTTCGAACAGAAAAATCCGTTGATGCACGCCAGGATTTGAACCCACAACCTTCAGATTGAAAGTCGAGGTACCTCCCACTATAGTATAGTAGTAATAATTTAATTTAACGTAGGATAGTAATTTAATTTAGCGTCTAACCGTGAACTTATACGCTTCAACGGTAAGACTACCTTACAACTCAGTTTAACGACTCGCCGTCACAGGCGTGAAACTGTCAACACTCCTCAATCTCATCCCTTCACAACCCTTTAAAAACATTAATTCTGGGGGTAAACGAACTCAATTTCCCTTCTGTCACGGGTAGTACTTCATTAGGTGAATAATTTATTGTTCTCACAGGTAATGCAGAACCCTTGTTTCAGACACAGCTTTTGAAGTTACAGCTGTTTCATCCTGTTAAGACTTGTTCCGTGTCTGTGTTTGACAGTTGTTCTATCTCACGTGATCATCATTATAAATAAATAATTTATGGTGGACATTAATTTCATATAGCGCTATCTAGCTCTAAACTAAGCAGAGCTTGTACGTGGGAACAAGATGACTGATTAAATACTTAGGTATATACTTTTTCTCTTATATAATAATTCCCGTTCCCGTTCCCGTTATAAAAAGTATCCTATGTCCTTCTCCTGGTTCTAAGCTACCTCCCCACTAATTTTCAGCCAAATCGGTTTAGCCGTTCTTTAGTTATAAATAGTGTAACTAACACGACTTTCTTTTATATATAGATTGATATGTAATCCTAATAATATTATAAATGCGAAAGTTTGTGAGTTTGTATGTATGTTTGTTCCTCAATCAGGCCTAAACGACAAAACGGATTAAGTTGAGATTTGCTGTAGATGTAGATATAACGCCCGAATAAATAATAGACTACTTTAAAAAAAGAAAAACATCCCCGAAACGATAAAAAAACCCGAAAGGAAGGAGGAGGGACAGACTAAAAACATTCAGTCTTTTTATTCGATTATTGAAATTTGACAGGACAACGTCTGTCAAGGGTCGGTTAGTGTATGAAAAAAGAGAATTTCAAAGAAGAAAAATCTGCTAAACCTACTAAATTGTGTGCTGTCCCTACTTAAGTGGGTTAAGGGTTGAGAAGGATGATGATGATGGATGAGACTGACCGTTGCGACTTGTAATATACCTGTAGGGAAAATTGGCCAATGGATTTATATTATACTAGCGACCCGCCCCGGCTTCGCACGGGTAGCATGTTATTATACATATAAACCTTCCTCCTGAATCACTCTATCTATTAAAAAAAACCTTATCAAAATCCGTTGTGTAGTTTTAAAGATATAAGCAAACATACTTACATACATACAGACGCGGGAAGCGGAAAGCGACTTTGCTTTATACTATGTAGTGTGATATCTATGATAAGAAGTTTCTATAAGGAACCCATGCGCATTTCTTATTACTATATTTTTTGTTGCTTTTTAGGGTTCCGTACTCAAAGGGTAAAAACGGACCGTTTTACTAGAGCTCCGCTGTTCGTCTGTCTGTCTGTCTGTCTGTCACCAGGCTGTATCTCATGAACCGTCATAGCTAGTCAGTTGATTTTTTTACTGATGATGTATTTCTGTTGCCGCTTTAACAACAAATACTAAAAACAGAATAAAATTAATATTCAAGTGGGGCTCCAACACAACAAACGTATTTTTCTGCCGTTTTTCATAGATAGGTACGGAACCCTTCTTGCGCCAGTCCGACTTGCACTTGGTCGGTTTTTTATGTATGATTGCACATATTTTTTACCGGTTCGATGTGTAATCCGATTTTTAGATGTTTTTTTTCTATTCTTTTTGAACTATTCTCTACAGAATAGTTCAAAGTTGGTCTTATTTAATTTGTATTTATGGACTAATTCCTTCATCAAAATAAACTTTTCAATTGTTCGAAGCATTTTGGTAGGTTTTCTTTTTAACCGACTTCACAAAAAGGAGAAGGTTCTCAAGTCGCCCCCCCCCATCCTCCCCCCACGAGATACATTCGAAATAGAAATCATGAATACCTCAAGTTGACGTCACAAATTTGAACCACCTATATGGCACAGATAATAGGGCCTCTGGGTTTTTTCATTATGTATTTTAAAGCACTACAATTTTTATTTATTAACATGAAGTCGGTTTTGTATTTTTTATAACGTGATAATTAATGACAGGATAGCGTTTGTATAGATTTAACCAGCTGTATAAATAAAGCTGTGGTTAGGGTTGCAGTGAGTTTTGTATGTTTGAGGGGATTTTATATCAAACACTGCTCATTTTCTTCTGAGTAATGAGCCGTAGCTTTTTGGGCATTAGATTACGTACTTAAGCGTAGAGATTTGTTTAGGCTAAAACATTTTTTTTATATCGGTAAACATTTCATAGATACCTATCATATTATATATTATATATAAGCCATTATATATAAGCCAAAACGAAGTAAAGCTTGTAATATGGGAACCAGATTACTGATATAATATTTATATAATCAGCTTTTTGTAAACACATATTAAAATACATTAAATTATTATATTTAAAAGTAAATAAAATATGATAAAGTTGTGGCACTGTGCCATTTCAATCCAATTTATTTCTTCCCTAAAGTGGCACTGTGCCATTTCAATCCAATTTTATTTTCGAAAATTTAGGATTTTTTAAAAATTTCTTATTTTATAACCCGACTAGCGACCCGCCCCGGCTTTGCACGGGTTTAATACATATAATCCTTCCTCCTGAATCACTCTATCTATTAAAAAAAACCGCATCAAAATCCGTTGAGTAGTTTTAAAGATATAAGCAAACATACATACATACATACAGACGCGGGAAGCGGAAAGCGACTTTGCTTTATACTATGTAGTGAAGAGCTATCGCTTTCGGGTTTTGACTGTTACGAAGCTGACAGCTGACAGTATCGTTCTGTGTAACAAAACCATTCACTTCCGGATCCGAAATATGTTTCCGCGCAAATTTAAAATAATTATTTTTGCGCGATTTTTTTTTTTTACTAAAAAAATTCACTAAAAATTCCATTTATTTAGTTTATTATAAAGTTTCTTATTTATATAGTAAATAATAGCTATAGATATGATATAAAAAAGAAACTTCATTTAAATTGCTTTGAATTTTTTTAGGTTTTTTATCAAATTTTTTTTTATTATTTATTTTTTATTAAGTTTGTAGGAAATTTCACGGAGAATGCAAAAATATATCGATGTCTATACCTTTTTATGCAAAATAACGAGATATAGGTGAAATAGTGCATGTAGAACGTAACGGCGGCGTGGCGGGGCATGGATCCATATGGTCTCGTGCGACACAAAGGTTTCGGATTGACATTATGCCCTGCCATCTTCTTCACAATCTATTCAGATTTTTGAAGATGTAGAAGATTTAAAGAGGGTAGTTTGGTACGTGCCCATATTTTTCAGTAGTTAGCATTCCATACGTGACAGGTTGCAAGCCCATCGCCGCTTATAAGAATTCTCTGTGAGATACATTGATGATTCAATCTAAATATAATACTCTTGCGTTACTGACTGACTGACTACCTCTTGTGCTTGGACGTGAAGAACAGGCGCAGCTCCACCTAGCTCCTTAGACATTTCATAGTGATCCTTGTGATTTTATTGAAATAAATACCTTTTTACTTAGACTTGATCTATCAACGCCTAAACCATTGGTGCTATACTATACTATACTATATTATAATACTAACAGACTCGCGACAGACGTTGTCCTGTCCAAATTTCGATAATCGCATAGAGTAACGCACGTAGCTATAATGACTGATGTCAACACTGATGTCAGATTTTTTGCACACCAGCGCCATCTATACAGAAATCATCCCTTTTGCGTTTTTTTATTGTTTTGGGGATGTTTTTCATATTTTAAAGTAGTCTATTATTTATTCGGGCAGTATATACATATCTACAGCAAATTTCAACTTTATCCGTTTTGTCGTTTAGGCCTGATTGAGGAACAAACATACATACAAACTCACAAACTTTCACATTTATAATATTATTAGGATTAACTAGTTTCCTCTGTTTTCCTTTACCACTTGCAAATACTAAGTACTTTGTTACACAAACAATGATTCGAGTGTAAAAAAATATTATTTAATTCACTGTTGGGGTTTGATCCAACGATCTTAGAAACGGAAAATGAAGCCAATACTACAGTACTTTAGTTTTGCAGTAACCTTAACAAATAGCAAGAAAGCGCTAAGACACTGCACCCGTTTTTATATCTAGTTTACTATTCCAATAGGGCTGCTACTACTATTAAAACAATCAAATGTAAGTACCTATTATATTTATATAAATACTAATAATATTATATAATGTGAAGTATATAAGTATTCTATGGTTCCCATAGTACAAGCTTATATAGGCTTAAGCGTTATCCATTACAAACAAACATACATAAATGCATTTTTTGCCTTCATTATTATTAGTATAAATTTATATAGCGGCGATGGGCTTGCAACCTGTCACGTATGGAATGTTAACTAATGCAAACTATGGGCATGTGCCATATAATGATTGGACGTGCCACTGACTGCCCCCACTAGGCATCTTCAAAGGATCTAAGCGTCTGGAGATCTGAGAAGATGTCTACCGTACTAGGGGATTACAGTCGTGATCCTATTTATTTAATTTATTATTCGACATCCCTATGCAGTAAGGGTTTATAAGCATAATAATAAATTCACATTATGCCCAGAACAACGAATATTACTGGCATTATCTTGCTCGTATGAACGTTTGTAATAGTTTTAATTTACTTTGTAGCTAACAAAGTGCACAAGTAAATTGTTAAACATACTCTTATTTTGTTTCGAGAAAATAATGATGAGAAATTCTAAGATGATTATCCTAAGTGAAGCTTACAGGAATTATGAAAATTCTGCAAAATATAGACAAAAAGATTTCGCCCGCGGCTTTGCTTGCGTGTAACCTGGATAAAAAGTGTCCTATATGCTATTCCAGGGTAACTGTAAAATTTCGTGAAAATCCGTTCAGTAGTTTTTGCGTGAAAGAGTAACAAACACACCAACACACACACAAACTTTCGCATTTATAATATTAGTAGGATTGTGTTTTTAAACGAATACTTAGTATAAGTAAATGAATTAGGTAATAGGATTCATGAAATATTACTTGTTTAAAACAAAACTAGCTGCTCGCTCCGGCTTCGCACGGATGGTACCTAGATAAAGAGTAGCCTATGTGTTATTCTAATGTATATGCTATTTACCATATAAATCCGTTCAGTCGTTTTTGCGTGAAAGAGTAATAAACACACACAACCACTTACAAACTTTCGCATTTATAATATTACTAGCTGACCCGTGCCCGCATCGCTGTGCGTAAGACATTTCAAATACCATCGTGGACTTTTTTGTAGACGTTTTTAAGGTGTACAATACTGTAGTACATTATTTTGATATATCTCGTGGGGTTCAGCCAGCATTTGCAATGTAAGCGCAAAAAAATGTGTTTATTTACGACATCACATTAGAAACCTCTAAAATTATCAGTGTTTCTCTACTATATTATGCATGTATTATACATATAAACCTTCCTCCTGAATCACTCTATCTATTAAAAAAAACCGCATCAAAATCCGTTGTGTAGTTTTAAAGATATAAGCAAACATACATACATACATACGCGGGAAGCGGAAAGCGACTTTGCTTTATACTATGTAGTGACTAGCTGTCCCATCGACTACATAGCCTAATAGACGCCTAATGGCTTCATTTCTTCAAACAAACAACTCTGTCAAGTCAGTGAGGTATGAGGTACGGGGGGAGCCGGAAAAAGCATTCTAATTTCAAAATGACGTGATTCACTAGGGATGGGAAGTGTTGACATGAGTTGTCGATAGCAGTCAGAGGCACGTCCAAATATTATATTTGGCACATACCCACATTTTGCAGTAGTTAGCAGTCCATACGTGACAGGTTGCAAGCCCATCGCCGCTTATAAAAATACTTACTAGGTACTGGTTTCCTCACGATGCGATGTTTTCCTTCACCATTTTAAACACGTGTTTAAAATGGTAAATGTATAAATATCAATTGCTGTTCGTTAGTCTCGCTAAAACTCGAAAACGGCTGAACGGATTTATTTTATCTTGGTCTTTAAATATTCGTGGAGGTCTATGAAGGTTTAAAAGGTGAAAAAAAAATCGAATAATTGCCGGGAAAACCTAAAAACAGCCCTTTTATTTTTCCCATACAAAAGTTAAAAGAACGTAGAGTCCATTTGAGCTTTATTAGGTTTGATAGTACGGGAACGGGATCGGGATCGGGATCGGGATCGGGAACGGGAACGGGAACGGGAACGGGAACGGGAACGGGAACGGGAACGGGAACGGGAACGGGAACGGGAACGCGAACGCGAACGCGAACGCGAACGCGAACGCGAACGCGAACGCGAACGCGAACGCGAACGCGAACGCGAACGCGAACGCGAACGCGAACGCGAACGCGAACGCGAACTAATTCTAAAGCGATAATATGATAAATGCGAATAGCAAATAGGTTACTTTACTTCATATCCATGTAGGTACAACGCGAGCGAAGCCGCGGACGGAAGCTAGTTGGCAATAAGTAGTTTTACTAGTTAGGTCCAACTGTTGTTGTTACTACTATGTAGGTTTATCGATCATCAATTATTGAGTAGTGATACAACACTATTGACTTTATTGACACTATCGACAAGGAAAGAACCAGTCTAACTTGAGCTTGTGGTAATGGTTTTTTAGCATAAACAGACGAGATGTGCACGGGTCAAGGAAGTGGTCGGTACTACTGCAGGTTTGACGCGCGGTATTTTTTATCGGCCGTATAAGACTGACCTTTTGGATGTCAATGTTCGCCTTGCATGCGGTGTCTTTTTGGGCTGTGTAGTCGATGAGCTGTCCAGACAGACGTTGTCCTGTCAAATTATTTTTTTTTAATAAGAACTTTCTCCTGATAATAACGAATACAACTAAATAAGAATTAGCGAAATCGGTTCAGATGCTCCCGAGATTTGCGCTTAGCAACACATACAGCGATTTATTTTTATATTATAGATTACTAGCGACCCGCCCCGGCTTCGCACGGGTAGCATGTTATTATACATATAAACCTTCCTCCTGAATCACTCTATCTATTAAAAAAAACCGCAGCAAAATCCGTTGTGTAGTTTTAATGATATAAGCAAACATACATACATACATACAGACGCGGGAAGCGGAAAGCGACTTTGCTTTATACTATGTAGTGATGATAAGGTTTCTGTTAATTTGTCTCTTTGCTCTGTCTGTTGTATGTTACAAATAAAATCTTTTTCTATCAAAACTCTTCAAAAATATATAAGTTTTCTTAGTTTCTAAAACGAAAATAGTTTCTCAGGCGGAACGATATTGCAGATAGCTCCCATACGCTCTAATTTGCCAATCGAGGGAAAAATTCTACTTGGGACGGCTTTGTGTAAGAGAGAAGCAAGATCTTATAAAACCACTTAACGCACACCAATCTATTGGGCCCTGTAGATAAGTTTAAATTATTTAAACCAACATTTTTGAATTGATATATTGGTACGTTAGATATCCTCTCAGATCCTTGAAAATATCTAAGCAGAGTAGACAGAGACATGTCCAAACATTGCATTTAACATGCCTACATTCTGTATTAGTTGACATTCCATACGTTAAAGGTTGAAAATACATCACCACCTTTAAAAAGGTCTGAGCATTTTAACTTAGTTTTTATGTATTTGTGTTATAGGGACACTAGTGATGATACTAGAATTAAATTGTACATTTCAGTAGTCCCCTATCCTACTGCAAAATGTAGACAGGTGCCAAATATAATGTTTGGACGTGACTCCGAATAACCCCTTTAGACAACCTGATGGACCTAAGCGCCTGGAGATCTGAGAGGATGTCTACCGCGCTTAGGAATTACAATCGTGATCCTATTTCATTCAATTTTATTTCTATCAGCTGTAAGGGCTATAATGTCAACAAACGGTATGTCTATTTGCGAAAACTCAAAAAACAACTGCACATTACATTGATTGTAACTTCCGCACTAAAAACACCGAGATAACCGTATAATTAACTGAAATAAGGTTATTTAAATGAATGGCTGCATCTTGTATATAGCCGTCCAATACGTGCTTGAAATTCTTACGGCGGAGCGATTCCCCAACTTTTGACTTTACCTTGCGAATTGTAATGAGGCTAATATCAGTCGGATAAGGCAAGGTTAACCAGCTGATTGGGGTATTATGTGGTATTGGATAGCGATTTAGAGTATTGCTGTAGTTTTGAAGTTTCTGGGGAAATTGCATGACTTTTGAAATGTCCATTAATCACGTGATGTTTTTTTAGCATTTTTTTAAGGTGATAAGTAAAATTTTTGACATTTTGTATGGGCTGAGTCTAACCCGGATAAGACGGAAAAAGTGATAAAACTGCATTATCTTGAAAACCATCAAATTTAAAAAGAAACTGTCTGTAATTTATTTAGCTAGTATGATTATCTAACGAATTATATAAAAATTAACTGTTTAGCTATTCATAGTTTTGATTAAAAACGAAACTAGTGTTTTTGAAGAGCCAACTTTGGAAAATAAATCTATCGAAAAAAGTTTCACCAATCGTGATTCTGTCTGTAATTTATCTAGATTATATCCTTAAGTTATCTTTGTCATAAAAAATAAAACTATATGTTTTACGGTCATTGAGAAAAAACGATTCTGCATTCATCAAACATATTAATTACTCGCCTTAACCCCCCCTTGGTGATACGTCGTGAAGTTTAAGTCAAACTCTCCCTCCCCCTACCCAAATCACGTGCATTTTCTAGTAAGTACCTACAAAGAATCCCAAAATTTTTAGAATATTATTTAAATATAAAAGTATAATTTAATTTTATTCTACAAAATTATGGATCATAATAAAAATACCGGTTGACGTGATATCTTACTACGCCCCCCTTCCCCTTTGTGATATTTTGTGATTTTTACCGAACCCCCTTCTCCCCCTTTCGAGCCTCGCGTGATTAAAGGACGACCCCAATGGTTGAAGGATTATTTTCGAATGAAATTCGATAATAATCCTCACCATTACCTCCATACCTTATTGTTATAATATTTTTAAGTAATACTAGTTTTTTACCTCAAAAACTAATTAAAATAAGCCTCTAGCAGTCAATGAGGATTCTATATTCGTGAAATATTTTTAAGAATCGGATCAGTAGTTTCGAAAATCAAAAACATGCAAAGTCAAAGGGACGAGTCAAAGTCAAAAAGCATCTTTTGACTTTGAAACGTCTTAGGAGCTATTATTAATGAAGCTACGCCTGTTCCTAGCGACCAATGCTAGAAGAACAGACAACAAACCCAGCTTGGGGCCTATAATTTTTTTCATTCATCCTTTCCTTAATGCTATGTAGAGCTTCAGTTTTGTGAGGTAATAACAAGGTGAAGGCTCAAAACCCTCCTACATTCTGGGCAATCGGGTAAAAAAGTCATACAAGTAGCGCGACTTTTCGTCGCTGAAATTTTATCTTTATAAACTGAAAATGCTATCTCGATACCTTTGTCCTCGAACGTGAAAGAACAATACTTTGCCGTACAAAGGGACCCTTCACTCAAGGGTAGCGTAAGGGCGTATTGATGGGGTTGTCTTTATATTCTTTACCCGACTGTACAGTGTAACAAAGTAGCATTTTACTTTGTTCGCCTTCAGTTGTAATATGCATAGAGGTTGAATTTTAGTGTAATAAGTTTTCTGTTAAAAAATATTTTTCAATGACAAGCTTTTGTTTAAATCATTTAAATCATTTAAAAAGCACCCGTCACATAATATAACATTGTCATTGGAACTTGACAAGAATGCAAAGTTTTTACTCAATCAGAGTATTTACTAAGGAGTTCCGTTGTGAGTGTCTGTGGAACAGCCCCTGACTCCATCATCAGATCAGCTCGCTGTATATTATTGCTTTGCCACCAAAGTTACATAAGTATGCGAAATTTCAGCTCAATCGATTGGGTATAACTGCTTCAAAATTGAGTTGCAAGATTCTACCCTAACAATCATAGTTACATACATACATTGCAAGTTAAATAAAAGCTTGTAAAAAGAGTTCTTCAGAAAATTTACCGTGTTTCAGACTCAGGATTCAGGATTATGGTGAGGGTTTGTGATGATAATCATCAATCATCAGCAGATCAGTTATCTTTATGATACCTACTCGTATGTAAAAATCAATTGCCGTGTGTTGGTATCGCAAAAAAATTAAAATAGCTTGACCGATTTAACTAACTATAAGGGTTGTAGAAAGAATAAGTTGACCCCAAAATAGTAAAATTTGGAAAAAAAACTATGAGTTATTTTTTCTATGGAATTATTGAAAATTTGGGCGTTCCAACTTGTATTTTTTTCGTAAACACTTGTCTACTACTTATACGTATTAACACCCAGACACAGAACAAACATCGATGTTCATCACATAAATGTTTATCCTGGGAATCAGACCCACAACCTTCATTGCAGAAGGCAAAACTACCAATTGAGCTGTATGGCCAGCCTTCAAACTGAAACTTGGTAATTAGCCGTAATTTCTGTAAGATAACTGAATTGCTGATGATTATCATCACAGATCCTCACCACATGAGATTGACTCCCGAGTAACAATTAACTAAACGTATGCAAACGATTGCAGCGCCCAACGTCAACCAGGTTTTGCGAATGTTAATGTTTTCATGAACAAAGTATGGTGTGGAGAATCAAATATAAATAAAAAAAAAGACGTGTGGCACTCGGAGACTGCCGCGGTAAAGCTATTGCATAACATTTTTTATCAACTTATGTATTTATAATTATTTATTTATTTATTTTATTTATCCTTTTTTCCTTTGTTTTTCTTTGATATTCAACTTTTTGAGCGTGGTGACCGATAAGAAAAGAAAAAGAAAAAAAATTTTTTTTTTTTTTTTTTTACCTCCCTAGATTGCGGGGGCAGAGGGGGATTAGGCATGCGCAGTAACGCCGATACAACCAATGCCACCTATTGGCGAGTTGCTGAACTAAAGAGACAAGCGTGATATTTCAAAAAGTCATTAAAAGTTCTGCTATTCATCGATAGATGTCAAAATCTTTAACCTACCTATTTACCTAACTACGTAGTTAGCATTCCACACGTAACAGGTTGCAAGCCCGTCGTCGCTTTCAAGAATACTAACAGGTTTCCTCACGATGTTTTCCTTCACCGTTATAAGCACGTGTAACGCGCATATACATTTTTCGAACAGAAATATCCATTGATGCACGGCCAGGATTCGATATTTACCTAACTACATGAATTCAATAATTCAATTTCAAACTTTTTAGTCGATCATGTCTGTGAAGTACCACCTATTTACCGATAGTGGTAAAATAGCGCCACCTGCCAGCGGAATTGCGAGCCTCTCAAACCCCGAGCTTTCGCATGAGACCGCGAAAAGCACCTATAATAACGTAGTATCATCAAATGAAACTAGATGGCGCTGGAATGCGAAAATCACTCTAAGCAGTCATGACATGAGTCATAGGGATGTAATATTGATTGAAAAAAATCTATTAATTAATAATCGATTTTTTGTCCCTACAAATAAATCGATTTTCCAAAAAATCGAATTATATGGTTCGGATCGCTTTCGGAGAGACGATCGATGGGTCGGTTCCCGTTTGTGAAGCGACTATTGGTCGGATCACGTTCGGAAAAACGATCAATGGTTCGGTTTGCGTTCGGAGACAAGACCGATGAGTCGGTTTCCGTTTGGGAGGCGACTATATGTAGACGTCCGGGAAAATGGCCAACGAACGATTCGGTTCGCGTTCGGAAAACTTAGTTTACAAAAATCGATTTATATGTGTAATTTACATAATCCAAAAAGAGAAATCTCTAACACTCACACTCACGCATATTGCGTGAGTGTGAGTGTCTCGTAAAATTTTCGTTACGAAATTTCTGGATTCGGTCTCCACGCTCAAGGCCCGCGATAGAAGCTATGCAATAGCTTAAAAAATGTAAAAGCAAAAAGTCTCTAAGACCTCCTAGTACTAAAATCCTTGAAAATGTTTAAGGGAGGTATTCAATGACACGTAAAATTTGACACATTTAAATATATATTTATTAATCATAAAAAAGGTTTACAAGAAAACCAAAAACAATAAAGCATATCATATTTATGCTAAATATAGATAGGTGCTAAATGCGAGTCTACACATATTATGTTAGCTATATAACTTGCATACATGCCATTTTGTAGTACCTAGCTATCTTTACGTACGTGTCAAACCCATCGCCGTATATAGTAACACTAAATGGTTTCATTTTGCAGATATAAAATAAAATAAAGGAAGTGCGCACATACATTTTTCTAAAATAAAATCGGCCAACTGCGCACGAAACACGTTCGTTGTATGGGAATAAAATAAATATTTAAGTGGGGCTCCCATACAACAAACGTGTTTTTTTGCCGTTTTTAGGGTTCTCTATAGATAATGGTATGGTACTCTAAGTGCACGAGTCCGACTCGCACTTGGCCGGTTTTTTTAAGTATTTTTATTTATAAAATTTATATTTAGAATATTTTTTTTTTATTTCTAAAAATACTTTCTTTTATAAAGAAAATTATATTTTGTTAAACGACAAAGTCGCGCCAAGAGCCATAATAATTCTCCATTGTTGAATATGGATGTAGTCCACAATTTTTAGTCAAGTCGTCTCCACACCTTCCAGTTCCGGTGTCACAGTAGACGCGTGCACTCACCCACAACTCAGCTCTGTTCGCGGCGCGAGTAATTACTCGTGAACTCGCACTTGTATGACTCGCGAATTCAGTTTGCGCTGAGAACTTTGATTGCTTCACAAGTTGTGTTTATGGAAAAATACAATACCCGTTTTCATTAATACCACAGCACACTGTGAAATTTTGCCTCAATTGTGGTCATGTATATTTAATCACTTCATCCTATAGATCTAGGAAAGAACTAAAACTTCTGGGAAGTAACCACAGCTTCATTCTTTGCGATTTGGTTTACATTTTGTAGTCATGTCCCCATGTCACAGCCTTGCACTGAATCTGAAGCTGATCATATAATTATGATCGAACTTCACGTATAGGTAAGAAAATATTTTTCGTCATTTCAATGGTCTACATTAGAATCGTCAAAAATCGATTTCCTGAATCTACGACGACGAAGTTGCGGTCATAAGTAGTTTGCGTAATAATTCAACCAACTTTTAAAACAACGAAAGGTTAAAAGTCCCGCTGTTTTTAGTAGCGGCAGCTGTCAAAAATGTCAGCTTGCCGTCATTGGCCCAAATAATCAGAAGGCTAAATGAAAAAAAAAATAAAGGAAATCCGTTTGATATGAATCGTTCCGAATTTAAATAATACCTCGCTACTTGTGCGGTCTCTTGGTGAATAACAAAACCTTTTTG
This sequence comes from Hydriomena furcata, assembly GCA_912999785.1. Classification (NCBI taxonomy): domain Eukaryota; kingdom Metazoa; phylum Arthropoda; class Insecta; order Lepidoptera; family Geometridae; genus Hydriomena; species Hydriomena furcata. Next base: position 4,738,459 of record OU538848.1, read on the forward strand.
ATGTCGACTTTGAGTGACGTATGTGGGAAACTTTGTGAAATTCGGAAAGGTATTGACTGAAATATTCATGGCTCACCAGATGAATCACTTTAGTTGCTTTATTATTTAACGCAAACACATTATTTAGTCTGGCCTCTAGCGCGAAGAACGTCTACATCACGCGCTCAAAAATTAATTGTTGTATTGTTTGACAATGACGTTTTGGCAAGCTGTTTCGGACTCGGTATTTATTTCAACAAAATCCCAAAGATGCTTTTTCTGAATAAAAATGTCCCGGATCGTTCCAAACGGGTAAAGACAGGGCTAGCTATACTATCATTTAAATTTACCCCAAAGGGCAAAGATACTTTGCAATAAAACTAAGATAAACGTATCAGCTTAAACATATTTTTTAATACTTCTACATAATATTTATTATGACATAATACTACACAGTACTACACAACTTTAGGTCTAAATGGCTAAACTTTGAAATAAGTTTATACAGCCTTAAGTTTATTGAGTTAATAAGATTTTTATTATTAAAAAAAATATATTTTAATATATTATTAAACATTTTAATGAGTAAAAGTTCTATTAATAAGCACGCGAGAATTCCCCATCTAAATCGGTGTATATCGTTTTCGAATGAAAACTATATCCTCATTATCAAAAATCGTAGGTCGTAACATAATTAAATGCAATATACTTGGGAATACTCCAAAGCGTTGCTGAGTATTCTAGATCTCAAACGAAAATTTTGTCTTTTGACCCAAAAAATATAAAACTTTCTATAAATAAAATAGAAAACACAAAATGTTCTATTTTCTATTTTATCTAACACGTTCTATTAAAACTCTTATCGCCCAGTGACTCTGAATTAAGTTGCACTATACTCGTGTATACCTAGATACACGTCGGTAACATCTCGAGTTCGTTGAGTATGCGTGCATCCCCGGGGTATAATAAAACAAACTACACTGCCTTCGTTTATACGAGTATTTTTACTTTATTAATGTTGATCCGGGATATTTGGATAATAATATATTGCCGGCGTTTTAAAATATTGGATAGGAGTTATCGATCGTTCCACTTTCTTTCCTTGATTGATTTGACAGCCTCACAGCTCAGTTGGTAGTAACTCTGCCTTCAGCACTGTAGGTTGTGGGTTCGATTAACACCCAGAGCAAATATTTGTGTGATGAACATAGATGTTTGCTCTGTGTCTGGGTGTTAGTATGTATCATATGTATGTATTTACAAAAAAAAAGTATATAAGTATTCTATCAGTTATCTGGTTCCCATAGTACAAGCTTTGCTTAGTTTGGGGCTAGATGGCGATGTGTAAAATGTCCACCAATATTTATTCATTTATTTATTTATTTCCGAATTGTGAGGCTTTTGTTTTGATGTTTCCTGTTATCATAATCTATTAATTACCTACTATATCTAAACTAATATCATAAATGCGAAAGTAACTCTGTCTGTCAGTTTTATGACGTTATCACGGCCAAACCACTAAGCCGATTGTGATGAAATTTCATATAGATAGTTTAAAGTCTTATGACGGACATAGGCAACTTTCTGCCTAAATTTATTTTACGATAATCGATTTTCAGCATCCACGCGGACGAAGTCGCTTTACCGGCGACTTAGTCTAGCTAGTTTTATACAAATAGATTTTATAAGAATAAAATCATAAAATTAACACAAGTTTTGTATAAATTCAGAATTGGCAGCAGTTTCTCATACCATAATTCATATACATTCCATAGGTAACTACTCCAGCAAGAGCCCAAGACTGTAGGTAGGTACTCTATACTTTCGAAGGTCGTCACTAGCTGTTTCGAAACATGGTTTTATGTTTTACTAGCGACCCGCCCCGGCTTCGCACGGGTAGCATGTTATTATACATATAAACCTTCCTCCTGAATCACTCTATCTATTAAAAAAAACCGCATCAAAATCCGTTGTGTAGTTTTAAAGATATAAGCAAACATACATACAGACATACAGACGCGGGAAGCGGAAAGCGACTTTGCTTTATACTATGTAGTGATTTAAAGGAAGAGGCCCTTTATTGCTTGCGACCTATAAAAACTCAGGCCTAAGCCTGTAATATATAAATATAATAAATACGTAAAATAAAAACTATTCAATTATATTCTAAAACTCATATTTTATATTTATTTGAGGTACATAACAACTTGCAACATTACATTTATAATATTTAAAAAAATAAAAGATGCAATACGTAATGTGGAGAAGCTGGGATTTGAACCCAGGACTTTCCGCATGCGAAGCGGACACTCTACCACTGAGTTACATCCCCGATAAAATGCCGAGCGAAATATACGAGCATAACTAAGTACACACTCGTCTAATACACCACGTCCTTCCTAATAGAAAGTAGTAGAAGTAATCCTATTATATCAGTTTGTGTGTTTCAATGTTTGTAGCTAAAGCACGCCTAACTACCAAATTAATTTCAATGAAACTTGGAATAAACTTAACTTATGTCCTAGAATAGCATACCTGTAGAATACTTTTCATTACTTTTTATTATTTTATTTTATTATTTTTATTATGTCGACGATTGTTTTTGTTCGAAACGAAAAAAGTAATACTTCTGAACAAGCTACATCTCCTAATTTATAATGTATAGTATATGTTAATAAAGATGTACCCATCTTTAATCACTTCAATAAATAATCCTACCGACCGCTGCAATGACGACAAACACACGTCGGCGCGTGGTCCGTCTTTGCTTTTTGAATAAATTAATGATATAAATTATGTATAATTACTTATCAAAAATCTATTCTAATAGAAATCTAGATCTACATATTACCTATCTTTAACAATAAATCACAAGTTGATTTTAATAAAAGGTATCAAAATATTTCGATCATAAATTCTAAAACGTATCATTTTGAAATAATATTTTTATCGTGAAAAGTTTCTGCTATTATGTTTTCAGCTTAATAGAAATGTAGGTAGGAACCTGAAGTAATATACTTATAAAAATAGGAGATGTGGCTTGTTCAGAAGTATTTCTTTTTTCGTTTCGAAAAAGAGGAATCAGCGACTGGCAGCCTCTTAAGGTGATAATGTGAAATGTTTGGTTTTTTGTATGGGCCGAGTCTACCCGGATAAGACGAAAAAAGTGATAAAACTGCATTATCTTAAAAACCATGATACTTAAAAAACTCTCTATATGTTATTTACTTAGCTTGTATTATTATCTAACGATTTATATAAAAATAAACCGTTTAGCTATTCATGAAACTAGTGTTTTTGAAGAGCCAACTTTGGAAAAGAAAAGATTAACCAATCGTGTTTCTGTCTATAATTTATCTAGATTGTTATTTTTGTCTGTAAACTGTATGTTTTGCGGTTATTTGCGGTAGTACCTACTTCTCTATGAGGACGGAAAAAGATTTACATTACTAACAACACTACAAGGTACTTAACCTATTCATATTCATATTCATTTATTGCTCCAGTTGGCTACAATGATCTTAAGGTATCACAGAGTTTCTCAACGTTGACCCCGCTAGCTGGCCGCTGGCACTACAATAATCTATGAATCTAATAATTACCTTCCAAAATAAAGACAAAGATTCAGAGAATAACTAATTAAAAACAGTTAATATTCTTAACAATTCCTAAGACCTATTTCGAACCACTGAATCGGCGAGTTTTAATGACGAGTAGAGAAAAGTAAGCTTCACTCGTTTGCAATTTATATTAAATGAAAAACTAGGTTGCCTTTTTAGTTTTTTTAGGGTTCAATACCCAAAGGGTAAAAACGGGACCCTATTACTAAGACTTTGCTGTCCGTCTGTCCGTCCGTCCGTCTGTCTGTCAAAGGGCTGTATCTCATGAACCGTCATCGCTAGACAGTTTAAATTCACCGATGATGAATTTCTGTTGCCGCTATAACAATAAATACAAAAAACATAATAAAATAATAAATATTTAAGCGGGGCTTCTATACAACAAACGTGTTTTTTTGTCGTTTTTATAGATAATGGTACGGAACCCTTCGTGCGCGAATCCGACTAGCACTTGGCTGGTTTTTACAGAATCTAACACTTCCGTAACGAAAATATTTCTACAGCAATTCCGAATTAAATTAAATAGCTTGATTCGCCATGGAGTTCATGGCTTAATTCGTTTTGTATTTTTCGTTTATTTCGTATTTTTCCCGATTGCGGATAATAAAGCCTTTCGTTTCCCAAACGTTTTATCACAACCACGCAACATCGAAATGGGGGAAGATTTTTTTTTCCCAACATACCCCCTACCCCAACATACTGGGGTTTTTAAGAGCTTTTATTGAACTCGCAATGTAGTATATAACTATGTAACTATGTTTGTTAAGGTGGAATCTTGCAACTCATTTTTGAAACAGTTATCTTCAACCGATTGAGATGAAATTTAGCATGTTTATATAACTTCGGTGACAATGCAATAATATGGTAACAGCGAGCTGATCTGATGATGAAATCAGTAGCTACGCAACTTCTCAGTCAATAGTCTGATTGAGATAAAACTTTGCATACCTATCAATCTTTAATGACAATATAAAATGATGGTACTAGCGAGCTGGTCTGATGATGAAGCTCAAATGTAGCCATAGAAACTCCCTAATCTTCCCTATACAATATAACGACTTCGTGTTTGGGCTCTTTGGATTTGTCTTGCCGAGTACTAAAGCCCTAGAATTTATAAAAGCTTGATTTTGTTTTAAAAAAACTTATTGTACCTACATTTATAGATAAATAACATACAAAATGTTATGTATTGATATTTGTTGGCAATGTCTTGGAAACGCCTGTGACTGGTAGTGATCTGGATCAGTTAAGTTACCTTTAGACTGTTTTCAACGGTTATTAGATATTAATATTAGATGACAAAATATATAAGTCTAAAGGGGTTACAAGCACGTTCAAAAATTATATTTGGGACATACATACATTTTGCCGTAGTATAATAACTAACATCTTGATAATATTTAGGTTTAAATACGAAAGTTTGTAAGGATGATAATGACTTCAATCACGCCTAAACGACTATACAGATTTAGATGAAACTTGAAATATTTAAATATAGCTTATTTTTATTATTAGCTTTCTTATTCATTACAATAAGCCAAATTGACAAATTGAGATCGGACATGACGTAAAAGAGTAATCACCTTCATTTTTGAAGTTAGTTAACAAATAGAACACAGAAGCCAAATTCCATCACCAAATATATTTTTAGGGTTCCGTACCCAAAGGGTAAAAACGGAACCCTATTACTAAGACTTCGCTGTCTGTTTATCTGCCGTCTGTCTGTCACAGGGCTGAATCTCATGAACCATGATAGCTAGACAGTTGAAATTTTCACAGATTATGTATTTCTATTGCTGTTCTAACAACTAATACTAAGAACAGAATAAAATAAATATTTAAGGCGGGCTTCCATACAACAAACATGATTTTTTTGCCGTTTTTATAGATAACTAGCGACCCGCCCCGGCTTCGCACGGGTGCAAAGCTGATACCAAAATATATTACAGAATGTCTTTGTATACTCGTTAACAGCATTTATTTTTTACATTTTTATTTATTTACTATGTTATTATACATATAAACCTTCCACCTAAACCACTCTATCTATTAAAAAACGCCGCATCAAAATCCGTTGTGTAGTTTTAAAGATATAAGCATACATACAGACGCGGAAAGCGGGAAGCGACTTTGCTTTATACTATGTAGTGATGGTACGGAACTCTTCGTGCGCGAGTCCGACTCGCACTTGGACGGTTTTATTTAAAATCGGTTAACAAATAGAACACAGAAGCCAAATTCCATCACCAAAAATCTTTTTTTAATAAAGTTTCAATGCAGTTTTAAAGCGATAAATGTAACGAGATTGTCAGCTCAAGGGATCAAGGGATTCGGAAGTTTGTGACAAGCTTAACGACGTCTCCAGACGTCGACGTCAGAGTTTTGATGTGGGACGAATTTTCACTAAAACTTCGCTTCGATTCATCATAATGTAATTTAGAACCCACTATGAATGACATGGTTCCGCGAAAATTCTAAAAGTTAAGTTATAATAATCTTTAGCTGTGGAACATTAAAGAAATTAAAAAAAATTGGATCTCGACTTTAAGAATACAATACAGTTAAATATTATTTTTCAAACTATCGTGATTAGTAGACATAACCATAGATTTTGACACAGTTAAAGAAATTATACCTAGATATAAATAGATTAGTAATAGTGCTGTGCGGCTCAATGCTGAGACGGGGACCTATTTGCCCCAACATGGCACAATCTGCTGTTGATTGTTTTTTGTTCCCTTTTATTCAATAATTGTGTTGTGCCTTTGGAGCAAATAAATGTTTTTTCTTTCTTTCTTTCTTTCTCCATAGTACTATATGGTCAAAGACCCGGTTGTGGTGCCTACCCCGGTTTTGGTAATTATCAAATTTGCCAGTCAATAACTAAGCATAGCAAACAAACTTGTTTAAAATCTATAATTAATACAATTCTTTGTCTATGGTCCGTTTTGATTAGTGACAGTTGTAATGCGTTATGCCTCTAGATGTGATTAACAACAACTAAATATTTCCTGTTTTGTATATTTAATTATGAATAATTAATAAATAAATATCGCCTGTTACAAAACTTTTGCTTAACCTAAGAGATAGATAAATACGCTATTCTATGTTGTTTAAAAATCGTCGTTTTAACTATTTCTTCAATATAAACCATTTATTTGAAAATTAAAATATTGTGTAAAATACCCTAGATATAAACCTAGATTATAAATAGCTTGTAGTGCTTCTTCTGTGTTCACGTAATGCGTAATGATCAAGAAATTCAGTGGCGTAACGTTTTAAAATGATCCTTGTGATTTTCTTAAAATGACCTCTTAAATAGAGACCTTTGCCCAGCATTGGGATAATAATGGTTGAAAACTATTTTAATATTATTATTTTATACTATTTTAACTAAGCATTAGAAAGAAATGCCGATTCTTGTTTCATTCTAACAATTAATGTATCGAACAGGTAAAAACCTATTTAAAATGATATTAGAAATCTATTCCGAAAAACAATATCGGGTTCAATTCCACCAATCCTCACGTACAGAAAACCCATCAAAAATCACTTACAAACGATTACAAGCAATAAAAATAAACGGTCCTATTCCAGGTTATAACTAGTCAAGGCTGAAATTGTGGCCATTTTACCCGGCTGGGTAAAATAAAATTGTTCTTTATAGAACTTCCGCCTACGGTTTTGTTATACAGGCTGAGTTAGTCCGGGTTAAAAATTTGACCACTGCGACTATTTTTCAACAGTGAATTTTTTCACATATCCAAAACCAATAGTTTAGTTGGTAAAGGGGTGGGGGGGAAACTCGACTCTAACCTTCGTATTCAAGAACGACACTATGAGAACACGCACCCACAGTGAACGAAATCTTTTTTCATAAATATCACTTTATGTGTTGAGCGGCACGTGCGTGTTTAAAATTTGGTGAAAAAAATACATGTCCGGGTTCTGGGCTCTAAAATCCGGGGTTTTCACGTGTCTTGTCCTAGTTGCCAAATTTTAGAGATGGCAACCCTAGCTCAAACTCAAACTCAAAAATAGAAATTCGGCTAATTACCACGTTTTTACAAGCTTTTATTTAACATGCAATGTGTATTGTACCTATGTTTGTTAAGGTGGAATCTTGCAAATCAATTTTGAAGCAGTTATTCCCAACCGATTGAGCTGAAATTTCGCATACTTATGTAACTTTGATGAAAATGCAATAATATGACAAAGAACTGATCAGATGATGGAGTCAGGAGCTGTTCAACAGACACTCACAACGGAACTCCTTATATACTTCGATTGAGTAAAAACTTTGCATACCTGTCAAGTTCCAATGACAATATTATAATGATGTGACAGGTTAAATGATTTTACAAAAGACTGGCATTTAAAAATATTTATAAACAGACAACCTATTTCTTGTATTGCTGACGTTTTAAGACAATTCGTCGCGATCATTCGTCGATCTGCTGTTGATCGCGGTCGCGGACGATGCTCATAATGAAGAGCATCAGAATTGTCTGGAATCGTCAGCAATATAACAAAAAACGTGGTAATTAGCCGTATTTATATTTAAAACTCAAAAGTTATTTATCAATAAAATCACAAAGATCACTTTGAAACGTCTTAGGAGCTAGGTGAAGCTACGTTCGCGACCAAGCCTAGATGAATGAGGCAACAAACACGGCTTGATTGAGGCCTATCATTTTTTTCAATAATCCTTTCCGTGCTATTTACAGCTCCAGTGTGGTGCCGATCAAACAATGTGAAGGCTCAAACAAGACAAACAAAGATAAAGAACAAGTAGGTATAATAATTAAAAAAAATAAAGAGCTTCAGCAAAAGTTCAATGGTAGCTATGAATATCGTGTCAAATTTAGAGAATACCAATTTCATAGTAACTAGTAAATAAATAATCTTTGTACCTAAACTACATTCAAAGACATAGTATGATAATCATAGATTTTTACGAATCAAGCCAGCTGGATACAAAACCTATAAAGGACTTTTCATTTCGAATTCATCGTTTCATTAAAAAGCATAGATGCAACAAAAAATATCAGTATTACAGTTATGATGTTTTTTTTCATTTTATTATCAAATTTGGAGATCATTTTTAGTTTCCATTCGCTTATTTTCATGGAGAAAATAAAATTTGATACATTTTTAGTTTTGTTATAAAAAGACAGCATGCAAATTGAGCGCAGAATAAAAAAAGTAAAATACTGAAAATAATATCAAACTTTTTTGTGATGATAAAATTGAATGAACTTAGGTACATTTAACTTGTATGACAAACATACAAACATACATCCTCACTTTCGCATTTATATGTGAATAATTAGGACATGTACTACATTGCACAAGGCTATGGAAGGTAACATAATACATTCGAAAAAAGATGTTTAACATTCACCGATAGCAATACATTCGTTCTATATACCTTGTAGGTCAAAAGTATGTATTATTATTAAAAATTAATAAGTTTTCAGTTGAAAAATATTTTTCAATTACAAGCTTTTGTAAAATCATATAAACCATCGAGCACCAGCGCTATCACCTGTCACATCATAATAATAATCATTGTCATCGAAACTTGAAAAGCATGCAAAGTTTTTACTCAAAAAATAACGTACCACACTTAAATATTTATTTTATTCTGTTTTTAGTATTTGTTGTTATAGCGGCAACAGAAATACATCATCTGTGAAAATTTCGACTGTCTAGCAATCATGGTTCATGAGATACAGCCCTGTGACAGAAAGACGGACAGCGAAGTCTTAGTAATAGGGTCCCGTTTTTACCCTTTGGGTACGGAACTCTAAAAACAGACCTCGTCTAAACACGAAAAGTAACGAACGAAACCGTAGATTATTTTACGCTTGCAACCATTGGAATAACTTTGGCAACACCTCGGGCCGGTGTGAACTAGTTCCGACCAGATGGCACATGACAAATGGCAAGCCCAGGGTTTTCTTGGAACTTATAAGACACGCTCAAACAGCTTTAAATTGTGCTTCTTTTAATGCTTACAATGATAAGTCAGCTCAGTTGGTAGTAACTCTGCATTTTGCACTGTAGATTGTGAGTTCGATTCTAACGATAAACATTTGTGTGAGCATGGATGTTTTTTCTGTGTCTGGGTTTTATGTATTATTATCTACCTACCTATATATTTACAAAAATATTATTTTGTATGTGTGTGTGTGAGTGTCTCTGACCCCCACTAGACATCTTCAAAGGATCTTACCCTCGTATTCAAGAACGACACAATGAGAACACGCACCCACAGTGGACGAAATCTTTTTTCATCACTTTATGTGTTAAGCGGCACTATGGCGCACGCTACCGTGTGCCTTTAGAGCTCAACTTTGGCTAGAGGCACACGACAATGTGCCTCTTGTCACACTATGCAGTGTCGCACAACACATTAAGCGATGTTTATGAAAAAAGATATCGTCCACTGTGGGTGCGTGTTCTCACAGTGTCGTTCCTGAATACGGGGGTAAGCGTCTGGAGATCTGAGAGGATGTCTACCGTACTTGGGGATTACAGACGTGATCCTATTTTTTTTTTTTTAATATATTCAAATAAATTCAAATAGTTCAATAAATGAATAAATCTATTGACGCACGATTGGGATTATACCTTCGACCTTCGGACTGAAAGTCGAGGTGCCTTCTAATAAGCCAACAATGAACGCACTGAAATCGCCCTTACGATTGACATTGACAAAATGAATCAGTCAATTGTTCGACTTTTCTATTATTTACTTCAATAAGAAAACAAGATAAAATAAATTATATAAAACCCCCATCCCCTTTTCTTTAGGGGTGGGGGCGCCCTATTTATAAAAAATAGCTTATGTCATTTCCAAAAATTAAGACGAAACCAACGAAATGGGCTGTAAATCGTGCTAAAAATATGGACATTAACATCACACATAATATTTATGCTCGAAAAACATACCCTCCTCCTGGCGCAGTCGAACAATGTATCATTTGTTCGTATTTTCTTTTATTAACCTCAACAAAAAGAAAACAAGATGAAACAAATTATTACAAAGACATAAATCCTAACTGCTAAAAATAATTAACTCTAAAAAATATTATGCTTGACTTTTTAGGATTATGCCTCCTTCTTCAGGCGCCATATTTAAAAATAGCCTATGTTATAATTGAGACAAATCTAACGACCTCTCATTAATCCTTCAACTCGAATGATGGGCTGTAGAGCGTTTTAAAAAACCGGCCAAGTGCGAGTCGGACTCACGCACGAAGGGTTTCGTAACATTATCTATCAAAAACAGCAAAAAAATACGTTTATTGTATGGGAGCTTCTCTTAAATATTTATTTTATTCTGTTTTTAGTATTTGTTGTTATAGCGACAACAGAAATACATCATCTGTGAAAATTTCAGCTAACACGGTTCATGAGATACAGCCCTGTGACAGACAGACGGACAGACGGACAGACGGACAGACGGACAGACGGACAGACGGACAGACGGACAGACGGACAGCGAAGTCTTAGTAATAGGGTTCCGTTTTTACCCTTTGGGTACGGAACCCTAAAAATGGACATTCATACATATGCTCGAAAAACATTACCCTCCTCCTGGCGCAGTCGGGTAATGTATCAATTGTTCGACTTTTCTTTTATTTACCTCAACAATAAGAAAATGAACGGGTCGAGTGCGCGTCGGGCCAAAAGGGTGCTTAAACACAATGGAGATTGAATGCGCAACTTTTAATTGCTCACCGACAATTCATGTAAATTATGAGTAATTGTGTAAGTCATTCAACGACTTTATTTAGTCATTTAGCTACTTTTATCGCAGTCTTTGTCTTGCGTTTTCTTTTGTTTGTTTTAAGGGCTTTTTTGCATTGAATTTTTATGTTTATTAGAGGTTAAATTGCTGAAAAATCTTTTAGTTTTCGATTATCATTATATATATATTTCCAGTCCATTCTAAGGTTGCCTGGTAGAGATCGCTTTTAGCGATAAGGCCGCCCTTTGTATTACCTATAAGCATAGTGTTTTTTTATCCTGTTCATAAATATTTCTATTTGTGTGAACGTGTGGTAATCAATAAAGTGTTATCTATCTATCTATAATGTTTTGAATTTATTCGTTCGTAGACTAAACTTCGTACACTAAACAGTGAAAAAAACATCGTAAGGAAACCAGTTAGTATTCTTAGAAGTAGCGAGACGATCTTGGAGCCTGTCACTTGTGATTTTAACTACTGCAAAAAGTGATTATGTACCAAATATCATAATTTTTGGACAAAATCTGGGCGCTGGAAGATTTAAGACAATGTCTACACAGTTTAGATGTTATAATGTATTTACGAAAAATATGGTTAAGTATTCTATTAGCTATCTGGTTCCTATAATACAAGTCATACCTATTTAGTTTAGGACTAGATGTTTTGTGAAGTCTACAGCAACATTTATTTTTAATTTGTTACTATGTTATACTTAAAATGGCTGCCTTTTATTTATGACTAAAAATAACTAGCGTAGAAAAAGATACTACATAATTATATTAAAAAAACCGGTCAAGTGCAAGTAGGACTCGCGCACGAAGGGTTCTGTACCATTATCTATAAAAAACGGCAAAAAATCACGTTTGTTGTATGGGAGCCCTACTTAAATATTTGCTTTATTCTGTTTTTAGTAAATTTTTTTATAGCGGCAACAGAAATACATCATCTGTGAAAATTTCAACTGTCTAGCTATCATACAGCCCTATGACAGACAGACGGACAGCGAAGTCTCAGTAATAGGGTTCCGTTTTTACCCTTTGGGTACGAAACCCAAAAAAACGTACCCTTATATGGTTAGATTATCGTACGATATATTCTTATTCGGTAATTCTATTTAATTTAATGACAGCCAATTACGCCACGTCGCATATCAAATAATGTAAAAAAAACCGGCCAAGTGCGAGTCGGACTTGCGCACGAAGGGTTCCGTACCATTAATTATCTATAAAAAACTGAAAAATAATCAGGTTTGTTGTATTGGAGCCCCATCTAAATATTTATTTTATTCTGTTTTTAGTATTTGTTGTTATAGCGACAACAGACATACATAACCTGTGAAAATTTCAACTGTCTAGCTATCACGGTTTGTGAGATACAGCTCTGTGACAGACAGACGGACAGACCGACAGACGGACAGCGAAGTCTTAGTAATAGGGACCCGTTTTTACTCTTTGGGTATGGAACCCTAAAAAGCACATTTTCACTTAAATTTAAACGGCACAGCCATCAGTCTAAAATCACCAGAAACGTTAAATCCGACCGCAAAACCGAAATCACATTAGCGTCAATAAAACGAAGTCAAAATCGTTTCCAATATCGCTACAAATGTTCTTTTTCCCGATTCATCAGTCATGTAAACTTGGCCGCTCTAAAATATACCCTAAGTCGTCTGAATAAGGTTCTGTGCAGACAACGATTTCAGCCCATCGATTTAAGAAAGATTTAAATTTCAAATAACCAGATACCCAGATTTAAGATAGGATTTAGCAATGAATCGAGGCAATCTCCTGTTATTTTAAATGTATTTTTGGTTTGGAGAATATGTTTTGAGAATATTTTACGATAAGCCGTGGTATAGTATAAGGCTGTGTCCCCATGTCTGTGGTGCGGCGCCTTCCACCATGAAAAGGTGTGACGCCGCGACATCAGAAGGCGCGTCGCCGCACCTTGAAAAGACACGGCGCCATGCCACGGAAACATGCCATGCAAGACGTAGGGTGCCTTTTGATGGCATAAAAGGCGAATTTTCAAGGCGCGGCGACCGTGAGAAAGCGCGATGCTGCGCCGCGGAAAAGCACTGCTAAATTTTTAATTACTTCACTTTATTTATAAGCGTGCGAGAATATCAACATAAAATTCTTTTGTTTCTTAGCTTATTGTTAAAACTTATATTTCCATAGCGCGTTGCCGTGCCTTCATAAGGCGCCTTTTACGCCATCAAAAGGCGCCTTACGCCTTGCATGGCATCTTTCCGTGGCATGGCGCCGTGTCTTTTCAAGGTGCGGCGACACGCCTTCTGATGTCGCGGCGTCACACCTTTTCATGGTGGAAGGCGCCGCACCACAGACATGGGGCCACAGCCTAAGGTGCCTCATCATTAGAACATAAGGATATTTTTATGAGAAAATCTCAGAACGGCAAAGGAACCTTAGCGAGGTGACCAGCAGCATATATTAAGGGGAAACGAGCTTGCAACCTTTAACGTAATAGCAAGCTTTTAACAAATGCTGCTCTTTGAATTTGTGCTGAAGCTCTTATTTTTTTTATTGTTGCAGATACTTGGTTAGTACTTTTAATTATTATTCTTGTTTGAGCCTTCACCTTGTTCGATCGGCACCACACTAGAGCTCTACTACATATCATTAAGGAAAGGATCATTAAAAAAAGGTAGACCCCAAGCCGTGTTTGTTGCCTGATTTTTCTAGGCTTGGTCGCGAGGAACAGGCGTAGCTTTACCTAGTTCCTAAGACGTTTTAAACGCACGTTGCTATGACGACTGGTGTTAACACTGATGTCAGATTTTTTCCACACCAGCGCCATCTATACCCAAATCATCCCTTTTGCGTTTTTTTATTATTTTGGGGATGTTTTTCATATTTTTAAGTAGTCTATGTTATATTCTGGTATTATATCTACATCTACAGCAAATTTCATCCTAATCCGTGTTGTCGTTTAGGCCTGATTGAGGAACAAACATACAAACAAACTCACAAACTTTCACAAGTTATTAGCATTAGGATTACTATTTAATTTACAAACCAAAATGTATCTTTGTGATTGCTCATATAGTTTCACCAGGGGTTATCAATATATTTTTTACATCTTGTATTACACTATTGAAGATTTAGTAGGGATCCCTAATTTTTTTAGTAATCATTATTATCTTATATTACTCAGAGATAATGTAGCATTCTATTGAAGAAGGAATTTTTTAAATCGGTCTATTTGTTTTTAAGTATTTTCGTATTTTTGTAAAAAATACAATACCTATTCTCATACCTACAAAAACACAAGAAATAAAAAAAAAAGGTCAAGCTGTTTCGGAGGAGTTTTCGAAAATATTATTAAATAGTTGTATTGTACATAGAGTAATAATTCCTGGTTTATTGTAAAAGTGTCTTATTTTAGTAATCTAAACCGAGGAGATGTTCACGGCCCACGGAAGTGGTCGGTATTAGTAGATTTTTCGCTCGGTGTCTCATATCAGTCCAATGTGTAGTGAGAAAGTGTTCGTCTTGCATTAGGAGTCTATAGGCTGTGTGGTCGATTACTGTACATCAACACATTCACTACCTGGTCAGTGCTGGCTATATACCGTAAAATTAACCCTTAACGTGACAGAACGAGCCACTGCAATTACTGCGAGTAGCTGTGCACAGAATAAACTTTGCAGAAAAATAAATAAGAAAAAAATAAAAATAAAATAAATTTACGACTATTATCCCTAAGTACGGTAGACATCCCCTCAGATCTCCAGGCGCTCAGATCCTTGAAGATGTCTAAAGGGGTTAGTAAGAGGCACGTCCAAACGTGACAGATTGCAAGCCCGTGGCCGTATTTAACTTTAAAGGTCCTTCTGTCTTATGTTATTACGTTATACCTTTACCCTTAACCTTAAAGTGGGGACTGAATAAATTAACCGACTTAGTATTCGAATTTGGTCAAAAATGGCCTATCCTTTTCTCGAAGATTAGACCTTCTGCTGAATGAATACTGTGGCAGTCCATCCTCGGTAATGAATACGTGAACCCAGCACAGAAGGGTTGACATCTTTTAATTAAATTTTTAAATGTCGCCCTAAAATGTACGCGTAAATGTGTGAAAGTATAATTTTTCTGAATTTATTTTCAGCGCTAAATGTTGGCAAATTACTTTGGATTCGTCAACTTCTAATATAATTATTAAACATAGGGTAACCATAATAATATAATAA
Organism: Hydriomena furcata; assembly: GCA_912999785.1. Classification (NCBI taxonomy): domain Eukaryota; kingdom Metazoa; phylum Arthropoda; class Insecta; order Lepidoptera; family Geometridae; genus Hydriomena; species Hydriomena furcata. Next base: position 4,754,030 of record OU538848.1, read on the forward strand.
AGAGGAAAGATTTGATTGTTTGTTTGTTTGTATCGAATAGGCTCCGAAACTACTGGACCGATTTGAAAAAATATTTTACCATTAGAATCTTAAATTATCTCTGATGAACATAGACTATAGAATATTTTCAAAAACGTTAGGGATCCGTATGAAAACTTCGATAATGTAACCAGACGTGTGAAAAAAAATCCAATAAAAATCCTTATAACGCGTTTGCTGCGGTAATTATTGACAATAGAGCAAAGTAATTTACTACAGTTTTATAGAAAACATCAATATCTACAAAAAATATGTAATACCATATGTCTAACTATTAGGGATCCGTATGAAAACTTCGATAATGTAACCCAAGGTATAAAAAAAATACCCATAAAATTATTATTACACCCGTGCGACGACGGGGCGGACTATTATTATGACAGTATTATTATAAGTTTGGTGTTTTATTTATTTATTATCTTATTTGAAAGAAAGAAAAAGTTTTTAATTGTGACATTACAGAACAGAACAAAGAGACAAATAAGCGAGAATGGTAACAAAATGGACAACCATACCATGTTTTTTATGTTACTATTTATACAGTATATATATAAAATCAAGGCTGTTTCCCAGTGGGGTAGGCAGGGACCACGGCTTTCCATTTAGATCTAGACATACTTTTTATGCTTTATGCACATGATCGTCGGTTTAGTACTCCTGTGGCCTGAGCACGAACCACTATCGTATCGACAACGTATCGTCCAAATGTCATACTGACACTTATGCATTAGGACGATACGTTGTCGATACGATAGTGGTTCATATTAACCTCTAGTCTTACAAAACGTCACCAATTTGGTTCAAGAAAATACGCCGAGGTCTTCCTCTAAATCTATTCAATTCGCGTAAGACTATGACATTGTTATACAATGCGACAAAAGCACGGAAACATCCATTGTATATGATCATTCTGTAGCAGTAGGTAATTGTGAGACTAACCAAGATTAAGTATAAGGAGGAAGGCATTGGGTGTAGTAAAGCAGTCCTATAAATAGGTCCATTGGACCTATGTGCTAGAAAACATGGGTGGGTTATGAATGAGTACAACTTCGTTTCCACAAGCTCATCAACCACTGAGCGACGTTATTTATTTCGGATTTTGTAATGACTATTTTAATATTGGAGTTTTAATGTTTTGGCTGCATAGTTGTGGATTGATTAATTATTTTATAAAAAAAACAATTTCTTCGTGTATAGATCATCACTTGAAAGCGGTCTGACCGATTTGGCAATATTTTTGTTGTGGTTTTAAATTGTGTGGTCAGTTTGTATGAAAGATAATTATTGTAAAATCCATCAGAAAACTTATTAACCTAATTCAGTTAAATTTAAAAAATAATAATTATGGAACAAATATTTTTATATCATGCAAACTTATTAAATCGCGAGAATTGAACCCACAGGCTACAAATCTTACATCGACGTACATTTCAGTCGAGAACTCTCGCACCACGACACTGAAGTAGTTATTGAGTGATATCGTCGTATCTACTTCATTCTGAGTCTTAGCTGTCATCATCATGAGAACTGTCAACTTAAATCGCTTCCTTCTAACGGAATGTAAAATTATCGCAGTTTCCTTGGCCTGTTACAACATGTGTGTTGCGTGTGTAGTATCACTACATAGTATAAAGCAAAGTCGCTTTCCGCTTCCCGCGTCTGTATGTAATATGTATGTATGTATGTTTGCTTATATCTTTAAAACTACACAACGGATTTTGATGCGGTTTTTTTTTAATAGATAGAGTGATTCAGGAGGAAGGTTTATATGTAAAATAACATGCTACCCGTGCGAAGCCGGGGCGGGTCGCTAGTTAATAATAATAATAATAATCATATATATTGGCGGACTTTACACACAACGCCATCTAGCCCCAAACTAAGCAAAGCTTGTGTACTATGGGAACCAGATAACTAGTAGAATACGTATATACTTTTTTTTTGTAAATACATACTTATTATACATAGTAACACCCAGACACAGAACAAACATCTATGTTCATCACACAAATATTTGCCCTGGGTGGGGATCGAACCCACAACCTACAGCGCAGAAGGCAGAGTTACCAACTGAGCTGTGAGGCCTGTCGAACGTAATATGTTTCTCTCACCATCAATTATTTTTTAGAAAAAAGCGGGTTCTCAATACGATGCGTGTATTTTTTTTTTGTTAAAACAACTTCTTGTTATAATCGCGGATATTTTTTTGCCTGGTGATCCGATATGGTTTTTTTTTGTAGTGTGTATAAAATAATTCAATTATAGCTACTGATACTAGATGATAGATAGGTATACCTACCATAACTCGCTCATAAGCACAAAAAAGCATCACTTCACATTTTTTTTCTTTATTTTTGTAGGATAGCTATCCTTTGTAAAATAAAAAAATTATTTGCTGTGTTGGCCGAGTGAGAGGTACCTCGACTTTCAATCTTTCAATCGTTTGGACGTGCCTCTGACTACAGCCACTAGACATCTTCATAGGATCTAAACGTCTGGAAATCTGAGAAAATATCTACCGTACTTGGGAATTACAGTCGTGATCCTATTTTTTTTATTGAAAAACAATATTTTTGGGTATAAATTTGATTTTACTGATATTTCATGGCCCCGAGGAGCCCGGACCTTACACCTACCGATTTTATCTTATGAAGATAGCGACGACAATACCCCAATTAAAACAAATTACTAAGATAGCTGTGAACGCCCGCAGCATGTGTTAGCAAGTTTTTTTTTAATTTTTACCCAGTTAATAGTTTTTGCAGAAGTGCCAACTACGAGTCAGGGCAAATAGGATAATGTTATTAAAAAACCGGCCAAGTGCGAGTCGGACTCGCGCACAAAGGGTTCCGAACCGTAATCTAAAAAAAACGGCAAAAAAAAAATATGTTTGTTATATGGGAGCCCCACATAAATATTAATTTTATTCTGTTTTTAGTTACAGAAATACATCATCTGTGAAAATTTCGACTGTCTAGCTATCACGGTTCATGAGATACGGCCCTGTGACAGACAGACGGAGAGACATACAGACGGACAGCGAAGTCTCAGTAATAGGGTTCCGTTTTTACCCTTTGGGACGGAACCCTAAAAACAAAGCATTAGTATCTGTTGATTAAATAAATAACTAAAAAATTAATCAATTAAATTAAATAGGATCATTCCATTCGTGACAAGTTGCAAGCCCATCGCCGCTTATCAGAATCCTAATTAGTTTCTCTCGATGTTTTCTTGTTAATGTGCATATTATACATTTTTCGAACAGAAAAATCCAATTGATTCACGGCCGGGATTTAAACCCACAACTTACATAAAACAGTTTTATTTTTATTCATGTTTCAAGAATGCAAACACTTTTAACCTTTAGATGAATAGCAACATGAAATTTATTACCTAAGGCACAAATTAACACTATAAATTGTTAATTTCCCCGTAGATTATAAATTACCAATGATAGATGCGTATTAATTAATTAAATGACAATTGATTACTCGACTCGACTTGGGTTGCCGCGTTTATGCTTACGTAAACAATTTGTAAGGGTGACCAAACTTTGAGCTCGTATGTTCCTTTTCTACGGAAGAAGGATAAACTATTTGATTGGCGGCAGAAACCTTTTCCAAATTTAAAAAGATACAATTTATATAAGCCTATTACTTGCTAAAAAATGAGTTTAAGACGAGAGTTTCAAGACTTCTTAATTTTATAATAATAATTTATGGTCCGTTTTAGGCTTTAATCTTTTAACAGTTCCTAGAATGTTATTTTGATCAAAAGATCAAAGAGAAATAATAGCTATCTAATCTAAAGGGATGCCTAGCTTGGGATTGATTTTATTATTCATCATTATATTTTATTATTCCTACCTCGACTTTCAATCTGAAAGTCGTGGGTTCGAATCCCGGCGTGCATCATTAAAATCTATTGATGTTCGAAAAAAATTATATGCGCATTTAAAACACGTGCTCAAAACGGTGAAGGAAAACATCGTGAGAAAATCAGTTAGTGTTCTTATAAGCGGCGATGGGCTTGCAACCTGTCACGTATGGCGTGCTAACTACTGGCAAATGTGGGCATGTGCCAAATACAATGTTTGGACGTGCCTCTGACCACCCCCACTAGACAAAGGATCTAAACGTCTGGAGATCTGAGATGTCTACCGTACTTGGGGATTACAGTCGTGATCCTATTTATTTTTATTTTTTGTAATATCACTTTGCCTACATACCTACTCTTATTATGGTGTATTAACATAATGTATTAACTTACCAGGCTCCTTTATTAAACAAAACTTTTTGAATACTACATTCAATACAACTGCATTATTTCAAAAAGCATAAAACTCAGGCAAATTATTATTTATCAAATAAATGTGATAAATAAGCATATTGTTCAACATTACCTTATGACGAGTAATAAAAGTTTTTGATGAATGCAGAATAATTTTTTCTCACTAACCGCAAAACATAGTTTTTTTATATGACAAAGATCTAGATAAATTATAGACAGATACACGATTTGTGAAACTTTTCACGATAGATTTATTTTCCAAAGTTGGCTCTTCAAAAACACTAGTTTCGTTTTTTATCAAAACTATGAATAGGCTAAACAGACAAATTATAGACAGTTTCTTATTAAGTTCTTTTTAACCCGAAAAAAACTGCATTATCTTGAAAACTGATGGTTTTAATAATATAATGCAATTTTTTTTATGGTAGACTCATAAAAAAAACCAGACATTTCACTTAATCACCATAATATAAACAGAACTTACATAAACTAAACCCCTGGTTACCCTATTGTCTTTTACATGTATTTGACACATGTCTAAGGTAGGCTTTGTAACACGTCAATTACATTAAATCCACGATATTTTAATCAATATCATCCCAATATGGGTCTGTTTTAATACCCAATAGCTTATAAATGTTTACTTTTAGATTGTATTATGTAATTCGAAAACTACGTATAGGCAGTTATATGAATAAGAATAGGAAGAGAAATGAGAGGCATGAGTAAGTTTTTTATAATAGTTATTAATTTATCCTATCCTATTCTTCACTACATAGTATAAAGCAAAGTCGCTTTCCGCTTCCCGCGTCTGTATGTAGGTATGTTTGCTTATATCTTTAAAACTACTCAACGGATTTTGATGTGGTTTTTTTTAATAGATAGAGTGATTCAGGAGGAAGGTTTATATGTATAATAACATGCTACGCGTGCGAAGCCGGGGCGGGTCGCTAGTATATTATAAATGCGAAAGTTTGTGAGTTTGTATGTATGTTTGTTCCTCAATCAGGCTTAAACGGCAAAACGGGTTAAGTTGAAATTTACTGTAGATGTAGATATAATGCCCGAATTAAACATAGACTACAGAAATATGATAAACATTCCCTAAATGATAAAAAAATGCAAAAGGGATGATTTTGGTATAGATTGCGCTGGTGTGCAACAAATCTGACATCACAGACTAACAAAATTCAGTCTTTTCTATTCGATTTTTGTTATTTGACAGGATAACGTTTGTCACAGGTCGGCTAAATACATAAGAGAGACAATAAAAATGCCTCGGCATTAAGTCCGCATTTTTGTATTTATTTTATAAGTGTAATCACTACGTATAAAGCAAAGTCGCATTCCGCTTCCCGCGTCTGTATGTAATATGTATGTATGTATGTTTGCTTATATCTTTAAAACTACACAACGGATTTTGATGCGGTTTTTTTTTATAAATAGAGTGATTCAAGAGGAAGGTTTATGTGTATAATACATGCATAATATAGTAGAGAAACACTGATAATTTTAGAGGTTTCTAATGTGATGTCGTAAATAAACACATTTTTTTGCGCTTACAATGCAAATGCTGGCTGAACCACACGAGATTTATCAAAATAATGTACTACAGTATTGTATACCTTAAAACGTCTACAAAAAAGTCCACGATGGTATTAGAAATGTTACGCACAGCGAAGCGGGCACGGGTCAGCTAGTTGAAGTATAAATCAATAACTAAAGAGAAATATGCGAAATATGTAACAGAATGGTATCTCCGGGATGGTAAGAGAGCAAGAGGTTGTCAAAGAAGTGATGGGTCAAAAACGTCAAAGAAATAGCAGGACCAAAATGGCGGAGAATAGCCAAAAATCGCGCAAATATATCGCGTTATTACTCTACCGTTTTATTTACCGGAGTCACTACAAAATTTTAGTCATGTCATCGAGCTGTTAGACAAAATGAGATCACACAATTTTCTTGATTTGTAACTTAATTTTTGACCATTCCTGCAAGTTGAACCTTATTTCTTACGAAATTGAACTTATAATACAATAACTAAAACACTGGCGTGTCTGTTCCGCATTATTTCTTGCCGTGTTGACATTCTTTTCGGAATATTTTCCGCCACCGAAAATCTGTATACATTGACGTTTTTATTCAGATGCCTCTTCAACATTCCCAAAGTACGCTTCAGTGGATTGCAAAGCTCATTAATTTACATAAAAATGCGAGGGAGCTGTTGACAGAATTCGAGGATTTTTATACTTATGCCGTCGCCATTATCTGTTAGAATGATTATTTGGGGTGGAAATAGCAATTTTTCAATGAGACAGTGATGAAGACCTTTCTCTTTTTGGGTATAATTATTTATGCGTCTAGATAGTTTTGTTTTGATAACCTTTAAGTTGTGACCAGACAATAAGCGGCATTCGAGCGCGGCAGCCGCACAAAATGTATTTTCTAACCCTCGTATTCAGGAACGACACTGTGAGAACACGCACCCACCAGTGGACGAAATCTTTTTTCATAAACATCACTTTATGTGTTGTGCGACACTGCATAGTGCGACTAGAGGCACGCTGAGTGTGCCTCTAGCCAAAGTTGAGCTCTAGAGGCACACGGTAGTGTGCGCCATAGTGTGTGTTCTCATTCTCAGCCCTGAATACGGGGGTAACGTATAATAAATACGGTGCTCGACGATTATTCGTAAACTAGGAGTAAACTTATTAGTACAAATATCGTTGAAAATTCTTTATATAACGTTAGCTGTATAAACCGTAAAACTTTTACGACAGTAGTTGTCAAAAATCGATTTTCGAATCTACGCGGACGATTTCGGTAAAAAGCTAGTAATAATATAGTAAAATGAATCCCACCAAAAACATTCTGTAAAAAACTAGCCAAGTCTCGATGGAGCTGCTTGTTTATCTCTAAAAAGTAATGAAATCTAGACAAAGTCGTGTCAAGTCTGAGGTTCTTTACTGCGATTTCTTTATTATTATAGAATGTTGTGTGACTTGGCCGTTGAACATTCTTTATACGTTAGTGGGTACAAGTCAATTTTGTTTACACGTAATGTTATATCTGTTGTAACTACCTATGTTTGTTATGCAAGATAATAGCCAATACAGGTATTGGTAATTGGACGCTAGTGTCTTAGTTTAGGCTGTTGTTGATCGTGCAACACATGCATTCAGCATTGACAATGCTGACTTCTGCTGTCTTCTTTTTGGAGCGTCAAATCGACCACCGATCTAACATAAAATAGACGTATTTTGACGGCCAAGTCACATAACATTCTATAATAATAAAGAAATCGCAGTAAAGAACCTCAGACTTGACACGACTTTGTCTAGATTTCATTACTTTTTAGAGATAAACAAGCAGCTCCATCGAGACTTGGCTAGTTTTTTACAGAATGTTTTTGGTGGGATTTCACTTCTTTTTGTAGAAACGTGGGCTTATTGATTTATTTTATTAGATTTTCTTATTTGACACAGTTTTTTTTTTCTTTTTATGAGTTGTTTTTTTATTATAAAAACAAATCGTAAGCGCGTTTAAAATACAGTCAGCGCCATCTAGCGACGTGTGCGCTGGTATCACCGTCACTCTTAGTCCAATGCATTATATTTTTATCAAATTTTGAGCGAAATTAATATTTTAGTTTATTTAATTTGTTAATTTGTTTATTCAATTTGTGTAATGTTCGATTAGAATAAAGTTAATCGTTCAACTATTTCTTCTTGTAAACTTGTAAGTATAAAAGCCAGTCTAGTCTTATCCAGAGATTTCCTTTAATTTTATTGCGTACTAGCAGTCCGCCCCGGCGTCGCACGGATGTAATAATGATAAAGGTAATTTTTTTACACCTTGGGTAACATTATCGAATTTTTCATAAGGATCCCTAATAGTGAGATGTATGGTATTACATACTTTTTTGTAGATATTGATGTTCTCTTTAAAACTGTAGTACATCACTTTGCTCTATTGTCAACAATTACAGCAGCGTACGCGATATAAGGATTTTTTTGGTTTTTTTTTTACACGTTGGGTTACATTATCGAAGTTTTCATACGGATCCCTAATAGTTAGACATATAGTATTGCATACTTTTTTGTAGATATTGATGTCGTCTTTAAAACTGTAGTACATTACTTTGCTCTATTGTCAATAATTTCCGCAGCAAACGCAATATAAGGATTTTTTTTTATTTTTTTCACACTTTGGATTACATTATCGATGTTTTCATACGGATCCCTAATATTTTTGAAAATATACTACAGCCTATGTTCATCAGGGAATGTAGGATTCTAATGGTGAAAGAATTTTTCAAATCGGTCCAGTAGTTGAATATTTTTTGTAAAGGCTGTATGTCGATCTCTAATAGTTTGGTTAGGCTCTTGTGTTTTCTTATCAGTGTCACCAGGTACTCCAGATCTTCGATTATCCTAGTTTTTATGGTTTTCCCTTTATGTGGCCATTAAACCCTAACTCTGTACCAAATTTCAGCTCTCTGAGTTTATGGGAAGTACTAGTTCTATTCTGATGATCATGAGTGAGTGAGTGAGTGAGTGAGTGAGTGAGTGAGTGAGTGAGTGAGTGTCTGTCTAAAATGCGAAACTTTGCTTTCGCTTAACTTCGTAACTAAATGACCTACAGACTTGAAATTTTGAATTTTAAGTACGTGATTATGGCTTACTGGATGACGAAAATTTCAGCGTTCTGGTCTTATCCAGAGGTTCTCAAATAGGGGCCTGAAAATGCGGCGAAATGGTTCCAGTAAAGGATGGTACGGCAGTGTTTGCTTCGCGCTCGACTTGGCGGGGGCACTGCCGTGCCCCCAAATAAATATTGGCGGTGTTACACAAAACACCATCTAGCCCCAAACTAAGCAAAGCTTGTACTATGGAAACCAGATAACTGATAGAATACTTATTTACTTTTTTTTTGTAAATACATAATTTACATAGTAACACCCAGACACAGAACAAACATCTATTGTTCATCACACAAATGTTTGCTCTGGGTGGGGATCGAACCCACAACCTACAGCGTAGAAGGCAGAGTTACTACCAACTAAGCTGTGAGGCCAGTCAAAGAAGTTTAGACACACCCTGTATAATTTAAGGCGAGACTTGAAATTTTAGACTTTTTGTAAGGGCTGAATCTTGCCGGATAAGACGGAAAAAGTGATAAAACTGCATTATCTTGAAAACCATCAAATTTAAAAAGAATCCGTCTGTAATTTACTTAGCTAGTATGATTATCTAACGAATTATATAAAAATGAACTGTTTAGCTATTCATAGTTTTGATTAAAAACGAAACTAGTGTTTTTGAAGAGCCAACTTTGGAAAATAAATCTATCGAGAAAAGTTTCACCAATCGTGTTTCTGTCTGTAATTTATTTATATTAAATCCTTAAGTTATCTTTGTCGTAAAAAACAAAACTGTATGTTTTGCGGTTATTGAGAAAAAACGATTCTGCATTCTTTAAAAACATTTATTACTCCTCTTAATATACTGCAGTTTCCCAGACTACAAGTTTATAATTCTACCGTCTTACGAAGTTCACTCGCTTTGCACTAGATGTTCTGAATTCCAATTTCCCAGCACATGAGACTATTATTATTGCTCCTTGGGGATGTAATGTTTTAAATTGCTTTCATACTTTTATTCGTCGGGCAATGCTCAAATTAGATTTTGCTGAAATTTAGATTTTTTAGGACACGAAGGGTTCCGTACCATTGTCTATAAAAAAACGGCAAAAAAATTACGTTTCTTGTATAGGAGCTTAAATATTTATTTTATTCTGTTTTTAGTATTTGTTGTTATAGCGGCAACAGAAACACATCATCTGTAAAAATTTCAACTGTCTAGCTATCACTGTTCATGAGATACAGCTATGTGACAGCGAGACAGATGGACAAATGGATAGCGGATTCTTAGTAAAAGTGTCCCTTAGAGTACGGAACTCTAAAAACTGAAGTATCACCTTAAGACAGACGGACAGATGGACAGCGGATTCTTAGTAATAGTGTCCCGTTTTAACCCTTAGGGTACGGAACTCTAAAAACTGAAGTATCACCTTAATATCATGGATGTGGCCGTCGCCTTGCTGCCATTTTACTATGCTAATGGAGTGACCCGACTCTTTGAGTGGAGCAGTCTTGCGTTAAGTACATTAACATTACACAAAGCAGGCACTACTTGGGCACTGCCTAGACGGGCAGTACCTACTTGCTTTTAATTTAAAAGGGTCTCTTGAATACGTTTATGCTTTGACAGGCGGCCATTACATAGACATGACAGGATATTCGTTTTTACAAGCTTTTATTTAACTTGCAATGTATGTATGTAATTATGTAACTATGTTTGTTATGGTGGAATCTTGCAACTCAATTTTGAAGCAGTTATCCGATTGAGCTGAAATTTTGTAACTCCGGTGACAATGCAATAATATGGTGATAGCGAGCTGATCTGAGGAGTCAGGAGCTGTTCAACGGAATAAACAGTTCGGAGATCGAGTTTAAATTTTGCATACGTGTCGAGTTTGTTTTGTAAAATATTTTTCAACAGATTACTTTTTTGTTTCTTGGTAAAAAATTGATAAATAAACTGTTTATTGTACACTAAGAAAACATAAACATAATAATAGGTAACAAGAAACATAAATGTTAAATTTGCGGCCTTATCATAGGCGATCTCTTCCAGACAATCTTTGGATGGAAAGTATAACAAAATCTAGAAAATTTCTTATCTATTTATTTATAGAGCACATAAGGTAGCTATAAATGAACTACACACAATCACAAACAATATAAGTGCGTTATTCCTGTAATGCTCAACCTTTTAAGAACTAGAAAGAGGGTTACCCACAAATATTTACACACACACCCTAAACAAACATACGCGCTTACACATCATACAACATACGTACAAACTACTAGCACGGGTGTAATAATGATTTTATAGATAATTTTTTTATACATTGGGTTACATTATCGAAGTTTTCTTACGGATCCCTAATAGTTAGATATATGGTATTACAGACTTTTTTGTAGATATTGATGTTTTCTATAAAACTGTACATTACTTTGCTCTATTGTCAATAATTTCCGCAGCAAACGCGATATAAGGATTTTTATTGGATATTTTTCACACTTCGGGTTACATTATCAAAGTTTTCATACGGACCCCTAAAGTTTTTGAAAATATTCTATAGCCTATGTTCATCAGAGATAATGTAGGATTCTAATGGTAAAATAATTTTTCAAATCGGTGCAGTAGTTTCGGAGCCTATTCGATGCAAACAAACAAACAATCAAATTTTTCCTCTTTATAATATTATATTATTAGTATATTAGTATTAGTATAGAAGTATAGATATAGATTGTCTGTTTTCAACTGACGAAAAAAGGTGGGTCTTTAAAACCAATTGGTATTCTTAAAGGCGGCTATGGGCTTGCAGCCCGCAGGCGAAAAGTATGGAATGCTAACTACTTCTAAATGTCGGCATATTGTTTTATATGTGTGGACGTACCTCTGTCTATCCTTCAAGGATTTAAGCTCCAGGAGATCAGATGGGATGTCTACCATAATGTGTATTAAAGTCGTAAAAAAAATAGGATCTGGATCTGGATCCAGATCCAGATCCAGATCCTATTAGTCCTAGGACTGTAATCCTCAAGTACGTTAGACATACTCTCAGATCTCCAGGCGACGATCTTTGAAGACGTTTAAAGGAGGTAGTCTGAGACATGTCCAAATATTACGTTTGGCATAATACCGTCATTTTGCAGTAGTTAGCATTCCATACGTGACAGGTTGCAAGTCCATCGCCGCAGTACAGTCGTAAACCTATTTTATATAATTTAAATGTCAAATCGCTTACCGTTATGGGGTTCCGTACCCAAAGGGTAAAAACGGGACCCTATTACTAAGACTTCGCTGTCCGTCTGTCCGTCTGTCTGCCACACGGCTGTATTTCATGAACCGTGATATCTAGTCAGTTGATATTTTCACAGATGATGTATTTCTGTTGCCGCTATAACAACAAATACAAAAAACAGAATAAAATAAATTCTTAAGTGGGGCTTCCATAAAACAAACAGGATTTTTTGCCATTTTTAGGGTTTCGTAGTTTACAAGAAACCAATTTTAGGGTACTTTCGTAGGGAAGGTACCCTAAAATTACAAGTAATCATCGACCAATTAAGAAAATGTATTTTCTAAGTTGCTCGACGATTACTCGTAAACTAGAAGTGAACTTTTTAGTACAAAATATCGTTGAAAATTACTTATATAACGTTGTTAGCTGTGTAAACTACGAAACCCTACATTGGCCAGTTTTTATTTATAGATAATGGTACGGAACCCTTCGTGCGCGTCCAACTCAAACTTGGCCGGTTTTATTCAGATAAAGACATTTATATAGAGGAATGGAGTAGATAAAAGCTTGTCCATATCCCTCCATTCAAATATATTATGCCATTTATGTCAAATATGCACGAGAACCGCAAAATTTCAATTTCTTAACCTGCATATATTCGAATTCCTTGTAGCATTGGCAATATTCGTATTGCCCAGAATAAAATATGCTTGCAGTTTGATCTAACTTATGAATTCACAGCTAGAGAATAAAGCCACGTATACAATATTTTATCTTTTAAAAAAACCCTTAAGAATTACTTTTTAAACTCAGAAGTCCATCCATAGGTCTTATATTTTATTATATTATTCAAAAGTATATTATTTTGTTTTGCTATTTAGTTTATATATTTTTCATAGAATGTTAAATCGTAGGTATTTTAGAATTTAAGTAATGTAAATATATGCACAGTGTGATATGCAGTATGCTGCCCCACACGCACTATGGCTCCGTGACCAATTTTGTTGTCAATGTTGCCAATATGTACGTTTTTTGTTTAGTTTTAAGAGGTTATTGACACAGAATAAATTTATTCTTTCCTTCTTTCTTTTTATATACCCAGCCCCGGATCTTCAATTTTTTTTGGGGAGAAAAAACTGATAAATGCCGCCCCCCACTTAGTTACAGGTGCCCCCGCCCACTTAGATGAAACAAGTTACATTAAGTTACTTATTTCGATGTTTTGGTAAATTAATAATAACAAAAAAATCTTACGTCCAGACTTTTATCAACATGTCCGGGACTCTCAGGTATCTATTTCTATAAACACTAATTAAAAGCTTGAATCTAGAAAATCTCACGTAGGTATACTTATATCCTCTGCTATATTGGCTAGACTAATATTTCACTGGCAATTTTGCTCGTTACAAAAGAATTTTAACGAATTTTAAAAGAATTTTAACGCATGCATACATTGTATGAAATAACAATGTTAAAATTGTTTCACTTTCAAAACTTTCGTGAGTTGTACTACACATTACTTTATTACACTCACCCTGAAGAAGATTCTCTAGATGAATCGAAACATTGTCGGTGTCCTCATTGACAATTTATCATTTACGTGAGTAATTTCCCGTTGTTGTAATAATGTGTTAAAATTGTTGTACAGCTGGTTTAATGACCTTGATGGCGTAGAGCGCGAGTGTGGGTTTGTTGCTTGAGGCGGGACAAAATCATGCTCTGCAAATATTTTGTTCCTTGTCTGGGTTTTTTTATCTGGGTAATATATTATTGAGATTGAATTTTTTACATAAACAATATTATTTGAGTTAGGTATATATTAACATAACCTAAACAATTATATATGATACATAAAAAATTGCAACGTATGGAATGCTAACTACTGCAAAATATCATGTTTAGACGTACCTCTGACTATCCCCATTAATCTGAGAGGATGTCTTCTATAATTAAGGAATAATCATGGTCCTATTTCATTTCCAAAATTCCATTACAATCACTACATAGTATAAAGCAAAGTCGCTTTTCGCTTTCCGCGTCTGTATGTATGTATGTATGTTTGCTTATATCTTTAAAACTACACAACGGATTTTGATGCGATTTTTTTTAATAGATAGAGTAATTCAGGAGGAAGGTTTATATGTATAATAATAACATGCTACACGTGCGAAGCCGGGGCGGGTCGCTAGTCATAATAAAAGTGAAGCGATTAAAAAAAATAAAATAAGAATCACGACTGTAATCCCCAAGTACGGTAGGCATGCTCTCAAATCTCCAAGCGCTCAGATCTTTGAAGATGTCTACAGGGGTTAGTCAGAGTCACGCCTAAACTTCACATTTGGCAGATGCTCACATTTTGCAGTAGTTAGCGTTCCACAAGTGACAGGTTGCAAACCCGTCGCCGCTTACAAGAATAATAAGTGACTTTGTGACTGCCATAAATAAATTGTTTTACCTCTTCAAAGGAAACCAAAGCTCAAAGGAATGAATATAGCTACCTAAATTAGTTCTTAAATCCTGTGGGTATAAATTAGTAAAGTTTCAGTAAACGCGCAAACATTAAAAAGTTCAAAAGTTCCCAAATTAGGGGAAACTGGGAGTTACCATTAAGTAGGAAATAGGTGGTTTAATTAAAGAGAAAATTGCCTCAATAAATAAATTTATTCCTGAAGTTACGATATACACAGAGATCGTAAAGTTCTTAGCGCTAAAGAAACTCGGAATTTTGGAGATTGTGCCATTTTGGACTACAATGCCATACAGGCTATAATAATACTGAGTAAGATATGATTAAGAAAATTTAAAAAACAAAAATAATAGAAAAAAATCAAAGAAAATTAAATGATATAGGATTACGACTGTAATCTCCAAGTACGTTAGGCATCCTCTCAGATCTCCTGGCGTTTAGATTCTTGAAGATTTCTGAAGGGTAGTCAGAGGCACGTCCAAACATTACATTTGGCAAAAGACCACATTTTGCATTAGCGTTCCAAAATTTTGTTATTTTATAACATTTCGTGTTGCTTCATAAAAGCGTAAATATTTTTTTTTATTAAAAATACCGGTCAAGTGCGATTCAGACTCGTGCACGAAGGTTCTGTATCATTATCTATATAAAACGCGTTTGTTGTATGGGAGCCCCACTTAATTTTTTTTTGTATTTCTGGTTTTAGTATTTGTTGTTATAGCGGTAACAGAAATACATAATCTGTGAAAATATTTCAACTTTCTAGCTATCACGGTTCATGAGATGCAGCACGGAAACACCTTTATCCCCATATTCTTAGTTGTTACCTCGACTCTACTTTGACTCAAACTCTTTCGAGGCCCCTCAATAAGTACTTCATGGTTGGTATCCTAAATCGATATTTTGGAGGTTCCTCAATTACGTCATCAGTTCGAGGAGATTTTCATCAAACAAACTCCGTCACACGCATGTGTGGTTTAGAAGCTGTCGAGGTATGTCAAGGTAGATTTCAAGGTACCTTGAGTTGACAGTTCAGTTGACTGAGGAATCCTCGACTACGTCGAGTCTAGATGGTAATATTTCGAAGTGACAACTAAGAATTTGAAGATTAGTTCGCGAATACAAAATAGGTGGCGTTATCAAATGGGGTATGCGGTCTCTTTGTAGCACAAGTATGTACTTGTATGCCAGTACTTGTACACCACACCAATAGTCACCAATGTTAGAGTTCACTAGACTTACCTACGTATGCACAAACGGTTTTAGGGATTCTACTCGTTAAGAAATTTAGTAAATGAAATGAAAGTAATTTGAAATGAAAGTAATTTTATTGCCTTACCTTACTACTATTACACACAATATACATACATAATAAAATACATTTATCTAGTTAGGCAATAGGAGTATGCTCAGCAAAAATGCTTACAGACAAAATTGCCTGTGCAGCGCTGATTTTCAGGATACCCCTTTGTAATCGCGACAGATGTTCGTCGGTTCAAAAATTAGTGAACGTTTTAATTCCCCTGGCTAACTATTGATACACAGAAAAAATTATATATATCAACACAAAAAGTACTGTATATATATCTAAGCTAATATATATGTGAAATGTTTGGTTTTTAAAAAACCATCAAACTTAAATAGAGACTGTCCATAGTTTACCTAGCTAGTATGAATATTTAATAAATTAAGTATATTATATCGAACCGTAAAATTTATCTAGATTATTATCCTTAAGTTATCTTTGTCACAAAAAACAAAAAACAATGCTGAATGTTTTGCGGCCACTGAGAAAAAAGGATTCTGAATTCATCAGAAACATTTATTACTCGTCTTAAAGAGATTTGGAGTCTACTCATACCAAAAACACTTATAAATATGATGTTACCTACCTATTAATATATCCGACTATAAATGTTATTTTATTTATTTATTTTTTAAACATGCATTTTATTAATTATATTTTCTTACTATTTATAAAGGTCGTTTCAAAGTTGCATTTTTGTCTATATAGAAGCATGATTTTATATTTTACCTTAAATGTACCACTACTCATTTTATTCCTGAATGGCGGCGGAAGATTGTTCCAAATTTTCGATGCACTATATTTGAAACTTTCTTTATATCCTACTGTTTTACTGTTTTAGTAACAGTTTTCGTTTCAAAGTTACATCGTTTAGACTATAGTTTGAACGGTAGAACGACCGTAATTACTTTGACAATCATCGATATTCGTTGCTACTCACAAATCAATTCAACTATAGTCGAAACAATGGTGGATGGATGGATGGATGGCTATAGTTTTAACGAATATGGTGAAGGTGATATGTGATATATTTGGTTTTTCTTATGGGCTAAGTCTACCCGGATAAGACGGAAAAGTGATAAAACTGCATTATCTTGAAAACCATCAAACTTAAAAATAAACTGTCTATAACTCACTTAGCTAGTATGATTATCTAACGAATTATATAAAAAATAACTATTTAGCTATTCTTAGTTTTGATTCCAAACGACACTAGTGTTTTTGAAGAACCAACTTTAGAAAATAAATCTTTTTGAGAAAAGTTTCACCAATCGTGTTTATGTCTATAATTTATCTAGATTTTATTCTTAAATTATCTTTCTCATAACAAAAAAAACTGTATGTTTTGCGGTTATTAAAAAGTCGCTTTTAGCAATAAAGCCTCCAATTGTATTTTTTTTCTGTACATAAGTTCATCAATATATATATATGTAAAGAAATGATAATCTACTTACATACCTATCATTTCATTAATTTGAATTTACCCGCGCTCAGTCAAGAGCGAGCGGATTGATTGAAGAAAGATTGTATGAATGTAGGAATGAATGACTGACTGAGATGTTTATGATACGTCACTAATGACAATATTGCGCACGTCATTGTGATTTGGAGGTTAAAGTGAAAATAAAACTATTTAGTGTTAATTATAATACCTGAAGGATAATTATTAGAAAGGAGACGATATTCGTGAAAATAGAAGCTTTGAATGTTGTTTCTTTAATTACAGGTAAAGTTATATTTTGTAAAGCAGTAAGTACTTTCTATAAGTTCTTACTTTCTAAGTATTTCTATAAAACAATAAAAATCTTTAATTACAGAGAAACGCAGTTGAGCTTATTTACGGACATCAAACCTTGAATAAGATACCTTATATATATATATATATATATATATATATATATATATATATATATATCTATCTCCTTGCTAAATTTTAGCGATGTTCTGCGGTTTTGACGTAAAACTTTTATAGACAGACAGAGTTACATTAGCATTTTTAGGGTTCCGTACCCAAAGGGTAAAAACGGGACCCTATTACTAAGACTTCGCTGTCCGTCTGTCCGTTTGTCCGTCTGTCTGTCACAGGGCTGTATCTCATGAACCGTGATAGCTAGACAGTTGAAATTTTCACTGATGATGTATTTCTGTTGCTGCTATAACAACAAATACTAAAACAGGATAAAAAAATATTTAAGTGGGGCTCCCATACAACAAACGTGTTTTTTACTGTTTTTGTTAGATTATGATACGGAACCCTTCGTGCGCGAGTCCGACTCCCACTTGGTCGGTTTTTTTAGTATGGATATAGATATACGAGTACTATCAGAGTCCAATTACCCCAACAATTTTCGAAGTAAACAAGAATGGTAGGCAATATTTTTTCATCACGTAGGTATAATTAGGTAGTTCGAAAGAGTCGTAAACGCGGCCATTACACACGTCAGAGCGGGTTTATTGGCGTTTCGCACTTTACCTGTCTAATAAAAACGGTTTTAGCCGACTGGGAAAAACGAAGGACAATGATTTAGGCAGTCTGGCTATAAAAACTGTTTTTATGGTTACATTTAGGCCTTACTTTTATTTTCTCAAAAACCCTACGTTGTTTTTTCGTGACGCTATAAGAGTATATTCAGAGTTGTTACCGAAATTTTAACATACAAGAAATTGAAATTAATTAAAAAATAAATAGGATCACGACTGTAATCCCCAAGTACGGTAGACATCCTCTCAGATCTTCAGGTGCTTAGATCCTTTGAAGATGTCTAGTGGGGGTAGTCAGCAACGTCAAACATTATATTTAGCACATGCCCACATTTTGCTGTAATAAGCATTCCATATGTGACAGGTTGCAAGCCCAACGCCGCTTAAATTAGTATTAAATTAAAATTAATTATTTAACATTAATTTGATTTTGTAACAATGCCTCCTACAGATAAAGGAACGAAGGGATGCAACAAGGGTTGAAATTACAAAATACCTCTATTTATGACGAATTCAGAATTTTATTACTCAAGTAGTAGGAACCATTTATTTCATAGACACAAAAATATCATAAAAATCGGTCAAGCCGTTTAGGAGGAATTAGGTGACAAACAAACATACAAAAGAATATAAAATTAAATTAATTAATTTTAACAGTTTATTTTAAATTATATTTTAGGCTTAAAAGAACAATAACAATGATTACTTTTATAGTATTTCAATTTGGACTCTTGAAATATTAGAAGATGGAGCAGCTATTTTGTAAAAGCAACATTTTCAAATTAATTCTTAATTTATTTATGCAAATGTATGGAAAAAACATTAAAATGATGAGGTAATATATGGTTTTTTTTCTCTGAGAGAGTTTAGACAGCAAATATATAGAATAGATTTACCACTTTAATGATTACTAGCCGGGCGTCTCACGGGTGTACTAATGATTTTATAGGTATTTTTTACACCTTGGGTTACATTATTGAAGTTTTAGTAGGGATCCCTATTTTTTTCTAGTAATAAATGTAACCTATGTTACTCAAAGATAATGTAGCATTCTAATGGTGAAAGAATTTTTGAAATCAGTTTAGTAGTTTTTGAGTTTATTCGTTTCAAACATACAAAAATACAAATGTTTCCTCTTAATAATCATACTAATATCACTACATAGTATAAAGCAAAGTCGCTTTCCGCTTCCCGCGTCTGTATGTAATATGTATGTATGTATGTATGTATGTTTGCTTATATCTTTAAAACTACACAACGGATTTTGATGCGGTTTTTTTTAATAAATAGAGTGATTCAAGAGGAAGATTTATATGTATAATACATGTATAATATAGTAGAGAAACACTGATAATTTTAGAGGTTTCTAATGTGATGTCGTAAATAAACACATTTTTTTGCGCTTACATTGCAAATGCTGGCTGAACCCCACGAGATATATCAAAATAATGTACTACAGTATTGTACACCTTAAAAACGTCCACAAAAAAGTCAACGATGGTATTAGAAATGTCTTACGCACAGCGAAGCGGGCACGGGTCAGCTAGTGTATTATAATTTGCGAAATTTTGTGAGTGGTTGTGTGTGTTTGTTACGCAAAAACTACCGAACGGATTAAAATGAAACTTGACAGTAATATAGCTTATACATCAGAATAACCCATAGGCTATTTTTTATCCAGGTACCATCCGTGCCAAGCCAGGGCGAGCAGCTAGTATTAGTATAAATATACAACAAAATTACACTTTGGCAGTTATCAGTCGTTTTATATTAATTAAATTAACTACCCACGTAATTATAAAAAAAAAAAATATTCTTTTACCGGTTTTGATACTAATTCAGACCAAAACCAGTTTTCGAATTTTTAACTGTATTTAATAGTTTTAAAATTTTATTGTCGAAATTAACAAAATACCTCTATTTATGACGAATTCAGAATTTTATTACTCAAGTAGGCGGAACCATTTATTTCATAGACACAAAAATATCATAAAAATCGGTCAAGCCGTTTAGGAGGAATTAGGTGACAAACAAACATACAAAAGAATTATTAAGAGATGTGTGTGTGTGTGTGTCTGTGTATGTTGTAGGCACTAATTGGAACACAGAAATTTAGTTCTCATTAAGTTAGTTTCGAGTAATTTCAACCCTTGTTGCATCCCTTCGTTCCTTTATCTGTTGGGGGCATTGTTACAAAATCAAATACAAAACCCAATGTAATTAAGTAACATTTACAACTTAATTATATAATTATAAATAAAAAATAAATATAAATAGGATCACGACTGTAATCTCCAAGTACGGTAGACATCCTCTCAGATCTTCAGACGCTTAGATCCTTTGAAGATGTCTAGTGGGGGTAGTCAGAGGCACGTCCAAAAATTAGATTTGGCACATGCCCACATTTTGCAGTAGTTAGCATTCCATACGTGACAGGTTGCAAGCCCATAGCCGCTTATAAGAACACTAACTGGTTTCCTCACGATGTTTTCCTTCACCGTAAGTAAGCACGTGTTTTTAGATGCGCATATAAATTTTCGAACAGAAAAATCCATTGATGCATACCAGGATTCGAAACCACGACCTTCAGATTGAAAGACGAGGTCTATCCCACTCGGCCAACACGGCATAATTAGTAACATAATTACCTATGTAACATTCGAATATATTTATACCTGGCTTCACAGCCCAGTGGTAGCTCTGTTTTCTGCGCTGTAGGTTGCGAGTTCGATCCCCACCCAGGACAAATATTAATGTGATGAACATAATTTTTTGTTCTGTGTCTGTGTTATGTATCATTAAGTATGTTTTTACAAAAAAAAAACAAAGTATGTAAGTGTTTTATCAGTTTATCTAGTTCCCATAGCACAAGTTTTGCTTAGTTTGGAGCTAGATGGCCGATGTGTGAAATGTCAACTATTATTTATTAATTTATCTATTTCTCATAGCTTTGTTTAGTTTAGTGTAAGATAGCTCTGTGTGAAATGTTTACCTATTTAGTTATTATTTTTCGTTGAAATTCAAAGTAAAGTAACAATTTGAGATTTCTTTTGTACTAGCGACCCGCCCCGGCTTCGCACGGGTAGCATGTTATTATACATATAAACCTTCCTCCTGAATCACTTTATCTATTAAAAAAAACCGCATCAAAATCCGTTGTGTAGTTTTAAAGATATAAGCAAACATACATACAGACATACAGACGCGGGAAGCGGAGAGCGACTTTGCTTTATACTATGTAGTGAAGTTAATACTCGACAAAACATATAAAACTATATACGGATCTCTAAAAATTCAAAAAGTGAACAATAGACCACAACCGCACCCTTATTAGGATTTTTAGTGCGCGTAAACAATTCAATAATTCAAATTTGGTAACTGACGCGTTGCGCAAGCGCCGGCTTTGGCGCCATTAGACGAAAGACGTCGCTAACCTTGTTAGAAAATAATGTTGCGGATAAGCTTTTACTGTCTGACCTTTTCCATACTATCAATTATATTCTATTGATTCTATTGATTATATTTTTTTACCGTATTTTTACACAAAAAAAAAAAAAAATAGCACTAAAAATTCACAGAGGGTTAAAACTTGTGCTATCACGAGTCACGTAGCTAATCCTAATCCTAATAATATTATAAATGCGAAAGTTTGTGAAAGAAAGCTATGTTTGTTCCATCAATCAGGCCTAAACGACAAAACGGAATAAATAATAGGGGATCTTAAAATCCCAAAAACAACCCCTAAATGATAAAAAAACGCAAAATAGATGATTTTGGTATAGATGCGTTAGTGTGAAACAAATCTGACATCACAGACTAAAAACATTTAGTCGTCATAGCAACGCAGTTTTGACTAATGAATGATTGTATAATAAAAGAGGCAAATATTTTTAGAATAGACTGTATTTTCACTTATTTATTATTTTTAGGTAAATTGCACGTATCAACAGTTTTGGGTATCGAACCGGAAGAGAGAGTTTTTACATATTTTGACAGTGACATTTAAACATAACTAAGTTGCCATATTCACATTTTAGTGTTTAGATTATTTTCTGAACAATGATACGCATTCCACCAACATTATTAATTTATTTTATCAGTACAAGTTTTGTAGGGTAACAATTGGAAGCTGCCTGAAATAGCTTTTTCTTATGTGATTATAAAAAAATTGACAGAACAACGTTTGTCACGGGTCGGCTAGTAGGCAGATAAATGATCTCTGTCATATCCACACAAATCCATCGTCATAGTAAACAAACATTACCTACAGCCTTGTGTTTTGCGTAGGTGTCAAGATTCAGGTCGCCCAGATTACTTACGTAACTGTTTCTCAGATGGAAATCTTACTAATATTATAAATCCGAAAGGTTTATAGAATGCTTAGATATATGTATGTTTATTTGTACCCTGATTTTCATGAATTTATTTTTTGTATATTGTGTTACTCATCATCATGGGACTACTTTTGATGAAACAAACATGTATTCTTCCAATGATTTATCATCCATACGTGACAAGTTGCAAACCCGTCGCCGCTTACAAGAATACTAATATACATCACCATGATCTTCCAGCTCTTATCCCACTTAAGTGGAGTCGGCACAACATGTCATTGTGTTCTTCCATTCCCTCTATCAGCCGTCATCTCATTATTCACTCATTTCTTACCCATGTCATCTTTTACACAGTCCATCCATCTTTTCTTTGGCCTACCTCTACTTTTACATTCATCCATTCATTCCTAACATTCTTCTCATCACGTGACTTCTCCCTTTTTCCATATCCTTCTATTAGCAGTCATCTCATCACTCACTCCTTTCTTACTCATGTCATCTTTCAGTCTATCCGTTTTTTCTTAGGCCTTTCTTTACTTTTACAATCATCCATTCATTCTTAACATTCTTCTCATCACGTGACTTCTCTCCTCTTGCATAACCTTCTATCAGCAGTCATCTCATCACTTATTCCTTACCCATGTCATCTTTCACACAGTCCATATTTTCTTTGACCTCTAGTTTTACATCCACCTTCATTCTTAACATTCTCCTCGTCACGGGACCTTGTGTCCTTTAATATCGTTCATTTTTGCTTCCATATCCTTCTATCGGCAGTAATCTCATCACTCACTCTTTTTTTACTCATGTCATCTTTCACGCAGTCCTTTTATCTTTTCTTTGGCTCTACGTCTACATTCATTCATTCATTCCTTACATCCTTCACGTCACCTTTGCCCCTTCAATATTATTCTAAACTTCTGAAATTCAATAATTGCAAACTCCATCGCACATTTTTCAGTGTTAATAACGCAGCATTTCCGAACTAAAAGTATTTTATCATTTAACCTTAAAATATAACAAAACTCGGACTTGAGTTTTTTATCGATTCAAGTCACAAACCAATACTGTTTAGTACATTGATCTGGGTATTTTGGAACAGGTACGTACTTAAAAAAAAAACTAAGGATCACGACTGTAATCCCCAAGTACGGTAGACATCCTCTCAGATTTCCAGACGCGATTTCGACGAAATGCTTGACGTATGATAAAGATGGGCGGTCATTAGCCTTTTGTGTTGGTCCTGGGTGTAGCCCCAAACTAAGCAAACTAACTATTATTCTGTAAATACATAATTATAATGCATTGTTACACCCTTACAAAAATCAAAAATCTATGTTCATCAAATGTTTGCTCTGGGTGGGGATCGAACCCACAACCTACAGCGCAGAAGGCAGAGTTGCAACCAACTGAGCTGTGAGGCCAGTCATATAAATTAAACATATTTTTTGGTAAGACAACAAACACAGATTAGGGCTAGGTTGTGGTGCCTACCCCGGTTTAGGGTATTTTCAATTTTGGCAGTCATGTTTGTTCTGTGTCTGGGTGTTAATCCAAATAATATTATAAATGTGAAAGTTTGTGAGTTTGTATGTATGTTTGTTCCTCAATCAGGCCTAAACAACAAAACAGATTAAGTTGAAATTAGCTGTAGATGTAGATATAATGCCCGAATAAATAATAGACTATTTTAAAATATGAAAAACATCCCCAACACGATAAAAAAAGCAAAAGAGATGATTTCTTTATAGATGGCGCTGCTGTGCAACAAACCTGACATCACAGACTAAAAACATTCAGTCTTTTCTATTCGATTATTGAAATTTGACAGGACAACGTCTGTCACGGGTCGGCTAGTATGTATTTTAAAAAAGTATATATGTATTCTATCAGTTATGTGGTTCCCATATGCTTAGTTTTAGGGCTAGATGGCGCTGTGTGATTATATCTTTGATTATATCTTTGGCCTGCCACTTCCAGTACCCCGAAATCTTAGAGAACGAATCCCTCTGGC
Organism: Hydriomena furcata; assembly: GCA_912999785.1. NCBI lineage: Eukaryota > Metazoa > Arthropoda > Insecta > Lepidoptera > Geometridae > Hydriomena > Hydriomena furcata. The sequence continues at coordinate 4,778,836 of OU538848.1, forward strand.
CTACCGACCGAAACTTTTCTACCGAACTCCAATTAATTATATCGGATAATGAGCGGGTTCCGCGTAACTTCGGCTTGTACGTGATTTGGTGGTTCAAAATGGAATTTCTATTCACTCAATGTACAAGTGTTGAAAGTATTTTCGAATTGAAATGGTTTTTGTTGTGTATGTATGTTCAAAAGAGTTAGAATAATCCTAATAATATTATAAATGTGAAAGTTTGTGAGTTTGTATGTATGTTTGAGGCGCAATCAGGCCTAAACGACAAAACGGATTAAGTTGAAATTTGTTGTAGGTGTAGATGTACCTAATGCCCGAATAAAACATAGACTACTTTAAAATATGAAAAACATTCCCAAAACGACAGATAACCCAAAAGGGCTTATTCTGGTATATATGGCGCTGGTGTGCAACAAATCTGACATCACAGACTAAAAAATTCAGTCTTTTCTATTCGATTATTGAAATTTGACACGACAACGTCTGTCACGGGTTGGCTAGTGTTGATATAATCGCGATTATTAATATTTTTGTGTACATTAAATCCAGATTCATATTCTACTAATATTAAAAGTGCGAAAGTTTGTGAGTGAATGTGTGTGTGTGTTTATTACTCTTTCACGCAAAAACTACTGAACGGATTAAAATGTAACTTTACAGTAATATAGCTTACTGGCTGACCCGTGCCCGCTTCGTTGTGCGTAAGACATTTCTAATACCATCATGGACTTTTTTGTAGACGTTTTTAAGGTGTACAATACTGTAGTACATTATTTTGATATATCTCGTGGGGTTCAGCCAGCATTTGCAATGTAAGCGCAAAAAAAATTGTTTATTTACGACATCACATTCGAAACCTCTAAAATTATCAGTGTTTCTCTACTATATTATGCATGTATTATACATATAAACCTTTCTCCTGAATCACTCTATCTATTAAAGAAAACCACATCAAAATCCGTTGTGTATTTTTAAAGATATAAGCAAACATACATACATACATACATACATACGCGGGAAGCGGAAAGCGACTTTGCTTTATACTATGTAGTGACTAGCCGACCCGTGCCAGACGTTGTCCTGTCAAATTTCAATAATTGAATAGAAAAGACAGAATCTTTTTAGTCTGTTATGTGGATGTTTTTCATTTTTTAAAGTAGTCTATTATTTATTCGGGCATTATAATCTATATCGACAGCAAATTTCAACTTTATCTGTTTTGTCGTTTAGGCCTGATTGAGGCACAAACATACATACAAACTCACAAACTTTTGCATTTAGGTATAATATTTTAGGATTGTATTATTATTATTATACACCGATTGTTCCTTACTTAGCGGTATAAAATATTATCTACGAGTACATTATGTACTATTAATAGAGGTAAAATTTGTATTTTTACTTTGTTATGGATGAAATAAATAATTTATAAATATTGGCGGTCTTTACACACAGCGCCATCTAGCCCCAAACTAGGCAAAGCTTGTACTTTGGGAATCAGATAACTGATAGAATACTTATACACCTATGTTTTTTTTGTTGTAAATAGATCTATACTATATTTAAAAATCAATGCCACTTTTCGTTGTAATTTTATAACTCTAGAACGGGCTCACCTATCCAAACCAAATGTTTAGGCTTTGTTCGGACTATTTAGTAGATGGTTTATGTGAAGTTTGCACAAAATCGGTAGACTTTTTATCCAGGTACCACCCGTGCGAAGCCGGGGCGAGCAGCTAGTATTATACATAACACCCAGACACAGAACAAATAACATCTATGTTCATCACACAACTGTTTATCTCGGGTGGGGATCGAACCCACAACCTACAGCGCAGAAGGCAGAGCTACTACCAACTGAGCTGTGAGGCCATTCGATTATACTTGCATTTACTAAATTAATAAACATATTTTGCATTAAAATTGATAGAGTTTGATGATAATTGAATATTACCACACAATAATATCGGCTAACCACTTCTATTAATTTCGAAATGTGTCTTTTATTGTTTGCAACACTAATTGTTTTACCTAAGCTCGATAAAGTTGTGCTGGCTTATTTCGTAAAAATATGATTATCATTATTACGGCTTTCAAAGCCACATTATGGCCTTGAATGCAGTTTAGGTATGGTGCCTTCTGGTAAGATCGGCGAAGGTGCAAGTCCGGATAAATCATCTAACTATTCAATACAGCGATATTTTTAAATTATGGCAACATCACGCGCCATTCCCTCACCCCCTTTCCCTCTAAAATCTTAGCTAAAACTTATATTTTATTACATACTAGCGACCCGCCCCGTCGTCGCACGGGTAGCATGTTATTATACATATAAACCTTCCTCCTGAATCACTCTATCTATTAAAAAAAACCGCATCAAAATCCGTTGCGTAGTTTTAAAGATATAAGCAAACATACATACAGACGCGGGAAGCGGAAAGCGACTTTGCTTTATACTATGTAGTGACTAGCTGACCCGTGCCCGCTTCGCTGGGGGACAGATAGTTTCACATCTGGTATTCCAATCTTCAAAATAAATTATAGCCTATATGTTGCCGAGGACTAATAGCTATATAATAAAAAAGTTTTATCAAAATCCTTCCAGTATTTTTTGCGTGAAAGTCAGACAACAGACAGACAGACAATAATTTCAAAATGTTTTTTTTTTTGGCTTGTGTTACTTGTATGAAGACCCCTAGGAGTATTTTTTTTAGTTTTTATTTAATTTACAGAATTGAACTCTTCTACAGTTTTATTATAAGTTTAGATTCAATAACTGGTTTTATCTAGTTTTGTACTTTGGTAAGACCGAATATTTTCTTGTGATAGAGCTTATTCTAGTTGTTACAAGGATTTTATAAGGTATTCCGGTCTTACTCTAACACGATCCGATCTTTTCCTTGCCATTCTGAATAATTATGCTCTGTTTGATCATTCATAAATCATAAACCATTGTGTTTATCAAATCATTACAAATAAGAAATTGAACCTCTGAATTTTTGCATCAGTGCACATGACATTGCGTTCTAAAAGTCACCAATCCAGAGGCAATACAAAAAAAATAATATCAAAGACTCTAGGTTTTCTGAAAAATAGTCCGATCTTTGGTCTGAGCACGAACCACTATCGTATCGACAACCTATCGTTCAAATATCAAAACTGACACTTTCACTTGACATTTCTTCAGAAAGTACCATACATAGATTCTAAAATAGTTACCATGAAATTGGTATTCCTCTAAAATCTATGATTTTTAAAGCCATAATTATCTGCACATACATAAATCTAGCTAAAGAGTGTCCTTGTTCTGCTGGCTTATTTCTTAAAAAAATATGGGTTTCATAGCCATATCTATGGGAATAGGTTCTATAATAGTTACTATGACATTTGCATTCTCTAAAATCTATGAATTTCATAGCCATAGATAGGTATGAGAATAGTTATGTACATAGACTCTTTAATAGTTAGGTACTATGAAATTGGTATTCTAAGATCTATGATTTTCATAGCCATAGCTATAAGAATAGATTATGTACATAGATTCGTATGTGTATGTTCGGAGAGATCTTCTCTTGGATTCAAGTCTAACAAAGCCGTAAATTTAGTTTAAAATTGTAAATTTTGTGTAATTGTAGCGCGTAAAGATACATGTAGGAAAAACAGGAGCTCTCCTACCAGATGTCTGAAAAATATATCTTCTGAAATGATTTCACTTTCAAAACTTTCGTGAGTTGTACTACACATTATTACAACAACGGGAAATTACTCACGTAAATGATAAATTGTCAATGAGGACACCGACAATGTTTCGATTCATCTAGAGAATCTTCTTCAGGGTGAGTGGACCATAACGCGCGCGCTACCCTGCTCGCATTGCCGTCTCGCGTTATAGTCCACTCACCCTGAAGAAGATTCTCTAGATGAATCGAAACATTGTCGGTGTCCTCATTGACAATTTATCATTTACGTGAGTAATTTCCCGTTGTTGTAATAATGTTCTGAAATGATATATTTAAGTGCATATTTTTCTTATCAAATTTTTGTAGTTGAATTGTAGAAGCTGTTTCAAAACTTTTAGGCCTCTAGAGTGCAGGGTTACATGAATAAAAAGATTCGTGAAAAGCATATTGTAGGTATCTTAAAAATAAGCCAATGGGTGAGTTTGAGAAAAAAAATCTAAAGTGGCTCTAAAGGTTCAAAAGTAAATTGAAAATGAAGTTTCTATAAAATTGGTATTCTCTAAATACCAATTCTGACTGATATTCATAACTAAAGGCTATGAAAATTAGATATTTTTACGAAATAAGCTAGCTGACCTTTAGTAGAGCAACCAAAAAAGAACCACAAACCAGGGAAAAGCACGACAAATTCCTATCTAGAGAATTACCTGCGAACTTTAATAATACATACCCGACATTTTTTAATAAAACTTTCCGACCAAGTTCTACCTCGCATGGAAATAAGAATCGCTTTGTATTGGATTTTCAACGCTTTGTTGAGAATTTTTAATAATATTTGATACGAAATTTTGTTACATTGGCAATATGGGTATGAGCAGGCGATCAAAATATACGATTTTATTTATATCCGCATAAATTCTTTCTGTTAAAAAAATTGGTTGTCTCTAGATAGATAGATAGATAGAAAATTCTTTATTGCACAATACAAGAACATGTACATAGGCGAACTTAATGCTAGTTAGCATTTTCTTCCAGCTAACCTTTGTGTAATTTGGAAAGGGAATGGTAGTGCTTTGTAAGAGAGAAATCATTGAATTTATTATATTTATACACATACTTACTAAAAAATACATAAACTTACATATATACCATACCATAATACCTAGTATCTACAAAAAAAAAATATATATAGGTGCTCAAATTGGATGAGTATTTTTCAGAGTTTGGTTCACGGATGATAATTTTACGTGATAACGTCGATGCTTAGGCCGATCATGACTTTCTGTCGCTTGTTCTGCGCTCTCGCTTGCACGCTCGGCTCAGGCGGAACGTGACAATGTCATGCTGTTTCGTGCGTGCTGCCAGCGTTCATCGATTTATAGCACGTTATCACGTCAAAAATATATAAATACTAGTTTTTATCAGCAACTTTGTTAGCTAGATTCAGGAAATTGATTTATGTTGACTTTATCGTAAGACATTGAAATTCTTGAAAATCAAAAGAACATTTTGGAAATTATATAGATATATAATTTCCAAATATATGTATATCTATATAATTTTTAAAATAAATAATAATATAGATAATATTTATATAGATATAGAGTAGCCTATATCCGTTTCAAGATTTTAAACTATCTCTATATTAAGTTTCATCACAATTGGCCTAGCGGTCTGGCTGTGATAACCTCACAGACAGACGGACATAGTTACTTTTACATTTATAATAATAGTATAGATCACGACTGGTAAACACTCAAGCATGGCTTTTTTGGATAATAATAATGAATGATAAAACCACTTACCGTAGAACTATCTCAGGAAGGCGGGAATATCTTATTTAGTGTGTATTTACACGTGGCACATTGTTTGTGTGTGCATAGCTCGGGAGCTCTGTTTCAGGCACGCACACAGAAGCGCGTGTCTACAAATCACAGCTACAAGAACCGCCTTTGTGAACTCATCATCTTCCTGCTCTTATCCCACTTAAGTGGGGTCGGCACAACATGTGTACTTCTTCCATTTCCCAATATCAGCCGTCATCTCATCACTCATTCCTTTCTTACCCATATCATCTTTCACACAGTCCATCCATCATTTCTTTGACCTACCTCTACGTCTACATCCATCTACATTAATTCCTAACATTCTCCTTGTTACATGACTTTCTTCCCTCCTCATACCACTAGAACATTACAACTAGGTATACTTATCTGAATAAAAACATCTAACATTATATTCCAGTAATTCACCTACTTACATGGGCTGTACCACAAAGCTCAAAAGTAATATCGAAACAATATTAGGGTAAGCACTGGTAAGCACTGGTTGTGAACACTTTAACAACATTTTAATTTTCAAATAAACGGTTTATATTCAAAAAAATATTAAAACGACGATTTTTAAACAACATAGAATAGAGTATTTATCTATTTCTTAGGTTAAGTAAAGGTTTTGTAACAGGCGATATTTATTTATTCATTATTCATATATAAATAGACAAAACGGGAAATATTTAGTTGTGGTCAATCAAATCTAGAGGTATAACGCAACACAACTGTCTCTAATCAAAACGGGTCATAGACAATTTTTTTTAATAACTATAGACAAGTTTGTTTGCTATGCTTAGTTATTGACTGCCAAAATTGAAAATGACCAAAGCCGGGGTAGGCACCACAACTGGGTCTATGTCCATCGCGGTGCGAAAGTGACAACGTTATACGAGTTCATATTGTTACCTTCGCACACGCAATATTGTTTTATTATTACTTTTGAGCTTGTGGTACGGCCCCATGTCTCACATCTTTGATTCTAATAAAAAAACATTACACATTTTGTTTCAGTATCTCAGATCTGACATCAATTTGTTGGTACGAAAAGTAATGGATCTTATGTTAATACCTATTGATAAGGTACTAGCTCGTAGCAATATTACTTCCTTTGATACAACTCATTTTCCTTGATATCATGTAGGAAAGCATATAATTTTCGTAATATTAGTTTTTTCTTATACTTGCGTATATTCCGTCAATAATTTTTCTTTTACCTTGATGTCTATTTATTTAATGTTAAACATCTGACGAAAATAATAGCTTTGGATTGCTAAGAAACTAGCCACCGTTATATGCCGGCCGTAATTACACAAAATTAAAATACTACGACTACTCTAGACATCTAAACATTTTTAAGGATATGACCGTCTGAATTTTAAAAGCATGTTCGACATCATGCTTGTGTATTACAATCGTGAGTCTTAGCCGCAAATGGACTAGGGGACATTTATCCCGCTACATTGTCGCCTGTCACGTCGCCGTTGTGCGACGTCGCGCGGGACATCGTCCGATATCTACGTTTCGCGGCACGGACGCTATTTACTATTCTTCGGCAGTCCCACGACACGATTTCTACGTGTTAGGCGACGTCGCGCGGGACATAATATTCTTGTCTAATATTTCTACATGTCCCCTAGCGCAAATACGGCTTTTTTATAATAACAAGCTTTTTATTAATTTGCACTGTTTGTATGTTTGTTTGTTTGTAACTTTCAAAATTTGCAAATCATTTCGACCATTTCTTGGTATCCGATTGAGCTAAAATTTAGCATAAACCTTTCGTTTCATTGACAATACAATAATATGGAGACAGCGAGCTGATCGCAACTTACAACGGAACTCGTTAGTAAATACTTCGATTGAGTAAAAAATTTGCATTATTGACAAGTTTTGATGATAATGTTATATGATGTGACAGGTGATAGCGCGTTGGTGCTCGATGGTTTGAATTATTTTACAAAAGATTATTATTGTCATTGAAAAATATATTTCAACAGAAACAATTGTTATCATCATGCTTTCATTTTTATTACCTACTAGCGACCCGCCCCGGCTTCGCACAGGTGCAAAGCTGATACCAAAATATATTACAGAATGTCTTTGTATACTCGTTAACAGCTTTTAGAATTAAAAAAAAAAAAGTCGCGGTAAAAAGTAAAGGACAGAAATTGATTATTGTGGGTTATCCCTAAGAGATAAACATATACCATCGCGGACTTTTTTGTGGAACTTTTTAAGGTATACAATATTTAGTACATTATTTTGATCTATCTCGTAGAGTTCAGCCAGCGTTTGCAATGTAAGCGCAAAAAAATGTGTTTATTTACGACTTCATATTAGAAATCTTAATATTATCAGTGGTTCTCTAATATATTAAGCATGTTATTATACATATAAACCTTCCTCCTGAATCACTCTATCTATTAAAAAAAACCGCATCAAAATCCGTTGTGTAGTTTTAAAGATTTATGCATACATACAGACGCGGGAAGCGGGAAGCGACTTTGCTTTATACTATGTAGTGATGTGTCATTTATTTACAAAGAAAACACATCGATCAATAATAAACACTTAAAATCAAATCAGGCAACAAACACGGCATTGGTTTCAAATTTTTTTGGGTTATCAATTTTACAAAATAATGGTTTAGATGTGTAGAACAATAAAATCGGTACATACCAACAGTACCAACTTTAGTAGTATTTTTAATTATTATGCTTGTTTGAGCCTTCACCTTGTTCGATCGTTACCACACTGGAGCTCTACATAGCTTTAAGGAAAGGATCATAAAAAAAAGGTAGACCCCAAGCCGTGTTTGTTGCCTGATTCTTCTAGGCTTGGTCGCGTGGAATCGGCGTAGCTTCGCTTAGTTCCTAAGACGTTTCAAAGTGATCCTTGTGATTTTATTCAAATAAATGATTTTTGAATTTGAATTTGAATGAGTACTGTTTTTTTGTCTATAATTTTTTTTCCATTGAATTTTATATATTGTGACCGCTTTTTCGTCATATTCGTTTCAATGGTCATAGTAACCATCAATGATAAAATTTAAAATGACAATGAGATAAATTCAAAAGATAATGGATTAAAAAAAACCGGCCAAGTGCAAGTCGGACTCGCGCACGCAGGGTTCCGTACCATTATCTATAAAAAATGGCAAAAAACTAAGTTTGTTGTATGGGAACAACAAGCGTGTTTTTAGGGTTCCGTACCCAAAAGGTAAAAACGGGACCCTATTACTAAGACTTCACTGTCCGTCTGTCCGTCTGCCCGTCTGCCCGTCTGCCCGTCTGCCCGTCTGCCCGTCTGCCCGTCTATCTGTCACAGGGCTGTATCTCATGAACTGTGATAGCTAGATAGTTGAAATTTTTACAGATTATGTATTTCTGTTGCAGCTATAAAAACAAATACTAAAAACAGAATAAAATAAATATTTTATGGGGGCTCCCATACAACAAACGTGTTTTTTTGATTTTTTTATAGATAATAATACGGAAAGCTCCGCGCGCGAGTCCGACTCGCACTTGGCCGGTTTTTATTTAGCCGTTATTTTTTCAAATGAGATTCTGATTTATTATCTACCTAGTCTGAACTAATCACCAGTACATTGACAACGCAAGGTCAGGTCAGGAATAAAAGCTAGTAAATTATTGTAAACTAGCGTTCCCCTCTTTGATTGTTCTTACAAGTACATGGAATGATGAATAGGACAGTTATGGATATGGTAAGATTAAACGTGGCCATTCATTTAATATTTATGTTATCTATAGGTACTTATTAGGGTTTTTTTTGCTATGTTTGTAATGGATAAACAAAAAAAAACAATTTTAAAAAATCTATCACCTGTAAAAGTTATGGCTTGCTACCTGTCACGTATGGAATGCTAACTACTGCAAAGTATGGGCATGTGCAACGTGCTTCTGGCTACCTCCTTTAAGCATATTCAAGGATCTAAGCGCTTGAAGGTCTTAGAGGATATCTTTCGTACTCAGGAGTTACAGTCGTGAGCCTATTTTATTTCATTTCACTATACTATTGCCTTTTAAGCAGTATAAAATTAAAACTATCGGTGTTGTTATATATCATGACTATAAATCTATTAAGTAATTCGCCGATCTGCTGTTGACCGCGGTCGCAGGCGTTGTTCATGATAAAGAGCATCTGAATTGTCTCGAAACGTCAGCAATACAAAGCCATGCGTTGCTGTATCAACAGTTTGCAATAAAATAATATTGCGACTATAAATTGAGATGTAAGCTATCCTATCTTTCAAGCTGGATCAAACTGCACACGGTGTGCAAAGTTTGATAAAAATCGATTTGATTTGTTAAGTAGTTTAGAAGCCTATCGCAGACAAACAACGTGACGCGTAATTTATGTAAATTAAGATAATGTTATATGGAGTACTTCCATCACTAATGTTGATCGATAAAATGATTTTGTTAATATTGACATAAAATCTAAACTAACATTGCAATATTTTCCTAAATACCACATCCAAAAAACACTATTAACCCACCAACGGCGCGCTCTGTTTTCCGTGTGACCATTACCATTGTGAAGGCATACAGTTACACGGTTGGAATGCTTGCGTGTTATGCCCCAGATGGCTTCATTTTGACTGGTCTTATAGCTTAGTTGGTAATAACTCTGCCTTCTACGCTGTAGGTTGTGGGTTCGATCCCCACCCAGAGCGAACATTTGTGTGATGAACATAGATGTTTGTTCTGTGTCTGGGTGTTACTATGTATATTACAAAAAAAATAGTAAATAAGTATTCTATCAGTTATCTGGTTCCCATAGTACAAGCTTTAGTGCTGTGTGACCAAGAGTAGTGCAGCTTTCATACTGTGGGTTGTAGGTTCTATGCTCACCCAGGACAAACATTTGCATGACGAACAAGGTATACATACAAAGTTACACGGTAGGAATGCCCCGGATGGCTTCATTTTGATGTTCGGCGACTTAAGAGTAGTAGAGCTTATACCACCATACTGTGGGATGTGGGTTCGATTCCCACTCAGTGCAAACATTTTGTGTTATAAAATAATAAATATTAGTAGACATCCATCTAGCCTCAAACTAGATAACTGATAGAATAGATATATAATACATAGAATAGATAGTGGTAATTAGCCGTATTTCTATTTAAAATGATAGAATAATTATATACTTTTTTTTGTAAATACATACTTATGATACATTACACCCAGACACAGAACAAACATCCATGTTCTTTACACAAATGTTTGTCTTTGCTGGGAATCGAACCCACAACCTACAGAACAGAAGGCAGAGCTTATTACTACCAACTGAGCTGAGAGGCCAGTCTAACCCGTCTCAGTCGGGAACTCGCTCACTAGGCCATGAGGGTCGTTTGAGTTTATATATATAAGAGGTAGGTGCCGTGTTGGCCGAGTGGGAGGTACCTCGACTTTCAATCTGAAGGTCGTGGGTTTGAATCCCGGCGTGCATCAATGGATTTTTCTGTTCAATAAATTTATATGCACATCAAAAACACGTGCTCAAACGGTGAAGTAGAACATCGTAAGGAAACCAGTTAGTATTATTTTAATGCTAACTACTGCTAAATGTGGGCATGTGCCAAATATAATGGACGTGCGTCTTACTACCCCCACTCGACATCTTCAAAGAATTTAAACGTCTGGAAATCTGAGAGGATGTCTACCGTACTTGGGGATTACAGTCGTGATCCTATTTATTTTATTTTATTTTTAAAGGTAGGTTAACTCACGTTCTCCTGTCAAAAATGTTATTTAATTGGGATGGATCATTTCAGATTGAATTCAGACCCTTTTAATTAATATCGCATCCATCAACGACGAATGAGACACTATAATTAATAGATACATATGCCGCAACTTTTTAAACAGCTGGTAAAATAAACAAATTTTCAAATTTTAGTCTTGAGTTCCAGCGAGTAAGAGTAAACGTAGGGATAGACTATAGCGTTACAATTTTATTATTTTATTGTACTCATTTAATCAATAATGTGTTTTTAGAATAGAAAAATCCATTGACGAAAATATTTGTATTGAAAGTACAAATATTTGTTTGTATAATAAGCCATTATTTGCTATTGATTGGTAATATCTAAACTTTACCTAAGCCTTTTAAATACTACCCTCGTAAGGCCCACAGTTATTTTTAAGGTTCTCAACAAACATGGCCATTCCGGCCCAGCTCATTTTCCAGCTTTGTACTCATTAATGCCCAACGGTCCTTTACAGAAGACCTGAAAAACTACCTGTTTATTACTTTTTTACATATCGCGGGAAGTTAGAATCGTATCAATGTATTTCTGAACGAAATACTAAGGATTGTCAATGGATCTGTCATTGGTCAAATGGCGTCAAGTGGCACCTGTCAATTTGAAGGAAATTTGTGAAATAATGGGATGACACTGGCATGTGAGTCACTACTTTTGTGTGGTCCTTTAGGAAGGACCACTGGGTCGTAATGACAAGTGGACGATTAGCAGCCCTGGGCCTTACGAGGCTAAAGTAGATTTTTTAGGCCCGAGCTATAGTTAAACTATAGCTTGATGTAGCACCAGTCTTACACAAGCCTCAGGGAAAGCACGTGTACATATTTGTTTTTTATATAAAATAACCCAATTATCGGGAGAGTATTATTTCGGAATACCAGTCCAGTACTTATGTAGATAGTCGTGACAAAGACATTTATAAGATTGTGCAATGAGTACAGAATGTCAAATACATTCTGTGGTACTTAATTTTTTGTTTGGGTTTTAAATAGTCCGTGACTAACCGGATAAAATTAAAATAGTGATAAAAACGCAGTTTATCTATAAATACAGCTAATTACCACGTTTTGATAATTATAAAGCTGACGTTTTTATAGTTTTCTTTTATTAAATACTAGCTGACCCGTGCCCGCTTCGCTGTGCGTAAGACATTTCTAATACCATCGTTGACTTTTTTGTAGACGTTTTTAAGGTGTACAATACTGTAGTACATTCTTTTGATATATCTCGTGCGGGGTTCAGCCAGCATTTGCAATGTAAGCGCAAAAAAATGTGTTTATTTACGACATCACATTAGAAACCTCTAAAATTATCAGTGTTTCTCTACTATATTATGCATGTATTATACATATAAACCTTCCTCCTGAATCACTATCTATCAAAAAAAACCGCATCAAAATCCGTTGTGTAGTTTTAAAGATATAAGCAAACATACATACAGACATACAGACGCGGGAAGCGGAAAGCGACTTTGCTTTATACTATGTAGTGATTTTTCAATGACAAGATTTTGTAATAGTATTATTAGATACAAGTGAGCTAAGTTTCTCAACATACACGAGGCTGTGGATTGCTGCCCGAGCCGTAGGCGAGGGCGTAAATCAGCCTAATGTATAATGAGCAAGTTGCTCGCGAATTTCATACGCACATGTTTTACCACACAGCAACAAATGCGGTACAAACAAACGATGCGCAAGTTTAGCTTTGTACAGCCTACTTGAAAATTATAATTTTAGTGATAAAATGCAAATACTTTATTACAGTTTATGAATTTATTATGAATTAAAAATAATTTGATGGTAATTTTTTGGTTACGGAACCCTAAAAAATGATTCTTATTATGTCAGATTTCGCAATGAAGATAATTTAAAAGTGTAAGGGGAGTGTAGAACACTTCTAAGTAACAAGTGTCAGTTCACAACTAAGTTGCTAAAAGTCACAAAATTAAAGGTGTCTGAGTTGACAAGTGTTTAAACTCGTATAACAACGCTTTTTAGGAGTGACACAACCTTTTTACAATCTTATCATCCGCATTCCGGGTAACAAATTAAAACGTAGCTAACATAATTAAATAGAACGTTAACGTTGTAATTTGCGAACATTGTATTGCCCGCGGCCCGTAAATATAGTCTTCCAGTGTTAACGTTAAAACTTTTGTCAGTTCCAAATTATTCGGACGGCTGTCACACATCTGCGTAACAAAGAACGTTATATAAACCCCTTACTAGAGGTAAACCACCTAAGTCAAACTACTATAAAGTTTGTAGTTACGGTAAGCTATGTTGCGATAAGTCTGCGACAAGCAATACGTGCAACATTGGTGACGCCTCTTTTGTATTACATACATACATACATACATACATATACATCCATAAAATCAACCCTGCGTCACTCACTCTCATCGCCTTCCTTAATATGCTCCGCGTTAAAAACCAACGTTCCATACGCTACACACACACACACAACGATACATACAATTTGGTATTAGGTATGTTTATTGTTTAATTAACGATAATATAAGTAACCGAACGCTATGGCATATCTGTTGCTTACGTACGTTGTACGGCATGAGTTTTGAAGGTTTTTGAAGACAGGCGTTTTGAACGCAACATAACATTGCGGAAGTAGTTTATATTATATGGTTTACCTAAATAGGCTTTAGTATTTACTAGAATAACAATGTTAGAAACATACTACGCTTCTTAATATAGCGGAAGTGGTTTATATGAAATGGTTTATCTAAGCCTAGGTATTTATTGGAATCCCAATATTTCTATTTAAGTAATTAAATTTGGGCATGTGCCAAATATAATGTTTGGATGTGCCTCGGCCTACCCCCGCTAGATACCCTCAAAGGATCAAAGCGTCTGGAGATCTGAGAGGATGTCTACCGTACTTGGAGATTACAGTCGTGATCCTATTTATTTATTATTTACTAGCTGACCCGTGCCCGCTTCGCTGTGCGTAAGACATTTCTAATACCATCGTTGACTTTTTTGTAGACGTTTTTAAGGTGTACAATACTGTAGTACATTATTTTGATATATCTCGTGGGGTTCAGCCAGCATTTGCAATGTAAGCGCAAAAAAATGTGTTTATTTACGACATCACATTAGAAACCTCTAAAATTATCAGTGTTTCTCTACTATATTATGCATGTATTATACATATAAACCTTCCTCTTGAATCACTCTGTTTATTAAAAGAAACCGCATCAAAATCCGTTGTGTAGTTTTAAAGATATAAGCAAACATACATACATACAGACGCGGGAAGCGGAAAGCGACTTTGCTTTATACTATGTAGTGATTTATTCTATTCAATCCGGTGTGACCCACAACCTTCGTTTGTTAGTAAACCGACAAATAGTCAAAGTGCTAACTTCAACTACTTTCGAGTTTTAGTTTAGACTAGCTACAGTTTATGGGTTCTACTCACGATCCCGCCTGCTGGTTCACTTACCCTCGTATTCAAGAACGACACTATGAGAACACGCACCCACAGTGGACGAAATCTTTTTTCATAAACATCACCTTATGTGTTGTGCGACACTGCATAGTGTGACTAGAGGCACATTGTTGTGTGCCTCTAGCCAAAGTTGAGCTCTAAAGGCACACGGTAGCGTGCGACATAGTGCCGCTCAACACATAAAGTGATGTTTATGAAAAAAGATTTCGTCCACTGTGGGTGCGTGTTCTCATAGTGTCGTTCTTGAATACGAGGGTTAAAGTACTGTCGGGAAAATGTACATTGCAGTCATGTTATGTCTACGCTGTAAGTTGTGGGTTCGATTCCCACCTAGGAAAAACATCACAAATGTGGGCATGCCAAATGTAATGTTTGGAAGTGCCTCTGACTACCCCCTCTAGATTCTAGGATCTAAGCGAATCTTTATATTTTTATTTTTTGAAACCTAGGTTAATCACACAAAATGTTTATCCTAACATCCATATATTATCCATATAATATCCTAACACAGGTATTCTCCTTCTTAACAGGAGGTCTCAAGCCCTTGTAATATTATTAGTTTTAGTTATTGAAATAAACATTTGTATGGTAATTGTTGTACATAAAAAAACAATAATTAGTTATTATAATGACGTTTAATAAAATAAAAAATCAAGGGGAGATATTTGTTTTTTGAGTTGTATGAAGAACTATTAGTCCTACATTAATATAACTTAAATGGGACTAATTTATAACTATTCTATATACAATAAAACCTGCAAAGTGCGAGACGGACTCGCGCACGAAGGGTTCCGTACCATTAACTATAAAAACGGCAAAAAAATCAGGTTTGTTGTATGAGAGCCCCCACCTAAATATCTATAATAAAAAAAATTATCAAAATCGGATCACCTGGTAAAAAGATACATAAATAAAAAACAGGCCAAGTCAAAATCGAGTACCTCCTCCTTTTTCGTCGGTTAAAAACAAATATGTTTTTGTTGTTTTCTCCCTGCTTATACTTGGTAATGCGCTCAGTGTGGTTTTTATCTTTTATAGGCAAAATAAAGTTAATTAGTTAATATGGGTTATAGCAAGATTGCTAAAGCGTGCAGCGTAACGTTTTCATAGTAATTAGAAAAGGCAGCTTATGCAACAAAGAAATAGCTTAAAATACAAAACAGAAGCCGTGTTGGCCTAGTGGGAGGTACCTCGACTTACAATCTGAAGGTCGGGGGTTCGATTCAATGTATTTTTATGTGTGAAAAAATATTATAAAAAAATAATTATTATAAAAAACCGGCCAAATTCGAGTCATTTTGGAAAAAAACATAATACGAATCATACTAAGACGTAAAAATAAATGTTTTTTCTTTCTTTCTTTCTTTCTTTCTGTACTGATAAACTCCTTTTTTTTTCATCGGTTATAAACATACCTAACGAGTAAGTTGAACTACCTAATTGTATCAAGTTCAATGGCAAGAAAAAGGTATCGGAAGGTGTCCTCATAATGTCAAAACGGTCTACTTTCGAGTCTCGAATATCCCGCAACCGCAAACGAGAGCTTGGAATAAAAATAATTTGTCAAACTTGTCCGACGGGTTTGCTACCCGACCGCAGAGGGCGCTGAGGTGCGAACGTTATGTTGTGGAGAAGGCTTTTTCTAAATAAATAAATGAATAAGGTCATTTTACCTTTTACGCTGTAGGTTGTGGGTTCGATCCCCACCCAGGGCAAACATTTGTGTGATGAACATAGATGTTTGTTCTGTGTCTGGGTGTTACTATGTATAATAAGTATGTATTTACTAAATAAAAGTATATAAGTATTCTATCAGTTATCTGGTTCCCATAGTACAAGCTTTGCTTAGTTTGGGGCTAGATGGCGTTGTATGAAATGTCCGCTAATATTTATTTATTTTACTTTAAGAAAACATTAACGTAAATGTGGAGGTTTTTTTTAATAAACAAATAAATACGGTCATGTTACGCAGCGCCATCTACTTTAAGTGTAATTTCTATGTACTAACGACCCATGTACTTACATGCCATATTTTAAGAACTTTTAACAAAATGTACACAAAACTTACTGCAAATAATAATTGAATAAATAAAAGACTATTTTGGGTTATTAGAAAATCATATACTTAGGGTCAAATATCCGGTACCCCAGTTTTGGTCATTTTCAATTTTGGCATTCAATAAATATGCATAGCAAACAAACTTTTTCACTTTCAAAACTTTCGTGAGTTGTACTACACATTATTACAACAACGGGAAATTACTCACGTAAATGATAAATTGTCAATGAGGACACCGACAATGTTTCGATTCATCTAGAGAATCTTCTTCAGGGTGAGTGGACCATCACGCGCGCGCTACCGCTAGTAATTTCCCGTTGTTGTAATAATGTGCAAACAAACTTATTTAAAATATAGTTCATATAATTCTTTGTCTATGGTCCATTTTGATTAGTGACCAATTTACCACAATTCGATGTTTCCCGTTTTGTCTATATACATTTGAATAATTAATTAATAAATATCGCCTGTTACAAAACCTTTGCTTAACCTAAGAGATAACTAAATACTCTAATCTGTTGTAATCGTTATTTTCAGTATAAAATTACATTTATTTGAAAATTAAAATGTCGTTATGGCCAGCGCTCACCCTAGAATAAATTGCAAGATCCATTCCTTCCTAGCTCGGTGTACACAGATAGTATCACAGTATATAGTCAGTTAACGCGTATTAGCCTCTTGATCGATCTAGTGCCGTAACAGTACAAGTCGATCGCTACATGCGTGTTAAGGGGCGGCTTTGGTTTACAAATAGTCAGTTATACAGGGTGATTAGTCTGTCTACACAGGAACTTGGGTTTAATGCTGTTTCCTGGTTCTTTTTGGTGATTATAGTTCGGCCGTTCAGAGAATGCGTTCCTGACACCTATCAGTTAGTCACGACTAGTGACTATAATGTTGTAATAATGTTGTTTTAATGCTCATCAATTGTTAAAACGGTAAACAACCAGCAATATACATATTTTTATCGTAACTGCAACGCCATTACAAAGTTACGTCGTCAGTTCAATCGCGACGTGTCAGGAACGCATTCTCTGAACGGCCGTAGTATAATTGCGTTGAAAACTACACCACATCCTATCTTACTAATAGTTATAAATGCGAAAGTGTGTGAGGATGTTTGTAAATACAAACATACTAAACAATGGATTAAGATAAAATTTGCGGTAGATGTAGTGTAGATATTAGTGTAAATAAAATATAGACGACTTAAAATACGAAAAACATCCCCAAAATGATAAAAAACGCAAAAAGTATTATTTTTGTATAGATAGCGCTGGTGTGCCAAAAATCTGACATGAGTGTTTAAATCAGCCGTAATAGTAACGTGCGGTACTCTATGAAATTATTGAAATTTGGACAGACAACGTCTGTCGAGAGTCTGCTATCTACTCCTAGTTTTTTGAAACGTAATTATTATGATTTATGTTAATTACTTCCTGGATAAATAGTATCCTATATGTCATTACAAGACAAAGCTATGTATATCCAAGATTCATACAAATCCGTCTGTTATTCTAAGACATAAGCTATGTATATCCAAGTTTCATCAAAATCTGTTGTATATTCCAAGCCACACAAGCTATCTAAGCCACACACATCTAAACACCCTCAAAACTTTCAGATTGATAATATCAGTATTATACAATGTATAAGCTTCGATTGCATTATTTGCAATACATTTGAGTTATTGGAATAGGTGCTTAGATTAGGGAAACTATGCAGATTAAGCTGAATCGGGCGTGCGGTGAACATATGTTGGTAATTTATGTTCATTTAGTAGAGGGGTGGTGGGTATTTACTCGATAAGGTTTGTATACCAGGTATAGGCGTAAAAAATACGTACCAGGTATAAAGTCACGGTTCTGACGCGTATTTATTACTTAAGTATTTTGCAATTAAAATTATTTTTGTACCTAAGTGTATTTTTAGTATAGTTGTCGTCGATCTGCCATTAATCGCGGTCGCAGACAATGCTCATGATGAAGAGCATTTGAATTGTCTCGTAACGTCAGCAATACACGAAAAAACGTGGTAATTAGCCGTATTTATATTTAAACTGATTAACAACCACGATAGTTTTGATTCTTTCATTTTATATTTTAACATATTTTTATATCTACTTCAAAAGTATTTTTTTTAAAGTATTTTTTCAAAAAACCTGGTATTTGAAAACGTACGACCCACCTCTATCATTTAGCTCTTGAGTGTTTGCAGATGATAATGTGTTGTTACACGAGGCAAATGCCGTCGTTACGTATGTTCAGGTTACAAATTAGGTACTTAAAGTGAGGCTTAATTTAAGTTAGAAGTAATAATTACGTTTAAAAACCTAAAAATAAAACCGAATAAGTCCAATACACCATGACATCACCCTTAAAAGTGGTATTTAAATGGGATCACACAGGAAGCGCCAGCTTTCAAGTAAAAGAAGAATCATCAAAATCGGTTCACCTAGTCGAAAGTTCTGAGGTAACAAACATAAAAAAAGCCGAATTAAGAACCTCCTCCTTTTTTTGGAGTCGGTTAAAGAAACACAATGGACGACTTAAAATACAATCATTCATTGGTGGGCATTTTACACAGCGCCAACTAGCCCTAAACTTAGCAAAGCTTGTACTATGGAAATTAGAGTAGAATACTCTACATATTTCTGTATAATACTTAAAATACGATACAACACAGAAAAAACATTAGTCAATGTTATTCACAATTTTTTTTGTCCTGGGTGGGAATTGCATCCACTACCTGCCTCGCAGAAGACTGAGCTGAGCTGTCAGACTAACTGAGCTGTCAGAGCAGTCAATGCATGAAGTATAGGTGTTGAAGTCTGATGAAAATTACTTCATGTAAACAAAATCTCGAAGGATTCGGATAGAGGATATAGGATAAAATCGTGAGGACGCCGGTAGTTTTGTTATAAGAGACAAACTGTCACGTACGGAATTCTAAATAATGTGAAAAGTGAATGGGTAAGTGACAAATGTAATGTTTACGTGACTACCCGATACGTGAGACATCTTCAAGGAGTAAGCGCCTGAAGATCTCAGAGAATGTCTGTGCTTCAAATTCAAATTCAAATTCAAAAATCATTTATTTCAATAAAATCACAAAGATCACTTTGAAACGTTTTAGGAACTAGGTGAAGCTACGCCGATTCCACGCGACCAAGCCTAGAAGAATCAGGCAACAAACACGGCTTGGGGTCTACCTTTTTTTTATGATCCTTTCCTTAATGCTATGTAGAGCTCCAGTGTGGTGCCAATCGAACAAGGTGAAGGCTCAAACAAGAATAATAATTAAAAGTACCTACTACTCAAGTACGTAGGTACAGCAATAAAAAAAATAACTAAAGAGCTTCAGCACAAATTCAAAAAGCAACAAGCTTGGGGATTACAGTCTATTTAGTTTTATTTGATGTATGCTAATACTAGCTAGTATACTAGCGATGCTAATACTAGCTAGTATTAGCATCGCCCGCAGCTTTACTCACTTGGTACCTTAAAAAAGTAGCCTATATGCTATTCCAGGATATTAGCTATGTATGGTTACAAGTTTCATCCAAATCCGTTTGGGCGTGATTGAGGCACACACACACACATCCAAACATCCTTACAAACTTTCGAATTAAAATAAAAAAGTAATAATAATCGCGCTCGACTTACAAATAATAAATAGGATCACGACTATAATCCCCAAGTACGGTAAACATCCTCTCAGATCTCCAGACGCTTAGATCCTTTGAAGATATCTAGTGGGGGAAGTCCAAACATTATATTTGGCACATGCCCACATTTTGCAGTAGCTAGCATTCCATACGTGACAACCCATCGCCTTAAATATTATTCAAATTAGTGTATAGACACGTAGTGTATTTTAGAATTACATTAAAACTATGTCAGACGTATAGTTTAAATGTAATGCGAAAACATTTATTGTTAGTCGGTAATAATATCCTAAAGAACAATTAAAGTTTTGCATCTTGTTGTCTAGCCATTCCATGCCTCGTCAGTTACTAACGAGCTTAGAGTATATTGTAACAGCTCTAGATTAAATTTCGGATCAGCAGCTGTGTATCATAACGCGTTGTCGCGGATTATCGCTTCTGATTTTATAGTTCTAAGTTATTCTTTTGATTATGTCAATCTCTTTTCTAGCTGTCAACAGTTTGCTGTCGTGCTGTCATCTATCTGTCACCGACAAGACACGCAAAATGGTTGTTGAGGTTCGCCATTCAATGTTAATGCAGAAACTGCAATGCTTTTGATGTTGTCGTATTTTGATTAGTAGTTTCCGATTTAAAAATAAATGGTGTTTTAGATAGTGTTTTTAAAATAT